>JAHLMG010000012.1:0-1200000 GCA_019914985.1 Auriscalpium microsporum | reverse complement strand
CACTTGCCTCCCCCACCTCCACGCACCGTGTCTTCATGGAAGCCCTTGCTCCACCACGCTTGCCCCCGCCTTACGCGCCGAGCCCTGTCTGTTGTTAAGGTAACTTTTGGCCTACTAGAGTAGCAAATAGAAAGTACCAATACTAGCTGAATAGAAAATTTTACCAAGTCTCTGCAATTGAGGCTACTTTGGCTGGGCTATATAGGTGGCACAGTAATTACTTTTCCCTAATTTCCAGGTCTCGGGCCCTGGGTTGAATACTGTAGTAAATACTTCGGTAGGTTTATCAGCACCCCCAATGTGCGGATATAGTATTCACTTTTGGTTAGCTATTCACTGCGGGTGTGCAGTATTCACTCCGGGCGCCGGTTGTGGTATCCACTCCGTGCGGACAGTATTCACTACGGGCGAGAAGTATTTACTCCGGACGCGCAACATTCACTCCGGGAACTGTTGCGTGGTATTCACTCCGGGCATGCAGTATTTACTCCGGGCGTGCAGTATTCACTCGGGACACGCAAAATTCACTCGCGGACCTGGTGCGGCGTATTTACTCCGGGCACAGTGTTTACTCCGGGCGTGCAGTATTCACTCGGGACGCACAAAATTCACTTGCGGACCTGGTGCGTAGTATCTACTCCGGGCGTGCAGTATTCACTCGCGGACCTGGTGCATTGTATTTACTCCGGGCGCGCAGTGTTTACTCCGGGCGCGCAGTATTCACTCGGGATGCACAAAATTCACTTGCGGACCTGGTGCGTAGTATCTACTCCGGGCGTGCAGTATTCACTCGCGGACCTGGTGCATTGTATTTACTCCGGGCGCGCAGTGTTTACTCCGGGCGCGCAGTATTCACTCGGGATGCACAAAATTCACTCGCGGACCTGGTGCGTAGTATCTACTCCGGGCGTGCAGTATTTACTCCGGGCGTGCTGTATTCACTCTGGGTGTGCAGTATTCACTCGCGGACCTGGTGCGTAGTATTTACTCTGGGCGCGCAGTGTTTACTCCGGGCGCGCAGTGTTTACTCCGGGCGTGTAGTATTCACTCGGGACGCACAAAATTCACTCGCGGACCTGGTGCGCTGTATTTACTCCGGGCGCGCAGTGTTTACTCCGGGCGCGCAGTATTCACTCGGGATGCACAAAATTCACTCGCGGACCTGGTGCGTAGTATCTACTCCGGGCGTGCAGTATTCACTCGCGGACCTGGTGCGTTGTATTTACTCCGGGCGCGCAGTGTTTACTCCGGGCGCACAGTATTCACTCGGGATGCACAAAATTCAATCGCGGACCTGGTGCGTAGTATCTACTCCGGGCGTGCAGTATTTACTCTGGGCGTGCTGTATTCACTCTGGGTGTGCAGTATTCACTCGCGGACCTGGTGCGTTGTATTTACTCTGGGCGCGCAGTGTTTACTCCGGGCGTGCAGTATTAACTCGGGACGCACAAAATTCACTCGCGGACCTGGTGCGCTGTATTTACTCCGGGCGCGCAGTGTTTACTCCGGGCGCGCAGTATTCACTCGGGATGCACAAAATTCACTCGCGGACCTGGTGCGTAGTATCTACTCCGGGCGTGCAGTATTTACTCCGGGCGTGCTGTATTCACTCTGGGTGTGCAGTATTCACTCGCGGACCTGGTGCGTTGTATTTACTCTGGGCGCGCAGTGTTTACTCTGGGCACGCAGTGTTTACTCCGGGCGTGCAGTATTCACTCGGGACGCACAAAATTCACTCGCGGACCTGGTGCGCTGTATTTACTCCGGGCGCGCAGTGTTTACTCCGGGCGCGCAGTATTCACTCGGGATGCACAAAATTCACTCGCGGACCTGGTGCGTAGTATCTACTCCGGGCGTGCAGTATTCACTCGCGGACCTGGTGCGTTGTATTTACTCCGGGCGCGCAGTGTTTACTCCGGGCGCACAGTATTCACTCGGGATGCACAAAATTCACTCGCGGACCTGGTGCGTAGTATCTACTCCGGGCGTGCAGTATTTACTCCGGGTGTGCTGTATTCACTCTGGGTGTGCAGTATTCACTCGCGGACCTGGTGCGTTGTATTTACTCTGGGCGCGCAGTGTTTACTCCGGGCGCGCAGTGTTTACTCCGGGCGTGCAGTATTCACTCGGGACGCACAAAATTCACTCGCGGACCTGGTGCGCTGTATTTACTCCGGGCGCGCAGTGTTTACTCCGGGCGCGCAGTATTCACTCGGGATGCACAAAATTCACTCGCGGACCTGGTGCGTAGTATCTACTCCGGGCGTGCAGTATTCACTCGCGGACCTGGTGCGTTGTATTTACTCCGGGCGCGCAGTGTTTACTCCGGGCGCACAGTATTCACTCGGGATGCACAAAATTCACTCGCGGACCTGGTGCGTAGTATATACTCCGGGCGTGCAGTATTTACTCCGGGCGTGCGGTATTCACTCTGGGCGTGCAGTCTTCACTCGCGGACCTGGTGCGTTGTATTTACTCCGGGTGCGCAGTAGTTACTCCGGCTGTGCACATATTCACTGCGGGCGCACAAAATTCACCCCGGGACCTGGTGCGCAGTATTCTTCTGATGCGTAGTTTTTACTCCGGGCATTTACTCTCACTTCACGGGCCCTGCACACATGGTATTTACTTTCAGTCCTTGTCTATACCCTAATTTGATTTCGCTCATTGATCCTCGCTGGATACTGCACGGATAGTTTTTACTTTTCAGTCAAGTGCATGCGTAGTATTTACGTCCATTCCGAGTCACTTATTCAGGTCCTCACATAGTATTTACTTCCTTTCCGTGCTCTATTTTGCACGTGATCTGTTATTCACCTGTGCATAGTATTCACTTCCACTCACTTGTTGAGCTCGTTTGAATCATCAGCAGAGTTGCGGTAGTATTTACTTGCATCGCTCAGTGAAAACTACCAAGTCGACTTGCATGTCGCGCACAGATAAGAGCACACATTCTATTTGTCATTCGCACGAGGGAATGCGGACAGACTACGATCAAGAAACAATGTACTACGTGATATACAAGGTGGGCACGTTCAGTGCCAAAGGGGATGAAAAGAAACTCAGCGTGTTGAGCGCCAAAGAAAATACAGGAAGGCAGCACGTTGAGCGCCGAAGTAGATGTATGGATGCGGCGCGTTGAGCACCAAAGGGAAGGATAAAATACTAATCAAACCTCATGGTGTGTTGAAACACCGTCCATGTGTTGAACACCGTGCGCAATGAAGGCCGCTGGGAAAATCTTGAAAAATGCAGGGTTGTATTGCTTGTGTGCCGACTCAGACTGGAGGCGTGTGTTGAGCCGCTCCTGAGAATGGACGATGTGATCAGCGACGCTTCCGAGTTGTTATTTTGCTCCTACATCGACATGAGAAACGGGACGAGAATGCAGAATGTGCCTAACGTACCTCTTATTTGCCGGCTGGCCAGTCAGAGAGCTGTCCGCGGAATGCTTCTTGCCCGTGCAATTCTTGTTGTCTGCATCATCTTCAGCCATCATGGCTTGCATGGTCAACAATTGGCCCATATTCTCCGCAACCCATGACACATACTCAAAGGCTGACTCCCACTCGCGGTGCTGTTTCGCCGTCGCCGCCACGCCATACCACCAGCTGAGCATGACGACCACAATCGCAAACCCATTATGGCTGCCTTTCATGCAACCTGACCACTCCTCCGACGGGCAAGCCTTTCTAACCAACGGCCACTTGGAGCCGCACCAATCAGGTTGGAGCCCTATCCATCATGTACGCCAGCTGGCAGCGAAGACCTTCACATCGTCGATGGCGGGGGACTTTGAGTAGTTGCGGCATGACAACCAACAAGAGAGTTGCTCGGGGCGACCGGTGGTCGACAGCTGGAATCGCTTACCCTAAGAGAATGTGACAGCATCAGTATCTGATTGAACAGATGTGAATGGAACGCACCTGGCCAGACGGAAATCTCATCTTCTCCTCCATTGCGACCCATTGTCCGACTAAAGCCGCCCACTCATTGCCATCAATCGCCTTCCTCAAGATAGCCGTGGTCCTTGATCAGCCAGTCTGGCCACTGTGCAATGTCTTTGTTTGTATTGCGCTCGCTGCTGGTCTCTTCGCTCGCGTCTTCATCCATCGAAATGTTTGATTTGTCACCCAGCATCACAGAGTCATGCATTGTGGTGGGATGCGGAGACGGGGCTGCGTCGTTGAAGATCATGTTCTCAGCGACGGCTGACGGGAGGCCTGCGCCAGTGTCAACAACAACAGTGGAAAGATCAGGGCTGGGAAGTGATGTCTTGTTCTCAGGCACTGACGACGTTGGTGCTGCCGTTACAGGGGGTGACGAATCAATGGACGACGGTGAGGACAGGGCATGCTGGGATGGAGAGCTTGATGTCGACAACAAGGTGGCGGATGTTGTCGCCTGCGAAGGCGCAGTCATGGGCGCTAAACCAGATGAAGGAGGGAGGACTTCCGCGGTTGCGGATTGCCTGTCTTGTTCATCGCCGTCGGCGACAGGCGACTCGACCTCAGCAGCCTCAGCCCTGCTCAAACGTGATCAACGCTCTGCCCCATATCAACAGTGAAGATACTCACAGATTTCCAGGTTCCTTGGCCTTGATCCTCTCAGAGTGCCGCGGTGGGCCGGTTGCCAGTGCAGCCAGCTTCTCGTGCTCGATAGCTCTTGCCGTCGCCTTCTTCTCATCGACCGTCTTTGGCTTGTCGCTTGGTTCAAAACTGGCGTCTCTCATCAACTGCGCATTCCTCGCGATAGCGTCAAGACGTAGTTGCACGTATGCGCTCATGTTGTCGCGGATGACGGGAGCTGGCGCAGGTTCGTCATCTGATTGATCGGCCTCAAAGTCTTCAATAACAAGCTCCTCTTCCGAGGTATTCTCTTCAAACGTCGCAGCGCTCTTGTTATGAGGCCCTCGCTTCTTCCTGGACAATTTAGGCACCAACAGCGGTGGGGTCTCCGCGCCTACAACAGCCGCCGGCGAGTCGGCGGCAGTCAACGCCTGTGACGTGTCGGTGGCGGTTGTCGGGTCTGAAGGCGACGTAGATGATGCGTTGTCGCTCGCAGTAGTGGCTGATTCAGAGGTAAGTACATATATCGTCACACGCGGGATGGACTCGACTTACTGTATACCATGCACAGATATTTGCGGTACGGCTGCTCCACCTTATCCTTAAACCCTGGGTACATCGTTGCAAAGTTCTGACCGTCATCAAGCCATGTATGGAGGCTGAAAAAACGATGGTGAGTACGATAGGAATTTCCAAATGGACTTGCCACTTACGCGAAGGAAACAATCTTGCCGTCGCCGTTGGGTGAGGGACCTCCAAAAAGCATCATGCATGACCAGTTCGTCAGCTCCTTGATCTGGCTGACAGCCAACGCCGCCGTATCAGGCAGCATCTCAGCATTCCTAAGGACCAAGGTGAGTATTTGCTTCCCGCCACAAAACAAGCGCGTGCTTACCCATCCAACGCCGCCTGGCTCAACTCCGCGTCATTGCTGCCCTCTTCTCCATCGCGCACCACCTTGACTGCGGCGCGTACTTCCTCCTCTGATTCTTTCTCCAACAGCTTGCGACACGTCTTGTTCCGAAAGACGAGCTCAGGCATCGGCTTGGTGTCCTCGGGCAGACCGGCCAAGTACTTGGCCCACGCGGCTTCAACGAGCCCCTTCAGCTTGGACTTCCAGAAGTACTGCTGGTTACGATTCCTGAGGTATGAAGGTAATCGTCTTTATTGGACTTTTACTATCAGTTTTGAAACACACCTCTTCTGGTTACCCAGCGTGTTCCGGTGGTTACCCGCCTTCTCCCACCCGGCTCGTTTCGGCCCGCGCCAACGCGCCTCCCTTCTCTCACAACGTCCTCGCCAGATGCAAGATGAGCTCACCGCGCTTGTTCAGTGAGTTCTCCCATCTTCTCCCATCCTACACACCTCGCGCACCCTTCCTCGCACACCCACGTTCCCTTCTGCGGACAGCCAGGACCTCCCGCGCCGCCACGTCAACTTACGCCGCCCACGTACGCGCCGCCCGACCCGTTTCGGCGTCGCCATGATGACGCCCTTGTGCTCTCAACAACAACTTCAAGTTTTTCACCGCCTCCCCCGCCTACACGCGCCGCTTTTTTGATGCAAGACCTTGCCCCACCACCCATTGCTTCCCGCACCAGTCACCCTAACCTCACGTGCTGCACCAGCGCACACTGCCACGCTGCACCGCGCCTGCCCTGCACCCCCGCACACTGCCACTTCACCTGCCTCCACCGCCGCCTTGTTCACCGCCACGTCACATGGCGCTGCCGACGCTTCGCTCACCCCACATGTATTCCCTCCATGCTTGTATTTACTTAATGTATTGCAATCTAAATGATAAATTAAATTAAATTAAATTAAATCTAATATAAAGGGATAAGTCAATAGAATGAAATAAATTATCAATAAGTCTATGGTACTGAAGGAATCGTACTGCCATGCTCTGCATTGGCTCTCTCCAAGCTAGTTGACCTACTACTTACGCTCCCTTCGGGGATGCATACGAAAAAATTGGAACGATACAGAGAAGATTAGCATGGCCCCTGCACAAGGATGACACGCTGTTTCAGAGTGGTAGACCTACGGGTCTCAATATTTATTTGTTTTGCTCATAAGTACAATGTACATACAGTGGCGCAAGGCGTATTCAAAGCAATACGTTGCGCAATGGACATACAGTAACATTTACTGGGCGTACGACATTGCACGCATAACCATATCGAAGCCGATAGTTGAAGCGGATCCTAGCTACTAGCAACCACGCCCTGCCTCCCCATAACTTCACTATCTAGAAACTCATTCGGCAACTCTCCACGGGACAAGATGATTGCACAGTTACTAGCTACTAGCTACTAGTGACTAGTGACTCTTTACCGCTGGAATGCTTTGATTTCTTTATTGTTCACTGCTCCGTCCGGTGCACTCGAGTCAACCTGGATTCACATGTTCAAACGAGTCGACCAGGGGGCCAAGCTGTTTTCAGCCCGAGTGTGAGGATCCCTCGCAGTAGAAAAACAACCACAGAAGGCCTCAATCTATACATCTTGGCACGCAGAAGCCCGGTGCTGATTGATGATCCGTGGCGTCAAGCCGGCAGCGTCCAGCGCAGCCGCATGCACCAGTTGTGCGGTCCATGTGGCAGATGAAACGTTGCGCGAGGGCCGTTTAGCAGCCATCAGGCCTGCTCTTGGGGTATTCCAACGTTTGACGCAGACTCAGATTTGGACATATTTATTCCAGTACACCGCGACGCCTGCGTAAGACCTTGACCAAGATTGAATGGTATCTATGCAATTATCTAAATGCGCATGAGATTTATAAAGATGAAACTGCGCAAATAATGTCAGCAGGAGTCTCGGCGGAGCGAGCAAGGCTTCTCTCACCTTGAGAATAGTCAAGAAAAGCTACCGGATACTATTCCGGATTGTGAACCGATCGTAGTATGAGCTAGTGATTGTCTTCCAATTCCCCAATGCGCGAGCCTTGATAGCACCAAGCTCGCGCATGGCCACATCGAACGGGAACCGACTCCATCTCTGCTGCCAGTCGTGGTAGTACGCATATGATGCGCGCACGCGAAGCACTTCTTCCTGGCTGAAGTACACGCACTGGCCCTCCGCTGGCACGCTGGCAAACTTGCGCGATTCCTGGCGTAGAATGTCTTGCCGGGTCTCGATGCGCATCGTTGTGAAATGCACGGCGGCCTCCTCCTTGCGCTGTTTCACCTCACGCCGCACCTGCTCTACGTGTTCGGTAATGATCTTGAGTTCTGCCTCCATCGGCTCGCCGATCTTCTTTGCGCGTGCGGCAGCGAGCTTCCACGGCATCACAAGGTCCATATCCATAGTGGCATTCTCTTGAAATCCCTTGAATAAGGTTTGAATTGTCGCGAGATGAACATCCGATTCATCGCGGATGTAGTTCAGCAGCACGTCCATCACAAATTTACCCAAGGCCTTTGGTCGTTGAAAAATTCGTCCTGCTTCGGGCAATAACTTCTTTTGGCCCAGCCCTTCAAGCAGTCCCGAGTTATGGCGCTTCCAAGTCGCCTGGCCACTATGGGTACCATTATCTTGCTTGTACACTTCCGGTTTGACATTGAGACCGGTCTTCGCTCCATCAAGGATCGTGCAGAACCTATGCTCGATATCAGCACCTTCGAGGATCAAGGACATGAAGCATCGTGAAGACCTACATATACGCGAGGCGGATTGTCTCTTTGTGATCGTATCCCATCGTATATATGGCGTTGTCGTGCATCGACGAGTATGCGCCGACCAGGAACGGCTCACGAAGCGGCTCCATCAACACTTGCTGAAGCTTGCGCGTGCGTTCGACCTCTGACATGTCAGCGGCACATGCGAGAAATTCGGCGACGGTTTCATTTTTGAACTCGAAGTCTGCGTCCAGGTCGGCCGGCGGAGTGGCATATTTGACGTCGGCGTTCTTGAAAGCAGCTACGATCGCGGGGTCCCAGATAACCTCTACCCTGTCTCCGTCGTAGTCACCTAATGCGAGGCCATCAACACGCCGCTTTATGGTATGGAGAAATATAGAGACAAACCTCCAGCTAGCAAGCTCGCAAGGCTCCGCGAACCTTGGGTAGAGAACACAATGACATTCGAGTAGGCATCGAGCTCTGGCGCGAAGACAGCTTTCACCTTCAGAGAGACGTCACTACAACAACGAAGTGCGAAACAAATGTATGCTACATACTTTCTGAACGTCTGTAGGAAGCTTGCACGGATTTCGTGTGACCTTCAAAGAACGAATAAGGCGCTGTCGTGGAGTGCGGATAAGACACGTACCAGTACGTCGCATGTCAGTTTGTCAGAGTATTGCCCATCGGGCATTCTGAAGTTATGTGACGATGTTTTTACATGTATTTCACCTTCTTTCAGCACCCCACATGGATCTACAGAGAGCATTAGTGACAGTTCCAGATACAGTCCCGTCCGGATTCCATACCTGGGACGACGATACCCGAACAGGCCATCGGGATCATGATCCTGCACTTGGACGCCTGCGACTTCACAGCTTTCTTGGCGACTTCATGGTGCTTAGCAGCAAGAACCGGACAGCTCTCGGGCTCAAATCCGGCGTCTAGCATGGCGCAGACCGTCTCTTCGAGCGACGATGGACACCCGCTGACTTCGTCTCCCCACCACGCAGCCGAACGTTCGATAGTCCTCTTTTCTGCGCTGCGCTCCCCGCCGATGGTGATGCCCTCCTGATCCTCCTCCTCCCCATCGCTGTCAATCTGCTCCCGATCGTACGAGCGCAGACCCCGCACGCGGGCGGTTCCAGCGGCTTCTCGTGCCATGCGAGCGGCCAGGACGCCGCCCTCCTTGGCGACTACTGCCCAGAGCCGGCGGAGTCCGTCATCGCCATCCCAATTGGTCAGTCCTTCCACAGTTTCTTCCAGTGACAGCTTCAGCAAATTCTTGAACACCTCGTGCGGGACGCCGTTCTCAGCGAGATTGATGAGTGCTTCTTTCGACAGACGGACGGGAGTTTGCAAGCGCGATGCGCGAAGGACGTCGATGGT
Organism: Auriscalpium microsporum; assembly: GCA_019914985.1. Lineage (NCBI taxonomy): Eukaryota > Fungi > Basidiomycota > Agaricomycetes > Russulales > Auriscalpiaceae > Auriscalpium > Auriscalpium microsporum. The sequence continues at coordinate 1,190,421 of JAHLMG010000012.1, read as the reverse complement.
GAGTTGTGCTGGGTCGTCAACGCCGTTAGGGTACTCGATCTTGATCTGAGAAGGCCGAAGCCAAATACAGGGTTCTGTCATCTCGTTCTCTTCTGTCCCGGGATGGCGCAGAAGGACGCCCTGACGACGAAAGCATAAGCGACCGCCAACAAGCTTAAATGAACAAGCACCTTTGCACCCTTGATGCGAAACTGGAAGGCCGTGGGGATCTGATCCCACAAATCTTTTTTGAGGAGGGCAAATAGCGCTTTCGAGTTGACGAGGCCGCAGCCATCCGTCATTTCCATCTCGCTGGGTACCTTTCCGCCTCCCTTCCAGTCTGTCGAGTCTGATCTCAAGGTAAGCGATGGGATGGTCAAGGCCTGTGCAGGAAATGAAGCTTACATATCTCTGGTATTGACCTGATATTTTCGGGAGCAACGAGTACACCAGGAATAGAGTTTGACAATCCAAGAGCATTACGTGCGGCCCATTTGGCGAGAGACTGACAGATTGAAATCAGCCCGGTGATGAGAAGACTCGGAAATGAGTGAATACCTGGCCTGGCTTCCCTTCGAGTGGGTTATGCCACGAGAGGAAATCAAAAACCGACATTCGAAGGGCAGTCCTAGGTCCCTGTTCGACCATCGCACGACTCCCACCCACGTACTTCTCATTCGTCGCCATCAGAAAGACGTTCCTCTCCTTGTTCGCATAGAAAAAGCGGTACACACGGCTGCCCAGAACGAAGGGCCGCAAGAGTAGCTCCTCTAGTTTCGAAAAGTGCTTGGTGCCTAGGGCGTCCTTCCCGACGCGAACACGGATCACCGAGTCCGACCCAAACCGCCGTGTGAATCGCGAAGACGAACCCAGCTCTGGCTGGTCGAGAGTAAGGCGCAGGTTTGAGTCTGCGACGGATATCTTCATGGAGAATTGGGCCTTCCCGCCGTACCAGTCTTCTTCCGAGACACCTCCCTCGACGCCGAGGCAGCCGAATGGTGAAAGCCTGAAAGCAAGAAGCTCCTTGTCAAGTTCTGACCATGGCGCCTGTGGGGCAAATGATGAGATCCCAAATTTATTAGAGTTAGGCGCGCGACGCACCCGGGCCTTGAGTTCGTTCGACAGGCGCCGCGTCGTAGAGAGCGGCACGTTGGAGACGAAGTAGTCCTCCAGCCCGGGCGCAATGCTTGCGTTCGGCGACCGTGGAGTCTCCTTGGTTATTTCAACGAGCTTGTCGATCTTCTCGAGCGGGAAGCCCCAGTCAATCTTCCCCGCCGTCACCAGACGCATGATCTCCCACTGGATGGGCCAGGGCAGGTCGCGCTTGTCGATCCATCGGGTCACGTTGTCGTCGTATGCCTGGCGCCATCAGAAGATTCAGAACGATGTTGGCCGGGCTCGAGAAACAGACGACGTACAACAATGTAGGGCTGGGAGCTAATCGGAATTGCTTCCGTTGCTGAGCCCGGCGTGAGCGTCAGTGACTCGAACGAACTCGCGTGGGACCCCGACGCTGACTCGGACCCGCCTCCCAATTTGTCGGACAGTCGAATCCGTTTATAAGGGCGCGGTGTCGACGGGGACGCCTCCCGCTTGCCAAGGACCTGCGTTGAGCCCTCGAATATTGGCTCGGGCGCAACGGTCGGCCAGGCGGCGGGCAATGGTTCGGGGGCCTCGTGGTAGTGCTGGACGGTAATTTGGAAATCTTCGTCCCCGTCGTACTGTGTCGAGCACTGAGTCGAGCATCCGCCATCGGATTCATGCGTCGGCGTGTCCATTCAGGAGGAAGTGCGGACGGTCGTTCAGTGCAGGTAGCCGACACTATCATAGCCGAGCTGGACGTTTCCTCTTTGCTCGTGACCGCGTTGTCCCACGACTTTGCAGAGGTCAAAGTTGACCTCCCCTCCAAAGTATCTACTTCGCTGCTACTTTCACTACACCGCACTTCTAGTTATCCGTACAAACTGCTATGCAACACAATGAGCCACAAATATCACGTCAGTACGACCGCCCGAACAAAGTCCAACGCTTCGCGTCGCGGTTGCAGGCAGGGCATTTTGTCTCCCCGGGGACAATCGGGTCCCAGCGGCTCTGGTCGAAAGGAATGGCCAGCGACTTGGCGCCTGCGCTCGGCGCGCGCTCATCTTGGGGTTCGGCACTGTTTCGCCAGTCAGCTATGCTCCCTCGACCTTCACATAACTGCAGACACTCACGCGCGGCCACTCCGTTCCTTAATGTCGTCTTCGCACGACTCGAACTCACACCAAGGAAGCACGACAACGCATTTGTCGTCCAGCGTGGGCACCACATCCTCCCATTTTGTCACCGGCTTGATGCGCGACCAGTAGGTCTCCTGCGCCTTCGCAAACATCTCCGCCTGAATCGTCTCCAGTAGCGCGGGCACGGCCGTCTCGACATCGGCAAGCGGTATGGGCGCCTTGACGCCCGTGTCGCGGCGCACGGTCAGCGTCTGCTTCTTCGCCAGGTCCTGGGGCCCGATCTCGAGGCGCACTGGCACGCCCTTCTGCTCCCACTCGTTAAACTTCCAGCCGGGCGTGTAGCCATCACGCAGGTCCGCCTTCACACGCACACCGGTCTTCTTAAGTCGCACAACGAGCTCTTTGCATTTCTCGTTGATCTCCTGGCGCTGCGCGTCTGTCGTCTTCGCGGTGATGCCGCAAGGCACGACGACGGCTTGGACGCTGGAAACGCGCGGGGGCAGAACAAGACCCTGATTGTCACCGTGCACCATCACCATGATGCCGATCGTGCGCGTGGACAGACCCCAGGAGTTCTGCCAGACGTAAGTCTTGCCTTGACCGGTGGGGTCGCTGGGATCCTCGACGAAGATATTGAACATCTCGGGCTTGGAGAAATTCTGTCCAAGACAATGTGACGTTGCAGCTTGAATGCCGCGACCGGAAGTCGGAACGAAGCCCTCGACGGTGGTGGTGTACAGTCCACCCGCGAACTTCTCCTTCTCGGACTTCACGCCAGGGATGACGGGTACAGCAAGCAACTCTTCGTAGACTCGTCGGTAGAGGTCAAGAATTTCGAGAACTTCCTTGTCGGCTTCAGCCTTCGTGAGGTGGGCTGTATGGCCTTCTTGCCACAAGAACTCTCTTGTCCGGAGGAAAGGCTCTGCACAACCTGTCTCAGCAAGGCGCATAGGCCGCAATGGGCTAAAAACGTACGAGGGTTCTTGAACTCCCACCGCACGACGCTGTTCCATTGATTCAGTTTCAAGGGGAGGTCTCGGTGGCTTTTGATCCACTTGGCATAGTCTGACGGCCGTGTAAGGCTTTGTCTAGGCAGTAGCTAAAGCACTTACAGGGATACATGGCAGTCTCAGACGTGGGACGAATGGCGATGGGTTCTTCGAGTTCGGACTGTCCTCTAGAGTGCGCGACCTTCAGCTGCGCCATGCGGCCAGAGGTAACGCAGAACTCACGCTCGAGTAACCCATGCTACTTCGGGAGAAAAGCCCTCGATGTGGTCTTTTTCGCGCTCAAGGACCTTTTGCGAGACAAACATAGGAAAGTAGGCGTTCTCGACCTCAAGCTCCTTGATCTTATCGTCAAACCATCCTGCAATCGCTGTGAGACGGTGACAGCCTGATAGGCGCCTGCAACGCACTCTGGATGATCTCCCATATGCTGTACGACCAAGGCTTCAGGATGTAGCATCCGCTGACGCTGTAGTAGTCCAACATGTCTGCCTTGATCAAGACCTACACGCCGTCTTCAGCGCATGGTCTATCGACAGAGTAAGGGAGACGCACATTGGTATACCATGCCGCAAAGTCGACCTCCTTCTTCACGCCGATGGCGATTTGAACAGCACCCTCGATCTTCGCGTCCTCTTTTTCCACAACCTTTTTCTCCTTCTTTTCAGCCGGCTTTGCGGGAGCGGCGGCGCCGTCCGCCGCCTCCGCCTTGAGTGCGGCAAAGTCAATCTCCTGGAGCTTGGTGTCGTGCGTCTCGAGTTTGCGGAGGTATGTCAAGATGTCATGTCCCGAGAGGAAAAAAGTGGAAGTAGAGGACAGAGCATGGACGGCGAACGGGGTGGAGGTAGATGCGAGGGATGCGTCGACGACGGTTACGACCTTGGGGAACGTCTCTTCGTTGAGTGCAAGCGGGGATACTGTTCCAAGATCAGCAAGGAAGGTATTCATGTGGAGGTATCAGACTTGCGTACGGGAGTTTTTGTCCAGTGCAAAGAACTCAGATAGCAGATCCTCCGAGGCAAGCCTGAGCTCCTTCAGATTGAGCTTCTTGCCCAGCGCGCCGGAGCTCGTTTCGGTCTCGTCGCGCGCGATAACCACGACGGGGACGGGGGTTGCGCTCTTCGCTGTCTTGGGCTTGAACACGAGCACCTTGATCAGCTCGAAGTCGCCCGGGGCGGTGGGGGTGCTCTGGAGGGCGTCTTTCCACGCGGAGGGGGACGCGGCGTGGGCATGTTCGACAGCGGCGTAGGGCGTGATTGAGAGGGCGGAGAGCGCCTGGGTGGCAGCCTCGACGGAGGTCATGGTGCGGGATGAAATGAGTCTGCTGGGAGGGCTGTGGGCCGCCAAATATGGCCGGGCAAATAGTGAGCGTGACTCGACGCGTTGGGCTGTTATCAGATGTGCCCGCGCCTGCGCTCGGGCGAGTCGAGGAACAAGGTGCTGGACGCTGCGCAGCATACGATGATTCGCAGAGAACACGAGTGGCAGCGACCAGCACCGACGTCGGACGTGGTCGAGAGGAAAGACGGCGCCAGCGCGACAAGCGCGTACCGACGCGTATCGGCTTCGCTTTCTACTTATGCAGGATCGGTATTGTAGCTGAGGTGTGCCAATGATAATTTACATGCGGTGGTGGTATGGATTATTGCGATCTAAGGTAGTCTACGAGGTGTGCGGGACAACTTCTGCGCATCGTTGGCACAAGATGTCCTCTTCTGGCCGATTGTACGTCCAGCATCTCGGGCATTTTTCTTGAGCAGCTGGTCGAACACGAACCCCCACTTCATCGTCCCATCCTGACGACTACATTAGCCAAAGGGGGGTCTTGAGGTGCAAGGAACTGACCTGGTACGCTCACGGACCCCGTATAACACCAGGCAGGGGACATGGATGCGAGAGCACCGTCCCCATCGACGATAGCTGCTTCCGAAACGATCAACAGGGTCCTGATGAATTGCTCTGCGCCGAGCTTGTAAGAGGTAATATACGACTAAGAGCACGGGGCTTACCTTCTCGTATCAAGAGGTTCGAGAGACGACCAGCGGCTTCTGACGGCAGGATAATATCCACTTCAGCTTCCAAAGAACTGTTCAATTGCCTACACACAGACATCAGCTTGCGATACCCCCAATGCTTACGTGACGCACTTAGCAGTCCTTGCATTTTCAAGCAAAGAAAGCACAGCGCTTCGAACCCCATGAAGCGCAACCATTTCCTCCTCTACCATTGGATTCCGCCACTGCGGACCCTGCAAGGCACGACTTTGAGCACGCCGACATATTTCGTGAGATGCTGATAAAAAAAGAAAACGAACCAGAGGCGTCCAAACTTCCGAAAAGACCGACGGTCCGGTTGCGAGCTCAGTGCCTGCACGAGCGGCATGAACTTCTTCTGCTAGATGAGGAAGGACTGGCGCCATGACATGTACGATGGTATCCAGCACCTACCGCCCCCTCAGGGTCAGCATATCAGGGTGCAACGTCATGCAGAGAATACGCACATGCTGTAGGACTGTCACTGTCGCACGGCGGCTCAGACTGTCGACGTCGTTCGCGTATAAGTTATCCTTGTTCATATCAAAGTAAGCCGCAAGGGTGGTGTTCGTGAAATTTGTCAGCCCATTGACGACTGAAGTCACCCGTTGAGTCACTCCGGTATATGGTATGGAGAGGTGGAAACAAACCTTTCGGGAAATTATACGTAGCATAACCGTCCAGCGCGGTTTGCTCTAGCTCGTACAGATGATGCATGACATACTTGTCAGCCTGAGGCGCTGCCCTTCTCAGCATGTCACCTTGAATTCACGGTATCAAGACGCACTATGGTGAGCTGGTCTGCAGGTACAGCAGCATGCGGGGGCGAGCTGCCAATATTCCCCAAGATGAAGCGTGCTGAATTTCGGATCTTCCGCATCGACTCCGCAGTCTGTGCCAGGATCTTCGGTCCCAGAGACATGTCGCGCCAATACTCGACCGTCGCAGCCCAGAGGCGCAGCACGTCTGCTCCATACGCGGGTTCCTTCTTCTTGTCCTACCCCAACTCCCATGAGCCATGACGAGAACACAATGCTCGAATGAGCTCACCTTTCCACCCTTCAGGATTGTCATGGGGCTTATGATGTTTCCCAACGACTTGCTCATCTTTTTCCCATCCTTGTCAAGGACCATCCCATGCGTCAACAGCGCACCATACGGCGCCTTCACCGTCCCAGCAGCCGACGAAGAGCCGACGGCGGTCAGCAGCTGGCTCTGGAACCAGCCTCGATGTTGATCAGATCCTTCCAGACAAACATCTGCCCTTGGCAGACCTGCGCTCCGCTCTTCCAGTAGCGCCCACGACGACCCGCTGTCGAACCACACGTCCATTGTGTCGGTGCCTTTCTGCCAGCCCCCCTCCCCGTGCAGTGCCGGCGGGAGGAAGTCCTCAACGGGTCCCGTCCACCAGTGGGCAACACCTTTCTCTTGCAGGATGGGCAGGATGTGGTTGAGTGTGTCGCTGTCTAGAATCGCCCGGTCTGTGGCGGGGTGGTAGAGGTAGGGTATCGGTACGCCCCAAACGCGCTGGCGGGAGATACACCATTCAGAGCGGCCCTTGATGAATGATTCGAGCCGATTGCGCGCTACGAAACACCGGTTAGATCGTACGCGACGTATGAGGATGCTGGTGCGCACATATATCAGGATAGAACTGCACGCTCTGAATAGCGGCGATTGCATCGTCTTTGATGTTGTCCAAGTTGGCGAACCACTGTGACGTCGCGCTGTTCAAACATTCACAAGGTGGAAAGCATATAGTCAGGGGGTGTACTAACGTGACTATGATAGGCTTGTCCGTCTTCCAATCATACGGATATCGATGCTTGATTCGCTGTCGTTTAACGAGGACGCCCATGTCGATGAGAAGCTCGGAGACAGCACGGGACCCTTCATCCAGAACCGCCTTTCCGATCAGCCTTTGCCCAGCCTCGCTACCTACCACGTCAACGACCGTGTTCGTGAACGCGCCATCTGCGCCGACATGGCACACGATGCTGTTCTGCGAGCTGATCAAGCCCAAGCTGCGGAAGACGTTGTAGTCTTCGCCGCCATGCGCGGGTGCGCAGTGGACCAGACCCGTCCCTGACTCGTTGGTGACGTGCGTAGACGGGATGACTGGCAAGGATTGAAATGGGGCATCCCTGGTAAGGGAGGAGAAGAGTGGTCGGTAGGATGCACCGGAAAGGTCGGATCCTGTGAAAGAGAACGTTGTATGTATGCGACGTGTGTAGGGTGTTTCTCCGCACCTTGGATCTCGCCGAGTATCTCCACTTCGCCAATGACCTGACAGAGAGATTCGAGACGCTCCACGGCGACGATGAAAACGCTATCATCGGACTTGTCCAATTGGCGCACCAGTGCGTATGCCATTTCAGGATGGACAGCGATGCCCTTGTTGATCCCAGTCAGACCGCAGCGAATTTCGAGAATGAAACACTTACCATGTTGGCGGTCAGACTCCAGGGTGTCGTTGTCCAAGCGAGCAGCCGAACTCTCTTCTGGTCTGCAATCAGCGCACGAAGGGGCGCGGACGTGCCGTCAGCTGACATGGCCAAGTCGAATGCGATATACACAGAATGTGAGACATGATCGTCCTTGTAGACCAGCTCAGCTTCGGCTAAGGCAGAACGAGAGGACGGCGAGTAGTGGACAGGTCGATAGTGGCGGTAGATCAGTCCTAGTGCACCTATGTCAATATATGCGTGATAAAGAACCAACTAGTCATACCGCGTTCCACCATCTTTTGAAATACGCGAAGCTGCCGCATCTCGTAGTCGTGGTCTATGGAGTTCAGACAGGTTGGGCGGACGACATCAAGTAAGACACGCACCTAGTGTGCGGTATGTCCCATCCTCATTGTCCCAGTCCGCCATGACCCCAAGTTCGCGGAACACTTGCTTCTGACCTTGTACAGCGCTAGCGGCGGTATCATTTGCCAACGACCTGATTTCGGCCGCAGACAGAGAGCCATGGTCCTGTTCTGCGACCGTCAGGAGCTGTACTGAGACGCGAGAAGCAAGTACCACGAACATGTCCTTGCAATGCCTTGTTTTCAATAGGCAGACCGTGACAATCCCATCCAGGGACGTAGCTACAACTTTGTCAGTGGTTCGTAGAAGGAGAGACCGGTGCAACGTACTGAACACGATGCCCCAAAGAAAGATGATAACGATTGATGATATCCTTCAGGATCTTATTCAGGGCGTGTCCTGTTCAAATAGCGTCAGAAATGACCGGTGCGAATGTGGTGTGGACGTCTCGGTACCCATATGTAGATCGCCATTGGCATACGGGGGCCCGTCATGCAAGACAAATGAAGCGCCCGTTGCACTGTCGCGCTGACAATGTTCAATTCAGCAGTAAGTGGAGTCGTGTACATTGATAGTACTCACCTGCCACCTGTACAGGTCATCACATGTCTTCCTCCTCAGCATGGCTTCGGTTTTCGACGCGTCGGTCCATTGCGGGAACGTAGTGCGAGGTAGTAGAACTGTTTGGGAGAATCTCTTGTTCTGCTCGGCGTCGGCACTCGATGCACGACGGCCCAGCGTGGAGGAGAAAGGCCGTCTAGCACATGGTCCCGTGAGCAGGTCGAATGCAGCGGATGCACACAGAAGTACAGGCCGGCTGTGCATAAAGGCCCACTGACAGGAACCAGAGTACAGTCCCCACTGACTCGTGGCGAGTCGGAGAAAGACGTATGTGGTCGGGCCTCTGCGCTGAGTCCCTCAGACGAACGGAGTCGGAACACGAGTTGGAGACAGACTCTTATGTCAGCAGCCCCGTGACCGTGACATAACTTCAATAAGACCTCTACGGCGAGTCTACCTGGCAATTCATACGTAGAAGAGTATATGTTGCAGGGAACTGCTTATGCAGACAAGTACTGGATGGTTGCAGCAATCCAATTGGCCCTGCCAGGGGCAGATTCAAGTACATCCAATCAATTGATGTGAGATCTATACAGTACCGCTACAGCAAATGTTCAGACTACTAGAGATACATTACTTGCATGACATCCCACACAAGATCAATCCTCGTTCTTCAACTCCTCCTGCAGAGCGACAAGCGTTGCCCACTCCGGCTCATCTTCGAAGTCCCGCGTCCGCCCCATGAACGTCCTCAGAATGCTCTTCGCCTGCATCTTCCACTTGGATCCTTCAACCCTTGGCCCAAAGTTCACCAGCACATCCACAACGTCCTGCACCTCCTGCACGGCCTCGCGCCACCTCGCGACGTCTGTCTCGCCCTTCTCCATGCGCCCCGCGATGCCTGTGCGGTAGCCTTCCAGGTGCGCCTGCAGCGCTTCCGCCCAGTGGCCCTGCCATGTGAGCAGGCGCGCCCGTGCGCGAAAGATGCGTGGCGACGCGACGCGCGGGAGAAGCACGCGCGTGAAGAGGTCCTCGACGCGCCGCAGCAAGCCGTGCCCCTCGTTGGGGTTGTGCGCCGCGTTCGGGGTGCCATCACCCTTCACCGCGTCGTCGGGGTCCACCGGCGCGCGGGTCACAGCGTTGACGAGCCGGTCAAGCACGTCCGCATCTACGCTGTCCGCCCCGATCTTCGCAGCACGCTCCTCGACGACGCGCCCAAGCCCGCGACATGCCTCGGAGAGCTCACCAACGTCCATGGCCACGATGGTATAATTCATCCACATGCGCCAATTGTCATAGCTGAATTTAAGGCCCTGTTGAAGGGCACGGAATGCCAGCATTTTGTTGTCGAAGGGAATTTCGGGTGTCTTGTCGCCGGAGACAGCGACCTCAGTTTCATCGCTTTCATCCTGATCGTGCATTAGCTACAAATGCCGACGGAGTGAAGCAGTATCGGATATACCTCTTCATCCTCGACCTGCATCCGTGTCTGTATTCGGCCCAACCGGAGATACACACTCGCAAGGTTATTCCAGCTCTCCCCATCCTCGTCATCGAGCGCCACACAGCGGGTGAACGCCTCCCGCGCGACTTCCCACTGCTCCGCACGCACGCACGCGCAACCCAGTATGAACCACGAGCGCGAAAACAGCGGGTTGATGGCGACGGCGCGCCGCAGGCAGACCACCGCCTCCCCAAATTCGTTTCTCGCGAAGTAGTAGCCGCCGAGCGAGCGCATCGCGCGCCCGGACGTGTAGTCAGACACGGACCATGCGCGCTTGAAATGCTCAACAGCCTTATCTGGCTCGAGCTCGCCCAGGAGGCACCACAGCTTCGCCTCGCGTGATGCGTCGTATGCGACGCGCCGAGACCCCGATATCGCCTTGCCGCGCACGAGTACGCTCTCGGCCTCCGCCTTGCGGCCCTCGAGTAGGTCGTGCACCACGGCGAGCGCCTTGTCGCTCCGTTCCATCGCTTGCCAACACTTGATAGCCTCCTCCCACATCTCCAGGCGCTCGAAGATCTCCAGCGCTGACTTGACGACGCCAATCGAGAGGAATCGGTGCGCGAGCTCACGCTCCAACTCCCACTTGCTCGGCAGCGGGATGCAGTGGATGAACAGCAGGCGCTCTGACAGCGTTGAGTCGGCTGTGGGCATCTGCTCGACGAGCGCCTGGAGCTGGAGTACGGATCGTTCGACGGTCCGTGTGCGGCCCGACTCGAGACGTGCGCGTAGGAGGAGTGCGACTGTGTGCACGGACCAGTTCTCCGGGTGTGAGATGACGCGCGCGATATAAGGCGACATCTGCTCGTTCGTGAGCCCGTGGGTAGGCGAGGTGTTGCGGACGTTGAGGCACAGGGAGAGGAGGATCGCCTGGTCAAGTGGGTGGAGTGCGGGCTGGGCGGACGGGTCTAGGTGGCCAAGGAGCGAGTCGGGCGCGGCAGGGTTTGAAGATGTGAACTCGGTCTCCTCGAGCAGTGTATCGTCGTTGAGCGCGAGCGTCTCTGGTACATTCGATGCTGTATCATTTGCGTCCCTAGCCTCCTTCGGCAACTTCTCCTCGTGCTCCGGGCGCTTGCGACTTTCCGCGAGTAGCACCAGCTGCGTGAGATCCCGTTGCTGGAACTTCGTACGCTTCCCCAGCGCGCCGGTGAGTTCGTACTGCAGCTCCGTCGCCCGCGCTGCGCGCACAAAGTACTCCAACGCTGCTCGATCGTTTGCGAGGTGATGCTCCAGCAAGCCTCGCTCGAGCCACAGCCGTCCGACGAGATCCTGGTCCGAGGCATACGCATCTGCAAGCTTCTCCAACGCCGATAGCGACCCAGGGGCCAGCGCCACGGGCTCGTCCAAGATCTGCTGGTGCACATTCCACACGCGTAGCCGCCACCACTCGACGGACTGCAGATGGCGAAAGGGAAGATCAAGGATGATCTGCGCTACGCGGAAGAAGAACGGCACAGCGGCGAGGTGGTACGCGGGTTCGCCACCGTACGCGAGCTCGGAGACGGACTTCTGGTGTAGGGATTCGTCTGATATGTCGTGCGGAGGTGCGAACGTGAGGATGGACAAAGCCTGCACGTCGAGATCGGGGCCCGTCCAGTTCGCCTGGAGAAAAGCGTTCAGACATGCTACCGCCGCGACTAGGCGTACGATCTCCTCCTCAAGCTCACCACCAGCTGAGGGCACAGAGAACGTAAACCACTCCTTCAGCTCTGCGTCTTGGCTATCGAAGTTAACCTTGAATGCCTCTCGTGATAGTGGAGAGGTCAAGAACTCTCGAAATGCGCCATCCACGACCTTCTTCGCGAGTTCAGTGAGCGGATTTTGAGTCGGTGCAGCATCCCAGCGACCTGTAAGTAGAGCCTTTTCGAGCGTCGCGGTGTCGATGCTCATCGTGATTCGTGGTACAGGTAGGGTGCGAGATTTTATTCAGCAGATGGGAAGGACCTTAGCGTGAGGTTAGGGTCTGGTGATGTAATACGTCTGGAAATCATGCAAGGTACATATTGATACTAAGTACATGCAAAGCGCGACGGAGATGATCGAACATCGCGCTGCTGTCCTGCTCAGTGCTCGACATGTAACGGCGTCGAGCACGACAGGAGAAGTCAACGGCCTGGGAGACGAGGACCTCGGTTTCCGGACACGATCACCTGACGGAAAAAAAGAGCTTGTAAGATAGGTGAGCAGTTGCTCAGGCAGCTGCATCACTAATTACTTACTGCTGAAGAAAGAGTGAATCTCTTGCGCCGGACCTACACAGCGCAACGGTCAACTAGTGGAGGCCACTCAGGCTTGAGTGACGAAATTGTTTTGCCAGGCGTCGGCCGTAGCCGGCGAGGACCCCGGGTGCAGGGTGACTCGGAGGCAGGCCGTCAGCCTCAGCCTGGCCGACCTCTCTGTCCCACCACCTCCATCACAGGTCACAGTCGCACTCTCGTCTCGAAATCCTGGAAGGCCTGAAACAACGGAACGCTACAGGGACGGCATCAGGGAACGGAACTTGGCAGCGACACTCTGTGGCTGCGACGATGCCTGGGCTCGATACCAGCTCTGTCATGGACGAACCGCTGCCTTCACCGCCATTTCAAAACTACTCAATGACACCCACCTCTGATCAGCCACGGACCCCCTTTCCGCGTGACGTCCCTTTTGAGGAACATACGCCTTACGTCTCACCCTCCGGCCACAACTTCATCTCTCAGTCGCACGAGGGCCAGCATAGAGCGCGTATGCTCTCGCGCATTGGCCCACTTGATACCAGCGGCTCCCCTGCTCCTCGGCCTTCAATCCCTCCAGAGTCTTCGGATATCCCGCCGATCCTGCGCACGAACCAACCCTCGAACCCCGCGTCTTCTCTACTCGGCGGTGGGAAAGCGGCGGCGCTCGACGGCAACCCTGTGACGCGACGTCAGCCGTACTGCAGGCGCGAATACCCCTCTGTGCTCTTGGGAGGTGGTCCAGACGAGGAGGTGCAAGAGGAACCAGACCTAAACGACGATGTGTTCATGGACAGTTCTGAGGACGACAGTGACGACGCCGCGTTGGGCTTCATACTTCGTCAGAGGAAGGTGAATCGAGTGATTCGGAAACACCCAGAGAGTAAGCAGCTCCTCGCTTTGAGAAATAAGCAATACTGACGTTGCGTGCGCAGCGAAATCGAATAGGCAGAAGTTCGTTTTGGCCCTCGCCAAGGCGCTCCTCACTTTCGGCGCGCCTTCCCACCGCATAGAGGCTCAGCTCTTCTCCGCATCTAAGATCCTAGGCGTTCAAGCGTCCTTTGTGTACTTGCCCAATCTGATCCTTGTCTCCTTCACTGATGGCGACACACGCACCTCCGAGCTACACTTCGTGCGCGCCAGCGGCCGCATTGCACTGACTGCGCTCACCAAGATACACGATCTCTTCCGCGCGGTGCTCCGCGACGATGTGAGCTGCAGACAAGGCATACTAATGCTCGAGAAGATCGTGAAGGCGCCACCGCTCTACCCGCTCTTTACGCGCTGTCTGCTGGCATTCGTGTGCGCGTCGATCATCTGCCCGTTGGCGTTCGGCGGAAGCTTCATCGACATGTGGATCAGTGGGGCCTGTGCGTGCGTGTTGCAGTACTTGGGCCTGCAGTCAGCTTCGAAGAGTGCGATCTATGCGAATGTCTACGAGTACGCATCCGTCCTCCGTCCAGGTCTTCAAGCTTTACTCACCCTCCGATTAGGATCTCTGCATCTATCATCGTGTCGTTCCTTGCTCGAGCGCTTAGCTGCATACCTGGGCGCATTTTCTGCTACACAGCCATCTCGTCTGCTGGCGTCGTTCTAATCCTTCCTGGATTCACCATCCGTACGTTCCTTCCTTGCAGCTAGGGGACCCCGCTTACAGTCAAATGTAGTGATCAGCGCCTTGGAGCTGACCTCCAGAAATATTTTGTGCGGGTCTGTGCGTCTTGTATACGCCATCATCTACACATTCTTCCTGGTAAGTTTTGACCTCAAATTCTGCGACGGGCCTTCTTATGAATCTGCCTCGGCAGGGTTTTGGCTTGACAATTGGCTCGGATTTCTACCTCGTTGTCAACCGCAAGGCCCACGACGCACTCGAGCTTATGAACAATCCCACCCCCACCTACATACACGGCGCCTTCACGGATTTCAATGGCACAACGCAGACGTTCGCCGGCACCTTCGGTTTTGCGGACGCAACCAACTCTCTGCACATCATGAAGAGTTCGTCTTGCTCAATTGCACAACTATCCTCGCTCGTACTCATATTGTCCTAGGCTGTTACCGCGACCCTGCGTTCCCCTGGTACCGCCAACCCTTCCCCTGGTGGACGATGTTCTTTCTTGTGCCACTGTACTCTATGTGCTCGTCGCTCTCGAATCTGCAAAGCCTTCACTCGTCGCGCCTCTTCGTCATGGTACTCTTCTCGTGTTGCTCGTACGCCGCGAACAGGGCTGCGAACGTAGTGCTATCGGATCGCGGCGACATCGCGTCGGCGGCCGGCGCTCTGGTGATTGGGCTGCTGGGCAACTTCTACTCCCGTTGGTCGAGGGGCACCGCATTCACATCGATGGTCACAGGCGTGCTGTTTCTTGTGCCGGTACGTCGCCCTCGCCTCATCGACAGGGGGGAACCGGGCTCACATGGCTCTTCTTCATAGTCCGGTCTTGCGCAAGATGGCGGCCTCACGGGCAACTACAACAGCTCTGTGCAGCAGTACTACAGCAGTTTCACGCTCGGTATGCGGATGATCCAAGTCGCGGTCGGCGTCACGATCGGCCTCTTCGCAAGTCAGACGATTATATATGCCGTCGGGTCTCGCAAGAACGCTGGGCACATGGCATTCTGACGCGTTTCTATCTCGTCATCTTTGATACTCCATGTACTAGTATTCCTGCAGATGTAAAATATTGATTTCTCCCTCTGCTATGACGTGTCTGTCTCTGTGCCTCACCACCTTCGAGCTCCTGTGTATCACATTTTATGTGATGCCCCTCGGCACACAGACACCCAGTTCGCAACGGCAACCATGCCGGTCGTGTTCGCAGCCCGTCTTCAGCTAGCCAGTGCAGCTGTCTAGGCCTTTGCAGCCTTGCCATTTCGCGCCACCGTCCGGCATACGGATTAGCAGGCGTGCGCCTCTTTGGTGTTCCTCCTGCTCATCGGCGACATGTGCGCGTATCCCTCGTACTCGGCCCTCATACAGGTGCTGGTCGTGGTGGGCGGCGCGACCGCCCTTGCAAAGAGCGCGCCGCCGGAGACGAACGCAAGCGTGGGCATGAGTCATTGTATTGAGACATATTCTGAAGGCCAAGCGTTCACAATGAATACGAGTCGCCTCAGTGCGCTACTAAACCCATCCGGCCTCCAAGCTCCATGAATGCTGCTCGGCTTTGTCAGTGCTGTGGTACTATGCGATCTCTAGAAAGCCAATTGACTTACTAGAGACGACTTGGCTTTCGGGTATATGATGATCTCGACCGCGACTTCAGAGGACCATTGCCCCAGCTGCTCCAAAGCCTCCGGAGATAGGTGGCGGGTCACTGTGACGAGGTTGAGGCAGGGCAGGTCGCGTAGCGTAGCCACCAATAGCGGCGCATCACTGGCGAATGTGGCCCAATGAGATGGGCACACCATGTGGTAGCCCACATGTTTGAGAGTCCTTGGGAGGGACAGCCTCGGCCTCCCCGAGATCGGGAAGTTACTAGTGCTGAAGCTCTCAAGGCTGACGAAGCGATCGAAAACATGTTGCGGGGGCAAGAACATGTGTACCGTCAGGGACCGAATTTGGCGCAAGGGGAACGTCTCGAACGCGCGCTGGCAATGCGGATCCGTCCAACGGATGCCGTCGACTGTAAGCTCCCGGACCGCGGAGAAGTCATTGGCGGGAGACAGTACCCACGACATGTTCGCCATGCCCATGCCCTCCCAAGCGACGCGGACCCCATACGGCAGCTTGAGCACTGGCCATGATGCACCGCGCGGAAGGTGGCCGGCGGCGTCGAGGAAGCGTACGCTCGGCCAAGAAGCAACGAGGGCCGCCACATTGCCGCACTCGCCCCGCGCGTGCAAGGTTTGCGGGCGGATCCCGGTCGCACTCAGGCGCGCGCCGAAGTCGTGCGGCGGGATATCGCTGCGGAATGCATCCTGCACGCTGAGGATGGCGATGTGAGGGCAAAGCCTCATGAGCGCGTGGTAGTCGTCGTCGTCGTCGGCGGGCCCGGGCAAAATGTGCAGCGCATGGACATACGTGCCGAGGTGAGGCCTGTTTTGGACGGCAGTGAAGATCGTTGTGAGGATGAGGCGGGTTGGTAAGGAGCCGCGTGGAATGTAGGGAATCCATCGGAAAAGAAATCGCTGTGCGAGGGGCGTCCAGGCGCGGCAGACGAGCGTACATGCATTGAGCGTGGAGCGCTGGCCCTCCCAGCCATCTCCAGATATGAGGTAGACCCATTGGATTACCACTGCTTGGACGTCGAAAGGGAGGTCTCGCATTGCACCAAGAATGCGACTAGGAGGCTCTACGAGGGGTAGGCAGTGTTTTACGAGGGGTAGGCAGTGCCTTAAAGCTTGACGAGCCACCGAACCTGAAGTGGAGAGCTAACTTTGAGCACGGCGATGAACGTGAATACGATTGACTTTAAGTCCTGGAGCTTACCTTGTGTGCCAGCTGAGCGTAGTCGTTCGCTGTTGAGAGAGGCCGGGATCCGACGGGCCGTCAGCACGTCAGGGGGCCAGCTCCAGAACTTACAGGAAGATGAGGTCGAGAACCCTCTCACCCGAGAGTTACACGGGGTCGAGGCATGGAATATGTAGGTAGTTCGATGGACTTGTACAAGCCAGCTTAAGGTCTCCTTGATCAAACGCGGCGAGAAAATATACTAGCCTAGAGGGAAAGAAAACGCGCCAATACTCTTGATCGCGGATGAAGCAGAAAGCTCCTCTCAAGCCGAAGTAAGGAGCGGGGATTTCCTGACCCACTCGTTCTTCTCGAGCTCCCCAACGACAAACGCCGCAAATGCCGCCCTGCTCAGCGTCACCCCCGACTTGCCATCGCCCACGTACCCCGCGTGCGCCGCCGTCGACTCTGAGTTTGTGAGCATCGGCACACGCACGATCGTCCACTCCAAGTCCTCCGCCCCGCGGACGACGTCGCCCACCGCGACGATGTCCTTCCACGCCGCGTTCACGCCGGCCCACACAGTCCAGACCATCGCCGTATACCTCAGGTCCCGCTTGTCGTGCTCGTCCGTGATGCTCGCCGTGCCCAGGGCCACGATCCGCGCGACACCCTGCGCGCGCATCGCATCGAGGACCACCGCGTACCCCTTGGCAAGCGGCGTACCGCGCGGGGTGCTCGAGGACGGGCCGAGCGCGCTAATGATGCTGTCCGTGCCCGCGAGGGCAGCGGAGAGAGCGGGTGCGTCTTCCAGCTCGCCCTTGATAACGGTGACAGAGGGGTGTTCGGCGAGGTCGGCGGGGAGCTTGGACGGGTTGCGCGCGTAGATGACGACGGTGTGCTGCGCGGTGAGGGCGGCGCGGACGAGGAGGAGCCCGCTGGGTCCCGTTGCGCCGAGGACGACGACTCTGCCCATCGAGTGTGGGGGTTATTTGCTTGGTGATGATGGCTACAAGGGAAGAGACGGCTGTAGGTTGCAATCCCTGCGTCAGCAACTTGTAGTATGTTGCGATTTCTGCGTCAGCAACTTGTACGTTGGAAGGAATTGCGTCATCACGCGCGTGTCACAACTTGGCAGTGGCAAGCCTTGCATCTCATTAAATGATCACAAATTCACGATCTAATGATTCGACATCCTTTCCATGGCCACGCATCCACGCATACTTATAGCGGCTGTCCTAGTATGAGGCTACGCAAAAATTCTCCTCAACGCAACCCGCAAAATCACATATTCAGCAAAGCGAGCTCTTCTTGCATAGTACTCTAGGCACCCGCAGACCGCACACCGGCTTTCACTTATAGGTGTTAAGCTGACTCACGGTTACCTAGGCACGATCGCATCTCCGAATCCCATTATTATATGTCTGAGTCATGATAGGTCTGGGGGTGCCACTACTTGCATATCGCCGTGGATATTTGGTGTTGGATGTCTGAGGGACGGTCAGTTTCCATGGCGACCTCAGATGGGGGTCGATGTTTCTCTGGGTTCGAAAGAGGCCCTTAGGTCCGGTAGAGCGCTGCAGGAGCAACGTTGCATTCGCTGGGCTGGCCGACGTCAAGGATTTCACACGATAAAGTCCTTCTTCTCACGTAGCAATTGTCCGAAAAAAAAGCGCAGCTCAGCAAAGGGGAGTTCGAGATGGGAAGACCATCGGCTCGATGACCTCGCGCCGCTTCTCGACCCCGCAGAGCCGCTCAACCAGGGCGAACGCGAAAGGGAAAGCGGTGCCTGTTAAATTGCGAGGCGTTCAGTGTGCATATTTCCCTTCAACATAACGACTCTTACCTGGTCCTCGACTAAGTTTGAAAGGCAGTGTCAATGAGAACGCGAATGTGGTGGAAGGACGGACGCACCTGGTGATTAGGTTTCCAGAGATGATAACAGGGTCTTCGCGATAATCAAAATCTACGCAAGCACATCGTAAGGGTCGCATGTCTTTCGTGCAATACTTGTGCTAACCTTTCTCAAGTTCTGACTTAACCGAGGGATGGGACGTGATCGGCTGGTTAAGCAGCTTGGCCGTCTTCGCGGCGAGGCTCCCTTGATCTCTATGAGACTGTCGTATGGGTCTAGTGGGAGTGTTCGAACGCACCGGCACATATCGTGGCCACAACGCGGCCGGCCTTGAAGAAGTCGCTCACGATCTGCTGGACGAGCGGGGATTGCGATAGCGTCTCGGCACCCTTTGCTCCTCCAGGCACTATGACGGCATCAAATTGTTCCTAATCGCACATAGCCAGCAGAAGACCCCGTCTTCAGCTGCGGGGTTCGCGTGAGGACGGTAGGGGAACGCACGATGTACTGTGTCGTGAGCTCAGCCTCCGACACATCAGGCACGATCCGCACGCCGCGCGAGCAAACCGCCCAACGTGTCTCTGGCTCCTTCTCTGACTTAGAAACGATGAGAGCCGAGGTGCATTGGACACCGGCGCGGACGAGAGTATCGTAGGTGATGGTGCTGTCGAAGGTGAGCATGGATTGATGCACGATGTGGAGAAGAAACAAACAATTCCATTTCTTCAGTGCCGTGCGCAATGAGGACGAGAGCTGAAGGCATTTTGGATGGCCCTGCTTTGGGAGGTAGAATTGAAGATGTGGTGGCAAGCCTGAGATGCAGTTGTGTGGTGGAGGCTGAGGACTGCCAACCGTGACGTCACTCCGGCACGCTACTAACGGCCCGGAGGCGCGTACTTCTCGGCCCTCCCGGGCCGAGCACACACCCGACCCACACTCCCGCCCGGGGCCGCGTCATTCAACACCACCAGGCCGCAAGCTGAGCGCAGTAAGTATATATATATACGCAGTGTATAAAGCTCGAATCTCACAGCGCCAACGCTAATCTTTCGCTTGTGAAGACACCACCACCATGGCCTCTGCAGCGCTGACCATCTCATCGACCGTGAAACTGAGCTCAGGTTCGCAGTTTCTGCCACCATTCTCCCATAGAGACAAACGCATGCAGTCTGTCAGGATACTTGATGCCGCTCCTTGGCTTCGGTGTGTACCAGAACTACACCACCAAGCCCAGTGTGCTCGAGGCTCTCGCCGCTGGTTACCGGTACGCAGGCGCCCGAAATTCGTGTCCTCGAACTGCAAGTACATCTATGCATCTAGGCACGTGGACAGCGCGCAGGCCTACCGCAACGAGAGCGAGGTCGGGGACGCTATTCGCCAAAGCGGCGTCCCGCGCTCAGAAATCTTTGTCAGTACGTACCGCGTTCATGGGGCCAGTCCCCTGGAACCTCACTGTCTCCTCTGCAGCGACGAAGATCTTAAACACGAACCACGGGTACGAAAGCACACTCAAGGCAGTGGACACGTCTCTCACCAAGCTCGGCTTTGGTGAGCCTTCCTATGACATTCTCAACCGCCGATATCTGTATAGAGTTTGCAGAGTATGTGGATCTATTCTTGATCCATGACCCTATGTCCGGACACGACCGCCGTCTCGCAACGTACCGCGCGCTCCTCAAGGCGCGCGACGATGGGAAGATCAGGACCGTCGGGGTGTCGAACTAGTTTGTTTCTGTCCTCCGCGCAATCAGCGTCCTGTTTGTTTATAGCATGCGTAGCGGCGTACACCACCTGCAGGAGATCCAGACCGCCGGCCTCGAGCTGCCCGCAGTCAACCAGATTGAGGTAAGTCGGGAGACTTATCCAACGCCCGAGATGGGCTGACTCACACGACGCGTAGCTACATCCATTTTGCCAGCAGAAGGAAATCGCCACATGGTGCAGTGAGCACGGCGTCGTCGTCCAGGCGTACTGCCCGCTCGTGCGAGGCGCCATGAGTGACCCCGCCATCAAGCTCATCGCAGCAAAGGTGCGCAAGCTCTTCCTTTTTTTCTGTATGTCCTTATTCTGAATACACGCGCTTCGCAGCACGCGCGCGACCCTGGGCAGATTCTCATCCGCTGGTCACTCCAGCGCGGTTTTGTCCCGCTGCCCAAGTCCGCGACTCCTGCGCGCATCCGCTCGAACGCGGAGCTGTACGGCTTTGCACTCAACGCGGAGGACATGGCACAGCTTGATGCGCTCGATCGCGGGAAGGAAGGCGCCATCAGCTGGAACCCCGTGGATAGGCCCTAGGCTGTATGGGTGCAATAGTCTCAAGGGCCTGGCGAGCACATGTCTCGTCGAATTGTTAGCGGGACAAGATCGCAAACATAGCCGATATATGTAGATGTTTTGCATGTAAGCCGTGCTGGACGGACTCATCCAACTTATTCGTCGACATAACGAGCTGCACGCCCATCATTGCTCATCGCTAG
The DNA here is from genome assembly GCA_019914985.1 of Auriscalpium microsporum. Lineage (NCBI taxonomy): Eukaryota > Fungi > Basidiomycota > Agaricomycetes > Russulales > Auriscalpiaceae > Auriscalpium > Auriscalpium microsporum. Next base: position 1,169,361 of record JAHLMG010000012.1, on the reverse strand, counting down.
CGTCGACGCCATACGGTCAGACATGCTGGAAATCAGAGCCATATGATAAGCTCCTCAGCTCTCGTTCACTGGAGTAACGCCACTCACGCACCTGCCTCAACTCTGTATCTGCGCTGAATAGCTCTTGACATGTTATGCACTTGGGGCGGGAGTCCCCAAGAAAGGTATGCCAGTTGCACCAGTCTTGGAGCGTGGTGTCCTTTTCATGTCCGGGATTGATAGTACCGTGGAATAGTGCGATATGCTGTGGGCGCAGCCGGTCAGGCGCAGTGTACCGGGTGGTAGCGAGGGAGAAACTTACGACGTTCCACGCACGCGCAGTCTCGAATCTAACATCACAGGCTCCCTTGGTGCAGATGCGATCGTGGGGCTGCGGAGGCGTGCTAGTGGCCTCCGCAGCAGAGGCGTGCTAGTGGCCTCCGCAGCAGAGGCAGCGGGGGTGGCTGCGGTGTTCGGTGGAGGAGCGGGCTCGACGACGGCGCTGTCAGAAGCAGGTGCAGGCCTTTCGACAATTGTAGGTTTAGAGATCGACTCTTCGACGATGACAGCGGTATGGCTGGAGATGCTCTCTGAACCGGCGGCCGCGAGAGGGGTTGGGCTTGTTTTCTGGACAAAGCAGGTGAGCCCACAATCCTTTCGAGTATCTAGGATGTGCTTACATTCCTCGCGCGCTCTACTTTCTTGGCAACAGGTGAGGCCGCAGAAGCAGAGGCTCCTCCAGCAGGCTTTGAACTCCTAGATTTTGAGCGCGAACACTGGCCACGCCGGTGCTCTGCCAGGTGTCTTCTGGACGGGAGCTTTTCCGAGCAGTCGTTGCACACCGGCCAGTGCTTGTCTCTGACATGCTGGAGTGTGGTGTGTGAGCTACGCGCATTCTCCATGCGAAAGACGACAAGGCACTCACAGCCTTTTTCTTGGCGACGCTAGGGAACTTCGCCGAGCACGTTCCGCACGTTGTCTTTGGATCGTCCGACGGCATCGCTCGTTCTTGGGAGGGAAGATGGACGGCGGGCATCTTGGGATAATGGACGCAACCCTCCCAGCTGTTCTCATATACTGCTGAAGAGGCGGCCTTGCAGCAGCTGTTAGCCTTCGGAGGCTGCGGTGGCTGCGGTGAGGCTGCGCAAGAAGGGACTGGAAAGGTAAGCAAGTTGGGCCCTCTTACAGTGACAGACAGGTGACGCGGACGGCTAAGATGTGATGCTTGTATGGCAGCACCGCGGTGAGATGCATCTACATACATCAACCCATCTGGCTTGAACGTGGCATGGCAGCAACCCTTGGCCTTCGTGACTGGATGTGAGTCTGCGCAAGGATGCTGGACAATAGAATGCCCCCTAAATGTCGAAGCGTTGATTGCGCTTGGAGACAGATGGGCAGGCAAACACCCTTTCTCACCGGCAGGTCGCCCTAGTACGCAGTCATTCCATGTGTCGTTCCCTATACCAGATCGGCCCCCAGTGCGCCTAAGTCAAGAGCATGAAGGCGACTGCGCAGGAGGACAAGATGGCCGAACGGTGAAAGGCTCCGCGTCCAAAGCTGACCATGGCGCAACAAGCGTGCAGTTTTGACTAGTATAGATGGAGAGGAGGAGCTGAAGTACAACTTGTTCCACTGTAGCCTGCCACAGTGATGAGGTGACAGAGGTCTTGACATTTCTCGGTCAAGTGGCCGAGGTCTGTCTCAATGAGATCACGTGTTGCTCTCAAGATGGGGAAAAGGCCCGAAAGTGGTGCGACTTGGGCACAGGCAGTGAGCTCGGAAATCGTACCAGCGCCCCTTCATCCTCGACCACCATCTCTGCACAACAATACCGCAGTGCAGCCCGCAATGTCGCACACGTCGACAACCGACGACCAAGGCGACCCATCCATCCACTTCGATGCAGCCGATCCATTCTCATTCCTCCTCCCCCAGTCCAATCCGGACAACAGCTCTATGGAAGATTCCTCCTCCTCTCAGGATAGCCCTCCTGACTGGTCACAGTTCTCCAGTCTCTGGGACGGCGAGGACCCAGTGCTTTCTTCGATGGCCGCACCGGCAGCGACTGGCAACACGAAATTCGAGACGTCCGCGCTGGATTTTGGCTTCACCATGCCACTGGACATGGACATGGACATGGGGTTCGATCACTCTATGTCCCTCTCTGTCGAGCCCAGCGCGCTCCATTTTGACCCACGCATGTTCACATCCCCGACCTTCGCTCCCCAGAACGCGGTTATCCAACACCCGTCGCAGTTCCTGCAGCATGTTCAACCCACCTCTACGGAAACCGACATGCTCTCCACCACCTCGGGCACGGGTCGTCGGATGAGTATCACTTCGTCGTCGTCATCTTCCGGCGCATCATTCTCTCCGGTAATGGGTCATGCCTCCGCCAGTTCCGCATCCACTTCCGTGTCGGGTGATTCGCCGGAGGCGTCGATGGAGCAGAGCATCGTTCCGGAGCCGATTCCGAATTTCAATCCTTCAGACCCCGCCAGCGAGCTCGCAAACCGTGTGCGCCTGGCGGCAGGTGTCACACTCGCAGTGCCGGTTCACGGGCAGGCTCAGCAGTTACAGTCTGCGTTCACATTCGGAGGTTTGTTTTATGTCTTCGGTTTCATGCATAGGGGTGTCTAACGGCTATCACGTAGCCGCTCAGAAGCTCCCTATACCACGGTTGCCACGAGCTCCTACCGCTTCGACGACACGCAAGTCTCCCTCACCCGCATCACCTGCTTCCACTACGTCCAGCGCCCCTTCTACCTCTACTGCCCCCCTCCCCGGCCCCACTACGTCCGTCTTGGGCCGCCCTAAGACAAGTCATACAACCATCGAGCGACGGTATCGCACGAATTTGAATGCCCGCATCCAGAGCTTGAAGGATGCGGTGCCAGCTCTGCGGGTCCTTGATCGCGGAAAGAACAAGACCAAGAAAGAGACAAAAGAGGACGTCGCTGAGGCCACGACGGAGGCTGATGGAGACGTTGTCGATGAGCGCGGGTTTGTTGATGGCGTCAAGGTGGCACGGAAGATCAGCAAAGCAAATGTCCTCGGCAAAGCTGCTGAATACATTAGGTGGATATGAACATTTTCGCGCTGCTTTGTTGAAGCTAACATGATTGAAAGGGTTTTGAAGCGCCGCGAAATGCGCCTCATGCGCGAACAAGCCGGCCTGAGGACACTGATCTCAGGTCTTGTCGGCGGACCCGCCCTCCTGCGCGAATGGGAACGCGAGTGGGTTGCCCGCTTTGGAGGCCCCGAACGCGACGAGGTCGACGGCGTCGCTGTGGACAGTGACGACGATGACGAGGGCGAGAGTGATGACGAGGATGATGAAGGGCGGGCGCGAAAGAAATTGAAGGCGAGCGCGGCGGCCAAGCCCAAGCCCAAGCCGAAGAAAATCGTCAAGGAGGAGCCCATGAACCCTGGCGTCCCCGGCGTCGTTCCGGAGAAGAGGAAGCGTGGGCGGCCACGGAAGGTGCAGCCGCCGATGGAGGGTGTCCAGGTCATGGCGACTGAGCCTGCAGCTGCTGTACCACCACTGGTACAGCCGACGCAGTACCTCCTTGCCGCCTTCGCCTTCTTCTCTTTCTTCAACTCGCCTCTCACTTCATCACCTGCGCCGAGTCACGCACATCACGCGCATACAGGCACCGTGCTCACGCCGGTGAGTGACGCGGCAAGCGCAGCGGTGGGATGGGGTTGGCGGGATACCGTGCAGGTATTCCATCTCCTCGTGTCTGCTCTCGTGCTATTGTCCATCGCAATGCCCTTTCTCCCTGCCTCCTTCTCTTCATTCAAGACCGTCTCAGTCCCTGCATTTTTTCGTATCGGCCATTTCCACTCGAAAATTGCCTCCGCAGCTTCTGCTCCTGCGACGGAGTCGTCACCCCGGGTTACGCAAGGGACCGGGAACTCGTCAATCCGCATCGCACTCATTGATGCTCTGTCGCCTGTGCACCGCGGGGCCGTCGATGAAGCAGAGCGGCTGCGCGACGCACTGGGCGTATATCCAGGCTTCGTAGGCATGTTCGTCAACCTGTTAAGCCGCGGCCGTGCACGCAAGGCTGGCGGCTTCGATCGTATGCAGCTCGAGCAGCGGGCGTGGGTCCGCTTAGGAGAACTTGCAGCGTCAAATTGTACGTCGCCTCGCTGGCTCACCGTGTAAATGCTGACTCAGGTGCTTAATCTCTTTGCAGCAAAGACACCGTTTGGCTCACGCGTGCAGGCTTTCTGGGGCATGCACCAGCGAACGTCCACCTTCGCAGCTTCGCCCAGCGACCTCGTCACTCTCGCGCTGCTCGTACGGCCACTCTGGCATTCACGTGCCGAGGCCCTATGGGCGCGTGCCGCCCGCGCTCGTGTTGTTCGCCCATTCGAACGCTCTGTTGTTGGCGGCATGACCGTGGATGATGCCGCCAAGCGGCTTGACGGGCTTGACGTGAGCGCTCTGAGCCCGCTCACTGCACTCGCCGTGATGCGGGTGCGCGCTGGTGTGCGGGACGCGGCCAGCACGATGTTCGTGCGTGCGGTTCTTGTGGATGGCGGAGAGGCTGGGGACAGTGTGTACGACGCGCACAAGGAGACCCGGGAGGAAGATGAGCGGCGCGCCGTGATTGACGCGGGGCGCTCGATGGGCGGGCGGTGCGCGGCGCTCGTCGGGCTTCTGGAGCGTGTCGCAAACGGGGCATTTGTGCGCCATGAAGATGTTCTCCCCATGGATACGGACGACGAGGCGGACGGGACCGAGTACGCAGCACGCATGCTGCTCGGCGCGCTCGTTGTGTACCGACGGCTCTTCCCGAGTACGCTTAGCGGAGGTGCGGTGCCTGTCTTTCTGTCTCCGCCGCCTTCACCGTCGCGCAAGAATACCGGGCTCAGGACCGTGCTGCGCGTCGCCCTGGATGCGGACGTGTTCGACCGGGGGGATCTCGAGGATGCGAAAGATCGGGTTGTGGATATGCTCGTGGACGCAGACCGCGTGGGGCGGAGGGCAGTGAGGAGTTGATATTGCATATACTAAGACTTTGCTATGAATTTGCAGACTTTCGATCTGACGTGGCATGCTTACACTCTAATATACTTATATGTACGTGGCACTGGATCGATTTTGTTCTAACTGGCAACCTAACCATCGTATCCTTACGATCGTTAAGCGTGCGAGCGCGATCGGTAGACCTTGTGCGAGAGACAGTCGTCCGACGCGACCGCCTCGCGAGCTCGTCTCCGAGTCCGTCCTGCACTCCGACCAGCAATTGAACTGGTTGGAGTCGTGCACACCGCAGTAGTCTGCCCGGGAACAACGGAAGCGCAGCCTCTTGGTAGCTATGCGGGAAGGTCGTCGGGCACTTACTGTAAATCTGATTGACTAGCCTTTCCTCGTCAGTTATTTAAGTGCCCAAAGCTACTCGAGGCTGAGCGCTGAGCGCTGAGGGACCTGGGGTGCGTGGGTGACTCGCGCCGGTGCCGGTCACTGGGCGCGCTCCCATCCTCCTCACCAACCGCCATGACCGGTGACCGAGACCCCTCGCAAGCCGCCCAAGCAGGGACCTCACATTCATAGCGCTCGCAGGCTTCTCCCACGAGGAGTCTCAGATAGTGACCATCACCGCAATGGACAAGGCTACCGCTACCTGCCTGGCGCTCGCGTCCTGAGAAAGGATTCCACCCGTCTCCAGCTGTAGGTGTGGAAGGTGTTATTCGGCGTTGGTCCAGATGGACCGCACAGCCAGCGACTACAGCTATTCCGCATCCACGTATGCTGGCGATGGTTTCCGCATTGTCGGAGATGCTGGAGGTGATGATTTGCCTTCAGTTCATGCACGATCCGCTGATCGTCACTCTTGTCGTTCAGCATTTATAGATCCGTTCTTTGCCTCAGGTGTTCATCTCGTCATGACTAGCGGACTGGCTGCAGCTGCCTCTATCGCCGCGGCCGTGCGTTGGTGACCGGTGACTGCTCCGAGACCAGCCGACTGGCATAGCCAACCCTTGGGCGTGCCGTTCACTCGGTTGGTGGTCATCGCCTTTCAATTATCTGTCTGCATTTCTCAACAATCCTGTTGAAGCTTTCTCATCGTCGTCCTGAGTGCATACAAACAAATGCGGGCCCAGACGTCGGATGTACTTTGTGACGTAGGGGAAGACAATTTCGACAGAGCCTTTTCTATCCTTCGCCCAGGTACGCCCGTTGTGTCCTAGGTTAGGTGAATCATATGTTGACGTTATGACATGCGCTGGCTACAGTCATACAAGGAAATGCAGACCTCGGTCCACGGCTTTCTGAAGCTGAAGTACAACGCGCCCTGGACTTTTGCACGGACCTCTTCCGTCCACTCAATCCCGATTCCACTGAAGCCGTACGCAAGCGTGTCGAAAATCTGGACCTGAATCCCGCTCCCAAGGAGGAAGACGCACCTTCGAAAGGTCTTGATAGTCCTGCGCGCGTCGTTCTGTGTCGCCCATACGCACGCGACCTCAAACACGCAAGCGCAGCGGCACTATCGACACCGTGCGCGAGTGGCTCGGCAAAGTGCGGGGGAGCGCGGACGATGAAGAGGATGCTAAAGATCGCTTGTCTCAAGCGAGTCCGTCCCCGAAGGAGTTCTCCAAAAGGCGGGGCACAGTTTCAGGCACTCCGCCGTCCATCTTGAAGAAACCTATCTCCCCATCATCTTCTCTTCTGCCTCCTCCACCCTCTCCTTCAGTCCCTCCGATGGCTAGGCGCGACATTGTCGACGTGGGTAGCCCCATCCTCGCTCCTTCCGCGATCAACTCGATCGTTCAGCGCGCCCACCCGCCGACGGTGCATCCTTCGCGGCTGCACATGACACCGGTGCGTTGGGGCTGCTACCCGCGCCTAGCATCGCGACGCCAGGGACGCGCAGAAACGAGGAAGCGGAGGAGACACCGGCGGTCCTGTCGAAGATCAACGCTCGTCGCGTTATTCACCGCGAGCACGGCGGGCTGCACAGTTTCGAAGAGGAGGCGGGGAGTGGAAGAGATGTGGTGAGTGATAAGATCCTCCTTATCAGGTGTCGCCGACAAGATCTGCTCGGTGACCTTCCTTTTCCAGGGTGCACTCTTCCGCTCTATGGATGTGTATATGTGCACTGACGCCCCTGTACATGTGCATGTCATGCAGTACGATTCGGACAAACCAAATTTTGTCTCATTATTACCAGACTGCAGCTGCTACTACAGGTAGATATACCACTGAGTAAGTAGAGATACTGGCAAGAGACGCTACCTAACTGGCGCTGGCGCTCGGCAACGCGTCATCGCTAGCCTCGCGCAGCCCGAGCCTGTGCTGCTGCTTGCGCCAGCGCTGCGCGGTCCAGAAGTAAGCCTCTGTGACGGTCGGCTCCGCGGAGACCACCTCGGCGTGCGCGCCACAGAGGAAGGGCGCGGCGTGAGGCCTTGAGGTCCGGCGCGACGAAGAGCCTGGCGCGCGCTCGCGCACGCACCACCCATCGTACCTCGCGCGGGGCGTGTCGCGTGGATGTCAGAAAAACGCTGCGGCGAACAATTAAGTTCGTGTGAGGAACGGAGATGGCGAGGGTACGTACCGAGCTCCGCCATGCTCGATGTCAAAGGAGTGTACTATCGGGCCTGCATTGATTGAAGCGCGCGAGTTCGTCAGCGAGCAGGAGGCGAGCAAGGCGAAGAGCAGAACGTCCAAGGAGTTTTGCGCTTCCTCCAGAACGTCTGGAGCTGTGAGGCTGGGTCAGCAATGGTGCTCGACACGCTGCGGCCTACTACGTCCCGTGACAACGTGCACCGGTGGTCGTACAGCAGGACGGTAAATGCCGACAGGGAAAAGTACTAGCGTCGCGTTGAGCAAGGATATGCGGTGGAAGCAGCCTCGAGCAGTCTCGGGTCGACAAAAGACGATGGACATCGAGGGACGCGGTGAGGTAGTTGCTCATCGCGAGACGTACTAGTAGTAGTCTAGATCTCCGAGTCGGTCCGCGGAATCAGCCACAGCGTGGGAACAGCCGTGCGTCACGCGTCACGGTCCACTTGTCCTTCTTCACCTGATACTTATCTCAAGTCTCAAGTCATTGGGACAGTTCAGTCCTCAGCATCATGCATTACTCCTGTAACAATCCTGAACCCGAAGAATATTCCTCTGACGAGGACGGCGAAGACTGGCGTACTGACAGCGCGCGTACGCACTACATTTTCCCAGCCATCCCCTTCTAAGACTTCATTACAGGTCAGGAAGACATATCGGAGACACTGCAGTTGATAAACATTTTCGAAGTGCTTCCCTGTGAAGCGGACCGTAAATATCGCAAGATACCTTCCTCAGCGGAGGACCGCGAGGAGTTAGCCTTCCTCCGCGCAATCACAACGTTCGCTGTCGGAGACTCGCCGCTGGACCAACTGGCTGTCACCCGCTGTCTGCTATTCAGCGGCGACACATTTGTCTTTGCGATGAATCGACCGGCTTTATGCGCGGACAAGACAAGGGTCCATGAGTTCTTTCAGAGCACCGTCCAGGCGACAGATCATCGCCCCTATCTCTCTTTCGCCCTCAAGAACTCGCCGTCGCTCGTCCGGAAACAGATCGAAGGTCTGAAGATAGCGATCGAGGGGTCAACCGGCTCGTTGAAAAAGCTTCTGAAGCCGTGCACGGGTCAAGACTTAGGCGACCTCGACGAGCTGACTGCTTTCCTGAGACCTGCCAGCTTTTCCATCCCACCTCTAATAGAAGATCTCAGACATGCCGACCTCCGAACCCTGTATCTCGGCGCCCTTAAGTGTCTCCAGTCCCGTGTCGTAGATTTTCAACCCTCGGAAGACGCGCTCGTCCCTTTCGCTGAGATCACGTCGCTGGCTGCGCTCCTTGACAGCCTGGCCGCAAACCCCGATTTCAAAACGATGGTAGCTGCTCTGCCCTGTGTACAAACGCTTTGCGATAGCGTTGGTACTGTCGCACGGTATGCACTTGGCGCCATCGCTTTCCTTCAATCGCGGGAAAAGTACATCCCAGACCCCACCAAGGTTTTCATCGAATGGGAGCATTCTTTTGTCCTCCATTCACACAGCAAGAATCTCCAACCCTTCGACTCGATCAATCTGCCACTCTCCGATGTGCTGGAAAGCTGGGGTCACGCGGCTCCGGCCAACCGGCGGCATCTCATCGAAGAGAGATGGACACACGACATCGATCTCGTGCTGCACGCCGAAATCCGTTTGTTTCACTTCGTAGTCCATGGGTTAACTCGCGTGGGGTTACTGGCCGGAGACAGCCGCTTCAGGATTGGGAGCAGCACGGACACATGTGCATGCTGCGATATGCTGTTGCGCAGTGCATGCGAGCACCGTCGATGCGCGTGGTTAGTCCACGCGACGGGGCGCTTTGTGCCGGACTGGGCGAACGCGGGGAGCGACCTGTTCAATCACTGGGAGGATGACGTACAGCAGTTTGCGGAAGCCTCGTTGGAAAGCTTTTCTCGGATGCTCCTCAAAGATCCTGTGAGCAAGTTCATATATGTGTTCAGGTCACTTACTGCGTGTTCCAGGAGGCACATGCAGGCCTTGTGAACAAAGACAGTCCGTCGAGCGATGGGGAAGGACCAGAACCCGTGAGTTCTCTTGAATACTGACGTCTGCCTTGCACGTATTGATGTGAGTGCCAGTTGGAACATGCGTGGTTGAAGCCGAGGCCGGTGGGAGTTGACGCGGAAGCAGACAGGGTTGCCGCCGATGGAAACGCCGCTTTTGCAAAGGCGATGAGCATAGTTTATGCAAATGATCCCGATTGCAGACAGTTTCCCTCGTGGACAAGGTATTTTGGAGAGGGCGCGTCGAATGAGAATCCGTACAGCGTATCGGGAGCGGAGCACACCGTGAGCATAGCGCCATGTCGTTTTTCCTGCCTCCTGTTGATCCATTCGTTTACAGGACATCAATGCGTCATCGGCATTGACGTCGCCATCGTCATCATCATCGGAATCTTCAGCATTGGTGACATCCGCATCGTCAACATTGGTGCCATCGAGGTCGCCATCGCTATCGCCATCTTCAACTCAGCAGGGCGGGCTCGGCGTCTCTGGCAAGGAAAAAGATGTGCGTACGGTCTGTCACATGTCATTCAACATCACCCTATAGTGCCCCTGAAGGTGGCGAGCTGGACCACGTTCTCGTCTTTTCTCTCTTTCGTCGACTTGCATGCTGACAGAACCCGACGCTCGGCAGCACAGCAACGTCCTATTGACGGGTGCAAGCTGGTGGACAAACTGCAAGCTTGTCTTATTTCCTATTTCCTTTCCGTTAATCCCACGTCAGACACTTGCAGGGAAATTGGTACGTTCCATCTTCTTGCCGTATGTACGCTCTTACCATTTATTTCTAAGGTTTACTGTTCTATCTTTACGGGGGCTCTCATATATCACTACGTCGCAGCAAAACTTGGCTTTGGCACACACGAGATAGCAGAAACCAAGCCAGCGACGACGGTGCAGAGTTTGGGAGAGGAGGGTGGAAAGTGAAATGAACAGACGAAGAAGCGTGTTTGATGAAGTAGATCGGGAGTCGCGTTCACGCTGAATATTGGAGCGACTGGGCCTTGTCGTACGATGGTAGGAAGGGTGAACGTGCAATATCGTGAGGCTTATGCAAGTAGGACGAGCACCACACAACGCAGCGGTCGTCCGTCATGGTCAATGGCCCAATGCTCAGAGCCCCCGCAGACGAAAGTCCCACAGTCCTGCCCATCGTTGTCTACACCTTAGCATCACGCTGGCAAGTGGGTCGAACTAATGCGGCAAGCCTGGCTGTTCTGAAAGACAAGCATTTTTTTTCCTTGCACGGCGCTAGATAATTCTTGCGATAAAACTTCGCATTGCTTGGAAACGAATAGTACTACACGAAACATGAGATATCCCACATGCCTATTTTACTGAGAACTGGAGGGTCCAGAGAGCCACATTTCGAGAGAATTGTGAAGGATACTGTAGATGTCCTCAATCTCTTTGCCATGATCAAATGGTTGGATTTCAAGCTCTTCTGCATCGTCGTCATTGTGCCCATCATCGCCGGGTACTTCACCTGCACTAGAAAATCCAGAGTTTTCGGATGGGGTAGGAAAACTCTCCCCCGGGCGTGACTTGAGCTTTCCATGACCAATCCCGACCCCGAGATTACGGACCATGGTATCCCTTGTCCACAAACCTACAAGGGTGTGAGTCCCGAATACATAACATCAGCAACTCCGACAAAAAATAATGGGATATGAGGACGTTTGGTCCAGCGCCGGGCCGCACCGGGCTGCGTGCTGTTGAGATATTATTACCTCCCATGTGAAGCAAGGCACCCGTCTTGTCGCGCTAAGTCATCGCGATCTACACCTCCTTTCAGCACCTACTCGCCGCTGCCAATGCAACCGCACAACATACCTGCAGTGCGCCGCCCATGGCATCGAGAACGAGGACTGAGGATGCGCCTGTCCGGTGGCCACGATCGCCAGCTCTGGCTTGTAGATATTCAGTTCATGCCGGCCACAACGACGGCCCTTGGCAAAATCTAAGTACCAGACTGCTACGACGACGTCCTGTCAGCATGCGCCCGACGCACGACGCCCGACGCACCTGCAGCGTGCTGGGCAGCCATCGACGAGACGGACAGCCACCGCGCACATGATACCGACAACATACCGTGAAGAGTCCCTCGCTCGCTGGCGCGGCCGTCACCGACACATGGCCTGATTGCGCCTACACTGCTCAATTGTTCACTGCTCAGGACTGTGTCGACGACGGTGCGGGCCGTTTTGCATAATCCAAACATGGCAAGTATGGAAGCATTATCTGGCTGTTGTCGGGTGTGCAAGTCGTGCACACTCTCAGATCGGCGTACAGAGTCCTCGAGAATAGGCAGATGAGCGATGGGAGATGGGACGAGGATTGCTTCACCAGTCAGCCCTACTCGGACATCATGAAGCGGCTTTCGAAGCTCATGCCGGAACATGTGGACGTCCCGGTCACGAATATCAGATATATGGGCACCAAGCTCCAGGAGGACGAGGAGCTGGGCGGATCGAACAGGCGACGGTGGACAATGAGATGGCCCAGGACCAAGCCGAGGAACCACCAGTTCTGGGGACCAAGCGCAAGGCGGGAGCGGGCGAGGACCAGGCAGAGCAGTTGACGGCGGACGAGAAGCGGAGCAGGGAAAATTGGAAGCAGAAGCAGAAGGGCGATAATCAGTAGAACCTTTCCAAATGTATGGCTTGGACACACAGAAGTTCACTTTATTATAAAGGTGCAAAGTCGTCTACCTCATACCCGCAAGTACTTCATAGTGCTGCAAGACTTCCGCCATATGTGCGCAGGTAAGGAACCCGTTGCCTGCCAAGACCTAGTAATGGCCGTGACGTTCACGTTCAGCGCCGAGTCGCATGCACTCGATCGGCGCATATGCTCACTTGAAGCCACGCCCTCAGCGCCAGCCATCCAGCAGCCAACTGTATGGTCTTATAGTTCTGTTCCACAAAGGCCATGGTCCCCTTGAAATAGCTCTTGATGAACTGTTTCCTGATCCGGGAACATATCACGAAGACCCTTTTGGAGCAGCCCACCAGGTACGTACCGTCCGAGCAAAATCCATCGGTTCCACAGCGCTTGTATGACCTTGTCCTCATCGCGCACGTCGTCGAGCTCGAACAACTCTTCCTCTTTGTCAATGACAGCCCAGACCATGACGCCGTACAAATCCCTCGAAAGTGGTGGTAGGAGGTCGAATAACCGCGGGCCACCGGGGCGGCAGGAGTACGCGTCTGCCGGAAGATACGGATATTGTGCGGTGGGGCCCATCGGAGGTGCTGGGATGTCGAAGGAAGGTAGGGCGTCGGCGGTAGGATGTGGTGTCTCGCGCTCGATGCGGATGGGTGTCGCGAAGCGCGACATTGTAGGTGCTGTCGACGAAGACTGTGACGAGAGCGTGGGCATCGTGGAGGAGCCGCTGGGTTCGTCCCACTCGACCTTGACGGTACTGGACAGCATGGGTGCCTCTGCCGTCTCCTGTGGAAGCCGTGTGTCGGAAAGCTGGGATGGATCGATTCCTTCCTCTACTGTGGCGGTTGGCAGAGCCTCTTCAGGTGAAGGAGATCGGCTGGGAATGCACAGTCGGAGATGCGCACGAGCAAGGATGGGGAGGCGTACCTTGGCGAGCCGACGGAAGTTTCTTCATCTGATACGTCCGGTACGAATAAGGTAAGTTGGCAATCCTGAGCAGCAATTTGTCGACTTCGCACGATATCAAAGAGTTAGATAGCTCACCACGAAGTTTTCGTTGCACTCCCACTTGAAACTCACTTCGCTGTGGTCCCAGGAAAGATGTGCGTCGAGCATGTCCTTGGTGTTGAAGCCTGGCAGCCCGTGTGTATCGCACAACGGGCATTTCCAGCGCATGAGTTTTGCTTGGTAGCGAGATACGTTACCATCGTCAGGATCTTCACTGTCGCTGGAGGCGGGTTCGACCAGTCGGATGAGGAGCCGCACTGGGTCCCCGGAACGCGTCTCAGGAGCGACTGTAATACCGTTGCGCGAGCAGTAAGCCTTGAAGCCAATTCGGAGGTTGCGTGAAAGGTAGGGAAGGCGGCGTGATCTCTTTAGAACAAAGAAGTGGAGATAGTGGTCTTTTAGAGCGTCCAACAGATCGTTGGAGGGATACAGAGGGGCCGGGCGGATGCCCGTTTCGCGCTCGTCCTCATCTGAGGAGATCGAGCTTGACGCTGCAACTACGTACGTGAGATCATGTGCGCGGAGAAAACTGCGTCGGCATCTACCATGCACACGCCGCCCACCCTTTCGCCCTACTGGCAGAAGCTCTCTCTTACGAGCCGCCTTTGCCGGGCCCGTAAATACGATTTTCCCCTGTTCCCATTTCCATGGAAATTGGATACTGAAAAAAGTATCAGAACAGCTGGTCAACAGACCAGAGATAGCATATAGTCACCCGGTTTCAGCCTGTGGTCTCTCCGTCACGAAGATGGTCTGGGAACGAGAGGCAACCATTCGCGGAGTTCGTGGTTGCACCTTGCGTTCTGTGGTCCTAGATCAATCATAACCGGTGGGGGTGGTTGAGGCTGAGTCTACCATGTCCGCCATCGAAAGACTTGATTGCGCGGGGTATATCAGTGCGAAGTTGCGGGGATGCCTGTGGATGGACGTGTCCACGGTGTGAATTTTCAACATTGCGACGGGTAAATTCTACGATGTGTAGATCTTCAGTGGCAAGTCAAGAGTTCAATATTCGTTTGCCAACCTTGTTGCTTCCTCGGCGGCGTGATCTAACAGTTCAAAGACGTGTCTGCGAGAAGCTCATTCTGCCTCTTGGGCTCACCTGCGCTGTCACAGACTTGCGTTGCGAGGCAAGGCCTCCGCCACCGCGGTCCGGGATGATCTCTGGGGATGCCATCGCGCCAGCGCTGGCTTGCTTTCGCGCGTGCGGTGTAGCATTGCGTCCGGTTTTAGCTGCGAAGAAGCCTGACATCACGGGTATTTGGAGGGTCTATAAGTTTGCTTTGCCAGTGTCGATGATCAAGGGATTCGAATGTATATGTGATAGGGCTAAGAGTGCGAGAGAAGTCATAAAGAAAGTTGTTTGACTCCAATCAATGTTCGCGACACTGTCACTGCACGTGACACTTCTCAAGATAAGCCTAACGCGCCCACTTCTCCGAAAAGTAAACCGACTCGGCGGTGTCTGCCTTCGGTGAAAGAGCCAAGAAGCAATGTGTACATTGGGATATGTCTGATTAGTATAAAATGCTCTACATGCTATGTACTGTGTGCTACAAGAAATCTGCCTAGCCTAGCCGTAGTTGAGGCCACCGCCCGACGCTGATCCGCCCTCACGCCCACCGCGCCGAGGCCCGTTGCTCAAGCCGCCGCCGTTGCTACCCAAAGGTACCAGAGGTTTCGGTGGCAAAAAGGGCGGTCTATCAGGACCCTTGGAACCCCACGACGGCGGTGGCAGGCCATGGTTCTGGTGGGAGTGCCTCGGAGGGCCGTGTCCTTGGCGAGAAGGTGGTCCCCCGTAAGGCGGTCTGCTGCTGCGGTCAGAAGGGGGAAATGATTGCGATGGTGGTAGGCTTGAAGTAAACGATGGTGGGTAGCCCGAGTTGGACGATGGTGGGTAGCTCGAGGTAGATGGTGCGTAGCTCGAGGTAGATGGTGCGTAGCCTGAACGAGGCGGCGCTCCATGCGAGAATGAGATGGGAGGCAATTGCTGGGGGTAAGCTGGCTGGGGAAGTGGTGGCTGATAGAAGCTCTCGCGCGGTGGAGGGCCGTGACCGAAGCGCAGGGGTGGTGGATTGGCCATGAAGGCTGGGGGCGGCATGGGCCGAAAAGATTCCGGCTGTTGGGGAGGGGGTATGACGGGTGGGCGAGGTTGCTGTCGGCGGCCGCGTTTGTCGAACTCGTGAGAAGCTTCGTACACGGGCAAGCTGTTCACAGAGGATAAAACATAGTACGAAAAAGAGTAAGCGTGAAGAATAGGCCGCTAGGTGAGTAAAACGTGAGACAAGGTTATAGGAAGGTAACGCGCACGTTTTCGGGTCCGCTGGTAAGGGATCTGTCCAGAAATAGTCGTGTTCGAGCGCCTGCGAAGCTGTGATCCGATCCCGAGGGTTGCAAGTGAGCAGTTTGTCGATGAGATCGTACGTCTCAGCACCGAAGCTACCAACACGTTAATCAACCATAGTCCGCCAATCAAGACGATATCCTCACGGTTCAAAGATAGACTTCAGCCGTTTCGAGTACTGGTTGTGATGTTTGACGCCCTCACAGCCCGGAAGGGTGTCGAAGTTCGGCCAGGTATGCTGGTTGGGCGTTCCGCACATTTGCCAGATCTTCTCGAGCTGATCCAGGTCGGACGTCCCGGGAAGAATAGGATGTCTCAAGAACATCTCGCCCAGAACACATCTGGAGAATATGATCAGGACACCGTCAAGAACGTATCGCCTGTCTTACCCAACGCCCCACAAATCTATCTCGCCCCCGTAGTGCCGCGCGCCGAGGAGGAGCTCTGGCGGGCGGTACCAACGCGTTACGACGCAGTTCGTGTACCGTCGCTCCTTGCTCCTGCCATCTGTTGCCGACTCGCTAATGGAGGCAGCGCTGGGATCAAACGAGCGTGCTAAGCCAAAGTCCGCGATGCGCAGCGAGCCATTGTTCGAGATGAGTAAGTTGGCTGCTTTCATATCGCGATGCAGGATGTGATTCTGAGGAGATCCGTATCAGCAATAGTACGCGTCATTTAATGCTGGTAGTACTTGATGCATGTACTCCGTGCCCTCCAGCAGCTGCTTCATATACAACTTGATCTGGCTGGGTGAGAGCTTGACACGCTCGTTCTCCAGAAGGCCAGCGAGATCGTGGTCCATGTATGGGAATACCATGTACACCGACAATGGCCTGTCCTTTCCTTTGCCTGGGTCGGTTAGCAAATTAAGTCGAATGCCAAGTAGAATGCGCTCACTCCGTACGACAAACATGTCTAATAGTTCTACAACATTTCGATGATTGAGAGCCTTGAGAATTTTGATCTCTCGCAACGCAGTCACAGGCATGCCCTCCTTCTCGTTGTGCATGAGGATGCGCTTGAGCGCTACAGCATTGCCTGTTGGCAGGTGCTTGGCCTTATGCACCTCACTACACAGATATTCAGCACCGAATATGATCCCTTGACGGAAGCGCGGCATACCCGAATGTACCCTCACCCAGTTTTGTAGTCGCATCGTAGTCGCTATTCAAACCTGATCCAACGAAGATATGCCCGTACACCTCCTTTTCCTCTTCTCTTGTCCGGAACGGCCACTGGCGTTGTGGCTTAGACGGCTTTTCAGATGGTTGCGAGAGTTGGGAATCTGCTTCTGCTACCACCGTCCGGGCGGGTGGCAGCGGCAACGGGGCAGGGGAGTGCACTTCCTTCGGAGCAGGCGCAGGCTCCATGCGCATGTCACCCAAGGGCGAAGGCGGACGTGCAGGGAGACCTCCGTGACGGGGAGGTGGAGTCGATGGCGACCGAGGGGGAGGCCGAGGCGACGTCAAGCGAGGGCGAGGAGAGGAAGAGCGCGGGCGTGGAGGGAGCGACGAAGGGCCTGGCGACAGAGGGCGATACTCGTCGGCATCTCGGCGGCGCGGCCTGTCGTCCTTGTACTCAGGAATGTACGTGTCCCCGCGCCGATCGAAGTAGGGCCGCGGCGACGGAGGGTCGAAGTGGCGCGGGCTGGCATAATCTGGAGTGTAGCTGCGCGGAGTACGCGGCCTATAGTACCTGTCAGGAGCGTCTCTAGGTTCCCTGCGGTAGTTGCCACGCGTATCCCGCGACCCCCAGTTGTTAACAGGATCGTTGCCGCCTCGGATATACCCATTGTGATACGGCTTCCGTTGGTCAGACTCGTAGCTACGATCCCGCCGGTTGCGCGGCGGCGTCAGCGAGTCGCGCTCCGAGCGGGCCGGTGGCAGGCGGTGCTTTTGTCTGCGCGATGGGGAGCGGGAGCCAGAGGAAGAAGTGCGGCGCGACCCCGACGACACGGGAGAGCGACCTCGCCCATTGCGCTCTTGGCCGTGGCGGCGTGGGGGTGACATAGGGCGGTGCCGTTCGCGATCGCGATAGTCGCGTATGGGCGAGCGTTCACTAACGTAAGAGTGCCCATTTCTGCCACGGTCATCTCGACTAGGGCCCGGGGACGTCTTGTTGCAGGCGGAAGGCAGTCAGCGGGACTTCAGCGCAGATGTAGACATGGCGACGTACGGGTCGTGCGTCTGCCTCTCGCCACCTCGCACCCTCCCTGTTCCTCTCTTCTGGCCGCGGCGGTCCCTGCACCTCGCCACCCTCCCCACTAAGCTTCTTCTTGAACGGGAACTTCACCTTGAGCTCAGGCTTGGGAGGCAACCTCGGTGGACTTGATGGACGGTATGAGGGCGAACCCTGGCTGTCGTCCACCTCGCCCTCTTCTGGAGACGACGATTTGCGCATTTTTCGGGAGCGCTCACCATCGCCGGGAGGGGATGAGGCAGGCCGTTTAGTTGCGCTGGGGGCCATTGCCACCGACGAATGTCGCAGCTAGACGACTGGCTCATGAGGATCTGTGAGAACTGCATCCTCGCGATGTTACTTACCACTGAGAAGCTCTACGGACCTGCTGTGAGGCTTTCTGGGGTGTTGGGCGGTGTGGACGTTGAGGAGCTCGGAGTTTGTGACCGGCCAACTTCATTTGGGATGTGACGTTTGTGACGCTGTGTGACTATGTGACGTTCTGTGACCCGCTCGCGGACTATCACTAGTCAGTATGAACCTGCACAAGCAATAGGGCTTTCTTCATGGCCGCCACTTCTAACTTGCCCCCTGGGCTTGAAGGAAACTACCTTGAAACCTCTACTGGTGGAGACGCTGCATGGCTTCCGATTTCCGTAAAGAAATGGTACACCAACGCGTTCATAGTCCACGAGGCAGTCGACCCGACCACACCTGGCAAGGTCTGTCGGACCGAGTTCGCGATACACGCGCCATTTTATCCTATACTTCGTGCAGATCCTCTTGGGTTACAAAAAACGCGGTTTTGGTGCCCATCTGTACGTTTGCTTTTGCTGCTTCGCGTCGCGCCGGAGTCACGACTTGTGTCTGCGCAGGTACAATGGGTTCGGAGGCAAGGTCGAGCCGGGAGAAACGCCTGCCCAGGCGGCAGCTCGTGAGTTGAAGGTCAGGACGTCCAAACATCCACGACGCCTGTGGAAGTGTGCTCATCACGCATACTCAGGAAGAGTGCGGCGTCGAGGCACCTCTGCAACGCTGCGGCTCGTTGCTCTTCGTCTCGCAAAGCGGACCTGAGTGGGCTTTCCAGATCGAAGTTTACCGTGCGGACGAATATACCGGTACGTTGATAGAGTAGGTTTTTTGCTCGCTTCGTCAGGTCACGATCTAACATTGCGCATGTAGAACTGACGAAATGCGCCCGCAGTGGTTCTCTACTACCCCAGCGTCGACCAATGCCCCAGAGCGTGCGGACCAAGTCGAAGAAGAGCTACTGCCTATTCCATATGACACGATGTGGCCTGACGACGTCTACTGGATACCACTCCTATTGTCGAAGACACCATTCATTGGCCGGGCGGATTTCGAGGTCGACGCAACAGGGAAGGACATTATGAAGCGATGGTGGTTCGGCGTGCCGCCTTCGTAAGCGCCGTGGTCAGTACGAGTTGAATGCCATTTATCCGGACATAGTTATACCCTGCTTGTACACATCCGCCATAGCAGGTCACTTTGACTGACTCAACTCCTTCTCAAGAATCTCCAGCGCGACGGACGCAGAGCCCCACGACGTCTGGAAGCCGTACCCGCCATGCCTGTTGCCCGCCACCTCGTCAGCAACCACTACAAAGACACCTCCCAGCCGCAGAAACTCACCCGTAGTTGTGCACCACAGGCACCTTACGTCCACCAGCTTTGGGCAGGGTGATCCACTCCGCCTCAAGTCTAATGCCACCATTGCGCCCGGGCCTCAACCCACAGCCCTCCTCGATGATAAGGGGCTTCAGATCGTCCACCGTAGGCGCGCGCTCCGCGCGCACGGAGGGCGGAGCGAGCTCCGGGCACAGAGCGAGGCCGCGCGAGAGGATGTCGAGTGTTGTTTCCGGTCGGGGAACGGGGTACCTGCATCAAGCACATCTTATCAATGTGAACTGGTTGGTGCTCATGTATGGACTTACCAGTCATCCGTAACTCTGGTCCCGCCGACGATGATCTGGAGAGGGCTTCGATGTGAGGCAGCTGCTTAGACGCATCACAGAGACAAGACGCACATTTCCGCTCCTCCTCGGGATGATGTACGTCTGCGACCCCGTCTCGCCTACCAGCGACTTCCCGCCTTTAATCCACGGCGCCCGCAACAGTACCGTCTGCCCGCGCACCGGGTGCACATCCTTGTCCTCCACGCCGCCAAGCGCACGCGCACCAATCCCAGCGCACACGACCAGCGCGTCAACCCGCGTCCCTGCGCGTGCGCCTGTGAGCGCCTCGACGCCGCCCTCGAGCACCTGGTTGACGTGCTGCAGCGACGCGCGTACGGTTGCGCCGCCGCGGGCGAGGAAGCGCGCGAGGAGGTAGGGGAGGTAGACAGGCGTGTTGATTCCGAGTGTGGTCAGAGAGACGGCGGAGACCACGTTCGGGAGGTGCTGGTAGTCGGCGGGTGGGAGGTGCTTGAACTGTTGAATGGGAAAGTGAAAGCTGTGAGCAGGAATTGAGAAGACGGAGATAGGTGCTCACATCGGGCGAGAAGGAAAGGAAGTCTGGATTAGCTTGTGGGACAAGGTAATACTCTGTTTGTGGCGCGCGGAGGAAACACCCTTCAGCTTCGCCGCCGGGGGCAGAGAGTTCCCACATCACGTCGAACGTTTCCCTCTCCAGCTCTGTAAGCCATTTAGTGTATTTTAAGCTGGAATATCCATTTTGACGCACTCTGCTGGCGTGGGTCATCGTGTGCGGCCGCCGAAACGTGATGAGCACCCTAGAACGATGGGTTCAGGGTTGACCATTCATACAGATGTTGGAGGAAAACATACCGCCCAGTGACTTGTATACTTGATGGTCTTGGGGTCGGTAGGGAATGTCTCCGCCACGATGGTGACATTATACCCGCCTTTCTCCTGAATCTTCAGAGCGGTGGTCAGGCCCACGACCCCTAGACCAACTATCAGCACGGATACTCGTAGCATAATCCACACGGACCTGCGCCGATCACGACGACATTCTTGACTTGCGGTTGCGACATTCTGTAATAGTAAAAGATGTGATACTTCAGTGCTGAAGACAGTCAGGCTCAGAGGTGTTGTCTGCTTCCTGCGTTCACAGATCCTTCTTTAAAGCACAAGAAAGCTGTGACTTACGTGTTATTTCATGTGGCAGTAATTCCGACTGGGTTCCGAGCCTGAAAATACCTGTCACCTGAAGCCTGTGCTGTCCTGTGCTCCGGGAGTCTAATCCAGGTCCTTGCTTGGGTTATTGGGAAATCGGTGTCCACGCAGTGTCACGCGAGCGACTCACCTGAACTTCATTGCAAGTTCTTCGGACGTGGAGATCCTGCGCGGCTGGTTTGATGCTGAAGCGGAATCCGCTGTTCTGCCTGGAGGAGCTCAGATCGCGAGCCGGAGCGAAACCAAGGCAAAGGGAGATGAAAGGGCGCAATGCTGGCTGCCTTGGGAGACGAGGCCCGCCGTTCTGTACGGTGCTGCAGATGTAAGCGTTGCGGTTGGCTGGCGCAGCTGCCATGGGCCTTCAACCCAGCCCTCGGGCTCTCCATCCTTTGCCCCAAAATGCTGTGATTAATTATTGACAGACTCGTGCTAGTCAGGCACCGTAATTAACCAACTGCCCGTCAACAGCCTCAGTAAAGTCACATTATCCAGTATCGCACAGGGTTACATACAGGCTCTGTCAGGGACTGAGGGTGCTATTGGAAGCGAGAAGCGCACAGACAGCCGTCAGATCCCTCCAGCTGTACTCAGTACTGTACCTAAAATCAAGTGCGGGAAGCCGGTGATAGACGTATTTCTCCGTTGTCAGTGTTATGTACTGTGAGTTGAATACTTTGTATGCGGGTCTGATATGAAATCTGGACTTAATTATTAATCTCTGAAATCTAAGCGCTCACTGTCATGCCGGCTGTTGCCGAAGACAAATGTTATCAATCGCAGCCTGTACAAGCCTGTACATAAGTACTGTATGTGCTCTACTTACCGGTAAGTAAGCTTAAGTAGCGAAATGCGTTGACTACATCGAACGGAGAGTGGTCACTCATTAGTCAATATTCTGATTCCATGCTCGCAGCTCAGTGTTGAACATGCATGTGACGCTCAGTAAAAATAGAAAGTCACCTCCCAGTCCGATTCTGTGTGACATGACCTGGTTGGCGTGATTTGAGACTAAGATATGACTGGAATACGACTATAATGCGACCCCAGATGACCGGAAAGCATTTTCAATACTTAATTTCCGGTTTCCAAGTCAGAATTCTGTATCTACATGACTTTTCCCGCGTGTCTAGGGACTTGCCAGGACTGCAGCGCGACTTCCGTTTTTACTGAGTGTGACGTCAGTGTCGGGCCGCCGGAAGCGGAAGGCCACGGAAAACACTCAGACACCGTCTTTCTCTACCACCACCGCCTCCTCTCATGAAGCTCAACAACCCGCTGCCCCAGCCACTACCGAAGGAGTGCGACAAGGCTGCCAAAATTTGTATGTGGGACGATACGATGCGCCTGGGCAATTGCACTGACGGTCTAACACTTGACCTTCTCGAAAGTCAAGAGCTTCGTAGACAATGGAAACAACGGGCTTGACGGGGTCGGTTAATTTGTCTCGCGGTCGAGGAGTGCTAACCCTGTATACTACAGGTTATCCCACGGAGCGTCCTGGAGAATGCGCGCGGCTTTGCGATCTTCACCATCTTCAAGGCCGGCTTCTTGTTCTCTGCGCGAGCGGGAGGCGGCGTTGTTATCGCGCGTCTTAACGATGGCAGTGAGTTCGCGAAGCCTCATTTGGTGCACCGTTACTTGTTCCCACTCACCCAGATCTCTTTCGTAGGCTGGTCTTCACCAAGCGCCATCGGGCTCGCAGGGCTGGGCGTCGGTGGTCAGGTCGGTGCTGAGATGACCGATTTCCTTGTGGTGCTCAACTCATCTTCTGTGAGTGCCTTCACAATTCTTGCCGGCACCCGGAAGCCTGACACGTTGCCTCCTGTCCGCAGGCTGTGGTATGTCGCGTCTGCTGCGCAACCGAAAGAATCGCGGCCTGACGCAATCCCCATTCGTCAGCGGTCATTTATGGCGGCTGGTTCTTTGACTCTCGGAGGGAACATGAGTCTTGCAGTCGGTCCATTAGGACGTAATGGCGAGGCGTCCGGCGCACTTAGCACCGCAGGGAAGATGGCAGCCATGTCCGTCGCCCCTCTCCTTTGCTTATTCATAACATCAGCTCACCTCCTCACAGGTACAGCTACTCGAAGACGCGTGGTCTCTTTGGCGGCGTGTCCATTGAAGGCTCCGTCATCATGGAACGTCAAGACGCCAATGCACAAGCCTACCAATCCGATGTGTCCGCGAAGCAGCTGCTCAGCGGAAGCATCACGCCTCCCGAGTGGGCAAACAACCTCATACGCACACTCGAGGCGTGCACCGGCATGCCTGGCTCGCGAGCATGGGTCAACGACGGCGCGCCGGGGTCGGGCAGCCCACTCGAGGGCAACTACGCGTTTGGTGGCTTGGGGAGCTCGGGGTCCGTCACACCAGCGTCGATGAAGAAACAGCAGCGGAAAGACAGCACTTCCTCGGGGTTTCCGCCCAAAACATGGGGTACGCGCAAGCACTCGGGCAGCTATTTCGAGCCGGAGGACTCTACGCAAGAGTTCGCGCGTACAGGGTCGACGGCGGCTTCGTGGGACTACGACCGCCCTATGCGCATGGGCAATGATCTCGCGGGCGGCGTGAGCACGCGCGCACCCGCGTTCGAGACGCAGTTCGAGTCTGACTTCATGCCCGAAAGCGACGCGCGCCCGCGCGCCAACATGCCGCGGTACTCTCACAACTCATCGTCGTCCGTCGACACGGGATCGCGCCGCCCGCAGTCAGGCGCGTCGTCTCACTTCCGCTCGATGAGCACCGCACCGAGCACGAATCCCTTTCAAGCGCGACCGGCAGAGGCGTCGCCAGATTACGACATTCGAGATCCGTTCGCGCCGACGATAGACGATCTGGATGACGAGATCTCGAGCAAGACAAAGCAGCTGCATCTGGAGGCGACGAGGAAGAAGACGCTCGAGGCACACAAAGAGCTCACGAAGCCATTAGTTGCGGGCGTAGGGAGAGCAATTGCTCTGTATGACTTCAAGGCTGTACAGGTGCGTTCTTCGTCTGTCTCGTCGTGTCGGCCTTGCCGCTTACCGAAGCCTATCAGCCGGGAGACCTGTCCTTCTCGAAGGGCCAGGTGATTACTATCCTTGAGAAGAGCAAAAATACTGATACTTGGTACGAGTCCCGGCATGGTCTCTCCCCATAAAATCTAATTCGCCCGTATGCGATATAGGTGGCGCGGTCAAGTGGACAACCGTGAAGGCATATTCCCTGCAAACTTTGTCGATGTCGTGTAGCCATCTCTTGCCACACACATATCTATGAATGTCTTGGCGGCGTCGGTTTTCTGTGCATTACTACCCATCTGCCGTTCATTGAGGCAGCGCTGACATTCAGCTGATGCCAACTTGTTGTACGTTATATGTCTGTTCCCTTGCTTTCACGCTTCCAGCTTGTTTTTGTAGAGTGATCTAATCGACAGCTCGTTCCGCACCGCTTGATCCTCAGTTTTTCAAAATGAATGTTAGTCTACAGTATGTTTCAAATTTGACTCGCCACCGTGGCCGTGTCTGGACAACAAAAGCAAATAAAGCTTTCCTTCGCCAACATACAGAGTCGAGAGTGTATGGGCGATTGCAGTTCAGGAGTTTCTCGAGCGTGGGTGGGGCTGATGAAGTGTTAAAATTGTGTTAAAAAGATCTCCGAGAGATATATGTTCTTCGATATAAGCCCAATTTTTCAAATCGTTTGACTCCTCGACTCTCCATCGCGGTCGCCGTCACATTGAGCAGCTACCTGTGCAGTCGGGGTCCAGACGTGTGATCTCGTCGCGGCTTTTAGTTGCACGGACCAGACGGCGGAGCGTGGGAGCACCCTGCATGGTTGGGTGCGGTTCAAGGCACTCCGAGTCTGTCATCTGTCCAAAACCACATCTTTACAAGAACGCAGACTCCTTCGGCGAGACTCTCGACCTAGAACCTGCACGTCCGGGATCGATCGGCCTGAAAATAGTCTCCAGCCCGCGCCAGATGTCCCCCTCCACCCGTTCTGCCACTAAGCCCAATGAGATGACCTCTCCCACATCCTCTCGCGTGCCTCAGAAGCGTAATAGCGATGCAGTCGAGGCAGGTGATGAACTGCCTCCTCTGGCGAAGTACGTCCATGGCTTAGACAAATTGTGCTGCTCCACCGCTGACTCGGACTTCACCTCAGAACTGCTCGCACTACTGGTCGTGTCGCGGGTAAGGGCAAGAAGCGCGCAGACCCTCAGATGCCACAGTAAGCACGTCTTTCCTCAATTACGCTTCTCCCGCATGTGTTTAATGAATTTGATTCAAGACGCAGTACCCGTACGATCGAGCTCGACCACAATGGAACCGAAGTCATGCTCGACCCAACTTGGACGAAGGCGAAGGCCTTCGCAGACTGCGGCGACGAATTCTGTGCCAGGCTGTGGTGCAAAGGGGTTCTCGAAGAGGGGGACTACGGGTTCCGTCCGGAGGAAGCATCACTGTCCCTCACATTCCTTCCCTGCACTGGGGGCAATTTGTTACAACGTGAAGAGTATGAGATAATGTACGGTCGCGCTGACGACGTGTACCAAAAAGATATCACCTCAGGCGTAGTTGTCACTGGACAGCCAGGCGTCGGTGAGTATCTGAGTCTATACAGCGTTTCCGATGGTTAAACTCGCTTCTATCAGGCAAGACAGCCTCGATCGCGTACACGGTCGCACGTCAACTCTCCAACGGCCGTATCATCGCGGTGTATTTCAACGACGAACTCTTTCTTTTTACCGGGAAAGGCGTCTTCGACCATCCAAATCCATTACACGCGACCTCGGACCTACCCCTTGCTCCCGAAGCCCCTTGCTGGTTGCTCATCGATGCGAGCAAGCAAAAAGGAGTCCCTCCCCCAGATGGTCTCGTCTGTAGCTCAAGGATTTTCCCACTTCACCTCACTTCTCCGGACCACGACAGGTTCAAGGGATGGACAAAGGAGAGAGACGCATATATTATCATTATGAATCCCTGGACCGTGGAGGAGCTTAGGAAAGGGTAAGCCAACTCTAGCTCGGCCCAGCTGTTGCTCGCTCAACGATCTTCTGTAATAGGCTTTTACTTCAGAAGTTCTATGAGTCAGCCACCGTTGCCCGGCGGCGGGCTTACAGCGCTGCGCTTACGGATTGCATCACAAAGTACGGGACCGCGGCGCGTGAAATATACTCGGCTGTCAAAGGGAAGAACCCCGATAGAAAGATCATGGCGGCACTGAACAAAATCCGGACATACGAAGAGCTCCAAGGCTTGAAGTTCCTGATGGGCCAGGCGGACGTCAATGCCGACCGTCTTTCCCACCAGCTTGTCATAGTTTCGCGCAGCAAGGTTCCCTCATCCCCGGACGACTCCGACAACGCAGTTGTGGAACCAAAATCCGCGTACGTCGGGGTCTTAGTGTATGACTGGGTCCGGCGGGCGGAGTATTTCCATATCGCGGACTTCTTCCGCCTTCTCCGTTCCTTTCCCCAATCCAGCACCCTTGCCGGATGGATCTTTGAGGGGGCTGCTCTCCATGTCCTCAGCCAAAATGCACCTCCCGACATCTTGGCATCTCTCCCTCCAGATCCATTATTCGCGATGGAGCGCATGTCACCCCCCAGCAACGCCAACTTTCGACACCGATCCTTGCCCGGCGGAGAGCTCACGGTCGTCAGCGTCGGTACCGAATCCACGGACGACGACGATGTGGTGCATGCGGAACAAGGTCTGCCGCCGTCCAACCTTCACCTTCCGGTGCTCAGTGGCATGTCATTCTATAATGACATTAAAGATGTCAACGTGACGGACAACAAGTTATTTACACCGTCCATTGCCAACAATCCTCTCTTTGATGCACTTTTCATCGACCACAGTGCGACACCGAAGATCCTGTGGGTTTGTCAGGTGACGATCGCAAAGTCACACAATGGCTCGGCAAAGGGATATACGCAAGTGTCCGCGATGCGGGCGAAAATAATGAAGGAGTACCAGAGTCCCGTTGATGTGAAGTATCTGTTGGTGGTACCCGCAGACCCTCCCAATGAAGTACAGTGGCATCTGCCGGAAGGACGGTCGAGAGTTGAAGTGCGCGGACATGCTTACTGCCTTCGCCTCCCTGTTAGTGGCCTCCGTATCTCCAGACGCCCGAACATCGCTTAACCCTTCATTAATGATCGCACAACCGTGTCGAGCTGAGTTTCGATGAGAATTATCCGCTCTCGCACAAAGTACGTTCTGTGTTTGTATGTTTTGATTGTGTTTCTTACATTTGCCCAGCCATCCACTGCTCAGCTGTCTGTGAGCGCCGTGGTGGTCGCTGAATCTGAAGTTTACGATCAATGAGCAAGTCACGACAAAGTTTCTCGCAGCGTAGCGGATCTTTGTCTCGATTCTTACAATTGTCAGCTTCTCCGTACAAGATCATAATCCTTCGACAAGGTGGAAGAGAGTATCTTATTTGAAAACGTCGCCTGCAGCAGTCCCGCGTAGTTCACTCAAATGCTGTTATTCTTGTTTCTGGCGTAACCAAGTCCGAGCGGCAGTCGTACGATGCCCTTCCCAGCTAGTCAACATCGGTGTCGCGTTCAGGCTGCTTCCTGCGATGACGACAACTGCCAGCCCGGTTATGACGGCGGTACTGTAGCAATATTTTTGATATTTGGTACGAGCCCTGCCCTGATCTCTCACCACGCATTCTAAGATACCGGTATACGTATAGGTGGCGCGGTCAAGTGGACAACCGTGAAGGCATATTCCCCGCCAACTTCGTCGATGTCGTGTAGCCATATATTGCCACGCACATATCTGTGTATTTTTCGGCAGATTTCCTGTGCATTACTATCCATCTCGATTCTCGAATGGCTTCCCTTCATCTGACATTCGGCTGATGCTAAGTCGTCAATTTTATACATGTATGTGTCCTTGCTTTCTCACTTCCACGTTGTTTTCGTAGAGTGATCGTCAGCTCCATAAAACAATCAGTGAGTAACTGGGAGCACCTGCGGCTTGCCTCGTCGCTACATCAGTTAAAGTCTGGTCACCAGTCTAAGTAATCCGAAAGTGAGAACCGCTTGTGAGATGCCGTATTTGGCGCTGTTAGAATCCAAAGCTCCTGGACAACAAGTGCAAACAACGCTTTCCTTTCACCACCAGAATCGTCAACATCTGGAGTCGCGGAAGTTTGGACAATTTAACGCTCGCATCGCTACCATCTATGCGCTCTCATCATTGCCATCTACGCTTCATCCAAGCTCCAATCTCTGTCGAACCGCGTCGCGGTCGCGACCACGGAGCTTGGAGCTTTCTCACTCTACCGCGCGTTTCCCGGGAGATTATCTGTTGACTTGAGGGACAGCACTATAGAACTGTTTTGGCTTTCCGTTTGATGCTTTCTGCTTATGCCTGACGCGTGCTTGTTGTATGCCAAGCAAATGCATTCTCTCTACTCGCTCGTTTCCTGGCCTTCTCAGACTTCCTCCCTCTCCCTTGCTGTGAAGCTTCTCTCTGCTTCGTTTCTATTGTGGAAACACCTTCACATACTGCTTGAGGGATACTCTCGTTGTCCATAACAGGCGTGGCCTCGACCACATCGTCAGCAGTCAGCCCATGGCTAACATGTCTCAGCCTGCCAGCCTCAGACGGATAGTCAAAAATGCTGGACGGCGTCAGCCTCTGGCTTCAGTATCTTATTCCTGCTCTTCCACCCCCCGGCGCAACTCCCAGCAAGAACTTCAAGCCCACACTTCATCGACGCCGACATGCCTCTTTCCAAGCAAACCCTCTTCGTGAGTAACGCATTCTTCAGGATGTTTCGCGGCCTCATCCTCGCCTTCAGCGCGCCCTTCGTGTTCAGGACAGCGACGAGGTTCCAAATGCCCTCGTTCTCCTTCGTCCCGTGAGTGATCGCCTCTCCGGCTCCTCCATTCCTCCGAGCTGACGCCTCGAGCAGACCGCTCCCGCTCGTGCGCGCGATGTCGACCTCGGCACCCTCCGCGTCCTTGGGGACCTCCTTCACCACCAGAAGCTCGTGGATGTTTGGCGCGGGGCTCATTTCATCTACCAGATGGGACTCCGCTTCCATGTGCGTCTTCTCCCGTCTTGTTGTACTCGTGGACTCATCGCCTGGCAGTACATCGGGAGGAAGGCCGAGCGGGACGCAGAAAAGCGCGCCAGCCTCGCCATCGAGGCGGCTCCTGCTCCTTTGAGCGCGCTCGCCGTTCCCGTGGAGCCTCTTGAGATCGCCTCGCCTGTGCCGACCGCATCGCCAACGTCTCTCTTCACAAGCCCCGCATCCCTGGCCAGCTCCGCGACATCGGTCTCCTCTGTCAACACGGATTCCGTAGTGCCAGCCGCCCCGAAGCCCCGTCGTGTTGTTGTCGAAGACTGCGACGATTCAGAGGACGATTTCTGGCGCCCTGCTTCCACCACCAATGTCGAAGCTCCGTGCGCGCGCCCGCTCACGATCGACGACCTCGAACCGATCAAGATCCTCGGTGCCGGTGCCTTCGGCGTTGTGTATCTTGCCAAGGACCGCGTTACGGGCAAGAAGCTGGCTGTCAAGGTCATGAAGGAGGTCCTCATGGACGAGCAGGTGGCAATGCGGAAGCTCGAAGGCGAGAAAGGCTTCTTGCAGATGCACGCTAGCTGGCACGACAGCAAGCACTTCTATATCGCAAGCGTGAGTGATGCACACCTCTGACTAACTTGCGCGCTGACCTTTGCTTTGCAGGAGTATTGCCAACACGGCGATCTCATGTCTGAGATGGACCGCTGGGGCAAGATGCCGGAGCAATACGTTAAGTTCATCGCGGCGGAATTGGTAAGCTATCTCTTCGAGGCATGTTTACGGACCTTCATTGAGAATGTATGCGCCAGATTGATACTCTTGAGAAGCTCCACAGCCTCGGCATGGTTCACCGCGATCTCAAACCCGACAACGTCTTGTTCGACGACGCCGGGCACGTCCTTCTATCTGACTTTGGACTCGTCAAGATCTTCGACAAGGAATCAGCAACGACATCACCTGCATACGATGCCGACGTCGACCGGTGCCCTCCAGGCACGACGAAGACTGCTTGCGGGACGCTCGATTACATGTCGCCAGAAATGCTCTTCCAGAAGCCCTATTCGCACAGTGTCGACTACTGGGCCCTCGGCGTCCTCATGTACTTCCTTCTCACTGGCCGTGTACGTTCATTTCAGTGCTGCAATTGTTCGCACGATCGCTGACAACCTCTGCAGAAAGCATTTGCCCACGGTTGGGACGATCGCAATGACATTACGGTGGCCGCCATCTGCGGCGAAGATATACGGTTCGAGAAGACTGACTATGTCGACGATGTAACCAGCGATTTCATTAACTCCGTAAGCGTCCACATCTTCTGATGTCCTTCCGGCGCTGATCTTCCTGCAGCTTTTGATCAAAGATCCTGCCCAGCGACCGACCGTGAGCGAAATGAAGGCGCACGCCTTCTTCGCTGATATGTAAGTGCACCAATCCCTCTGTGCTCTTCGCAGGCTGACCATGCCACTGTAGCGACTGGGCCGCCATTGCCGCGCGAGCTCTCAAGCCGCCGAGCGTGCCGCTTCCCCACAAAGTTCGCTCCGACGGCGCGGGGCTCGTCATCCCTCATGGACGCCCCTACCCCGCAGGCAAGGATCCCTTGCCCGCATTCACCTTCACTTCGCCTGCTCTCCTGGCGAAACCTTCCCCTCTGGTTAAGAACGAGGAGCCTTCTCACATTCACGTCGTTTTGAAGCCTGTTCCTTCTGCCCAGCCCGGAGAGCCTCGCTTCATCGCAGTTACTCTGTCGCCCGCGCCTCCTCCTGAGGTGAAGCCGGAGACACCCATGGCTACCGCAGAGGAGACGCCCCAGCACATCAAGGCTCGCAAGGCGCCGGTGTTCGCTGGCGTGAGGCAGTTCTTCCGCCGCCACTTCGGCGGTGGTGAGAAGCCCAAGGCGCTCAACGACCCTACCCTTGGTCGAATCTCCAAGTCCGTCATCGTGACTGTCGAAAGCGAATCCTCTTCTCCTTCTCCTTCTCCCTCCCCTTCTCCGTCTCCGTCGCCGTCTCTTTCTTTCAACACGTCTCCTTCTCCTTCCTCGACCACCTCATGCGCGTCGGTGGCGCGCGCGCCCTCGGTCCTGATGGACCCCCGCCGCCCAGGCCTGCCGATGCTCACTATCTGGAATATGGTGGACCCACCGACAAACCCGACCCCGATTGAGGGTCTCGGGCCGGACGAGGTATTCCGCGTGCTCGCACCCGTGCGCGACTCGCAGATCGCGCGCCCGTCGTCGCTCTTCCTGCGCGTGCTGCGCTACGACAAGGAGCAGGAGAGGCTCAAGTCGAATCCGCCGAAATCCAAGATCCAGTTCTGCAATAAGATTCAGAAGTGGTTTGGAGGCATCGGTGGAGGGGCCAAGGCGAAGGCGCGCGCCGCCAAGTGAGGTCGAATTCGTTCGGCTTTGATCTTGTTGCATATATTTCGTTCTTCCATATCGTTAAGTTTATCATTATCTACTTCGAGTTCTTTATTTCTTGTATACTGCTCAAAATACATTCTTCATTCCTCTCACTTGCGGAGAAAGCGCAGGCTTCCAGTTGCTGCACACTTGGACTACCACCCACAGATGTCACGCAAATCCTGAAGACACGAGAAGTCGAGCATTATATCGCATTTGAGTACAGCTACAGATTATGCTAGCAAAACACGATGCTAAGGTGCTACAAAGCGGTCTACGCTACGAACCCACGAATACATCATCAGAAAATCTATCGATACATAAGCGAGCGACGGGCTCAATACGAGTACCCGTCGCCGGCGGGGGCGGCAGCGCTCGTGGCTGCGGGTGTGGGTACAGGGGCGCCGGCAGAGGGGCCGTTGAGGAAGATGATGGAAGCGGAGGGGGATGCGCCGTTACGCGCGGCGCCGCTGGCGGTGGGGAGCGGGGTGACGGTGACGAAGGACGCGCTTGCGAAGACGAGGGAGGACAGGAGGCTCGACGCCTCGGCGGGCTGGAGGGTCGTCGTGGTCGGCGGCTTGGTCACCGCGCCGCTCTCGGGGAGGGTGACTGTCACGGTGACAGTGGCCTCGGGCTCGGTGGCGCTCTTGGTCTTGGTGCCGGACGAATGCGAGGCGCCGCCGTCATTGCCGTCCTCGCAATCGGGCTCGCCATTCTTCCCGTCTGTCTTGCCACCGTCATCGGCACCGTCTTCGCAGTCGTCGTCGGATGAGGTCGAGTTGGCAGCACCGACGAGGGGGAAGTCGACCGTCGTGTTACTGGCGTTGGGAGACACGATGCCTCCGGTGGCACCGGTGGCTGCAATGATAGACGCAGCGTTGTTCTCGCTCGTGCAAGCGACAAACTGGACGCTATTGTCAGGACAAGCAGAGCGGAGGTGTGGGCGACACGTACTGTGCCATTCGCCCGGATATTTGGGAGCGCGAAGCAGGTGCGCCCGCCGGGGCACGCCTGGATGTCCCACTGCTTGTCGCTGCAGCTCGCGAACTGTCCGCCGATGCAGGCAGTCTGGTCATCTGAACGCATGGACCATGAGCGTGTGTACCAATGCCACTCTCCTACTGAGACGTACCTGTGCAGGAGGAGTTTTTCTGCAGAGACATGAACTCGAGGTTCAGGATCTGCGCGTCCTGGCCGTTCTGGAGCAGGGTGCCGTTGCTAACGGAGACTGGGTGGGCAAGCGCCAGCGGGGCAGCGAGGAGGGCAAGGAGGGCAAGGGAGATGGGGGCCATTATTATAGCGAGTGTGTGGGGAGGCAGGATAGAGAATGAGATAGTGTCGTGTCGAGGACGTGGAGCACCGGGCTCAGGCGTGTGGGAGACTCGTGAGGAGGGCGGGGACGTCTAGATGAGAGGCGAGGAAGACAGGAATGACAACACATAGTCGACGAAGGACGGCTCTTATAGACGGGGCACAATGCGAGGACAACGGCGACATTGTCGTTAACAGAACAAAAGCAACAAAAGAGACTGCTCGGCCCGGCGCCCCGGGCCTCGGGGCGTGAGAAACTATAGCTGGCTTGCCGAGGCGAGCGCCAGGACACGCAGCCCATCGACGACAACCAGTCCTCAAGACCGTCGACAACATCCAACATGGTCAGTCTCTTCTTTTCCTTGCCGTTGCGCCGTCTGGATGCAGTTGTCGTCGACTTGGGGGGCTTTGTGTGCTCGCAATCTGGTGGATGCATACATCGGCGCGCGGATGGCGCACATCCCTACATCGATTTTCGTTTGCCGATCTCGAGCAAAGCTGATGCATCTGACGACTGCAGACTAAGAAGAGAAGAAATGGCGGCCGCAACAAGAAGGGCCGCGGCCACGTCGTTTTCCTCCGCTGCTCCAACTGCTCTCGCGCAGTCGGCAAGGACAAGGCAATCAAGCGCTTCACCGTAAGGAACATGGTGGAGAGCGCGGCCGTCCGTGATCTCAGCGAAGCGTCTGTCTACCCTGGTGCGCAATATCTCTACTCGGGGGCGCAGCATCTGCTGACGGCTTTGTGCACGCATTGCAGAGTATGTGATCCCAAAGCTGTACATCAAAATCGCGTACTGCGTGTCGTGCGCCATCCACTCACATGGTGCGTTTTTTCGTCTCTGTACGATCTATCAATGGTCCTGATTGTCCTCTGATCTAGTCGTCCGAGTACGCTCGCGTGAGGGCCGCCGCAACCGCGCGCCCCCGCCCCGTGTCCGGTGGAAGGATGGAAAGAAGGTCAACCCCGCCGTGGCTGCCGCTGAGGAGGCCAAGGCGGCGGCTGCCCGTGGAGGAACCGCATGAGATATCGTCGCATCCTGTTGTGTATTAGTCCATGCATTCGATCTCGCTTTTCATCCCAACCGTTGTGCAGGCATGCGCGAAGTGTATCAATACTCTTTGCGAGTACAAGTTAGTTGCGGAACGGTTGTCTTATGCCCAAGTTCAGCAACGGAGACGACACTTCGAGTCTACGACGCATTGGCGCTGGGAGTCGGGACCAGGCGTTGCTAACTTACAGCTGTCAGACGGTCATACAAGACCAAGCCACTTGCACTCCTGCCTGTCTGGTTGACAACGCAATGTGTGTTTCCTGCCAGCGAACCTGAACAACGTCTACTAAGAGCTGTGTCTTTCACCACTATCTAGAAGGCCATCATCGCACCGCGACGTGTCGCGGGGCCCTAGAGCTGCTAGCGAAAGCGAAGACGACTCCCTCTCCGCCACTCTCAAATGTCCCCTTCCTCGTAGCAAGATACCGACGAAGGAGTGATAAGGTGTTGGCGTAAGGAGAGCGGGCTGTTGGCACGCGGGCGAGTTTTTCATAGGCGAGCGTGGGAGCGGGAGTTGCCGGGGAGTCATTTTAGCGGGGTACGACCAGGAGGAGGTTGTCTTCAACCGCCATCCAGGCCGTCCTCTATCAAAAGGACCGGTTTTACGTGTGCGTCGAGTCTCTCCCCGCCGTACACAATCAATAATTTAACACTTTCAGCATCACACAAGCGTACAAACATACGGAGAGGACGGACAAGGGAATTCGCGTCAGACGGAAGCCCCAGAGGAAGGTGTACATAGCGGTGGCAACATAAGAACGCATGTATCGCAAGCGATCGGAGCGAGAAACAGGACAAGTCCGCAAGGTGGGTGCGCGGAGTGCGGACATGGACACGCCAGGAGGGAATGACGACAGCGACCTAGTCGTCTTCGTCGTGGTCGCTATCCTCAACGACGGGCTTCGACTTCTTTGCTCGCGTGGAAGCGGGCTTGGCCTTCTTCGCGGGTGGGGCCTTGGTTGGAGCCGCCTTGGACGCGGGACGCTATATAACGCCAAAAAAAATTCAGTCAAGGGGCGATGTACCAGGAATTGATACAGACCTTGCGCTTCTTGGGCTCCTCCTCAGATGCGTCCTCCGGCTCGTCCTCCTTGATCTCATCGATCTCAGCGGCGAAATCCTCGCCAGATTCCTCGTCCGCATCCTGCACCTGCATGTTAGAAGACGGAATTAATGATTATGGACCGGTGCGTATCGCGGACCTTCTTCTTGGGAGCACGCTTCTTGACAGGAGCCTTCTTCTCCTTGTCGGCGGCGGGTTTCTTGGGGGGAGCACGCTTCTTTTTGGGCTTCTCCTCCTCCTCATCTTCGTCGTCGTCGTCCTTGTCCACTACTGCGGTTTTCTGCGTTGATTGATCGTTAGCAGGTGTTCATCTCACTTGAGCAGGATGATTAATAGTCGCACCTGGGCGGCGCGAGGCTTGCGGGCGGCGGGAGCTTTCTTCGGCTCCTCCTCCGCATCCTCTGCGTCGTCATCCTCAGCTTTCTAGGGCGAGTCAAGTCTTATGCTCCTGGACACGACGCATATCGTCCTACCTTCTTGGGGGCCCTCGTACGCTTGGGCTTCTCCTCCCCGTCCTCGGCCTTTTTCTTCGGAGCGGCCTTCTTCTTCTTGGGCTTCTCTTCGTCTTCGTCGTCTTCACCAGGCGAGCCGTCGGCCTTCCTGGCAGACTCAGGGATGTCCTCGTCCGCGACACGGCCGTCCTCCCAGGCTTTCTTGATCTTCGCCTGGTCCTCAGGTTTCAACACTTCAAAGTTGTCTAGGTCCGCAGCATCTTCGAACTGCTTCTTGATGTTCGCGATGAGCTTGGGCGTCGTGCAGCCCCAGTGCCGCCATTGACTGGACGAAAGTGTCAGCGATGAGGTATTTTGAGGCACAGTCAACGCAGATCGACGCAGATGGAGAAAGCACGAGTCTAGAAGGTGGCGAGAGGCCTGGAGAGAGTGGAAGACAAGGATGGGTACGCACTAGGAGGTGTGACCCCGGAAATCGACCAGGGAGCCCAACTTCAAGCTATCCTTCACGAGCGTGGTACCTGCAGGCAGATGACATGGTCAGAATATGATGCAGTTGTATCCTGTAGTACGGAGGGATCACCTTGGCAGGGCTTCGGTCCTGGCGACACAGAAAACGCGTGTCCCGTTGAGCACGACGATCAACACAACAGCGAACAGCCGCGCAGCTCACACACCTTTGCACTTGGCCCTGTTCGATGTCGCATATTCCAGACGATATCCAGACTTCTTGTCCTCGGTGTCGGACATGGTTCTGAATGCTGTGAGTGTGCAGCGGATGCTCGGGGGAGGATGGGAGAGAAAAGAGCGGGTGCGAGCGACGCGAGTTGATGCTATATAATGGGGCCTTCAAAGTCCGCTGTATGGTTCAACTTGGCTGCTTGAGGGCCTGGACAGCACCGCGCACGGACGCTGTATTTTCTGACATTATTCCAGCCCCGGTTGGCTGCCATCTGCAGCCTGCGAGCCTTGGAGACGACTCGAGCGCACTGGCCATGAGCCCGCCAGCGACTCCGACGACAGCGCAGTGGCTGCCCGGACGCCGAACCGTCTTGCGCACAGACCACTCCGTCTTCCAGCGCCACCCTTCCACCGCCTTCCACTGCGCACCACCCGTTGTCAGCCGTTCTATAGTTGTGGGACATCCCCCGGGATGCGTGAGACTTCCCAGGCGAAGTTATCGATGCATCGCACGAGCGTCGACGAGCGTGAGTCCTGCCAGGCTGCCGCCTGCGCTCACGGTGGTTCCAGGCATGCCTGTCCACCATTGGCGTCCTGTGTTAATGATCGACCCTGCTATCCTCTGGAGGATTGAAGATGCGTGTCTACTGGAAATTCCTCCCGGGGCCTCCTCGTTTTGAGGCACCTGGGGCGTCTTCTCCGAGGCAGCGCTATGAACTGTGGGTATTCATCGGTCGTCTTCCCATCCATCACTCACACAAATTGTCGGGGGCTAGATTCATGATGTCGGGCTTGCACTACTTATTGGCGATATTGGCGCAGTACTCATGGCAGCATTTTGGGGTCGCCCTCAAGCAACCTGTATGATAATCCATCGTTTGGCGTCCATGTCGTAACCGTATATCTCTTAAAATGCAAATTGACAGCGTATCGAGTGCTCTCCTAGATGTCTCAAGACCTGCAAATTCGAGGCCCGGGAACTGTGCCATGGATTGCTTTTCAAACGTTGATGAGGGTTGATTTTGGTTAGTGTGCTTACATCTATGTGACGCCAGTATGGTGTACAAGCCTCCTTCTCGGGACAGATCAGACAACGGAGAAGAGAACGTACTAGTACAGTATTGGAGTGAGTACATCTGCGTTTTGTGCCCTCATTTTCTTTCTGACGCAGAATGTCTAAGATAGGTCGACCGCAACGAGGCTTGAATAGGTACATTCAAGTAGCAGGGTCATACAGTTCATCCGAAACTTGAACTCGAATGCTCGTAAAGACTATCCGATTGCTCGGTTCCCGCGAGCTTGGTAGATTCATTTTCCGTGACTTCCCGTGTTTATTGGTGCATCTGTTTCTATGGCGCTTCCACCGACGGCATTCGCTGTCTACTCCTGATGACCGCCTGACTGCCATCTCTCACAGACCACACGGACAGACTCTGGAATGCCTATCGGAGACGATCCTCACGATGACCCTCCTCGTGCGCTCCGCGAGGCGCTGCGCAGAAGCCGTACCCAGAGACGCCGCGCGTACTTAAAAGCGGGGTCGCCCTCAATTACCTCGCGCGGTCGCACTTCTACTCTCTATCCCACTTCTCCTAACCCCTAACATACGGTACATCAATCAGTGTGAAGGTCCTTCCGACTGGGTGCGATGGTCCCCTGCCCTTATCGCTCGTGCTACCCGCGCCGGGTGTTCGAGACGGACGCGTCGCTCTTCCAGCACGCGAGAACATCGAAGAGGACGCATCCGTGCTGCGTGGCATGTGAGCGGGTTTTTAGAGACGAGGAGGCTGCGGCGCAGGTGAGTCGAGCATTGGGTGGCGTCTCGCGATAGGACTGACGGCGAGCTGCAGCACAAAGATGCGAAACACACGTTCCGATGTGACGAGTGTAATGAACGGCTTCGCTCCGAGACTACGCTGGAGCAGCATATGCAGGTCTATCACCCACGGTCAACGTGTGCACGTTGCGGGAAGACGTTTGTAAGCGAGAATGAGATGAAACTGGTGAGAGTCTTGGCATGTACTTGAATTCACTAACTCAGTTACGTTGCTGCATAGCATACTCTTGTGGAGCACCCTGTCCTCCGTTGCGAGCACTGTGGAGGACTGGAGGTGCAACAGGATGATCTCGACAGCCATTACCTCACCTCGCCGAACCACCCGGCATGCGCTCGTTGCCAATTGGGCTTCAAGACACAGCGCCTCGCAGACGAAGTAAGTGCTTTCCACTCCTTACTGCTAGTATAGCTACTGATCTAGGTCGCAGCATGAGAAAACTGTCCATGCGGCGCTCGGCATTCACTGCCTCATTTGCGACGAGTACTTCCTGTCTATGCAGGGTTTCCAAAACCACAATGCGCAGCCGCAGGCACACCGTTCTTGCGAGTTCTGTGGCGGCCTATTTAAAGACAGCGTCGCGCTCGTGGAGGTGCGGACGCCAGTTCACCGTTTACGCACGCTTTTGACTCTGCATTGCAGCACGACCGTCGCCTGCACTTCCTCGACCGCCTCCGTGCCTCCGCGTCCGACATCGGCTCACCGCCGTCGACGTTCCGCACCTCGTTCGACGGGCGGCAAGCGCAAGGCAAGCAGGACGCCGGCGCCCCGGCGTTCCACGAGCAGGTCCTGGCCGTCGGCGCGGAGCGGCGCAGCTCGCTCACATCGGTATGCAGCTGCCCTCCTCCGCCGCCGATCGCCTCGCATGACAGATTCACGCCTCGCAGGCCCGGCACTCGGACACGAGCACGAGCTCCGTGATCTCGCTCTCGACGCCGCTCATCTCCACTGCGTCCACGCTCTCGCTCGTGCGCGTCGACACGGACACACCGGGCACGCCGAGCCCGCTCACGCGGGACTTCGACTTCGCGTTCTACCCGACTTTCCTGGCGGACGCGGGCCAGAGCGAGGGAAGCCGCCCCGGGTCGCCGCGCAAGTCGTCGCTGGACGAGCCTGTCGAGCGCCGCACGATCACGCCGTCGCTCCTTGACGAGTCTGTCGTGCGGGACCCGGTCCGCTCAGCCACTTCCGCGAACCCACCCGCGGACGTGTTCAGGCGCATCGGAAAATTCGAAGTGTCGTCAGAGAGTACGCCATTGTTCGCGACGATGCGGTCCCCCGGGATAGCTCGACATCGTGCTCAGGAGCAGGACATCGCCTCGCCGATCCCCATCCCCAGCCTGCACGCCGACATGCAGGCCATCATAACTCCCGCCGAGCCCAAGCTGAGCCCATTCCACTGCAGGATTTGCCGGACTGATCCCTGCTATGAGGTCACAGTCACGGCGTGTGGTCATATCTTCTGCAACGGGCAAGTCGCATTACTCGACTTTGGGCTTGGTCATAAAGCTAACTTTTTCGTTGCAGATGCATTAGGGATGAGGTCAAGCGTTGTGCGCGATGCCCCGTCTGCGATTACGCTGTGTTGCTGTTCACGCTGCTCAAACTCGACGTGGCCAGCTGACTCCTACACCTATGCGCGATGGTTCCCAGGAGATAATTTGTACTGGCAGAAACTGTACTATAGACTGAATTGTGGAAGAAAGGAACTGCGTGCTTCAAGTTCTTGTTCTCAACAGCTGAAATGAATGTCCTTTCTGGTCACCTAACTAAAACAGCATCGACATCACGATGCGCATTTTTTATTCCTACGCACATGCACATGTAAACGGCATGGATATACCACAGAGCTTGCTACAAAATCCCAAAGAAAGAAAGCACCAATTCGAAGGCCCCATTTACCCCGTAATTACCCTCCTAGACACTCGCCTACGGAAGCAGACGGGCTTCGAATGGGCTCACGGAAACATGGCAGCACTGCCGTCCCCACCCTCCTTCTTCGACCCTCCTTCCAAATTTACTTTCACAAGACCCAACTGACCTTTTTTCAACCGCACCGTGAACCCCGCCCCCAGCGCCTCCTCCTCGAAACTGTGGAGCCCGCCGTGTTCGCGGTGGATCACGCGGCGAGCGTTGATCTTCGACAGGACCGCCCGTGTCTCCTCCGCTTCCTCGTTCCTGCGCGTCCCTGGCGTCGCGATGCTAGGCGCGGGTAGCAGCCCCAACGCACCGGTGTCAATGTGCAGCCGCGAAGGATGCGCCGTCGGCGGGTGTGCGCGCTGAACGATCGAGTCGATCGCAGAAGGAGCGAGTATGGGGCTACCCACGTCGAAAATGTCGCGCCTAGCCATCGGAGGGACTGAAGGAGAGGGTGGAGGAGGCAGAAGAGAAGATGATGGGGAGGTAGGTTTCTTCAATATGGACGGCGGAGTGCCCGAAACTGTGCCCCGCCTTTTGGAGAACTCCTTCGGGGACGGACTCGAGTGAGACAGGCGATCTTCAGCATCCTCTTCATCGTCCGCGCTCCCCCGCACTTTGCCGAGCCACTTGCGCACGGTGTCGATAGTGCCGCTGCGCTTGCGTGTCTGAGGTCGCGTGCGTATGGGCGATACAGGCTCCTGAAGAACGACGCGCGCAGGACTATCAAGACCTTTCGAGTGTGCGTTTTTCTC
Source organism: Auriscalpium microsporum (assembly GCA_019914985.1). Lineage (NCBI taxonomy): Eukaryota > Fungi > Basidiomycota > Agaricomycetes > Russulales > Auriscalpiaceae > Auriscalpium > Auriscalpium microsporum. The sequence goes on along the minus strand of JAHLMG010000012.1, from coordinate 1,128,943 downwards.
CTTGGGAGCGGGATTCAGATCCAGATTTTCGACACGCTTGCGGACGGCTTCAGTGGACTCGGGATTGAGTGGACGGAAGAGGTCGGTGCAAAAGTCCAGGGCGCGTTGTACTTCGGCTTCAGAAAGCCGTGGGCCGAGGTCTGCATTTCCTTGTATGACTGTAGCCAGCGCATGCCATAACGTCAACATATGATTCACCTAACCTAGGACACAACGGGCGTACCTGGGCGAAGGAAAGAAAAGGCTCTGTCGAAATTGTCTTCCCCTACGTCACAAAGTACATCCGACGTCTGGGCCCGCATTTGTTTGTATGCACTCAGGACGACGATGAGAAAGCTTCAACAGAGTCGTTGAAATATGCAGACAGATAAAGGTGATGACCACCAACCGAGTGTATGACACGCCCACGCGTTGGCTATGCCAGTCGGCTGCTTCCGTCTCGGAGCAGTCACCACGCACGGCCGCAGCGATAGAGGCAGCTGCAGCCAGTCCGCTAGTCATGGCGAGATGCACACCCGAGGAAAAGAACGGATCTATAAATGCTGGATGACAAGAGGGACGGTCAGCGGATCGTGCATAAATTGAAGGCAAATCATCACCTCCAGCATCTCCGACAATGCGGAAACCATCGCCAGCATACGTGGATGCGGAATAGCTGTAGTCGCTGGCTGTGCGGACCGTCTCTGGACCAACGCCGATCCCAACACCTTCCACACCTACAGCTGGAGACGGGTGGAATCCTTTCCCAGGAGGGGAGCGTTTCGGCGTTGTGGGGCATTCCGATCTGCTGCTCTCCGTAGCGTCGGAACTCTCGCCTATCACGTCGCCCTCCAACTCTCCACTGAGCAGCATGCCTCCCTCTCCAAGCAAAGCGCGAACACCTGGAGCAAGGTCCAGGGCGGACATATAGCGTCGCATAAGACCTCCGCGGCTCGATTGAGAAGAAAGAGAGAGGGAGCCACCAGGTGAGAATGGGGTAGGCGGCGAAGAAGGTGGTGTGGACGGGCGAGCAGATGACGTGGATGTGGAAGTAGATGTTGATGTGGGAGTAGATGAGGAAGTGCTCCAGAACGGTAGAGGCGACGAAGGAGGCGGAGAATCGATCAACAGCCTGGAGGAAAATGCGTGCTGGTCTCTCACAACACCCACGGACGTGAGGCCGTCACGCAGGGGTATGAACCAAGCCCATCCCGTCTCGTCTGAAGGAAAAACTCAGCGTCTGATAGCGATGATCTATCGCAATACCCCGACATACCTGTAAGTGCTTCAAACCACGGGGCGCCTTCAGCGTTCGTCCCTTCCGCATATACGCCGCCTCCACGCCAGTATCCCCACATCGCCACGTTCTTGAGGCCCGCATTGAAGTGTCTGTTCTTCAAGTAACGCGTGGAAAGTATGCCGGCACGTCCGCTTGCATCGATGACATAGTCGAACGTGATGTTGTCCGTGCGAGCAGGCACAGAGGCAGAGGTGGGCGTGTATGTCCAAGTCGCCGATACCGGCCGATCAGAGGAGAACTCTATGGACATCACTTTGGTAGATTGAAAGACGGCAACTCCACATGACTGCGCGTGCTTGAGCAGTATGTGGTCGAATTCGGATCGGTTCTGAAAGACAAGTGAGTTCACTCATCCAGACGAAACCTCATCGTACTTACGACGTTCCATGAGCTGTTGTCAACACCATGAGCGACGAAGTCGGTGTCTGCATACAATGATGAGAGATAGACACTGTTTATCGAAGATACAGATACGCACATCCCTCTCGTTTGTACTGATTGAATTTCATCGCGGCTCCAGGCTGTGGGATGAGGTAAGCATACAGTCCAAGTCAGACGCATCGACGACTCACCTTGCGCGCAAAACCGTGGGAAGCGACCTTGTGTTCCGCTTCGATGAACTTGAGATGGTGTCGGACAGAGGGTATCAGGCTCTCGCCGATATGGTATCGAGGAAAGGTCGCGGCCTCCAAAAGAACGACATCTAGTCCCTCCCTCGCCAGGGCCGCTGCAGCATAGCTGCCGCTGGGACCACCCCCAATGACGAGAACTTGCGCATGCTAGCGAGCGATGTGGGTCAGCGAAGGAGAGCAAGAGAGAGCTGAGGACGTACAGAGGGAGGGTACGGACTCGGAGACGCCATGAAAACAAGACAACAGAAAGGAGGGAAGAGGAGGCGCAAGGGCGACGTCAGAGACGTCTGCTTATATGCGGAACGAGACGAGCTCGATGTCCTGTAGAAGGTTCAGTATAGAAATGTTTGTTTTGGGACGCAAACCGTGCAGTCGGCCGAGTCCGGCGAACGCGTTCGTTTGCGCGACCGACTCACGTGCTCCGGCCGAGCAAGCCGAAACACTAGTGATATGCACAGCGACAATGACATAGATACAGAGGTTATGAGGCTTGAACCAGGCTCCAGTCTCGGGTGTACAGCTGCACGCCGCTCAGCATCCGCATCAGCGCCAGCGCTAGTGAATGCTGTCCAGTAACACAATATACGCAGTTCGTCGCGATCCGCTGCAGGGGACGCGGCTGCGCACACGGCGCCGACAAAATGTCGACAACTTGTCCACACGTTGACATCAACACCTCAAGATTCGGCAGCAACCCCTCCGGACACAGCAGTCGCACCCGCGGTAGCACAGGGGACGACACGTCGCAGCCGACGTTAGCGTCAATGCTGAGCGTGCGTATCTTCCGGTGCGCTTGTAGGAACGCGACAAAGGCCGTCGCAGTGCACGCAACGCTGCTGAGTCGGAGGTGCCAGAGGTCTGGCCAGCGGCCGCTGAGAATCGGCTCGCTGATGTCTGCCGCAGGGCAGGCGATGGGCAGGCTTTGCCCTACGCAGATGGACAGAAGCTATTGACGATGTCAGTAGAGCGAACACGGATGCTCGATTCACGCACCTGCAGCTTTGGGCAGCGTTCTCGTAGCATAGTACCGAGACGCGTCGGGTCGAAAGGTTCGCCCGACCACGCAGACGACGACCAATATTCGAAGTGGGTCAAATTGGACATATTCATTGCCTGGCAAAGTCTCGTATGGAGAGCCCACCGTAGGGAGGAGAAACACGCACGGCACACTTCCAGATATACTGGTGTCCATTCCCGGCTATCGACAATGTCTCGATATTCGGGCACATAGCAACCGCCTTCCACATCTGCCGCCCTTCATTTCCGTGCAGGGTGGTATTCCGGTGCGTGAATTTGGTCAAGTTGACCAAGTTCCGCAAGGCTCTGGCAAGCGTCACCCGTTCTACCTTCCGCGCAGCTGTGCGGTGCTCAGCTGTCTCTACAGGATTGGGGAAGCAGTGCGGGCACTCTGCAAGGGGTGTGCAGAATTCGTCGGGTGTGCATTCGGCGCTAAGGGAATCGATCTCCAGGATGCGTACGTTGCGGGAGAGGACATTATTGGAGGCAAGGAATCGCCAAACGCAAAGGGCACGCTTGGTGCAGCGTATAACACGGAGCGTGGTGTGCCGGGGAGAGAGCAGGGCGCCGATCGAGGGTGAAGTCAGCGCGAAGGCGAGGACATCGAGGCGGTCATCGATCCAGTGGGCAATGGCCTCGATGAGCTCAAAAGGAAGGTCGGCAAAGCAGGCCATGGATGCTCCTGCACGGAGAGGACAAGACGAGGCATTGCAAGCTCCACGACGTTGAGCAGAGCGTGGGAAAGCCATCGGTCCGTGCCGCAGACGTCGGTCGCCGTTCCTCGCAATGAGCAACCACTGCTGGCCATCACCGCGTCGCGTCGCCTCACTGTCCACCGTCTGTTGTCGACCCGGGACTGCTCCGACTCGCAGCCGCCGCTGTCACTGTGCGCCGCGAAAGGACCAGCCCTGATTTATGTATTGAACGCCACGTTCCCACCCGTCCTCATGGCAATGGCGAGCCTTGCCTGCGCGGCAAATCGCAGGACCCGCTTCTTTTCCAACATGTGTCCGCAGGTCGCACACAAGGCGCAAACAACTTCAGTTCAACTACAAGCTCACCACTCACTACCCGCCAAACACCCATGCCCGCCTGTCCCTCCCCACTCTGTCCTCTGTTGCCGCGCGACCGCATGTTCGCCACGGTAGACGCGTTGGTCGACCACGCGAGGGAGACTCGCGCACTGCACGCACTCTGCGGCACATGCTTTAGGATCTTCAGGGACCCAGAGGCTCTAGCCCAGGTGAACATCATTTCCTTGCGCTTGCGATTCTGGTGCGATGACCTGTGCCAGCACGTCGAGGCTAAACACGTCGTAAACTGCGAGAGCTGCAGCCGCAAGTTCAAGTCCCAAGCCGCACTCGACCAGCACTACCGCGCCTCGGCTTCGCACCCTTCCTGCCCCGTCTGCGAGATCGGGCTAGCGAACAACGTCGTTTTCGCGGAGGTAAGCCCGCCTCTTCCAGAATGCCCCTCCCCAGCATGCTGATGGACGTAAACCTTTCTACCTTGTATGGCGCATCAGCACATCGCAAACGCACATCCTCGCATACGCTGCTGCGGCGTGGCGATGTACGAAAAGGATCTCGGCGATCACTTCCTCCTCTCGCGCAACCATCCCAAGTGTGCGGAGTGCACCGCGGGCTTCGCGGGGCGCCTCGAACTTGCCGACGTAAGCCTCTCTTCCTCTCACCGATTGCATCCGCAGTGATCTGATCGACCACAGCACAATGCCGCTGTGCATCCAGAACTGCAGTGCAGCGTGTGCTCGAAGCACTTCGCGTCGGCGCAGGAGCTTCAGGCGCACAAGAAGGACCCCGCGAGTCACCGCAAGTGCGAGTTCTGCAGCGAGGCGTTTAAGGATACAGCCGCGCTGGTGGAGGTACGCCCCGTTTCCGTGCTTCGCCTTGTCCTTACGTCGCGATGGTGTTCTCATGGCTTTCTCTGAAGCATTTCACGGCGACGCATCTCATTCAAGAGTTCAAGGAGCCTGTAGGGCGCGCTGCCAAGGTGCGATGGCCGTTTCGATTTCTTTCGCTAAATATTCATGTCATGTGCAGACTCTGGCTGATGCCTCCTCGAGCTCCTCGACGAAGTCCGTGTCCCGCCCTCAATCCCGCCCTCATTCCCGGACGACAGTTGCGTCGTCCAAAGCAGTGCTCCCTGAACGCGCAAGTGCACTCGAATACCCCGCATACCGCGTGCTGACTCAACTTGTTGTGTAGAAGGCGTCTGTATTCGTCGATGTGGCCTCCAGCCTGCATACGTGCGAGTACTGCGGTACCGGCTTCGAAGATACCTCCGCCCTCGTCCAGGTATATGTTTTGGTCTCGCTATACCTACCACAGGCTGAGACTTCCTATGGTACAGCACTTCACATCGAAGCATGTCGCCGAAGAGTCGGTCCGAAAAGTGGGTGTTTTCTTGACGTTTCAACGCGCTCTCGTTGAACCTCTTTGCAGAGCGTCCCTGATGGTTCCCTGCCCGAGGCCTTGCGTCAAGCATCGATACCAGCTACGCCAGCGTCGGTGGCGCCATCGTCGCGATCCACCTATCCGTCAGAGGCAGAGGGAAGGGAGACCAAGATGCCTATCACACGATCGGTAAGTCTCAAGGTGTTCTGGTACCTGGGCGAAATGCGCACTCAATTAACATCGTTGCAGACCGCCCCTGCTGATTCACGGCGTCAAGCATTCGATCAAGCATCAATGCCAGCTACACCAACAGCATCAGTAGCGCCGTCATCACGATCCAACTTTCCGCCAGAAGAACCAGATACTAAGACACCTATCACGCGATCGGTGAGTCTCAACATGAGCTCATATGTGCTTGTACTCAGGCTGTTCTAGATGCAACCCAGCATCTCTGAAGAGTCCGATATTACTGACCGGCACTCATCCGTGAGCCTTTCTCCCCTATGAGCTAGTCTACCTAACTTGACAACGTGTGCAGCGTCGGCCCAGCATCTCCTCTGAGACTGATCTTGCCTACGTCTTCACAAGCCCCACCTCCTCGTCTTCCAGCATCGGCACCTTCACACCGTCCCCGCGCGACAGTTTGCTCGGACCAAGCGCAACGCCTCCACCTCCCCGCGCGTCCATTTTCTCCCCGTCGCGCGCATCCGAGGCCATCGCGCGTGCCCTCAATGGCAGTGCGTCGGGCGAGCAGACGCCCTCCCCGCCCGCTCGGCGCAGCCTGCCTGTGACCCCGCCCATCGTTACAACACCCGCCCCACGTACTCCGGTGACGCCGAACGCGGCGCTCGACCCCACGTCCTCGCGCTCGAAGGTGTCCGTCGCGGAGACGCCGTCCGGCGACCTGTCGAACTTCCACCTACTCAAGGGCAGCCCGCTCATGTCCGTCAAGGATATGGACCTCGCGACGCCGACGTCCACGCGCACCGCAAGCGTGTCGCCCGCGGCCGCACGCCTCGCGCGCCGCACGAAGTCGGTAACGTCGGCTGTGCTACCCACAGCGCTGTCGCCGTTCTACTGCCGGGGGTGCCGCGCGGACCCGTGTGTCGAGATCACGGCGACCGCTTGTGGCCATGTGTTTTGCAACAGGTGCGTGAGCTCCTCGGTCTCGGTGCGCAGGCGCGTAGCTGATCATGAGTGTGCGCTTAGGTGCATCGTGCAGGAGGTCAGGCAGAACGCGCGGTGCCCAGTGTGCAATGCGGCGGTGCTGCTGTTCGCGCTGCTGAAGCTCGATGTATGATTTGACTGCTATCTGTGTTGACTATCTGATGCTGTCGTATTGCTTTCCCGCCATCCACATTCATGATGTCTTTCATCCGCTACAGGTGGTCGATCCTCGCTAGGGTGACTACTTATACATAGTATACGGCGTCGCATAGCTCCGATCGCCTATGTATGACAACGTAACCCCTTGGGAGTAACTCTTTCATGCTGTTGTGACCTTCCCTTTCCTTTGTATTCGCGCCGACGCAAGAACCTATGAAGAGTGCGTGGACGCGCAGTCGAGGCTCAGGCTACCCGCCTAACTGTAAAACCACCGGCACATGTGGAAGTTCCGCTTCATGAATTGGGCTACGCCAACATCGATAAATCATAGCACAATCCGGGCGCCTGTCACTGCGCTTTCAGGTACTGGTTTTGAGTTGAAGTACTGAAGTCTTCCTAGCTAAGATAGGCGGCAATAAGTGGTTCATTCGCCCGCCAATGAGCCGGGGAGCTCGAGCAGAGCCAGTCCTAGCTTCGGTCATCTGGGGACTGAGGAATTTTCTGCGACGGTGTCGAGTTTCTCACGCTTCCTTCACAACAACGACTCGGGAGTCTCGGCGTGGCCAGTGCCACTGGCACAGACACTGACCTGAGTGTCCACCGATCGATGCATGGAACCCCCATTGTTTCGATACCATCTTACCTCTAGAGAATCCTTAGCAGATCCTTCACGTGTCCTAGCATCTGTTGGCTAACCACCTAGTAGGCTAAATCGCAATGCAGCCTACAAGAACTAACCCTCAGTCTGACACGCAGTTTCCCCAACTCTTCCTTCGACACCCACCTCCTCTAGCACTTTCCCATCCTTCAAGAGTCTCAAGACGTTGACAACATGTTCACCATCTCTATCAAGAAGATGTTCAAGAAGGCCCCGAAGGCCATCTCCGCAAGTGCGCTCGAGCAGCCTCAAGTAGGTACAGCGTGCTTCTGTCGCTACTTGGCTGACACCCGTTCCAGTTCGCTACCCGAGCCTCCAAGATTGAGCTCGCAGAAGACGAGCGCGTGCTGCTCGCAGAGCTGTTCGAGGCAGCGCACGACCCCGCGCTCATGGGTGTCAGGCGGCGCGTCTCGATGCTCGTGCAGACCTCGCAGGTCTGCGAAGTGGTAAGACACTTCATTGCCGATGCCATGCTCTCGCTGACTTCTGTTGCGCAGCGTCTGTCCGACGCCAAGGCCCTCCTCGAATTCGCGAGGCTGTCCGTGCCCCTCGCTGCCGAAGCCCCCGTGCCGTTTGGCCCTGCGCGCCCTCCGCTCATCAAAGCCGACGCTGCGCCCGCACGCCCCATTGGCATTCGCGACTTTGCCATCATCCACAAGCTCGGCGCGTGCACGGGTGGTACAGTGTACCTCGCGCAGCATCAGCCCACGCTGCGCATGCAGGCGGTCAAGAAGATCGACAAGGGCTTCCTCGACGCAGGCCACATCGCGGAGATCCTCTGCGAGCAGCGCGCGATCAAGGAGACGCGCGGGCTGGGAGGATTGCTCTCCCTGGACGCGAGTTTTCACAATGCGGACGCGTTCTACCTCGTCACTGTAAGTGCACGTGCTGCTGCTCTGTGAACCTTAGAATCTGACGAGATTGCAGCCCTTCCTTCCTGGGGGCGATCTGCGTGCACAGCTGAATAGGCAGGGCAAGGTCCCCGTCGCTCGCGCTATATTCTATGTCGCTGAGACGGTGGGCATCGTCCTCTCGTACACGCATCGTGTTATTAAACGTGACGTGCAGATGCTGGCACTGCAGTCCCTGCACGTCGGCGGTATCATCCATCGCGATGTCAAACCGGAAAACATTTTTCTCGACGCGCAAGGCCACGTCGTGCTGGGCGACCTCGGAATCTGTCGGCAGTTCGACGCCGATGCGCCATCTGGCGACGCTCGCAAGTCCCGTGTCTCTGTGCTCGGCCTCGGAACAACCCGCTCTCCTGGGCTGCACGCTACGAGTACGTTCGGCGGCACTCCTGCGTACACTGCGCCGGAGGTCTTCCAGGGTCGCCCGTACAGCTTCAACGTTGATGTCTGGTCGCTCGGTGTCACCGCGTACGAGCTCATCTACGGCGCGACGCCATTAAAGGATACGAGCGACTACGACGAGATCAGTCGCAGCGTGCAGCGCGATGCGCTGCTCTTCGACGATGCTGTGGAAATCGACGCGGCGGTCAAGTCATTGCTGGCCGGGATTCTCGAGAAGGACCCCAAGCGCCGCCTTTCTCTTCAGAATATGTTCAAACACCCCTGCTTCCGCATGATGTAAGTGCACGCGGCGCTGTCCGCAAGCAGCTCTAGAGCTGACTGCATCCGCAGGGACTGGGCCAAGCTGGCAGCTAGAGAGCTCGAGGCCCCGTGGGCGCCCTCGCCGGAGGCCGTCTTCTCTGACATCAAGGCTGCGAAGGCGAACCCCGTGGTCTTTGACTTCGCCACCGGTGTGCCGCTCTGGGGCTCGGAAGATCTGCATCCCGAGTTCAACTTCGTCGCGCCCATTCTCACCACTGAAGTGAGGCCCGTCGCTACTGTCCCTTGGCTCGCGTACAAGCCCTCCTCGGCGACACTGACGCCGTCGGAGTCTCAGTGTGTGGTCATCACCGACGCTGTGGAGAAGGCGGCGCGGGCGCTGGAGGTCCTCGATACTCCGCCTGCCACTCCCCTCTTGGCATGCTCGCCGGCGCTGTCGACCAAGTCCTCTGGCCGCTCGTCGTGCGCTTCCAATGGGTTCCTGGACACATTTCGCTCGGTGCTCTCGCGTCGCTCGTCGTGCACCACCCTCTCTTCATCTGTCGTCCAGACGCCCGTGGAGCCCGCCCCGCCTGAAAGTCGAATCGCACCGGTCCTTGTCGCGGACGCGTGGGTTGCTCGCTCGCTTCTGCTCGTGGACGAAGATCCAATGCAAGTCTGAGAATTCCTGAGGCTCAGCGTCATTTCGTTCTCTTTCCGTTCTCCCTCTTTCGATTTCGATATTCTTTCGTTACATGTTACAATCTTCTCTCCTAGCTTCCCGGTGCATCTCGTCATCGTGGGCATGTGTACGCATAACGTTTCGGTCTGTGCGTACATATATCTGTTAATAATATGTCAATAATCGGGCTGTCTCCGTTCGGCTTTATTTCTCGGGATGAGTGTGCACTTTTCGTCACCGTGGAGCCGCCTGTGAAGTCTAGACTCCGGTGATGATGGTTGCGGATATCGATTACGATTAGATCTCCCACACACCCCATCCTCACGCGCGTTGCACATCTCAAAAGTTGCTACCCCACTGCAGCCCACTCCGACGGGGAAAACAAAGCTCTTTTCACCAGCTATTCGCATACTGATACAAGCAAACATTCTTCTGCCATGACTTCGTTTCCCCGACATAGTAATAAAGAATGTTCATCGTGCAGCCGACACGCACTTACGCGAGGCCGGAGTCTGAGATGAGCACCACGCCCTTGGGGCTCCCGGACTGGCTACCGTACGTCTCGATCTTCTTGACGAGGTCAAGACCCTCGACAACCTCACCTGCTGATCGTTAGCACACAAGTCACCGGGTACGTTGGTGTGGGACTTACCGAAGACGACGTGGCGCCATCGAGCCAAGAGGTCTTCACGGTGGTGATGAAGATGCGAGCCGTTGGTGTTCTTGCCGGCGTTGGCCATGGACGGATACCGGTGCCAGTGTGCTTCAGCTGGAAGTTCTCATCTAGAAGCTGTGTGATGAGCGCCCCTGTGTGGCGAACGTTCGCGCACGACCACTCACCAGCGAACTTCTCGCCGTAGATGGACTTGCCACCGGTGCCGTTGCCCCTGGTGAAGTCACCGCCCTGCAGCATGAACTGCGGGATGATGCGGTGGAACTTGGAGCCCTTGTAGCCGAGGGTCTCGCCGCTGGGCGCGGTGTAGCCCTTGCAGAGCTCGCGGAAGTTGCGCGCGGTCTTGGGGACAACGTCGTCGAAAAGCTTGATGACGATGCGGCCCGCGGGCTTGTTATCGATGGAGATGTCGAACTGCGAACCATCGATGAGCTCATCGCAGGCTTGGATGTGCGCGGCGGGCCCCGGGGATGCGAGGGCGGGGCGGGGCAGGCGCAAGTGTGTTCGACTCACGAAGACGTTTTCCGACATTGTTTGGGATGAAGGGAACAAGTTGGTGGTAAAGAGGAAGTCGAGAGGGGCGCGAGAGCTATAAGGACCCCCGGGGCTTGCCGATGCGGAGATAATCTAGCCGGACATCAATCAGCCACCCACTGCACAGTCGCCCTCAGGCCACAGAATACAATCAGAACACTAGATCTCGAAGCTCGCTGCCTGCAAACGTGCGCAGGAGACCTCACAGCCAATCCGGGTGGTCAGCCGTCGAGCTTCAACATATCTGCTGCACCCAGGGCTCTGCGCATGCGCGAGGTCGCAAGTACTTACTCTGGGCTGTGCACTCCTAGTAGGCGCCGTTGCATCGATAGCGGACTCGGACACCACACTGACAAAGATCTTCTGGGAGCTTCGTATTTCCCATCGAAGGACAGCTGTCCTTGGGTCCATGCGCCCGTGTCTATCTTTGCACGCCGAGGTGGACGCCCTAACCTTGGTTCGGGGTTATACAAGCGCCTGTCGTTTCCAACTCTCAGACTCAGACAAATGATTACTCTCATGCAATATTGCAAGTGTCGACATTCATCATTCATTCACCAAGATCTTGACCTGGGCATCGATCCTGCACAGCACAGCGTTCCCCCGCAGCGGCTCCTTCTTATCTCCGAGCAACCACCGCCTGTAGGAGACCTCCACCGACCCTCCGGGATTGTAGCTCAGGCCTACTAACTGGCGTCTTCTTGTCCGGTCTTGTCCCTCGCCCTGGGAGCCAGCCTTATTTGCGATGCGCATCATCGGCAATGAGGGCGCTGTCACATCGCGCAGAGGAACGTCAATTCGTAGGGCCTGAGTCCAAGACATGGACACGCGTACCTTGCGAGGCAGATCTTGCGAGACTTGCGCCTATACTAGGCCCCGGTGCAGAACGACTATCTTCTGTGCCAAGGTCAGCCACGGAGACTAGGCCCCGGTGTAGTCGCGTCGCTGGATCGCAAGTACTTAAAGTACGCTCCATCATTATTTCTCCGTCTGGCCTGCCTTCCTCGTGCCTCGCTGAGTCATACGATCTTCTCCGTTACCCACCCATGAAACATAAAGTGTTCACCGACGCCATCATAATCTACGCACAGCGTTAACCGGATCACGATCGCCCTCCGGCACACCCAGCGGGCTGTGTCTTCTGAGAGCTTCGGGTTGGCCTCGGGGTCATAACTGGGATACGTACAAAAGCTTAAGGTCCGAACCTTGCTTCTGCACCTCGCTCTTTTCCTCCTCCGAGTCAGCCTCCCCCTACGAGCGTTCAACATTGACCCGTGTGCAGTCCAAGCTTGCGGAGGCGCTGCGGTCCACTGCACCTCATGAGTGTGCGGGACCATCATCTGGTGTACGTGTCGTGCCTTCATCCCACACCCCTACCTCGCAGCTGTTATATTCGGGCACCGCACATTGGGATGCTAATCGGAGACACAGAGATGTGCACAATTACCTAGAGCTCACCGCTATCAGTGAGTCGCTCCACCTTGTCCGTGTCGAGTTTGATATTGACGCCAATGTGCTGCAGCGCTGCTGTATTATGACTACTTCCTCACGCTGCAGCAGGAGGTCGCATGCATATGGCCACGCCCGCTTTCACGCCCGTCCATCCTGTTCTTCCTCAACCGTTATGTCGCCTTCATTGGCAACATCATCGTGTCCGTCTTCAGCTTTACGAACCTCGCGGAGGGCGACAAGGTGCGTTCCACCAGCAGCCTTCCCGTCTTCGCCGGTTCAATGATCAGAAATTTGTGTTGGTTGGGTAGAGGTTCGTGGTGAAGCTCCACGGCAGGCGCTACGACCTTCTCACATTTGTTGTGAATCAGTTGCCATTCATACGGGCTAGCCCGTCAGCTGCTCCTCCTATTCAACCAAGCCCTGGTGTCGTGTGCGTTTCACCGTCCATCCATCCAATCTGTCATCAGGTGACCGCATCGCCCAACAGGCCTCCTTGCGATGCGCATCATGGCTCTTTACGGCAACTCGCGCAACGTCGTGCTGTTTATACTTGGTTCGGGCCTCGTCCTCGGCACCCTAGCATGCGTGCGCACCGCTTTCTCTTCCTGCAGGCTTAGGCAGGGCTGACATGGTGCCGGTCGTGTCGCACTAGTGGTCGCTATTCGGACAGCACACCACCCCCATCGAGGGCGTAAGGGGGTGTCACATCTCCACGTCCGAGAAAACGTACGCGCGCATCGATATCACCTCCCACGCCCACATACTGATCGCTTCCGCTCCTCCACGCAGTGGCATTCGTAAGGAGCCCGTCACATGCCATAAGTAGTGCTTCTCACTCATCAGTGCCGTTCGGGATACAGATTTAGCGGTGGCATGGGAGGCGCAGGCCGCCTTCGACCTGCTTGTGTTCGCCATGACAGTGCGCAAGACGTGGACGTCGCGCGGACACGTCGGGCGTGGGGACATCGGGCTGGTGGACTTGGTGCTGCGCGACGGTGCGTTCTCCCTCGTTCGGGCGAACGACCGCCACTGATAATGGATGCTTCGACTGTCCGTGCAGGCGCGGTGTACTTCGCGTGAGTGCTTCGATTGGGACGGCGAGGGTGGGATTCTGAATGGAAGGATTGTAGCGTCATGGTGCTCGCGAATCTCGCGAACATCCTCACATTCTACGTGAGTCATATGTTCTGCAGTGCTTTCTACTGTTCTCCGCTAACCTGCGCTCGACACAGTTCGCCGTGGTACGTCCGCAGCGCTGCCCATATGATCGACGGATGCTCACGCACACGCAGCCCATTCTTAAGGGTGTACTCTCAACACTTGCCAGCTGGTGCGTTCTTAGGCCTTATTTCATACCCTGCAGCTCACCCTAATTCCACGCGACATGACGCAGCGTGTCCATCGCGATGATGTCGCGCCTCATGCTCAACCTCCACGAAGCTGTTGGGCCTGACACCGCATCGCGCGCCGGCAGCACGACACTTAGCATGATATTCACTACGCGCATAGAGCCCGGTGCGCAAAAGAGCGAATATGACTGCGACGACAATAATGAAGAGAGGAGGGTGAGGTTGGATGAGCCGGGGGAGATGGATATAGAGCTGGTGAGCGTTGGGAGGGCTGTATGACGAACACACACTCGGTGAGGATGCGGACGATGGATACCCTGTCAATGCGATACCATTGAACCACGCTGGGGTCTGGACATGCGGCGTTCGAACGGGACTTCGAGATGGCGCGAGCAGTACTTGCTCCATCTAAGTAAGATGATACTACATACCCATACTGTATGATACGGTCTCCTAGCTTGGTGCCAATGATGCGAGAAAATGTATACGTATACGACGGTGGATAGTACGAAACCTCCCAGTGAGGGAGGCACTGCTAATGAATCTCAGAGTCTGGCGACCGGCCCGGTCAGTGGCCCGGGTAAAGCTGCCACTCAAGTCAAGGTCGCCTTGAGGTCGCCCTTCTTCTTCCGAAAGCCTTGCAATGGTCCTGTTCTTCAGCTCGACCGGTGCGTCTACAGAACTATCCATCTCTCTCTCCCACCGATATCCTCCATATCAGCCTTCGACCCGCCTGCGGTGCTCTACATGGGGCGCGACAAGGTAGAAAGTACGTCTCTGGGCCTCTGCATCGGTGCTAACACCCCCAACTCTGTCTCTCCGCAGATGAGGACCTGATCAAGTACGCGTGGCCCCAGGATGTCTGGTTTCACGTCGACAAACTCTCGTCCGCACACGTGTACCTCCGCATGCCGCCGTCCATGACATGGGATGCCATCCCGGAGGCTTTGCTCGTCGACTGTGCGCAGCTGGTCAAGGCGAACTCCATCGAAGGTACCACATCACGTCTGATTACCTGCCATCCGCTCTACTTAATGTTCTGGTCTTCTCCCAGGCAATAAGAGGGACAATCTCACCATCATCTATACCCCAGGTGAAAACCTGAAGGTGCCAATAGCTCCCTTCCACTGCTGGATTCGTGCTCACTCTGCACACAGAAAACGGGAGACATGGCTGTCGGTCAAGTGTCCTTCCACAGCGACAAACGGGTAGGCTCGAGCGCGCGCTTCTGGCTCGACAGTCCATCTCACTGACACTCGCAGGGCAGGTAAAGCGAGGTCCGTTGGCGAGCCATGCTCACCAATCTCCTGATCGATGCTCATGTCCAGCAGTGCACGTCAAAGCGCGCGAGAATGCCATCATCAACCGGCTGAACAAGACCAAGGTTGTACGCGAGGTTGACCACGAGGCGGAACGCATAGATCGTTTGCGTGCGGAAGGCGCGGTCAAGCGTGCCGAAGCCGCAAGGAAGGTGTGTGCCGCACTCCCTCTTTTCGTGATAGAGCAGTTTGAATGGGGTGTTTGGCACAGAAAAAGGCCGATGCGCAGCTGGCTAAGGAGCGAGAAGCGGAGAAGGCGGCGCGATCGTACGATTCGCTGTTCAGCGGGAATGACGAGGACGGGGACAATACTCCCCGAAAGCGAATGACTGTGCAGGAGATGGAGGAAGACTTCATGTAGCATGCAGGCAAGCGTGTTTCATGACAATCGTGTCTCACACGCTAATAGTTGCACAGAATACGTTGGTTGTATAGCAACGGAATGACGGCCATTATCGAAATCTGGTAAGGTAGTCGCAATAGCTGAAGTATAGTCTGGACCCAGATTCATAGTGGAAAGGTAGTGAGGTAGTCTTTCTGATCTTCGACCATTTCGAATATAGAGTCAGTCTCCGGATGCTCAGACTACAACCTCACGCCCATCGGCGTGGCACCCCCCAAACCATATTTCGTCGCCATCTCCCCAAACACCTTGTCCATTTTTGACTGGCGTATCGGCTTCGGTGCAGGCGGCGAGGGCTTCTTCCCTTGCTTCGTTGACGGCAGGATGGGTGCCGACCCGCCGTACCCATAGGCCGCACTGAGGTCACCGAACGCGGCCTGGTAGTCGCGGTGTGGCGGCGTATACGAGGGGGATGGTGTCGGTGGAGGTGGTGTGGGCAAGGAGGTAGACTTTCGCGATGGTAAGGAGGAAGATGCTGGTGAGGGCAGAGGCGAGCCGAATCCGTATGAGGAGGAGAGGTTGCCAAAGGCTGCCTCGTAGTCGCGCGGCGTCGACGCCGCAGTCGACGTCTTCGAAGGCGCGTTACCCACTAAGGTGGCATCTGCGCGATGGTGATGAGGACGCGTCGTGGCGTGCAACGAGGACGCAGGACTTACGGGAGTCGTTTGCCTGGGCGTAGGACGGTGGGTTCTGCTTTTTGCTGAACATTTTCGAGAAAGCGGACGGCTGAGAGGACGAGGGCGAGTGTGAAGATGACATAGGGCTCGGTGGAGAATTTGCTTGGTGTGTGTGGCTGGTTGTGAAGGCGAAGAGTGACTGTGAGTTGCTGAAGTGCCGAGCGGACTCCTAGCCCTGCTTTATACCTAGCAGACCCGCCCGGTCGGGGCCCGGGAACAAGGTTCTTTGTGCGAGTCATTGTGACTGCGGAAATGCTGCGCAGTGAAACTTTGAACATGTTGACATCCACGGCCCCGCCACGGTGAGGCGTCTGCGAGTGACGCCCAGACTCACTTTGATCAGAGTCAGGACTGGACAGGCGCGCTGCGTGTGCCCTGGCCGCACAATGTCGATCTTATTTAATCCTGGTCTTTGCTGGGCATGCGCAGCTTCAATCAAAGGAGTTGAAGAGCGTCGGCTCCGGGAGGTGAGGATAAAGTCAACGCGCGCCTCATTCCCGGCGTCTCGACATAGGCGCGTGTTGAAAACTGTCGCATTGCATCTTGACGCTCTCACTGGCATCACCGGGCAGCGCCTGCGTTATGTGTACCCTCACAACAAGAGTGGCGCCGATCTCAAATAAGACCCAGAAAGGTCAATCAAGCTGGTTCACTCGCGCAGCCGCAACGCACCACGTGTGGCACGATCGCCGCAGCCTGCGCAGTGCGGGGCCGGGTACTTACTCCTTTGACTGAGAAATAGCTCCAACGGCCCGATGAACAGCGACTCTCTGTCCTCTCGCACAGCTTTCGGTACAGTGGGTGTTTGGAGTGTGCTCTAAATGTGTGCTCTTACACTGCCGCGTCAACAATCGGTAAGATCACGGAACGACGGCGATAGGATAGTTCCGATCGATATACAGGATGTAAGGATTTACGGCGCAGCCGTCCTTTTCTTCAAACGCGATCCCGGCCCCAGCCAGCCATCGCCACGAGCGCAGCACCACCAGCAAAAATGTCCTCAAAGCGCCCGTCTGCGACGTCGAAGCCTGTCTTCTGGACAGCAGTACCAATGCCGCGCGAGAAGAGCAGGAAGCCGACGAGAATTGTCGAGTTCGTTGCCTGTGCTCAAGGGGTCAGTCAGCCACGCGCGGACCGAGGATGAGGCTTACGGGTAATGGGCACAGGAACTCGGTCCAGAGGCTCTCCAACCCCCTGCAAGGAGTCCATAGAGGACGCCAAACAGCAAGAGGAATGGCGCGTCGCGCCCGACCGCGCCCCACAAGGTGAATGCGACTAATGAGATTGAGGCTAGAGTTGCTGTGGCAAGGAACCACGGGGGAGAGATGGCTGAAGAGCGTTCCCAAGGTGACGCGGCCGACTAGCGAGGTCCCTGAAGCACGTCAACACAGACATGGAGTCTGAGAAAATGACCTGCCACTCAGCAGCGCGATGGAGAGAGATGAAGTGGAAGTCGAGCCAACAGAGGACGCATATGCTGGTGAGGATAGGGGGCGGGGACTTCAAAGCGTCGCACTAGGTAGCCAGATGACGGGGAATAAGTACGCGAAGCCCTGAACAGTGTTCGCAGCGAGGAGTAGGCACCTCTTCACCCACGCATTATCGAGTGACCGCGGCCCAGGTCCGTGCACACGGTGGGTAGTGCGGGCAGCATGGACAGCAGGATGCCGGAGAGAGGTATCGCAGCGTGAGCGCGGTATGAGCAGCGGCATGATTAAAGGGAGGAGCACCCCGGCGGCTGCCGTGCCTGGGGACACATGTTCAGTCGTGAGAGATATGGAGCGGGTGGACTGGCATGCCAGAGAACACGACCCCGTTAGCGAGGCCACGGCGTCTGACGAACCATTCGGGCAGGTAGGAGAGGGTGGGGGCCCAGAGGAGAGCTTCGCCATTGCCAGTGTTCGAATGATCATGGAGGGCCAGACAACCGCGTACAGCATGCCTTGCAAGCTGTGTTATCTGCCTGGCAATCAGTCCTGCGATATAATGGGTTGGAAGGTAACACACCGTAGTCGCATAGCTCGCGCCGAACAGACTTTCCCAGCACAGTACCGCTCTAACCCACATCGCTGTACGGCGATGGTGCGGGTAGCGCGACGTAACGGGATAGATGAATGGACCTGCATGTTGTGTTCAGCCATGACAGAAAACCGGAGGAATTTAAGCGGCTGGTACCAGAGCAGTATATGATGCCTGAAGACCGGATGCCGATGACTCGCGATGAGCGGGAGGATGCTGGCAGCGTGTGGCTGGCCTCTAGTGACGTAGACAGTTGATGGGCGCGACATCATCTGGCTACTTTGACGCGACGTTGTTCTGCCAGCCGCAGGATCCGTTTCAAGCTCCATGGTGACCTGCAGGCTCTGAATGAGGAGACGAAACGATGGTGGAGTGGAACAGTCAGGCTCGAGCTTATCGATATCATTGACGACGACGGCGCGCAAAGCATAGCACTTCGGAGGTTCGCTTTCCATGTCCTTCACAAGTACGGTGAATGCAAGCAAATAGAGTGCAGCGGCGGGAGCCAATGAGGGGCGACGGAAACAGCCGGGGGCGGGCGGGGAGGCGACCCACTCGACGACTGGCAACGACCTCCTGACTGCATTGGCGGCCGCGACATCGCCGCACCATCTCGCTCGGCCGCGCCCCGCCCGCTCGTCGCTCGTCCCCGCTGCCAGTGCCTGCTCCCGGCCGCCGTTTGCCTATAAAGCACAGAAGCGACGCTCGCGTGCCCCGCCCCCGCACTTCCATCGCCCGCCCAGCCTGGCACGAGGTCGCCACGCCCCCGCGAAGACTGCAGCCCTGCCTCCAACTCGCATATAAGCTCCCTTCCCGTGAACCTGAACCTCAAGCTGGCGATTCGCGCGATTGCCGCAGCGCCCGCCGTCGAACAGTCTGCGCGCGCCCCGCTTCGCATTCGCATTCGGGTCCGGCGCTCCCACTCCACGCATATACAAACCGCATTCCGTCAGCGCGCAAACAGCCGCCGGCTAGCCTCCATATACGTTCCTAGACGTAGCTCGCGGCCGCCCGTCCTCCCCAGCCTCCCACCAGCACGCCCGCGATGGCGACCCACCGGTCCCCGCACCACGAGATCAGCATGCCCGCCTTCCACACGCCGTACGCGGGCACCGGCGAGCTCGCCGTGCTCCCTGCGAGCACGCGCACCAGCTACACGCGCGTCGACCTCACGCGCCCCGCCTCGCGCCTCTCCCAGATCTCGAACGACGACTCGCGCTCGCGGCCCGACCACGACCACGACGGCGACGGCGACGCGGCGACGGCGACGACAGCGCGCAGGAGGAGAGCGCGGGCGGGGACGGCGACGACGGCGAAGGGGTCGCTGAAGGACAGGAGCAGGGGCAGGGCGCCGAGGGGCCACAGCCCGAGCCCGAGCCAGTGCCCGTGCCTGTGAGCACACAGGCGAGCGTGACGTTCTTGCTGGTGTCGGGGCGCAGACGGACGATGGTGTTCGAGCCGGAGACGACGGTGGGGCGCGTCAAGGAGCTCGTGTGGAATACATGGCCAAATGGTGCGCACTCTTCGCTGTCTTGTCCCCCTCCCATCCGCTTTCTGCCTCTCCATGCAAGATCCCCGTCGTCTGTGCATTTTCACGGCGTGCGCGTTCCGTTGGAGCAGACGCTTCCGCCGTCGTCGCGTTCCGGGCGCCTGCACGCGTTGCAATTTAATTTGACTTGCACTTTGCTCCTGTAGACGACGGTCGCTGATGCCGCTGGCAGATTGGCAGGACGAGCGCCCGCCCGCGCCGTCGTACCTGCGCATCTTATACCTCGGCAAGGTCCTCCAGGACGACGATACCCTCAGCCGTACGTCCCGCTCCCTCGTCCGACTTGCCCCACTCACTCACTGCACCCGCGCAGACTTGGCATTCACCACGCACCTCCCTGCGCCGCACTCTGCGCCCCCCGCGGCGGCCCCGCCGAGCACGATCGTGCACCTCTCGATCCGCGCGTTCGCGCCGCCCGCGGACGACGGCGTGAAGAAGAAGCGCCGCCTGTCGCACTGGGGCGACGGCGGCGGCGGCACGAACCCGGCGGGTGACCCGGCGGGCGAGCATGCGGGTGGGTGTTGCTGCATCGTGTGCTGAGCGGTGCGCGTTGCCGTCGTGCGATGCGCGCTACTTCATATTCCACCCCATCATCTCCATCTGCATCTCCCTCGGCGTCATATCACCTGCATGCTTATGAGTAGCTTATCTTGTCCTGCGACTTGCTATATTTAAATTCACGTTTTACTTGCTGGGGTTGGTGGGTTGCAGGGTGGATCAGGGCTGGGAATTCCTACGACAGTTCTACGATGGAAGGGACATGGTGTTTGGCATTTTGTGCATACATACGATTATCTCGCTAATTACATGACAGGCTACTGGGATAGCCAATCGCGTCGGAGGTTATTAGTTCGGGACCTCACCTTCATCCGACGAATGATGAGGTCCTATGAGCTCCCATGATGCGCATACAAGAACCGAAGAACCAAGGCGACAAACGTTGATACGCCATTGGGCGCGCAGAGCCAAGTCGACATCCGCATCACCTGCAGATATCTGGCTGTCAACCAACAGTGCACAGTAATCAGATACTTACTTGGCGGCACGCGAGCGCTGCCTGCTATAAATCGAGATTCAGAAGGCGGCAATGAGGAGTCCACGCGCCGGATGGGGTAAAGATAGGTTGCCGCGCGGGGATGGATTGTACGTCCTGGGGCGTTCGGACTTGGAGTGGTTAATAGGGAGTGACACCGACAGCGTCCGGCGCCACGCGGCGCACGGAGACGCGGAGGAGGCAGGGAAGCAGTCAGTGCGGCGGCAGGCTCATCAGCATAGGCACAGGCAAGGAAACTGCGGGCGCACCGCACTCGTGGATCTGCAACGGGAGCCGAGGTGCACTGATCGCGATGGGAGTGGGATAGCGAGCAGCTCGGCGCGGATCCGCTGTGTTACGCAGGCAGCATGCACGGGCGCGCACAGCGGGAGCGACGGGCGTTCCGCCGGGGAAGGAGGTCGGCGGCGAGGAGATCGGAGTTTTGTGCGTCGCGCGGCATGGACGCAGTGGGACTCGCGCGCGGAGGGTCCGCGAGCGTCGGCGAAATGCGAGCGGGCGTCGTCGTGCGGGGCAAATCAAGTGGGTTGGGGTGAGGGATTGTAATAAGCAGATGGTACGATTTGTTGGTGGGCTGATGGGCGGCGGGGTGGGCGGGGAGGACGGGGGAGGAGGAGGCGGAGGCGGGCGCGAGGAGGGGCCGAGAGATGTGTCATCCGGAGGAAGATGCGAGGTATGTCGCGAACAAGACGCGTGTCATGGACCGGGGCATGCGAGGGGCGTGCCAGTGGTGCGAGAACAGCGAATAAAAAACGCGTCTTACCGAGATACCGCACCAGACGACCGTGCGAACTTTGGGGTCCTACTGTCCCCCACCCGCACCTCGCCAATAAATACCCTCGCGCTTGTCCACTCACCCACCCTCTCCCCCTTCCCCGCCCTAGACTTTCCCTCCTCCTCCCTCTCTCCCACCATGTCCTCCAAAGGTACGCTCCCCGCCCCGCGCATACACCCGCCCGCTCACCCCGCGTTCGCGGTCAGCCATCCGCGAATACGACGCAAAGCTGCTCCTCGCCTACTGGCTCCA
Source organism: Auriscalpium microsporum (assembly GCA_019914985.1). NCBI lineage: Eukaryota > Fungi > Basidiomycota > Agaricomycetes > Russulales > Auriscalpiaceae > Auriscalpium > Auriscalpium microsporum. The sequence continues at coordinate 1,107,332 of JAHLMG010000012.1, read as the reverse complement.
GCGCGCCCCCGCAGTCGACCCATCCGCCGCGCTCGCGACCCCGTTCGTCTTCCCCGCGCCCAAAGTCGCGCAGGTCTCCTGGGACCCCGCGACGGGCGCGATCACCCCCGACACGCAGCTCCCCAGCTGGGTCTTCACCACCAAGCTCGTCGCGAAGCCCGACCAGCTCATCAAGCGCCGCGGCAAGGCCGGGCTCCTCGCGCTCAACAAGACCTGGGAAGAGGCCAAGGAATGGATCTCCGCGCGCGCCGGCAAGGCACAGAAGGTACGTGTCGCATCTTTTGCAAGTTTGCGCCCGCGACGGCGCTGCCTGTCGTGTCGCGGGCATGCTGTTCGCATCGTGGAATGGTGCTACCTCGGTTGGGGATGTCTCTGTCTTGTTGGCGCAGGGCGGGCGTCACGGCCAGGCGCGCAGAAATTTGACGGTGCTATCGCTGCCTGATCTGCATCGTGTTGTTTCATCGCGATCCTGCAGGCGCATACGTCCGTCTTCTCGACCAGCATTTGCCCATCGTGATGCGCCTCGCGTTGTGCAGCAGGCACCTAGCCGAGACGCGACGCGCACGTGATCTTGTCTCTTCTCTCACAGGTCTTGTCCAGGGAACCCGCCGCTGACAGCCTGCCCTCGTCTAGGTCGAGTCCGTGACGGGTACCCTGTCGAACTTCATCGTCGAGCCGTTCCTCCCCCACCCTTCCAACACAGAGTACTATGTCTGCATCAACTCGCAGCGCGAGGGCGACTCTATCCTCTTCACTCACGAGGGCGGTGTCGACATCGGTGATGTCGACGCAAAGGCGCTCAAGCTCGATATCGCCGTCGGCAAGCCCTTCCCCTCCCGCGACACCTTCATCTCCACCCTCCTCCCCCACGTCCCCAAGGAGAAGCAGCAGACCCTCGTCGACTTCCTCCTCCGCCTCTATTCCGTCTATGTCGACCTCCACTTCGCCTACCTCGAAATTAACCCCCTCGTTGTCTTCGATGCCGTCGACGGTGGCCAGCCCACCATCCAGTACCTTGACATGGCCGCGAAGCTCGACCAGACTGCGGAGTCGATCTGCGGGCCCAAGTGGGCCATCGCCCGTGATCTCACGGTCTACGAGTCTGGCGCCCCGCAGACGACCTCCAAGGGCAAGTCGGTGTCGGCGGACCGCGGCCCTCCCATGGTCTGGCCCGCGCCCTTCGGTCGTGACCTGACCAAGGAGGAGGCGTACATCCAGAAGCTCGACGCGTCGACTGGTGCCTCCCTGAAGCTCACTGTCCTCAATGCTGAGGGTCGCGTGTGGACGATGGTCGCTGGTGGTGGTGCCTCGGTCGTGTACTCCGATGCCATCGCTGCGCACGGCTTCTCGCACGAGCTCGCCAACTACGGCGAGTACTCTGGTGCTCCCACAGAGGGCCAGACGTATGAGTACGCCAAGACGATCGGTGAGTAGCAAATAGACTCGCGCAGGGCGGATTTGCTCATACGCTCGTGTAGTCGATCTTATCACCCGCGGCAAGCCCCATCCCGAGGGCAAGATCCTCATCATCGGTGGTGGTATCGCCAACTTCACGAACGTCGCCGCGACCTTCAAGGGCATCATCCGCGCGCTGAAGGAGTACAAGGCGCCCCTCATCAATCACAACGTCCGCATCTATGTGCGCCGTGGCGGCCCTAACTACCAGGAGGGTCTCAAAGCGATGCGCCTGCTCGGCGAGTCGCTCGGCGTGCCCATCAAGGTCTTTGGCCCCGAGACGCACATCACGGAGATTGTCCCCCTCGCGCTCGGCATCAAGCGCGAGCCGGGCAAGTCCTCTGCGGTGTCACTGGCCCCGACCAGCCCGCCGTCGCCCGCACCCGGCGCAGCCGGCTCTGCGACGGAGGAGGCGACGGTCGGCACGGTGCACGCTGACGGCGGGCGCACGCAGGCCAACGACCAGATCGTGCACTTCGAGGCAGGCTCGAAGCAGAAGCGCCCGTCGTTCCGGCCGTTCGACGCGACGACGCGCTCGTTCGTGTACGGCCTGCAGCCCCGTGCCATCCAGGGCATGCTCGACTTCGACTACTCGTGCGGCCGCGCGGTCCCGTCCGTCGCTGCGATGATCTACCCCTTCGGCGGGCACCACATCCAGAAGTTCTACTGGGGAACGAAGGAGACGCTCCTGCCCGTGTACACCTCGGTTGAGGAAGCCGTGAAGAAGCACGCCGACGTCGACGTCGTCGTCAACTTCGCGTCGTCGCGCTCCGTGTACTCGAGCACGCTCGAGATCCTCTCCTTCCCGCAGATCAAGTCCATCGCCATCATCGCTGAGGGTGTGCCCGAGCGCCACGCGCGCGAGATCCTCCACCACGCCGTCGAGAAGGGCGTTCTCATCATCGGCCCGGCGACGGTCGGTGGCATCAAGCCCGGCTGCTTCAAGATCGGCAACTCCGGCGGCATGATGGACAACATCATCGCGTCGAAGCTGTACCGCGCGGGCTCCGTGGGCTACGTCTCCAAGTCCGGCGGCATGTCGAACGAGCTGAATAACATCCTGTCGCTCGTGACGAACGGCACGTACGAGGGCATCGCCATCGGTGGTGATCGCTACCCCGGCTCGACGTTCATCGACCATCTCCTGCGCTACGAGCAGGACCCCGACTGCAAGATGCTCGTCCTCCTCGGCGAGGTTGGCGGCATCGAGGAGTACCGCGTCATCGACGCTGTCAAGAAGGGCATCATTAAAAAGCCGATTGTAGCGTGGGCCATCGGCACCTGCGCGAAGATGTTCGCGACGGAGGTGCAGTTCGGGCACGCAGGCAGCATGGCAAACTCGGCGCTCGAGACGGCGGACGCGAAGAACGAGGCGATGCGCGCGGCGGGCTTCATCGTACCCGAGACGTTCGAGGACCTGCCGCAGGTGCTCAAGGAGGTGTACGACGCGCTCGTCAGCAAGGGCACGGTCGTGCCGCAGCCGGAGCGCGAGCCGCCGGTCATCCCGATGGACTACAAGTGGGCGCAGGAGCTCGGCCTCATCCGCAAGCCCGCCGCGTTCATCTCGACGATTTCGGACGAGCGTGGGCAGGAGCTGCTCTACGCGGGCATGCGCATCTCGGACGTGTTCAAGGAGGACATCGGCCTTGGAGGTGTCGTCAGTCTGCTGTGGTTCAAGCGCCGCCTGCCGCAGTGGGCGACGAAGTTCATCGAGATGGTGCTTATGCTGACGGCGGACCACGGCCCCGCCGTGTCTGGGTGAGTGTTTCTGTGTCCCTTCTTGTGAAGGCCGTGTGCTGATGATGGGATGTGTAGTGCCATGAACACGATTGTCGCGACCCGTGCGGGCAAGGACCTCATCTCGTCGTTGGCGTCTGGTCTCCTGACCATCGGTAGCCGCTTCGGTGGTGCGCTCGACGAGGCAGCGTCGATGTTCTCGGGTGCGCGCGATACGGGTCTTACGCCCCGCGAGTTTGTCGACCAGGCACGGAAGGCGAACAAGCTCAGTACGTGGCCCCTCAGCTGCTGCATCTCCTTCGCCGAAACTGACCTGTACCCCGCAGTCTCCGGTATCGGCCACAAAATCAAGAGCGTGAATAACCCTGACCTGCGCGTCGAGCTCGTGAAGGAGTACGTGACGAAGCACTTCCCGAGCCACACCCTGCTCGACTACGCGCTCGCGGTCGAGAAGGTGACGACGTCCAAGAAGGACACGCTCATCCTGAACGTCGACGGATGCATCGCGGTGTGCTTCGTCGACCTGCTGCGCGACTCGGGCGCGTTCACGCCGGAGGAGGCAGACGAGTACATCAAGATCGGCACGCTGAACGGCCTGTTCGTGCTCGGGCGCTCGATCGGCTTCATCGGCCACCACCTCGACCAGAAGCGCCTGCGCGCGCCGTTGTACCGCCACCCCGCGGACGACATCTTCATCAACATGGCGGACGTGTCGCAGCCGCGCGTGCTCGGCCGGATATGAGTGTGAGGCGGGGCGGACTTGGTGCGGAGGGGCGTGTAAAATTGACTTGGGCATGGACTGGCAGAAGTATTAATACCGCATTTGTGACATGTTTTTCTACCGTATAGAAGTTTCTTTCTCTTCTGTTGACATCCCGGGATTGTGCATCTTCAAGTGCCAGTACTTCACGGACAGGCTGAGCATCGATGGGGACGGGAGAACCGCAAGAGCACACGCTCGACGCATGAAAGCGGTATTTGGGCCCTGGGTGGCGCACGATCGACCCAGCGCATCTGCTGGTCGCTCGCTCGCGATTGAAAGCCGTCCCAAGAGGATAAGAGGGGCGAATGAGTGAATGATCTCGTGGACGCTCTTTGAACTGTTGGCGAGAACTAGCAGGCGTGGGGCAAGGCGGGCTTTGCGATGAACATACGTCCGACGCCACTCAAATTATTTGTCGGGCAATAGATGCAGCTAGAGTGTAGGGATGTACAGGGGAAATAAAGGCTGGGAGTGTAGGATGTGCGGGGGAAATAAAGGCTAGGTGTATGTGACAAGAGCGCCATACATATCGGATGCGTAGGATGGGAAATAACATAAAGGAGGAGGATGGGCGTAGGACAAGCACTGTGCCGCTCACTGTTTTACAGAGTCCACAAGGCGTGAGTGATATGCATCCTGCACATGTGGAACGGGTGCGGGACCATGTGAGCATATGATAGCATGACAAAAAAGGGGGACATACATATGAAGGTGGTGGAAGACATGCCTCTTCATCCCTTGGGGAAAGTAGCCTCTGGACTTCGGGGGAAGGTGTGGGCGCATCCCTGAATCTCTTCAGAACAGCCTTTGCGACATATTCCATCAGCCCTGTAACTTTATATGAGTGAGACTTCCATGAAGTTGTAGCACGGTACATACCGATCTCGTTCCCTCGGAACGATAAACCGGCCGTAACATCTGCCGCAATGATGACAGTGATAACCGAGGCGAAAATCCATATCGGTGGGTGTGCTAGAAGGACATGTGAGTAAAGTGCACCGATACTCACAAAAGGATGCGACTCACAAATGAAGTCCATGGTTGCAATCAACGCAGCAGCTAGCGATAGAGCCAGCTGCGCAACTAGCAGCTCAGTACACACAACTGTTGGTGCACCGCGGTTTGACCACTCCTTCCGGGCACGCCCGGACACGGCAAATGCGAATAGAAACGATATCATGAAGAGGATAAAAGGCATGCGGCGCCACTCTTGATAGGTGGCTTGTGCAGCCATAGCCAACGCCAGTGCGCAGGTTATAACCGCAGTAAGCCAGGTGGTGGCCCGAGCCTCGCGTGAGGCAGCGGCGGGGGTAGAAGACGGAATGGAAGTCGAGGAGGAGGCGGCGGCGGCGGCAGTGTGGGCGGCGTTGGTTGCGGATGACTCCGAGGCGGCAGCGGCAGAGGCGGCGCGGGCGGCTTCAGCGGCAGAGGCGGCGCGGGCGTCGTCGGCGGCAGAGACGAGGCGGGCGGCGTCGGCGACATAGGCGGCGGCAGCGGCGGCGGAGGCGGCGGCGGCGGCGGCGGCGGCGGCGGAGGCGGCGGCGGCGGCGGCGGATGAAGCTGAAGCCACGGCAGAGGACGTGGCGGAGGACGTGGCGGCGGGGGTGGGGGCGGATGGTGAGGTTGATGAGTCGCGGGCGGGCTCTTGAGCGATCACGTCCAGAGCGTCCTGGTGAATGACATTGAGCCGAAGGTGTAAAAAGCAAGGAGAGCCATAAGTACATGCAGTTCTCTTGTGGAAACTAGAAGAGCTTGAGGGTGCTCTTTCCTAGCCGCCAGTGCTTGTTTAATGGTACGCGACATGTGGTTATTCGGATGGTAGAAGTGATGGCTGTGCAATGTGGGCGTTCAAGTTCTTCATCGTCAAGACTGCAGTAGGTTCGGAACAAGCCGCCTTCTTCGAACTCAGATTTCGGCTCCGCCGCCCTTCGAAGAAGGGACTTGCTTCAGGGTAAGAGATTTGGAGGGTTTGGAGAAAGCTTGTCAAATATTCACGTCCCCTCATCTTCCACGAGAAACTCAGAGAATTCATACTACATATGTTAGGGTACATCATAGTATACTTAGTTTAACGGCCAAGTCAGTAGGAACCGAGGCATAGATACTGTAAAGGAGGCTACCTTCGACATTTGTAAAGAAGTCTGTAATATATTCAGGACATTACGTCTATGTGCCTGTACTTCGCGAACAGGCTGAGCATCGATGGGGACGGGAGAACCGCGGGTGCGCGTGCTCGACGCATGAAAGTTGGTATTCGGGCCCTGGGTGACGAGCAAGTTGCGCACGATCGACCCAGCGTTCAAACGTTCAACGTCAAGATTGCGGCAGCGCTTATGTGGGCGCACCGGGGAACGGTTCGGCGCGGCCCGGCTATACCGAGACCTCTCTGCCGTCTTGACTCTCTGGCACTGCAGTGCCTCTGCTGCGTCCCGCGGCCAACTCAAGAGCAGACATTCCTACAATACTTGCACCAGCTGGCATGGATACCGAGCTTCCTGCATATGACCTCGAAGGCAAAGCCGAAGGCAAGTGCCGATTCAGCCATGTAAGTATTTACCTCCGACACTCATGACGTCCATAGGATTCTCGCATCGCAGTGAACAAACGCGCAAGATGTGGTCGAACTACCTGTGCACATCTGAAAAGTACGACAAAGAGCTGGTGGAGAACTGGAAAGGCGATGCAGACGGAATTCTGATCTTCGTGCGTGCTTCATGGGCGACAAACGCAAACAGATACTGACTGAAAAGTTTTCAGACAGGTCTTTTCTCGGCAACAGTGGCCGCGTTCATTGTCGAGAGCTACAAGGGCCTGCAGCCGGACTCCAGCCAGACGGCAGTCATCCTCCTCGCCCAGCTCGTTGCTCTCTCCAACGGCACCCAGGTCCTCCCACCTCCCCAGGCCCCCTTCCGGGCATTGTCGTCCAGCGTCCGCGTCAATGTGCTCTGGTTCCTCAGCCTCTGCATGAGCCTCACCTGTGCGTTGGGTGCGACACTCCTCCAGCGCTGGGCGCGCAGTTACCTGCGCAGCGTGCAGGCTCCTCGGCGCGACCGACAAGCACAGGCGTGGTTTCGCACAGGCGCTTTCGAAGGAATGCTGCGCTTCCGCATGCCCCATGTCGCGGAGGCGATCAACTCGCTCCTGCACATCTCACTGTTCCTCTTCTTCGCCGGCCTCGTGGAGTTTGTGTCCCCGCTGAACAGAGTGGTTTTCGTCGCGGTGCTTGCGTTCATTGTGGCCGTCGCACTGGTGTACGCGGCGCTGACGGTCCTCCCGCTGGTCTACCGCCACTGCCCTTACCACACACCGCTTTCACCTTGGCTTTGGCGCACAGTGTTTCCCTCCGGTACCTTCGACAAGCGCGCGGAAATCGCATCGCGCACATCGAACGAGGACATCGCACCGAAGACCATGGTTCGCATGATTGCTGCGCTTCAGTCGAACGACGACGCCGAGCATTTTCTTGAGGGCGTCGCCGCATTCCTCGACATCGGTGGAATTGGCTCCGCTTTCATCAGTGGAAATGTGGATAAGCTTTTTGACCTTGTAGACAAACTACTATGGCAGGGCCTCGACATCGGGCTTACACACGCACGGCACGTACAGCGCACGTCGGTTGGCACGCGCATCCTATGGCATCTACCGTACTCCCGTCCGAACGTTGGCTCCATGTTCACGGCATATCCCCGCTTCCTTTACTACGTCAACGCGGACAGAAGGTTGCGGAAGTGCTGGAAGGAGCTTCGCTTGTGGCGCTCCGAGCCGGAAGTCGTGGTCGTCTCGAGTTGTATTTTGGCGGCGGCGGCTACGACGCACTATCACACCGATGCGGAACAAATGGGGGTTTACGGGATTCTAATCGACCTCCTGGATCCTCCACAGCACCTTCGAGATCACCTTGATACCGAGGAGGATTTGCATCGTAACGCCCACACCATCAACGTTGTATGCCTCCTCACGCACTGCCTTCCCTACCTGCGTTCCCACGGACACCTTGGGAAGAAGACTTTGCACTGGGTGCTCGATGTCCTGAGAATGGCGCCTCATATCGCTCAAGAACAACCATCGGACCCCGTATGCAACGCGTTCCTTGACATCTGGGATGAGGTAGCGAGCCTAGTGGCGGGCCAGCCGGTCGCCGCTGTTCCGAACGTACGCCCGGGACTCCCAGCTGTAACCCAACGGGTACAGGGTCAACTGACTTTGGTCCTGGAGCAACTGAGGCCATTACATGACTTTTTGCGTGTCGAGGTTGTTCCCAAATCGTCCAATGCATCTTTAGCCAATCTCGAGCTCGCTGGGATTCCTCATGCGCCGTCGCTCGGATATCAAGATCAATATGCCAGTGCCGGATAGGACCCTGGGACATAACACGAAGGAACATGGGTCAGCGGGTACGCGCGCGTGAACGACCTCCGCATTCCGTCGGTAGCAAGGGACCTGGTATCGTACTGAGTCATCCTACATTGTATACAAGGCTATGTCCGAGTAGGACAGAAAGCCATTCGAGTGTCACCGGTTACTGAAAAAGACCCATCGCAATCCATCATACACGTCCTTCCAATCTGTTCTGACTCCTCGCCGCCCGCGTACCTCAGACACAACTGCGCGGCATGCCATTAGACGCGTCCCAAATGCCAGCAGGATCAATGCATACTAACTCTCGCGCGCCTCCTTTTCCTTGCGCGCCTTCAGTGCGAGCTCCATCTGTTCGAACGCATTCAGGCTGATATTCCTCGGCGAGCCCGGCTCTGGCGAAACTTGACTGCGCCCCGCCGTATCCTGCGGGCGTATGCTCTCCGGCCACTCAGATGGGGGTATCCTCATGGTGTCGAGAGAGGCGCTGAGGGTTTGGACGGAGTTGTTGTATGCGGTAAGGGACTCGTCGTAGAGGTCGTAGACACATACAGCGCATCCAGACATGCAGCACTCTGCCCGACGTATCAAAGCTATGAGCAAGGCCCCGTATAAAACGAGTTTATTTTACTCACCGTCATCTCCTGGCGGTTTGGGCTTCTCCGGTACCACAAATCCTCTGAACGTCTGCACGCGAGGAGCACGACGCGGCGCATCCACCGAACCGAACGAGGGAGACGAGTTCTCCGTCGTCCGCAGTTGCCGCAGATCGTCTGCCAGTTCGGCTTTCTCGCGCAGCATCCTCTCCAGACGTGATGCACGCTCGGAAAGGTTCTGTCCTCCGCGTGCAGAGTGTTTATGGCGCGCTATGGCATTTCCGGATATGGCATAAGAGCGGTGGAAAGTATGAATGGGGAGGTCACCGATGCGATGGAGAGTGATACTGAAAGCGCGCCGGGTGGGTGCGAGCATGCATGAAGGTTGCGGTGAAAGCTTGGTGGTGCCAATGCACCGGCCATGAGTTGCTGAGTCAGCGGCTTGACTCCGGGGGTACTAGCCTGCCTCTCGCGCACCAACTTCGAGGACGGATCGCTATGGCGTCCTCCTCAGACACCGCGTTCAAGTCATTTTCTCTCACAAACGACATACTGGAGGTATCGCCACAGGATGAGATTTTCAAATTTGACGTCGAGGCAAACAAGAAGCTTAACCGGGAGGCGCCATGGTCGAGCGAGTGAGCCCCTCGCGCATATATCTCTCGTTTCGTGTCCAATGCGTCTTTCAGTCCCCAATACTTCAAGTCGTGCAAGATCTCAGCCGTTGCGTTGATTAAAATGGTGTGTTCTATCGCAGACCAAGTTAGTAAAGTGTTAAAGGTATGACGGGCAGGTCATTCACGCGCGTTCTGGCGTACCCCACGAGATCATGGGCCTCATGCAGGGCAAGGTCGTCGGCGATTCGCTCGTCATTATGGACTCCTTTGCACTACCTGTTCAAGGCACCGAGACGCGCGTGAACGCCGCGAACGAGGCGAACGAGTACATGGTGCAGTACATACAGGAGAGCGAGAAGGTGCGGCGTCGTGCGTGTACACTTGAACTGCGGGGAGACTGACTGGCCGGGGTGTAGGTGGGGAGGCTGGAGAACGCGATCGGATGGTACCACTCGCATCCAGGGTACGGTTGCTGGCTGAGTGGAATAGACGTGACCACGCAGCTCAGCAACCAGAAGTACCAAGACCCGTTCGTCGCCGTTGTTGTGCGTATCTAATTTTTGACACTATTTCCGCCCTATCATTTTCTGTATCCTGAGCCAATCCCCGCAGATCGACCCAAATCGCACTATCTCTGCCGGCCGCGTCGACATCGGCGCCTTCCGCACGTACCCCGAGGACTACAACAACCCCAACGTATCCGCATCCGAGTACCAAAGCATCCCACTCAGCAAGATCGAGGACTTCGGCGTACACGCAAACCAATACTACCCGCTCGAGGTGCAGATCTTCAAGTCTAGTCTCGACACTGAGCTATTAGGCCTGCTGTGGAATAAGTACTGGGTGAACACTCTCAGTCAGAGCCCCCTGATCTCTGTATGTGATTTGCGTCGTTGTGAAGCTGTTGCTGAACTTTGGCCGCAGAATCGCGCATACGCTGCGTCACAGTTGTCCGATCTGCACCAGAAGCTGACGAAGGCGGCGGGCTCCGTATCGCAGACAAAGCCTATCATACCCTCTCTCCCTGACAAAGCATCCACATCCAAAGTACGCCCGATCCTTTTCACTAACGTTAGCATTCGATTGACATCCATAGAAGACCGAGATCAAGAAAGACGAGAACAACAACCAACTCGCCAAGAATGTGATCGACGCCGCAAAGATTGCGAACGAGGCCCAGCACGGCCTCATCGCACAGGTTATCAAGGACGTTCTCTTCTCGACGCGGCCGGGACAGTCAGCGTCATCAGCGCAGGCACATTTGGAGGAGACAATCGACGCGACGATGGCAATTGGATAGGGTGTATATGGCTGAGCTGGTGTATTTGCATGTTGCTGTTCTCCGGTCATTAGCAAGGCATATCAAAGTAGTGTATCATATAGAGAATCTTCTGCACGATCGTAGGCGGTTTACATTGTGGTGGGTAATACATGTGAATGGTAGCGATATACATTGCGAGATGGTGGATCACTCGTCTGGCCACTCCATCGCAGCAGGGACCCAATACGCCCTTCCCATCCCGTCAGGACCGTCCTGGTCATCCAACCAACATGTCCCATCCCTTAGTAGCATGTTCTCCAGCACTGCCCGCGCACGATCCATCGTCCATCCCCTTTCCCTCACCAACAGGTCCTCATCTACGCGTCCGTTCTGCTTCGCTGCGATTGCAAGCACGACCATCTGGTCAGCGTCGAGCTCCTTCACCACGCTCCTCACCATCTTCCTCCCATCCCCACAGTCCACCACCTCGTACCCCGCGCCCAGCGGCTTGAGCGCGCGGATGCTGCGCACGACGTCGTCCTCCGTGACCGCCCCGCCCTCCACGCCGCGCAGCCTGCCCACGAGGCGCACGAGCTCGCGCATCTCGATGAGCCCGCCGTTGCGCTCGCGTGTGCTCACGCACACGTCCACAATCTGCACGCCGAGCTCGCTCTGCCAGTCGCCGAGGCCGAGCGCCTCCTCCCACCAGCCGCCGCGCCGCGGGCCCGCGAGCGGGTCGACACCGATCGCGGCGCACATCTGCTGGAACAAGTGCCGGAAGTGCGGGTCGCCGCGTATGTCCGCGCGATGGTGTGTCGCAAAGCTCGTGAGCGCGCTGCGAAAGGTGTCGAGCTGTGCGTGCAGCGTGTCGACTTGCGTCCGAGAGAGCTGCGTGGAGAGCGCGGCAAAGGAGCGCTGGGACTGCTGCTGCCGGTCGAACGCGGCCAGGCCGACGCCACCGAGACGATGCATAGTGATCAAGGCGCGCGAAAGGATAGCGATTGATATGTGCGTTGAGACAGCAGGAGCAAACAGGCCAGTACTGTCGAAGGGATGAGATTTGGGCGAGATGCAGGAGGTTGAGTGTTGGTTGAAGCGCGCGCGCAGTTCGCTATGATCCTGACCTTACATGTAAGGTCTCAGGATCATCCGCAATGTCTTTCCAACTTTTGAACACAAGTAGTTACGGAGATAAATTGTATATTTCAATCGTCATTAGTATACATCCAGAAGGGATTTGATCAATCATCCGATGTATGAGGCTTAAGCCCGAGGACCATCATAACCTCCATCAGCTCCTCGTCTGCCGTCCCGCAATCCTCACTGTACTTCACAGATGAGGAATTCATGATGCGCATCCCACCACCAAGATGTCGAGCAACATTTTGCCCTTGGACCTCACCGTCGTGATGGATGATGCCAACTTCATGGAGCTTCCTGTACTGCTCATAGATTGCGACTCTCTGTGTGGTGTTGCAATGAGTTGCTAACACCGCAATTTCAATGACACTCACCGGTCTGCTACACTGAGGTTAGCAATTTGTGCCAGGAATGCTTCATGATCCTTGGACCAAAACCATGACATAGAAGAACCCTCCAAAGGTGTATGTCCCATGATAGCGAGGTGTGACAGTGCCTGGGAGTTGAGTGTGCGCTAGGATGTTTTCATAGATATTCATCTCATCCAGACTATCCACTTCCATCACTTCAAACATGTTGGCCACAATAGGGATTGTTTTTTCCAGGGTTCCATGCTTGATTGCCTTCATAGATGGGTGCGTGCAATGTGATGACAGGGCCAAAAGGGTTTGCCACCGACATGACCATGACTGATTTCGGGAAGAACTTTGTCAGGGAGAGCCTGGAATGAAAAAGGATGCATGGGACTAGGGGTGGTCTCGAAAAACGTGCGAAGCCCAGCATGAAGACGGGTTGCCATATAGGTGTCTATTTTCAGGCGGATAGGGATGTCGGCAGCGGCAGGGACGCTGAGTGCAGTGTAGATGGGCAAATCATGGCCAGGGTATTTGAACGATACGTTCCCACTGCCCAGATCTATGTGGTATTGGAGGATGGCCCAAGTTTGGGCTGCCAGTGCAGATTCTGGCAGGGAGTCGGAGGGAGGGACACCGGTGTGCACGAACTGCCGTCCCGGAAACACAAGGGACGGGATAGGGCGGTGAATAGCAGCGGGGAGTCAACTCGCCCGTCGGCGTACTGATGCCTCCAAGTATACATACTAATAGTCGAGTGTAGAGGACGAATGCGTGCACGAGTTCGGAGTGGCCACACGGAAGCGACCGGCGAATTGCAGCGGCGCTCGAACTGTGACGGTGAGCCGCCCGCGGGCCGGTTCCTCGCTTCTCAGACGTACGTTTTGCATCGACGCCGCCCGCTCTTTCTCTTTCCCTTGTCCTCCCACGAGCCGACCTCCCACCGCACCCTCCTCTTCAATCCTCTTCCGCCCGCCATGTTTCCCTCCCGTCTCGTCTCTTTTGCAGCCCTCAGCGCCCTCGTCGGCTCCGCCCTCGCTGACTTTCAGGTCCTCAGCCCCGGCGGGCCCGACCTCTGGTGGGGTGCGTGCGGCCATTTGTCTGTATTCATGCACGCTCGCTGACTTGTTGTTCCGGAAACAATCCTTGTGTCTATGTCGTGCTACATCGAATGGCATCCGTCGTGCAGTTGCCCAGTCGGAGAACGTGATCGCCTGGTCTTGCCACGACAACCCCCCGGCGACCACCTTCCAGCTCCTGTGCGTCCCATTATCGCGTATCTCGTGCACATCCAGCGGCGCCCTGATAGATATTTGCCCTCAGGCTTGCCAATGGCAATCCGAACATCCTCGTCGCGCCCATGGCGATCGTCGCAAACATCCAAAACTCTGACTGCTCGCACACCATCACGCAGCAGCAGACAAACCTCACTCCGGCGACGAACTACACGCTCATCATCGCGGACGCGATTGACCAGACCCACGTACGCCCCTCCCATGTCCTGCGCAGCGGTTCCCTTGCCGACTGACTGGTGCGCTGCAGGTGTACGCGACGTCTCAGCCGTTCGAGGTGAAGGCCCTCGGCGCGACGTACCCCGCGACGAGCGCGACGCCCACGGATGATGGACCCAGCGCGTCGTCCACCAGCGCGTCCACGACGGCCTCCGGTTCAGGCGGTGCCGCCTCGTCGCCGTCGGCCTCGACGAAGCCCAACGGCGCTGCCGCCCTCCAGGTCTCTGCCGCCGGTGCGCTCGCCGTCGTTGGTGCGGCCGTTGCTGGCCTTCTTTAATCTCCCCACATACCCCACGGTCTCCCTTGTTACCGGACATCGTTTGCATTTCTTTGGTACTTGATGCCCTCATGGATTTTTATGCACTTGTCTGAGGTCTCTCTCGCTCCGATTTTGTTGTTGTTGTCCTATTGGTATACATTACACTGTCTACCGTCCATTCTTTTATCAAAGCACTCTTTGCCTGCGGATCACCGGACGCTCGCGGATCAGTCAGATCGCAATGCGCGCGCCTTGGCTTGTGCCCCGCGAAGAAACAACTACGTGCAGGAAATGCGCACGCAGTCTCAACAAATACGGGGTGCTCTGGCAGAGCGGCGATCTAGGAGGCTGCATTGACCCGACACGGCAGGGGAGCGTGCCGAGTCGTTGTGCGTCTCCATTGCGCCTTCTCTGAGACTGACAGCGAGGATATCTCCGATGAGCGTGCATAATGATGAGATGATGAGACTGCTCAGCTGAGAGCCAAGGTCTCAGAGACGGACGTTGGATTCCGGGATATGAACGGGGCGTGGGCGATAGAGCGGGTCAATCAAGAAAGTCGAACGCCTCGTGCCTTTTATCCTAGGCCTGCGGTTTAAATAATTGAGCGCCAACAGTATTTGCATCACTTCTCGGAGAAGCAGATACGTGTACGCTCCCGTGGGCACCGCGCCATGAGCCCGAAGCCTGCTACCTCTGCGTCAGGGAGACAGACGAGTCTGCCTCAGGGAAACCGATGCCTGCGTAGTCTGCTCACGGACGCCCGTCGGCGCGGAAGCGACTGCGGGTGAGAATTCTGGCAGGGTTCGCCAAGCTTCCGACGCCGCCGCTCGCACTACCTCCACCGCGACCTCCAAGCTCCAGGGCTCGTAGGGACTCGGACTTGGCGCAAGAGCTTTGGAACGACCATCAGCTGACTTATAGACTGCCCACCAGAGTCCGACATACCTCCCACCCGCCTGGTCCCGCCCAGTACCTCCTGTACCCTTGGTCTTGCTACTGCCTCCTTGAACATCACCTATGGCATCGAACACGCCATTATCAGCGAAGCGCATAGAGGCACAATCGTCCGCGCTGCCCCCGCCCGCCTCAGCGTCGCCCCAGGGCACGCTCACCATACGGCAGGCGCTCATGCCGGACGGCCTGCGCGCGTTCCTCCTGACCGATGTCGAGCCCGACCTCTCGACGATCCCGCTCACGGCATACTGCTTCATGACGGGTTTCATGTGCGTGCTTCATCCATCTCTGTGGATAGATCGGCGCTGACACCCCGCAACTGCACAGTGATGCCGTCTCGTTCTCTGCGGTCTTCGTATGGTGCGCATTCCAGACAGGAAACACCCTGCAGGTACGTCCTTGCGCCCTTCTCCATACCCGCGCTCACCCCACCCTGTCCCTGTCCACAGCTCGCACTCGCACTTGCACGGCTCTTCGAGGGCAAGCCGGGCCACCGCGACGAATCCTTCCACATCGCAGACAAGCAGGCGCTCACGTCCCTGCTGACGTTCCTCTTCGGCGCGTTCCTCGGGCGCATCGGCGACCGCATCGGCGCCCGCACGCGCGCGTGGCTCGTGCTCGGCACGTTCATGCAGGCGCTGCTCACGATGGGCGGCGCGATTGCCCTGTGGAAGAGCGGGCAGGGAGACGTCGCATCCGACCGCGGGAACCCCTCGTGGACAAACGCGCGCACGTTCGCCGCGCTCGGCCTCATCAGCGCGAGCATGGGGCTGCAGGGCATCATGGGCAAGCGTGTCAACACGCAATTTGCGACGACCAGTGCGTGGTTCTCCCCCTCTTGTGTTGAGGGCGATCGCGCTGATGGCGGGTGCGAACAGTCGTGCTGACGACGGTGTGGTGTGAGCTCATGGCGGACCCGAAGCTGTTCGTGATGCGCCGTTGGATACCGTCGCGCGACCACAAGGTGATGGGCATTGTCGCGCTGTTCATCGGCGGCTTCACAAGCCGAGCGATTCTGCAGTCCATCGGCTCGCCCGCTGCACTTGGCATTGGGACGGGGTTGCGCGTAGTCATTGCGGCGAGCTGGCTGTTCGTGCCGGGCAAGGTGAGTGCGGGCAAAAAATGACCGAGGGGAATATGGGCAACGGGGCAGCCGTCGACTAGTGACTTGGGCACACATCCATAGATGTCCATAGACGATGTATGAAGGCAGTGCGCAATGCGACATCGTTTGTTGTATACGAACTTGAAAACGTGTACCGCGTACGTAGTGAGATAGAACTGACGCGCGTAGTGAGATAGAACTGATGGACGACACGACACGAAAAACTGCACAAACAGTCGATTCGTCATCGCGCGACGACTCTCCGCCTCCCTCTTCGACCCAAACATTGACTACGTCCATCTATCCCCGGGAGCCCTTCCTAAAGATATGAGGCTGATTTGAAGGATGTACCGTCTCTGGTAAGGAACACCACCCCACCCGTCGCCGGCGCCCGAAAGAGCAGAGGGGCACTCCAGCTAGAGAAGACGCTTGCGCGTGGTCTGGGACAAGCGGTAGACTCCTGCGCGAAGAAAGAATTTGTAGCGCAGGGGGACAATAGTGCGAGTCCGTGAAATGAGTGAGGAAAAAGAGCGAGGCAAGGCGGGTTTTTATGTATTGGATGTGGTCACGTGTAGGCGTGAGATAAGTCTCGAAGTTCGCACGTCGGTACTGCTACTGCAGTGTACACTAGGGCAGTGGTTATGTACCTGGTGGTCACTACTCAGTTTCCTCCCGGTAGACATTGTAACGGAAGAGTCTGAACTCTGAAGCTTGAAGGCCAGAGCTTTTGACGCGGTAAAGTGAGTAACGTCACGTGTATTTGCGAACAAGCCTGAGCGTGGCCCAGATTTGGCGACTTCGCACTGTACCCCCTTCTTCCCTCCTCCTACACCACCCTTCCTGGACCATCGGAGACGGAGACGAACAAGCCTCGCGATTCGGACACGTGCATTGGACAGCACCTCTCGACTGGTACACCCGCGCTGCGTGTTTGACGCGTCCGAGAACATAAATGCAGCCTCTGTCCCAATTACGCGCCGTTCTCCTTGGTGTAACTGTCCCCAGAAATGTCGTGGACGAGCAAGAGCTCTTTGACCTTCTCATTTCTTACCGCTCGTCACTGGTGAACGTGTATGATCTGAAACCGCCAAGCGAAGCTGAGAGGCGAGAGGTGCAAGGAGGTGTGTATACCGTGTCTTATTCGTGTTGCAACCTTTTTCTCATGACTTCGTGACAGGTCAGGTCAACGTAGACGGAAGACGCCTAGCTGTCAACAGCGACTTCGCCACGCAGGTCATTTTCCTCGCACAGAGGCTTGAATGCTCCGAGCGCTATGTGGCCGGCCTCATGCAGCACGTCATGTCAGAGAACCCGAATCTCAAGACCATTGAGATACTCGAAAGCGTCATCCTCGAACATCACAAACGCCGAAGGGACCTCGCTGACTGCCTGCGCTTCCTGCTGGAGGCCGCTGAGGTTGCGGGGTCGCCGGAGTCGACACCGCTGCACGCGCGCTTGGAGCAGTTTGTGCAGCGTCAACTCATCCCGGAAAGTGTGCATGCGACAGGAGTGACTTTTGGTGAGAAGGGGCTTGGGTGGAAGATTTATATGGCAATTGAGGCGCTGGACCAGGCCGTAGGGAAAGCACTGTTAGCGAAGCAGAATGCGGGGAGCAGTACGACCTTGCAAGGTGCGTGGCTTGCATAAGTTAACATTCTACGTCTAGGATGAGCTGACTAGTTCTAAGGGAGCAACATCAGCCTCGGGTCGGATGTTCTTTCTGCTCGCCTGGAATCCCTGCTTCACGAACGTAGAGCCCTCGCCACCGACCTCTTCCTCCTCGCGCGTCAAGGCCATCTGTCTCCTTTTGAAATCGAGCGTATTGTGCCTTGGCTCCAGAATAATCCCCGACATCCCATCGCATACTACCTTCTTTCCACCTTGCTCGTCGCATTTGACCCTGTCGATCCACAATCTCTTGGGGGCTCCTTACGTCAAAAACTCGCCACCCATGCATCTACCCTGACGTTGATGAAGTCGAAACTGGCTCCCACTGTGGAGTGGAAGGAATCTGGCATGAAGGCCACGGTTCTTTTGAAGTGGACACTCTTCCTCACCGAAGCGCGACACTGCGACGCGTCACTGGAGCACAAAGACGGGTTCCGCACGGAGGAGCTCGAAACAAACGTGTGGAACGCGGTGCAAGGCGACGCCTTTACATACCTCGCAGGCTCCGTCGCGAAGCTCCAAAGACACAGTGGCCACTTCCCAGAGGGCTCATACGCCGGCTCCAGCATCCACCCTGCGGAAGGTGAGCCCACTCAGGAGCTCCCCACCGACGACTTCAAGCCCGCTGTGCTCCACATGTTCGAGACTCTCGTGCGGTCTGTAATCACGCACGCTTCCTCCGAGCTGCGCAAAATCAAGCAGCGACAAGAGGATCACATCCTCGCCAATGCGCGCTCAGACCGTTCCCGCATTTACCGCGCCTCCAATGCACGTGCTGAGTCCGAAAAACCCCCATCCCCTCTACCACGGAACGACATTGCTATGCTCTTCTCGTTCATCGGCATTCTTTTCTCCACTCTACCTCCAGAGCGTGCGCTCCAATTTTGGGGCTCGGGCCCGTCGGACTCGCGCAGCCTAACATGGACGGAGCTCGTCGAGGCCTCCGCTGGGAAGCTCCCAGCATTCTTACAGTGGGCCGTCTGGTCAACTCAGCCTCGAGACGTCGATATGTCCATCGCGCTGTACGACATGCTGGCTGGATTGGCGAAGGGCCAGCAGTGTAGCGAGCTTGCGTACAATTTCTTGGCGCGTGGCGGTGGCGAAGTCATCCCAGGCAGCATGCTCCCCTCGTCCGGCTCGGCTGCGTATAATGGCAGCGCCCTTGCATCGTGGACGACTATTTTCGGCATACTGGACTCATGGGCCACGGCAGCAGCCAGCTCTAATGCACGCACACAACAAGCGGCCGCGTCTTCGCAATCGGGCTTCATGTCTACCCACCAACCGTCTCAGCATGCTCAACAACATAACCTAACGCCAAAGGACGTATGGCTCGGCCAGTGCTTCCTCCGGCTCCTCGCCACTGTCGCCAGCCACTCCATCGCTGCGCGCCTGGCCATCAGCGGACATGCACAGCTCAGGGCGATCCCATCTTTAGTCGCCCTCATACCTCTCGGGGTGCCTCTCGAACTCAAAGGCTCTGTATTTACCGCGCTTGGAGCATTTTGTGAGCCCGGCGCTGGAACGGCGGGGGTTGAGATCTGTCGGGCCGTGTGGTTGCTGATGGAGCGCCTGGAGGTCATCAACGTGCGCGGTGGTGGCAGCCTCGTGAAGAAAGGCGTACAAGCCGAGCTCGAGCTTGTTGAGGAGCCGAGCAGGACCTACCCAGAGACCGTACCTTTCTTGAAGCTCTTGCAGACGCTCATTCATACGCCGAAGCAGCTGTCTCTGAGGAGTCGCATCGCCGACTGGGAGCCTATCAACACCATCCCGGATGGTCTTGGCCAGCCATACCGCAATCCAGGGATCGGGCCATTCGTGTCGTTTGTTATTGATGAAGTATTTCTCCGGATACCTGCTCGGGAGTACCAGAAGCCTGAAGAGCGGTGGCAGATGAATGACCTCTGCTTGGCATTTGTGGAGAGGTGTCTGGCAAGCTATGACATAGACTCGCTGCTGGCGGCCACAGAGCAACAGCAGGTTCGACGAGAGCTTGTACAGTCGCTCGTCCTGCATCCTGGCTTCGAAGTCCTCCAGCGGCTCTTGACAACATCGCCATTGCAAGCCAGCATCTTGTCGTACCTCGTTGACGGTGTTGAAGGCCTTGATAAAGGCCTTGATGACGAGGAGCCCATCTTTCGGAGCACGATTATCCGCGTGCTGCGGATAATTGTGCGTGTGTTGGAGATCCAAGACGCCTTCCTGAACATCCTCATCCCCCTCCTGGCCGAGATGCCCGACGCGCCCATAGCTGGCATGGTCCAACCGCGCTCTTTCTACACGCGTTTCGACAACGCGCTCTCCTTCGGCGCCCAGTATGCCCCCGCGATCGCCACCTACGTTTCGTTCGCATCGCATCCAGAATTAGCCCTCCTCTCCATCAAAATCCTTACGTATCTGACGAAGTCGTCGGCGTTCGCAAACCTCACGACGTTGTTGGAGAGAAGCAGTGACTCGGAACGTATCATCGCCGGGTATCGCCAGGTCCTAGATACTGAAACAATGCAAGACGTGGATGCGGCGGAGGCCAATGCAGACCAATACACTGGTGCAGGCGCACCTGATCCCGATGAGGCGCCTCAGGGTCTCACTCAAGCTGCGCGGCTCGCGGCGCTCGACCTACTTGCTCAAAACACTCAGCCAGGGTTCGCCTATCCCAATGTCGCGCATTTCCTACTATTTGGTGCAACGCATGTCGAGCAAATACAGGATCCACATGCTCTCGGCGCGCAAAGAGCGGCGATCCATGTCATCTTAGACTCGGTCAACATGGGCGTACCCCGAATCTTCCAGAAAGGCAAAGAACGCGATCATGAGGTCACGGCGCACGCCGAGCCTCTGTTTAACACTCTGCCTACGCTCGCGGAGCGCTTCTACCGCGTCGTGTACCACTTGTGCATGCATCCGCGGACGTCCGACTTCACAATGCGCTACCTGCGGACAAGAGAGGACTTCTTCGTGCGCCAGCTCATCGCGCTTCCGTTCAAAATACCCGCAGCACTTGTACCCACAATCGAAGTGCAATTTGCGGACGGTGCTCGAGTTGAGACAACCGTGTCGATACTCTCGTCGTATTTGCGACTGCGATCCTACGTCTTTGATCTCATCGCACTCGATCTACACTGCCTCACGAACCGCAATCACCTCAAAAGCGTTTCCGAACTATTAGAGCTCATCTACGGCAACGAGCAGCAAAAGTACAGTGAGGTGGAGAATTGGGAAGACGAGGTATTCCAGCCGTCCAACGACATCGGGCAGTCACACATGCGCATCATTGAGTATCTCCAGTCTCTCGCGTTCGAATGGGTCGACAGCCTCAGCCCTGAGGCGCTGGATCTCCAGTTCCTTGGAAACCTCAATCTGAGCACATGCATCAGGACGGACGACAAGGGCTGTGACGTCGTTGACCAAGGCGCCGTCCTCTC
Source organism: Auriscalpium microsporum (assembly GCA_019914985.1). Lineage (NCBI taxonomy): Eukaryota > Fungi > Basidiomycota > Agaricomycetes > Russulales > Auriscalpiaceae > Auriscalpium > Auriscalpium microsporum. Next base: position 1,086,129 of record JAHLMG010000012.1, on the reverse strand, counting down.
CCTCCTCTCCACTACGAAGCACACCCTGCAAGCCCAGGGTCAAATCATCACGCCCGCGCAGCAGGACCGCCTCGTCACGGAGATCGCATTTGTCTTGGAGAGCTGCGCTGCAGAGAACCACCGGCGCGAGGTGTCGTATGCTCAGACGACGAGCTTCGAGGCGTGGCGGCGCCTTGTTGATATGACCTTGGTGAAGTGCTTTGCACGCCTCCCACGCGACCGGCGCGAAACGATGCTCTCGGACCTGCTGCACGAGCTCCCGCCAATCATTCGCGCTAGCAACACGTCCGAGTCGACCTCCGTGCTGCTCTCGGAGGTGTCCCTGTCGCTCATCACGAAGCTTCGCGAGGACAGGCACAGCCAGCAGCTGATCCATGGGTTTGAGTCTGAGGCAGGTTCCCTACCTGCAGAGCGGCTGTACACTGTGCTGCGCAGCCTGCTGGAGTGTATACTGGACCACCGGATAGAGCTTGTTCGCGGAAATCTGTACGCGGCGCTCATAAATTACTTCCATCTCGTCTCCGGCGATGGGGCGGATTCAGACACGAAGACTCTGGCATTTGGCGGCGGCGAAGAGAGCTTCGGGTTTGGCGAAAGGTCGATGGCGCTGAAATTGCCGGGGCAGCTCAGACATAGTGGAACATCATCAACGGTTGAAGGAGGCAGCCTCGCCGTGTTGAAGCCCCTGGCAGAGCGACTCGTTTCGGTCGTGTCACGTGATGCCACTGACGGGACAGAGGTGTGGAAGACCGTCGCATATATGCTCCTGGACTGCCTTGCGCATCTTTCGCGTGGAGACAAGCAGTACACAGTTCTGTCCTCTCTTGTGCGCCACGGCTTTCTCGCGAGCTTTGTGCGTGATATCAAGGAGTCGGACGCGAGGCTGCAGTCTGTTCTCAAGCCTGATCCAGGTGGGTGAAATCCTCGCTATGTGGTGCGCTCGAGAGTCTGACTCGGTGTTTGCAGATGACTTGAATTCACTCTATGTCTACGAAGCGAAGCTTTCTCTGCTTATCCGCATCGCCCGCACACGCCAAGGCGCGGAACGCCTCCTGGAGGCACGCGTCCTCCCGACGCTAGGAGACTGCGAGTACCTTGACACGCTCCCAGAAGCGGACCAGTCCTTCATTGGTACCGGGTTTTCATCCCCCTTTTGCCCCATTACTGATCACATCTTCGGCCTAGATCAAGACCGCTTCTTGCCGTCCGCAATCCAGCGCTATCATCAGCTCTTCATGCCCGCCTTGCAGCTCGTCGACGCGATCCTCGCGACCCTTGGTCCCACGCACGCCACTGCAACCGCCCAGGCGCTTGAGTTTCTGACTGCGCACAGGGATACAATCGTGATATTGCTTAAGAACGATGCAGAGGAGGTGTCGCTGGCGGTACTTGACGAGGTGCACTTGATCGTGTTTTTAGCCTCGGTCGTGTTTCCACTGGTGCCCAAATCCGAGTTGGTGAGCCCGCCCGTCGTTCTTTGAATGTGTCGATTGATTGAGAAGTGTGGGCAGATTTCCGGTAATTTGGGCTTCGGGAGCATCCATGTCGCCATCCTCAGCTTGGCTGCGCGCTCCCTTGGAGCATCGACCTGGCAACAGCGCGTGCAGCCACAGACAGAGTCCGAGCGACTCGACGCCAGTGTTCCCGCGCCCGGTGCGTTTTCCCGTCCAAAGTGCTTACTCATCCGCCTAATTGCTTGCAGGGTTCGGCGGTGAGACGAAATTCGACAGCGCGATTGAGCAGCGTTCGCGCCTTCTCCGCAGAGCGCTCATCACGTACCTCGGCACCACGAGCGAGTTCACAGGTACGTTGAATCCTGCCTCTTTGGTCAACCCCTAAGTCGGCCGAGCAGAGCCGGAAATCACACTGGTGCTATCGCCTGTGCTCTCTCTGCCACGCCACGACGAGCGGTCGTCGCGCTTCATTGGTGCGCCAGTCCCCGAATGACCATCAACACCACTTATCGACGATGTTGATAGCGACGGTGCCAACGGTGGGCGACGCGATCGAGGCGCTGCTCGACCTGAGTGTCGAGCTCGGCGAAACATTCAGACAGATTTTGGACATCAATGCAGAGCTTGCCGCGCGCGATCATATCCGGGTCGAAGATATCCAGCAGGTGCGTATAATCACCATTCTGCTTCCCCGCCTGTCTATAGCTGTCCCCGTGGCTGATCCTGGGCCGTAGATTGTGAACCCGGTGGAGAGCGACATTCTCGCCGACCTTGACATCGGGCAGAAGCGCAACCTAATATGCTTAGAGCTTGAGCGTATACGCAGCCGCTCGCGCGAGAAGGCGGATATTATTATGGGTGCGTCCTCAATTACCACATATCCCATCTCCCTGCGCTCAACCCCTTTCAGCCTCGACAGAAATGCTCCTCCTGCTCCTCTGGCGACACATTGGATACTACTCCGAGAGTCGGCATGTCAACAATCCGTCCCTGCGAGCGTCTACGTCGGGCGTGCTACGGCAAATGCCACACACAGAGGACGGCGGCGCGTTCCGCGAGGAGACCGCGCGCCGCCTCGCGCCTGCACTGGCGCGGCTCGAAGGGCTTGGCTTCGTGCGTCCATCCCATCCACAATCACGTGCTTTGAGTAGGCTGACTTCTCACAGGAAGGGGAGTGGGACGCGGGCGGGGCGTACGTGGAAATAATGGCGCGGCGGCTGCGCGAGGCAGTGGGACTGCCCAGTGAGGACGATGTGGACGTTATCAGTTCGTAGGACGCGGTTCGTGGTTTCCAGGGTACACGGTGGACACGGTAAAAATATGAGAATTAAATGCTCGCATGGTTGACTTCACAGCTATCTTGGCTTACAGATATGCGTGGACATGGAGAGCGGCAACAGACTGCCGGCGCCGCCGGAGGGTCATCTTCCCATCGAAGTAGAGAGTCTGTGCGCGGCCGGATGAGTACACGAGCACGTAGGAGTCGAGCGCAAGAACCTGCAGTGCGGTTCAGCGTGTATTAATATTCCTGTGTTTGAAAGTTTGTGAGTACGCGTCACCGTGTTTTCATAAGTACTGACGCGGCTTAAACATACTGGACTGTGTTGATGGCATACGTCCTTGGAGGGATCCACAGTTCAAGCTCCATCGTAGGTGCGCTCTCACTCTCCAGTGCTCATCAGCATTTAGCCGTCCCAGTCACCGGATCCCACCACAGGACTGTTCACCGTCGTATTCATCATTTGTCTCTCACAGCCATGAAAGTATCACTGGAAATAAGTCCGCAAATGCGGCAGGATTCGTCGACAATAAACGCACTTGGAAGACCTCCAGTTGACCTCTTCTGAACAAGACAAACAAGGGAATGCATTTGCTGCCATTGCGCGGGTCTATCTCAAGCCCCACCTTCCGGCATTCATCTCCTACCGATACCAGTAATCAATATCCAAAAAATTTGTTTGTACCGCATTGGATCCACCCCAACATCCGTGTCACGCTCTGCAGTCCCCCAATACGTCCTAGCACAGGAACAATCTCCACCGATGCGACAAGAACCCCGTCCTTCACCACCCCTCACAACACCCTCTTCTTCTCCTAATCCAGATCAGCAAGCGACCTCCTCAGCTGCATCGAGTGCTCGCACGGCCCCGAATGCAGCACCTCGTGCGAGGGCGCCACCCCGCCCGCCGTCGGGATCTGGACCGAGCGCGTCTCGTCGCCCGACGGGTAGTCCGTGACATGCCCATACGCGCTGACACCCTCGACATCCGCGGCGAAGTGCAGCCCGTGCACACCGCCGAACACCCACATGTCTGCGGTGGAGTTCGGCAGCGTGACGTGCGCCGCGCCGGACAGCAGCAGCACGTACCTGCGCGCGGTGGCGGTCAGGACTCAGCGGCGGGGGAGTGGGGACGGGCAGGACTTACTGCACGCGCGGCGCGTGGTGCGGGCCGCCTGCGAAGCGTGGCGGGAGGACGCTGTAGCTGGCGTTGGCGAGGTTGCCGAGCTGCAAGACCTCAGCGCCGGCGGTGCCGGCCTCCGAGGACACCTCAAAGCCGGGGGTCAGGGCCCAGCATTCGAATGCGGACGCCCCGTTGCGCCCGACGATGGCACTGATATTTAGTGTTGGGTAGGTGGGGGCGGGGGCGGTTGTAGAGTAGGACATGGCGTTAGGGTTCGCATGCGGAGGGCCGTTGCTGTGCTTTATGTATGCTCGAGGTCTGCTTCGGTTCAAATGTAGCTACGGCATTGCTTTTGCACTGCTCGATTTGACTGCTTGATAGGGCGCTGACGTTCGTAAATATGGGAACAGCTTTGGTCATACCCGTACAGAGGGGTAAAAGATGAGAGCAGGTGCACAGAATGTCCCCGGCCGGAGTCGAGCCGGCGGCTTCACGGTGCTGTTCCACAACGTGATGATTTAACCACTAATCGACGGGGACTTAGCGTGAGTATGCAAATCGTATATATATATCTACGAGACCCCCTAGCGTAACCTTGTAGAAGCTCTACAAAGCCCCTTGTTCAATCGTTATCTCACTCTCCCTGTTCAAGAGAGATACTTGCGGTATGCATGGTATATCATTATATTGCAGAGGACATTACCACCCACACTCGTGGAGGAATCAGAATACAGTAGTCATCGCGTTCGTCCCCCAGCTTCTGTCTCCCCGCGGGAAAAACATATCAATCACTGCCCTCCGAGTCCCCGTCTGTGGTTGATTCATGCGACTTGGACGGGGAACGACCCTGGCCCCTGCGCGGACGCGAGCGCGAGCTCGAACTTGCACTCGGCCCTCGGCGCCATACATGGTGTGCGACGAAGTCGTCGAGCGCGGCCTGGGCGCCAGCGTCGACGCCCACCAGCGGTGAGGCGGACAGCGCGAGCAGGTCCTCCACACTGTACATCCTCCTTGAAGAGGCCGTCACTTTCTGCACAGCTGAGAATCGAACGTCAGCATGAGAACGAGGCTGTTAAGCAGGAGAACGCACCGGCTGTGTGCTGGACGGGGACGACTACAGGCGAACGCGATCGCGCGCGCCAGCTCCCGGTGGATTCCTCAGAGGACGCGCGGGAGTGTGAACGGCGCCCGCTGGCGTGGAACGCGGCAGGGACTTGCAGCCTGACATGGCTGCGCGAGGACGGGGTAGTCTGTGCGGCCGACGAGTGATGGCGCGGCGCAAACGCGTCGAATGGGTTGTGGCTCTGCTTGTTCTGGCTGTGGAAGGCGGAGAAGTGGGCGTTCGAGTGCGGATGAGGGGGGAAGTGGCGCGAGGCGTGCACGGGTGCGGGAGAGACGACGGCGGCCATGTGGATTATCGGCGAGAGTCAGAGCACGGGACGGGTGCGAGTGCAAGTACAGAGCCATTGGAGAGCGTTTATAAGAGACAGTGCGCAGCATGCTGGAAGAGCGAAGAACGGATGAGGCGATACTAGTAGAACGCCTCGTCATCAGCGGAGACGTGGCGACGTGTCCGAGTCCGTGCGCAGTCAGCATCCTGGTCAGCGGAGTGGCCGTGTGGCCGCCATCCGCCAAAGTCCAGAATGTTCCTGCACGTTCCCGTTCCCTCTCGCAGACGCACCCGAATATTCTGGTGTCGTGGCTCAGTCCATATGCACTCAACGTCTCTCTCTTATCTTCACCAGGGCCCGGTTCGCGCTCATAATAAATGACGCTACATGACGACTCATTTCCGTGATCGTATCCAAACAGTCGACGTCGAGCGTGTCTGCAGTGCATGACGCAAAGCCGATTGCAGTAACAATAACGAACGAATGCTATGTACAAGATGCAGTGGAGGGTGCGACAAACTATGGTGTCCGAGTCGGCGACATCCATATGTGCCGCACCTGGGTTGCATCCCGGTGGCAAGCCGTCCATAGGTATGTCGTCAGGAATGGAGTACTACTGTTCAGGATGTTATGAAGTTTGTAGGGCGTAGCCATCTGAATGAGGATCAGCCAGTCGAGCAACGAAAGCTCGCAACGATGGCGAATAACTCTCCACTTCCATCCTAATAATTGTTGCCATCATCCCACTACCGAGGAGTTGGGTTGCTGTGAGCCACGGTCATCACGATGACGGATTTGAAACCTTCGACGCGCCATTGACCTCGTCAACGCAAGACGAACATGGGGAACAGAGGATCCTGGGCATCGAATGGTATCCTCAAAAGCAAACCCTGACAATTGTTTAAACCGAAAGGTGTGGTTTCGAGACGTATGACGCACCAGAGGTGGCAGGGATGTATTTGGCGATGTTAGGATCCAAAGCTCTTGGACAACAGGTACACACAACGACGCCCAACTGTGAACTTCACGCGTCCGTCACGAACAACAGCCGGACACACCCTCCCTCTTGCGACTATATTCCCTTTGCGCAAGTTGTCAACAGGACATAGCGTGCTATTCCCAGTCCAATGATGGGGCCAGGTCGGACTTCTCCCGACTCTACCGCACACCGAACTCCGTTATCGAGCGCCGGATGTATCTGACAACCCATCCTGTCACTTGGCTTTCGTTGTCACTTGTTGTCCGATTTGTATCTATGTCAAGCAATGCGTCTACTGAGATCTGCTTCCGATTCAGACGACAATCCTTGCTCACTTCATGACCCTCGCCGCAGACCTTCTGTTCTCCGTGCTAGAATCTTCCTTTCATTGACTCTCAAAAGCTAGCAGCGAGCTTCTGTGGTCTACGGTGGTCTGGCATCAACCGTTTCGTGAGCGTTCAGCCCAAGGCTAACATGTCTCAGCCTGCCAGCCTCAGCAGAGTATTGATATAAGTGCTTGCCCTCGTCAGCCTCTGGCTTCAGTATCCTCTGCTTGCTCCATCACCCCCCAGCGTAACTCCTAGCAAGAACTTCAAGCTCACGCTTCAAGCACTTCGTCGATACCAACATGCCTCGTTCCAAGCAAGCCCTCTTCGTGAGTAACGCTCCTTCAGAAGATGTCGCGACCTCAATGTCGCCTCCAGCGCACTCTTCGCATCCATGACCGCGACGAGGTCCCAAGTGCCCTCGTTTTTCTTCGCCCCGTGAGTAATTGCCTCTTCGGCTACTCTATTCCTCCAAGCTGACACCTCGAGCAGACCGCTCCCGCTCGTGCGCGCGATGTCGACCTCGGCACCCTCCGCGTCCTTGGGGACCTCCTTCACCACCAGAAGCTCGTGGATGTTTGGCGCGGGGCTCATTTCATCTACCAGATGGGACTCCGCTTCCATGTGCGTCTTCTCCCGTCTTGTTGTACTCGTGGACTCATCGCCTGGCAGTACATCGGGAGGAAGGCCGAGCGGGACGCAGAGAAGCGCGCCAGCCTCGCCATCGAGGCCGCTCCTGCTCCTTTGAGCGCGCTCGCCGTTCCCGTGGAGCCTCTTGAGATCGCCTCGCCTGTGCCGACCGCATCGCCAACGTCTCTCTTCACAAGCCCCGCATCCCTGGCCAGCTCCGCGACATCGGTCTCCTCTGTCAACACGGATTCCGTAGTGCCAGCCGCCCCGAAGCCCCGTCGTGTTGTTGTCGAAGACTGCGACGATTCAGAGGACGATTTCTGGCGCCCTGCTTCCACCACCAATGTCGAAGCTCCGTGCGCGCGCCCGCTCACGATCGACGACCTCGAACCGATCAAGATCCTCGGTGCCGGTGCCTTCGGCGTTGTGTATCTTGCCAAGGACCGCGTTACGGGCAAGAAGCTGGCTGTCAAGGTCATGAAGGAGGTCCTCATGGACGAGCAGGTGGCAATGCGGAAGCTCGAAGGCGAGAAAGGCTTCCTGCAGATGCACGCTAGCTGGCGCGACAGCAAGCACTTCTATATCGCCAGCGTGAGTGATGCATACCTCTGACTAACTTGCGCGCTGACCTTTGCTTTGCAGGAGTATTGCCAACACGGCGATCTCATGTCTGAGATGGACCGCTGGGGCAAGATGCCGGAGCAATACGTTAAGTTCATCGCGGCGGAATTGGTAAGCTATCTCTTCAAGGCATGTTTACGGACCTTCATTGAGAATGTATGCGCCAGATTGATACTCTTGAGAAGCTCCACAGCCTCGGCATGGTTCACCGCGATCTCAAGCCCGACAACGTCTTGTTCGACGACGCCGGACACGTCCTTCTATCTGACTTTGGACTCGTCAAGATCTTCGACAAGGAATCAGCAACGACATCACCTGCATACGATGCCGACGTCAACCGGTGCCCTCCAGGCACGACGAAGACGGCTTGCGGGACGCTCGATTACATGTCGCCAGAAATGCTCTTCCAGAAGCCCTATTCGCACAGTGTCGACTACTGGGCCCTCGGCGTCCTCATGTACTTCCTTCTCACTGGCCGTGTACGTTCATTTCAGTGCTGCAATTGTTCGCACGATCGCTGACAACCTCTGCAGAAAGCATTTGCCCACGGTTGGGACGATCGCAATGACATTACGGTGGCCGCCATCTGCGGCGAAGATATACGGTTCGAGAAGACTGACTATGTCGACGATGTAACCAGCGATTTCATTAACTCCGTAAGCGTCCACATCTTCTGATGTCCTTCCGGCGCTGATCTTCCTGCAGCTTTTGATCAAAGATCCTGCCCAGCGACCGACCGTGAGCGAAATGAAGGCGCACGCCTTCTTCGCTGATATGTAAGTGCACCAATCCCTCTGTGCTCTTCGCAGGCTGACCATGCCCACTGTAGCGACTGGGCCGCCATTGCCGCGCGAACTCTCAAGCCGCCGAGCGTGCCGCTTCCCCACAAAGTTCGCTCCGACGGCGCGGGGCTCGTCATCCCTCATGGACGCCCCTACCCCGCAGGCAAGGATCCCTTGCCCGCATTCACCTACACTTCGCCTGCTCTCCTGGCGAAACCTTCCCCTCTGGTTAAGAACGAGGAGCCTTCTCACATTCACGTCGTTTTGAAGCCTGTTCCTTCTGCCCAGCCCGGAGAGCCTCGCTTCATCGCAGTTACTCTGTCGCCCGCGCCTCCTCCTGAGGTGAAGCCGGAGACACCCATGGCTACCGCGCCCCAGCACACCAAGGCTCGCAAGGCGCCGGTGTTCGCTGGCGTCAGGCAGTTCTTCCGCCGCCACTTCGGCGGTGGTGAGAAGCCCAAGGCGCTCAACGACCCTAGCCTTGGTCGAATCTCCAAGTCCGTCATTGTGACTGTCGAAAGCAAATCCTCCTCTCATTCTCCTTTTCCATCCCCTTCACCGTCTCCTTCCCCTTCTCCCCTTATCTCTACGTCCCCTTCTCCTTCCTCGATCACCTCATCCGCGTCGGCGGCACGCGCGCCCTCCATGTTGATGGACCCCCGCCGCCCAGGATTGCCGATGCTTACTATCTGGAATATGGTGGACCTACCAACGAACCCGACCCCGATTGAGGGCCTCGGGCCGGACGAGGTATTCCGCGTGCTCGCTCCTGTGCACGACTCACAGATCGCGCGCCCGTCGTCACTCTTTCTGCGCGTTCTGCGCTACGACAAGGAGCAGGAGAGGCTCAAGTCGAATCCGCCGAAAACCAATATCCAGTTTTGCAATAAGATTCAAAAGTGGTTTGAGGGCATCGTTGGAGGGGCGAAGGCGAAAGCGTGTGCCAGCAAGTGAGGTTTTGTACTGTAGCATCAGATCTTCGTCGTGCATATTTCAGTCCTCCATATTGTTAAGGCTATTGTTATTACCTATGTATTTTCTTCCTGCTCCCAATTCATGCTCCCTTTATGACGCACTTAATGAGGGTGACGAGAATCAGAGGAGCTCGTACGTTCATGTGTTGGCTGTACATTGTACGGTAAGGTAAGTAAAATAATCGGTAAGAAGCAAGTAAGTGCAACTGAATGCCAACGCAGGTGCCCGACCACGACTCATTATTATTGACTTCAATTTGAAGGTGCTGTCCCGCCGGATGGGTCCGAGGAGCCAACGACGCGGCTCCCAGTTCGCACTCAGCCACATTGCACCGCCACCTCGAACCCAAACCAGTCGACCCCAGCGCAAGCTCATCGTCGTCGACATCGCCCTCCCTGCTCCCTCAAGACAACCAAATCGTTGACCGTGAGTCTCACATCCGCGAATCTATCCCTGTAATTGGTTTGCCAGGGTTGTGCGAGACCATTGGAAGCCTACAGGGGATGGATGCATACAGGTTTGTACGGATGCTGATCCCCGTGCGTGCAGATGGGCCTCACTGAATACCAAGTCATTGGCCGTCACCTCCCCACGGAGAATGAGCCTAATCCCAAGATATACCGCATGCGCATCTTCGCGCCGAACGACGTCGTCGCCAAATCGCGCTTCTGGTACTTCCTGAGGTGCGCCTGCCCTCCCTTTTTTTAAATCCGCACCCCGTGTCCTTGCTTCCATCGTCTTTGCCAAGCCTTTGCTAACATGTCGAACAGGAAATTGAAGAAGGTCAAGAAGGCCAATGGCGAGATCATTGGCGTCAATGTCGTACGTATCACCGTTGATATCCCAGCAGCCTTCAAGAGGCAGGCGGACGGGAATGCTGACCACACGTCAAACGCTCTCTGCGTATGCTTTGTATTTTTTGCATTGTAGATCCACGAGAAGAAGCCTTTGAAGGTCAAGAACTTCGGTATCTGGATCCGCTACGACTCGCGCTCCGGCACGCACAACATGTACAAGGAGTTCCGCGAGCTGAGCCGTGCGGATGCCGTTAAGTCGCTGTACCAGGACATGGCCGCGCGCCATCGCGCTCGCTTCCGGTCGATCCACGTATGTTGTCCTGCTTGACTACCACAGGAGTGGGCCTCACGTCGTTCGCTTTCACAGATCCTCCGTGTCGTGGAGATTGAGAAGACGGAGGATATCCGCCGGCCCTACATCAAGCAGCTGCTGCAGAACAACATCCGCTTCCCCCTTCCCCATCGCGTCTCCAAGGCGCGCTCGACATTCGTCGCGAACCGCCCTGTCACGTTCTGAGCGGTTTAGTTGGTTGCTGGGGTTGTGGATGCAAAAGACGCACTGGCTTACATCGGCCTCGTTTATGTCAGATCTGTAGTTGCAGCATGCTTTATGATATGGAACATGCACTATCCTGTGTTGTGCTGCAGACCCAAGTACGAGTATTGGTGTATACGGATGTCAAAGCAAGCACAGCAAACATAGGCGCCCTCTGACGAACATGTTTCCGACCATGACTGCTCTGACAGGGCGGGCGAGAGTGGCTCGCAACGTCCGTCATCTACTCTCCCTCGACCTCGGCGTGCAAGCTTCTGGCAATGAGTCTGTCTGACGAACTCGACCTGCCGACGCTGAGTGACCAGAAGAAACACCACGGTACGTCTCCTGTAGACACATAGTCAAGCTCCACATACTCATCGTTCCTGTAGCGCCAGACCCGGAAGATGTCGGTGAAAAAGGTATGTCCTATGCACATTTCATGCGGGGAATTTTGCTCACCGAATGCGTAGGTCATTTCTACCCGCGGGAGCAAATGTCCAAAATGTGGTCAAAGTACCTCATGACTTCCGAGAAATACGACAAGGAAATCGTCGAGAGCTGGAAAGGAGACGCGGACGGGATCCTCATCTTTGTCAGTCGCTCTGTGCACAATCACTGCACACTGTGTACTAACGTGCCCAATATTTAGACTGGTCTCTTTTCTGCCACCGTCGCCGCGTTTATCATAGAGAGCTACAAGGGCCTGCTCCCCGATAACAGCGACACCACTGTAGCCCTCCTCTCCCAGCTAGTTGCTTTGAGCAATGGCTCCCAAGCGCCCCCAACCCCGCCAGCATTCCAACCCTCGTCTTCCAGCGTGCGGATCAACGTCCTTTGGTTCCTCAGTCTCTGCATGAGCCTGACATGTGCGCTCGGAGCGACGCTGATGCAGCGATGGGCGCGCAGCTACCTACGCTTCGTGCAAGCGCCGCGCTCTGACAGTCATGCTCAAGCCCTCTTCCGGACCTGGGCATTTGAAGGCGTGCTGACGTTCCGTTTCCCGGAGGCTGTGGAGGCGATATCCGCGCTCCTTCACATCTCACTGTTCCTCTTTTTCACTGGCCTCATCGAATTCATATTCCCGATACACAGGTCCATCGCTTTTGTGGTGCTCGGGTTCATCATCGCCGTCGCCGCGGTGTACTTCACGCTCACGGTCATCCCACTCGGTTACCGAGAGTCGCCCTACCACACCCCTATCTCAAATGGCCTCTGGCGGTTGGCCTCTCTCGCGATCAAGGGTGCCGAGCGCTTGTCGTCTGGTTGTATTGTTTGGCCACGGCGGACGAGCAGATTCTTGCGGACACTGCGATCTTCCTCCTACCAAGAGAGCATGGAGACCGCAGCGCGAGACGCATCATTCCACATCGCACCGAAGGCCATGAAGCACGCGCTGACCTCGCTCCAGTCGAGTGATGACGACGAGCATTTCTTCGAGGGTCTCGCCGCATACGTCGGCATTCGAGGAACGAAAGCCTTCGCATCCCTCATACACGGCAACTCAGACACGGTGGTAGACCGCATCACTGTACTCCTCTGCGACACAAATACTGGGCTTACAGAGCTTGCGATGCGCCAACGCGTCCTCACATGCGCCCGCGTCATCTGGCAAATATCTTACTCCCACTTTGGTGTCCACTCCATCTTCACAGCCTCGCCCGGTCTCGCCACATACGCAACCGTCAGCCGCAACATCCGGCGCTACTTCCTGGAGCTTAAGCGCTCGACGTCGGACCCTCGTGTAGCGGTCGTCGCGAGCTGCTTGCTCGCACGCGCCGCAAGCGCCGAGGCCAAGTCGTACATGCGCAACCCCGGACGCAACCTGCGTCAGCTGGAGGCGCAACGCCAGAACCTGGCGGGGCTGCTGGACGCCCCGCAGGATCTGGCGGACCAGGTGCTCAGCGACCATGATATGCGGTGCAACGCCACCCTCGTCAACCTCATCGGGATCGTCAGGAGTCTGCTGCCCCACCTGCAAGCGAAGGGCCCGCTCGGCGAGAAGACTTTCCTGTGGCTACAAGATCTCCTCTATCCTCTCGACCCCGTTCTACAAACCGACGTCGGCCCGTCGAACCCGTCGGAGAAAGTCCGAATAGCATTCTGGGATATATGGAACGAGACGAAGCGCCTCGCAGGCAAGCCGCTCATCAACGTCACCCACACAGGCATCGTCATATTGGACGAGTACGAAGTGGTACGGGGACGGTTGACGGAACTCGTCAAGTACCTGCGCCCGGTGATCGATTCGCTGCAGGAGCGTTTCTACCCCGGGACGCTGGTGATCAGGGCAGCAGGGGGCAGCGCCAGCTCGCGCCGAGGACTTGAGCCATTCCTCGCCTCGTTGCGAGGCTCGGCAGGCGAAGAGAGTACAAGCAAACGGACGGTCATGGACAGCGTAATTTCCATGGAGTAGTATCGATACCCAATTTTAACCCTTCATCAATAGGATACCCTCCTTCAAGCTTGCCTTACATAGCGACTCCGTCTGGGCTCATTCTGGACTGCACAGTGACTGATCAGGGCCGTCGCTCAGCTTTGTCTCTTGGAAGCTAGCAAAGGTACCGTCGATCGTGATGCGGTTCCTCTCGTCGACGGGTAAATCGATGCACACGCAGCTCCGCAATTTCAGGCTTCATTACAATAATACTGATACAGCGAGGCACCTTTGAGAAAACTTCACAACGCCAGATTACCTTTACGCTACCGCGTCATGTCTCAAGCTGCGTTGATCGTCAAGACGCTGACACTAAATCCCGGCGCGGTGAAATTCGTCGTGCGCCCCGTCACGATAGTACTTGTCTTCGGCACCACGACGTTCGGGTTTCCCGGGACATTACTTGCGGTTTGTGCACCGGTCAAGATCTGCGCGGTTCCTGAAGAAAGCACGTTGGACGGGAGCGCAAAGGAGAGAGACGCAGGCGTGGCGACAGTGTTCACTATCTGAGAGGACATGGAGCGTGAGAACAAGCGAAGGCTCAGGGTAGCTGGCCTACTTTGATAATGAACGAAGCAGGAGAATTCTTCTTCGTGACGGACCAGAAAACAGTCCCGCTAGGGTTGGGAAGCGTGCTGGGAAGGTATACGTCGCCGCGGTTTACGCTGAAAAGCTGTAGAAGTAGTCAGTACGCCTTGCGTGGAAGCTCGTAGAAGCTCGAGAACTAGTTCCACCTTCTGGACATAGAAGCTCGTCGAACGAATGACACTCCCCGCACTGTGGATAGCCGTGAGATCGACAAGAACTTCGCCATTAGCACTGGATAGTAGTCACATACTCGAATCCAATTAAATTCGGCGTCTGACTATGCATGAGTATCCATTGTTAATCGGGGCGCTAGATATCCACGCACCCATTGAGATCCATTTATATGCTCCCGGTACAATGTTAGCACACAAGTCTGGCAGAGGCGACAAGGTAAACTCACGCCGAGCAGAGGTGCATAGCTTGCTGCGAAGACAATGTCGCTGTTCCGCTCTAGGCCCGTCATGAAGGCAGCCTCACCCGACGAGCCTAACTAAAACGTCAATCAAAGAGGAAGGTGGTCAGAGCATAGCCGCGCACTTTGCATGGTCGGCCAGAGCAGTCGCCCATCTGCTGGCGTGCCAAAGATGTCGTTAGGATTTGTAGAAATAGCAGCATATTCTCCCTGAAAAGCTAGATCAGGAGGTATGGAGGAATCTCGCAAGGCGCGCCAACCTCAAAATACGTCGTCCCATTTCGCTAGCAGTAACGTTGAGGCGGCGTATGCGGGAGATAGAGAGAAATCGCACCTCAAACGAGTCGTAATAGAAGGAGTTGCTCGCAAACCAGCCTGTCATGCGTCCAGTCAGACTGTCAAATTCTCACAGCAGTGAAAGACCTACTGGGAGTCTGGTAGACATGTACATCGTAAGATTTCGGCGTCGGAGTCAGCAATGGGTCCCATGCGGTTGATGTCCCGATGAAACCTGCTTGACAACTGAAGCGCATGTTCGTGAAAGATTGCTGGGACACTCACGGATGTTGGGGAATGATGCAGAGAGGTTTCCAACGAAGTCACGCCAACGATAAGTGTAGCTTGAGATTCGTTCGTCAGAAACAATATCTGGAGAGTCAGAATAGACTGACGAGTCCGCTGCAAAGAAGTCTTCGTTGCCAACTTCGACGAAGTTCAGGACAAATGGTTGCGTGCGACCCAGTGAGGTCCTCAATGCACCTGCGACAATATGATAGTAAGATGAGGTAGAGGAGTATCCCCCGTTGTGCACTGACCACCTGTCGTATTCGGTCCTCCAACGACGAATTCAATCTGTGGAGCCCCGTAGAAACGACTAATGAGCCATAGAATATCGAAACTTGGCCTACCTGCTGTCGCGCCTGCTCAATATAAGGCGCCAGCTGATTTTCAGCCAGACTTTCGCCGTTCAGTGTGTAGCCTGCCCAGACGGCCATGATGTTCTGCATGCCCATGCTTTCTATCCAAGTGAGGTACTCCAGGAGGCCGAGTCCACTGAGCGGAGGACAATAATGTGTTAATATCAGACGGCGCACTGTGCAGAAGGGAGACGTACTCGGTGTTGACATAACTCCAGTCGCCCACCCGGCCGGGACGTGCAGTAAGAGGGCCGAGGGTAGCGTTCCATTGCCAACGAGTATCGACCGTTTGACCCTGATTGTGACTGTGAATATGATAGACTAAGAATGGCGTAGAGCAGAGGCACCTCCTGTTGGACGTTTAACAATCAGTAAATATATGTGACAGAAAAACCCCAGCACTGACAAGGTTGTTTCCGCCCGGGAACCGGAAGAATGAAGGACCCAACTCGAGTAAAGCCTGGATAATACAGGTCTTAGATATGTTGCGAGCATCGCACCGGTGGCCTACCTCTGCAATATCCATTCTCATGCCGTTCTTCTGGTTCTTGAAAGTCGGAGGGAACAAACTGAAGAGGGCAAAATTGATCGTATGCCCTGCCACCGCTGCACCGCTGACAGTGACAGTGAAGTTATTCGCGATGTTCGGGGCCGAATGCGAAGGACGGAGAGAAACGGAGACCTGAGTCCAGGAAGCGGTCGCAGCCAACGGAGCGGACGCAGTGGCAAACACAGTACCCGAAGTCGATACCAAGGAGATCGTCGCAGTGACTGGCGACGAAGGCAAGGAAGACGGGAAGCGGAAGAAGAAAGACGCCGAGTATGTCCAAGAACTATTAACATTGAATCCTACATGATATTGTTTAGTGTCTCAACAAGAACAAACGTGTCACATGCTCACCCCAGAACCCTTCGTTTCCTACGCCAAGCTGGCCTGTGGCTCCCGTGGGGAAATTTACTTGCAAAGCGTTGGGCAATGCCGATGAGAGTGGCTTAGAATCGGCTACGACGGCGATTTGGGCTCCGTTGACGGGATGCCACGCCAGAAGTGCATCAGACGTTCCTTTTCGCGTGGCCATCAGACCTTGGATGAAAACTCGCTGTGCCCAAGATGTTAAGCTGACCTGGGGTGACCTTTTGGAAAGCGCGGTTTTGAAGGACTGTGAAGGCCTTTTAAAGCAAGTTACAGGCATCGGAGTAATGAACCCACGTTCTGCGTAAAGCCCCCCATCGCCACTCTGTCGAAACGCGTCAGCTTTGCGTGATAAAAAACGTCAGATGTTTTCACGTACATGCTGTAGCAGTGTCATTCGCATGAACAGCACGGTTGAAAACTCGACCACTCACGCTAATGTCCTGTGTGTATCATGCCTTGTAAGAAGACCTGCCGCCGTTAGAAACTCACGAGATACGCCTCACCTCATACATCAAGCCGACTGCCAGAGGAAAGATGTTTCAGCGCACTCAAATGGGTCCAATATGTGATAACACCTACATAAAGTAGACGGGATGTTGTGACTCGCGGTGCCGTTGATCACCACTGTTGTTGTTTGTGCCATAGATGGCGACAGAGCTGATGCCAGAGCCAGCGCGAATATTGTGCGATAGAAACCACGAAGCATGCTGTGGAACGATAGGGGGGCATTCCACAGGCGATTTTGCTCTTATAATAGGCCGCCGGGTGCGTTGCTGGCGTGCCGTGGAGCGTCATGATCATCGAGCGGCGGCCGTAGTACAGCCGCTCAGCATGTGGCAGAGGGTGTAGAACGTCTGGGCCATCTCATGACATTGGGCTGAAATTATGGCAGAGTGAGATCCAATGACGCCGGGCCGCAAAGAAGACAAGAATGAAGCCCTTGTGACTGAGGAAGAGCGAGCCGCGGAGGCCGTCGGCGGAGACGAACAACTTGATCAGTGGGAGCCAGTCTCTCCAGATGCAGAACATTCATCCAAACGCCCTCGTGAGCTACTTATTGATCCAAAAGCGGAGCCGGAGGAGTAGCTTGACTGCATGAGAATAGAAGGCGTCCAGAACATGCAGAGGTACTTAGTAGGCTATCGTAGCAGGAGACTAGATTCCAATGGCTAGATTTTGGTGTTAGACCGAGACACCTAAGCTGTAGGATATGATGAAGTCACAGTACGTGATAAGGCTCCAACTATTTCATTTATTTACCGTGTATACACGGTTTTTACCATTTGTATATACCATTTGTCTACTCAAGGCATGGTAGCCTGTAAATAAACAGTAAGATAAATAGTAAATGGTTGTATCCTATGTGTCCCAGAGCCCCGTAGATGCTACAGTGCAGGCCCAGCCTGATCCCGAGCGGCGATTCTGCGAGTGCAGTCACATATGGGTTACATTGTGACATCACAAAATTTGTGACACAAGTGCTGTTTCATGCAGATCGGGGCATCTACGGCTAAGCCTTCGGATGCTGTCCAAAGGTTTTCTACTACCTTAAAACCATATCCTCTGAAGTCAAACCATGGGAAATGCTCGTAGTTCTGGTGCCATGGGCTGATATTTGACAGCACGTGACTGCATCTGCGGGTTCGCCGCTCGCTGCCACAACACTGTCCCGCCAGATGCCCTCCCGATCACATCAGATACTGATATGATGCCGATGTGTGACAGAAGTCTAAATAAGCTCTCCATGTAGCTCTATATGGTAGGTTCGGACCAGCTACCCAGTCTGCTCTTCGGCAAAACCATGATTTCCGCTGCCAAATGTGCTCACATTTGGGGATTTTCCATGAGATAGACGAAAGACTAAAAGGCATTGGATACAGTAAACCAATGTGCATAAGTTTTCTCTCCCATTCACTGTCCCGCATCTACATCCGACACGATATGTCGCTTCCCGTCGATGAGCGCCGCGCTATCACCACACGCATAGGCGTGCTCTCAAAAGCCCTCCCCGAAACGGTGCCTGTTGGGGAGAAGTCGGACGTTCTATACCATACAATGACCAGCGTCAAAGGCGAGTCGCACTGGGGAACATTCAATCGACGTTTTGATCTTGTTTTTGCGGAGGATTGCCGCGACCGTGGCTCGGGAAGGCTTCAGCACGTTCGTCGAGGGCGCTATGGCATGCAGGCTGTGTGTGCATATCTTGAGCGGATAGTTGATGAAAAAGGGCTGGATGCATTCCACGCACCAATGATGATCAAGCTGCAGCGGTTGTGTTCTGAACTCGAGTTCCTGACTTCACTGTCAGTATCATTTCAACCCATTACTTCAATTTTGTGCTCATTGCCGGAGGGACAGGGGATCACCGAAGGATAGTACCGGAAGCGACAAGGTCAATGACAGTGCTGTGGACGCTTCGGCCAACGCATCTTCATCCAATGCCCAAGCAAAAAACTCGGACATCGGCACCTCCGAACGCGGCACACTGTCGACAACGACTGTGCCCGCCGTCCAACCTCCGGAGACCATTGAAGCGGCTAAGCGTCGGGTTATTGAGAGCGTTGGTGGACACCTTGCTGCGCATTTACATGGCAGAGAAGGTGAACAAGCCTAATTATACGAGAAAGCGAACGTATTACTCACCGTAGACCAGCGGCAGAGCTACCAGGTGACTCGCGCAAGGACAAGTCGTACAAACCAACGAAGGCAGCGGAAGACGCATCCGAGTCCTCGTTATCATCCTTCGATATAGATGATGATGGGTTGGAAATGATAGCGGAACCTGTGAAAGCTGTAAGTTCGCGCGTCTGTGCGTGCCCGGAGTTCAAGGGACTCACCTGTAGAAATCTAGAAGGCCCGAAAGCGCAAGCACTACATTGTTGTCAGAGACTCCGACTCTGGAACTGGGCGTCCAAACGCAGGCCCTTCCGCCAAAGGGTCATCTACATTGTCAAAAAAGAAGAACAAGGTAAGCTTACATGCATACTGCGACGTCCGAATGACATCATCCTGACATTGCGCCACAAGGAAACATCGCAGGGGCGGCGGAAGCGGGCGAAGAAGGCCAATAGTGCCTCACATGCCAATGATTCAGCATCTGAAGAGGAGTCAGAGGACAGCGTGTCTGACGGTCAGTCTGCACTACGCAACGTGCAGGAGCAAGAAGCGCACCGTCAACGAACAGGAGGCACACGGGGTCCAAAAAATGCAACCCTACAGCACTGGCACCCTCCAAAGCCTACTGTTGAGCCGAAAGCGGGGAAGCGGTGGCTTTTTAAGTGCAAATACTGCAATCAGTAAGGCACAAACACTCGCTCCAATTGTCAGGCTCAGACTCACTCGTGTTTCTCAGATCTCGTACTGTCAAACGCACCGTGGACAGTGCTTCATTTGAGGACGAGCCAAAGCGCCCTGCAATGGGTAACCTGGCAACGCACACAAACACAGCCCATGACCAACGAGTCAAGGATGCCGCTGCTGCCGCTGCGAACCCCACCGCCGAGACCGCTCCGCCTCAGACTGGCTACACGTTAGCGAGTCACCGGATAATGCGGGAATACCTCGAGGAAGGGCTCCTCAACCCAAAACGCGATCCAGATCGCAAGGGCTTCATGCGACTGTTTGCCGCATGGCTCATCGAAGAGGATTTACCGTTCACGACTGGCGAGGCGCCGTCACTCAAGCGACTCTTTCACTACCTGCAGGTCTCGTATCAGCTTCCTACAGATACAGCTGTGCGCAATGTTGTTGCGCATCTTTTTGCGGATCTGCATGGTGCCGTGGTTAAGGAGCTGGCGGTGAGTGGCGATCTGTCCGACACTGCTTCCTGCTGATCGTACCGTTTCAGGCCGTAAAATCGAAGATATCATATGCAAACGATACCTGGACGACTCGAGGCATGATCTTCTCGTTTGCCGGGACGATTGCCAACTGGATTGATGATGACTGGTTGCTCGTGGAACGCCTGATTGACTTCCGGCACCTCGGCGACCATGAGCACGAGGGTAATGGGTCTGCCAAGGCACTCTTCGAGTCGATCACTCGACGTGGGTCTGTAAATAAGATAAGCGAGCTTTTGAATATGTCTGAAGAACTTTGCCTTATGTCCCTTCACTTTCTAGCCCTCACGATGGACAACGCGATCACGAACGACGTCCTTGCTCGTGTCCTCGGGCGACTACTCATGGCAAAATATGGAATTAATTTCCATCCTGCAAATGGGCAGATCCGGTGTCTCGCCCATGTTGTCAATCTAATTGTTCAGAAGATTCTCAGCGTCGCATTGGAGGCAGATGACCCGGATATCGATGACTACTATATGCAACTTAACAAGCACTTACCATTCCACTACAATCTAGCCGACGACGATGAACTTCAAGAGCTCGAGGCAGAAGCCCTAGCACAGTCACCAGAGAAAGAAGACTCGGGATACAAGTCAGATGCGGAAGATGAAGATGAAGATGAGTTGGAAACCACATACAGCTCGATGAGCGCGCTCGAGAAGGTGTGATCTTCTCCCGTGCGACTTCCTTCCCACGGCCTCACTGTCTCTCCCACCTCTAGCTTCGCACCATCTGCCGCAAGATCGTCTCCTCCCCTGCTCGGCGCGCAGCATTTCGACGGCTAGCAGCAAAACACTACACGGACAAGTGCCTACCGAATGGCCACAAGATCAGTCTGTTGATGCCGGTACGCGATGTCAAAACACGATGGAACTACACGCATGCCATGGTCGAGCGTGGCGCGATTCTGAAACTGGTAAGCTCTGAAGTGTGTAGCGAAACAGCTGACTACAGTATTGCAGGCCATCAATGCGTGGGTGCGAGAGCGAGCGGAGCTTGATGCACTGGCGCTGAAGCCTGCGGATTGGAAGATTCTCGAGCATTTCCAGTCAATATTGAAGGTGTGTGTTGTTTCGACTGACAACTGAACACGTCTGATCATGTCCGATAGGTTTTCACGTCTGTGACCACCATCATGTCGCGTTCAAAGATGCCAACGCTCCCATGGGTTCTGCCAATGTACGAGCGGATGCGGAGCGAGCTGGAGAGGCACGCTGCTGATGAAACCTTGCCGCTATCACTCCGTGAGGCGGTCGCGGCTGGCCTCGAGAAGCTACAACACTACTACAAGCTCGCCAAAGCATCCCACTATGTTGTCATAGCTACGGGTAAGCTCTCCGAGTCTTTCGTGCACATTCAGCTGTGGCTTACAATCATGCAGTCTGTCATCCAAGCATTCGTCTCGAATGGTTCAAGAATCTAGGGCCTATCGAGTACGAGAGAGCCTCAACAATTTTTGCGCATGCCTTCTCCGAGTACCAGGCCACCAATCCAGTCTCTCAGGACCTCCCATCTGATCCGACGCCCGCACAAGATGATCCCGATGACTTCCTTGCCCAGGTGTCTCAAGTAACAGGGAGCCTCCCTCACGACGAGCCTGTCGCCCCGTCGCGTTCGGAGCTGGAGCGTTGGATCGCGATGGAGGGAGGGCGTGGTGATCGGCATCATCCGTTGATATGGTGGAAGGTACGCCGCGTTGTGCACTCTGTGTCATTGAAGTATTAACATAGTCTCGCTGGCTAGGCACATGCTCATGAATATCCGACAATCTCACGTATGGCGCGCGATTTTCTGGCCATACCCGGGACGTCCGTTTCAGTTGAGCGGATGTTCTCGAGCTCTAGACACGTCTGCGCTGAGACACGCTCATCCTTCAAGGCAGGCACGATCACGGAGCTGATGTGCGCGAAGCATTGGCTGCGCACGGACATGTTGTCCTTGGTGTAACCCGCACTCATTTCAGGTGCTTCAGCAACCGTTTAAACTGTGTATTTACTGTGTATATACTGTGTACTTACTGTATACCGTGTATTTACTGAATTTTGGTACACGTAAACTATATGGTTGGAGCCTTAGTACGTGACGAAGAGTACTACAAGCTTACATGTGACTAGGTGTGTGACTGTGTGACTGTTCGAGGTTTGCCGTGCGCCACAACTGTACAGTTTTACCTCAGCAGCGTCCGAACAGGTCCGAACTTGATTGAACTTGAACCTACTTGAACGCGCTCTTCCGAACGGTCTCATCGTGAGTAGTGTCTTCCCGTAAAAGAGCATAGCTTACCATGCAGCGGCCCGCGCAGTAATTTTAGATACAGCACGCCATCATTTCCAGCGCCTCAGCTGGCGACGATGGGACGATGAGGCAGGATATGGAGGAGGTCAGGCTCCGGCGCCGCTCCGGGAACTTAACGGGTGCCAGTCGACATGGCTCTCGAGGCTGACAGGGCCCTGCTTCTAGCAACTCACCAACGGCGTCATGTACTTATTCATGCTCACTGGCAGGCCATCCGCACGAAAGTCTGGGGATGTATTGAGATAATCAATTACTGAACATTAAGAGCGTCAGGTAGTATGATTCCTCGTTGCACAACCTGTGCGCGACTCTGAGAATATGACGGGCAGTACCCTTTTGCCCTCTTGAGGAGACGAAAAAATATAACAATAATAAGTACATCTCTGGCCTTCAAGCCACCGGGATTGTCAAGACGGTGACGCTGAACCCCGGTGCGTTGTAGTTCGTGGTGCGTCCCGTCTTGATCGTGCTCGTTTTCGGCACCACAACATTTGCATTTCCGACAACATTGCTGGCGTTCTTCGGGCCCGTCAGGATCTGCGCAGTTCCCTCTGAATGCACATTCGATGGGAGCTGGAAAGAGAGCGAGGCGGGCGTGGAGACGGTGTTCGAAATCTGCGGGTTCACAGAATTGTCAGTACGAGTAAAGACGGGTGGGATGTGCAGCGTACCTTGATGATGTACGAAGCAGGAGAGTTCTTCTTGGTAACTGACCAGAAGACAGTCCCGTTGCGACTGGGGAGCGTGCTCGGAAGGTATGCGTCGCCGCGGTTCACGGAGAAGAACTGAGAGCAGACGTCAGTGGAATGTTCGTATGCCGGCAAATCTTGGCGGCACCTTCTGGACGTAGTAGCTTGTTGAGCGCACGACGCTACCCGCACTGTACATGTCAGGTTAGTCAGATTCCGTCTTTGGCGTATATCTGCTACCACGTACTCGAATGTAATCAAATTGGGTGTCTGGTAATCTTCAGTATGTGCTACCATCGAAGAACTCATCTACTCACCCATTGAGATCCATTGACATGCTAAAGAAGTTGTCAGGGGAAGTTTGTTGCAAGCGACAGAGCTTACTCACTGCGAGAAGAGGTGCATAGCTAGCCGCGAACACAATGTCGCTGTTCCTCTCCAAGCCCGTCATGAAGGCCGCTTCGCTCACAGCAGCTAAATCCAACATCTCAGCCCCCTGTGACGCAAAACATTTTGATGGCAAAGGATACGTACTCTCCACGGTAGGCCAAGGCAATCTTTCACCAAAGATATCATCCGGGTTGACAGAGATAGCGGCGTACTCGCCCTGGAGAGGTAGGTCAGGAGGTGAAGTGCGATCGTTGAGATGATCCCAACCTCAAAATACGTCGTCCCGTTGCGCTGCGATGAAGTGTTAGAGTTATGCCGCTTTTCAGTTGAAAGAGACCCGCACCTCGAAGTCGTCGTAGTAGAAAGTATTGTTGTTGAACCAGCCTGAGGCGTTCTTAGTCACCGTGACTACACGAGCCATACTGGAACTCACCAGGTACCGAATAGACGTGCACATCGTAGGACTTCGGCGTAGGTGTCAGTTCGGGGGTCCAAGGATTTGTTGTCGCAAGGAAACCTGGTCGAACAGCATCAGTGCGGACCGAACGCACCACACGCCATTATGATACGCACGGATGTCGGGGAATGCAGCAGAGAGGTTGCTAACAATGAGAGGCCAGCGCCCAGGGTATCTGAAGATTTGTTGGTCAACGCAAGACTCGGAGAGCAAGATTCACCATACGTGTCTGAAAACCAGTCCTCGTTCCCGATTTCGACATAGTTCAAGGTGAACGGCTTTTCGCGACCGAGCGAGGCTCTCAAGGCACCTGGTATAAGACGAGTAAGCAATGAGCATCGGCAACCGGTAGGCCCACTTACCACCCGTAGTATTCGTCCCTCCCACTACGAACTCAATCTTTCATGGAATGGCGGTATCAACAACCACTCCAAGCGAGCAACAACAACGCAGCTTACCTGCTGCCGCGCCTGCTCAATGTACGGCCCCAACTGGTCTGGGGGCAGGCTCGCTGCATTGAGTGTATAACCTGACCAAACAGCCATGATGCTCTGCATGTCCATGCTCTCGATCCAGGTGAGGTACTCTAGTATGCCGAGACCACTTAGGAAGTGGAATATCGTTTCAGCAGACACATTCGCTGCGCAGAATGGAAACCCACTCGGTATTGACATAGCCCCAATCGCCGAAGCGTCCAGGACGCGCAGTAAGGGGCCCAACAGTAGCGTTCCACTGCCACCGAGTGTCTACCGTGTGGCCCTATACCTAAGGTGTCAATTCGGCGTGCAAGTATTAGCCAAAGTGACCTACTTCCTGTGAACGTGCCAGACTCAGTGGGACTACGGACATGATGTAGGGGGATTACTCACAAGGTTGTTTCCGCCCGGGAACCGGAAGAACGAAGGCTCGAGTTCTAACAGAGCCTGCGTGCCATGGACGTCAGATATGCCTCACGAGGATCGCGCGGTGGCTCACCTCCGCTATGTCCTTGCGTATACCGTTGCTCTGATCCTTAAACGTCGGAGGGAACAGACTGAAGAGCGCAAGATTTATCGTATAATCCGCGAGGGTTTCGCCATCGAAAGTGAGGGTGAAGTTATTCGCGATGTTCGGAGCCGAGTGCGAAGGCCGGAGAGAAACGGAGGCCTGAGTCCAAGTAGCAGTCGCCGCCAATTGGGTGGATACAGAACCAAACACAGTTCCTGTGGATGATACCAAGGAGATCGTAGCAGTGACTGGTGATGACGGCCGTGCGTAGGGGAAGCGGTAGTAGAAAGAGGCCGAGTACGTCCAGGCACTGTTCACGTGAATGCCTAGGGCGAAATTGTGTAAGTACATCCGGAAGACCATCATGAAATATTAATGCTCACCCCAGTATCCCTCGTTTCCTACGCCTACCGGGCCTGTGGATCCGACGGGGACGACAAGCTGCAAGGCGTTGGGCAAAACGTCGGAGAGCGGGACGTAATCGGCCGTGACTTCGATTGACGAGTTGATGGCATGCCACGCCAAGGTCGAATCAGAAGAGCCTATGCATGCTGGCGTTCATGGACAGGCTCTGGGACAGTATGTATGCAAACTCACCGGGGATGACCTTCTGGAATGCACGGTTTTGCAGGACTAGGTGGAGGAGGATGTTATGATGTCATCAGCGTGTTGGTGAACCGGACATACGTTCTGCGTAAAGTCCGCCATCGCCACTCTGACGGAAAGTGGGCTTGTAAATTGCACAGGGAGGGGTTAAGTAGGCCAACGTACATGCTGAACAGAGAGTCTTAGTCGCGCGCGTTATAATGAGGTGTGATAATCACTCACATTGATATCCTGAGCGCGTCAAGCCATGTCAGACGTCCAGCGCTCAGAGAACTTTGAACTACGAGGCGAGACTCACCTCATACATCAGCCCCCCTGGAAAAGACGCCGTGCATCAGCGCACAAAGACGGGCTGGATGTGGTCGTGAAACATACACAGGGTGGGTGGTATAGTGTGGCTCGGGGTGCCCTCGACCACGACTGAGGTTGTTTGTGCGGTCGACGGCGAGATGGCCGCGGCCAGAGCCAGCACGGGTAGGGAACGAAGCACACCTGAGCGCATGTTGAGCAGTCTGGGTGAGCCACCGACATCGAGCCACATATGCGAGCTTTATAAGTGGCGAAGGATGTAGGGTGGCCATCGCAACTGTGGGATCCAGGGGAAGAACGCGCGTGATGCTCTTGAGTGCTGATGCCCCGCGAGCGAGGTAGTGCCAGAGCGGGAGGACCTACTGTACTAGGAGGACTCGGTTGCTTCGGAGAAATAGCTGGAGGTTCGCGCCGTCACGTTACTCGGATTTTCCGCGGGTCGGACAATTCAATCTATTCCATTTCCCCGCCTCTTCGTCTCCTCTGCCATGCCCAAAAGAAAGCCGGCCTCTTCTGATGAATTCGACAGCGACTACAGCGCCCACTTCTCCGAGCCCTCCAAGAAGAAAGCTCCCGTGAAGAAGAAGACGAAGCGCGTCCCAGTCGTCCGAGAGCGCGACACAGAAGGCGCCCGGGACCTCCTCAATCCTTTCGCCAGTTCCCACCCCGCGTCGCAACATACAATCTCTGCATCCGTTGCTCATACTCGTCGCGATGCCCTCCTCGCGTGGTACGCCGGCGTTCACGCCCATCGTGGCATGCCCTGGCGAAAGCCCTATGACCCATCTTCCAATGCTGACGATCGGGCACAGCGCGCGTACGAGGTGCGGTCATCGCTCGACGCTTGTATCGGACATGCCTTCTCCGGTCTACTGTCAATGCTCACGCTGTTCTTCGTCTCGAATTAGGTATGGGTCTCTGAGATCATGCTCCAGCAGACACAAGTCGCCACCGTGATCCCATACTACAATAGATGGATGACTGCGTGAGTAGTCGACTATCTTCCAAGCTCAGCTAGGCTCAGCCCCACAAACAAATTGTCGCCAATCCAGTTTCCCGACGATCAAACACCTTGTCAGTTGCCTTGCCTCCCCATGTGCACGGAGTCGCAATGATGAAACGTGCTGCAGGCTAACTCTAATATTGACACGGTCAACGGTCTATGGAAAGGTCTCGGCTATTATTCACGCGCAGCGCGACTGCTGAGCGGCGCGCAGAAAGTCGTACAGGACCTGGATGGCCGGCTACCAGATAATGCCAAAGAGATGGAGTCCCTCATCCCTGGCATTGGTCGATACACGGCCGGCGCAATATGTTCCATAGCGTACAACGAGCAGGTCCCGGTCGTACGTCCCTTAGTTCCTGAATCGGCCTGCTCCTCACCCCAATCTCCCAGCTCGATGGCAATGTGAACAGGCTATTGAGTCGTGTCCTGGCTTTGCATTCTTCACCCAAGCTCAAGGCTACTTTGGATATCTTGTGGTCCGCAGCGCAGGCGATCGTGAAGGGTGCCAGCGTTGCAGGGGACGTTAACCAGGCGCTCATTGAGCTTGGGAGTACGGTATGCAAGCCCAAGGATCCCAATTGCAAATCTTGCCCGCTAGCACCTTCATGTATTGCTCACCAGCTGGCCGGCTCTGTGAGTGATTTTCAATGAAGTATATGCACCGACGCTGAGACCAAATAGGCATTTGACACAGAGGAGCCTACAGATGTCCCAGACATCGAGGAGCTCTGCACATTGTGCGAGCCTATACCTCGCGCAGCGGGAGAAGCCAAGCCTCCTGTTACGTCCTATCCTATGAAAGTCGACAGGAAGAAACAGAGGGAAGAGCTAGATATAGTCAATGTTGTGGAGTGGCGGACACAAGGCGAGCGGTGGTTCCTGTTAGTTCGTCGCCCAGAAGGAGGTGGGCAAACGCAGAACAATCCCAGAGTAACATAATGCTTACCTTGACATCTGTAGGTCTCCTTGCAGGACTCTACGAGTTTCCTACGTCGCCCGATATAGCCACGTCAATATCCTCCGCCGAAGAGAAAGCCATTCCTTTCACCCTTCTCGGAAGAATACTCACCTCAGCGCCCGTGGATGGCCGCCCAAATACCCAAGCCGTGAAGCCCGACACCAACGCCCCCGCCGACTCCAGCACTAGCACAAAAATCGTGAAAATACAGCGCGCTGGCGACGTCCTCCACGTATTCTCGCACATCCGCAAAACGTACCGCGTGCAGTGGGTCGTCTTAGAGGGCGGGACGGGCGTGCCCGAGCTCGTGCCTGTGGACTCAATAGTGCCTGTGCAGGCGAATGGAAAGATCAAGATCAACGCGCCCGCTGGAAAGAAAACCGGGAAGGGGAAGAAGGCAAACGATTCTGTGCAGAACGGAATAGCGACGCCCGTGACGGCACAGTGGGTGCGCCTGGATGATGTCAAGCGGGCGAAGTGCGTATCTGACCATCTCGCATGCTTGCTTCGCTCATCACGTTCTGTGCCCTGTGATAGCATTGGGACCGGGGTGATGAAAGTGTGGACCCTGGCGCGCACGCTGTGGGAGGGAGTTTTGTTGTTCAGTACGCAGTGATGAGGGCGCGGGTACAGATACATGCTGTTTTGGCTATGCAGAAAGTTACTGTTGGCGAGTCGGTGGGCTCGGGGTCGGTACGTGTCGGCGCCCACTACCGTTGTGAGAGTACGACAGTACGTGCGGCCACACTAGCTGGGCCATTTATCGCGCTCTGCGGATTGTGGGTCTTGCGAGGGTCGTCTATCGTACCGCGCAGGCCGTGCAGAGTGCCTCAGGACGTGCAGAGCGCATGGACAAAGAGGCAAACGAATTGGGAGGGAGGATGAAAACTAAACGCCTTTCTGGGAACAACAACGGTTGACTGCGCGTCTGCGTTTACGCTGGCGGCTCCATTTCTCATCCTCCCACCAGCCGAACAAGCACTTTGCAACCTGGGGACAAGGTGCCTATCAACTCGGCCGGGCCGGCATGCTCAAACACTTGTGGCCTGAGTCGTCTGGTCCGATCAGCCTCCAGCGGTCTTGCTTGTTGAATTCGTTGCCGTCGCAATCCGCGTCCCTGCTCTTCGTTCTCGATGCATCGTGCGCGCGCAATGCTTGTTTTCTGCTGATGCGCTGACCCGAGAAGAGTACTACTCCTTGACTTGTTACCTCTACATGCTGTTCCGCGTCGCCCGAGCTCTACAGTAACCTGCTGTCGCACAAATCGATCCTCTGTTGCAGCGCCCCTCACTCTCTTAGCGTGGTGTATTGTGATATAAAACCGCTGGACGGTAAACCCCCAAAGTAAGCATTCACAGTACAATTATGTCTCCTCGACCATTCTTACAAACCTCTTCAGCATTCGCCTAGTCCAAGCAACAGCACTACAATATGCAGAGCAAGCTCCTCTACACCGTCCTTTCGTTCTTCATCTTTGCGGCCTGTAAGGCCTCGTTCTTAATTTGACACGTCTCAGCACTGACGTCCTGCTACTTTCCGCGATCTGCAGTCCGGCAAGCGTCGCCCGTCTCTGCTCTACCCACCGACCTCTTCCGATCCCATGTAATCCTCTCCCACAAGGCCCGTTATTGCTTGTACGTCTACTGCAGAGACGTCACCGGTACTGAGTCCCCCATGGTGCGCTGTCCTTCACAAATCTTTTGTGAGTGTACTAACTTGTCGCGATTTTCCTCTAAGCCTCTCGGCACACAGAACGTAACCAACTTCACGGCGCCTTACGCTGGCTCTGAACATAACAATACCAATGGGACCATAGGCGACATCGCGAAATCCAGCAACGCCTTCACCCAAGCTGTGCCGTCGCTTTTCGTTGGTCTCGCCGCCGTCGCCGCTGCGATGCAGATCGTTACCTGATACCCAATGTCCCTATCGACTGACTTTTCCTCCATCATATTAATGTTCTCCACTTATTGTATCGCTGTCTCTGCTTCACCGTTGTCGCTCGTTTGATATTTACTTACTATCTCTGCTGGACCCATCGCAAGTCAATGGGAATCCTCAGCTCGCCCCTACTTAACTCCTAGTGTATTACCGATCAGACAATTGTAGCCCTATACGTTCTCGTAGCTTTTTTCTCAGAGTTGCAGTGCCCGCGGCAACTGTTTTTAAGCTTTATTAATATAAAAGTCCCTAGCTGCCAGTGTCAGAGGTCTTGCGTCACCGGGTCTGCCGGCGCCTACTGAATTTTCTTTCCTCAAGTCGCTCATTCCGTTCCACCTTCACACAGATGGTCGTCTCAGACCCCAGCTCTGTCAAAGTCTATACCGTCAACGGCGCCGCTGCGGGCTCTGCCTCCTCCCTGCCCGACTGGCTTACACGAAAACGCGCAGCAAAGGCGAAGGGCAAGCGTGCCGCCCGCGAGCATGTCGAAGGCACCATCGAGCTCATCCAGCACTTTGAGTTCCCCGAGGCCAGTAACCGCGTAAAGACGACACGAGACGGTCACCATGCCATTGCGACGGGGACGTATAAGCCGCAGATGCGCGTGTGGGACCTTGACCAGCTCTCGCTGAAGTTCGAGCGGCATTCCGACGTCGAGAACGTCGATTTTATAGTGCGTGCTTTACCCCCGTTTGCCACCGTCAACCTGGGAATTGAAGGCTTTCCAAGGTTGCGCGGTTGTGTATATATCCGTGTAATGATATTCTTTGTGTGGATTGTAGATCCTCTCCGACGATTGGACCAAAACGCTACACTTGCAGGCAGACCGCACCGTCGAGCTTCACACCCAGGGCGGCTTCCACTACCGCACGCGAATACCGCGCTTCGGCCGCTCATTGGCATACCACTTCCCCACGTGCGATGCGCTCCTTGGGGCGTCAGGAAACGAAGTCTACCGTTTGAACCTCGAACAGGGCCGGTATATGAGCCCGCTTGTGCTAGCATCGGACGTGGACGGCGTGAACGCCATCGACATTAACTCGGCGCATGGCCTCTGGTCCTTCGGGACCGACGGCAATGGTACAGTTGAGTTTTGGGATCCGCGGTCGAGGAGCAGCGTTGGCGTCCTCGAGCTGCCGCGGAGTCGACTCATGGCCAACGGGATACTAGGCTCGTCGGTACTACCTGGTGTTGGGGATGCGGTGAGTCCAGGTCTGTCGGTTACTGCGCTTGCCTCTCGGTCGGACGGCCTGTCTTATGCTGTCGGAACCTCGACGGGGCACACACTGCTGTACGACATCCGCTCGCGCCGATCCTTTGCAATGAAGGATCAGGGTTACGGTCTTCCGATCAAAAAGGTCCTGTGGGTGGAAGGCGGGTCGCGGATGGCGGGAGATGGACTGGTGCTCAGCGCCGACAAGAAGGTCGTCAAAATATGGGATAAAAACACTGTACGTGTTTCCATATCGCTTTTTATTCTCGGCTTATGTCCTTCTAGCCCGCAGACAACTTTGCGTCGCTCACACCGTCAAACGATCTGAACGACATCCATCATGTTCCGGGCAGCGGCCTGCTGTTGACAGC
The DNA here is from genome assembly GCA_019914985.1 of Auriscalpium microsporum. Lineage (NCBI taxonomy): Eukaryota > Fungi > Basidiomycota > Agaricomycetes > Russulales > Auriscalpiaceae > Auriscalpium > Auriscalpium microsporum. The sequence continues at coordinate 1,054,903 of JAHLMG010000012.1, read as the reverse complement.
CAACGAGGGCATACAGATGACCACGTACTACGTTCCGCAGCTCGGACCCGCACCGCGATGGTGTTCTTTCTTGGAGAATCTGACAGAGGAGCTGGAGGAGGGTCCAGGCGGATCACGGGGAATATACGAGGACTACAAATTCGTATCCCGTGCAGAGCTTGCTACGTACGTAATGACTATCCTGGGCACCCTTCTCTCATGCTGACGCCCTCCTCCAGACTTGGCCTGGACCACCTCGTCGGCACACCCGCCCTCAAGCCCTACATGCACGGCTACTTCCTGTCGCTCAAGCTCTACGACGCCGCGCGCATCATCGCGAACCCGTATGTCTACGAGGAACACCGCGAGAAGATGGTGCAGGAGAAGATGGAGAAGCTCGCAGAGGGCCGCATCCGCGCGCGCAAGGGCCAGACGCCGAGCGTCAAGGTGAACAAGGCGCTCGCGGACAAGGTCGCGCGGGACGAGGAGCGCGCGCGGAAGAGGGAGGAACAGAAGGCGCGGAAGAAGGCTGCGCATGTGGAGGGAGACGGCATGGTGGTGGACGAGGACGGCGACGGCGAGAAGAAGAACTTGCTGAACGATCCGCGGTTTCAGGCGCTGTTCGAGGATCCAGACTTCGAGGTGGACGAGGAAACGCGTGAGTTCGCATTGCTCAATCCGTCGGCCCATGTGCAGAAGGGTGCCCGTGGTGATGCGGCGGAGGACGGCAAGGCGCGTGGGCGCGGGAGGACGGCCGTCGAAGACGAGGATGACGAGAGCGACAAGCCGTCTTCTGCAGAAAGCGAGAGTGAGAGCGAGGAAGAAGTGTCGGCCAGCGAAGATAGCAGCGAAGCTGGAGGTTCGTGCCTTCTTCCAGCTCACCGCTATACCCTGACGTCGATTGGCTTCAGACCTCATGCCATCCTCTCGCCAGTCTGCTCCGCGTCGGCAGCAAAACCCCAACGTCCGCCTCGTCCCCCTCCGCGCGCAGTCCTCCACCACACAATCAGCCATCCAGAAAGACGCGTCCTTCGGCCAACGGCGCACTTCCGAGCACCGACCCTCATCGCGCCGCGCTGCCGACGATCACGTTGTGCGCAAAGGCGATGGCTCCGTCGAGATGAGCTGGGTGCCTGCACCGAAGGCCAAGGGCGCGCGTGGCGACCTCGACGACGACGACGCGCTGGTGGGCGGTGGGCGGCCGCGGCGGCCGAAGGACGCGCGGAAGGGCGTGGAGCGGTTCGGTGCGGGCATGGAGAAGGGCGGGGAGGACCCGGGGCGGCCGACAAGCGAGAGGGAGCGCAGTGGGCGGACGGAGCGCCGCCGCGGTGTGCGCAGTGGGAGTAAAAACACGTTTAGGCGTATGTAGTTGCTAGCTGTGTGCTGCTGGTCATGAGGGGTATATCATTATCACCACCAGATAATACAAGATCATCGGACTGCGTCGAGCCAGAAGAAAAGTAATAAGTAAGTCGTTGTCTACAGCTACAGAAGTATGGTAAAGTTACATGGAACCCTTCGAGATCAGATCCGTGTGTAGTGAACAGGTCCCCGCGCTCTATCGCTACCCTGCCCGGCCGGGACCCTTTCCGTTTCCGCGCGCATAGGCGGGCTCAAACGGCGGGGCCAGGGAAGAAAGCGTCGACCGCTCCGCGAGAGGCGGAGGCGACGACGTCCTCCGCGTCATCGGCGCCCTGCTAGCCCCCGCAGGCGTCCCACCGTAGCCATGACCCTGCGCCGGCCGTGCGAAGTGCCGCGGCGCAGCTTGCACCCGCACCTGCGCACCGCCTGCGCCGGGATTCGCAGGGGGCAACGTCGCGGCGCCGCGGGGTGGATGCGAATGCGAGTGGGTGTGCGCAGGGCTGAACGGCGCGTGGCGCTTACCGCCTCGCGGGAAGTGCGTGCCAGAAGAGTGGTGCTGCTGGTGGTGGTGGTGCGTGCGCGGCGCGTGTGCGCCGGTCTGGAAGCGCGGGGGGACATCTGCGGGCGGCGGGGCGTCGGGGGCAGCGTCCTCGGAGTCGGGGGTGTGCGCGTGGGGGGAGGAGGTGGTCGCGGCGAGGTAGCCGAGCGGGTCGGACTCGATGCGCTCGCGCTCGAGCTGCATCTCGCGAAGCTTCGCCTCGAGGTCGCCGACGATGCCGCCGAGAATTGTGTGCATGTCGTCGTCGTCGGGCTGCTCGGGCTTGTTCGCCTCATCGGCCTCCTCTTCGCTGCTGCCCGCGCGCCCGTCGAGTTTCTCTCTCCGCGCGTGCAGCTTCTCCAGCTTCGCCTCGACGGCGGCGAGCTCTGCCTTCACGGTCTGCACCTTCCCATCCGCCGCTGCCTCTGCATGCTCCCTCAGTCTTTGTCCCTCTTCGGCCAGTGTCCTGACCTCGTCGCGTCTCCTCTCTATTGCACTCATCTCGCCCTCTTGCTTGATCCTTTCCGCCTCGACATCCTCAAACTCTGCCTCTACGTCTTCCCGGCCTTTCACAGCCTGCTTCACCGCCTCCTCCAGCGCCCGCACTTTCTGCCTCATTCGCGAGTCGCCAGCGGAGTGCTTCTGTGTGGCACGCTTGAGAGAGGTGATTCGGAGCGTACCGCGGCTTGAGATTTCTGAGAGTCTCGACGGGCTGATTTTAGGGCGGTCGACAGGGTCTCGTGCTCAGATTTGAGGTTCACGAGGGTGGTTTTGAGCGAAGCGAAGTACTCTTCGACCGTTGGATGCGAGGACGTGGGTGACGATGGGGTAGCTGGCGGGGACGGAGATGGGGGCGAGGGTGACGGGTCTATGGGAATAGCAGTCGAGGAGAAGATGTTGACTTCAGGGATCTCATGAACGCTGCTCGCGTTTGATCCCGTGCGATCGCGACCGTCACCTAGTTCGTGAAGCGTCAACAGACAGAAAGCGTCACAGGACGTCAAGCGCACGCACCACTGCCCTCTGTCACAATCTGGCCATGCACACGCGCCTCGCCCGCAATGACCCCGATCTCGATGTCGTACTGCCGGCCGGGCATGAGGCCGTAGATGATGAGGACGGCCTCCTCTGCGGCGTCATCGATGCGAGCAAGGACCCTCTGCCATGGCGTGCCGTTGACCTTGACAGAGAGGCCCTTCGCCAGGGCGCTTGTGGAGGAAGTGCTTGTGCTCGAGGGTTCCGCGGAAGGGTCGTCGTCGGCATCGGACGCATCCCGGTCGAGGAGGTGCGAGAGGCCCGCGCGCGAGCTCAGGAGGGATGTGACAGCGAATGTCGCGGACACGGAAGTGATCTCGCGCACGGAGAGCGAGAGACGAGGGTTCCAGGGCCTGATGGACTCCCACTTGGACGAGGGAGAGAGGTTTAGGTGGTCTGCCATGCCTGGTAGACCTTGGGTTTGAACAAATGAGCGGTAGTAGCGATAAACTGAGGTGTGTTTCGTCAGTAGATTCACTGCCCGAAGACGGAGACTGACCTGAGTTGCTTGACTGGGAACGAGTGTTGGGTGCGCGGAAGGGCGTGAGTACTGGTCCGGACTCCGAGATCCGAGTCGGGTCCTCGAATCTCGGGGTCTGTGTGGAGGACCCCGTGCATACCCTCCCTCGCTAGGACAGTCTCTGTGACCAAGCACAGAGTGCGCAGGGTTTAAATGGTGCAGCCTTTCAACGTTCAACGTCTCAACTTTGAGGGGCTCGGCTTGTGGCACGCGCAAATCGACGATGGTACAGCGTCAAGCGTCCAGCGGTTTGGTTGACTATGGTGTCCTAGTGCCAATAATATTTATTCTGTGTCCGCAAGTGATGAGGCAGACGTTTCGTCGACTTTGCGTCGATCGGCCAAGCATGCTCTCATCTAGACCGTGATCGCCGTGCTCTGAAGCAACCATAACCTGCATACTCCTGCATCGCAACATATGCGCAAGGCAAGTCGGACCGAGCAAGCCTCCGTGGCTGACAGTACAGTCTAGTATCACCGTTCTCTTGCAGCGTTAAAATCCTGGATTATTACGGGCCAGTGCTGTGCGATATTTGATGGCCTCGAGTGTTTTTTTTTGATGCAAATAGCGAGCGCATCAAACGGCAGGTGATGAAGGGATGCTATATACCGAACGTTCGCACGGTGGCCCGCCACGTCGCTCTTCCCACAACATCCACGACCGCTCACGCCCACTCTCCTCCTACGTTCCTTCCCGCCACTCCACCATGTCCTCTCGCATCAGCATCGCTCGCCCGCAGGGCCCCAGCTACTCGCCCGACCCGCATGGCATAGGCAACTCGCGGCCCTCGTCTGGTTACAGGGCCGCCGACCCCAACGACCCCCTCGAGAAGATTCGCGCATATAGCAAGCAGATTGAGGACAACGTCGAGATATGGTCCCAGCCGGCACGGCCGCACCTTCCAGCCGTCGGCCGCTTCCTCATCGTCGTGACGTTCTTGGAGGACTCACTACGAATTCTGACCCAGTGGAGTGACCAGCTGTGGTACCTCCAAAAGTGCGTAGCATGGCAAGTATCCTCGCGACTGTACTGACCTCAACCGTAGGCACCGACACTTCCCATGGGGTATCTCACATACCTTCCTACTTCTCAATGTCATTGTGCGTGGCATTTTGTCACATTTTTTATATGCGCAAAATTCGAACGTGCTCTTCCGCAGACCATGCTCGTTGGCTCAGGCGCTGTGATCGCGAAGAAGCAGACGGAAATCGCAGTCGCAGGGCTCCTTGCCGTCGTGATCATCCAGGGTTTCGGATACGGCCTCATCTTCGACCTCAACTTCTTCCTGCGCAACCTCAGCGTTATCGGCGGCCTCTTCATGGTCTTCAGCGATGCCATGGTGTCACGAAAGAAGCTTTTTGCCGGGCTGCCTTCGTTGAGCGAGAACGACCGCCGGAAATAGTGCGTTGGTCTTGCTATGGTGGCGTGCGGGCGTGTAACTGACGACGCAAGCGCAGCTTCCTGCTTGCTGGCCGTGTTCTCCTCATCTTCCTCTTCCTTGGCTTTGTCCTGCAGGGTAGTTGGTCATTCGGGCGCATGATCCTGTCGATTGTCGGTCTAGGTGCATGCACGATGGTCGCAGTCGGCTTCAAGGCCAAGTGGTCCGCGTCATTCCTCGTCATCGTTCTCAGCATCTTCAACGTTTTCGCGAACAACTGGTGGTCTGTGCACTCCGCGCACCCCGCTCGCGATTTCCTGAAGTACGTGTCCTCTGTTGTGCCACGTCATCACTATGCTGACATGTGATTGGCAGGTACGACTTCTTCCAGACGTTGTGTGAGTATTTCGGTGTAGCACTCCGTTATCACCTTGGGCATGAGGCAGAATTGATAACTGATGCGCGTGTTTGCTCATCAGCGATTGTCGGAGGCCTGATCCTGCTCGTGAACATGGGCCCTGGTACGTGTACTGCTCTTCTCGCGGGAGGCTGTTGCTGACGCGCACCAGGTGGTCTCTCCGTTGATGAGAAAAAGAAGAATTTCTAAAACCATGCGATGAGGTTGGCGTGGATGTTACCGCGAAAGCGAGAGGAAGCTCAGAGTAGGGGCATGCGGCGTCAGTCTTCTGTAGACCCAGACAAACTATTTATGGGCAGTGAGTGTATGTGTCATCCAAAGATCAGCAGGGATGGCTGTCTCCCTCCTCTCGCTCCTACGACCACATGTCTGTCTCTGTCCAGCATCCGGCATGACGTGAGAGAGCTGAATTCTTTGACCGCGTGAGCAACAAGGCCAAGGTCATGTACCCGGCCTCGGGGCAGTCCCAGTCCAGTGTCACTGACGTCCGCACTCGTTCCGTCAGCAATCCGCACGTGCACTAGCTCTATTCCGATTGGACCAATGCAGGCTGATCGTGCTTTCAGACGACTCCGTTAACGTGAGCTGGTTGTATACCCTCGCCAGTCATTACATCGCGACTCGCGCCAATGTTCCCAAGTCAGTGTCCCTTCCGCGCGTTGCGGTATCCCACTATAACCGAATATACCGTCCTAGGACGCTCTCGTCGTGGCACGTCGCTTGCTGCTCTCCGACCAGTGGCGCCCGGCCTGCTGGAATAATTCCCCCGCTCCGTATTCCGATGCCAGCATCCGCCAACTTCGAATCTCTCATTTCCGATGGTATGCAAGTACAGCATTACACCCGTATTGGCCACCGGCAGGTACGGAGAATCGACACAAAAGGTGCCGCCTCTCGGCCAGCGCTGTTTCGCACTCCGTGCAACCCACGAGGCCAGAATGAAGGCCGTCGCGCTGGCTCTGGGCTGGCAATTAATCGTTCGCGCATGCAGACAAGACCCGATCCAGCGTGCGATCGGGCCAAGGCGCTGGTGGCGGCACTGCGAGCCTCGTGCCAAATTCAGGTCCGACGACGCCGACGCCAACGCCGACGACCCCCAGCTTCCCCGTCCCGCGATGTTGCGTAGGCGATTGGCGTCAATGCTGGTGCGCGGGAGTTGCTTCCCGCCCTGGCGTCGACGTAAGACCGCGCTCCGTGCCAGCACCACGTAAGTATGTGCGGAACGAGTTCATTCTGCCTTCAAATTCCATGACTTACGATCTAGGTTCCTGCAAATCATCCGGCCACCGCCAATTCATAGTACGACTGGTTACGTCTCTTAGGTCGACACTGGCCGACACATTGCATACAATTCGAGTAACTTTTTGAGACCGTTAGCTCGTCGGTCCTTACCGAGGCCATGGTAATAAAGTCCACATAAAGTTCTCATCGCCTAGCTGCCCGTCGCCCTGCTAATATATAGGCAACCTCATCTTACCCGAACCAAATTACGCATGTGCTCAAAATCGCGGCTAACGCGGCAGATCTAATAGATTCACCTCACTCGGATCTGGTGAGCCTCCGTGCCATTGTATACTGCACGATCAACAGCATACCTTGAGTTGCTGATCTCGGTGAAATGCCGCGGTGTACTCTCGTAATCCATGCTGAACTCTCACAGGCGCCCTTGCCACCATCTGGTCTGGCTCGATTTCCGTGCCAATTCCCTCGTGCTACCGTCCAGGAACCAGAGCCGAGTGAGTCAACCGTACATAATCTGTAACAGCGCGCGGTGACAGCGACACTGTGCTCTCCTTCGGTTTGTCCGTTGAGCAATGTCACTACGGGGACCTACTTACCGCACTGACTGACAGTGCGCGCTCCTTCTAGATCTTACCTAGATCTCCCCGGCCACCGAGGAGTATCATAGCATATGGCGCAAACTATCGAGGTTTCGTGAGCACTGAGCGTTCGCTTGTAACTCAGCCAATACTTGTGCCCCACCTCACCCTACCCCCCGTCGCCCCAGGCTTTTTTCCATGGCCATTCCTACCCTCGAGAGCCCTGTCATAAATAAGCCCCACATGTCTCCGTCGACACAGCCATGTTCTCGTAGGCGGTAAGCGACCCATTCAAAAGTCTTGCAGTCACCCTCACCGTCATCTTGCTGAGCACATAGTTCCGGCCGCTTGGCAGGTTTATGTTTCTGGGGGCTCTCAATGGCGCGAAGACGTCCGCAAGAGGTTACAAGGTCCAGTTTCCCTCGAAATTTTACCTCGCTAACCTGCAATGGCTGGTGGACTCGCATCTACCATCAGAAAACGCTCGCAGATGGGGGGAAGATGCTGTCGGCTCGCGGCGGGTCCAAAGGTGTGGGACACAGTTCACTCATTGAGCGATTCTTTTCATAGACCACGGCGGAGCAGGGCTTCACGCACGAAAGAAGAACAAGTGGCGGGATTCTCTGTCGTCGTTGTAATTCTTTCTTCTGTGTCGCACTCCACATGTGCTCGTCGCGCACGAGACGCAGGGCCATACGCGCCGCCGCTGTGCAGGACCGCCTTCGCCCGGTAAGGCATATCTGGCCGTTGCCCTTTTGCAACGGCGGGCCGGCACTTGTTCTGCCGCTAGATTCATTGTGCCCCCGAATGTGGAATGCTGGAGACGCCCGCCGTGTTCTTGCTGCCGTCTGGTGCCGGGCACCTGCTGCATGAGCGCTCTTCCCAGCCGACATATCCCCTGCCCCTCACGCCAGACTCAGGCTTACCCTGCCACAGATCCATTCCAGCGCTCGTCTGTAATGCTAGGATGCTGCGTTACCAATGGCCTGATGTCCGTGCTGATCCGACGGGCCTCCATCTGTCTGTGTTTGGGCTGCGAATGGGATTACTCTGCGTCCGGAAACTCGCATCGCGTGTCTCAGATCTGCAGGCGAAAACAAGACTGTAGGCGCCTGTGTGAGCACAACGGCAGGGCCAGAACCTCCTGTCGTGTCCGAGACGTCTTCCCCAGGGACGTCAGAATGCGACCCCGGCCCGGGGGTTTCGACAGGTCTCCAGAGTGCTCGTATGGTCGAGCATGCGCACCGGGTCATCCTTCAGACGCCTAGGGATGATGAGCGTTTATGCTTCCCGCGAAAGCGGCTGCACTGGCGCGTGTTTCAACCCGGTCGTCTGGAGAATGTCCGTCAGGCTGTGGTCAGCCCCGTGCAGAGCTGACGATAGACATATGTGGATAGATGCAGAGGAGACAGTGTTTCATTTGGACGCCCAGTACAATGTCCTTCGCATAGCGTACGGGGACCTATAAAAATTGTGAAGTACTTCGACGGTCCTTTGATAAAAATTGGCGTGGTATACAGAGAGCAGGGGGTGAGAAGAACGTGGACAACGCACAAAAAGGGCTGCGGCGATACATAGGACACGGTGCTGCTAGGATCGCCGGCGCGGCGTTGGTCGTGATTAACAATACAAACAATAAAAGATTATCTCGAGCGGCGAGAACGATTTGAGTTTGCGGCATACATACGCTAAGCAGCACCGCCTGAAATGGAGAGAAAATCACACAGAGTTCTGGCTCGGAAACACACCGGTGTGCACCGGTCCACGTACGCCTTGTCGGCCAGCGCCAAAGGCTGAGTCGGAATCTTGGAACAGGCACGAGTGCTAGGACAGCCTGGTCAAGACAAGCCCCCCGCCAATGATTGCCTCCAGGCTCCAAAGGGGACGAGCGCCCCACCCGTGCGGAGCTCGTTAGGAAGGTCGGGCGGGCGGGGAGCCGAATGCTAAGGCTGTCCGAGACCCACCCTAGGCGCGATAGTGTTGCGGGGTGGAGCTGCGCGACGCTTCCGCAGACAATGAAGGGCGGTACGCCCCTGCGCGGTCGAAATTCCCGCTTGTGCTGCCTCTGAGGCTCCCGCTGGGGCTTTCTGAGCGGCTCTCGGAGGAGAGGCGCTCGATGCCCGCCGCCCGTGGCGAAGCGAACTGCTGGAGCACCCGCTCGTCGGCGGGGTCTCTCCGGGGCGGGGGGATGTTTTCTAGGTACTCCAAGGGCACCAGTGACGGCAGCTGCCGCGCGGGTGGCGGAGGGGGATGCGAGTACGACAGGGAGGACTGCGAGCGGTGGTGGGCATATGTGGGTGGTGCGGGAGGGGATGCGACTGGCGCGCCGTAGTGGGGCGGGGGCTGAGGCGGGGAGATTTGAGACGTGCTCTGGACCGGATACTCCGGCCTGAACGTCGGCGTTTGTCGAGGGGGAACTGCATAAGTCTCCGAGTGCGACATCACCGCAGAGCTGTGTGAAGTGTCGTGATTCGTGGATGGAAATATTGTGTAAAGCGCGCCTGAGCTTGGGGAGGGTGCAAAGCTCTGATCGGGGCCAACGAGCTTCCCCGCCACGCTGCGCTTGATGTCCTCTCGCTTGCCTTTGATCGCTCTTGCGCTTCGGAATAGGCCGTCAGGTACTGTGATTCGCCCGACATTTGGGACGTCGTCCACCATGCCCAGGCTGTCAATGGTTCTTTGATTGAAGTACGCGGCTGAGGCGGGGTCAGCGGGAAGGTGAGAGAGGAAAGCGAGAAGACTGACTCAAGTGCCACTTCCTGGTGATGTCCTGTGCTTGGTCTTCGGGCAATGTCACGTATACGCTGTATGTCTGCTTGATGAGCTTGTCGCTTTCATGTAGTGGCGCAGGTGCTTTTCTGGTAGGGGGATCAGACAGGGAGAGCAAAAAACGCGGGCAAGAAGACGCACCCGGCGCTGCTGGACGAACGGTCGTTTGGTTGCGCGTCCCTTTGATAGTAGAACAAAAATTCCTGCAAAGAGACAAAGGTCAAGAGAGAAAACGCGGGATATGGGGCGGCAGCTCACATCTCTGATGCGTGAGGGTCCCCAGGACATGCCGTCCGTCCTGCGTCGGCGTGAGCGGGCATAGCGAGATGAGGAGCGGAGGACGTACCAGCGCTCCATCGTCAGGCCGCCCGAGTCTGACGTCGTCGCACTGCGATCCTCCCAGACGTAAACATTCCCGGAGCGGATGGACTTGCGCTCGTCGGCGTCGAGACGTCTAGTGAGGAGGGTGAGGGCGTTCCTGGCGACGCCGAAGAAGACTTGGAGGGCGTCCTGGGCGGTGCGGATGCGGACGTTTTGAAGGGTGGGCTGCTGCATGTAGTTGGGGGACATTGTGGGCGGGGCGGGAGGAGGGGGACGAGGGGCGGAAATGGAGAAGGGGAGGTTGCATCGCACTGAGGGTGGTGGAATAAGTATGTCGGGCCGCCGTCAGTTCTCCCTTGGCCAGGGACAAAAAAGGTTCCGGGCCTAAGAAGCTTATATTTGACTTTCTAAAAGGCTTGCCGTATCGAGACGGGTTGAAATTAAGACGATCCGGTTCTTGGAAGATGCAGAAGGGGCAACCGACTTCCCAGGATCAAACGTGTTTTCGCCGCCTCCCGAGACCTGGCTGCGCTCCCCCGCGCGCGTGCATCTCTTAAGGTTTCGCCTTTCGCCGACCCCCTGCGCAAGGTCGCCTGCCAGTGCTAGTGCTGTCCACCAGCCCGCAGGAGCGCACGGCGAGGCGAGGGCCAGTGCCACTGCCACCGCCCACGGCGCCCGCGTTCCTTTCGGCACTCTCAAAGGGCCAGCCGCATCCAGCGATCTCAGCCAAAGAGATGCGGCTGCGAGAATAGGCGCACTCGAATCTAGGATCGTTTGCTTCCGTTATGCGTTGCCAATGCCAGCACCTCGTCCCAAATATTACTTCATCCCCCGGTCCTTCACCCCCGTTTCCCGCGGTATCACATGCCCTCCAGCTAACCTCAATTACCCTTCGCAACGGCGGAGACACGGACGTATCACGGACGCTCCAGTGCTGACGCGGTTATTGTCAGATCCAGCGGGCAACATACAGCAAGTATGTAAACGTTGACAATAGCACCCAGCATTACCCAACAGTCCCGACACGATGATCTGGGATCGGTTGCCCCGGCAACAAAGTACATGAACAATAGTCCTCGTGGAGACATCCCGCGGCGACTCACCTTCCAGAGGGAGCACAACTGGTCGGCAGTCAGGAATTTCCGCATAGTGCTCGCAGCCGTTGAACAGATAACGTATCCGCAGCGACTTGGCCAGCGACGGCGCCGGGTCATAGAACCCCTGCAGTCCAGACTGTCATCCTCGACAATCAGCGATCACCATCCCGATCAGAACGCTCACGCACCTTTGGTCGGTGTCCTGAGATATAAAGTTGGCTTTTGTGCACGAGGGCTTGCATGGGAATGGTGACGTCGATGATCAGATCTCTAGCCTCGGGATCCGGATCCGTGGGTCCATAAGTGGCTTCGGAAATGACGAGACCTGCATCGTGGTCGATATGATGGGCACGGAGGGGCACAGCCGTGAACAGGCGCCTCGTCGCAACCACGCACCTTCTTTGGCCTTCTCCGCGAGCGTGTGCTTGCGCGCCGTCTCTTTGAGGAGAGCTATGGTCTCTTCCACCTCGCGACGAATCTCGGTACGTTCCTGCTGCAGTGCCTTACGAGCGTCACGGATAAATCTAGGCAGAACCCCCGCATGAGCCAACCGAATAGGTAAAGAGGACATAATAAACGCGAAGGACCCACGCGATCCGTTCCCGTCGCCGGCGCGGTTTGAGGATAAAATGATATGCAAGGGCAAAGGCAGTCGAGGGTAGTGCTGCCGTAAATAACGCCAGCGATGCGTCGTACTCGTCGGCAAGTGTCACTGGGACTATAAACTGTTGGCCGAGGTACAGTAGTCTGGAAAGGTTTGCCCATCAGTAAGAAAACGGAAATGAAAGAGCCGGCGCGTACTCTACCCGAAACTCGACTCCCGCGGCGTTTATACTAATCAAGGTCGTTACGCCACCCCGCTCGTCGCCCCAAGTGCCAGACAGCACCCCAGCTAAGCCATTCCATCCGAGCTGGACTCCGACGGAGGCTTGCGCCGTCAGCTCTGAGAGAACCACGCCCCACTCGGCTCGGAGACTTGATGCTACGCCAGACAATGTCGCCCCATATGTCGAATGAATGACTCCGGCACCAAACCCAGACGACGATCCAAGTGATGACTGAGACGTTTTGTTATCCGGCATCCCATCTAAAGGGTCGGAAGAAGTAGTGAACGGCGTAGGAGACATGATACTGATGGAGAGGTAGGGTTGTGTTCCGGTGTGCAGGGATATGAGGCCGTGCGTCAGCGAATCGCGGAACAGGCGCCGTGAGTAGGACAGCGTGCAAGGCGGAGGTATCGCACGAAAGGACGGTAGCAATGTGGTTTGTACGGCGACTGTATTCGCCGCGTCCATGTACGTAGACTTGATCGTCAAGCTACGAGCACCGAGAAGTGATGCCGCCAACTAGAGCTTCTCAGCAACGAGCGACAGCGAGCAGAACACGGATGTTACGCACAGCGAAGTTGAGACGAGGAGAGTATTGGTGTCGGACAGTGCCAATAATGCCGCCGGAACCCCCAGCGCGACGAAGACCGGCTGGACTCCCCTGGGTGATGGTATTGCTTAGAATCAATTTCGTCTTCGCATTGACTTCTTTCTACGGGCACGTCAACGTCCACGCCCCTTCTTCCGACAGGTTCTCGGCACGCACCTGTATAGAGTGCCGTACAGAAAAGCCAGTGGGCCCCACATCCTGCAACCTAGCCGGCAAGCTTTGCGCCCAGGTTTCGCCAGGCTTGCGGTAATCCGCATCGAATAATGCGCTCGCGTCAAGACCCAGAACCACACGGCCTTTCGGGCGAACGGTGTCTTCAAGCTCCTGCCTTCTCCGATCATTTCGGGCAGCACCGAGAACTTCCTTGAGCTAAACCAGAGGATATAAGGATGATCAAGAACGCAAAAGGCAAGACGACGAACCTCGCTGCTCGATTTTGAGCGAAGTTCCGGTGGCCACTTCAGGTTCAGCCCGTCGTAGCCATATATGTCGTATACGGTGCTGTCCGAGTCTTCGGTAAATGATCAAAACAATGACAGCGCGGCGCACCGTGCAAATGGATCGGACAACACTGGAACAACAACCAAATGAGGCATTGTGCGCTTTTCAAGGACACGTACGTACCTTCATATGCCTTTTGGATCTCCAGGAAACGTTTAGACGCAGTTCCTTTCGTGCGGTCGTCGTGCTGCTTGTCCGGATGAAATAACACGGAGAGGCTTCTGTACCGCTCTCTTATCTCATGGTCGGACGCTGTAGAGGGGAGATTGAGTACTGTACTGAGATTCGATACTCAGTAAACGATAGGAGCATCAGCGCCGAAGCACTCACTAGAGGAAGTCTTTTTCTCGGAAAGGAGCGTCGGCAGCGCTGATGATGCTTCCGTTCTCCGGGATACTCATGCAAAATGAGGTCGACAAGCCAGTGTTCCACTAAACAATTGAGCCAAAGGCAGAGACCAAGATGAGTACAACGTCGAGTGGCCGGCGAACAACGTTGAATTGAAGAGCAACTTGAACTGAACATGCGAGGCGGCGTCTGTCGGGACTCGGCGCGACAGTCGTGCATGTGCGGCGTCCCGGGCCGCAGATTTGAGCCGACGGCCAATTATTTACGCCGAAGTGCTGGCGCTTATTATTGTCCAGTCAACACCGCGACGTTGAACCAGCTCCGAGGCACTAGAGGCTGGCTCTTCAGGCTCTTGCTGGGGCCAAAACTTGCCGGCTTTTTGTTTTGCTTGGTCTATCGCAGTCTCCCGGATCCCAGCATCTCTGACACGCGAGGGTCATAGATGTGTCACTTCCGAGTCGGAGCGCAGTGGACGCTGCTCAAGCCACAGTTGCCCTCTTATCATGCTGGCTGACTGACCTATCCTCTCTCTTTGACTCATCTGAAACTCGCTTTAGACTCCCCAGTACCATCCGTTCATCTCCCTGGACGTGCGCTGCCCAATCTTCGGCGGCTTCCGATGGTGTACGCCCCAGAAGCCATCGGCGGAGGGATTCTTCCGTTGCGCGTTATGCGGGTCATGCTTGATGCGGGTGAAGACTCCGTCTTGGTGGTAGCCATTTGACGAGAACAATGTACATCTTTCTGATCTCTCGTAAGTTCGTCTCACTAGCCGTCCTCCTCCTGAAGACTCTGTTAGAAGGTTACTTGGTTCTGGAGCCCAGCCGGCCTGACAAAACCCGCTCACAAGAGACGCCCTTGCGTCACGCACTGCCGAAATGCACAAATTGCACAACCGAGACTAACATAAATCGCGTTCTACAGTCACCGCATGCATTATTCCACATATGTACGTGAGTTTGACTCGTTCGCCAGGCCTGGCTCGCTTCCCCCCTGCACTTCGCAATACGGATTACGCTCCTCCCGAGGAACCCTTTCTACAAGGCGCCGTGTCTGTGGACTCGAGCTGCCCAGTCCGTCTCCGTCTCCGGGGCACTGTTTGGTCCTCTCCGGCAGCGACCGAGGTCCATCATCTCCCGAGGTTGCACAGGGATCGGAGACGCTTCTCGCTTCTCACAGATGCCATGCGTGCGTCCGCTAAGCACCCTGCTGACGAGAGGACGGTTCTACCGTATGCGCGGGCAGGGGCGGACGCTTGGCGCCTCAGCAGGTGCAAGTCACTGATTCAATTGCAACCGTGTTTTGGTTTCATCCCAGCAGGATTGACTGCCATTATGTCTGGACTCCTCAATCCGTGGCGTGAATGCTCTTCAAGAGGCACATAAATCCTATATCCATTGGAAGTGCCAAGAAACGCCTTCGTTCATGTGTATGTTGTGTTATCCAGCTCTCCGTGAACGTCGGAATGAGCTTGACAGGACTTGCATGTCACTGGACATGTCGTGTCAGGGCCGCCCCAGGGATTTTGCTGTGCCTGTCCAACGCTCGTTCAACGATTCGATAGCTGACTTTTTGCTGCTGACACAAACTGACACGCAGTGATGCCAACCAATATTCCGTCCCTGGTAGATGGTGGATCATCGCGCACATCGCAAAGTCATTGCGTGCATCGCATCGAATAAGTTCTGCTTTTGGTGACAGACTCAAGGAACGGACGACCGGCAGATTGAGGGCTGCTGAATGATGTAGGAGGGCGTTGGCTCGTTCGCTCCGAGTCGACCGTATCTGGAGGCGGTATCACCATCATACCCCGCATGCGCAAATCACTAGACTACTCCAATTACTCAGACTCATAGGATATGTCCGACTGTACTGTACATCAGATCGGGCCGAAGGTTGCGTTCTCCTCGAGATGGTCCAAAAGCTACAACTCAGATCATGACGAATGTATCGTTAAATAACTTTGAGTCCATCCACCCTCCTCTCTCCCAACTTGCAGCATGTTCACGCAGCATCGCTAAGCTTGATTCCGTCGGGTGTCTCTTTCTCGTTGGCACTCCGCCTCGACGTTTCTTGCTTGTACTGACGGGGAAGGAAACCGAGTCCGAGCACATAAAGCGCCCAGAAGACCTAGAAAGCACATTCAGTTTCCACGAAAGTAATGAAGAGTGTAACTGACGATGATCAGGGCCAGCCACGCATTCTTTGCAGACTGTCGGACAGGGTGGATGTTCCCTGTGATCTGCGGCCACTCCGTGTAGATACCATTGTGAACCTGGATGTGGTTTGTTAGGCACTTATTCGTGAAGCACGTGTTGCGAAAAATTGACCTGCCACGAAGCCAGCGCCAAGATTACGATCCCGAGAATTGCATGGAGGTAGTTCTGCGGAGGACGGCCGCCCGGGATACGAATGGGGATCTTGACGTAGTGGATGAATACCCCGATGAAGATTTGGATGATGTAGAGGATCATGAGGGCAGTCCCAATACGCTGGTCAGCCGCATGTCAACATTCAACGTGGGCCTACCGGTACAATCGATGTGGACTCACCTTATGTGCATCGGACGCTGTGCCTCCGAATCGCGAGTTCGCCTTTATACCCAACGCCCATCCTGCAAATATGACAGGTCCAGAGATCAGGAAGTTAACGGCGGCATGCGGCCAGAACCACCTTCACCAAGATTGAAATCAAACTCAGAAGAACGTCGTGTGAACATAGGACTGACCCATTCGTGAAGGTACGAAGGTATCGCGCTATGAGGGTGCCCAAAGGTAATAATATCAGGAACCCGATAGATGCGACCAAAGCATGATCTCGGGCTTTCTTCTCCGCTGGGAAGAGAGGCAAGGACGGCGGATGGGGAAATGGGCTGGACATCGGACGCTCGCACCAGTCTGAGAGGCCAGCTGGATAAGGCGCGCAGGCCTGGATGTCGACCGCCGTCCACCTTATATACACCCGACAGGTGGCTGAAACGCTTAGTACTATTGGGACAAATGGAAAAGCGCGCCGCACAGCATGGTGAGTTGCCTGCCCGACAGAACGACTGCGGATGTGGCCCGTTGTCAGATTATCGGCATGAGCGCCTGCGACTTGCTCGAAAGGTATAGAAATATTCCCAAGCGTGGATGCGGAGTTGGAGCGAGCGAGGCAGCCTGCAGGTTGCGTGCGTTTGGGCTGTAAGAAGCCACCCTAGGCGTGCGGTGTCCGATTGAGGTGCCTGCTTGCTAGAACCATGATCAGTGAATACGTCTATGACGACTTGCCTTCGCAATGCAGCCTGAGCTGTATATGAGGAAATGCAGTGGTGCTGCGGTCGTAGGCGAAGAAATGTTCTCAGGCAATCGTCGGCAGAGGAACGGCAAGCCCAATAGTTTGATTATAATTGGATCCGAAAGGGAACCCCGCTCAGCAAGCACGCGGAGCATGCCTTAGGGAGGACAAGTGCAGTACAAGTGCCCGTGTATGACCGTCAGACTGTGAAAACGGCGACCTCGGAGATGATGGAAGGGCGAGCATGAAACGCCACGATCGCGAGGCACTGCGGAAACGTATCAAGTTCACGGTCAACGAGGACATTAACACGGAATAGTCACATACAGTACCATTGCTATACCAGGTGATCATGGCAGCTTGGGTGGCTCGCTGAAGTCATACTTTCTCCAGCCGGAACTGCCGGAGAGACCGTCGAGCTGTATTATTTGAAGCTTGACTACATAGCCGTGCGAGCAGTACGACAGTTGGGAAGGAGCGACGCAACGGCATGTGCCGTGCCCAACCGTAAGCTACCTCCAGTGCCAGTGCCAGTGCCAGTGGACGCGACACATCTCCTTTCAAAGTCATCAGTGATTTGCGCAAAGACCGATACATATCAACTCAGCCTTGTTCACCACGTTCGCATCATCGAATGGGGAAGCTGAACTTCACGACAGACGAAGCATCTCTCCTCAAGGCATACCGCATATCAGACCTCACACCAACGTACTCTTGACTACATGCGTTGCGACGAACCCGGCTAATACTTGGTGTAGGAAGTGGGAAGATGTGGACCATGAGGACTCGATAGCAGGGCAGCTTGCCAGTCCGACCGGAACGAGTGCAGATGGCGAAGGCGATCCTCTGGGGCTTGGGGCATACGTAGAGTGCGTGGCAACCTTGGCTGCCTCCTTCATGGTCTCCTCAATCCTGCCCGCAGCGTCCGTAATATGGACTTGGAGTCGCGTCAGTGCCCACCGTTGCAACCGTCGCCTGCTACTGACCTGCTGCGCGAACAGGCGCCTCCGTTCTGATTACTTCAAAATCTTTCGATCCGAAAGCATTCCTCTCCGTCGTCCATCCGAACGCGACCTATCAGGATCTTGCTGCTGGAATTTCCCACCTCCGGGGCGCCATCGACTCGCGTTCGGAGGCTATACGCGTGCTCGTGGAGGACAACTTTGATCGTTTCGTCGCGGTGAAGGCTTCCAACGACGGTGCGTCAGTCGCTGCGCCAAATTCTCGTTGAACGTAACGTCCTATCGTAGCTCTCCAGGCTGAGATGGCCGATGGCCTACTGTCCGCGCCCAGTGAATACGCCTCGAAACCTTTGCGAGACCAATTGAAGCGTAAGGACAAAATATATGCATACTCATGATGGTGTAGGAGCTGATTTTGCTATCAAGGGGCTGCTACGAAGGCCAATCAAGTGTTTCTACCTGTCCTCGAGAACGCAAGCAAAGCTCAGAAGCTGCGATCCACCCTCGGCGTCTTTGAGCGTTCGAAATTCTTCTTCAATCTCCCTGCGGCTTTGATCGAGTCCATGGAAGCGGTATGAAGTTCTCTGCCCTTTGCATCATCTCCGAAAATCAACGCAATCTCTTGAAGGGTCGCTACGACGCTGCGCTCCGGGACTACAGGAAGGGCAAATTCTTGCTGGAGTCGCGGCCAGGCCAACTACTCCCAATCTCGACACCAAAGGACAGTCAAGCTGGTGCCATCGCCGAGCAGCAGCAGAAGCGCATTCTAGACAAGGTGTGGGCCAACGTCGAGAAGGTGATGAGCGAGATGCGTGCCGTCCTGCTGAGGCAGCTCCGAGAACCTGGTCGGCCGGTGGAGGAGCAGGAGAAGAAGATCGAGTGAGTGATTTGCGCGATATATGCGCAGTTGGGACCTGACCTGGATATACTTGCAGAATTCTTCTAGAGCTCAACACATCTGAAGATCCCGTATGGGTGTACTTTGACGCACAGCATCAATTCATCCTGGACCAGATGAAAAAGACATATCAAACAGCAATCGGTGTCGTCAAAAGTAGGTCAACTCTTACATGCTATGCACTTTTCTCCCTCAATAATTTATACCTGTAACCAGGCAAGCACGACAAGAACGCATCGAAAGACTCACTGAACTCTTCATTGGCAACACAGCTACGGAGATGTATTGCAGCATTGAGGACAGGCCAGCAAGAAATGATAATTGGTACGAAATGTCTGTTTGTCTGAACTGTGCCATTTTAGCGTTCTGAAATGATTCCCCAGCTCAATCAGGTGGTCATGAAGTCTGGCAGGCGGTGGTGGAGATGGTCAAGGCAGTCTCAGAGGTTCTTATGGCTGCCCTTCCCCACTTCTGGCGGATATCCAAGAGCTTTTTAGACGGCAAGTACAAGAAGGTAAGCATCGCTACCCTTCTGCCTCTCGAGGAACTTGTCGACGTCTATCGTCAGACGACTTCGTCCAGCAGCTCGCGCCGCAGCCCGTCACAAGTGCGCACCATGGCGCTCGACATGGTCAAGCTTTACATCTCGTTGCTGTCCGAGTTCTTTGTCTTCTCAGATATGGCGGTCATGACGCCGTCGGCAGGCAACAGCCTCGCCCCGCTCCTTCCAACGGACTCAAATTCCCTAACAACGTCGCATTACTTGATGAAGGTCCTGAGTGAGATCCAGGAAAATGTCAACGAGATCAACGGCATGGAGATATCGTCGGAGACGAGCACGAGCTTGAAGGGTCTACTGGAGAGCGCACGGTGGCGCTTTGTGGATATACTGGTGCACGCTTGGCTGCGAGGTATGGTCTTTATTACAACTCAAGTGAACGAGCTGCCTGACGTATTAAGACGCGAACATCTTCTATTACCTCGAGACCTGGGTGTCTTCCCCCACCGAACCCTTCACTACGTCATACCTCTCCGACATCCAGCTCTTCCAGCGGCAAGTCACCACGTGGGCGTTCAAATTCGCTGGCGGCGTCGACGCATCCGCGTCGTCCGCGCGCCTCGGGAAGCAGTACCCCATCCCAAACGAGTTTGTCGTGAAGATCACAAAGGCGTTCCTCGACGCGCTGTACGCGTTTCTGGACGGGCTCGTGCATCTCGCCTCAGACGAGGCGCCCCCGGCCGTCGAGCACGCGTCCACGGTCGGCGATGCGGTTGCAGGCGTCAATGGGCGCCCGAATCTGCTGGAGCTTGTGGATACGTCAACCGTGGAGACGCGCACGCTGCTCGTAGTGTCGAACTTCGGGCATCTCAAGAAGTCGCTGATCCCGAGCATGGTCACAGAGCTAGAGGGCGCGTTTTCGGTCACAATCGACGCGGACAGACAGGTGGGTTGTCTACGCATGTGACTAAAGAGAGAGAGCTTATGCGGCGAGCAGACGTTGATGACCGTGGTCACCGAGCTCGACAAGACGCTCTTCGAGGGCTATGTCAAGCCGAAATCGGTCGCCGCCACAGAGAAGCTCCGCGCAGGCATTCTGGACCCTACGATGGACTGGTATGAGACACCACAGCCCACCGGTGAGTTATCTCCACTTCCGTTGCCCTGTTTTGCTGATCATGCATTCTGGCACAGAAATCCGGCCGTACATGTACGAGACGCTCATGTATCTCGTGGGCGTGCACGCACAAGTCAGCAGCGCTGCCGCGCCTCTAATTGATCGTACTCTCAACGCGCTCGTCGACGGCCTCGCTCAAGAGTCCCTGAAAGACTTCCGGCAAGTCAAACGCTTCGGCATGGGCGGCATGCTGCGAGTAAGCCCTCTCTCCCTACCACTCATTGTGTCGCTGACACCCGCGCCCTAGGCGACGCTCGAGATTGAATTCATGCATCAGACGCTCTCCCGCTACGTCACGGCCGCGGCCGCGAAGATGCTGTCGGACCTGTACAACAAGATCTCGCAGGCGTACGCGCGGCGCCCAGGCGACGAGAATCTGCAGAGCCACCTCGATGGCGTGAAGCGCACGCTCGCGGAGACGCGCCGCGCGACAGGCATCGAATTCCTGTGCTTCCGCCAGACGAAGGACAAGGAAAAGGCGAGCAAAGCGGACGCGGGGCGCGAGAAGGAGCGCGCGCGCGAGCGGGACGGGGGCAGGGAGCGCTCAGAGGCGGCGTCGTCGAGGAGGGAGCGGTCGAGGAAGGATTGAGTGGCTTGCTCATGGGGTGTCGAATGAATGTTCGAGGTATGTATTTATGCATCATATACCCGTGGATCGTGAAATAGAAGTACAATGCGGCGAGTCTGGTTCTTGCGAGGCCAAGATGTGAAAGCAGAATCGAGATGAAACAATAATGAAAGAAGGGTAAGTAAGGTTCATGCGAAGAGGTCCACAAGGATGGTGATAATGCCGAGCACTAGACTAGCGTTCAGCTCCCGAGTCCCAAGGTAAGGACAAAAGAGACGTTAACGCACCAATCTCGATGCCGATGAGCGCGATGACTATCTGCTCGAGGCGCTCTGAATGACGGCTGCCGACGGATTCTTTCAGAAGCTGGAGCATGTCTTGCAGAACCTGGGAGAACGTCAGCGTCCTTCCGAAGCTCAGGGTCGCGTCGAACCCACCTCGACACGCGTGTTAAGCAGGTTGATGCGTTGCGGAAGCTCTAGGTAACTCCGCGCCGCGTCATACAAGGGCTGCAGGTCAGGGTACGACTGTAGCCTG
Source organism: Auriscalpium microsporum (assembly GCA_019914985.1). Classification (NCBI taxonomy): domain Eukaryota; kingdom Fungi; phylum Basidiomycota; class Agaricomycetes; order Russulales; family Auriscalpiaceae; genus Auriscalpium; species Auriscalpium microsporum. Next base: position 1,033,463 of record JAHLMG010000012.1, on the reverse strand, counting down.
TTTCAGGAGACGAGGTCTGACATGACAGAGGAAAACATGAAGCGCACCCAGAAGACTTCTGGTGAATCGAGCACGGAGCCCACGGATGAGATATTGGCGCGCAGGAGAAACACCTCGCCCATCTTACGCATGATCTCTGCATGTTTCACTGTCAGAAATTTCCGCAGAAAAACGAGATGGTTTACCTTTGTGAGAGAGCCCAATCTTGCCAGTCTCACTGATTATTTCTGGGTATTCTTTTGTTTCTTCGATTGTGTTGGATATGAGCCCTTCGAACTGTCATATTGCGACATCAAAACTATCGGTGCAGAGTGCTGGACTGAGGGGCGTACGAGGGATATCTTGACGGATTGTGAGAGGGCGTGTGACAGCGAAAGTTTCGTCCTAGTGAATGTCAGGTAGTGCTGATAGCTTGGAGGCAGCTGCCATACATGTAGCTTGAGCCCTTCCTCAACGTGATCACGTCGTTGTATATTCGACTGTAGTTTGCGTAGTAAAAGTTGAGGTCTTCCATCTCTACATCGTGAGGTGCTGGAGTGGCAAGTCAGTCTTTGTGAAAGACGGTATGCTCGCGAAGAACGCTAACCTAACTTCTCCACTTCAAACCTTTTTCTGCACGATGTGTTAGCTACAGAAAACCACAGCAGAGAGGAGCACGCACAGCGATGACAGGAACCTCCGCTCTTGCGGCTCCGTCATGCCCCAGATGACCACTGTCCCATACGAGAACAGGAAGATCTCCGCCTCGCTCGCGTCCGTGTCCCATTTGCTCCGCTTGCGTTTCCCCACACCTGCACCTGCACCCGCATCACCGTCACCGTTTTTCAGGGTCGATCCCGATCCAGCCTTCGGGTGCAGCTCCGGCACACCCAGCAAGTCCCCAGTGGCGGTCTCGCTATCGGATGGCAGCGACTTCATGCGAGACGGCCGGGAGTCTGACGATGTGGCAGGCGGGTCGTAGATGTAAGGCGTGTAGATGACATCCTCGATGAGGCGCGGATTAGTGTGGTAGGAGGCGCGCCGTGCGTTGAAAAACTTCATGAGGTCCTGAAAACGGTACGAACTGGGTAGGTGGATCAGCGAAGGAACCGCTGAGCCAGGACAAAGGTGTGCGCACCCCGCAGTCGCGTACGCCGTCACACGAGGCAGCGACTTAGCCTTCTTTTTGGTGAGCCGCAGCGCGTCTCGACGCGCCGTGCCCGCTGGGATGCGTGCAATCTGGTTGTACACCTGCGCGGAACACGATCAGTCAACAGTGTCGCGCACGGCGACGCCCAAGCACTCACCTCTGCCTCGACCTCATCAGGCTCATCGTCGTCACCCACATCATCGTCGTCACTCTCGCCAGTTGTGCCAGAACCGTCACCCTTGTCCTTCGCGGGGCGCAGGAGGACGCGCTTCACAGGGACAGGGTCCAGTTCTGGTTCTGGTTGCTCGGGAAGGACCTTGAGCTTGCCCGCGACCTTTGTTGTGCGGTTGGCACCGCGTGGCTTGAGCTCGTCAGGGACGGCATGCGGTGTGCCTCTGTTTTGCTGGCTGGAGGACATGGGTCAATATTGCGATGTGCGCCTGACGCAAAGCAGCGATGACGCTTGTGCCGACAGTAGATTACGCGCTATTACGCGGCTATCATATTTTTAATTGTTGCTGGCCAAACATATCCCTGGTCGTATATCGGTTAGTACACGCGCCTGTCATGATCGAAGGCCGCGCGAGAGCTGGGTTCGACTCCCAGCCAGGGAGACGTTACGATTTAATTTTGCCTTTTATTTAGTACATCAATGCAGAGTTTTACCTTGCCCTGGCATGGTCTCTCACCCCCGTAATGAAGGCACATTTACAGGCACGGCTATGTTTGTATCTCGTCGCCACAAGAGTCTTATCCTATCCTATCCGTGCGTTGCGACTGTATGTTTTGGCAACAAGCGGGCAAGGTAGCGGCCGCCCGCAGCGGCGCTTTTCGAGTGCAGATATTCAGCCGGATTATCTCGTCCAGACAAAAAAAATAGGAGTGTATGTGCAACAGAATCATGGATATCATCCTCGTCACTCGTACGGACACCGTGTCACGCTTGCTCCGTTCCTTCCGGGCCAAGCATCCCCTCAAGTTCGCGTACACGACCCTCCCAACGCTCGACCTCCTTCAGCTTCCCTCGCAGCATGCCTATTTCGCGATCGATGCCCATGCGCGCCTCCGCAGTACCGATGCGCGCGAGCGTCCAGCTGCCTGCACCGTCGCCCGTCAGCGTGAGCAGCTGAGTGTGGTACTTCGTCAGGGACGGCCTGAGGCAATGTGAAGAACTATCAGCGAGGGAGGGGCTAAGGGCTGGAGGGAGTACAGACCGGAGTGAAATGGTGATGAGCGTGATGCCGATGGCTTTGGCGTGCTCGTACATCCGCCCCTCAACATCGCTCGACACGGCGCTCGTGCATTCTGGCAGAACAGGTCGTTGCATTAGTCCACACCTTGAAGGAGTACCCAATACTGACCATCAAGGATTGCGAACTTTGGCTTGTGATAGAACACCCGCGCCATCGCCATCTGCAACACATCACAGCATGAGAGCGCTGAAGTTCCATGGACAGTAGCACGTACCCGCTGCTTCTCTCCACCGCTGAGCACATCCCTCCACTCCTTCCGAGTATACCACCCTCCTTCTCTCGCTGGCAGGTACTCCAAATGCACAGCAGTTAAAATCTCCATCAGCTCCTCCTCCGTCCGTCCGGACTGCACGAACTGTGGGTATGAATGCGGGTATATAATCCTGTCTCCCCACCGGTACGTTAGCACAGATTCCAAAGAAGGTTAGTTGACACTGACTGATCAAGCAGGCTCCCTATAACCATGTATGCTCTTTGCGGTACCACGAACACCTCACCGCGCCCAGGACGGCTCACCTCCCCTCGGCCCGGCGCCCATAGGCCCGCCAGAATACGCGCGACGGCCGTCTTGCCCACACCGTTTGAGCCAGTGATCATCAGATGCTCACCCTCGCCCATCACCAAGTTCAGTTCCCGGACGAGCGGCGGCGAGACATCACTTCCCGGTATCGACACGTCGACGTTATCAACGCTGATGAGGGAGGTTGTGTTCGTTTCGGGTAGTAGAGGGAGGGAGTGCAGGGTAGATAACAAGGTGTATAGCCGTGTGGTGAGGCCTGCGAGCTCTAGAAGCTCCTTTCCAGCGTACATGAGCCGTCCACCGGCATCCGCCAGGGAAAGGAGCAATCGTCGAGAGGAAATGTAGTCTAAGGAGCGATTAGCGAGCGAAGGGACGAAACGGCCAGACTAACTCTCTGTTCGGTTCGCAACAGCGTCGTTCTTCTCGCGGCCGTTGGGGTCATCGGCTTGTACCCCAACTGACCGCCGCCGCGTGAACAAGACGGGGATTGAGATCAAACAATACCCGGCTGCAGACCACAAGTACTTGATGACGTAGTCCTCGGTCCATTCGTACGCAATACGAATCTGCATGCGATGTCAACAAAGAACTCGTTGTGGAGGTGGAGGCGCCACACGAACCTTAAAAATCGAATTGACGTGCCTAATGAGACGAAGGTATGCTCTCCACAAGATATCGCGCTCGCGCTTGCCTCCGTCATAGAAGCTAGGCGGTAGTAATATATCAGCAATATGCCCCTCAATATAGCTGCTGCTGCGACGCACGCAATCTCTTCAGCTTCCCGTCCACGCGACCTAACCCGCACGGTATTCACCCTCCAGTCGCATTTCGACAGCGTTAGACGCCAAAAGCGGGTGTTTACAGCTCGCAAAATGCGAGCTGTGACATAATAGTTGAGGAAGAGCGCGGCAGTGCCGCGTACCCCAAGGGTGCGCGAGAGTTGAGAAGTGAACAAATGAGGTCCAGAAGGGGCTTTAATAGGTTGCCGCTAAAAGTTGAGTAGTGAGCGACCCGAATTCAATCGGATGCGCGGCAGAACGTACTATAGTCCAGATAGGCTTTCTGCCCAACTGGCTACATCGGAGGTGATGTACTGGTCTACCCCTTCAAGCCCATCCTTCCCCTTAACACGATAGTAGCGAAGATATGGGTCAGATGATAGGTAGAGGTCGTGGATGTAGCGCGTGAGACGCGTGCGTAGCCGAATAGATAGTCGTGACTGGAGGTGTCGGATCTGTAGCATGGCCTCAATGAGGAAAGCCACGGGGGATTAGGCGTGATGCGCACCATAGAATAAGAGTTGGTGTAGTGCTGGGTGGCGATGAGGAACCATAACCCAAGGCCCTCCAAGAACCCCTTCCCCTCTGCGCTGACCTAAGTCGATAGCGGCCACTCAATGTTCGTACAGTGGCGCACACAGGCAGACTCACAAGAGCGCGTACCGATCCTGCCATCTAACTTCGCGACAGGCATGCCTCAGGGACTGTTCGCAGTTACGAGAAAAAACGCTTGCACGACGACGACAGCCATTCCTTCGACGATACGGACGGAACCACAATGCGGAGGATCGAAACGAGCTGCCTTGAAGAAAGCACGGTCAATATGGATGTGTTTCTTACGCTGCTGGGGGATAGTGGAGGGAAGAGTCGATTGTGGGGCGTCGGATATTGATTTCGATGTTGGGCGGAAATCGGAATCTGAAAGAAAGTCAACTAATGCTAGTCAGTTTTCGCTACAACACGCTGGATCTGGACAGATAAGTAGAGAGGCCTCGGAGGATCGCAAACCACGACACGAGATGTGCTCTTTCGCGGAAGGAGAAAGTCACGGTGGCAGGATCTTTTTGAAACGCGACCTGGTGATTTGTTCTCGGAACGGAACCAACAGCTCCTGCTTCCATCTGGGCCATCAACGTAGAGATGCTGCATCGCCTGCGCCAGCTCCTGCGGGCTCAGCTTGTGCCTCTGGAGCGCATATTCACGTAGTTTGGCTGGCCAAGGCATCCTTCGGACCAGATATTAGACGTGTTCGTAGAATGAGGATGGTCGCGAGCAAGATGAAGAGCGGCGGACGCGTGCGCAAGTGCGCAGGCAGCAGTTTTGAGTGCGCTGCTGCCATTCTGAAGGGCTAGGTGGTGGTGGTGGTAAAGAATAAGATCAAGTGGCCATGTGCAACGACGCCAAATGGTGCAGAAGGTGACGCTCCGACAGCGCCTTTCACATGTTTTTCCCCACACCATATTTGAATTTCGGGGTTAGGTCTTACATAGATCTGAAGCAGGGTTAAATTTTAATTAGGTGAAGCACTTCTCGACCCCAAGGCGCCGGCCTAGCCAAGCACTGAGCATAGCTGACAAGGATAGGATCCGGATATCAAATAGAGCATATGTAGTCACTACTGTACAAGCAAGAACATGAAACCTCCCGCGAGCCCCATGACATTGCGGGTCCACGAGATGCTTGATCACGCGCAGCCTTGGCAGATGCCCACCATGAATCTCCGTCAGCGGCGCAGTGTTCGCAGGGACAGTGATATTCGGGTACAGCGATGTGCCGGACAGGTCCTGGCCGAGCGACATCGCGAGTGCCGCAAGGCGGTCCCCGCTTGCTTGGACGATTCCAACAATGTCCGCGTCGTGCGTGGGGTCCGTCCACAAAGCCCAGCTGTTAATCAACGCCTGGAAGATAGAGCGGTCTGCGGGCCTTGCGGACTCCGCGGCGCAGGTGAGTTGAAGTGCACTTGGTGAGACGAGAATAGCATACTCGCCTGGATAGCGGTACCACGAATGGCGCCGTGAGGTACTTTCCTGCGTTCGATAACTCGGACTGGGATGCCATTCTTGCACAGAGTGAGAGCAGATACGAGGCCGGACGGGCCAGCTCCGCCCTGCCGAAACGGAACAAGCTGAAGACACACAATAAATGATAGCCGTTTAGAGAGTACGCACGATCAGTACTTGAAGATGCGCTGACATCGAGTAGGGTGGATGGTGGTGTTGTCAATACAGGCGGTTGGTATGGGAATTCGCAAGACCTTCGAGTCGGTGCTTCCTAAGTAGCGGCAATGGGATCTATATCTGTGGGCTCCGGTAGCCGCTCAGTACTTGAGAATGAGAACGCTGTGAAGCAGCCAACTTGAGGTAAAGCGGGTTGCAAGGTGCAACTCGTTCGATCAGAAGCCTTGCGACCTGATTATTCAACGAGCATTGGCACTGGCCGGGCGGGTAAGGCAGGCGCCTGCAGGTAAGTAGAGCAGAGTCTGTGCATTGGCAAGGATATTTGGACAAATGGATAGCTGCTGTGGCCGAGGCTGTGAGCGAATCCGAGAGACTGGAAGGGAGACAATGGAGAACAAGCCTCGATCACGTGGGCGGACGCGGACGCGTTGATGTTTGGCACTGTTTGCTGTGGTTGAACCCGAAGAGACCAAAACCGGATGGGCATAAGCGCTCACCTGCTCGCCCACGACATCGACCATCTCTCCCGCCTCTCCTCCCCGCCTCTCTCTCTCTTCTTTCTTTCACATGGCTTCAAGCATACCCGTGAGTTGTCTTCAACACCCTATCTTGGTTCCCAGCCCAACGGTATTCGTGTTCACCGCAGACGAGGCGTGTAACACGAACCACGCGCACCAACGTCCTCAAGGACGAAAACGCACTTGCGCGTCCCCGCATCGCTACAACACGCCCAAACCCCTGCCCGCCTCCAATGCCACTGCAAACACTGCAGGCCCCGCTCGCGCATCCGCGGCGACCGCCTCAACACGTGCCAAAGCCGTCAGCAAGGACTCGGCAGCTGAGCAGGACCCCGCTGCGCAAGGCAAGCGCAAACGCTCCGCATTCGGTGAGGTGGTCGTCAACAAGCCCAAAGCGGGTGCCGCTGCGGCCAAGGGCAAGGTAAAGGACGAGGCGTCAGCCGCCGGACCTCACCATGCGCCCTCCAAGTTCGCCGGCGTGGTCATAAAGTCGAAGACCACAACTTTTACGACTACGACCACCGCTGCGCCGGCCGCCTCGAGGCAAGTCCTGCGCACCGTTGTGGCGCCCCCTGGGCTTCTGTCCAAGCGCGTAACTCGCTCCTCGGGCGCTGCTGAGCACGTCCATGATGGGCCCAAACCGAGGCCAGAGTCACCTGATCTTCATGAGCCTATGGCCATCGACCCGCCCAACCTTCCTGCGCCTCCTCGTCGGCTGCCGCACACCCGAAAGAGTGCCACCATACCATCGAGGCGTACGTCGGGCCACTCGATCAAGCATGAGCCCGAGGCGGACGAAGAACTGGACGTTGGACCAGTGCACAAGAAGCGGCGAACGTCCTCCGAAGCTCCTGAAGAATTCGATGAAGAGGCGCAGGAGGAAGTGCAGGTGGAGGACCACGTCAACGGTGCCACAGCAGAGCTGGAGCGGCACATCGCGGAGATTTCGTACGAGGCGGAGGCTGATCCGGACGGGGATGACTGGGTGGACCTGGACGCGGAGGACGCTGACGACCCGCTCATGGTCAGCGAATATGTGCTGGAGATCTTCGAGTACATGAAGGTCGTCGAGGTGCGCCGCAGTCTCTTAACTATTTGATGTGTCGGCTGACACCCTGCTTCAGCAAACTACTCTCCCGAATCCCAATTACATGGAGAATCAGAAAGACCTGGCATGGAAGATGCGTGGCATTCTCACCGACTGGCTCGTTCAGGTGCACATGCGCTTCAGGCTCCTCCCCGAGACGCTATTCCTCTGCGTGAACATCATCGACCGCTTCCTGTCGGCTCGTGTCGTCTCCCTCGCCAAGCTGCAGCTCGTCGGCATCACGTGCATGTTCCTCGCCGCCAAGGTGGAGGAGATCGTGGCGCCGTCGTCGCAGAACTTTCTGTATTGCGCGGACTCGTCGTACAATGAGGCGGAGATCCTGCAGGCGGAGAAGTACATTCTCAAGACGCTGGACTGGAACATGGGCTACCCCAACCCGATCCACTTCCTCCGCCGTGTGAGCAAGGCGGACGACTACAACGTGCAGGTGCGCACGGTGGCGAAGTACTTGATGGAGATTCAGTGCGTGGAGTGGCGTCTGATCGCGGCGCCGCCGTCCCTATTGGCGGCAGCGGCCATCTGGCTGGCCAGGCTGATCCTTGGTTATGAGAACTGGGTTAGTTCTATCGCCTTTTCTCCGTGACCTGTAGTTGATCGCATCCTCAGACCCCGAACTTGGCGCATTATTCGTCGTATGCTGAGAGTGCGCTGGTGCCCACGGCAAATCTGATGTTGAACTACGTGTTGAAGCCCATCCGCCACCCGTCCTTCTACAAGAAGTACGCCGCGAAGAAGTACTATAAGGTACGCCGTCTCCACGTTTTGTTTCTCGGGATGTTTTTGCTGATCTGCCGCCTAGACAAGCTCGTTCGTTCGCGCGTGGGCCTTGGAGCGTTGGGATGAAAACAGCCCCGTGAACCTGGTGGACGAGCTTTCTTCCCTGAAGGCACTCATTCGCGCGGCACGCAGTCGGGCGGTCGAAGCAGGCTTGGATCCCTACGCAGCGGAGCCGAACACACTTCATGCGCTCTCATAAGGGCCGTCCACCGACGGGACCACGCCGTCAGCGGACCTATCGCATTGCACCATCCATTCGCATCTTTTTATTGGTCAATATAAGCCGTTCAACCATCTGCCTTCAAGTTCAAACCCCTCAAGCATCATCCTGTCGTGCTCGGTGCATGTCCGCCCATGCCCCTATGTCGCCTATGCATCCAAATTCAAGTTCATTCACTCCCTCATACATCACACGCACTCAGCTTTTCGCATGCATGCTATCGTACGCTTTCCTCGTCGCTGCTTGTTATCCAGCCCCGTCCGTCGATCTGTTGTTCAAGCGCCCGCGTCTCGATACGCTCTGTCTGCTTGCTGTGTGCCAGCCCGTTTCGCTGCCTTTGTCCGGCGTGTTATAATCCCCTCTGCGATCCCCAAGCCTCGCCCAGTCTACACCGACATTGTCCCCGCAGCTCGCGATACACCACATCATTACCGTCCAAGCCAAGCCAAGCCAGCCCAATTCATGCTCGTTGTCTCGCGCAATCTGTTCACTACCACATCATCTACCTTTTCGTTCCCTTTGTTCAACCCCATCCTTCCCCGTCCCTTCGTTTCGTTTCCGTATTGACCGAGGCCGTCACCGTTCTGTACATACCCTTGCAATCGCACGTCGCGCCGGATCTATATCCCCTGCATTGATCGCGGTGCGAAGGAACAAACAGGGCTACGTATATACATTCTAGTTAACTGTACGTACAACTTGTGAAATTATATTTGAGCAATGAACACATGCGTGGATTTGAGGACGGAAGAGCCTTTGTACTAAGGATGCCTGAAGATAGCCTTTCGACTGTCAGGATCCTTTGGGATCCGTTGAGGCCAATCCAAAAGGCGCAATATTGGTCCACCTTAACTCTACGTGCTGAAAGCGCTGATGGCCAGATGGCTGACCTTGGCACAGAAGATACTCAATAAACTCAAAAAGCTCAATAAACTCAAAAAGAAAGTGAAGTCGTTTGGCGGGTTGATAGCAAGCGTCCGACTCCCGAGTATGTCCGACAAGGTTCAACAATGCCCAGATGTTTACTTCCCACAACTTGAGGCTTGAACGTTGAACTTCGGCCCTGTCACGCTTCGCATTTACGGTTGTGGAATATCTTGGAACAGTCAACAGGGCGATGTACCAGGCCTCAAGGCCTCAGGTACGCCGTATTTTATGACTGTCCCGTATTCTATGACTTTCCCGTCTCTTCCAGGTCGGAAGCAAACGAGCTTCCGCATTCGACATCTCGACAGCTTAGTACTACTTATATGAACTTCCTCTGCACGCACTCGTTGCCTCACGCCCACCATGGCCACAATTGCTACCACTGACACTTGCTGGCACTGTGATAATAACCCCCCGGGCCTCCAGCGCTGCACACGCTGCCGTCTCGCGCTGTACTGCGTATGTGACTCATTTATGCCATCAGCATGCATGCACCGGCACTCATCGACAACCCGCACCTGCCCAGAACGCTGCATGTCAAAAGGCTGCATGGAAACTGCACAAGAGTGCGTGCAGTGCAAATGCGATTTCGAGTACCCCGCCCTCTGCGTCTGTCAAGGCAGTGCGTCTCAAGGGAGGCTTCAATCGGCCTTTCTTCCCCGAGCAGCTCGACGTGCCTCCTGACCACCCGTTCTGGGGCGATGGCACGTCCGTGAGTCCTGTGTCGCAGCTTGTAGGTGTGCCGATCAAGATATGGAGGGAGGCACACGAGCTGCCGCTGGATCATGAGAACGACGCGAACAGGGATAACCAGAGCGTCACGTATCTTATGATCAAGCCAGAAGTTGGCTTTTCGACCGCGAGGTAAAGTTGCGGGATTGTCGTGCAGTGTGGCGATCTGACTTGTCCTGCACAGATGGTTGAAGAACATCGGCCCCGTGATCATCGCGCGGGCGGACCAGAAGGCGCTTTCCATCGTCGCGCTCGAGATGATCTGGATGTTCTGCGACATGATCCTCGACAGATTCGGGGATAACCGCCGTGCGCCCTGGGACATGTACAACCAGGCGGCGTTCAAAGAGTTCTGCGAGAACTACAAGGAGAACTTCATCGAGAACGGGAGGCGCGTAGATGAGTTCGAAGCGCAGGAGCTTCCGCTGTGAGCGATCCTGTACGAAAAGACGGGACCTCTTTTTCAGTGTGCTGGGCAGTGTATGCAATTGTAGCATCGGACGGTTATATAGTTGTTTTCGTTCAGAATATGCCCGGGCCATCCTCCCCTCGGCCGGCGCAGCCCGCGTGGCCTGCCAAATGCGGGTTGCGACCCGCCGACGGCACGTGCCACGGTCTCTTTGGTTTCCATTTGTGGCCCCGAGCGATGACCTGAGTAGCTGCACGTAACTCTCTTAGTTCCAAATTCCGCTGACGTTTGCCACAGAGCTGACGAGAGCTTTGTCCCTACCCTACGTGGTACTCTAACAAATCACCGGCGGAAAATGCGGCCATCGCAATCGCATAAATGCCAGCCAGCAGCGCTGTGTCAGGGCCAACTTGGCCCACCCGCTCTCCCTTTGCACCCACTTATTCACAGATGTCCGGTCGCAAGAACGTGGTCATCGTCGGCGGCGGAGGATTTGGCGCGGCTCTAGCCCGCTCTCTCTCTCAGAAGCTCGACCCTACGCAGCACACCCTCACGCTCATTAATTCACGCCATTATATCATCTGGTACCCCGCAACCATTCGCATGACCACCATCGCCGAGCAGGAGCTCGAGAAGTCTTGCCTTCTCCCGTACGACAATCTTCTCGTCAACGGTCTCGGCACGATCAAAATTGCACGCGTCGTACGCGTCGATGCGCGCACAGGAGGCAACGGTGGCTCCGTTGCACTCGACACGGGCGAGAGCATCGACTACGATGTACTGTTGCTGGCGCCGGGCTCGGTTTGGCCGGAGCCAATCAACTTCCCCGACGGCGAGAAGCGTGCTGCGGTCAGCCATATTCAGGACTGGCGTAAAAAGTTCAAGGATGCCCAGGACATTGTCGTGGTGGGTGGTGGCTCTTGCGGTATCGGTATGTGCCATTCTAAAGTACTCGTGTGCATCATTTATCGACTTCCCTGCCTCAGAGTACGCTGGGGAAGTTGCCGATTTCTATCCCGGGAAGAAGGTGACCATCGTGCATGGCCCGGACAAGCTCCTGAATTCCACATACCCGGACAAGTTTCGCAAGCGCATGGAGCAGGACGTCCATGAGACCGGAGTCAACATTGTGTTCGGAGATTACATGGACGACAACACGATCACGGACGGTTTCGTTACCACCCGCCGCGGTAGGAAGATCAAAGCAGACCTAGTGGTCAGTATCCTCTCACAGCCGCGCATACCGAGTCTAATAAGACGCTGCTCTCCAGGTCCCTGCTCGTGGTGCTAAGCCCGCTACCGAGTTCCTGAAGTCCTGGAGCGCCACCTCGGGCGATGTCCTCGATGCTCAGGGCTACATCCGCATACAATCTACCTTTCAATTGCTCTCCTACCCGGACGTCTTGGCTTGCGGCGATGCGTGCGACTGGAAAGAGGAGAAACAGTTCACCAAGGTCTACTCCCAAGAACCGATCCTCCTCCCCAACATCCTCGCGCTGCTCGCCGGCCATGCCCCTCCGAAGCAGTACAAGGGGTCCACAGAGATGATCATCGTCACCAATGGACGAGTGCGTTGAAGCTCTTTCTTACCGCGGAATCGTTGCTCACGAGGATGCTACAGTACCGCGGTGTTTCGTACTTTAACTTCCTCTGGGGAATTATCTTAGGTAACTGGTTCTCGAGTTGGATTAAGTCTAAAGACCTCCTGGTAGGCAAGGCGAAGAGTAACTATGGGCTATGAACGCGCGCACAACGTGGAGGACTTTACCTCTCAAAAGTTGTTCATCTCAGCGACTTAGAGTAATCAGTGATACCCCGCAGAAGTTTCCTTTTATTCGACGATGACGTCAAATGAGAGAAATAACATTGCGAGCAACGGTGCAAGAGGTAAAGGAATTCTAATAGTTGAGGAGAGATGACTTAGTTCAAGTATATTGGTAACCCGATGAAGGCAGAAATAGCTAGACAACAAGCGAAGCCAATATGAGCAGGATAAAGGCATATTGATTATAAGCGTATGATGTTTGCTGATACAGCGATATACTATAATGTATTAACAGCGGACAGTAAACTTCAAGCTCATCTGCCCATCAATTTCGACAGGTTCACATACAACATCCTCCATGTTCTCCACGAGGTAATGAGCACCGCAATTTTCTATCTGCGCGCGCTTGTGGCTGGTGCACACGGCAATAACTGTCGCACCAGAGGCCACGCCTGCGCGAATACCGGAGGGCGAGTCCTCGAATACGACGCAGTTTTTCGCGTCGAAGCCGAGGCAGTCGGCGGCAAGGAGGAAGGGATCGGGGGCGGGTTTGCCCGCCTTGAGGCGCTTGTCGTCGGCGGTGATGGTAACTGCGGGTGGGGTGATACCGACGCGGGTCATGCATCCATATGCTGTCAAAGAGTCAGCTGATGTGTGCTGTTTATATGAGGAAGAGTACGAACCATATGTTTTGGCGCCTGAGGTAGCGACAGCGAAGCGGCCCTCGGGAAGAGAGTCTATCATCTTCCTAACACCAGGCAAGATGCGCACCGAGCGATCAACGCTCATCGCCTCAACCCTCCATGCCTCCAGCGTGTCCTCCATGTGTGCACCACTCCCTCAACCAACGCCTCCTCATCATCGTACGCTCGCGTCGCCGTCCGCATAGTCGATTTGAGAGCGTTGCTCAAGCGCGTGATGAATGATGGGTGGCGCGGCGCATCTGAGATGTCTGAGACATCTGACAAATCTTCCATCGACGAGAGCGCGCTCGATTCAGGGGTGAGGTATGGCGTGCAGTCGATGGACGACGTGGTAGAGCTCGTGAGCGACCACGAAGGCGAGCTGTACTCCGACGCCGGCGCGGAGTTGAACGCATCTGCGTAGAAGAGATAGTGTTCTCGAAGTCGGTTACAGCATCATCCATTTCATGCGCCTTCAACTCGGGCTTGAACTGCGCAAGGTTGTCGATGGCGCGCTTGCCGTGAGTCGCAGCAATGACATGTGCCGGGTCCTGCCCGATGTCCTTGGCGACTTTGCCCCACGCGGCCTCCACGGCGGCAATAGAGTCGGTGAGGGTGCCGTCCTGCATGATAGAAATGTTAGTTATGCAGCAAACACAGCGTGAAGATGAACTGACCATATCGAAGAGGACGGCATCAGCATTGAAGGTGAAAGAGTTGTTGGTAGAAGCAAGCATAGTGATGATTAGACCGGCTAATTGAGTCTGGATGGATATAGTGTTTGTGTGGTGGGTGGATAATATAGCGGGTATGCCAGTGCAATGAAGATTGATGGCTCAAACTCGACGAAGTGGGGGGCTTCTTATACCCTGTGGACGCTAGGCGAAGCGTGACCGCACAGCCTGCGGAAAGCGGGTCGGCAGGCGGGTCGGATGGCGGGTCGGATGGCGGGTCGGATGGCGGGTCAAATGCAGCGCATTTTGATTTGGACTGGACGCTCGACGAGGTTGCGACGAGGAGCGCAGCATCCATGCGTCTGCCCTACGACGCGCCTGAGGCGCGTAGCCGCACACGTCACATTGAATGCTTGATTCGGAGCATACAGACTTCAAAACATGAGGGTGGACGCTGTACTGGTTGTTGAAGCAGAGGAGAAATGAACCGCCAGGCGAAAATCATACCTGCTGACTCATGCATGCTCCTTCGTAACGCTGCTGACCTCTACACTCTGATTGGCTGCCGCGCTGCCCTCAATTGCAGTGCATCTAGTCTCCATGAGGCAGAGTAGACAGCTTCAACCTTCGCGGCGCATTTGTGCGATAGATACAAATGGAATACATAATGATCTGATGGTGAGACATCGCCATGAACCGGTCAACGATACACAAACATTGTGAAAAAGGACGTACATCCGAAAGAATTACTTTATTGGACCTTCCCAACGCCTTTCTGCGCCAATTCCCGACCCCACTCCCGCAGGATATGCTTCTGCACCTTCCCGCTCGCCGTCTTCGGCAACTCGCTCGCGACTCCGTCCTCTCCCAAGAACCAGACCCATGCCGGTGCATTCTGTGCCGAACGCCAGGGGTTTGTGAACCTGCCTCCCTAAAAATAGTGATGCGCTTACCTGGGGGTTCATACTTTCCCATACTGCCTTCCGCACACTTTCTCGTGACAGCGGCGTGCCCTTGACTGGTCGGCGCGTGATGAATGCACCCACGACTTCGTCGTATTTCTCATCGGGTACGCTGACCACGGCCGCCTCGAGGATGCCGGGATGCTCGCACAGAGCGTTCTCGATCTGAACTGGGAAGAGGTTCTCGCCACCGCGGATGATAATGTCCTTAATGCGCCCGACGACTTACACGACTGTGGTCAGTTGGAAAAATGAACGTCAAGTGATGGCGTACTTTGAAGGTAGCCCTCTTCATCCATGACGGCTTTGTCTCCCGTGTGCATCCAAATCTTACCAGTCTCGTCCGGCTTCATGACATCGCGAGTCTGCTCTTTATCGCCCCAGTATCTTCATAAACCGTCGGTATGAGGGTTCATACAAGTATGATTGCAGCACAACGCACCCTTTCTGGACAAGGTAGCCTGAAATGAGCAGCTCGCCAGGGGTGCCAATGGGAACAACAGCGCCGTCTTGATTGACAACCTTGGCATCAACATGCGGCCGCACCTTACCCACGGTATCCGTGCGCTTGAGCAGTGGGTCGTCCGTGACCGTTTGAAAGGACACGGGACTGTGAGTTCAGATGAGACGAGATAGCGCTAGGAAGGAGCCCATTACCTTGTTTCAGCTGAGGCACACAGACGGTGAGAGTGGTCAACAACTATGAGTATAACGAACTATATCCAAAGACATACTCATTCCATAGGCGTTCGTTAGCTTTTTCAGATTCATCTTCTTGATGAGCTGTTTCATCATCTCGATCGGGACCGGCGAGCCTGCCGCGATGCCGGTTCTCAGTTGCCCGAAGTCCAATCGCTCACCCTCCGCGCGTCTTCGCTCCACCTCCGCCAGCACGCCATTGAAATGCGTCGGCACGCCATGAAGTGCTGTGCATTTCAGCTTGACAACAGTGTCGACAATGGCCTGTGCATCATAGATTTCGGAAGGGTATACAATAGCTGCACCGTGAGTCCAGGCGGCGAGGTTGCCTAGGACGAGGCGTGATTATTCGGAAGGGTAAGCATCAATATGCGCATTCGAAGATTGGAAAACTCATCAAAACAATGAAAGAGAGGAGGCGTGTTGCAGACGATATCCTCATCCGTGAGTTGCATGGCTTGTCCGATAGAGATGGCGTTGTTAAGCAGGTTATGATGGGTCAACTGGATTCTCCCGTTCAACTTATAAACGTGGCTTGCCGTACTTAAGCAAGTCATAACATACCGACACGGCTTTGGGCAAACCGGTAGTGCCACTGAAACGTGCGAGTCAAGAAATTTCAGCGTTTGCAAGTCATGTACCAGCCAATGACTTACCTCGTGAACTGAAGATTGACCACGTCATCTTTATCAAGCATCGCACCTAATTCCTGCACACGCCTGCCCTCTGACGAGTTTTCTTCCCATACCAGCACCTCCCTAAAGTCGACAGCGCATTTTACGTCGCCGAGGATGGTGTGAAACTTCGCTGGTTCACCTGTATTATCTACAGCGATGATAGTCTTCAGCTCGGGGAGCTTCTCCTCTTGGATATTACCAGGGGAAAATGAGGACAGGGAAGGCAAGGCGGACGTCAGAAGGGTCAGGTAAGACGATGTCCGAATTTGGGGGACGACGAAGAGATGGGATACGCCTACGAGGCGGAGTGTATCAATCTGTGCGAGAGATGGTAAATTAGGCGGCGATAATCGACGGGGTGTAAGACGCACGAGCTCATGTACACGGTACGCGGGGTTAATCGTAACAAGTATCGCGCCGACACTGGCACATGCCCACTGGAGCATCGCATACGCGCTGTGCACCAAAAATAGCTCGTCAATTGGCCTTCCACCAGATAAATTAATGCAACGCACCTGTTGTTGCCCATGACCACAGCAACTCGGTCCCCTTGCTTCACTCCCAATGCCAGTAGCCCCCGTGCCAGAGCATGTATGTGCTTGTCAAACTCGCCAAAACTCCAGGCAAGATGGCCCTGCGCACCGAGGTTGGGCGAGAGGGGCCCTCCGTGGGCCCGTGGCCGCTCACGGGGAGCGATGAGCGCTGCCCTGTCCCCGCGCTTATCCAATATCTCTTCGCGGAAGAAATTGGGGAAGGTGCGGTGGTCAAGGGGCGGTGTACGAGGGCCTTGGACGGAGGAGGAGCTGAGAGCTCGACGGTGCGCACGAAGCCCACGGTGAGCTGAGAGCGCCTTGAACTTGATGGACATCGTGGAAAATATAAAAGATGGTATATGATGGGTATGGCTCCAGGATAATGCTTATAGGAAGGGCTGGATCGAACGACGACTATTTCATGAAGGGACCATTTTCTGGCCACTCTCAGGCTGGCGTTGAGTGGACGAGCCGAGGTGCCGAAATTGTGGGGTTCCACGTGATCATCGACTTGGTACAAAATATCGCTAGCTTTACCCCTAGCTCAGTGCTCACCCCCACTTGAACGCCCCACTTGCCTTGCGAACAAATCCAATACATCTACTTACACACTCTTTTACTGCATTTACTGTCTTTGACGTGTCCATCACGGGCCAGGCCATCCACAGAACCCCACGTGTGCGTGCACGTTAGGGTTTCTGTTTGTTCGGGAAATACGGAGACCTAGCAAGATTGGGGTGACGGCCGTAACAGAAGCCCACGGCGCTCTATCCCCCCTACAGTAAGTATAAAAAGCACTGTCACCTCCAGAGTGTTTATCCCCCGCGGTTTCAGGCTTCGTCGAGGCAATGTGCAACGACCTCAGACCTCCCGACCCGACTCAGTCCCCTTCGTCTTTAGGCGGACCACAAGTAGTTGAGGCGGTCACTGGGTCACAATCACAGGTGAGCATCGTGATCAAAATGGAGGCTGGTTGGTGACATTTACCCCGGCCTGACGCGCAAATTTAGGAGCCCACGCCCGCGGAAGATAGCATCACCGCGCTCGAGATACAGATATCCATCATGCGTGCGGAGCGCGCTGCTATCGTTGCCAAAATCCCCATACTCTTCGCACAGCTCCACGCAATGAGATCAAAGGTCGCAGACGCAGACACAACCGACTCTGCCGCCCCCATATTGGTGAAGCTGGACGACGCCTTGTCTACTGCGCGGCGCTACATGCAAGAGGACGGCCTGGCCACACATCCCGAAAGTGGCTCCCAGCTCAACAGGAAGTCAGACGAGGTAGGTGTCCCAGAGGCGAGGCTGGGCAGCGAAGCACTGGAGATGTCGGCGAAGAATGGAGACCCGGTGATGCAGCGGGAGAGCGGAGGGGCTCCCCAAGTTGCGTATGATGACAAGGGAAAAGGGAACGACCATACTAAGCTCTAGTTGGTCGCCACGAGTGAGCATTCTATCGCGCAGAAAGCCATGCAGGCGGCTCATCCCGTCGAAAGGCCCATCATACAGCAATGCTACTTACAAGAAGAAAGGATGGAAATGGTTGAGCTGGAGTCCATACATACGAACACCCGTTTTCCTATCACCCGCCACCCACGAACCTCCATGTAACATGCCAAACAGAACGATGTTGACTTGAGCAGACGAAACTCGGTGGGATGAGCAAGAAAAATCAGTGAGCAGAGCCGCGCTGTAGAGGGACACAGACCGTCGAGCAGAGGCCAAGCAGTCGGGCGCACAGTGAACAATCAATCAGCGCACGCAAGCCAGTGTATCTTCCAACGACTTCGCATCGTGAGGCTCGAGTCGCCGCGACTCGGGCGAGGGTGTGTCCAGTGGAGGCGAGATCGTGGCGATGGCGCAGTGCCCGGCAGCGGCCGTCTCTCGGCTGAATGTTACATAACCCAGATTTATGTCGTTCCACAAGTGCCCCTCGTCTCCTCCCTCCATCGGTCAACATGTCCAAGCGCATTCATATCTTTTCCCTCTCGGAGGTCGCTGAGCACAAGACAGCTAGCAGTGTCTGGATCACCTACAAGGGCAAGGTCTACGATGTCACCAAGTTCCTCCCTGACCATCCCGGCGGCGAGGACTTCCTGCTGCGGGTCGCCGGCCAAGACGTCGAGGATGCGATGAAGGATGTGGAGGAGCACGAGCACTCCGACAGCGCGTACGACATGTTGGAGGAGTTTTTGATTGGACGTGTCGGTGCGGGCGAGAGTGTCGTGAGCAACGACTGGGTGCCCGCGGAGAATTTCCACCCCGAAGACACGGACGAGGCTGCGGATTACGAGAAGAATCAGTTCCTGGACCTCAGGAAGCCGCTGCTGGTGCAGATGTGGAATGCCAACTTCAGGTGCGTGGTGGATCCATGATGCTTGCGCAAGTGATCAGTCTTCCTGACATATGGTACAGCAAGGCATACTACCTTCAACAAGTGCACCAGCCCCGCCACCTCTCCCAATCCGCAAATCTCTTCGGACAGTGGTACCTCGAGGTAAGCCATCCCGAAACGCATGCGCGACTTGACCTGATGTCCTTGCAGATACTTACCCGCACATCGTGGTATGTCATCCCGATGCTCTGGCTGCCCATCGCCAGCTATTTTGCGCTGCGCTCTGTTCTTCAATTTGCCGGCATCTCCTTGCCGTCGGTGAAGGTCAACCCGTTCCTCCCCGTCAGCCTCCTGGGCTCGCTTCCCGTGGACGCCTACGTCAAGACAGGCCTGTCATTCGTCCTTGGCAATTTCGTATGGACGCTGCTGGAATACATCTTCCATCGCTTCCTATTCCACGTCGACTACTACTTGCCCGACACCCCGCAGTTCTTGACGCTGCACTTCTTGCTGCACGGCATCCATCACTACATGCCCATGGACCGGTACGTCGTGCATCATCTTAGTTTATGCTTGGTACTGATCATGCGACGCAGATTGAGGCTGGTCATGCCACCCACGCTGTTCCTCGCGCTGTCCTTCCCGATGACCAAGCTCGCTCACGCGCTCTTCTCGCCCGCAATGGCGAACGGCACCATTGCCGGCGCGTTCACATTCTGTAAGTGCATTGTGGTCCTTGAGCTGACATGCTCATAGCCTGCGTGACCCACCAGACGTCCTCTACGACACGATGCATTATGCGCTGCATCACACGAGGCTCCCCTCGTACATGCGTGAGATGAAGAAGTACCACCTTGCTCACCACTATAAGAACTTCGAGCTCGGGTTCGGTGTCACCAGTGAGCATCTATCATTCATTTCCACGCTATCGCCATTAACGTGCGTCTTCTTGCAGGCAAGATTTGGGACTACGTGTTCAACACGGTGCTTCCCGTTTAAAATGGTATTTCTTAGGCTTCGGTGGAGGTTCACAGGCTGCGCTTTTGCGTGATATCTTAGTCGTCTGCTACTTAGTTACTTCGTCGATCTTTAATGAATACCCTCTCTTCGGAACGCGTTGCGACTGTGAGCTGAGTATGGTTGAGACGTCGAACGTGCAAGATTGGAAATTCAAGATTTACATCACGCCCGCCCGCCTTTGACCGTCCCTGCTGTGGCCGAGAGATGGCGTGTATCAGCAAAATAAATATTGAGATCCGTAGATCTACCACTCTGAAACAGCGTGTCATCCTTGTGCAGGGGCCATGCTAATCTTCTCTGTATCGTTCCAATTTTTTCGTATGCATCCCCGAAGGGAGCGAAAGTGTTTGCGCGGAGCCAGTTCCTTCGCGCGCATATTCGACTTTTGTCTGGGCGGCGGGTGTGTGGCCAGGCGCGCGTGCGCACTCTTGAAGTGCTGCCGAGGTGGGGACGTGATAACCGTCCGACTCCTTCTCGGACAGGCGTGCGCAGAAATTATGATATATATATGAAGGCGGACGATAGTCGTGGAGTCACAAGCAAGCGTTCGATAACGATCCTTCGATCGAGCCGTCCAACTCAAGATTCACGATCACACCAGAAGTTCCTCAACACCTTCAATGATGATTGAAGGCCCCCCTGCAGTTCACGTGCTCCCGGCCATTCAAGGCAAGACTACCGGTTCTAAACCTGGGCGCATCTCAGTGGGCCGAAGCCTCTGCCACCTTCAGGTGTACGGGCGCCAGTCCCCCGGACGCCCGTCAGAACTCCCCGGTAACCTGGAGCACGCTGCATGCCTAGCTACGCACATGATGGAGAGCAACAGGATTGTCGGCGGTACAGTACGAGAGCAGAAGGATCACCTGTGGGAGAGCGGGCGGCGACGGTGAGCAGGCGTGCTGGGATGGAAGCGAGAGACGGCCGCACCTGGTTCACACGTCGGACCTCGGTCTTCGGCCTTGTCTTTGACACGCGAGCTGCTTGACCTCGAGCTCGGCCTTCAAAGCTTCACGGCTGCGAACAGAATATCAGCTGCCTGCGCGACGCTACGAAGCGAAGCGCGCCACACACCTCGTCGTAGCCGCTGGTGGCTTGTCCGCGTCGTCGGTCTTGTCCGCTTCGGCCTTCGTCTCGCGAGCTGCAGAGAATGAGCGACACATCAGCAACCGCCACCCGAGTCGAAGAAGAAAGGAGATGCCGCACCTGTCTTGCGTTATCTTCCTGAAGCTCGGTCACGGACTGCCAACCACCGGTGCCGTCAGCGCCCCGCCCGCAAGCCCCCGCAGACAGAACACGCCACGCACCTCCCTCGGTCTTGGAGCTTGACGACATTCTGCTGCAAGGCAAATGCGCACAAGGCGCTTATCAAGACACGGCCCGGCAGCAGGGTCCTGGCTCCGTCCTACTGTCGCTGCAGAGGCACCGGTAGAGACGCATGGCGTGCAGCGGGGTCGGGGGCTGACGACCCTCTGGTGAAACGGGAGCGAAGTGTGCCTGAGTAGACTACCTGCCCCGGGGGGAGCAGAGCCGACTGGAGAGCAGTGGCGGGGGCGCGCTGTATTTATACGTTTGGGACGGTGGGCCAAGTAAGGTTTGGCAGGACCTTCAGACTCCGAGTTGAATTCCTTTAAACAAGGCTGCGAGGCGCGTCGTGCAGGGTCACTCGACGCGACGGGGAATGCTTGGGAAGGTTGGGGGCGTGCGGCAGGTGTGTCTGACTGCCCTGGACGCGTCGGGAGGGGAAAGGTCGAGTGGTCCGTCCGGCGTGATGGAAGGGCGCCTGCTGCGCGAAGGGGGCACGTGATGTGGCGGCCTGCGGTGGCGTGTCCAAGACGAGCCAAGCAAAGACAAACACTCCCCTCGTCTCTTGACCACCTGGTGGCCCTCCAGAAGACGACGAGAACGGGCCCGCAAAGACAGCGTGCATATGCGACTTGATTCAAGGCATGAAATGGTCGGGGTGCGCCGTGTGTGAGCATCAGCCGTCTCGAGTAGACCAACCCGCCGTACTGCCACCGAGCTCTAGACTAGCCCTCCGGACAGGTGGCTCAAGCACCTCCGACTACGTAGGTCGCCTCAGGTTCAGTGCTACGTGCGATGCGGGTGGCGTGTGGCAAGATAGGTCGTAGTGTCGTATGGCCGACAGCTTCAGCGTGAGTCTTGAGCTCTGTGCGTACCCCAGCACCGTGATGCTCGGCATTCAGCCTCGAAAGAGCGTCTGCGTGGAAAGACGCTGAGAGATAGCGCTGCCACGCAGCACTGTCGGCACGCGCTGCCTAGCTGCGCAGGAGAAAGCGGCAGCGATGGCGATCGTGGAGCTGAATGTGCAGTGATGGGACTGTCCTGAAGGCCGACGGTGGTCGGGAAGGGAGCGCATTCGGGCTATGAACGTCGTTGCAGCAGGCCGTAGTCCAAGGAAATGCGAGCAGAACGGCGGCGGGCGGCAAGTACGATGCGTCGCGGAGTGCAAAATCGGGTGGGCGCCTGTTGGATTGCCACGACCGGGTTCGCAACTTGAAGCCACGACGGACGGGCTGAAGGACTTTCGCGGATAAGTAGGCAGGCAGTGTCGAAACACAAAAACATGCTCTGTCGGCCACGCCGTAGACTCGTGGCCATCTTCTGTCTTCTGTCCGGCGCCATCCTCGCACTGCGCAGGGCTTCTCTGATCTGCCATCCGTCCGCTCAGGCGCCTTGCCGTTCTCCGTGGGCGGTCGCTCTGCGCGCAGCGGCACATATGCGCGTCCGCAAATGTCACAGATACGTGATCACTCGTGGGACTTTGGACACAACCCACGCGTCCATCGGTCGCAGCCCTCCAGCGGCCCACCCGCCATTTTACAAACACAAGTCCTATCCACAAATCAGCACCACCCTAGAGTCCCGATGATCAAACCCTCCCCAATCATTTTGCCCAGCGGCCCCCCGTGTCCGCACCGCGAAGCCCACGTCACCCCCGCCCTCCCCGCACACTCAATCGCCCTCCCACGGCCCGACATGCCCACCCCCGTCATACCGCTCGCCCGACAGCCTCCCCGCGCCCCCTCGCCCCTCCCCGCGCCACCGCCTCCGCTCCGCCCGCTCCAGCGCCTGCACGATCCCCAGCGCGCCGTCGACGAGCCCCAGCGCCCGCTCCTGCGCCGGCCGCCCCAGCGCGCCCGCGAGCCGCCCCAGCGCCGCCAGCTCCGCGCGCGCGACGGCCCACGCGCGGTGCACGCGCAGCGCGTCCTGCGCGCGCTCGAGTGCGAGCTCGAGCGCCGGCTCGCCGCGCACGAGGGCCCGCAGCTCGTCGAGGCGGTCGAGCGCGAGCCCCGCGAGCTCGTCCGTGTAGATGGCGGCCGTCGCATCCGGCTCCGGCAGCGGCTCCGCGCTGTGCATCTGCATCTGCATCAGCGCGAGCGGCGGGCCCTCCAGCACCGGCAGGGGCGGCGGGGGCGCCCGTGGGAAGCCGACGGCCTCCAGTCGCCTCTCAGAGTCAGTGCGACGCGGGGGGTCCGCCGACACTGCTGCGCCCGCCCCCGCGCCGGTGAATAGCCGCGAGAGCTGCGTCAGCGCCCACCCCGCGACGGCGCCCGCCCCCGCGACGAGCGCGTGCACGACGGGCGCGCGGGCGGTGGCCAGCACGTCGCGCCCGATGTCGACGAGCTCGCCGCGGAGCGCCTCGCGCACCGTGTCCGTGCGCCCCGCCCGGTAATCGTCGCGCGCGTAGTAGCCCGGCGCGCGCATGGGCTCGTTGGTGTAGTAGGGGGGGCCGCGCGACGGCGGGGGCGGCGGGGCCGTGTACGCGTATGCGTGGAACGACATCGGTGCGGCGTCCTAATCCTATCGAGACTGGTGTGACCGCAGCGCAGAAAGACCGTCTTGTTCGCGGCCGTGGTTATATATGTATGGCGCGACATCACTCCACCATATATACTGCCGCCACCCCAGGCGTCCGGCCGCCCGCCTGTCTCCTTGACACCACCCCGTCGCGGATGCACGCTCTGTGACCACACAAAGGAGGGTGGACAATATACAACGCGCGCCGTATCAGGCTTCCGCCATGCATCCGAGCTGCATATCATTGACAAGGCTCGCGCACCCAGATGCGTCCCCGGCGTACGGCATGTTGACGTGGTGGAGGCCGAAAACGTACAACAAGGGCGGGCGAGCACAGCGCAGACGTATCTGATGTGCTTCCCGAGGGCAAAGACATAGGAGGCTCTTCCGTCACTGGTATCAGCGGTGCCCGGGCCCTCAGGCTCCGAGTCTTCCTCTTCCTCTGGCGTCTGATAATGACTATGGCCAGGCCCAACGTCAAAGAGAGAAAGTAGCCTTCTCCAGACCAGTTGGAGCACCGCTATGTTGACCTGCGGGCGAGTCAAGGCGAGTCACCAGCTGCAGACGGCTGCTATTCTTCGTGCCTGAGAACCGGCGGCTCGGTCCCGGGCGTGCCACCATGACAAATAGCGACAGAATAAAAACTTTGATTGCTACACAGGGTAACACTTGTACGCGACGAGAGCCTGAATATGTATACGTTTGTTCATGTATGGGCTATAGCTGGCGTCCATAACAATCAAAGGGCTGGACGCCGAACGAGAAGTGGATGTGCGGGTCGAAATGCATGCGAATTATAAACACTAGGTCGATGGGGCGCGCATGTCGCGGCGCAGATAGCTGATCGAACGGCTTGGTCGAGAAAGAATGGAGCGAATAACGAATGAGGACGCGCTGATGTGACAACGAACAAACCAGGAAGGCAAAGATGACGAATGGACGAGCGATGGATAATCTGAAAACAACAAGCCCCGAGACGCGCAGGGCATGCGAAGATGCAAAGGCAAACCAAAAGACACGGAAAATGACGCCAAACGACCAAGGTGAAGATGTGCGGTGACCAAGGCAGGCGCGGGCTGGCTGGAGCGACGACTCATTGGCTTCCCGTCCTGACCTTCTGAAGGCCAAACGGCCCTGCTTGAACGCTCCTCTCCTTGGCGACATGCGAGTGGTCGTCGCCTTTGTAGCCCACCATGCCGAAGCCTTCTCCCGCGCTCGCAAACGACGGAAAGAAGGGCGTCGCCGGGCTCAGCGTCGACGGCGTCCGTGAGGAGCTCGAGCTCGAGACGTAGGTCAACGCCGGCGACGGCACGAGTGGCGAGTCCGTGGGGTGATGCGTGTGCACAAGAGCCGAGTTGGGCGACAGCGTGTTGCGCTCGCTATCATCGTGGTGGAGAACGGGCGAGGCGTTCGGGTTGATCGGCACCGAGATGTTCAGCTTGCCGCTCAGGTTCTGGCCCAGCGTGCGGACGTTCGAATGAATAGTGGGCGAGAGGATACCGTTCAGGCGTGCATGGCTCGGGCCAATGTTGCTAGCGCCGGCGCCAACACCCGAGCTGCCACCATGCATGAGCTGGGGAGGGAGAGTCGTCGACCGCATGTGCAGCGCCGAGTTACTCTGATCCGTGGCCTGATTGACATGCTGCCGATTGCTTGCAAATACAAAGTCCATCGAGTTGGAGAGGCGTATGCCACGCTCCTTGTTCTCGTCGTCATAGATAGTCTTGTAAGTCGATTCATTGTTGTTGGTATCTTGGCCATATCCGGAGTGCGAAGCTGGGGTATTCTTGCTGGACATGTGCTGCTGGCGATGGGAGTACTGTTGCTGAGGAGACGTCAACTGGGCATTCGCGTGGAACTCGTCCTCTGACATCGGGGGCAAGAAGTCGATAGGAGAGAGCGTCTGTGCGTCGTATGAGTCGGCCTGAGCGTGGGCTTGTTGGAGCCGCGACGCTAATCCACGAGGCACGAACTCCTTGGAAGACGCTGCGGAGGCGAGGCTAATGCGACTCAACGGGCGTGAGCCGTTTCCGTTGGCGTGGCGGGTGGCCGACATGAGCGACGGCGCAAGCGTGCCTTGAGCTTCGTACATCGCATCTTGCCTGGCGTCCATCTCGGCACGGAGTTGAGCCTGGATGATGAGCTGCTGCTCCAAGGGCGTAAACCCACTAGCGGTTGCAGTACGCGACAGCAGCGAGAGGTCAATGTCGCTGGCCGACGCGGGCGGAAGCTCTCGCTGAGCGGGTGTAGGCACACCGCGTGCCTGCAGATGCGAAGGAGCGGAGCGCGAGGCTGGGAGCCGGCCGTTGTTCGTGCGCTTCTCCTGATAGTCGGCAGCAATAGGGTGCATAGGCAGGTGGGTATATGCGTTCTGGTTGCCATTGGCCGCCTGGGTATACTGATGGTCGGCGAATGTGTGCGACTGGGAGAGAGGAAGACGACGCCCAGCGTCCGGAGCACGTGCGCCGCGGTGAGGCTGGGCCTGCTGGCCGCGGAGATTGAGAAGAGCCGCCTGCGCCATGGTCAATCGGGATGGTGGCGACACGTCTTCTTGTCCCGTGCGTTCGGTGCGCTGAGTGAAGCGAGTTAGTCCCCGCATTATGCGTCGGATGCCGGCACTTACTCTGAGTTCCCTTTGCTCGGCGGAGTCCGCGAACCGCACAGAGATGCGACTGCCAGGATCGTTCCAGCCACGGATCATCCTGCCATGAAGGCGCTCGATAATCTCCTCGCAAGCCGCGCGTGATTCTAGCCTGCACAATCCAACCCATCAGTAACGCGAATGACACGAAGTACAGGCAACCAACTACCTGACAAAAGCGATGATTCTAGGTGGATGGCTGAGACGTGTCTGGAAGAACCGGCTGCTTTTGATGGGATACGGCGCAACCAACGCACCGAGCGTCTAAAGCCGATGTTGGTAATGTGACAGCGTCGGACAACGAATAACGTACCGGCTCGTCGATGCTCATCGGCAGTCCCTCGATATACAAGTTGGTGCTCGACTCGTCCCTGAGTCGCTCCATGCGGGCCTTGAAGGACTCGTGGCCATCGGAGATGGAGGACGCCGAGGAGGCAGAGGAGAAATCCGAGGGCGCAATGCTCGCGTATTCGGTACCGGGGATCTTGTGCACTTGCTAAAGAACAACGAAGTTGAGCAAGAAGGCTACGCGGAAGCGCAAAACGGGATTACCTTGGAGAAGGAGGGATGGAGGTTCCTATAGCGCCTGAGCGCCTCGATGCACTTGGCTGCGCTGTCCACCGTATCGAACCTAAGAAGAGACGAGGTCAGATCAGCAAGCCTTGGCCACAGAGAACGGATACTGACAGCACAAATCCGTAGCCTCTGATGAGGATGATCCGCATACATCAGCATGTTCAATGGTCCAAAGAAAGATAGAAACGTACGAAGGACGATCGCTGACGTGTCTGGTGAAAGTACGAACGCTGATCACACCGCCAAAGTCCTTGGTCATCGCGTAGAGCTGCTCCTCCGGAAAGTTCGGGGGAAGCCCGTTGATGTACACGTTGGGAGTGCGAAGAGAAGCGGGGTCCTCGTCCTGGGCAGGAGCAGGAGCGCGCGTCCGGGCTTGTTCCACATGGACTGAAGCGGCGGGAGCGATGACGGCTGCATGCGGGGGCGCGGTCTTCTCGTCCGCGGGGACAGAGCGGGCGACGGAATCAGGTGGGGTGAGCGGCGCAAGGTTGGTGGGGGTGTTGGGGGTCGGCGTGGCGACGGATGGGTTCCCGTTCATGGCTTTGTTCTGAGCGGCTGCTTTGGGCGGGGAGATGGGGGGCTGGGGGCTGGTGCGGGCGGGGGAGCGGGGGGACGAGCGTGGGTGGGAGACGGGAATAGCTGGGTGGTCGTCAGAGACGGGGCTCGAGGGAGGCGAGGACATTGTGCGCAATAAATAGCGCGGTGGGGACAAAGAAGAGCGGGGAGTGGCGCGGGTAGAGAGAAAGCAAGAAATGGGGGGCTTATGCTGGATTGTTGGTGTGGAGGGCTGGCAGTAGCGTGGGGTAACGCGGGGGGGCTGAGTGTGGATAGGGAGATGGGGATACTGCGGGTGTGCAGACGACCCAGCCTGCGGGCGGGGGGATGTCGATGGGGGGCGGAGGAGAGAGCGGGTGGGGGAGGACGAGGCTGGGTTTGGGAGTTATAAGGAGCGGGGCGCATGTGTTATCGAAGCATTCATTCGGGCGAAGTGGACGGGGGGAGCCAATCAGCCTGCGGACGACGACCAAGGCTGGCTTCCCCCTCGACGAAGCCCACCGCCTGTCACCGCGCCCAGCCAATGAGGCTAATTGCCTGCCGTTTGCGGACCACCCAGATCGTCGCCCGCTGCATCTGCCACGACGCCCCGGGGCCCGCCGCTCGCCTGCCGCCGCCATGCGACCAGCCCGGAATCCACGTTCCTCGGCGACCCGCCACGGCGCCTTGCCTGGGCCGCCCGGCCGCGGTGGCGCGACATACGCTGACAACATGCAGGATGAGGATCTGCCCACGTACCGCATAATGGAAGGAGCCCTCCCCGATTCGGCCACGCGCACCCCGGCAGCCTCCCGCCCACGCGCCACCCGCTCCCCCGCGTCCGCCCCCATGCAAGCAGGTCTGGCGGTCGAGGGCTGGCGACGCTGTCGGCGAGGCCATGGTGGCGAGGAGCAAGAGCAAGGCGCTCGCCATCACGCGTCCATATCTCGGCACCGGCGCTTGCCGACCTTCCGCTTATGGGAACTGTGTGTGTGGGCGTCGCCGTGTGGGTCCACGTCTGCGTGTGTCCACGTGCACCCACAAGCCCGTTGAGGTGTCGGTCCGCGTGTGCCCCCCCATGACGGCCACACTATATAATACCCCGTACCCGCCTCTTGTTCTCCATCCCGCCACTGGCACGCACCCCGCTGACTTACTCTCCCAAGTTCCTCTCCGGCGCCCGCACACACACAAAAGAACAACGCCTGCACATCCCTCCTCAACACAATGTCCCCCTCCTCGTCCCCCATCCGCACCCTCATCGGTCGCTGGCGCTCCCCGGAACCCCACACAGACATCGAGGCCCAGCAACCCATCGTCGGCCGCTACGAACCCTTCTCCCTCGACAGCCCTGCCGCCCTCCACACCCACGCCCCGCGAACCACCTCCACCCCCGCGTCCCCCTCCACCACCTACAACCCAGTCGACCTCTTCTTCGGTGTCAACGCACCCAAACGCGGCACCCTCGACTCGCGCCACGACGAGCGGCCAGCCCCGTCCGCCCTCTCGCCCACCGCAACCGACCTCCCTCCGGCGTACGCCTACCCGCTCCCAGCACCCCTTCCTCTCTCCCTCGACGAGGAGGATGAGCTGCCCTCCTACGCCCACTCAGTGGAGCCCCGCGACGACGCCGAGCCCGTCACCCTCGCGCACTACTTCTTCAAGTACGGCTTTCGTGAGTATCTCGCCTCTCCTCCGCCTGCCCGAGCCCCAGCTGACCGAACCTCCAGTATGCCCGCCACTCTGGTTCGCATCGATCCTCATCATTTGCTCGCCGCTCGCCGCGCCCGAGGACTGGGAGCCCACCAAGACGCCCTCCGAGCGCGCCGCCCTCCTCGCCCGCATGCGCGCGACTGAGGTCAAGTGGGCGCGCCGCAGCATCGTTGCCGCCCTCATCCTCTGCGTCGCGGTCACCCTGCTCGTCGCCATTGGCGTCACGGCCTCTCGGAAGTGATTCCGCCTCCATCCTTCCGAATCTGCATGGGTCGCGTTTGATACGCCCGCCCCGACCTTCTCTTCGCCATGCCACACATTCTACCCACCATCATCAATCCTTGCATGCCCCATTCCTTCACCAAACATCCTATCCTCACGCTCGCTCTGCTTCAATCCCGCCTAGACGGACGTTCGAATATCTATATCTATATGCCCTATATAACTTATTTACGACTTGCTTACACGCTCTGTATCGATCGCGTTGTGTATTCTAGCTCTGGTTCGCTCTCTTTCTGGTTCCGTGTAGATGTAGGATACGTGACGATCCCAGACGATGCAGACGAACAATTTTGATTTGCAGCGCTCCATCTCTATCCCTGCTCCCTATCCGTGGATCAGATGCTGAGCGCGCGCGTCCCACGGCTTGTCTTGCGCTCTCACCATGCATGACCTGCAATTGCAAGGCTCCATGAACCACACAATTGTAGCCTTCTTGCGATATCAGCATCTGCCCAGCCCGTATCAGTGGCATCGCACAACTCAACGCCCACCAATTGTCCCGTCCACATCTTCCGTGCCTTCTCGCCTTATCTCTGCCTCTCTCAAACAAGTTTTACCCACTAGCTTCACTCTTCACATCCATCGCACAATACCAGCGAGCGCCATACCTGCCTCCCGTGCTTCTGGCTCCTCTCTAGACGCTGAGCAATTGTCTTGTTCTGCATTCGCCTTCCCGTTCCCGTTCTTGTTCTTCAACCTCTTTCCAAAGCCTATCCCCGATGCGGATCCCGCTATCACTGCCCCTCACAACGCCCTGCCACGTACCCCGGGAACAAGGACGGCCAGTCCCCAACCAGCACTGCCGCTCCGCATCCAGGGCCTCAGCGTGGCGTACGCATGCCGTCTACAAGCGCCACATATCAGACTGGCTCCGCCGTTGCGTGCCTTGCCAACGTTGCCGCCGGTCGAGGCACACGCACGGCGCACGGAGCCTGCGGAGGACCCTCTCGCGAGACATCCCTCCCTCCCCAAAAGTAGCCCCGAGTCACATTCAGGTTCTCCGGGCTCAGGGACAATTCCATTAAGTGTTAACGTCGCGGCGAGGCGAAGACAGAACGGTAAATAAGTAAGTACCCATGCTGTGGGCCGCCGTGAAGACCGAGCGCAGGGCCAGTTCGAATACACAGCAGGATGTCGCGGAGGTGTTAGGGTGCGTGCGCAGTCGTCTCTCCTGTGCTGCTCATCCCGCAGATACCGCGAAACCTGGCGTACAGTGGTCTATCTCCCAGCCGATCTATGGCAGTACTTCATTCCTGCTGCCTGTAAGCGTAAAACAGCGCGGCGTAGTATTCCACAATCTAGATGCTGCGGGAGACTTCTGACGCGCGCTGCCGACAGAAATTCAGGTTGACGGCCGGCGTGCTTGCGTCCGGGTGCGGGGACTCCACAACATGCCTGCCGAGGTCGAGGACGAGCGAGTGGACGTCGCGCGTACCAGAATTCTTGGAATTGAGAAAGACGTGGACATCGCGAAGGCACGTCGTCGTTCCCGCCACCGTTATACGGCATTCGATGGACAGGATCATGTCATAAGCTAAAACGACGGTGCCAATGGACGGATGAATCGGAGGATATGTCCCCGAGCATCGTGGGGCGTAAGTACAAGTGGCTGCGAGTGCGAGAGGCACACATGCATATTCGAATTAGCGCTGCAAGCGAAGGTTTTTCGGCTCGTGAATATCATGCATAACTTGAATGAGTGGACGTCGCGATTTTGGAATTGCTGTGAGAAAGGCGTGGACATCGACGCGAAGGCACGCCTGGAGGAACAGATGTCAGGTCACTGCACGGGTGAAGCGGAGGATATGCATCAGCCATGGGCATGCGGCGTACAGCGGCTGCGAGTGCATACACATACGTATAATCGGCGCCGCTGCAAACGAAGGCTTTTCGGTTCGTGGATATCTGGGTCAGGTCTGCAGAGGTCTGCAGGCAAGTCAACTCGACGTGAAGGCTGCCACGTGGTTTTGTACTCCGCGAACCTTTGCCTCTCTTTGCCTGCGCGGACGAGCTTAGACGAGCTTAGACTTCTCCAGCTCCCAGCAGCTCCCAGGACATCCAGCATATACGTCACTATCGGTCGAGCAACGGCTCTCTAGCTCGAGCTACATTCGAAAGGCTACTGTCACTGCGCATCCGTCATCATCTATCGTGCCTCGGCTCTCAAGACAATTCTTTTTTCTACACGACTCTCGAAGCCTATCGCGTACATGTATGTAACATAGGAACATGTCATTCGTCGACTTAGCTGCTCCATCAACGCACCGCCTTCACGCCCGCCCTCCTCCGTCCGCTCTTGCGGGGCTCGGTGCAAATGTCTATGTCGTGACTCGTCGTCCTCCAGGCTCCGACTCCTGCACGTCAACCAGGGCCGTGCGCGTGGAGATCTTCCAAAGGCTCGTGCGACCACTCCCAGTTTCAAAATCTCAAGCTCACACGTCTGCTCCTCGTTTTCTCGTCTTGTTCCCTGAAAAGGCGCTCCTATGACAGCCACGCCGGCGTGATGGCGTATCGTTTCGCATGCTGCGAGCGCTGGCGACGTCCGTCGTGCAGTAGTATCCACGTCTTGTGCCATATCACGGAGCCCCATAAGCACAACAGGCGATTGCGATCGTGCTATTGACCTAGTCGTCTAGGAGCTCTTTCATGTACTTAGTCTGCTAGTCGATGATCTGCCGGACTTGCCGGACTTCCGGCACGCCCGGTTCTGCGATTCACGCCTCGCTCCTCGCATGTGCACACCGTCTACGAGATGTTGACCTGACATTACAGATCAGAGCTTCTGGTGGACGACGATGTGGTCTAGAGACCGAGGGAAGTGTTTGTCTTTGCTTGGCTCGTCTTGGACACGCCACCGCAGGCCGCCACATCACGTGCCCCCTTCGCGCAGCAGGCGCCCTTCCATCACGCCGGGCGGACCAATCGACCTTTCCCCTCTCAACGCGTCCAGGGCAGTCAGACACACCTGCCGCACGCCCCCAACCTTCCCAAGCATTCCCCGTCGCGTCGAGTGACCCTGCACGACGCGCCTCGCAGCCTTGTTTAAAGGAATTCAACTCGGAGTCTGAAGGTCCTGCCAAACCTTACTTGGCCCACCGTCCCAAACGTATAAATACAGCGCGCCCCCGCCACTGCTCTCCAGTCGGCCCTGCCCCCCACGGGGCAGGTAGTCTACTCAGGCACACTTCGCTCCCGTTTCACCAGAGGGTCGTCAGCCCCCGACCCCGCTGCACGCCATGCGTCTCTACCGGTGCCTCTGCAGCGACAGTAGGACGGAGCCAGGACCCTGCTGCCGGGCCGTGTCTTGATAAGCGCCTTGTGCGCATTTGCCTTGCAGCAGAATGTCGTCAAGCTCCAAGACCGAGGGAGGTGCGTGGCGTGTTCTGTCTGCGGGGGCTTGCGGGCGGGGCGCTGACGGCACCGGTGGTTGGCAGTCCGTGACCGAGCTTCAGGAAGATAACGCAAGACAGGTGCGGCATCTCCTTTCTTCTTCGACTCGGGTGGCGGTTGCTGATGGGTCGCTCATTCTCTGCAGCTCGCGAGACGAAGGCCGAAGCGGACAAGACCGACGACGCGGACAAGCCACCGGCGGCTACAACGAGGTGTGTGGCGCTTCCCTTCGTAGCGTCGCGCAGGCAGCTGATACTCTGTTCGCAGCCGTGAAGCTTTGAAGGCCGAGCTCGAGGTCAAGCAGCTCGCGTGTCAAAGACAAGGCCGAAGACCGAGGTCCGACGTGTGAACCAGGTGCGGCCGTCTCTCGCTTCCATCCCAGCACGCCCGCTCACCGCCGCCGCCCGCTCTCCCGCAGGTGATCCTTCTGCTCCCGTACTGTACCGCCGACAATCCTGTTGCTCTCCATCATGTGCGTAGCTAGGCATGCAGCGTGCTCCAGGTTACCGGGGAGTTCTGACGGGCGTCCGGGGGACTGGCGCCCGTACACCTGAAGGTGGCAGGAGGCTTCGGCCCACTGAGATGCGCCCAGGTTTAGAACCGGTAGTCTTGCCTTGAATGGCCGGGAGCACGTGAACTGCAGGGGGGCCTTCAATCATCATTGAAGGTGTTGAGGAACTTCTGGTGTGATCGTGAATCTTGAGTTGGACGGCTCGAAGGAATCGTTATCGAACGCTTGACTATGACTCCACATCCATCGTCCGCCTTTATATATATATATATATTTTACAATTTCTTCGCACGCCTGTTCCGATTTGAAGGAGTCGGACGGTGATCACACCCCCGCCTCAGCAGCACTTCAAGTTGGCGCGCACGCGCGCCTGGCCACACACCCGCCGCCCAGACAAAAGTCGAATATGCGCGCGAAGGAGCTGGCTCCGCGCAAACACTTTCGCTCCCTTCGGGGATGCATACGAAAAAATTGGAACGATACAGAGAAGATTAGCATGGCCCCTGCACAAGGATGACACGCTGTTTCAGAGTGGTAGATCTACGGATCTCAATATTTATTTTGTCGCGCTGCATTTCTTTTCAGAATTTCTGCTTTATTGTACCCCAAGTCCATACGGCGACTCGTCCTGAGTCGAGTCCGACTTTTGATAACAAGGGTGAAATTTATAGCGCTGCGTCCTCCCAAGCAACACAAAGGTGGACGGCGTCGTTTGCAAAGTCAAAGGTCGAGATATCCGGAGCTTTGTCAGCAAATCCTGTTCCTCAATGGGACTGCGGGTTGTTATCTAATCCTATCCTAGATTGCGATATGGCCACCCTCCAACTTTGAAACAACCCCCGCGGGGGGTTTGATCCGAACTCGCCGACTCGGACTGAGTCACCTCTAAAGTTTGCATACGGCGAACACGCATTCAACCACTGACTTCCAAGATGTCTGCGGAGACACAGAACATATTCCCCGTGACGATCCTCAACGCCTTCACCGACGACCTCGCGGGCGGCAACCCCGCCGCCTGCGTGCTCCTCCCGCCCGCGCTGTTCGCGTCCATCCCCACCGCGACGCTCCAGGCACTCGCGGGGAATTTCAACCAGCCCATAACGGCCTTCATTGCGCCTCTCAGCGCCAGCGCGTCCTCGCAGACGTTTTCCGTACGCTACTTTACCCCTACGTGGGAGCACACGCTGTGTGGGCACGCGACGCTCGCGAGCGCGGGCGCGCTGTTCGCGGACAGTGCGCGCGTGCCGGCGGGCGTGCAGGCGCTGCGCTTCGAGACGACGCGCGGCGACGCGCTCGTGGCGACGCGTGCGCCGGAGGGGCGCGTGGAGATCGCGCTGCCGCTGGCGACTCTGACCGAGCTGAAGGGCGCGGAGGCGGACGAGCTGCGCGAGGTCCTCGCACGTGTGCTAGGGAATGCGCCGATCGTGTATATGGGCAAGGCAAACGCAACATACGGGAATTACGTGCTCGTTGAGGTCGATACGCTGCACCTGGGGGACCTGAAGCCCAACTTGCCCGCGCTGGTCAGTCTTCCTTCGCGTCGCCGAAGGCACCAGCTAATCAGGCTGTGCAGCTCGACACGAAATATGTCGTAAACATACTCACCGCGCGCTCCACCGAGCCTGGCGTCGCTTTTGAGTCGCGCATGTTCTACGGTACCACAGAGATGCTCGAGGACGCGGTATGCGGGTCCGCGCACGCACTGCTGGCACCATATTGGGCGGCAAAGGACGCCCTCGGCCCTGCGTTCTTGGCGAAGCAGGTCAGCGCGCGCGGGGGATATTTGCAAGTAGGGTTGGAAGACGCGGAAGGCCGAGTAAAGCTTGCTGGGAATGTGAGGAAGGTATTCCAGGGACAGGTGTACCTGTAGGCGTTGACGGTCCTTCAGCGAATACAGACAGGGTATCAGTTGCTCTCTGAAGTGTGGTGCCGTCTGTCTAATAGTTGAGCAATATCATAAGAACTCTAGACCCATGCCTGCTTGGAAACCCCGCCTGAATCCGTCTGACTTCTTGGCGGTGAGCGGCACACCGAAGTTCACTTCGAGGCGGATGGGGTCGAAGGTGTATAAAAGTCCCACGCCAGCGGATATTGACGGGCGCGAAACGGCTGCTGCGATGTTGTCGCGAAAAGTTTTTGCTTCAGTAGGAGACAAGAGTCAGCACGAGATATAAGGGAGGGTCAGGGTGCTGGCAGGTACGAACTAGAATGTGCGACTTCGAGTTGACCGGCGTTGAAGAACAGGTGGGTCTTGATAGGCCAGTGTGGTTTCCGAGGGAAGTCGGATATGAGGCTGGCGCCAGTCGCCCAGTACATGTCGCCTCCGATGAAGTCAACTGGTACGATGGTCAGCACTAGTTTCCACCGACCGATAGAGGGTGACGTACAGCCATCTCTTGGCCCTAGACTGTTCGCGCGGAACATCCGCACGCTTGTTGGACCGCCCAGCTGGAACCGGTCAGCTAAGAGCGATGGCCCCAGTAGGCTGTTCAGCAGGCCGGCGCGTGCTCCAACAGATAGGTGCTGTCAAGTCATCCCAATAAAAGCAGAACGGACGTCTGTGCGTGAGATCAGGCTGGCCGGGATCCTAGCGCTGAAAAGGGACTGACGACACCAGGGAAGATTGCGCGCGTCGCGCAGCCCTCCGCCTCCGCCTTGTAGTACACCGCGTCGCCGCCAAGACCTGCGAACTCGTGCCGCAGCTTCGCGAAGGCGCCCCGTGTGCCTGTGATTGTGTTGTCGCGTGTATCGCGCGTCCAGGTGTGGAAGATGGAGGACTTCACAGTATGTCCGGCGGCTTCGCGCACGCTGGAAGGTCGTATGAGATGTTGCGGTTGAAAAGTCTGGGTGAGTGGTTTACCTGATGGACGCGGTGGGTGTTAGGCTGCCTATGTGCCGCAGGACGGCCTCATATCCCATCTCATGTTGCCCGGTACGCGTCGTACCGCGCTTCGAGGATCGTCAGCAAAGAAACGTCCGGAGTAGAGCAGTCACTCACCCGGACCACTGCTTTCACACCTCGAAGGGCCTCCGTCGAACTCAGATAGAACGAGTTGTCCCTGTCCAACGCAAACACAGAGATTTCGCCGCGCGTATCGAGCGTCGCGGTGAGAGGTGCCGAGAAGGAGCCGTGGAACGAGCGCCGCGTCTTCGTACCAACAGACACGTTCGCCTCGAGCGTCTCTGCGCCTCCAAACACGTTCCGTATATGGCCAGTTGCACTCTGAAAGCCATGAGGGAACCCATCAGCCACGAGCGAGGCCCATATGAACGCACGTGCGCACTGCATTGCCCTCACTGTTCCCAACCTCAGTGGCCGTCTTCAAGTAGAACCGCCCCCTCTCACGCGCGGTGAAGACTACGTCCACGTCGCCTTGTTTCGCAGATGGCTCGCGGCTGGGCTCGAGCCGCGCCGTGACGGTGGAGAAGACGTCGGCCTCGCGGAGGTAGTGCCCGATGTCGCGCGTCGTGCGCAGGACGCCTTCGAAGGTGGTATGTGGGCCATGCGCGGACGCGGACGCGAGGTGCGGGTTGATGAGCGACCCGAGGAAGGCGCGATGGGTGTGTTTCGCGCCGTCGACGCGGACGGCGGCGATGCGGGCGGGCTGATGGAGAAGGGTGTCGTCCATGGTGCGCAGCGCTCGCGGGTACAAGCGCTGCTGTTCTTCTC
The DNA here is from genome assembly GCA_019914985.1 of Auriscalpium microsporum. NCBI lineage: Eukaryota > Fungi > Basidiomycota > Agaricomycetes > Russulales > Auriscalpiaceae > Auriscalpium > Auriscalpium microsporum. The sequence goes on along the minus strand of JAHLMG010000012.1, from coordinate 996,428 downwards.
CGGGAAGAGCTGTGCTGGCTGTGGACGAGGGCCGGTGAGTGCGTCGTCGTTGGTCACGACATGTCGATCACGACATCAAAAGACTGACCTGGCACCGATCCTCTGTAGCCCAACGTGTGCTCTCAGGCTGAGTCTGAGCGAGCGCGGCAGTCGAAGTGCTGCCTGCAGTTGTGCACAGCGAGTTGCAACTTGATTGCAAGAGCCGACAGCTGGATATGGTCGGGAGTCTGGACCGAAACTGGGGCAGGGTTCGGATCGCAAACGCCGCGTCGAACCAAGCGCCCGTTCATCTGACCCGCTGCCAGTGCACAGACGCGCCAACATTCATCGGAATCCTCCTTCCTCCACCACCCCGCTGGGTTTTCGCTTCCTAGACCCGCTCTTTCCTTGACTTGGAGCCATGTCCGCGACATATGTGCACTATTCCACCCCGTCCTCGCTGCCGTCAGACTATGCGCTCTTGTCTCGCTATGCCGCCGCGCGCGGAGCAGACCACCCTGATAATGCTTCTAGTTCTACGACCTCTCACGACGACGAAGACCGCAATGACCTCCCCGCAGACGAAGACGACGCCCCTCCAGCACACAGGTACCGCCCGATACAGCGACGCAGCAGCTTTCCGACGCCGTACATCCGCACACCCAACCCCAAGCTCCCGGAGGGTTTGTCCTCCAAACGCTCGGTCACAGACGAATTTACACCGCTGCTCGTACCCCGCATCGAAGAAGAGGAGGACCACAGCGACACGCCTGAGCCCGGCAACCTCCTCAAAATATACAAAGATGAACTGCGCATCCTGATGAAGTATACTCTTCCGGTTTTCGGGTATGCGTACACTTCTTCGTAATCGCATCTCACTTCTGAACTTTGGGGCGTTTTAGGACACATGTACTTGAATATTCACTCGTTGTAGCCTCGGTTGTTGCCATCGGACACCTATCTACGAACGCGCTCGCCGCGGCTACTTTAGGTTCGATGACGGCAAGCGTATCAGGCTTTAGCATTATCCAGGGCTTTGCGAGCACACTTGATACGATGCTGCCGAGTGCTTGGACTTCCTCACAGCCGCAGCTGGTAGGGCTGTGGGCACAGAGAATGGGTCAGTCATTCTATGCGCTCGGAAAAAACAGTTGACTTGCTAACGCTTTATCAGCCGTGGTGATGTCGGTGTCCCTCATTGTATGAGCATTGTCTTTGCCTCCTGTTGATGCCCTAGTGCTAACGCATCCGCAGCCTGTCTTCGTTGTTTGGTTCAATGCAGAATCGATCCTTCTCTTCCTGCACCAAGAACCGGAAGTGGCACGGCTTGCCGGACTGTATCTAAAGTATCTGTCCATATCTCTGCCTGCATACACTTTCAATTCTATATCTCGGTAAGCTGTTTTCTCTATTTAGAACCTGATTTTCCCTGACGTCGGTGGTTTGAAGCCGATATTTCCAGTCTCAAGGCAAGCCTACTCGAAATCTATATGCCAGTAAACTTATTGCGCATTCTTACAGGTCTATTTACTGTGCCGACGCAGATCATTGTGGTCATTGCTCCTATCAATGCTGTCTTAAACTGGCTCCTTGGTACGCCAGCCCATCAGTTTCATTTCTTGATAGCTGATTGGCATGCAGTATGGGGACCGAAACCTTTTGCACTTGGATTCATCGGCGCCCCCATTGCGACCTCGATATCGTACAACCTGGTGTCGTTAGCGTCCATTGTGTATGGAATTTTCTTTGTTCCGAAGACTGCGTGGCATCCGTTGTCCAGGCGGACCTTCACCAGTCTAGGTGTTCTCGTGCAACTCGGTCTTGCAGGCGCCGGTGTGTCTCGATCTGGGGGAGGGCGTTTTCGACGTACTAAGCAAGCCTAATTCAATAGGTCAAACTGCTTCCGAGTGGTGGTCATGGGAGTTGGTCGGGCGTGAGTTGTCTTTTGCTGTGAACAACGTTGATCTCATCACTTGTATCACAGTTGCCGCCAGTTTGTGAGCCATGGAATATGTTTCCCAAGCTGAATCTGATGGCTTGCGACAAGGCTGGGGCCAGTTTCTCTCGCCACGCAGTCTGTCCTCCTGGTCTCGGCCTCGACGACTTACCAAGCCCCCTTCGCTCTCAGCGTCGCCACTTCTGTCCGGTAAATGCAATCACCCATTCGTTCTCATACCGTTGTTCACCCCGCCTCCCACCCAATAGAATTGGCAACCTTCTCGGCGAGCAGAACGCCTTCCGCGCAGGCGTCTCATCGAGAGTCGCCATGCTGATGGCGCTGGGCATCGCCGGACTCTGCAGGTGCGTTTTTCCCAAGGTGGAATTTGGCTGGGCGCATGGGACTTAAGTAATCGCTCGGGCGATTTCTTCTGCACAACAGCGCCCTGTTTCTCACGTTCCGCGCGAAGTGGGGGCTTCTCTTCAATGACGATCCGAGTACGTTCTCACTTGGCGGCGTCCCGCCCACCCGTATGGTGTTCAATTCTGGTATCCAGGTGTTGTCACGCTGGTCGCGTCCATTATGCCGTTGGTAGCGCTGTTCCAGGTGTTTGATGCGTTGAGCGCCGTCAGTGGCGGCATTCTGCGCGCAAGGGGAAAGCAGGTGCGCGTGTTTCAATACCGTGTCCGAAAACGACGCGCTGACATGTACTCAATGGCCCTTTAGTTCACAGGCGCGTTGCTGAACTTAAGGTACGTCGGACACGCCTCTCGAATGCGGGTTTACGGTGGCTCTAATCTGGCACCCTTTCCATGCAGCGCGTACTACGTTATAGGTAGACATTTCCTCATCTTTGGCAGCCGCGCAACAGCCAATAACGCTTCTTTTTTTTCTAGGCATCCCGTTCGGCGTCTGGCTGGCGTTTAGCCGGGGAATGGAGCTGCACGGGCTGTGGATCGGGCTGACGGTGTCGCTCGTGTACAGCGCGGTCATAGGGGTGTACCTCTGTCTCGTGACGGATTGGGCGCATGAGCTGGACAAGGTGCAGAAGCGGCTCGCTGCGGACAAACATGTCCGCTATGATGCGGAGACGCCGGCGTAGAGGGAAATGGAAGGACATCAGGAGAAGCCTTCCGCGTTGAGCGGGTGTTAGGATAGGATAGGATCATGATAGGAGTGTGTTAGGTTCACATTCAAATTATCCAGCGGCTGTGAAGACGAAATAAGCGCGATAGCAGCGAGATAGCGCAGCAGTCACACGCAGTCACAATGAGAATGAGTAACAGAGGTGACACGAGAATATGGCCGTACTTCGCTCGGAAGGACGCTTCGTATTAGTCTCCGTGGCTGACCTTGGCACAGAAGATAGTCGTTCTGTTAGCTTCGTATCTAGAAACACTTCATAGATGGTATGTGCAAAGTTTTGTACATGTGCATTAAAACGGCGGGATCGCCACTGCATGATATTCCTTACGACTCGAGCGCAGAAGACCGGTTAATGCCGGCCCTAAAAACTATAAATCCCGTGACTGCATGTTGACCGGGACCGTTGTAAACTACAGCCCCAGTTCGAAGGCTCGAGATCAAGCATCATCAGCTTAGGCCAATGTGCTTGACACCGGATAGGTTCTGATAACCGACAGTAACCAACAAATGTTCAGTACTGCTAAAGTGTAGTCGGGAATCGCTACGGCCCGGGTGTGCTCGTGATTTGCTACGGTGTTGTTATGTACGGTATCGGGCCGAATGTGATAAGAGTCAGATAAGCCGAGGGTCACTCGCTATAGATAATCAATAACCTATTAGATAACACAACTAATCTACTGCAGTGCTGCCCTTTCGCCCGAGTAGAAAGCCATGAAATGAATACCAAATTTATCCAAACTCAAGACCCTGACCGTAGCACATCCGGAGCACACCGTAGCGCATCCCGAACACACCGTAGCGCACTTCGACCAAACCATAGCGGATCTCGATCAGACCATAGCAATTGCCGACCAGATTGTGGCGCTTACCGGTCTGGATTTACGAATATGACATCTTTCCTTTCACCTACTGAAATAAATCCCACTGATATACGGAAAGTAGGCAAGGGGCAGAGGGATCATTTGTACGTAAACTGCTTGTTCTCAGGTAAAAAAACCTCCGACTTCGAGTCTCAACCGTGCGCCCGACAGCGGCAGCGTAACTTGCACTCGGCATCAAGAGGTTGGAGCTCCGCTTACTGATGTCGACTTTACAACGATAAAGCGTGTCATAGATATAATTCACATAAATTCAGCTTGTGGGAGTCTGCAAGAGTCTGCAGTGCTTTTGCTGATGGAGTATGTACGGCTGTGTTTACTGATGGCGCGAGCGGGAGATATGTGATACCGAGGTAAAATGACACCAGCTCGATGCTTCGCCACACGGCAACGGCTTGCTGCCGTCACCGTGCGGGCATCGAGCGCACGTGGCGGGCGGGCTTCCTAGCTGTACTTACGTGAAATTCGGTGATAGGCGATGTCTGCTACTGTACATTGTCTTTGCGAAGCTGAAGGGCTGTCTCCCTCGGGGAAGTCTTTGTATCCCGTCGCTCAATTGCAAGGCTGACATGGACATATGGACACTGACATGAGTACTGACATGGACATCTTGACACGGCGCAGGCGCTCAATTAGACGAGCGCGTCGGATGGGATAGGCAATCGCGCAACCTGTTTTCTTTCTTTCTTTTTTTTGATTCTAGTTTACGGGGATCATGCGGACTATTGCGCGAGTCCCCGGCTGAAATCAGCCATTGCGCCGAAAGCCTTCTCACACTCACCTCACTATCTTGGAAACGTGGACACCGAAGGTGGTGCGGCTGCGCGGATGATGGGTATAAAGGTAGGCGTGGTTGCTCTGTGGACCAGCGGACTCTGTCATGGCTCCTCATTCGCCGCTCGCACACTATTCGTCGTCCAGCTCGCGCGCCTCCGAGAAGACGCCCGAGGTCGTCGAGGTCGTCGTCGACGGTGACAGCGGTCTCAGCATAGACTTCACGTCCTACCATGACGAGTGTACAGGCCGTCTCGTCGTCGACCCAAAGTACGTTGCGTCGCATCCGGTGGTGCGATGGCTGATTCCGTTTGACAGGGAAGCGCAGCTCGAGTTTGGGGAGAAGGTGGCTGCACGGCTGAGGCTCTCAGAGGACGGGACGAAGGTGCTCTGGCCGCAGCCCACCGACTCGCCCGAGGACCCCCAGAACGTGCGTGCTTTGATCCCTGCTGGGAGTTGGCGCTTACGGGGTTCCCAGTGGAGCGCGCGGAGGAAGACGCTGCAACTCATCATCATAACCTTGGCTGCTATCGTACCTGACTTTGACTCTGGGATTGGTGTGTACTCATGCAGGTTGGCGTTGGGTGCTGGATGGATACTGATGGCGGTGTGCAGGCATCGCTGCAATTTTCGCTTTGGCAAAACAGTACAGGACGACGCCGGGCGTTATAAACAACCTGACCTCAAAGTGAGCGTTCCGTCCATTGCTCACAATTCAGTTGCTCACAATGTATGCGCAGTTGGAGCATTTTTCTCGTAGGTGAGCAAGCCGACTCTCGCTCCGCTCGGCTGCGAGGAGTATTGAATATGGGTTGACGTAGGATGGGGCGGTATCTTCTCCGTCATACTGATCCGTCGCTATGGCCGACTGCCTGTCCTGTTCTGGTCCCAACTTCTAGCGCTCGGCTTCCTCGTCGGCTGCACATTCGCCCCCAACCTCAAAACGTTTGCAGGTACGCACCACGACGTTGACAGCTTGTGCCTAGCATTTATCGACTTCGACGGTGCAGCGATGCGGTGTCTGACTGGTTTTTTCGGGTGCGTCTGGTTCGCCTGCCAAGGCTAAAAGTTCTGCGGTTTGATATTGTTTACCTATTCAGGACCACTCCCCAAGTCACGGTGACTTTGAGTTTAATCTGGTGTGTCGAGCGCTGTCAAGCTCACCAAGGCAACAGGGATTGTATGCCGTCACGGACATGTACCCGTTCCACCTCCAGGCGCGGAAGGTAAGCATTTGAACTGGTTGATGCAAGTCTGTATTGAAGATTGTGTCAGCTGAATATATGGACGATGGGCTTCATCGTTTCTCCGTTTCTGTCCCCATTCGCTTTCGGGTTTCTGGTTGCACGCGCGAAGTAAATTCCTCGCTTCATGAACCTGCCATGCAGTCATTGATACATCTGAATAGCTGGCGATGGGCGTACGGCATCGGCAGCATATATGGCGCCATCGTCCTGTTGCTCATCATCTTCCTCGCCGAAGAAACGTACGTGTTCCACCTATGATACCGTGGATCGCCGCTGACGCGCGCATGTGTGCAGAATGTACGACCGAACGGTCAGGCCGATACCGCCACGCCCCTCGCAAGGCCTCCGTTATCGCGTCGAGACGCTCCTCGGTGTCACAGGCGCGAAGATGGCAAAGCACCGCGCATCATGGTCGGAAGCCTGCCTGGCACCGCTCGTTATCGTATGGCGCCCGCATATCCTGGGACTACTCATCTTTGAGGTGAGATGGCCTCGTTCGGCGGGCGTGTACAAGGTGCTTATCTCGTGCAGGGCTTGCTGTTTGGTTTCGGCATTGGGATCAATGTAAGTGCGGGCATCCGCGTGTCCTGTGCAGAAGATACTGATGTGAACCTACTGATGCCTCTGTGCCTTCTGCTAGGTCACCAACGCCGTTTTCCTGGGTGTGCCAAAGCCTGAAGGGTATGGGTTCAGCGAATACGCCATCGCAGGCGCTTATGGAACACCAATTGTAAGGCAAACTTTCCGCCGTCCCTGAGTTGTGGTTCGTGATGGGTGTCCGTACAGGTTGCCGTGCTCGTGGGCGAGGTCGTCGGACATTTCGTAAACGACAAGATCATGAACACCAGCATCAAGCGCAATCACGGCGTTTTCGAAGCAGAGACGCGCTTGTGGTATGTCTGGACGATGATCTACCTGATGTGTGCCGATCGTTGATGGTGACTTTTCGCAGGGCGTGTTACATTGCCGTACCCGTGTACATATGCGGTTTCGTTCTTCTCGGAGCTTCTCTGCAGCATCACCTCTCGCCGGGAGCCCTGGTGATAGGCTGGGGTCTCGCGGAGGTGGCTATCATGATAAACACGGTCGCAGTTTGTGAGTAATTTGCGCATTCGGTTCAATCGAAACTCACAGCTGGGACAGATGCGTACTGCAACGATGCGTTCCCTAAACATCAGGTCCAATACGACTGCTCGGGAAGTGTTACGCTGGCTAATCAGTGGGCTTTCTGTTTCAGGGCGAAGTGAGCGCGTTGATCAACCTGGCGAGGATCTTGGGGGGATTTTCTGTCGCTTACTTCCAGATCCCTTGGGCGAGCAAGCACGGAGCGCTGCAGACGTTCGGGGTGGAGGCCGCGTACGTGCTGATGGGATTGTGTCTGCATTCTCGCTGACACTATTTGGCATAGGATCGTGGCTGCAATATCTGTCCTGGTCGTGCCTGCAATCCAGGTACACGGGAGGCACCTGCGGGTCAGTGCTCTCAGAGCTAAGGCATGAAAGTTTGTGACTGACATCAGCGTCTGCAGAGTCGCTTCTCCCTCTAGACGAGTCGCTTCTCCCTCTAGACGAGTCGCTTCTCCCTCTAGACGAGTAGACATGATATGTTGTTAGAGTAGGGACCAAGACAATCGACGCTCACGAGGCCAAGGGCGTGGACACGATCGACGATCAGCACCTGGGCGACGACGTCCGAGTCTCGTACTCGCTATTGGTGTGTGCCACAACAATATGCCGCCGACCGACACGTGTTTGGGCAGCTCTGGGCAGCGTCTCTGAGGATGGTGCCCCACGGGTGCGTCACAAACCCATGACCACTGCCAGAGCCTATTCGGAAAGCGGCCTCCGAGTGAGCCCCTGGCCATATGTGGCCGCTGTCGAGCGAGCGTGAGGCAGGGAGCAGGAGTGAAAGGGAACGGGTGAGAGCTCACAGCCGCTTGCGACGAGAAGAGAGCGGCGGTGGGTGAGCGTGGGCCTGGGATGCATCGGACGGTTGGGAGGCGTGGGCAGACAAAGGCGCGGCGATTGGTCCCGCGTCTGTGTCACAAGACTGTGGGACCCGCGAAGCCATGGAGAATCAGACTCGGAGATGCGTGTACACTTGGCGACGCGCTCGATCTTATAAGCAGTATGAATTCACTCCGCCCTACGTTCCCTCACGTCCCCCGCCCGCGCAACCAGCCATGTCCCACCTCCCCGCAGAAAAGGACTCCGCCAGCGAGCGCTCCCGTGGCTCGACCAATGACCCTGAGAAGGCAGCGACGTCCGCCGTCGAGGTCCTGCCCGACGACGACATCGACCTGCTCTCTTACCACGAGCACCGCGCCGGCCGCCTCGTGATCGACCCAGAGTGCGTTCCCCCCCCATCCTGCAGGCGCGCGTTGACGTTGGCTGGCTTCTTGCAGGGAGGCGCGGATCGAGTTTGGTGACAAGGTCGCGTCGCGCCTGAAGTTGACGCGCGATCGGACGAAGGTTTTATGGCCCCAGCCCACGGAGGACCCGGAGGACCCTCAGAATGTGCGTGCTGCCTTCGTCTCTTGGTTGCAGTCGACACCAACATTCTCGTGGCGTTCTAGTGGTCGTCGCGCCGGAAGACTCTCCAGTTGGTCATCATCACTCTGGCCGCCATCGTTCCGGACTTTGACTCGGGCATTGGTGCGGTGGCAGTTCACGAGTTGGAAAAAGCCGTGTTGACGGCTATTCTCATTTCTAGGCATTGCGGCCATTTTCGCTTTGGCGAGGCAGTACGACACAACGCCAGGCGTGATCAACAACCTCACATCCAAGTGCGCTGCCTGTTGCAGTCTCCGCTAAATGCATTGCTGATCGTTTCCTGGCCCAGTTGGAGCATCTTTCTTCTCGGTGAGCGGGCACACATTGTATCGATGCACATGTCGGGCTCACATGTCTTGTTTCTAGGATGGGGCAGTATCTTCGCAGTGATGCTCATGCGTCGATATGGACGTCTCCCGGTGCTATTCTGGTCACAGGTGGGGCCTTGCGACTTCCCCATCACCATCTCTCACGCTGATCTATCACCGCAGCTTCTGGCACTGGGCTTCCTTGTTGGATGCACCTTCGCGCCAAATCTGAAAACGTTCACTGGTGCGTCCGGCAATGTTGTCTCGCGTGCATCTTCTCAATGACTGTTTTCCCTCAGCCATGCGCTGCTTGACTGCATTCTTCGGGTGCGTACCCCAGGTTTCTGGGCAGTGCTTCAACACTGACGTGGCGGTGCAGCACATGTCCCCAAGTGACAGTATGCAGGCCCTGGTTTCTGGCGGGGATTGCTTCTGACCAGGCGGCTTCATTTAGGGGTTGTACATAGTCACCGACATGTATCCCTTCCACAAACAGGCTCGCAAGGTACTAAATCAACCCGCGTTCCTTGCCAAGTACATCCTCATGGTCAACCTCGCAGCTCAACTTCTGGACCATGGGCTTCATTATATCGCCCTTCCTCTCGCCATTTGCCTTTGGTTTCTTGGTCGCACGACAGAGGTGAGAATACGAGATTTGCGCGAGCTGTGTTGTCAGTGTGTCTGACCTGCGGCTTCTGCACAGCTGGCGATGGGCGTACGGTATCGGTAGCATCTACGGAGCGGTTGTCCTGGCTCTCATCGTATTCTTCGGCGAGGAGACGTACGTTTCCCTGCCGCCCCGAGTAGCTGCGTCCTCATGTTTTTCGCAGCATGTACGACCGCACACACAAGCCTATCCCATCACGCCCGACTAATGGCCTGCGGTATCGTATCGAGACCCTGTTCGGTCTCACAGGCCTCAAGATGGCGAAGTACCGGTCCTCGTGGGCGGCGAGCATCATGGCCCCTCTGACATCGTATGGCGGCCGCACCTGCTGGGCATCCTGATATTCGAGGTCAGCTTGACTATGCTGACCAGCTGACGCCGTGCTCACTCTGACGGATCACAGGCTCTATTGTTCGGATTCGGCATTGGTATCAATGTGCGCTTCGCTGTGTTCGCCGTCCTGAGACTATGAAATGGGCTGACGCATTGGCTGATGACAGGTTACAAATGCCGTGTTCTTGGGCACGCCGAAGCCTGAGGGCTTTGGGTTCAGCCCTGACGGGATTGCGGGCGCGTACGGTACTCCAATCGTGAGTCTTCGCCAAGTGACCCGCGCCACTGAGTTGCACTGATGGCATCCAACCCCTCAGGTGGCTGTCCTCATTGGCGAAATTGTGGGCCATTTTGTGAACGATATGATTATGAACATCTCTATACGCCGCAACCACGGCGTGTTCGAGGCTGAGAGTCGCTTATGGTGAACTCGGACCTTGATTCTAGCGCATGGATGCTTTTACTCATACGCGTGTAAGGGCGTGCTACATTGCAGTTCCGCTGTACATCTGCGGCTTTGTGCTCCTCGGCGCGTCGTTCCAGAAGCACCTCTCGACGGGTGCGCTGGTCATGGGATGGGGCATCGCGGAAGTTGCGATCATGATCAACACCGTCGCTGTTTGTACGTCCTCATTGGCTTTGAAGGGCTGACACCAGTGAGCTGACCGTGGTACGCAGATGCGTATTGCAACGATGCCTTCCCGAAGCACCAGGGCGAGATCAGTGCGCTGATCAACCTCTCACGGACGCTCGGCGGTTTCAGCGTGGCGTACTTCCAAGTGCCATGGGCAACGAAACACGGCGCCCTGCAGACGTTCGGCGTCGAGGCTGCGTGAGTCCCTTATCCTTCGTATTATCTGTTCTTCCATAGGAACTGAGGGTTTGATGTAGCATTGTGACGGGGCTCTTCCTTCTGATTGTACCAGCGTTGCAGCTAAAGGGACGCGCACTGCGGGTGAGTTTGCTTCTGCGTTGCTGCTAGACGTTAATCTGATATGCGGGTGGCGCAGGATCGCTTCTCACTTTGATCGCACTTGGAAGACCCAAGAGGAGACTTGGTGGTATTCGCTGGAAAGATACTGTAGTGATTTCCGAGATTTACTTGTGACTGACATGCACCACATTAACGCTGGGCCAATTCGAGCTTTGTATATTGATATCTGCGTTTCGAGTCCTTCTGTATACGTATGCTATCTGCTGTTTGTACTTCTACACCTTCACCGCACGCACCAAAAAAATGTCGAACATTTTTGATGTGTGAGATTGTGATTGAGTGCATAGTTGTTCAATTAACAGCTGGGTTCCACTACGACTGCATAGGTTCGTCAGTGACGTGCCTTGCACTGTGCTCTCTTCCCAAGCGACGCTTCACGAGACTGCGATCACCACAAGTCAGCAACGCCGCGTGCGCAAGTAACAGCTGATATACCTCTCGAACGTGTCCAGGGGACTGAGACTCGAAGACGCCTTCGCGGGGGTGCCAGGTGGGGCGAGGGCGATACGCGGCACCCAGGTGCTCAGCGGGCTCGTCCCGGGTTCGTAGATCGCCTGCGCGACGTACAGTAGCAACCCGTCCGAATGCAGGTCCACCTGTGCTGGCCGCACCGTCTGCGCGAGTGGCAGCTGCTCGATGTCCATCGCGGCCTCCCCATCTTCTGGCAGCACGGGCACGGATACAGGGACGCTGTATACTGCCCGTGCGAGCGGGATGATGCGCGCAAGCAGGTTCGGAAGGGTCGTGTCGGTGTGATAGGCGATGGGATGGAATGTGGCCGGGTAGGGGAATTTGTAGCTTGTTGGAGCGGGAGGGGCGGTGGGCGCGGAGGCGAGGTTGGGACGGAGGGAAGCGGGCGCGGAACTTGTCGGCGGGCGTGGCGGGGGCAGCTCACAGAGGCGGGTGTCGCGCCACCAGAACCTCGATATGCGTATCAACATGTCTGCACCAAAGAAAATGATACATTGCATGCTCACCGGAATGAGGACTCGCAATCGGCAACGTCCTGGCCCTTCCATTTCAGCACGTCGAGCACATGCAGTATACCGTTGTCCTGCCAGTTCTGGTCCAGGATGCAGTCCAGGATCGTGTCCGAGGGCAGCGGCGAGGGGAAGCGGGGCATGAGCGGCTTGCCCAGAAGACGCGAGCGCAGCACCGTGTTGGGCACTATGCACACAAGTGGTCAGCGCTTCCGTCGGCACAGAGGCGTAGAAGAGACGCACCGACTCCGATCGCCCCGCTCCCTTGGTGCGAGATCGCCAGGCACCGCTTGCCCGTGGGGACGGGGGCCACCGCGACCCAGTTCGTCTGCAGATCTGGCGGCAGGCCGTCGAGCGGGGCGTCCGCGTCGGGGTCGAAGGCGGGCGTCGCGGTCCACGGGTCCGTCTCGGACATCTCGAGCAGCTCCGCGTACATGATTTTCTCCGCCCATCTGTTCGGCTTCGACTTCTTGCTCGCGGGGGGCCCCTTCTTCCGCCGGCCCTTGCGCTTTGGTTGGAAGGCTGTGGGCAGCTCGAGGTCCTTGGTTTCAGCGGGTGGAGGGCCGGACGGGCCTTCATGCAGCATGCCTGCGAGCTGGGCGACGCCCGAGCGCACGATATCCGCGTCCGCATTGCCGCCATCGTCGTCGTCCGAGTCGCCCAGGCGCAAGCCCGCGAAGAGATCGATGTGGCGCTCGCTGTCGATGCGCTTGGCGCGTCTCTAGGGATCACGGAGACGCGAGATGAGACGGCAGAGCGCGTGCGGGGCCGGGGGTGCGTACGCGTTTCTGGTCATCGAGAGCCTGAACGATGGGTTCAGAGACACGGTGAGAGAAAGAGGGACCTGGTGGCGCACCTGCTTGCGGCGGGTCTCCTGCGAGAGCGCGCGGTCTAGGATGCTTCGCGGGGGCTGCTTGTACGAGACCTTGCGGTCTGACAACGCGCTCATGGTGGTGCAGGACGTGAGGCAAGTTTGTGGGTGCTGATACTATAGTGACCGCTGTCCCGGATGAGGGATCGTGTCGCTTTCGTGGTGTTATAGACCCGTGCACAAGTAGTGGGAGTATCGAGAGATGAGGACTGTGCGATGAAGTGTTATAGCGGATCAAGTCTCGCCTTGCGCCTTTTCATACAAGTAAAGAATATCGGTAGATACATGATTATCTACTGATACGTAAGAATATTTTCGCGATAGATAAGTTAGGACAAGGAAATCAGGTAAGTTAACTTAAGGTACTACAACACATTGTTCTTGAAGCTTGAACGTTTGAACATCCATCGTCGTAGCTAATCATTTCTCGAACCCCCCCCCCCCCCCCCCCCCCACCGCTTCATCTTGGCGAATATTCCCTCAGGCTGCAGCAAGGCTGCAGGTACTCATCCTCGCCGCTGAAGCCAACCATCACGTTCCCACGTAGTGAGTGTAGGTGCATATAATCCGCCGCAAGCTGCGAGGACCGCCGCCGCCTGGCTGGCATCGCCTACGAGGACGCTCACCTCCCTGCTTTTGGCCCGAGCGACACGCGCGGACGCAGAGAGGACGGGCAGCACGGCTACCTGCCGCGAGCTGAGCTCGACAATGCCCGAGTATGTACGTGCGCAGGATCATCACGAGCGCCCAGCCTGCACAGAATGTCAGCGCGCTGCAGGGGCAAGCAATATGAAGCTTGAAGGCGCGCGCACCATTTCGCGAGTGCACATCCTACGCCCATACCAAGTCGATTTCTATCTTGCGATGGTGAGTCCTCGCCCTCACTTCCGTGCGGGCGGGGTAGATGCCTCACCCACAATGGCCAGGCGGGCATTAATCGACCCGTAGTGCGCGGAGAACTTGGCCGCCGGCGACGAGGGTGCGGTCACCCGATCGCGGAGGCGTTGCCCATTAGTGGCGCTCACCACGTAGGTCAGAAGCGAAGGGGTGCGAAGGGGTCTAACTTCCATATCTACAGGCCCGTCCAGCCAAGAGGCGAGACGTACCGTTTATGCTCTCGTACCGCGTCGCGATGGTGAGACCGTTGACAGGACTGTCCCCGTCGCTCGTGGACGCTCCTATGGGGTTTGCGGCACTACCTTAAATAATGCCTCGTATATCCTATCCTATCCTTTTCCAAGAGAGTCCGCAGCTGGGTGGAAGTTCGGACGGAAGCAAAATCGCAGGGGTCGCGGAGCGAAATGCGGTTGCTGCGACTGTCATCGGATCTGAAATGGTCCGCGTAAGGCTTGGTTGCTCATCGCAAGCTCCTGATATTTACAAGAATACATGATACTTTGCAGCGCTTGCCGGGTGTGCCGCCGCCACAAATATTGTTCCACACTATGTGCCAAAGTACGACTGAAAGGTACGGACATCTACAAGACAAGCTTGAGTACAACGGACAAGGTGTGACAACATACCATGCACATCTACAAAGTTTCATGATGACACACAACTCAGTAATTCAACACAATCTTCTCCATTTCTTCCTCCGGAGTCTCCGCGCTCAAGTATTTCTCCAAAGTCTGCACAAGACAAGCCACGTCTATCAATGCACAAGCATATAAGCCACGGAACACGGGCTCACCTCATTGACGGCCAAGTATTTCTCGACGAACTCCTGCCCGAGCACCTCATGCAGCACCGCGTCCTGGCGCAACATCTCCCGCGCATCTGGCAGCGTACGCGGCATCCGCCCCACGATGCCCCTCCTCTTGCGCTCGCCCTCGCTCAGCTCGATCGCCAGGCCCTCCGACTCTAGCACCCCAAGCTCCGCGCCGTCGAGCACGCCTTGCAGCCCCGCGCCCAAAATGCCAGCAAGCGCGAGGTACGGGTTCGCCGTCCCGTCGAGCGCGCGCAGCTCAAAGTGGTGGTGCCCCGGCGCACCCGTGAGGCGCACGAGCGCCTCGCGGTTCTCCGTGCCCCAGCACGCGAACGTCCCGCCGGACCACACGCCGTCCTGCACACGCGCGTACGACGCGCGCGTCGGGAGTGTGAGCGCGGCGAGCGCGGGCAGGTGCGCGAGCAGCGCCTGCAGGAACGAGCGCTCGAGGGGCGTCATGGTCGTGGCGTGGTTGGTGTCGGGATTTGGTGGGGGCGGGTGCGTCGCGGGAAATGCGGTCCGGTGCACGGAGATGTGCGCGTGTGCTGCGCTGCCGCCTGTAGGGGCAGGGGCCAGAGTCAATATGAGCTATAGATATGGTGATAGGCGGGCATACGCACAGTTGTCGGCGTAGACCCGCGGCGCGAGCGTCGCGCGGAAGCCGTACTTAGCGGCGATGTTGAAGATCGTCTCGCGCGTGGCGAGGAGCGCGTCGGCGGCCTCGAGGGGCGGGAGCGGGCCGGTCACGACCTCGTACTGCGGCGCTCACGGTGAGCACGGGCGCCGGTGGTGAATTTGGGCGCGCGGACTGACCTGACCGGGCGCAGCTTCGGTGTGGTACATGAGCAGGTCGATGCCCGCGAGCTGGAGCATCTCGGCGATCTCCTCGAGGCACGCAGTGACGTCGCTTCCGGACGGAGCGCGCGCAGACGTCGACCACGGGTAGTCGTTCACTGCTTTTATGGGGTCGGTTGACTCGAGGAGGATGAACTCGGTCTCGATGCCCACGAGGAACTCGACCGGCTGCACGCGCCTTGCTGCATCACAGAGGCAGAAAACGTAAGTATGAGCGTCAGAAGGTGTGAATGGGTAGCTACGCACTCGACGATGCCTCTGAGAAGCGTGCGGGGGCACAGCGGCGTCCTGTACACGGCGGGGACCGCCCCGCCGTTGACCGGCGTCTTCTCCTCGAACCAGCCCATCACACTCGCGTGCGTCGGCGCGTACCCGCACGGGCGCAGCGAAGCCATGTCGGCACATAGAGGTACTCGCCCGTTCCGCTGAAACCCTGCGCGAGCCCAATGCCGACAAGCCCAAGACGGCTTTGTGATGCCCACGCCAGGCGAGGGGCGGCGAGGATGTCGCCAAAGGCGTTGATGGGGATGATGCGGAAACGTGTGGTGTTGGTGTAGTCGTTCCACTGGAAACGGATGTAGCGGATGCCGCGCTCGACCAGTTTCGCGATGCCAACGTGGCCAAAGGTGGGCACCTTTGCGACGGCGGGCGTGTAGAGCACGCCGTATGCGGTAGGGGGCTCAGACATGGGGGTTGGGACGCTGCAAAGCGGTCACTAAGACTTGGACTCAGACGCAGACTCGGATAAGGCCGGGTGCAAGCCAGTGCAGGCTCGAGCTCGTGCCAGGCTGTTCGCTGTGTTGGAGGTGGCTGTGGGCTGCCTCGGCATCGGTGTGTTTAAGTAATTTGAAAAGCGCCTCTCAGGGCGTTTGCCGACGAGGATCGCGCGACAAGGGCGATTGTCACATAGGCCTGAGGCCACTCGAGGATGAAAGACTGAAAGTAAAGCGGTCGATAGAGGCTGAGCAAGTCTGAGCACCAGGCGACAGAGTAAACAGATCGCAGGTCGATCATCTGCTTATCCTGCTTACAGCTTACAGGAGGCCGCTCGACTTTTTTACTTACTACATCGTCTGGATTTCGCAACTCACGGGCCTGTACTCATATCGCTCACCTGGCCTCTCAAGTCGGCCGTGGGCTGAGCTAGGCTCAGGGTATCAGCAAGGTACCTTTTCATCATCACGACTGTCGATCGCACCACTTCGTCTCGTCTGGACGACCCTAGTAGCCTGCCAATTCAGTTGCCTGATGCTGACCAGTGACCGGTGTCTTCCCCTTTCTCAAGTCGCCAGTGTGGACCAGAAGCTGTTTGTTTAGCTATTTCTCCCTTGTCTATCTTGTGCCACTATCTCAAGCACGCCCGGGCCACGTCAGTCCCGCAAGCCTTCGCCGTTCGAGCCTGCCGCCGTCATTGAATTAGGGAAGCGTCTTTCAGTCTTAATGCTCTTACACGGAGTCCCTTGATCATGTGTGCAGATGGATCTTTCGTTGAAGCGGTATCGCAGATGACTGGCCGGCCACCTCATCTCCGACTGTGTGGGTGCCTCAGGACTGCAGGTGGGAAGGAGAAGCCACACTCCACTGATTGCTGCCGTTTAGAACGTCTTCTTGGACCTGTCGCGCGGTCGGAAACCCCATCCAGCTTACCTCGGCACGCTTCATATGAACTCCCATCCAATAAAGGGAAGATGTACTGTTCGCGTCGCTCGAGCTCAAGCTTCCACGACCCGTCGCCATGTCCCTGCCTGCAAACTCTCAGCCTTCCCCAGCTTCTTCCACACATCTATCCGGGTCGGTCGAGAAAGACGCAACAGAGCGACAGGAGAAGGAAGGTCCAGACGTTTACAATGCGGAGGTCGATACGTCCCACGTAGACGAGCGCAAGTTGATGCGGAAGATCGACTTGCGCCTCATCCCGTGGCTCTCACTCTTATATCTTCTGAGCTTCCTGGATAGGACGAGCATAGGGAATGCGAAGGTGAGTGTGCTGCCCAGCATGTATACGCCACCCATCCCCACCTGACTTTGGACGTGCGTAGCTCTACGGGTTGGAACAAGATCTTCATATGACGGATAATCAATATCTCATCACCCTCACAATATTCTTCTTCCCCTACGCACTGTTCGAGGTGTGAAGCGTTCCCTTTGCTACCAGGGAGAAGCAGGAACACTTACTCTGTCGTCTATCAGGTGCCTTCCAACATCTTTCTCAAGCGTTTGCGCCCGTCCATATGGTTGTCGGGCTTAATGCTCCTTTGGGGCGTCATGATGGTGCGATTGACATGCGAGTCTCTATATCTGGCCACTGAGCGCTGATACTGCACAGACCGTCCAAGGACTGGTCCACAATTATGGAGGCCTCCTCGGTGACGAGCATTCGACATTTTGACCCACTGCAACTTCTGCTAATGTCGAGCAGGGATGCGTTGGATGCTCGGCACCATGGAGGCCGGTCTATTTCCTGGGGTGAACTATTATCTGTCCTGGCAAGTACATATGCGCGTGCCGGAGTCATGTGTCATCTGACGGTTCACATGGACTTTGTGTTCCAGCTGGTACAAACGCTCCGAATTCGGCATCCGAGCCGCTATCTTCTTCTCAGCGGCGTCCGTTTCCGGCGCCTTCGGTGGCCTACTTGCCGTGCGTTGGAGTTTAATATCTGTCTCGCATTGCTGATCTGAGTTACTGGTCAGGCGGCCATCGCCAACATGGACGGCGTGATCGCCAACATGGACGGCGTGGGTGGCAAGCCCGCGTGGGCGTGGATATTCATCCTCGAGGGCCTCGCCACTGTCATCGCGGGTGCAGTCTCGTTCTTCGTTATCCAGGACTTTCCGGATACAGCTCACTTCCTCTCCGAACCTGAGCGCACCGTGGTCATCCGCCGCCTCCAGCAAGACGACCAGTTCTCTGCTGCCGGCGAGAACTTGAAAGTCAGGAACATCTGGAAGAGTCTTACAGACTGGAAGACATGGATAGGAAGTGCGTGCCCAATCTGTCTCGGGGAAGCGGTTTTTGTCTCACACGGGGCCTGTGCTGATCTTGCACACAGTGTTCGTGTACGTGGGCAGCGACATGCCGCTATATGCCTTCTCGCTGTTTCTCCCGAGCATTATCAACCAGGTACGTGCGCGTCGCCTTGCTGCCGCATCGGCATTGGCATCCTGAGAGTGTTGCATGTCTGTTCGGCCATTCATAGCTCGGTACGTGGATAAAATTTCAGGGCATCTTTCGGCTGGCTGACAGAACAACTTGGCGCTAGGCTTCAAGGCCACTCCAGCGAATCTCCTCACCGTGCCTGTATACACATTCGCGTGTATTATGACATGCGTGGTAGGATTTCTCGCGGATCGGCTGGGCCGGAGAGGGCTCTTCAACATGTTAGTGGGGCTCCACCAGAGTCCGCTATATTATGTGTGGAATGCTGACGGCGATTGTGCGGATTGGGTAGCGCGCTGCTATGTTTAGGTGCGCCTTGTCAATTGTGAGTCTCTGAGACAGGTCGGCTGACCGTGTCATGATAGGAGCGACGGGCTATATCATTCTGATTGCGTCGAAAAATGCAGCTTTGTCTTACGTTGCTGTCTATCTCGCGACTTGGTACGCGGCACGTATGCAGCCCAAACTATGCTGACCTATGAAAAGTGGCATATATCCGTTGATTCGTAAGCTTCTTGCCTTTCGATACAGCTGAACAATTTAAACCTTTCAAATGAATGACAGCTAACACCGTGTAAGTGATTTCACACCGTGAGTGATCCATAAGCTCATCTGTCCCAAGAGCATGGGTATCGAACAATGTTGAGGGATCGTACAAGCGCAGCGTCACCCTCGCCATGGTCATCAGTCTGTACGTTCTCAATTATAGTTCCTTTGGAATCATCTTAGATAATGTTACAGCGGCAATATCAACGGCGCTGTCAGCTCAAACGTCGTAAGCACCCCTCGTCCAAGCCAATTTGGCAGTACCTCACGGACTCGACACAGTATCGCGCGCGGGATAAGCCATGGTACCACCTCGGCCACGGCATCGTCCTCTTGTACATCGGCATCGGGCTCGCCGCCTCATCCACGTTCTACCTCCTGCTGCGCCGCGAGAATGCCCGCCGCGACCGCGGTGAACGTGACGAGGCCATCGACGGGGAGGAGCGCAAGGAGTCGCCGGAGCAGCGGGAGGAGCGCGCCCGGCTCAACGGGCGCTTTGCGAGCGTTGCGGATGCGAAGCGGGAGAAGGGCGATGAGTGGAGCGGGTACAGGTACATCCTGTGAGCATACTACTCAACCGTAGGAGATATGATGTACAATATTTCGAGACATGATCATGATGATCGAGACGGAACAAAACACTACAGCCCTCTGTGAGCGAATTGAAGATGCATATTGTAGTATTTGCATGTCGTGCCTCTCGCTGGCGAATGTAAGTATTGACGTGAAATACAATGCATAACGCAAATAAAGCTATCTAAAGGTATCTCGAATGCAGGTTTGGGAATCTTGTTGTATAACGTAGAAGTACATATAGTCGCAGTGGATACATATGGGGGCATAGAACTTACATGTCAGAGTGAAGCGTGGAAAATGGACGACGTAGGGTATGTGGTCAATGTACAGTAGAGCGCATGACAACGTGATCTAAGATGTGGGATGTCCGTCATCGGGCAGGGGGAAGAAGGGATGCCCATGTTGCTGAGGCGCGTACGCATATGACTGCGGCGCTTGGTCAAGCTGAGTGGTGTACAGCTGAGCCGGGTGCGGAGGGGTGTAAACCTGGAAGCCGTAAGCCTGCTGAGGCTCGAAAGCCTGGGCGCCACCAGCATACGCTTGCTGGAGTCCGTACGCCTGCTGCGCGAAGGCTGGCGGCAGAGTGTACGGCTGCTGCGCGAAGGCTGGCGGCAGAGTGTACGGCTGCTGCGCGAAGGCTGGTGGCAGAGTGTACGGCTGGGAGCCGTACACAGGCACCGGGAAAAAGACATTCTCATCAGCGACCGGCTGAGGGAATGCGACAGCGTGGTTCAGTTGGGGCGGCTTGCCCACGAAGGGTGCGATGTAAGCCGCCGCGAGACCGGGAGCGTGATTAGGTTGCAGAGGGAAAGGCTGTGAGGGGACCGACGGCCCTGCGACAGCGTTCTCTAGTGGAACGGGAGGACCCGTGACCGTGTAGGGGACACTGCGAGCCTGCGCACGGCCGCGACGCGCAGGACCGACTGCGTTGGTGGGAGGAGTAGAGGAGGTGGCGGCCGAGGGCACGGCGCGTGCCTCCTGCGCGGTGCGGCGCGACGATCCCGCGGCTGGGGCAGGTGAGAGTGAGTCGGTGGCGACCGCACCGGCTGCCCGCGCCGCCTCCTCGCGCAGTTTCTTCTCCGCCTTCTTGGCCGCCTGCAGCACGGACTTCTCCGGTTTCCACTTGCCGAAGACCTCCTTGGCTCGGCGAAGATCTCCAAACGTCACCAGTATGGCCTGGGGCTTGACACCAGCGTCACGCAGGGACTGAAGGGCAGGGCATTTCTTCAAGTGTTTCCCAATGACGTCCATGCGAGCGGTTCCCCTGGAAAGATAGTGGGTCAGGGCAACCGGCGCGTGTGCGAAGAATCAATGACGTACATGTCCAAGCAACTCTCCTCGAAGTAATAAGGGCACGCAGGTAGTAGTATCTCTTCCCGGAGTACGGGATCGACATTCCAGACGTGGGGTATCGTCAACGCGTGCCGGATCCAGTTGTCTTCGCCGTCTAGCCATCCATTGGCACAGCAAAGACGAGGGTAACGTCTATTGAGCTGTACGAATGCTCCTCTCGAGAGGGGCACCTGGGCGACCGCAAGCGTGAGTGGGGGCGGGTGGAACATGTGGAAGGTACTCACCAAGTATTTGCTGCCCCCACGATTCGTACCCCCGGGCCTAACTTTCCCAGAGAAATCTTCGGTAGACACACTGGGAGCCTGTCCACTCGGGTGGCTATGCCCTGATGGCGACGGCGACGGTGCTTGGGAGGTGAACGCGGCGAGGGAAGCTTCCACGGGAGCGTGGATTTCTGCAGCAGAGGGAGGCCCCGACGCGGCGCTGGGCACTTGAAGCCAATCGTGTGCTGGTATTGGCACGGGTTGGGAAACGGGGAGCGGTTCCTTGAGCCCGGGTGCAAGGGCCAGCGGATGTGGCAACGGTGGGGTTTCCGCGTCCGCGAGGTCGGAGGGGTGGGGAAGTGAGGGAGACCGGAAGGCCGGTTGTGAGACCATCGTCTCATTGAGTTCGTCGTTGTCCCAGAACAGATACTCTGAGTCGGAAGTCGGGGATGGAGGTGAACGGTCGTCGTCTGGCGGCCCGCGAGTTGACGTGTTGTGGCCCTCCTTCGGGTCCACAAGGGCCATGAGAAGGTCAAAAATACGCCAGTCAGACTCGTCATGCGAGTCGCCTTCGTCTGTCGTGGACCCAAGTTGACTATAGTCGTCCGAGGGAGGTTGAAGAGTGGACTGCACTGGCATCTTGCAGTACCGATGACGCAATGTATGGATGAGAGAGGCGCGTCGCAAAGCGAACTAAGGTTGCCGGAGTCGAGAGAGGGAGAGAGAGAACGGTGTTGAAGGGCCGGGACTAGTCCTAGTCAACTCGGTGCGCGCAGTTAAGTACCTCCCCTCATCCCGCTGGACCATTGGACCCTGCGAGGTTTCCACATTCACAGAAGTACGTCCGTTCCAAAGGGGATAGCCAAATTGAGAACGGAAGGTATCCTGACCGTCCGGATTTGGTGCGCGGTGAGCGCACACCACGCGCACACGATTCAAACAATGGGTTACCCCGACCATGGGCGCGCGCGTGCCCGTTAAGCCACTTCCCATGCAAACAATGAGCAATGCGGGTGGGCCAGACAGGACGGCCTGCCAGGGCCAAGGCACCAGCGGCGGTGCAGCCTGCGGGACGGACGTCGGGGACGTCGGGCGCTATCCAACAAAATGAATTCCCGGATGGCTTCGTGTGGAACAAAATTTGATGGAAACTGTTGTCAAGGACAGCCCGACAGCAGTTTTACTGCTAGTTAATCCGGACCTGCAGGCCGCGAACAATGTCACGGCACCGCCGGCGTGGGTTCACGCCGAAGCGCATGCTGGTCCGCATTCCGAGGTTCATTCTAGCCAGCCATAGCTATCTGAGGGTAGTGCGAGACAAAGGACAGTAACAGGGCAAGTCCGAGAGCCCCCAGCGAGGCGGAGGTCCAACCCGGCGAAGACACGCTTGATGTCGGCATGTTGCCCAGCGCATCGACGCCACGGTGAAAGTGCGGTAAAAGCTCACGAGACTCCTCCCACCAATTTAGCCCAGCATATAGAGACGAGCAAGTACAGATAAAGGCCTAGGATGCTCGTAGAATGGTGCGCGCACCAGAAGGCCGAGCGCGGTTTGCTTTGCTGGCAGTCCGCCCGCGGAAGTCTTGGTTGAGCAGTCAGCAATAAGTATCATCCCATACAATACTCATGCAAACCTGAACCTTTACAGGTGATCTTTGGGCTCTGCTGCTACGAACGTGTTGGGCAGATAACTCTCTTCAGTTCCGCTGGCACAGGCAGGACCCCAGCTCGGACGGAAGGACCCCTGCCAGTTTCTGCCACTTCGGCCACTCGTCGCGAGAAATATTGGCTACGCAGATCCTTCAATTGACTTGCGCGTCATTTTAAGTATGTAAACAAATGAAGTCCAATTCGACGAGTAACAAAATAGTCCGATTGTAATATACACCGCCGAAGACGGCGAAGAACCTACAGGAAGACAATATACGGAAACTAGAATAAATACGTTAACCATAACCCAATCCTCAGCATGGCAGCTGCTCCGGCTGGTTGTCCGCGTTGAAAGGGAAGTCGAGCATCGCGGGGCCAGCGACGGTCGCGGGGTCAGACACGGCGTCGGCGTCGGTCGAGATCAGCACGTAGACCGTTCCGCGGAGCTCGTTGGGGATCTTGACCTTGCCGTTCTTGAGGGGCACGATGTATGCATTCTGCCCGCTGAGGAAGGCGGCGAACAGAGGCTTTGAGTGGTCGAAGCCATCGGGGACGATGTACGAGAGGGAAATGTCATCGCCGGGCAGCGCCTTGGGATTGGAGACAGAGAGTTGCGGGAAGGCGGAGACCGGCAGCTTGGGGTTGGATTCGGGGCATCTGGTGATGAAGCTAGACGCCAGGGTGAAGACTTGGTTGAGGTCCAGAGGGGTCTATACGTGCATTTGATGAGCAAAATCGTGTGGGGCGGAAGAGCGCGCAGGCTCTCACCTCGAACGGTCCACTCCACGCGGCGCCCTTACGAACAGCAGACTCAACCCACGCTGATTGACGAGCTTCAGTTGCCAGGATAGTGGCAGCGGCGAGGAGATAGTCCTGGGAACAAATGAGAACAGTGCTCGGGCGCTTGACCAGGTGACAAACCTTGTTCTGGATGAACTTGGCGGCACCAGTATACGCGGACGTCCCTACGAGGCCGATGAGACTCGTCTGGCGTCAACAACAACGGCGATGTGAGAACGTACCGACGGTCTCGAGGGCGTGGGCGATGGTGACGTAGGACTTAGGGTCCGTGTACGGGCTAAGTATCAAGTAAAATCAGGGACAGATGATGAGGGCGGGCAAGAATTACTGACAAGCTGTACTCGCACGGCTGCACGGCTGCAGACCCAAGAGCGGTCTCCAGGAAGGTGACGTGCGTTGCCTCGTGCGAGGAGATCTGCTTGATGCGTCCGTAGACCCAGTCTTGCAGGCCAGCGTTGACGAAGTCTGCCTTGGTATACTTCTTGAGGCCCTCGTTGTAGAAGGCGTTCTCAAGATGCTCTAGGGTCAGAGCGAAGTTGAGAACGTCGGTATCTGACGATGCGGGAGGGAGCTAGGTGAGCTAAAAGTACGGCGGGTCGGCCGGCGGGCACGAACCTGTGACGGCGGCGTCGCGACGAAGGGGGGAGCCAACGGCGGATGCGACGAAGAGGGCGAGGGCGAGGAATGCGGACGTGAACTTCATTGTGAGAGCAAGGGGTGGGAGCTAAAGGAGTGGAACTGGTTGAAGCCTTGAAGCTTGAGGACGTAGAGTGGAGATGGTGGAAGTCGAAGAACAACCAAGGGAAAGTGAAAGCGGGGGATTGCATGGGCTTTATAGCCTGCCAGAGAGCTGCTGGACGCATAGCGCGACCGCTTTGAGCAGTGCAAAAGCGGGTTGGAATTCGTTGAAGCGTCATAGTAATCCACTTTCCACGGCCATCTCGGGCGACCGCTTCCTAACTCGGCTGCCCCGCGCTCATTGGCCGCCACCCAGAGTCACGGTCCAGCCATGGCCACCAAGTAGCTGAAGCCTGAAGCTGAAGGTGAAGGTCTCGCAAGGCGTGCAGCTAGCTGCAGCATACGCAGAGGAACACACGGCGACACGGCCGTCCATCGCGACCAGACCGGGTTCGATAGCGGCAAGACACCTGTCGGCCAGAGGATCAGCACACCTTGAGTTCCAGCGCGGCCGGGGATCCCGGGCACGCTCCCCGAGAGGAGCACAGGCGATCGCAGACACGCGAGACGATATCCTCACAGCATTGGTCAGGGTTTTGGAGCGATGGGTCGATGCTACGCCAGGCTCCAGCCCCGTGCCGAGTCGTCCAGTCCGCGTAGAAAGGCACTGTACCCGTGCAGCCCGGCACAAGTCAAAGCAGATGAAACGACTGACAGCCCGGGCAAATATGGGCCAGTAACTTAAGTAAGTTAACAGAGCATGCGCAGCCGCCGGGAGCTGCCGTGCCGCGTGCGGCAATGTTAGGCGCTCACTCGCACCACGTGCCTGCTATGGAGGCTTTCGTTGCGCAATAGCACCCCGGCACATCGCCAGCGTTCGCCTCCCTGGCTGATATTTGCACCATGCCGCGCCCAAGACCGCCCAGGAATCATTCTATAGAGATGACCGCTCTCCGCACCAGATTATTTTTCGGATCCTGCTGCAGCTCATCGGTGCTCCTAATGGCGTCATCTTCTCGAGAACCACTTGGCTTTAAAAATTCAGACGTTTGCCATGAGGGACCCTCAGGCCTTGTTCACATCCTCCTGTACTTTTGCTTGCGCATCCTCTTCAACGTGATTGGTACGAGCTTTTGAGCCGCTTTTCTGACATTGACTCTGGCTGACGTTCATAAGTACAGGCGCTCTGTGAACGATGTCGTCGGACTCGCTTCATCGTACAAAGTTCAAGGATGATCACTCAGAGGAAGGCTTCGCCCCTTCAGTCATTCTAGACCCGGTTGATGGTGCCGCCTTGACCAGGGAACACGCACTCTGTTAGCTGCATGTTCAATCTCCAGACAAAGCGCGTCGAGCTGACCGTTTTCCCAGCTCGGGGCGGTGAGTCTTTCGACGATGTGCCCAGCGAGAAGCGGACGATAGGCTTCTACTCTGCTATCTTCCTCATCTTCAACCGTATCATCGGTACCGGGTGCGTACCTTCTCTGCTTCATGTGCCTCGACACTGACTCGAGGACACAGCATCTTCGCAACCCCTTCGTCGATTCTGCAGACGGCCGGTTCTGTTGGCCTCGCCATGTTCATGTGGGTCATTGGTGCGCTCATCGCCACTGCAGGCTTGGCGGTGTACATCGAGTACGGCACCGGCCTGCCGCGCTCTGGCGGCGAGCTTACATATCTGAGCTACCTCTACACGCGCCCGCGATACCTCGTCATTGCCATGTATGCCGCGTACGCGGTGAGCATGCCGTGGCCCGCTGGCAACGCAACCGTTTTCGGCGAATGTATGCGTTTTCATGCACACTCGTCTCCATACTGAGCACTCCTCTTTTATCCGTCCAGATATCTTGAACGCGTCAGGAAAGGAAGTGACCCGGTGGAACCAGCGTGGCATTGCCATCGCGTGCATCGCGTTCGCGTTCATCATGCACAGCAGGTTCCTCAAGTGGGGCTTGCGCCTCCAGAACGTGCTCGGCGTGTTCAAGCTTGGCATCCTGCTGCTCATCGCAATCTCGGGCTTCGCAGCGCTTGCGGGCGCAATCAAGCTCCCGGAGGACCAGAAGCCGCATAATTTCCACCATGCGTTTGAGGGCACGAACAGCAATGCTAATGCGTTTGTTTCGGGACTCTATAATGTCATCTGGTGAGTGGTGTTGAGTTGACTGGTGTGAGAGATAGGCTGATGTATGCGTGAATAGGTCGTTCATTGGGTACTCGAATGTCAACTATGCATTGTCGGAAGTACGCAATCCCGTCCGCACGCTCAAGCGGGCAGGGCCGATCGCCATGGCATCGGTGACAGTCGTTTATATTCTCGTCAACGTCGCGTACTTCGCAGCGGTGCCGAAGGCGGATATCCTGAATTCTGGGAGGACAGTCGCGTATGCGATTTTTCTTTCTTGTTGCGATATCTCACTCACCACCTGCTTAGGGCACTATACTTCCGGAATATGTTCGGCCACAATGCAGAGAAAGCCTTGAGTGTGTTCGTTGCGTTGAGTGCCCTCGGGAATGTCCTCGCAGTCTTATTCGCGCAGGGTCGAAGTACGCCCTTGGTTCCTCCGTCTCTTCCGCCCGCTGATTGACTTCCTTCCAGTCAACCAGGAGCTTGGCCGCATTGGCGTCCTCCCGTTTTCCAAGTTCTGGGCGTCCAACAAGCCCTTCGGCGCCCCCGCTGCTGGTCTGGCGCTCCAGTCGTTCATGTGCGTCGTTGTCATCCTCGGCCCACCGCCAGGCGACGTCTTCAACTTCATCCTCAACCGTAAGCACCCCTTCAACCGCCACTCCCGCTTGCGTTGACCTTTGCTTCCAGTCGTGTCCTACCCCCTCGCGATCATCAACGCCTTCATTTCCGGCGGCCTGCTCTTCCTCTACACGCCTTACTCGAAGCGCAAGGGCTTCGACTGGGCGCCACCCTTCCGCGCGACGTGGCCCGTTGTGCTGTTCTTCTTCCTCTCGAACATCTTCCTGTCCGTGGCGCCGCTTATCAAGCCCGCCCCCGGCATGAGCCCGTACAAAAGCCTCCCGTACTGGCTGCATGTCGTCGTCTCACTGGGCGTGTTCGGCATTGGAGGCGTGTACTGGATCTTCTGGGCGCGCGTGCTACCGCACTATGGGAAGTATTCACTGGAGCGGCATCATGAGCTGCAGGAGGATGGGGTGTCGAGGAGCGTATTCAAGAAGGTGCCGAAGGGGGAGTAGGTGCTGGGGCGTTTTCGGCCGCTTACCTTCAGGCGTTATTTTTCTAATGTGTCAGGCTGAGATCTCATAGTCTATAGATGCTTGTACATGATATGATTCCATAATCAGTGTAGATCATAGTACTAGGTACAAAGTGAATAACCGTCGCGGGTTAGCCGCGAAATAGAGAACTATACTTGAAGCTTCAACGCATTGACGTACATAGGAGTATCTGAGTTTTTATGCTCAGCAAAGATATAGGCAAGTTGAATGCAAAGGCAACGCACAACATGACGGATACACAGGGAGACAAGAAAGTTACTTTCGCATTTCACCCCTCGTACAAATTCGCCCAGAGTACTCACACGGAGTTGTAGGACGTTAGCAGAGCCTGACTACTTCAACGAAGAACATACGGCGGCAATCTCCGGGCGCTGTTATCTACTATGCACTATCTAAGAGGTGCTTTACCTGCTCTTGTTCACAACGACTTTTCCTGCCCACCTCGCTATCCTCAAGCGATCCGTTGCTACCATCGATATCGTGTCCTTTCGTTGAGGAAGCATTTATCGGTATCAGTAATTGGTACAGCGCCGGGACCCGCCTTCGTCGGCGCAGCTATCGCGTCTCAGGCCTGTCTCAATTCGCTCAGACATAAGGTGCAAAGCAAATGTCGCTTTTGAGTCATCCCGAGTAAGTGACCCTCGAACGTACTCTCTCACTCACGCCAAACGTCCCGTACCGCAGCCTTCTCATCCACAGCCTGCGCCTCAACTACCTACGCAACGTCGACGACCCCTACGGCGCGCGCCTGATCTCCTTCAGCCCTTCCTTCTCCTCCGACCCATACATCAGCCTCTCCGGGTTCGCAGATGTTGACCGCTGGCCCGAGCTCGCCGCGCCCTCGAGCCCGCCGCTGTCCCAGGATGAAGCCGACGACACGAGCCGCCCGCGCAGCGTCTCCGGCTTCCCCGGCGCGTTGGGTCTCAAGTACAGCCAGACGATCCTCGGGCCGTCGCGCACGGGAGCTATGGGGCTCGGCGTGAACGGCCGCCGGCGCGCGTCTGTACGCAACCCGTCCCGCCTGCAGCAGACGAGCGTCGCGCCGTCCACGCCGCCGCAGGACGCCGCACGCGGGGACGACAAGTCCGGCGCGGGCATCGTCGCGGCGTCGCCGCTCGAGGACGCGTCGCAGGAAGAGGCGCGCGGCGCGGAGCTCTTGCCGTTCCAGTTCGTGCCAAAGTTCAAGGGCGCGGCGGAGATGGACGAGCGGCGGCGGCTGCGCCTGCAGGCGCGGCGGGGCGCCGCGCAGGCTGTGAACGGGGCGCGAGCGGCCGGGTCGCCTGCGAAGGCGCAAATACGCGATATGGAGTCGTCGAGCGAGGAGGATGACGATTCGTCGCCGGCGGACGACGAGGATGACTTTGACGACGTGCCGGACGGGAGCATGGATATGGATGGCGACGAGTTCGATGCGTGCGTAGCGACCACCTCGTTTTCGTCTCGGTGCTCATTGACCCCTCACAGCGACTTTGCCGGCCCGAGCATGGGCGTGACCGCAGACAGCGGCTCGGACGGGCTGTCCATGCTCAGCGCGAGCATCTCGGCCTCGGTAATGTCGACCTCCAACTCGTCCAACAACCCCTCCTCGCTCCCCGTCCTCGCCGCGCCGCGCCGCGCACGCCTCAGCCCCGTCAACGAGGGCCGGCACCCCGAAGACGTGGCCTTGCCGGGCACCGCCGCGTCCGACATCACTGGCTTCGAGATGGTCACCCCGCCGCCGCCCAAGTCGTCCGACGCGGCCGCACCCCCGCGCTCAGCGCGCCCGCGGCGCACAGGCAGCGCACCGGCGCTCAATGCGAAGAAGGAGGAGGAGGAAGGGCTGTTCGCGCGCGTGAAGGTCGGCCCGCCGCGCGCGCAGCGCTCCGCGCTCAGCAGCATGCTCGCTGCGGGGACGTCGTCGAACCCGTTCTCGGACCAATACTCGGCGATCGCGGGGCGCGGCGTGTCGGCCTCGGCGGCGATGGAGGTGACGGTGTTTGTCCCGTCTGCGCGCCAGCCTGCGGGCAAGCCGATGGTGCTCAGCGTGCGCAAGGACGCGACGGTCGAGGAGGTGCTCGGGTTTGCGCTGTGGACCTATTGGGAGGAGGGCTGGGAGCCGAGGCTGGACGAGGGTGGGGATACACCGGAGGAGAAGCTGAGTGCGGTTGGGTGGGTGCTGAGGATCGCGGAAGACGATGGGGAGGTGGACGAGGACTTTCCGCGTGAGTGGTTTGTGCAGACCCTGCGGAAGGTACTGATATAGTGTGCTGCAGCTCCCGACAGAACGGGGAAGATCCAGAAGTTCAACTTCGACGCGTACGCTGTGCTGGAGGCGTCTGCAACTCAAAGTAGCTCGCTTATCTCTTAGACAGAGCCGTGCGCTGAAGATGTTGATTTGATAGTACAGCAGAACAAGATCCTCGAGAGCAAAATTCAACGCAGCCCGTCGCGCGTGGCCAAGACGCGCAAGCCCGACTCGTCCAACACGTCGCTCAATGTGTCAAACATCACGCCTGGCCTGAGCGCGAGTATCGCGTTGCCGTCCACACTCGGCACTTCGCTCATCCCGTCTTCGTTCAACGCGTCGAGCTACGGTCCGCAGATGTTCCTGCGCATCCGCGTGCAGGACACGGCCGACGCCGTGCACATTTCCACCACCATCCCCGTGTACGTTTTGTCCCCCTCTGCTGCTCAGAGCGTATGCGCTGACAGTGGGTGTAGATCGGCGACGATGTACATGCAAGAGGCGCTCGAGATGGTGTGCCGCAAGCGCAAGTTGCCACCGAAAGACTACGCACTTTTGCTCGGCGACATGAGCATTCTCATCCCGCTCGACCGCACCGTCGCATCACTTCAGGGCAAGTCAGATCTCATGCTCGTCAAGCGCTCCATGCTTCCGACGCTCGGTGTCGACGTCGGGCGCCCCGCCGCGCGCTCTACGGACCCCAACGGTGCGTCGATCGCTATCTAGCTGACACGGGGATAGCTAGCTGACCAGCTGTTCCGCCAGCGTCGATCTTCAAGCGGATGTCGGAGACACCAGAGGCGCATTATAACTCCGCGAAGGACTTTACGGCGGCGTACAAGGTGTGTTCCGGCGTGATATATGTGGAGTGCGGGTGCCGATCTGCTGGCAGAAATACACGGTGTTCCGCAAGATGCCAATGCTCGTCGGGAGGCACGAGCGCGTCCTCGCCATCGATGGGCCGTATGTGCATGTGCGTTGCTCTCGCGCGCGTTCCTGGGGCGCCGCGCTGACTGGTCGATCACGCAGATCATGCCGTCGTCGAACAAGGCGAAGGTGGTGTTCGACAACGGGAAGACGTCGTCGTACCACATCAACAGCGTCGTGTCGTGCCAACAGTCGGCCAAGTCGTCGTCGTCGTTCCGGTTCGTGGTGCACCGCGTGTCGCGCGACGGCGGGAACAAGCGCTACGAGTTCGAGGCGGAGAGTGCGAAGGTCGCGAGTGCGTGATGTTCTTCAGTCTCAGGCTGAACCGGCCGAGCGCGTGCTAATTGATCGACGCGGGTGCAGATGAGATCGTGCAGATGATCAAGGGGCTAAAGTCGACGCTGGAGAGGACAGGCACGGTGAACAAGTCGCGGAGGAGCAAGCATATTGGATAGGAGGTGTGGATGCATATGTTTCGTGGAGGAGTGAGAGTTGTTGTCGCGCTCATCGCATATTCTGTATACCAGCCAGCTGATCTCACGCAATGTATTCTTTTTGGCATCGCTTCGTTCTTGAAGACGTGTACACGCGCGTACGCGAGCACCCGCCGCCCAAACAAAAGTCGAACTTGCGCACGAGTAGCGTCGCGTCGCGCAGGTACCATCGCTCCCTTCGGGGATGCATACGAAAAATTGGAACGATACAGAGAAGATTAGCATGGCCCCTGCACAAGGATGACACGCTGTTTCAGAGTGGTAGACCTACGGGTCTCAATATTTACTTTTTGGTGTACGAACAAGGTGTCGTACGATCGTGATCTGTGCTAAAGGACCCCTCTCTTTGGTGATAGGGGGAGTTAATGGTGCATGTGATCAGGAACGACGATGAGTAGCGCCGACGCCGACGCCGACGCCGACGCAGAGCGGCAATGGGGAGGGAAGTGGGCATGCGGGGGCCGAAGGGCATGACGACGTCAGAGGGATGCGGTGGACGCGCAGCTGCAGGCGCGTGCCGAGCGGGGACGCGACGCGACCACGTGATGGGCTTGTGCAAGAGGCCCCTGGCCGGCGCAGCTCAGGGCAGCGTCCGTCGACAGAAGGAATGGTCGAGCCGTTTGCAGAGACAGGACACACGGTGAGCGTCAGTGGCAGGCCTGCCTTTGTTCACTGCACTCACTGCACAGGCTGCTCACCGTGTCTGGAACACGACTCGCAGCCCCGTTGCCAGGCTGCAAACGCGGATTCTTTTATTGCAACCGTTATCCAAATCAAGCACAACTCTATTTCTCGATTTTCCCGACCGCGTCGAACGCTCACCCTTTCTCGCCCGACCACATCCATGCTCTTATCCTGACCTCAGTCGCTCCTTTCCCCCTCATGTCTTCCTCCACAACCCTGCCCCCCGCGTCCTCCAACTCTGTATCTACGTCCCCAGACTCGTGAGTCCCGTCCCCGCCACATCTCTCTTCTTACCCATCTCTCCTCAGTATCTCGACCTCACCGTCATCGACGACTATACCCCCAACGACGTCCTCCACGACCGACGCTCCCTCCTCTGCCGCCCCGTCATCATCCTCTGTGCCTCAGTCCTCATCGCCGCCCCCGTCTAGCTCCCCTCCGGCGAGCTCGGTTCCCGCCTCTTCCTCCGCGCCCTCTTCCCCCGCGCCCTCTTCCCCCGCGCCCTCTTCTTCCGCAACCGCATCCTCCTCCTCCGCACCCCCTTCCTCTGTAGCACCGTCCTCCTCACCCCCGCCATCATCCTCTGCTCCTATCAACTCCAGCTCTCCACCATCCTCCGCACCTTCAGCGTCTTCAAGTGTCCCCCCGTCCTCCGCACCCCCCTCTTCGTACGTGCATACTTTGATTCGTTCTTCCCGCGCTCATAGTGCTTACGGTCAGCTCTATCTCCGCTCCTCCATCCTCGTCGGCGTCCTCCTCTGCCCCGCTATCCTCGTCCGCCTCCGTGTCAACGTCTGATGAATCGTCCACGCATGTATCATCGTCCCCTCCGTCGTCCTTTCCCGTGTCGTCTTCGGTCTCGGCCCCCACGTCGTCCGTACCTTCATCTTCTGTTACCTCGTCCGTGCTCTCATCGTCATCTGCAACCCTTTCCTCAATCCCATCTTCCTCCTCCGCCCCAATCCCACCCCTGTCGTCATCATTACCTCCGTCTTCCTCTGCCTCTCTATCATCATTGCCGCTCTCTCCCGCGTCGTCTGAACCGCTCACGTCCATCACGTCCTCGCAATCTTTCACTTCCGAACCGTAAGCCCCATTGTCCAGTCATCATCTGACCCTCATGCTCACGAATAGCGAATCTTCTATGTTCCTCTCTTCTCCCGCAACCTCATCACCGCCTGGTGTCTCGCCTGGTGTCTTCTCGGCGCCTTCCTCCTCGACATCGTTGCCGTTCCTTTCGACACCTGTCACGACCACGTTCCCCGCTGCAACCCCATCCGCCCTGCGCCGTCGAACGCCAATCTATCACGGACCGCTCCGTTGTCGACATTGCGCGCCTCACGCTGAATACGTCAACGCCGCTGCCGCCTATGTCGCCCGGCGTCGCCTCGTGAGTTTCTGGTGTTCTGGCTTGTTCGGGCCACACGTTGCTGATCGAATGTTCTTGCAGGGTGGCTTTGATTCCTATCTCTGCGCCGTCGGCTGTGCATGACGCGTCTTCGCGTTCTCGGTGCCTGCGTCGATCTTGCCTTTTTCGGAATCGACGTCTTGCATACATCTGGTTTCTCTGTTGCCGTTTTGTCCGCGTCTGTGTCGATATCATCGTCATATCTGCTCTCGAAATTTTCTACTTCCGAACTTGTTATGACTCCGACGATTGGACTTTTGTCGGTTTCGACCTTTTCTTCTTCTGACATGTCTTTCGTCCACTGTCTTCAGTCTTACATCTAGCAGCTCGACGCACTCCTCCGGCCACGGCGGAAGGCTCTCCACCTCGATCTACACGACCACTATCGAGTATACCACCACAGGGCCCGGCGGCACAGCGACAGTCGTTACTACCACATTTACGACCGGCACACTTGTACCAGGTGGTCGTTCTGGCGATGGGTGCGTTCCATTACCTTCAGTAGGGGGTCATACTAAATGCATCTCAGCCTGTCGCATAATCCCGGTGCACTTGCCGGCCTGACTGTGGGGTTATCACTGGCCCTCCTGACTTCCATCCTCCTCGGCTACCTCTTCTACAAGCGCCGCGTCACGCGCAGGCTGGAGGGGGCGGCCATCGTGGGACGCGTTCCGCTCGCAGCCGACGAGATGGAGGAGATGGGCCCTGGGCCCGGCGGTGGCCCCATGGTCACACAGCCGTACGAGTACTACGAGGGGCGCAGCGGCGACGGGCTGCTCTCGGAAGACAGCCACGGGCAAGCCCTGCACGCGGGGCCCTCCAGCGGCGAGTCGGCACTCTCGCTCGGCCAGCCTATGGGCACGAGCGCGGGGCATGGCATGGCGCCGCTGCCCCTCGGCGCGCTGGACCCCCGCCGCACGTCCTCCTCCGCGGGCCACGGCTACCAGGCCTCCTCCGCAGGGCACGACGCGTCCTCGCCGTCCCAGTCGCACTCCAACGTGCACCGCATGTCCGCGCGCTCGTCGCTGTACGGCGGGATCCCGACCGGCCTCATCTCGCCCGAGTCGGAGGGCGGTTCGCTCGCGCTCGGCGTGCACTCGCTCGACGGGCACACGTCTCCGCCGCCTCCCGTGCCGGCGCGCACGCGCGCCTCGACCGTCGGGAGCCCCGCGCCCCCGCCGTCCGCGTTCTTCGGCCCGCCGCGCCCCGTGCAGCTCGACCGCGCGCAGTCCGAGCGCCGCAGCGGGCGCGCGTTTCTCAGGCGCAGCCTCAAGTGGCGCCTGCGAGGCGGCGGCCCGGCGAGCGGCAGCAGCAGCGACATCGAGGCCTCGGCCGCGAGCGGGAGCGGGAGTGGGAGTGGGAGCAGCGCGATCCCGATGTCGACATTCTTCGCGGGCTCGACCGCGCCGCTGCCCCAGATCAGTGTGCCGCTGCCGGCGCCGGCCCCGACGCACGTGGATGCCGAGGAGGAGGAGGAGGACAGCGCGCCGGTGGGCCTGCTGCACCCACGCCTCGCGGGCGGCCTCGCGGGGCGGAGCGTCGGCACACTGAGCCTGCGCGATGAGGTCGACTACTCGCGGCCGTTGGCAGTGGTACGTGCGCGTTCGTATATTTGTCTCGTGCGTCGGCTTACGGTGGTGGGTTGGGTGGCTACGACAGCGGATGTACAGCCAAGCGACGATCGGGACGACGACGAGCCAGGGCACGGACCGCGAGGGTGTCGGGCTGACGCCGGACGACATCGCGGCGGTGCTGGCGTTGCAGCACGACCATGCGCGCAGGCCACCGTCGCCTGTGGAATCTGTCGACACCATGGGGCCGCGAGCGATATAATTAGGAGCACCGTCCACGTCCCCGGACCAGAGGTACGGCATTCCCGGCCTTACGCGGAGGACACATAGTCGTTCCGCCTGCAATGACCAGAAGGGACCAGAGGCGAACGAGATCAATCGTGATCCACTGCACCGATCTACAATGCAACTCACTACAATATAAACGTTTTAATTCCGCACTCACGAATTGCTGTATTTCTAATTGTTATCTTCACGCCAAGTTTTACGCTCTTAACACACAAAAGGCGACACTACCCCTTCTATACCCCCCCGCACAGCCTACAGGCACCGCACCCGACCAGAAAAAATGCGCCACCATTCATCGCGGACAGCCCAGCACTCAGCTTCTGGACCATTACTCCTGTCGTTACTCCGACCTTGGCATGAACCCTCCACGCACGCTTTGTACTGTACTGTACACGTATCCATACACGACGAGGCGCGCAGTGTGCTGCGTTTGTTGTGTTTTAGGCCGGCGCCGTTGCTGGCCGCTGTTGTCTTTATCCTGTTCTAGGTGCGTCGCTTCGCGATTCTGCAGAGTTGGATGGCGTGCTGACGTTTCTGTTTGGGTACATAGATCCGCTGAGAACATTTACGGTATTTTTCTCTGGGACGGTGCGCCATGCACGTTTCGTAATCTTTGGGTTGATTTTCATGCGGTCGAAATACAAGTTGATTATGGATGTCGCTTGGCAGTCTAGTCTGCGCTCGGAACGCTCAACCGAACAAAAAAGGGCAGTCACAGGAACGTGCAGAAGGGTTAATCATCAACGTGGGATCCTAGATGCTGCGTTGACGATGCTGGCAAGGTGAGGCGTCGAGTGTGGAGAGATGCCGACAGTATGCTGGTACGTGCACGCCGGAGGGCACGACATCGTACTAATCAGGCGCCATTGCTTTATTCACGTTTCGGAGCGGCAACTCCTGCTCGAGCATATACTCGACCTTGAACCAGTCGACCACAGGCGCGCGGATACAGATTAAAGTGCAGGTACAAGCGCAATCCAGTTCTAGTTACTCGAAAAATGGCACACGTTCGACTGACGCCGACTCATGCATTATTTGTACTAATCTCAGGCTCGCACGCCTCGCTCGCCCGGTGTGTAAGCGTGTATGCAGTACACAGGCAGACGCTATTTTCCGGATTTCTCAAGAGAACGCCTCTTAAGATATTCACCAAATTGATGCACTAAGAAATTTGATGATTGATCACTGAAATCTTGCAAAGACACTATTCTGTGTAGATTCGCCCTTCTGCTCTTAAGAATTTCTTCAGAACAGCTCGGCAGAGCTCGGCAAGGAATGACAGACAGAATGCCGTGCTTCGGCAACCTGCGCAGACGCCGGCGTGACATCGATATCGCTTCAGAGCTCAGACCTCAGGCGTTGCAGACCGCCGCCAACCTGCATGGAGTCATATCTCAGCACTACACCGACGCAATAGATGACAGAGACGGAGCGGGCGGCACAGAGAGCGAGGCATCGCGGCGGAGGCATCGCGGCGAAGACCACGCTGACAGGCGCCGCACGAAGGGAGTGCTGCAGGGCAGAGCGACAGACGGTAAATTCTTATTACACTCTGTATGGGGTCAAAATGTACAGTATACTGAGGTATGCGTATGTGCACGAGGGAGTTGTATCGCACTCCAGCCCCCATTGGGCAGCGAGACGGCGCGGGAGCGGAACCGCGCTGGCATGCGAGATGTCATCCATGGGATAAAAGGAAGGGGAGGGGAAGGAATGCTGCGATCATGGCGTTCATCGTGTCGCTCGACGCCGGCCTGTGCAGGACGAGCACCACCGGGCGCAGGTCGAGCGCACAAAGGGCCTGGAGGAACGGCGCGTGCGGGCTGCCGACGAGACGCAGCTATGTGCGGGCAGCAGAGGAGGAGCGCGTCTCCGGCGTCCAAGAACACGCGGTGCAGGATGCCGAGGCGGTGTGGTGGAGGTGGGCACTGGGATCAGTGCGATGGCCGAAGTGTCAGAGCGGCCGGCCCTAAACCGGCAGCGCACGTGCTGCATGTTGGTTTCCGCAGCGGTCGGTCGCTGCTCCGCTCGAATCACTTTCACCCTTCACCACACCACACACCACACGCTTCCTCTCCGGGCTTCCGCATGCCGTCCTGTCTCTCGCTCGCACTCCTTGGTCGCTTTAGCCTCTCCCTCGCCGCCTCCCTGCTTTTGCCGCCTCCTCTCTGTCGCCGCTGCCTCCCACTGCGTCTCCTTGCTGTCGCTCCTCCCTGTCGCTGCTCGCTGCTCCGCACTCGTTCCGTGCTCCGGCCTGGCACCCTATTGCTCAGATATGGCCTCTGGATACTTCAAGGCTTGTCGCTACTCTGCCATCTGTCTGCTCTACTCGGCTGTCTGGTGCTCTAGCTGTGACAACTCGACGCTCAGGGCTCACTCGCACAACATGGCGCGAGGCCCATCAGCAAGCGCAAAGGACGGGGGTGATTGCAGGGTTAGGGTGATGGCAAGCACGACGCCTGACGGCGACAGCGAGGGCGATGACAAGGCGTGTGACAAGGATGAGCGAGGATGGCGAAGCCAACGACAGGCTGGATGAGACATGGTAGCTACGATAGTGTAAAATTTAGCTTCTTGTGTACCCCACCCAGCCTGCAAGATAGATTCAATATACTTTTTGTACTCTATACAGTGCTGAGCAACGAAAGGCAACGAAAGCAATGACGGGGCAAACCCGGTAAAGGTCCAGGGAGACGGGAGGAATGGATCATGTGACGTGACATGGATCATTTGATGGGAAATCTCAGCTAAGAATTTCTTGAGAATTGGCCGTTCGCCAAATTTCTTAAGAACGACAGGCGGCGACCGTTATCAGAACCGCTTAAGAAGAATACGCTAATTTCTTAAGCCAAGTTTCCTTAAGAATTTTTACCTCCAACCGTCGACCTGTGTAATATGTACGTCCGATGTGAGGTGCCGGGATGGTGTAGTGCTGGCGGCTGGCGGGCTCTCTCCCCGGGGAGAAAAATCTGCCTGAGTATGCTTGGCGTTGCGATCCACTTGTGGTTTCGCCTCGCCCTTGATGACCGCTCGAAAGCGGGGCCCATTCACGAAGCGACGAGTCCTAGCCGCAGCGTCGAATCAGATCTGAGCGGTTTAAGCATGATCGCTTGTGCGTTGTAGTCCAGTCAGCAATTCGGTCAGACTGACAAACACGCAGAGATGAAAACACACCTGCTTCGATTTCCATGCCGTCCCAAGGGCCAGTGCACCCGGACGAGCGCGTCGGGCTGTGGGTATCCGCTGCGCCTGGATAACTGCCTTGGATCACGATCAACGTGGATAAGGTCGGGCGCTCCGCTGTGTCCGGCGGAGGCCGCGACGAGCGCTGGATCCCGCACGTGGAGCATGAGACGTGATACCAGGACCACTGAGAGGCTGGTCATGGTCCATGGATCAGTGCTGGGACGGAGGGACAGGACTTTGGGGAAATAGGCGCACATGTTCGTAGGCATGGATGCTACGGCCTTCAGTGACGCCTGCAGTGGATTCTGTTATTGGTGTCGTTATTGGGAGCACGATGGAGCCTACCGGAGCGAACTAGGAAGCGGTAACAGTCAATCAGTGCGAAGCGGTTGCAGAGGGAAACACACCAATAATACATTAATGATGTTGACAACATTGACTGTGAGGAGAACCCTGGTACACATGGTTCATGGTGGCCGTGTCGTTCGAGCGGGAAGAAGAGCTAACCCGTAGTACATCATTCCTGCAGGTTGATTGCACTCAGCGGTCTCCATGCATCTGCAGATAGATGCCTTACCGTCAATGAACAAGGCTTCGACTAGCGGCGCACGGTGTTGCCGGCGTAATGAGAGGGTGCGGAACATGGTGAGGAAGAACACCGTTACATCAAAGACAAGCAGACATCCGAAGGGAATGGCCAGCACTGACTCGGAGAGGATAAAGAAAACAGGCACTAAACATACGGAGACTGACTCACATGACGGACCGGACTGAATGAGGACAGTGTTAGCTACTGTGACTGGAAGGTCCTGGCCATGAACGCACCTCTTGCTAGAATTATGCGATGACACTTTACGGTTCTCCGAATGGCCCATCCTAAACTCACACCAACGACGGACTCCAGTAACATGAGATAGAGGATCCAGCGATTCTTCTGGTAGATGGCATATGTTCGGAACATGAGAAGAGCTACGGTGAGATGAATTCTGAGTGAATTGTTTCGGAGAGCAGAAAAGCGACTACCTGCCGTCAACATCTGCAGGATGACGATGAGGACGGAGGTACATAGTTATCGGCCCGGCTCTGTATTGCCACCCATTAGATATATACGAGTCACAGACAGAGAGTTGGTGCTCACGCTACTTGCTATGAACAGTGGATGCGGTGCGGAATTTGTTCAGGCTCAAGCTGCCATCAAAGGAAAAACGAACTGTGAGGTTTCCAGCTCCCACAACGGCGTCTATGGACTGGTACATGATAGGGACATGTCCAAACAGCGCAACATAGCGATTGAGAAAGAATGTGAATGAGGCAAAGCTCGGAGAAAGTTCCGAGTGCCAATATCGTTCGACTTCTTGCCGTAGGGTCAATGTGTAGTCGTAATACAGAAGACCTGTGAAGAAAGTCTCGTCAGTCCCTCGCGCACGCAGGGCCCTGTTGAGAGACGAATTACAGCCCGTCGCCAACTGCGAGGCAATGGCTGGAATGAATCTAAGTATAGTGGCGATAAGCGGGGAGCTGTGCGGCGAGTCTTTATAGGCACCTACGTGTCAGAAGCCATCTTGCCCTCTATGCCGCAGGACTGGAGATGATGAACAGCGCCGCACGAGTGTCTCAGACTTGCCGTCAGGGAGTGTGGGGGAGTGTGCAGATCAGGAGGGAAAGGAAGGGATGACGATTGTC
This sequence comes from Auriscalpium microsporum, assembly GCA_019914985.1. Taxonomy (NCBI): domain Eukaryota; kingdom Fungi; phylum Basidiomycota; class Agaricomycetes; order Russulales; family Auriscalpiaceae; genus Auriscalpium; species Auriscalpium microsporum. Next base: position 956,526 of record JAHLMG010000012.1, on the reverse strand, counting down.
CCTGCAGTCCTGAGTGCGTACATATGTATGCACTGGTAGTGAGCCGTTGTCACCGCAGCCAGGCCTAAGCGGAGCCTGAGGCGCGAACTTTACATTGTACAAGAACAACCCCCGAAATCGTTTCATTCATAAGCGAGTCGAATTTGGTCTTGACGATAGAGTGGCTTCCGCATGGCACGCGAGGCTATCAGGTCTCGTGAGGGAAAGCTGGCCACCCGGCCTGGTGATGGGAATTCTGTTGAACTGGCTTGGGACTGCCGTTCTCATATGATACAAGCGGGGGGAAGGTGCTGTAAGCGAGAAGACAGTGAGAAGACCTGCTCTAAAGTTGTGTTGTAAAGTCCGAAACCTTATAAAGACGCCGTACTTACCATCGCCAATTGCAAGTATACGGAGGTTGGCCGTAAACCGTAGGGCTAGTTTAGTCTCCGTTGCCGACCTTGCGAAGAAATAGCAAATTGGAATTAGCAACGAGCATGTGCAAGCATGAGCGTCAAGAGCAGATCTCCATAGCATTGCACTTACACGGCCAACCGAAGGGAACCAAGGCGTTTCCGAATGTAATCTGCCTCCGGCCTGTACCATGAAAGGCGAGGCTGCGGAAGGCACGTTGTTGAAACTTGACGGCGAAACCTCTCACTATGCGCGCTTGTCAGAACTATTGAAGATGAGGTAACTGCCTCCTGCGGGTCATCGGGATCAGACACACGATTGACGCCAATAACGGAGTCGACCAAGGGAGTAGTACCCACCCCGTCGTCACTGTTGATATAAAGCTGGTCACCAGTCTACCAAGGGAGTACGTCCAGCATGGCCGCTGCTGCCACCGTCGGATGTTCGGATGTGACTGACGCGTCGTGACCGTGCCGTGTGATGTGCGCAGACGCGTGACTGTGTATTGCGACACGGTCTGTCACACAGTCACATCACCTCTCCGTCTGCGACCACAACCAACTTCTCCGCTTTCCAACGATGCTCTCGTTCTCGTCGCCGCCCCCGTTCACACCGCGGAGACACACCAGTCTCACTCACACGCCGCACACATCCTCTCCGCTGGCATCATCTGCACCTTCGTCGCCGTCGCCTGTCGCTCGCAAGACGTCGGGCAACCGCCGCGCAGAGTACAAGTCCACCGCGCCCGCCCTGCCAAAGGCCTCGTCTTCCTCTCAGTGTCCGTCGCATGCGTACAAGTCGCGTCAGCGGACATCACATCGGAGTGGCAATCTGTTTACGTCGGCCTCCACGGATGGGACCGACTCGTTCCGGACTGCTCAGCGTGAGCGCTTCAAGCAGCGCTGCATTGACCGCGCAGTGCGCGCGCGCAAGGACAAGATAGCCGGAAAGCGTCGGGCCATGACGAGCAGCGATGACGGGGATATGGACATGCTCGACGATGACGACGAGGATGAAGACTTCATGCTCAATGACGAGGTGAGCGCTGTCCGTTTATATACATCTGTTCGGTGAAGTGAGTGTGCCACACAGTTGTTTCGACGGCTTATCGCGAGCGCAAATCAAAAGCAGCGGCATTCGTACCGCGTCTCGTATGAGCTTGACGTCGGCTCGTCCCTCGACCCAGATTGGCAGGACATCGCAGAGATGGAGGATGAGTTGCTGGGTCAGTCCTGTGGTATGTTATCGATTCGATTGGCTCATTCTTGAACAGAGGATCCGTCGATTCCTGAATATGACGACGATGTCCGCCCACCTTCGGAGTTTGACGAGGAAGAACTTGCCGCCTATGCTGAAGATGCGGCATATTGGGAAGGTCTCGAAGCCGTTGCGGATGATATCTTCAGCTTAAGTGACCTGGAGGACGAGGTGGGTTCAGGCGCTGTTACCATTGATGGCGATGTGGAGATGAGTTGAGTGTGTACACGTCGTCCCTCGCACTGCTGTCTTCCTGCTGTTTTCCATTCTTGTAAATCCAATACAGTGTGATACTACAGCTAGCGGTGTCATGCACAACAAACGGGAAGGGGTATGCAGGGTTCCGGGGTATACCCAACGTCTAGAATCTAGGATATCACATCAACTCTGAAATGTCGACCGCTCCTCCAATTCAATGTCGCCTGGGGAATAGGGCTCCCGATCGCCACTGGATGGGTGGGAAGACGACCCGCGCGAGCGTCCCATTCCAAGTTCGACGTCGAACGTCGTAGTCAGTGCCGGTCCCACGTCCGATGGATAGGTCGTTGTTGAAGGCCCGGATGTCCTTCGCGCGGCGGGGGTAGCTCGTAGGTTAAGCATGACACGGGATATCAGCGTCGAGGACATCCTGCGTGGGGAATGAGGTAAAATCTATGCAGAGGTGGACAGACGAACACATTCGTTAGAGTCGTGGTGGAGTCTTTCAGTAGCGGCTATGTGCTTGTCAGAGGCTGTTGGGTATATACACTGAAATATTACCGGTGCGTGCAGCAACATCAAGATATTCCAGAGATTGACAAGAAACAGCACTCTGTGAAGCATCAGCAATTGCTAAACATCTATGTCGGGAAAAAGTGCGAACGTACGTGAAATACACAGTACCTGGTAGAGCCCAAGGTTAGCAATGCTGACACTGTAACTCGATCCGGTATACTCACCGTCTCTGACCAGCACGTGTAGAAGCTCCCCTCCCGAGCTCAGCCCGAGCTTGAACCCCTTGTATGCAGTGAGGAGAAAGACCACCGTGTCGAAAACCATGGCCCCGCTCCAAGCAGCGGCAAGACCTGGTCAGCCGTTATATAAGTAAGGGAACCGTGGCGCAGCCTGCAGCAGAAGACCTGACTTACTGCGGCCCCTGGAAGTAGATGGTTGGATCAGACGTCCTTTTGAGAGGGCGAGCCACTAACTGAGCATCCGATACAAACTCTCTGCACCCCATCAGAACGCTTGAGATGATCTCGATGGATTCAGTATTATCCGATGCGATCAACCACTATGAGCGAACCAGAGAGTAATGAGCGCAGCAGAGAAATGTCAATGAGTGGACGACATACGACGGCAATTGCCACGCATACAGCAGCCACGACGAGGAGAAGACCGAGCACATAGCGGCTTCTGTTGTACAGAGCGTAGACACGTATGAGGGATAGCACTGTCCAATAAGATTAGATGAGACTGATCGACGACGGGAGGTCCGACGCACCGCCGACTAGGATCTGGAGGACTACTTGCTGGTATTGAGTATAGGTTGTCAGGCCATTGCAGCTGGGACTTCGTTAGCGACATAGGCTGTACACAATCCCGGCGACTGCGACTCACTACTACAAGGTGACGAGTGGGTTAGGATGTGGAGAGATTCAAATGCATACTGGTCACTCACGGACGCGCCTCCATACGTGAAGCTGTCTCTGACGATGGGTATGTACCCGAGTACAGAGATGTATCGGTTGAGGAGGTAAAACACAGAAACCCATCCGAGCTTGTTCTTTGGAGGCCAGAAAAGAGCGACTTCGCGGTCCAGAACGAGCAGCCAGTCGTAGTACAGTATCCCTGTGTATAGACCGCTTGTGAGATATCAGCGCTTGCATGCCCCTGGGGTGGGCCTACCGAGAGGAATAACGCTAATGACGTTGGCGACAGTGCTACATAACGGGATGTGAGTGTGACCTGTGAACCAGGCGGCTGAGCACGCACATTTGAGTGCCTACGTCCGGGATGTTGACACCTTGAATAACGACGCTTGCGGACACTGAAAATGGCATGGATAGGATGACTCTATCCCCGAGCCTGCTCAGCTACGCGACGATTTAGCGTCGATTGCCTACGCGCTGACAGTCAGCGGCGCATTGAACGGAAGCGAATGGGGCCGTGCGTACGACTGTGGATCCGGACCTCAAACTACGGGACAAAGCTCTGGACGTGGGCGGGAATGGGCGCACATCCAGACGAGTTCGAGATGGTCGAGGGAAGAAGACGGCAGAGAAATTCGCAGCGGGCGGCGGTTCGGAACACTGCTTTTCCCGGCCGCAATATTGAGCCGGCACTTTCATCAACACCGTAGATTAAGGCACGGGATCTGGCGAGCTGAGCCCTGAGCTCTGTCAATAGGATACGACGGCCGTTGTATCTTGCTCCATAACTACATAATACAGTACTCGACTTTTTCTACAGACATCAACGACACGGTCAGCAAATACTTATGCGCAAAAAGTCTGCCACGTTATCGCGACAGTCGGCCTAGGAGCTCTCATCCTTCGACCGCACAACCAGTTCTATGTCGCCCGCCAAATAGCGCTCGCGCTCGCGGCCAAACGACCCGTCCGGGGAACTTGTGATTCCGAACCCAATGTCGAACGTTGTGGTCAGTGGTGCTCCAACATCAGCGTAGTCGGAGGTCGTTGTTGAAGGGCCAGGTGTCAAGGCGGGAGCGGCTCGCAAGTTGAGCATAACTCGAGATATCAATGTAGAGGACAGTCTGTATGGCGTGAGCTTTTGGCAGGTGCGCGCAGATGATGTGAAAGACGGACATGTTCGTGAACGTCGTGGCCCATGCTTTCAGAGCTGGCTGGGTGCTGGTCAGAGACAGTAATTATGGGCATACGCTAGATGATTACCGGGCCCAACTGTTTTGTTACGCGCCACATCAACGCAAAACCCAATGTCATGACCGAGTGTATCGCGTACCACTAGCATCAAGATGTTCCCAAGATTGACAAGAAAGAGGACCCTGAGATGTATGTCAGTGGCTAGCTAATGAATGACTCGTGTTTGAGGTCGAACGTACGTGAAGTACACGGTACCTAACGCCGGAGGGTTAGCGACCCTGGCGGTGCACCTTGGTCACAACGGGGTTGCTCACCATCTCTGATCAGCACGTGCAGCAGGCCCCCTCTCGTGCTGAGACCGAGTCTGAAGCCCTTATATGCCGTGAGGATGAATATAATTGTGTCGAAGACAAGCACTCCGCTCCAAGCGGTGGCGAGATCTGCACACCAACTGGTCAGGATTCGCCGGGCAAGAATGAATATTGCACTGTGGATCCAGACTTACGTCGCCCGCTGGAAGGAAGGGGTTAGATCCAACATTTTGCTTCATTAAGTAGACACGAACTCTGCATTGCTCAACAACTGGTTGCAACCTGGAATAGTGCTTGCGATGATCTGGACGCTTTGATTTTGATATGTCACGACAACCCACTACACACGGAGCACAGCAATCAGGACAGTAATGATGGGGGAACAGGAGGAAGAAGACATACGACGCCGATGACGATGCTGAACAGGGCTACAGCTATGAGAAAGCCGAGCACAAATCGGCTTCGATTGTACAAAGCATACATGCGCATGATACAGAGGACTGTCCAACGAACAGCCGAGGCAAGCATTAGGCGAGGCGGATCAATGGCTGAAGTCAAGACGCACCGCCGACTAGTATCTGGAGTGCGACTTGGAAGTATTGATGGTACGCAGTCAAGCTGTGGCAACTGACCGTTCGCCGGAGTGAGACGGAACACATGAAGCTCTGGAAACAAATCACTCACTACTAAAGAGCAAATGGGTTTGTCAATCTGCATAGGTATGCACCCTATAGTCACTCACATTTACGGTCCCGTACGTGAAAAGGTCTCTGATGAAGGGTGTGTAACCGAGCAGGCAGATGTACCGATTGAGGAGGTACAACACAGACACCCATCCGAGTTTGTGCGTCGGAGGCCAATAATACGCGACTTCGAGGTTTAGCATAAGCAGCCAGTCGTAGTACAAGATGGCTATATTTCGCGGCTTGTCATTCGGCAGAAGCTTGATGGGCGTCGGACGATAGGACTCACCGAGGGGCGGCGCGCTTAGGGCATTGGAGATAGTTCTGGCGAGATGAAAGCGCGTGGGCATGTTGCACCAGCCTAGCACAGCACTGAGCACGCACATTTGGGTGCCCAAGTTTGAGACATCATATGTGGCCGCTGAAATTGACATGGAGCACAGGCTGAACGCGCGCCCTGGCCAGCTCTCGTGGCGGCACTAGGCGCCGTTAAATGCCTGCCAAACCTAAAAGTCAGTTAGATGAACGGAAGATGGGGAGCGCTGGGTGCATACGTGGGCGTAGACCTCAATCTACGGGACGATGCTCTGCAGAGGTGGTGGTGGGCCGAGGACGACGGCGCATCCAGACGAGATGGAGAGCAGAGGACTTTGGGAGGAGGGGGAGAATAAGTACGGCGCGGATATTCAGTGGCCCTTATCTAGTCCTCAAGGCACAGAAGCCTCGCCCCGCAGCCTGCGCCCAGGAATCCACGCGCGCATCTCCACCGCGTCCGTGGGCACCACCATCAAAGACATTTCAATGGTCGGGTGAGGGCAAGGTGAGCATCGATCCACTGCACAATACTAGCAGAGGACTTTCCATTTGCCTTCCAAAATCCGAACTGGAGCAAGGTCATCGGAGCTGAAGGCTGAAGCGCTGATGCCAGGGACTGTTGGACAGCCTGGGACTCGAAGGTTCGAAGGAGGTCGAACAGACCGCAGCAATGTAGCGGCCGAGACCCGTCGAACAAGTCAGCAAAAAGCCACGATTTCGCTACCTCTCGATGACTCGTTCTTGGCCTTGAGATACCTGCCGACCCTGGGGTGCTTGGCAGGTCTCTTAGCTTCTATTAGCCTTCTTGAGAATAAATCGCCGAGAGAGTATAACGGTATCCAGTGATCGAATGATGTTGCTATGATCGGCCGGCTAATCAGCGCCAGCGCACTGCACTGGCGGCGTTGTGGCACGTTCAAATTTCACAGAGTCGAGCATCTGTCTCAGGGAGACGTCCAAGACAACACTGTAACAAACTCAATCTGAATTTGAAGCTGTGAGCTTTGATCGTATTCTTGTTACTCACAATATCGTTTACGCTGACTCCGATGCGTGAAAAAAATGATGACGGCACCAGGGTCAGTAACTTAGTAAGTAATAGGTAATTAGTAACTTACCCGTCTGCCCTCCGGCATTTCTCGGGATGGCATGTACGACAACGTGGTCATCATAGGGGAGTTTCAATCATTCAGCGACGAGGTGAGTTCCTGCATGCTATATATGCGTGCCCGATTCCAATCGACTCGCACAGAATGCGTGCAGAGAGCTGTTACCGGCCGCTGTATACTACTGCCTACCCTACTACTTAGTACCTTCAAGCGCTCGCTTGGCTGTTACGCGATGGCGCTACGTCATCGGAGTGCTGGGCAGGCGTCTGCGACTCTGCGTGTCTCCCTCTTGGTTACACCCACAGGGTCGCTCGCGATGCAATCCGCAGCAACATGAGCCCTCACATAGTAACGTGTACCCCTTGCTCATGGCTGAAAACGTACACCACGACCACGGCCAGTCTACCATGGATTGGCGAGAGCGAAGCCGCCAAGAAGGTCCTTGGTGCCATTGAGGCGCAGCTGCGGAAGGGCGAGCATCTTGATAATTCAGGCTGGACTGCCTTCATCAAGACTGCTGGGGACGAGGACACCAGGTTCGCCGCCATCAACCCTATCGGGGAGGCGATCAAGGAAGCAGCTCAAAAGTGCTGTCCTAACGTTGACCTCAAACCTACCACAAGTCTCGAAGCGCACCCGAGGGAACGTTCGATGTCGGAAGTAGAGGGGTACAACTTTCTTCCCGATGCAAGAGCTATTCTTCTGCCCCCTGAGGTGCCCATACCCTCTCCTGCCCGCCGACGCTCTTCCCGCCAGACGGCACACGTCAGTTACCATGAAAACGCGAACGAGAAGTACCCCTCGGACTTGACTTCTAATACGGCACTCTTAGCCGAATTCAAGTTGAAGAACGTGCCCGAAGTCCGAGAGCAGGCGAGTTTCTCCATGTCCATGTCCAGCGAGCGTACTTACCAGAAGCTGACCGACTCGCATAGAATGAGTTGAAGATCATCAGTGGTGCAACAAGGCTTCACCATTGAGGGTCATTTTGTCCGTTTCTGGCATTTCTGCCGCGGACACATCTGCGTGTCAGAGGCGTTTGACTACCAGAAGGAAGTAAGTCAATCTCCACCACGTCCCGTCGTCGGCAATTCTGACTCGTTTCTAGGACCCCACATCCTTTCTTGTTTTCATTTTGCACGTCCTCTTCGCGCCGCATACCGATCTCGGCGTTGACGACACCGTTCGGCGCCGCATGGTCGACAGCGAAGGTGGAAGGGAAGTAATCGCCTACGAATATAATGTGGGAGGTCTCCATTACCTCACCCAGGGCCCCCCAATCTCGGAGGATGCCACCTTCGAGATGGTGTCGCGCGCCACACGGGTCTGGGCCGTACGACAGATGGAGTACCGCGAAGACGGCGTTCACTATGATCTCAAGGGCCCGATCCGCGTCCTCAAGGATGCTTGGCCCTACAAAGACGCGACGTTGGCGCGCGACATCCATGACAAGATCTTCGACAACCTGAAGGAGCTGGGCAAAGCCAAAGGCACGGACTTCCACTCAGAGGCAAAGGCGCATTTTTTGGACTTCCTGCACGACGAGTGGTCCTGATCGCAGGCAAGCGCGACATAACCGCTGCGGTCACCGATGAATCACGGGACGGCGCATTCACCAAGGTTGGCCCAACCTCAGCCAAGTCGCATGCGGCGGGGGCGCCCCGAACGCCCGCTGACAGTGAGAACAAGCCTGAATCATCGAAGCCCGCTCCTCCCTCCCTACAACATCATCGTCGCATGCATTCTCGAACAGTCTTCAAGCAAAAATGCCAGAGCGTGTACGAGATCAAAGACTACAAGACGCTATTTCGCTGCCTTGTAGATCAAGTTAAAGGCATGATTTGGTCACGTCCTGTTTCTCGTCTCTAACATGTCAGTTCACTTCAGCCCTGAGATACATGCGGCTTGCGGGCTACGTCCATCGTGACGTTAGTGCTGGCAACTGCTTGTGGTTTCCTGAGGATGGTGGCACTGGCAGGGGCATATTATCAGACTTGGAGTATGCGAGGCCGTATGACGAGATGACGATCCATGACCCTAGGACGGTACGCAGGCATCTTCACTGTAGCACTCTCAAACTGACATTCGATAGGGTACACCATCGTTTATGGCAGCAGAATATCAAACAAGGAGGCACTTCTTCGTGGACCGTGATCAAGCCCTCTCAACGTCCGAGTCGGACATATGGCAGCTGCCAGCCGATCAGTTCTTTTCCTTTAACTTCTATCATGATCTCGAATCCCTGTACTGGATCCTTTTTTGGTTCATCCACTGTCGTCCTCCTCGAGCCCTGCGCGACAACCGCACAATCGAAGAGCTGGAAATTCACTTCAACATAGTCTCCACCTCCGCCAACAGTATATCAACTGTGATGTCAGCGGGAACAGCGAACGATCTTTGCTCGTGCGGGACAATTGCACATCGATGATCCTTCATAGTCTCAGATCATTCTACTCCCCGGCGCTCCCGCTGATACTATCCTTGAACATCCTGCGCGGCCTTACATTGGCTTACATGGACCTCGAAAAGACAAAGCCGCATGAGGAAGACGGAGTACCGCAGCGATGGAAGGCTGAAAGCTTCACAGAGAAGCCCTACGAGGACATGGAGAAGGAGCTGCTGGCGACGTCGAAGAAGATGGAGAATGATGAACGCTTGAAGGGCCTGGGTAACATTCCTGTCATGGCACTCAAGGATCTGGATCCCAGGAAACGCGGTGCTGGGGACGAGGACGGCGCGCAACGGTCGAGATCCAAAATGCCGAGACTGTCGCAAGGCGACGACCCGTAGAACCGTGCCCATTAGTATCAGTATACTGTCCTGATGTTGTATAATTGTAGTTCATCATAATACGTCGCGTCACTCTCGGGCCGCGCTCAGTGCCGACGAGGCGCTGCGTAGTATTTGAATGCGGGTTTGGGGAGGTTCGAGGGCCACATTGGATCAAACGAATGTCTTCATAATGTGCCGGGCTTGACTCAGGAAGTAAATGCGTAGTGAGACAGAATCATATTGCTGTTGAACTAAACAGAGAACATGCAAAAAGAGCGAACAGATAGATCAAATAAGACATGAGCATACCAAGACATAGATCCAGCTACTAGGCGTAGATCCGACGAAAACATTGCGGATAAATCATGAGTCAGACAAACCAGCAGCGTGTGTTACCTCCACGCGGGCTTCGCAGAAGCCCCACCATTGCCACCAATGCGCGACATGCTCTTCTGCCGCCTTAGCGCGAGTGCCTGCGCCTCGATCCTGCGCGAGCGGTCGATCTCCTCGAAGCTGCTCACGAGATCCTTCACGCTCCCGCCGCTGCTGCGCCGCGCCTGCCGCTCGCGCTCGCGCTCCTCCGCGACAGGCGTCACGGGGCGCAGGTCGACAAGGCGGCGCGGCGTGCGCGCACGCACGACGGGGAGCTTCGACTCGGGAAGCGGCGCGTGCGCGAGGTTCACGAGGTCCTTCGGCGGCGCAGGCTTGGGGAGAGGCTTGGGCTCCGGCGTCATGACGGGCCCGCGCGGCTTCTCGAGCACCTCGGGTGGCGGCAGCGGCAGTCCGGGGTGTGTGGGGTCGAAGACTTTCGGGGCGGGTTTGGGTTTGGACTTCAGGGTGGGGAGGTAGGAGAAGAAGAGGCCCTTCATGCGGCTGCCGACGCTCGGCGAGGGCGGCGAGGACGCTTCAGACGTACCCCAGACGGGAAGCCGGCCAGAAGATGAGGAGGCGCTGCCTGCAGCGCCCGCAGCGGCGGACTGATCGTCGGACTTGGAGACGTCCGCACGGTGGACGGTGACGGCCTCCGCCATGAGATGAGAATAGCGCGGGTTCATGAGCGGAGCGGGCATCTTGGAAGAGGCATCGGAGAAAGATGGCGCGGCGAGTTTGGGCGCGGTCGCGGATGGAAGGCCCTGCCTGCGCAGTGTGTGAATGGGTGTGAAGTCGGGCACCGTAGGGGTAGAGGAGGACGCAGACGAGGCGCGCAGGCTGGGCGTCGGTGGCGCGAGCTCGCCAGATCGCTGCTTCTTCTGCAGTGCCTTCGATCGCGTCAACAGATCATCACTACACAACAACCAGTCAGCTCAAGTTGCCTAGGAATGAACGCAACCTCAGCTTACCGCGACCATGAGTCACCCAGACCCAATATGACCTCGAAACCACCAAACAGCTGTATGAACCGATCCGCCACGTCCTCGAGATCGACCAAGTCCACATCCCCGAGCACGCCATGACCATACCGCTCGCCAAGCTCGAGTCGCTCGTCCGTGAAGCATGCGTCGAGCAGCTTCCAGTCGTCCTTTGTCCACATGCGCGGACCCTCCGTGTCGATGACGACTGGCGCACTGGGCTCCGAGCCAGAGCGGTGCGTGAACGGCGAAGGCGTGCGAAACTCGCGTGCAAGGTGCGCGGGGAGCGCCCGCGCCGGCGTCGAGCGGGGCGAGGACGACTTGCGTACACCCGCACTCGCGAGATTTGCGCGCCGCGCGTGTCGGATGAGCCCCTCGACGGAGGACTGCCGCCGGCGCGGCGCCTTCGAGATGAGGTCCCACTGCGCGTGCTGCTTGAGGATTGCGGCAGCGCGGGCGGCCGCCCAGGGGTCATCGGAGACCACTTTGACGACGTTGAGGTCTGCTTCGTCGCTGCTGTCCCCGTCGGAGTCGTCGTCGACCTCTGCCCCGGGATCGCCCATTTGCGCATCCTCTTCGGGAATCTGCAACGAGAGGCGTGTGTCAGAACGATTGCATATATGAGTGTTGCTACGTACCTCGATGACCTCACACCTGCAGACAGTGGACGGGCCGGGTTGCGGGTCGACGGAGAGTTGGCAGTCGATGTACACTTGTTCATCTTCCTCTTCGACCAACTGGGCGCGTAGGAGGGATGGAGCGCGGACACGAATCTCAGGCACCTGGTCATCTACGACTTCCTCTGTGATCTCACTCTGATCAACCAACGAGGTACTTTCCTGCTGGGGAGTCTGCTGGTGTCCCTCGACGGAATCGGGCACCTTAGGGTCCTCGAAGAACGCGCTGCCTTCCATGAATCCAGAGTCGGTACCAGGTGCGTGCCTCTGCAGTTTCCGAGGTGACCGTTGAGGTCGTTGAACTTCTTCCGATGCATGGCGTACGCCGACTGATAGAGGTGGGGAAAGCACACGGACGGCTTCCTGATTCGGGGAAGGCGTAGGCAGCTGAGGTTGGCTTGGGAAATGTTCCTCGGGTTGAGGTGACAGACGGTCGGCGGTGAAATTGCTGAAGTCAAGGAGATCATCGAGATCGCCGCGAGTATCGTGAGGTGACGGACTGCGCTCAACGCCTTCCATTGCCTCTCGGTCGGGCACATTCGTGAAGCTTGCATCCGGAACGAACTCTTCGCCAACGGTCTCCTGTGACTCTTGGATGTCCTCTTCATCGCTCACCATCGGTACATCCCGTTGCTCTTCCCCTTCCCCTTCTTCTTCCTCAATCGCCTTCTCTTTGCCCTTTCCTTTGAGCTTCAATGGGAACGGGCTTATCGGCCGTCCCCAGCTCTCGATCCTGTCCCTCGTACGGCTCGTAGGCGGATCCATCTTCGTTGGGACGCTGGTCATGCGGAACTTCCCCGTGTACTCACCCTCCTCGACATCGAGATCATCACCTCCGTCCGAGTTCCAATCGTCGGCAGCAGTCGCGCTGTTGAAGTCAAACATCGGTGAGAAAACTGCATCGTCGGGGGAGGAAGGTGGCAGCGTGCCGTCATGCACGAATATGGGGGTAGGGGACTGGGAGGAGGATGCTAGAGCACCGCCGGTGCGTGAGAATGAGATGTCTGCGCCAGTGCCGCTGCGCGAGGGCGGAGAGACGCGTGACGTCGACGGGCCGGGGGGTGTAGAGCTCGCGAGGGACGCTGTCGCCTTCGACCTGCGCAAGCGACCGTGTAGCAGAAGCGGATCGTCCGTCGGGCTCGGCGGCGGCGCGGGCTTGCTTAGATCAATCTCCGGTAGCTCTTCCTTTACTTTCACAACGAGCTTCAAGCGCGATACACGCGATTTGCGGGGGCTCGACTTGCGCTGCTGAGGAGATGCGATCGTAATCTCGCGGGGCGGGGTGAAGCGTTCCGCCGGGGGCTCGTAGACCCCGATGGGGGTAGAGGAGCGCGCGCGAGCGGAAATATGGGCACGGGTGTGGGTGGGGGCGGGGGGTATGTAGTCGGCAGCGTGTTTAGAGGCGTGAGGTGAGTTCAACAGGCGTTTAGAGGGGGATGCCGTGGGTGCGGGGGCAGGGGAGCGATGGGCACGGATGTTGGAAGGGGTGGTCGTTGGGCTGTGTCGTTTGGTGGTCGGGGCATCGTGCTCGTGGTCTGAACATGCCGGCCGCGAATAAGGACATTGTGGATGATGGTGTGAATGCATATTTACTGACCAGAATCGACGTCAACTCGCGCACGGCGCGTCTGCTTGCGCAGTCTGGGATTGGGAGTTGCGTCGGGGCCAGGATATGAGCGTTCGGTGTCGTCATCATCGACGGTCGTCACCGTAGCGAGCGCAGAGCGCTTTCGCTTAGCCAGCGACCCGCGAGAGGTTGCTGGCTCTGAACCGGCACGTCCTCGGGAAGACTTTGAAACAAGTGAGCGATGCGAACATGGATGGGCCAAGCATGTGGACTGACGGGTGGTTGGCGACTGGCGGGCTTGAAAACAGCGTCCTCCTCCGGGGGAGGGCTAATAAGGGACTTCTCTGGGTCTGTGCTGGAGCTGTGGTGGGTGATGCCGACAGAAAAGACATCGTTGTCTGAGTGCGGGGCGAGGGCAGGGCGCCTGGCTGGGGACGACTTGTGCATGGGTGGACGACGGCGAGAGGAGAAGGAGGAGGAGGAGGAGGAGTTGGGGGGCATGTTCTCCATGCTGTGTTTAGATAAGGAGCGGGGAGGTCAGACAATGAGAAAGATTGGCCGGGCTCAAGAGCGGGCCCGGGAGACAGCCACAACGCGAACACCACGTGACCGCCCCACGCGACTTGCGCATGGCATCGACATCGATCGACACGTTCCTCCCCCCGTTCTGAATCTTCGCTCGTCCACCTCGACAAAGTCCTGCTCGACTGTCAGCCCGTCGACGCGATCACGCATGGCCGACCTCGTTGCAACGCGTTCAGGGAAAGCCTTCTTGTCCGGGAGGCCGATATCGCACGCAGGCAAATTGGCCTCTGCGGGTTTTACGTGTGCTTTTGATCTCCTCATCCGAGTCCTCGACGCATTCGACTGCTTATTTCAACCTCGGAACGTGGCCTTGTAGACTCGGACTCAGCATCGCGCGCGTTCCGCAGAATTATATGCACCAGGTCCAACTGTTCTGGTCAGTTTGCGCGAGGCTTAGATCTTCTACTTACTTCAAAGCCTCACAGTGGAGCGGCGGCAACAAATTCAAGCATTATGGACACGATCCTGCCTCAAACCTGCCTCGCATTCTGCTGTCGCACTGTAGTACTGCTCGACTCCCTCTTAGAACCGATTCGACATGGCCTCAACACCAGTCCTATCGGGAATACTTCATCGCGGTACCTGATAGCTCTCCATCCACACAGAGCCATTGATGACAAACTGAAGTTTGCTATATGCGCCGACATCTTGCAAAGTCGACCAAGTCTCACCCTGCCAGCCGCACTGTCCGTCTGGTCTACAATCTCTAGGTCTTAAACTCGTCTGCATCGACATGCCGCCTTCCCCAAGTTTCTCTTTCGCCCCCATCTTGAAACCCATCCACCGGGCATCCAAACGCCCCTCAAGGTCAAGACCTCAGCAACATGTTCAATCTTACCTTCCCGTCCTTCCTCGCTCGAAGCCCCAAGGCCCTGTCAGCCACCCCTCAAGAGAAGCCCCCAGTCATTCAGGTATGTTATCTAGTTCTATCCTTGTGAAATTGAAGGCTGATCATGGACAGCTCACGGTATCCTGCGTCGACGAGGAGCGCCAGCATCTCGATGCGCTCTTCGACGCCGCGTACGATCCGTCTGTCCTCAACGTGCGCCGCAGGAGCGTCATCCCTCTTCGCTCGACCCAACTGTCCCTCGTCGTAAGCTGAAGCCTGCTTTTATTCTCAACATCAATGCTAACGCATTTCCACAGGACTTTGTCGATCCGGAGCACTTCGTCAAGTTCTCCAAGATCATCGCCTCCGCCTCCACCACTACGAGAGCCGCCAAGCCCGTCTCCGCGATTTCGCTCGCCAAAGCCGTCGGCGTGCGCGACTTTGACATCATCAAGAAGATCGGTTCTGGTGCCAGTGGTACCGTATACCTTGCAGAGCACAAGACCTCGCGTCGTCTCCACGCTATAAAAAAGATGGAGAAGGAGTTCCTCGAGCCGGAGCATGCCGCTGTGCTGTTGAACGAGCAGCGCGCTCTGCGCAAGGCTCGCGGTGTTCCGGGCATCCTTCAGCTCGAGGCGAGTTTCCACGACTCGGAGAACTTCTTCCTAGTCACGGTGAGCATCCATTATCTTCGCGCGGTCTATCTCGTCTGACTCAGGTTGTTCAGGCATTCCTGCCCGGCGGCGATTTGCGCGCAAGGCTCAACGAGGCTGGCAAGCTGCCCGTGTCAATGACAATCTTTTACATCGCCGAGGCTGTACGTCGCTCACCTGTCTGTCTGTCTCACCCAGTCAGCCGCTCACAATGAATTTCAGGTCCTCGCCCTTCAGATCCTCCACTCTCTTGGCATCGTGCATCGCGATATCAAGCCCGATAACATCTTCCTCGACGCGTTCGGACACGTCGTGCTCGGTGATCTTGGCATCAGCAAGCAGTGGGAGACCTTCCCTGGCGAGATCCGCCGTGAGACCAACCCATACTGGTCCGCGCTCGCCCCGCACAAGGCTGACATGCCTCTCGGACCCTTCACGACGCGCGCGCAATGCGGTACACCGACATATGCTGCACCCGAAGTCTTCCAGGGTACGTCGTACGGCGTCGGCGTCGACTTCTGGTCGCTCGGCGTGACGATGTACGAGCTCCTCACCGGCCGCACGCCATTCGATGACACGGAGGACTTTGACGAAGTCTGCCGTAGTGTGCGCGAGGACGAGGTGAAGTTCGACGTCAAGCACGGCGTCGACATCGTGGTGCAGCTGTTCGTTCTTCTCCTGCTCCAGAAGGACGCGGTGCTGCGTCCTCGCGTGGAGGGCATGAAGGCCCACCCGTGCTTCCGCGGGATGTAAGTCCGCATCGCACTCGATGTGATCTGAGCGCTGACCACATGCCTGTACAGTGATTGGGCGAAGCTTGCCGCAAGGCAGATCGACGCGCCATGGGTGCCGGGCCAGTTCGACCTGTTCGAGGAGGTGCGCGACGCCAAGGCGCACGGCGATGCTTTCAAGCTCGTCGGCGGCGACAACTACAGCGTCGACCCGTTTCCGTTCTACACATTCACTGCACCCGACTTTTCTGTGCCCCGCTCGCCTGCCCCGGCCGTCTCTGCCACCCCGGCCCTCCCGTCTGCGCCCAGCACGCCCGCACTCTCGATTGCAAGCAGCGCCTCATCTGGCTCGGGCTTCTCTCGTCTCTCTCCGCGCCTCTCTGGCTTCTTTGGCCGCATGCGCCGTGTCCTGAAGCCGCAGACCTCGCGCTCGCCCGTCTCGTCGGCAGAGTCGCTCCCTATCTCTCCCGTCTCATCGTCGGTATCTACGCTCCCCGCCCACCCGGTCGCGCCCACGCTGGCCGGCTCGACCGCGTCCTCCCTCTCTACTTCTTCTCCTCGTCGGGCGTCTGCACTCCACTCTGAGTGCCGCGCGTGGCTGAAGAAGAAGTTCCAGAAGGCGAAGGCGAAGGTCTAAAGTTGCGATTTCCTCTTCGGCTTTCGTACTCGTGATTTATGATTCGTTCTACTACTTTTGTTTTTGTTTTCTCTCTTTATCTCTCCTGTCCTATACCTTCTGTCAGTGCCCGCACCAGCCCCCGCTGTACACGCTTCTCCCGGGATGGTACTTGCATAAACGACAAGCGATATATATGTTTCCCTCTGCACTGCCGCGAACCCTCGCTGAAATCAAAATGCAATAATTTAAATGCATGAACATCAAAGCATGTAGTAAAAATACAGTGCAAAGGATGGAGATATACGTACACCGAAGCATTAAAGCGAATCAACCAGGACTATTGTAACATCACTTCCCATTATGCTCTGCAAGTTCTCCGCTATTCCAATCACCGTCTCCAAGAACACCGGCAGCTACTCCGCCTCTGCCTCATAGGACTTCTCGTCCGCCCAGTCCGCCCCGCGCTTGACGACCCCGTCGTCGTCCGCGTGCACGCTCAGAATCGCCTCCAGGCGGCGCCCAAGCTCGCCACCGCGCCCGCCGCACTCGTCACCGGTCGCCGCGAGCAGACGTTCCTTCTCCTTCTCCTCCTTCGTCGAGTGCAGAGACCCGCCTTTGCGGCGCTTGCGGCGCACACCGTTCGGCTTCAGGATGTCGTCGACGCTCAGCAGCCCGTCACCCGCGTACTCCGTGTCGTCTTCGTCCGAGCCGTCATCGCCCGCGAGCACTTCCGCGTGCCAGCGGGCGCGGAGAGCCCGCACGGCGCGCTCCGTCTCGCCCTTCGCCTCGCGCACCCACTCGTCCTCGGAGTCTTCGGGCCCGAGGATGCTTGTGACGAGGCCCTCCTCCCATCCATCCCACTCGGCACACCGGTGCGCCTGCCGCAGGTACGCGCCCGCCGCCTCAAAGTAGAGCCACTCGCCCGCGAGCGCGGCGAGGTCCTGGTGCGGCGATTTCATCATCTGGTGCAGATGCGGGTGCGCTGAGGCTCTGTTGGAGTGCGGGTGTCCGTGGGCGTGATCGTGCTCGGCAAGACGTGCGACGGCGTTGCGGAAGAGCCGCGCGGTGAAGGGGCTGGATTGGAGGAAGGCCGGGAGGTGGGCGCACTGCCAGAGGGGTCGGATTGTCGTGGACTCCCAGTCTATGATGCAGGTCTAGAATGTACAATCAGGAAAGCGGACGTTGGAAGAGCGGATGAGATAGCTCACAATCTTGGATATGTCTTCGGGGTCTACGAAGATGTTCTCCAGGTTCCAGTCATGGCAGTCCATTCCAAACTCCTCTGGCTTCCCGCCCGGATCTTCGGTGCCGACGCCCAAGTTCTGCATGATCCGCATCCACCTGTCCATCTCCTGGCGCACGATGGTCTCCCGCTCGGTCAGGTGCGCGACTAGGAACGTGCTGCGCTGCATGCGCCGGTAGTCGCGATACATCGTGTCGCCCGGGCCATCCCACTCCTCCTCGCTCTCCTCGATGTCCCACTCGTCGCTGTCGTCGCTGCTGTCTCCCGGAACCGCCTTCAGTCGGTGGTGCCTGGAAGACTGGATTTCGTCCGGATCCAGATGTAGCCGGTGAGGCGCCGACTTGCCTTCGTTCTCGCGGATGACGCCCTGTATCTCGCGTTCTGCACACGCGACGAGGTAGGCGCGTGTGCCAGACCAAGGTCCCCGGTCAATCTCCGTGGGATGCGTCATGTCGCCCCGATTCGAGCCGAAGAACGGCCAGGAGATGATAGGCCCAACGTGGAACTCCGTCGGTGCTGTGTAGGCTCGGTACAAGGGGAAAAATGATGTGCGGGGTTTGGGTGTAGGTGCCGTTGTCATCGGCGTGTGCGGCGTCATGAAGCTCAGCCTTGCGGATGCGATCGTGGGCGTGGGGATGTCGGACTCCCACACAGACGGAGACGTCGGGACCGCGATAGGCGCGTCGGGCGCTGGGCCAAAGTAGAGGGAGCCAACATGCGAAAAACGGTGAGCGAAGAGGGGTATCAAGAGTGCAGCAAGATTATCGAGAAGAGCGACGAGTTTGGTGTGGGACATGGTTTGGAACACACTGGAGAGCGGGACGCCTGGCGCCTGCACCAGTGATTAGATCACGTGACCGAGTACGAGATGAGGACGGCTTACTCTGGACATGATGATATACTCTCCGCCAAGGCGGTTGAAGGGATTAGAGTCGTAGAAGTATACTGCGGGGACGGGTATAGATGTGTAGGTGCGGATGTATGCCATGGTGGCGACCTCAGACTCGGTTTTGAGACGAGGCATGAACCGGCGGGCAACGCGGGCGATGACGTCGCGTCCATCGGTTAATGCGACCGAGTACGCCTGCAAACACAATCGATAACGGTGGTGATGTAACATAAATAGGAGCTCACTTTGTGAAATGTGCCTACAAGCGAGGGACGGGCGGTTAGATGATGGGGAGCGCGGACAGTGTGTGGAGACGCACCGGAGCTGAGGAATGTGATTCTGGCAACGGGACACTCCATCTTCTCCTTCACAACGTCTCTGAGCAGCGACCGGTCGACCAAGAAGGGCTGCGAGTGGTGGACGGCGGCGTCTGCCTTGGCCTCCTTCTTGCGATCGGCATGCTCAATGTCCCAGTCCCATTCGATAGCGGGCGATCGTTTGGCTGAGTCGTCGGGAACCATGGCTGGGTTGATAGTGGTGTTGTTGGAAGGTTGGTTGAGGGATTTGTGGGTAAGACCGTCTGTGATCACTTGACCGTCATGGAGCATGTCGCGACACCCCTGCGGATGGTGGCGAGAGGAAGTGGGGTGTTTTGTGGCTTATTTGTGTTAGAAGAGGAACGCGGGCGAGGGTGGAAGGGACGGCGAGCAGGGGAGCGGGGAGGGTAGGGGGAGGGGTGATGGGAGGAAGGCTAGAGTTGTGTGTTGAATAAATAGTCAGGCAGGCACTTATCGGGCGGAGACGCGTCCGCACGGCCACCAGTGCTATTTGCCATTATTTGCGGCGATGTTGTCCTCCGCGTAACCCTACGAACGTGGCTCTACGTAGCCCATCAGTGACACTGACTACAGGCCTCGCATCATCCTCGTCGATACCCTCGTCTTCGTCCGCCCGTCGCATGACCTGACCTCGCCCTGCAGCCCACCGACGCAGGGCCAGACTGGGAACCCTGGGCATGCGTCTCGCGATGCGGGGAAGAAGCGAGCAGCAGATAAGCGCGCGTAATTACGCCATGCAAGCCTATCGCAAGCGACGACGCGTATATAAGTTCCTATCGTCAGCGGCCCTCCACCCTTTGTCTCCGTCGGCGTCGGCTCTCGGCTCTCCTGCTCCAGACTCCAGCTGCCCTCCCTCCGAGTCGGCCACCGCCCGACATCCCCACAGCACATACTTAGTCCATCGCCCAGCCTTGGCGACGCTATTCGAAGGACCTTCCCGCCGTGCATCGCTTCTTAGCACGCCTTGGCCCCGTCAACCAGCGCTTGCCCAGTCGCGCAGCACGGCGATCACGTAGTCCATAAGGACCCGAGCCTTGGCAGTTGTGGATGCAGCATCCATTACCGCGTTCATCAGCGTGTCTTGGGTATATCTGGCACTCGCCGTGACCGTACGGCTGGTGCCTTCGTGATGGTTGATGCACGGGATTACTCAAACCCAGCACGCCACTAGGTATTTATTAGACACGTTCGAAATGCACCTACGTATGTACCTCCACTGTTGGACTTCGTTGGCTTGCTAGGCGTCGACGTCGTCAGCGTTGCTAGCTCCGAGTGCCTATTGTTCCATAACTGCAGCGCGGGCGCCGTTATGCAGTAACCGAGTAGCCCAGGGAGCAAAGAGAGTTCGCATTCTTCGAGTTGACAGTCTCAATCTATATCCTCAGTCAATGGCCGTAGAATGTGGGCGCATTAGAGCGCGAATGGCACAGCACGCAGCAGTGGAGATCAGTGGCGTCAGGAGGTCTCCTAGTAAACTCACGGATTGAGTTTCATATGCATATGCCCTGCGCGCCAGAGCGGATCCAGAGTTCCCAACATGCAGCAGAAAATGTCTGCACAGACAGAGTGGACTTCGTACGCGTTTGAAAGCGCCAGCAAGTATCAGAAGTCCGGATGGGAATTGTAGAACCATGTGGTGTCTCTTCGCAAGGCCGATCTTCTGCGTGCACACAAGTGCTAGCCCTCAGCAACGGAGACAACATGACATGTCGCCCGGCCCTGCGTCGGGAAAGCCCAGTATCGGAAACTGCTGTCCAAAGCGCACTACGATGGCAGAGCGCGCTCTCAGCTATTCGGTTCGCGGGTCGGGTCAACTGTGCGGTCACGGTGGAGGTCAAGTGGCAGGCGCCTATTCCCCCCAGATCCAGGCAAAATCACCGGAGCTCCAATTCAGAAACCTTATTTCTTTCCCATGACAATGAGCCATTTTCGCAGTGCTTGCGTGCACTTTGCGTGCAAGATTATTTACATAATTGGGCCTGCCAAGTAAGTCGCTTTCAAGTTCTGCTCCTCCATGTCTGGCTCTGCGCCCAATACTAGTCCGGCGGTGGTGAGCGCCGCTGTCGAATGCCACCTGTGCCTCTTAATCCGCTGGTATGCCGTCCGGTCCACCGCACCTCGACTCTAGGGGAGAGCCTTCAATGCACCGCGCAGTCCCTCCAAGATTCTGATCATGGGCGATATTATGAGAGGCAGAGCAGAGCCTGTCTATACATCGCTTGCATTTGACAGCCTATACAGGTCTGTCAATCGCACTCTGCCTTACGTTTCGTGGTATCCTTACGCGGTCTGGAATTCAGCCACCGTCGACCGCATATTGACTCACGCCCGTCCCGGCGCAGATGCTAGCCATACTCTGTTCCATAGAATACATCTCGCGGTGTCACCCGGCGACAAACTTCCCCACATCGCATGTTCCGACGCAGCGCGCCTTTGAGACCTTCTCGTGACGCTGCGCATCGTTTCACCCTGCTATAAGCTTGCACGCCGCTTCACATCTCTGCTGTGATCCGTCTCTCGGCCCGCGGCGCTTGGACGCTTATGTCGCAGGTGCTACTTCTCTTTGGCGCCACAGTGGAGAGAGAAGTGGCCATTGAGGCCGATTTGCGGACTTGACGCCGTGATCCTTGACATGGCGGCGCTTGGTCTTCATTTTAGCTGGCTGTAAGCGGTCGTCCAGTCATCTGGGTCGATTGAATAGCCGGAGGCAGCGAGTTGCGACACTCTGTACATGACATCTTACAGCAGTGCAAGCGAGCGCCGCGGGGATCAGGCGGTGCGTTCTTGTCGTATAAAGGAGGGTTGGCTCGCAATTCTTGGTCCCCAGCCTCTCAAGAGACTACACACCACCAAAACACAATCTCACTTTGACCACTCACCGACATGTCTCACATCGTCATTACTGGCCCGACCCCCGGCAACACGCAGAGCGACGGCGCGTCCAACCGCCGCGAGATCCATGATCTCATCAAGGACGACTACCAGTTCTCGCTGTACATCCAAGCCCTCAGTAAGCGCTTCCTGCTCTCGCCAAGTATCCGAGACTCACGTCGAACGTATCAGCTGCGATGTTTAACTCCACGCAGCAGGATCTCATCTCGTTCTTCCAGATCGGCGGCATCCACGGCCTCCCTTACGCTCAGTGGGACGGCTCTGGAGGCTCGCAGCCTGTCCAAGGATCGTGGGGAGGCTACTGTACCCACGGCTCCATCCTATTCCCTACCTGGCACCGGCCCTACGTTGCGTTGTTCGAGGTTAGCATACTTATTATCCACTCACGCCAAATCCACATACTGAATTCTTTATAGCAAATTCTTCAGCGCCAGGCTAAAGGCATCGCAGCGCAGTACACATATGATAAAGACCGCTGGCTGAGCGCCGCGGCAAACCTGCGTTCGCCGTTCTGGGACTGGGCGCGCAACTCCGTGCCCCCGGCTGAGGTTGTCTCACTCGCCAACGTGACGATCACCACGCCGGACGGCAAGAAGACGAGCGTACCCAACCCGCTCATCCGGTACACGTTCCACCCCATCGACCCGTCCTTCCCGACTCCGTACAGCAACTGGAAGACCACGCTACGCAACCCCACGAGCAACGGCGCCAACGCGACCACGAACGTCAACGGCTTGATCAGGTTTGTCGTCCCGCACACATTCGAAGTTGCTGCAGAATCTCACCGACGATTAAACAGCGACCTCCAGTCTGTCCAGAGTGACCTTACGACGAGTATCTACAACCTGCTCACCCGCGTGCACACCTGGCCCGCGTTCAGTAACCACACTCCCGGTGACGGTGGCAGCAGCAGCAACTCTCTGGAGGCGATCCACGACGAGGTGCACGGTGTCATTGGTGGGCATATGGGTGACCCTGCCGTGGCGGGCTTCGACCCGATCTTCTTCCTCCACCACACCAACGTGGACCGCTTCCTCTCTCTGTGGGCGGCTCTCAACCCCAATGTCTGGGTCGGGAAAGGGCCTGCCGAAGGTGGCACCTATACCATCCCGCCCAACGCGACGATCGACGCCAGCACCCGTAAGCTATTTAGCTCGAGAGCAACGATCTACATGCTCATCGCATACATGTAGCCCTGACGCCATTCTGGGAGACCCAGAGCGGCTACTGGAGCTCTGCGCAGACGACGTCGACCAACAAGTTCGAGTACTCGTACCCCGAGTTCAACGGCCTCGATCTCGGCAACCCTGCCGCCGTGAAGACCGCGATCGCCAAGATCGTGAACCAGCTCTACGGCGGCATCGTCTTCCACCCTCTCGACTCGAGCGACGACGCCTCGACTGCCTCGGCGACCGCCGCGCCCGTCAGCTTCCTCGCGCGCGGCGGCGGGTCCGCGCCCGCCCCCGGCCACCCCGTGCCCCCCGCGCCGCCTGCTGGCCCGGGGCACGGCCAGAGCCACTACACCGCGCCCCCGCCGCACGGTCCCCCCGCGCCCGCGCCGCTCCCGTCGAACTACTACGACTGGACCGCGCGCATCCGCGTAAAGAAGTACGAGCTCGGCGCGAGCTTCACCGTGCTGCTGTTCCTCGGCGCGGTGCCCGAGGACCCCGCGCAGTGGCGCTCGTGCGCAGGGTTCGTCGGCGCGCACTACGCGTTCGTGAACAGCGCGGCGGACCAGTGCGACAACTGCCGCAGCCAGGCGGACACGTATGCGGAGGGCTTCGTGCACCTCAACTACGGTATCTCGAAGCACTCGGGCTTGAACTCGTACGAGCCGAGCGGCGTCTCGCCGTACTTGCAGCGCGACCTGCACTGGCGCGTGCAGAGGGTAAGGGGGAAATGCTCTGCTATTTGACGTCTTCGTTGACTGGTCGTTTTGTTTCCAGGTGGATAAGACTGCCGTTGCGCTCACAGAGCTGCCGTCCCTCGAGGTCACGGTCAGCGCGACCCCGGTCTCCGTCGAGCCGGGTGCGGACTTCCCCACGTATGGCGAGCCAAGCTACCACAACCACATCACCCACGGCCGCGAGGGTGGCTCGCGTGCTGCTGCTGCTTGAAGGGTTGTCTAGCGTGCCTATTTGCCTGCTTCGTGCAGGGCGGTGCCATTCTCGTTCGCGTTCCTGTGTAAGATAACCCTGGTGTGTCTGTGTCTTGTCTGTGTGATGTTTGTACACGATTATGACTTACGTTGAATGAATGCTTAGTTGGAATGTACGATGTGGTCGAGCGTTGCCCCTGCGATGAATACATGTACTGTACTTTCTTCACGCACTCTGAGTCTCTCAACCAATCGTGATTTGAGATTGAAACTTCGCTTGACAATTCTGTGCTATAAGCGTAGGTACCGAGCGAAGACAGCGCTAGAAGAACGAATGGCTCCAGGAAAGAGAGGAAATATGAAGAGATGTCAAGAAAAAGAGATGTGGAAGATACGAGTGAACTGAAGACACCGAATCCAAGATCGAACCCAAAGAAACCTTCAAGCACGACCCTTCTTTGCTTTAGAAAGCCTGAGCTTCCCCTTCAACCTCGACCGGCACTCGTCGCGAAGAGCAGACACCCTGCGCGGCCCAGCGGAAGAGATCGACACAGAAGACGCCACCCCGACGAGACGGGCGAGCGCGAGGTCTGCGGCTTCAGGACACGGCGCATGCGGCCAAAGAAGCCAGAGAGGCGCGGCGAGAGACGAGAGAAGCCCGAGCCAGATGAGGCGCTGCTTGCATCGAGAGTGCGGGCGTGCTGCCAGTGGGCGCAGACAGGAGGGCCGGGGTGGCAGAGACGGCCGGAGCAGGCGAGCGGGGCACAGAAAACTTGAAGTCGGGTGCAGTGAATGTGTAGAACGGAAACGGGTCGACGCTGTAGTTGTCGCCGCCGACGAGCTGGAAAACATCGCCGTGCGCCTTGGCGTCGCGCACCTTCTGACTGCCGTTGATCTGCTAGGTGCGTAAGTATGATAAGCCGGCGAGGTTGTTGACGCTTATCATCACGTGGTTGGCAATTGAACTGATTTTTTCACTATAAGTGGGGACGGGCAACGCTATAGGGTTTCAAACTCCGAAGCGTGATTTTCCCACACACTCAAGTTGCAGTCGCGCACGGCGGTGCATCTTCGAGCTCGCAGTCCCTCTGGGCTGCTAAAGTAAATAGCTAAATATTTTGATTCAATGTATATCTATGCTCCCCCGGGTGAAAATGCTGTACAACGCGATGGGAAGGCACTTACACACAAAGAAATGATGTCATAGAGTCAAGTTTCTTCTGTTTTCAACGCGGGAGGTCTCAGTTTTGGGTGGATACACTCCCACAATGGTTGTACTTTAAGTGCCAAAAGCGCCGTTCTCACCAGATTTGCACCACAAGAGGGAAGCAAAAACGCGCCAATTAGATTACATAAGCACAGCCACTGACGCGTCAATGAGCCGCATCGCGCCGCGTTTACTTGCCCTCCCTCTCTTTCCTCGCGTTCTCTCTTCGAAACTGGTGCCGGACTGTCTATGGGCCGCTACAGGAAGGGCCAATCACGCCGTCAAAAGGCCTCTCAGGTGGCTGCTACTGTTGCCAGCGCGGCTGCTGCTGCTGCAGCCCGGGGCTGTGCCAGTGCTTCTGACGCTTCTAATTCTCATCGGAACTCTCCATCACGGCATTCCCTTTCCCAACGCGCAATCGCTGCCCTTCTGAAGGGCCCCCGAGCGCTTGCAGAGCGCTACAAGGCACGCTTTTACAATTCCAACAAGAAGAGTGCCCGACTTGAAGAGAAGAGCACCCGACTTGCCGAGAAGCTTCAGACAGCCCTCGAGGAACTTGAGCAGCTGCGCGCTGCTTCCCACCTGCCCACATCACCCCCGTCTCTGCCCCTCCCATCACAAATTCCATCGACATCTCCCCAGCTCGCACCACAGACACAAGACTGTGATGACATCTCGAAGGCACGGGCCAAGATCACGCGCCTCACGAAGGAGAGGCACGCCTTGCGTATGCGCGTCTCCCGGCTGACGCTGAGCAAAGCGCACGCGGACCAGAACCTGCGCAAATACAAGAGGCGCCGCGATCACCCATTGGAACGCACGTTCCGCTTCAAGGAGAAGGGTGGGGTCATCTCGCAGGCAACCCGCTTCATGGTCCGCGAGCTCAGCAGTCTCGGAGTCCCTCACGCGAAAATTATACAGACAGCTCGCACAGTTATGCGCACGGTGGGGGTCTCGGCAGATGGCCGTGACATTGATCGACACAGCATCCGGCGCATTGTGCGCGAGGGCTATGTCGCGTCTGTCCTACAGGTCGTTGATCGTATTCGCGAGTCCGGAAGTAAGTACATAGTCATGTGGGCAGTTCAAGGCTGACAGATTATGCATTCAGGTTGGACGGGGAGTGCAGATGGCACTAGTCACAAACACATCGAGCACCTCTCCCACCACATGTACCTGCACGCTGCACGCGCCAGTGACACGGCAGCTGTTGAACCTTCCGAGATCCTATTTCTGGGTGTCCGTGCTACGCCTAGCAAAACCAGCGAGGCTCAGCTTGAAGAATTTGCGAGCATGCTGTTCGAGTTTCTCGCCACGTACAACAAGACAGCTCTCGGGCGCGCTAATCCCATGTCACTCGACAACGTCCTCACCAAGCTTACGGGCTGGGGCAGCGACCACGCTGAAGACCAGAAGAAATTCTTTCGTCTTCTTCGGGAGTGGAAGCAGTCTGTCGATCGCGACCATCGCGGCGAGCAGAGCCTCCACTCTGCTGCAGAGTCTTCGTCCAACATTGTTGCTCTTCATCTTCTCCAGGCTGTTGATGCCAAGATCACCTCACTTGGCGGGCCGGCAGTCTGGGACTCTCTTCCCGCTGCAGAGCGGGAAGCTGTGCAGGACGATGTCCTTTGCGACATGCGTCGGACTCTCGGTGAAGCTGCGTTCAATGCACTGCCGGAAGAGGAGAAGCGACGTGTCGATCTCCTCGTCTGGGCGGGTTGTGCGATGCACAAGGAGCTCAATTCTGTCAAAGGGGGCAACACTGCGATGAAGGCATACTGGACGACAGTCAAGGATGAAGGCCCCGTTCTTCTCATGAACCGCGACAATGCTGCGGTGGCTACGACATCATCCTCTGATGCTGCGGGGCAGTCTGATGCGGAGAAGCGGGCGCATGCGGTGTCCGAGGGTGGTGGAGTCAAGCTTACATCGCTCGCTGGTTTGGTATTCAATCATCATGACGACAAGAAAGGCCAGCAGGACACCTTCCGCATCTTCTTCGAGCATGCCCTCGGCTTCGTCGTCCACTTCCCCGAGACTAGTAACACTCGCTTCCAGACACATTGCACCGCCGCATGTGAGCTCCTTGTCCATCTTCCCCTCTACATCCAGTTTCTCGAGATCATTCGTGACAAGAAGGACAAGCGCAACTTCAACAACATGGAGAATAATATCTACAAAGGCCTCACGGATATCCCTACCATTACCGAGCTCGCCGTTCTCGCTCTCTACTCCCAGGCCATCAGTCATCCCTATATGCGCGTAGTTCGAGGTCCTGACGGAAAGGAGAATGCGCTTACACTTGGAGCTTTCCACTACAAGGTCATAGAGCATTGCGAGGCTATCATTGCAAACCCGGATCTGCTTCTTGCTCCTGATGCATCGCACACTACCGGTTCACTTGACGGAAAGCTTTGGGAGCGTCCGGAAGCCGTGTATGCTGTACATCATCTCATTCCCACCCTTCCACACCTCCGCGGTGCACTGGTTGCATTTTTCCAAGGCGCTGTCGAGACCTGGAAGCGCTTCTCGAGCGAGTTCAGTCCTGACGGCCTCATTGCATCTCTCTCCCCTGAAGAAACCCGACTCGCCGCAGTCCGCGCAACCAACTGCTTGAATGAGTCTGCACTTGGACAGAAGCGGGTCATCCAACGGCGTGCACCGAACAAGTCTGAGCTCACCTACAATGCGGAGCGGATGTACTCAGCAAATCGGACTGGCATATGGGCAGAGACACATCTATCAGACGAGGCATGGTCGGAGGTGCGGAAGATGACGCGGGAGATGGATGAGAGCGGCATGGGAAAGCGGAAGCGTGCCCTTATTATAGAAGCTGACCAGAAGCACGCAGAGTCAAACCGAGAAAAGGATGCAGCGACACGCGCCAAGGCTGCAGATCGCAATGCAAAGCTAGACGCCTTCAAGCCGATCATGGACTTGCAATGGTGGAACCAAGCACGCGGTGACCGCTCTGTAACCCTCAAGAAGAACATCGACCCTCAGCTCCAGTGGCACAAGCGCGATGACCCAAAAACTGTCGGCACTATCTCTGGGACCTCTCGAGAGGACAAGATTGACAAGATTATTGCAGCAATCGAGGCCCGGAATGCGCGAAACGTTGCAAACGGAATCAGTAAAGGTACACAATTGTCTACAGAGAGTCATACTTCAGCAGAGGTCGACATTATGGATGATCTCGAGTATGAGGAGGAGGAACTCTATCATTCATAGCTTACAGCTCCATTTGATTGCCTTAAACTTAACCAATCTTCGTGAATTTTTCTACACATGTTCTTAAATGTTATTTCTATCTACTTTAATATACCTACGATTATAGGGGCACTAGCAGCGTCGCAATCCTGTGTCGCCACGGCGCGACGGTGATTTCGCAGCGCGGAGGTCACGTGATGTTCACAATTTGCTAAGGCGGGCTGCCCGTCCCCATTATACTATAAGCACAAAGTACGCTCTATCTGCAAATTCGCAGTCGCCTCTTTTGATACCGTTCACCAACACGGACCCGATCTTCTTCTCCACCACACCAACGTGGACCGCTTCCTCTCGCTGTGGGCGGCTCTCAACAATCCCAAGGTCTGGGTCGGGAAGGGCTTGCCGAAGGCGGCACCTACACCATCCCGCCCAACGCGATGATCGACTCCAGCACCCGTAAGCTATTCAGCCCGACCGCAACGATCCCCATGCTCATTGCATGCATCTAGCCCTGACGATATTCTACGAGACCCAGAACAACTACTGGAGCTCTGCGCAGACGACCTCGACCAACAAGTTCGAGTACTGTACCCCAAGTCAATGGCCTCGATCTCGGCAACCCTGCCGCCGTGAAGGACGGGGTCAAGGGGTCATGACCGGGGTCCGTTGGGAAGGCAACCTGTACCATGGTATTGCCATTACCCCAAGCCTACAAGACGCAATATTATGGCAGCCTTTCTCAAGTGACCTCGAACGTGACACCCAACTTCTCGCGACATCAACAGGCTCCGTGCGCATCGCTCAAGGCAACATTCATTGGCGCAAGTTTCAGCTTAGGCACTTCTCGAATTTGATCAGGAGATGCCGTGGTTGCATTCAGGTTAAATAATGGAATGCGGATATGTAGAGTAAAGTGGGAAGCGCAGCCGAACAAAAGAGGGCAGCCACAGGCACGTGCAGAAGGGTGAATCATTAATGTGGGATCAGATGCTGCGTTGACAATGCTAGCAAGGCGATGAAGGCGTCGAGTGGGGAGAGATGCCGACAGTATGTTGGTACGAACACGCCGGAGGGCACGACATCCCTGGGCCAAGTCGGGAGCGATGGAGGTGGACAGCGAAGACAGGAATCAGATGAGACGAGACAGTGACTGGCTGATACAGCAGGCGATGGTCAACAGCCGGGGTGCCGCGGCATGGAGGGTGGCAGGGTGGAAGAAGGCGGGCTCAAGGAGGCAGATCAGGACAGAGTGCAGCTTGATGCGTCCGGGGGTTGTAGGCAGCAGAGGCAAGTAAGGGAGTAAAGACCAGACGGTGGACGGTTTGCAGGCATTGATGATAGTGCCAGCATGATCAGCAGCAACGAAAGACGCGAAGGGACGAGGCAGTGTCGAAGGAGCGAGGGTAGAGACGGGATACGGCAATAATGGAGGTGCTGGGGGCTAGAAGGCACAATGGGCACACCAAAGATCTGTGCCGTCATCTGCACCCCTGCCCACGTCACCGTTGTTGTCCCCAATCTCCTCTAGTCATGGCATCCTTCCAGCATTGACTTCCGGACTTTACCCGGGAAGATCCCGTGAACTGGTTGATGTTGTGCCGTCTTCTCTGGGATTGGTTTGCTCTTGAAACAAAAGGTTCTGACTTTCCCCTGCTCAGCGGTTGGGTAAGTTGCACGCTTGACCATTTTCCAGGAGAATTTGGTTGCCCTCCCGTCGAGGAGCTCGGCCATGAAGACACCAATATCTTCCTCAGCTGTGCACATGATCAAGATTAGCACGAGAAAAGAAAAGAAAAGCTGGGAATGCTCACTGATTGCCACATGGCCGTCAATTGTGAGAACATATAACCCACATAAATAACGGAAATCACCCTCATGGCCTGCATACCATTCAGCAATGATGCGTCCTTTGAAGAGCTGTATCTCAGCAGCTATGCCGCCTTCTCCATGCGGGAGGTTTTCAGTTTTCGGTGTGCCAAAGTCAGGGAAGACGTAGAAATTGACCAAGTGGAACGTTTCGTGTATGGTCACGACGGCGAGAAGAAAATCGAGGTAAATCTTCGGGAGTGGAACAGTGAAAGGATATGGCGCGCAGAATGCGGAAAGGAAATTAAGGAGGATCGACGATGGAGGGAGGGAAGGAGGTGGCACACCACGCTAAGTCGTGCAATAGTCAATAATCAGAACTGGTTCTGGAAGGTTGAGAGACAAACGAAGAGCACATACCGACGCTGCCAAAGCAAGGTCCCAGAGGATAGAGAATTGACGGCCAGCCCCCTTTACCCGGGTCATCCACCCAAGCTCGTTTTCTTTGAGGCTACAGTTTAAGTGGACTTGCAGCGGCGTCCGTGGATCGGCAAGCCAGTTGTGCCAGTCCACCGCGTACCAAGCCGCTACATCACGATTATTATTCAGGTGCCCCAGGTAGATCTCCTGGAGAACGGAAGAAAATTCGGCTTGCATCCGCTGTGATGTTGTGATTGACGTCAAAGTTTGCTTTATTATTGTAGCTGCGTGTCGTATGTCTTCGTCTGCAGGGAGAGCAGATAGATAAACGAGGGAGTCGCTTTCTGGAGGAACGGCAGTGTAAAATACAGTTGGCGCACCCTGGGAGGTAAGCGGTTGGTGAGAAGACTTATATGCGGCGAAGGGCAAGCTACGTTACCGATACGGACTCGCCGTCGTCCGCAAGGCGTGCCCAGGATTCATTGTACAGAACACCGACTTCGGGGATGTACTCGCCCGACGTGTCCAGGAAGTCCTGCAGAAGAAGATATAGTGCGCGTCACGAGGAAGATGAAGAAGCCACCTACGACGACGTCGAACACGGGTTTCACGCCGCCCGCGAGCAGCGCGACACGTAACCGCCCCTGCTCATCTCGCACAAATGACGCCGCAACGATCTTGACAGGAGCGATAATCTGCGGGATGCTGATCGTTGTGCGCGCCATCAGTTTGGGTACTTTCTGCTGGGTGGGCGGAGCGGCGGCGAGGTCGGCGGAGGGCGCGAAGATTGCGAGACGGCCAGACACGGAAAGAACAAGAAGAACGGGGTTGCTGGGAGTTTGAGAGTATGCCATTTGTCGTGCGTCGGAGTCGAGCTGCACGGACGCTACAAGCTCGCCCTCTGCGAATGAGGGCTCTGGGACGTCCCAGAGGTACACATGGCGGTCCGCTTCTGCTAGAGAGGCAAATCGGGTCGGAAGAACGCCCTCAGAGCTCGCAGGCTGCCACTGTAATGAGAGGATGCTGGTCGCGTGGCCGGTGAACGTGGATTGCACTTTCGCCTTCGGGCTGGGTGTCTCGGCGGAATGGGTTGCCAGCATACGGATGTTTTGGTGCGCGAGAAGGAAACTGACCTCCTCGTCATCCGATGAGGGTACACGCGGGCGGATGCTCAGCGATGTGCCAGGTACGCGGTCGTCCGTCCTCGTGCTGGAGAGGTGCTCGCCCGTATGTGCATCCCAGACGCGTATGTACCCGTCCGCGCCGGAGGTCCAGAACTGTGCAGCATTCGGAGATGTCGTGGATGGCGCGACGTCAAGGGCGAGGATTGATGCCGTGCTGGACAGGTATGAAAGTGTGCGTGCGACGCGGCGATGGGACGGCGAATATACCAGCAGCGAGCCGTTTGACAACCCCAGCACAACCACCTCTGCCGGCTCTACTTCCGCCTCCGCCTTTGAGCCCCCCTCCGAAGGCTGCTTTCTCCGTTTTTGCTTCAGCGCCAGGTCGTTGTCTGCGGTAGAGGCATCCGACAGATTTTCCATGTACGTCCATGATAGAGTTGTTACGCGCGCGGCATCGACGATGCACTGCGCGAGGCTCTGGCCAGTGGTGGTGTCGTAGATACTTACACTCGGCCTGACAACCGCGAAGGAGAGAAAGGCGAAGAGGTCGCCCTGGGGTGAGAATGCGCAGAGGAAGGCGGAAGAGTCTGCGACGACGGGTTGCAAAGGCACAGATGTCGATGCAGGGAAGTCGTTAGAGGCCATGTCGAGTCGTGGTGGCCGTAGTACTCTGGGAGCGCACTCAGGAGAATTTAAGGCGGCGAGGTTGCGCAACACGTCACGGTGGCACGGCGTGTCACGCTTAGGCTAACGAGCCGCTCGACCGCCCAAATTAATAAGCGTGAGGATAGGGCCGCATTTTGCGGCAAAGCCCGCTACCGACGGTCGTCGCGGTGTATATTGAAGCCATGTAGGAGTGGGTTTGGTGGGGGTCATGGTGGCAAGAAGAATAACTTAAGTAAAAATGGCGAGTATCGTAGTCATGGTGGGTGAAGTTTCGAGTCAAATATTCAACTTATCTTCGAGAGGCGTCAAAGCTCGGCGCAACTTGCACCATAGACAAATTGTCGATCATACTGAGAGTGACTTACAGATTACAGCTGGTGACTAGCTTTATATCAACAGTGACGACAGGGTGGGTACTGTAGTAGTGACGGCGCAGCAGTTTAGCGTAATACCGTTGGAGGACAAATAGCATCACATGTTGGCGGCTGCAAATTGTTCGCGGGTCAGAGCTGCTATGTCGAGCTGAAGTGGCTGGCCATGCACTGCGTTCAGGGCCCGAGTTCACCAATATAAAGAAGACAGGCTACTTGAGGTGTGTGAGGCGGGTGTAGTAGATAGTGTAATCAGAGTCAAAGAAGTCGGTAGTAGATCGGAGTAGATTACGTACTCGGAATCAAAGTAGATGAACGCGGCAAAGGCAAGCAGACACAGTACTACGACCTTCTTCGACTTCAAGTAGCCCAGCTGCTCCAGGTCTGCACATCCTCCAAGTAGGTTCGAGTATCCTGCCCTCTCATCGTTAGATCAGACCTAAGTTGACACCCACAGGACCCTGCGGATTAAATTCCGCTAAGTCGCGCCCCGGGCCGGCTCTCCTCCGCACCTCCACCATCTCCCTCGCACCGCCTGGCTCTCGACGCCCCACCCCCACTATCCCGCAGCGAAACAGCCTCTACAGGCTGTTCTGTTGTGAATCTCGCCTTCAGTGCAGCCTTTACAGGCTGCGCTTGTGAGATTCCACACGTTGCCTTCGTCTGCCCGCACGCGTCCCTCTAGTCTTGCCCGTGTCCCTCTCGCCTGCCATGCCGGTCTGTTCTTGCAAAGAATGCAATGGTAAGAACGTCCCTCGGTGGCTAAGGGATAGACACCAAGCGGCGTCTGCCCCAAAGGCCCCCACCGTCGCCAGGAAAAAAAGCAGCTCGACGCTCAGAAATGCTCTGCCCCCTGCTTTTGCTGGCCCATCCACGGGAAAGCGAGCGGGCGATGCAGCCCCGCCAATCCCGGCTAGGGACAAGCGAGCGCGCACAGAGGGGGACACGGACTTCGAGGTGCATCCCGCCGCAAATCACTGTAGTATTGTCGTACTCACCACATCCCAGATTCCCTCTCTTCCAAACACTCCTACCGACGAGCACCTACCTCTTGCAGACGAGCACCTCTCTGGGATCGCTGCTATCCCGATGTTCGACACCCCGCTGCCAGACCCACCGTCGCCATCCCCTGCGCCCTCAGATCGCTCAGATCGCACTCGGGAAGGCCCAGCAATCCAAGCCGAGGCAACTTTCGGTCTCTACGATGGAGATGAAGATGACGACGAAGACGACAATGCGTTGTTTGTGGACGCACGGGAGGTGCTTCCCGGCGACGCCGACGAGGGGCCACTTCCTGGCGACGCCGACGAGCCCATGCCCTATCATTTCCAGACGGCAGAGCTAATCTACACGACGTCGGAATTCACCCTTCCCTTCCCTCCACCTCGCGAACCACCTGCTAACGTCTACGCTGCATCACACCCCTTGTGGTTTATCCGGCAAATCCTCGTGCTTGTTGTCGCTCTCAACTCGAAGTTCAATCTCCCATTTCGTGCCTGCGCCCTCCTCCTCTTTGCCTTGCGGACCATATTCACTACCCTCGGGCTCCTTAAAGCAGAAGACCCGATGCCCATCACGCTTCCCACCACGTTGAAAAGACTCGGCCTTGAAGACCGGTTTCATATCCTCGTGGGATGCGTAAAGTGCTGTCGAATTCACGAGCCGGACGTCCCACCTACAGAGAAGTGCAGCAAATGCAAGGCCAAGCTCTTCAACCGACCGAGGCCCACCGCGCCCGTTGAGCCGAACCAGGCAAAACCGCCACCGCCGCCGAAGGCGACGCCGAAGCGTGCCATTCCATACATGTCACTCAGAACGCTCATAGAAGATGTCCTCGCGCGCCCGGGTCTGGAAGAGGCTCTCGAGGGGTACAAGACGCGTGATCGGCGCCCTGGAGACCTAAAGGACATCATGGACGGGAATATTTGGAAGCTACTCAAGGGGCCCGATGGCAAGCCTTTCTTCTCTGTCACGGAGGACGAGTCGGGCGAGCTTCGCATCGGTGTGACTCTCGGTTTCGACTGGTAAGTCTTTCGCTTCAACGCCATTGATGGCTTTCGCTCACGCACTGTAGGTTCTCGTGCGTTCGGAGCGCATTCGCACCAAGTCATTCCGCCGGTGTATTCTCGTTTGGTCTCGCAAACCTGCCCCCCGCCCTTCGGTTAGTCTCTGTACCCTGTGCTCTTTTGGACTGCTCAACCCAAGCTCTCTAGGTACCGCCTGGAAAATTTCCTAGTATCGATGTTGACGATAGGCCCCGATGAGCCGAATGGCGAAGATCTCCAACACTACAACGCGCTCATCGTCGATGAGTTGCGTGACCTTTTCACCAACGGCTTCATGGCAAAAACTCCTCTCCACCCTGAAGGTGAGTGTCTTATTTCACAGCTTTATCCCTGCTCACTCGCGCACAGGCAGGATCGTACGGGTGGCGCTCCTCGCCATCATCTGTGACCACCCGGCTATGTGCAAGATGTCTGGCTTGGCAGACAAGGGCCACAAAGAGGATCCATGCCCGAAATGCAAAGCCTCCCTCCGAGAGTTTTTTACCGACGACATCTTATCCGGAGGTTCGTCCCATGGCGCGCTAGCCGCCGACTTTGCTGACAGTTTCTTTCAGTATTTACCCTTCGCACAGGAGAAGAGCACAAGCGCTTGGCAGATGAATGGCTCTCTCTCCCTACATCACGGGAACGCGACGAGCACTTCTCCAAGAACGGCGTTCGATGGACGGAGTTCGCGCGCCTCGAATACTTCGACCCAATCCGAATGACCATAATTGATCCGATGCACAACCTGCTGCTAGGTACGCCACGCGTTCGTTTGTCTGCTATGGTCTGACCTCAGTTTCAGGCCTTGTCAAGAACCAGTGGTTCAGCTGCTGGATCCAAAAGGGTGCGCTGCGAGGAACGACTGAGACTGGCGTGACACGCGAGCTCGCACCGCTGCATGACATGCTCCGTGAGGTATGACCTGCCGTCTGCTTTGCGACGGTTATACTTACTGTTCTTTTAGCTCGAGGTGCCATCATGGGTGGGCAGGGTCCCAACGATGGTCGGCTTGCCCTCGGGCGGCTCACTCAGCGCCGACGAATACAAGATGCTCGTCACAACCGTCGTGCCTATGTTTGTAAGTCTATCACATCCTTCAACCTGTCGTCACACTCATTTCGCTAATCAGCTGCCGTTAATATGGGACGAGTACACCCCAGACGCGACGAAGGAGTACGACCAAGCCCTCAAGAAGCGTACGCAGGAACGCAAGAAGGCAGAGAAGGCCGCGGCAGCAGCAGAAGCGGCAGCAGCGGCAGCGGCGGTAGCAGCAGCAGAAGCGGCAGCAGCGGCAGCGGAAGCGGGAGCGGCAGCAGAACCAGCAGAGCCAGCAGCATCAGCAGAAGCGGCAGCTGGCCCATCCATCTCCCCGTCGACATCTACCACGGAGGCTGGCCCATCTGCGCCACCTGCTCTCCCCCCTCTTGCAGGCGCCCCGTCGAACATTCCACCCACCACACAGCCGGCGGAGGCGCAGGCCGCAGTTCCCGCACCTGGCAAGGCAAAGCAGAAATCCAAAAGCAAGAAGGGGAAGCAGACCGGCAGCAAGGCGAAGGAGACAAACGACGACGAGCCACAGCGTCGTATCCATCCAGAGCAAACTAGGCTCTCGCTGCTTCTGGCAACAGCGATGAAGCTCATGCTCGCCTACACTTCAAACGATGAAAAACTGGAGAGAGGCCGTGAGGTATTGACCGAATACCTGCTATTGTACAAGGAGGTAACGTCGGAACACCACACCCGTTGCTCATCTGCTCATGTATTCTTCAGATATACGGAGTTGAAGACATGAAGCCGAACCACCATTTTGCAGGACACACCTTCGATCAAATTCGTGACTACGGCCCAGTCCCCTCTTTCTGGGCATTCGCCGGCGAGCGTTTGAACAAGGTCCTCAAGAGCTTCAACCTGAACAATTGGGGCGACGGACAGCTCGAGATCACCATGATGCGAGCATTCCATCGCGGTCGCAACCTGGACGACATCGTGCGTAGCTCCGTAACTACTTCAAATCCACCGATAATAATTTACACAGGTCGCCGACATCATCCGCAACGAGCACACATCCGACGCAGAGAAGGTGATCTCGAAGCGCATCCAGGCGGACAAGGGCCCTGCGCGCGGCACAGTCGAGGCTATAGCAGAGGCGTTAGATGATAATGTTGAAGCACTGGATGACGGTGCGCTTTTTTTTTTAACCTCCCAGGCCGTTCTCTGATCCTTGGCAACAGCACTCTCTCCGCTCCCCATCCAACTCGGCCCTGCAGTACGGCGTCCTGAAGCGGCGTCACCCCGGGTGAAAGGCGCCTTGTACAAGCTGCATAATGCTGCAGGCAAGAAGGTTTTTTACCCTGGCGAGGCAAATGTACGGAGAAATACGACCATCCTCAAGAGCCAGATACAAAACTTCAGCCATGTGCTCATCGACGGTCGGCGGATAGTCCCCGTCACTGAAGCAAGAAAGCAGTCAGCGAGCTCTGCGATCGTCAAAGTACTGATCAACGGTAAGATGTACGGCGGAGAGGTGTTGCGAGTTTTCCAGCACGCACAGACTGGCGTTCCCAACCCCAGTGAAATGTATGCCGAGATGCGTTGGATGATTCGGCAGAGCCTGTCGCCGGTCCAAGGGGATCCATGGCAGCACTTGTGAGTCTTATCTGTGACCTTTCATTGCACAAACCTAACCATGCTCAAAGCCCAGAGCTCGAGGCCGAATTCTGGTCACATAAGACATATCACGACGACACTTCGCCCAACGCCCCACCCGCCGTCATTGCTTTGTCTCAGATCCGCTGCCAGATGGCTCGAGGCCGTTGCCAATGGACAAAGCCTCAGCTGTGGGCCACCGTCACACTTGAGAGGGTAAGGTTCTATCATTTTAAAGTCTATACACTACTAACAAGTCTGCCGATAGGACGCTAGAGCTATGGGGAACCCTGAATCAGAGCCCGAGGATGAAGCCGAGTCGTAGAGTACCAGTTCGAAAAGTCACTACCTACGTGCAAATACGAGAGCTACTGTAACATTGCGTGATCGTCTTGAATAATGCGTGAATTGATACCCGAGTTGAGTCCGAGGCCGAGTCCTAGAGTCCGAGCTCGCAAGGTAATTACCTACCGGCGTGTGTCCGTCCGTCCGTCTGTGTCCATGCGAGAGTAAAAAACTCAGCCTTTCCCTCCAAACCCTTTAACCTTCGGCTCCCTCTGCATCGTCTTCGACTTCCTGCGTCCCAGTGCCTGGCCTGTCGTGTTCTCCGCTGCCCTCCCCTGCGCCCGGCGGTGCCCAGTGCTCTGGATCGCCGACCTCGAACCAGTCGGCGTACAAGATGCCGTCGTCCTTGTGGTCATCCCACCAGCTACGGTCGATCATACAGTCCCACGGCGTAGTAGCGGGGACCGCGTCCGTCGTTCGTCCAGTCGTTCGGATGCGGTGGTTGGATCTACCCTTTTGATGAGCCGTCAGCGAGGCAGCATGCAGGCTCCGCAGCTCTGAGTAGAGCTCGTCAACCTACAACGACGGTTTAGTGCATTTCCCCCCATGAGAAACGTGCAACGCACCACGACCGACCGGTAGTTCGGACGGATGACTTCAAAGAATTTCCAGGTCGCGGTGAGCTCGTCTGGCACGCCGCCCATGCCCATCGCATCCTTCATTCTGTCCCTCCAGTCCCTCCACTCCTCGGTATTGCCGTCTTCTGCCTTGTACCCTTCCGGGCCAGAAACCTCATCGGACATGTAGTCCGCGTGCAACAGGGAGGTCGGATCCTTGCCCTGGTGGTTATTCTTGTATGCAGTAACTGCGCTTAATAATTGCCGGGCTTTCTGTGTGCGGGACGTCAGATCGCTATCGTGCGCAACATGCAGATCTCCAACTTACCACCTTCCGCCGAGACGTCTCTCGCCGCTTCTTATCGGCCAGAGCAGCCTTCTCCTGGGTCTCCTCGTCGCCGTGCTGTAAGCGGAATTGAGTCTTGAATCCATTAAACGTGATTTTGGCCAGCTCGTGAACGGTATCCCATGACACCTTAAACGAAGGGTCCTCCCTCCAGCCTTTGTCTTTTTGGTCAAGCTAAGCCCGTCCGTCCCGTGGCCCATCAGTTAGGCATGGCAAACATATAGACGGACACTCACGTCGAGCTCCTTGAACACGATGTCCGTCACCCTTTTGAGCACCAGCCTGTTTGCAGGATCGCCAACGCCAGCCTTGAAATTTGGGGTGAGGTAGGCCTCCCCCGAGACCTCGTGCGTCCGCGGGGGAAACCCAAGGGTCCACTCTGGCCATTCCTCGTTCACTTTGACACCTGTGATCTCGCGGAACTGGCCCGCTGTTGCTTTCTGAAAAGAGATCAGTCACTATGCCACCAAGAGCAATTACGACGTACGCATATATCCATTCGCGCGCGCCCCTGATTTATCGTCAATTCTCCCACCGCCTTGACGCGTGCAATGTCGACCAAGGGAGGTCCTGCAGCCTCCGCCAGCTTCGCGGCGGCCTCCTCCCTGGTTATCTCTTCCTGGCTTCCGCGTCGAAGCATCCTCTGCTTCGCCTTTTTCGTCCGCTTGCTCCCCGACCCCGTGCGACGAACGCTGCTTGCAGAGGCCCGCGATTCATTGCTGGGGACGCTGCTGGAGCTTCCAGCTGTGCGTGCGGCAGAGTGTATGCGCGGATCTATGCGGCGATCCTCCGCCTCCTCATCCTCCTCGTCCGCAAATGGGTCGTCATTCATCTCCCAGAGCTCCTCCTCGGTGAGCGCGTGGTTGACAGGGAGCGCCAAGGGCTGGCGTGACTGCAGAGCGGGAGAGCGGGGATAGCGCGAAGTCTGTTCGCGATCCTTGCTGTTGAGTCGCCGCGGGCTACGACTGCGCTCGGGGCTCCGCTGGGACGCATTCTCGCCACGGTTGAACGTCTGTCTAGCGCGCGCTGTACGGCCTCGGCGTCCTGCGGCAGGTTGCACAGGAGGCGTACCACTTGCGACTCTCTCGATGCCGCGGCGTCCTCCAACCTCCTCGGCCTCCCCTCTTGCTTGACCCTGCAGCCCAAAAGGCTCTCCTCGCGGAGCGCCCGGGCCAAAGCGATCCTCGTGCGTCGTGCGAAGGGCCTCGACCCTTTGCGTGTCGTCGAGGATGGGCCAAATGGAGACCAGCAGCGGCGGTGCGTTTGAAGGCAGAGCGACCGGCATGGCAAGGCAGTATAAAAACGACGCTGAGATAGAGAGAGGAGGACGAGGGCAAGGAAGAGTGCAGGCTCACAACGTTGACGCGACGCGTCAAGTCACGCTGGGCCCGCGTCGCGCTGTTACGTCAGCAAACAAGAACGGGCATGTCAGATCGGCGATGTGGCTATGCGTACCCGGATCACTGTGGCTATGCTTCTTCTATATGAAGTGGCTGTGCGAGGGATTAATGCAGACAAAGCATGAAATTGTTGCACAGCTATAAAGTACATGCGTGGCTATGTTTCACTTTCCAAGATAGACGAGGGCCGCTCAAGAGGAAACGTCGGCAGTCGCCCACGGCGTGCGTAGAAGTAGCGCGAGTAACTCTCGTACAAAGTGACCTCGTACGCTTCGAAGCGCGCCTGTGAGAGAGTGACGTCCAAGTCGGGGATGTCATCGTCCTCAAACCCGGGCCAACTGTTTACAAGGCGTCGCAAACGCAGCACTCCAGCCCGCCGCCATGTCCAATCCGCTGAAAGGAGGTAGTCGAGTTTCGCAGGGTCCGTCGGGACCTCGAGGCTTCCGTTCCAGACAGTCAGCCAGGCCAGATGGCGCTGGTATGTCGAGGCCTCGCCGGTCTCCGCCATTATTTCCCCGTCCAGCTGCAGCAGCTCCAGGCGAAAATGCTTGACCGAGAGTTGCCAGACGACCTCTTGCCACAGAACCTGGTCGGTTCCGGCCCGGCTGTCACTGACCGACTCATTCCTCCATAGCGGACGGTCTCCAGGGTGGTAGGGAGGGAAACCGCACACCACTCCAAAATGCACGGCAACGTTGATTTTCTCCACGAGCCGTTTTTGATGGGCACCAGGCGTTCGGGATGACTTGCGCTTGCCCAAAGTCGACGGTGGCGATGGATTTGGTGGCAGTTGCGAAATGAGATCTGCCGAGTAATGCGACCGGTGTTTCGCTTTTGGGCCCTGGTCGAGCTGCTCGAATGAGTGGTAACCGCCGTCGAGCGCCACCTTCCACCCCGACGCCGTGAGAGTGGTGGGCCGCTCATCCTCTGAGTGGACGGCGATGAAGCAATGCGTGCGGATACGCAGCCAGTTGTGGATCTTCAGGCCAACGTTGCCGGCGAAGGCGTGGAAGGGGGGGAGGCTGTATTGGATGGGCTTTGCATTTTGAGTTTCCGAAAGATAAGCTAGTTTTGCTTCGATCGGCGCCCAGTGCAGGTTAGTAGCCGGCAGCCAGGTTGGACGGGACGGGACATCACGATTGATGACTGTGGGAGCGGCTGTCTCCTCGACCTTGCCTGCTGTCTCCTTGCCCTTGCCTTTGCGCGAGCGTCGGGCCTTCTTGGTGGGTGGAGCGGGTGCCTCTACAACGGAACATTCGGGTCAAGACCTTGCGGTGCATGTAGCGGATATACGTACCAGGGTCGTATGTGGGCTCAGCCACAGGTTGCTCGTCATCTGCATAGTCATATGTCGAGGCCGCCGCATGGCGCGAAGGACCCGCAACCGGCGCCGGCGCGTGGATATCTTCGAGCGTCGCCGTCATGGTGGGAGGGTCGTCAGGCGCTTCGGGAATGATGGGTCGTGGCTGGGCGACGACGGGCTTGCTGCTCAGCGAGTAGCGCCGGAGCTGCTGCGCAAATCCTGCGTGCGCATTGT
This sequence comes from Auriscalpium microsporum, assembly GCA_019914985.1. Classification (NCBI taxonomy): domain Eukaryota; kingdom Fungi; phylum Basidiomycota; class Agaricomycetes; order Russulales; family Auriscalpiaceae; genus Auriscalpium; species Auriscalpium microsporum. The sequence goes on along the minus strand of JAHLMG010000012.1, from coordinate 914,705 downwards.
CCACCGCTACGCCGTCTTTCCACGCAGGGGCCTTGACAGTGATGTTACCGAGCTTCTTGGTCTTTTTCCTCTGAAAGACATCTGCCCACGGCGTCGGCTGCACGACGGCTTGAATCCAGGTGTTGCGGTCGAGCGTGTGTATGGGCCGCACCCACCAGACAGGGATGCCCACGCGATACATTGTTTGGACGAGGTTCAAGGACCCAGTGATGACGCCTCGGACGGGCGTGACGGGCGCGGGCTTGGCCAGAGGGGCGGTCTCAATCAGAGGCTTGAAGACGGCGATGTAGTTATGCCACGCGCGCAGATCCAACAGCAGCCGCTGGCACTCGCGGAACCACTGAATCGCCTGCCCGAGCGGCAGGATGCGTTCGAGGCCGGTGATGGCCATGGACAGTGCGGCACTTTGGCGTGCGGTATAATCGGTGGCCAAGTTACTTGCCGTCGCCTGATACGAGCACGCATCCTGGGCCTCAGCAGCTGCTTCGCGGATGCGGGTGATGATGGACGGGTGTAGCTCGCCGAGATCTGGGCCGAACGGGTCAGTCCGCCAGTCGTGCTCGTTGAAGGAGAACCACGGCGCGGCATCGTCTGCCCAGTGATCCAGCTGGTGAGGGACGACGACGCCGGTACGGGTGCGCTCGCGCGGGTGGCGTGCGAGGTGGTCGAGAGACGGCAAAGGCTCGGGTCCCGCAAGTTTGCTGCCAGTGCGTTTGAGAAGCAAGGGATTGGCGGGCGCGACTGCTGCGTGGGGCTCCCAAGAGTCGAAGACCTGGGGCCATTTGAGATGCTCGAAAGACCCAAGCATTCCGTCGGCATGGTATGAGAATTCCTCATCGACGCTGTGCACGGGGACTTCGGGCACGAAGTCGGCATTCGGCGACGAGACCCACATGGCGCCTTTGCTGCCAGGCAATGGAGCAACGCATAAAGCGTCAGTCGCGCCACGGTTACCGCCTTGCGGAGGAACAGACGACACTGCCGCGACGACTTGTTGCTCGTCTCGAAAGTAGGAGAGAATCTCGTCTGGCCTGCGCAGACAAGGTCAAGCGGCTGCAAGAAAAATGGACAAGGGAGCACTCACGAGCGGTCAGTCATTGTTCGCGTAGGCTCCTTGCTCGACCGCTATTTCGCTTGGAATCTAAATTGCGGGTCGTCAGCACGGATGTTCGGGCTGCAACCCGATCGTCCAGGAGGTACCAGGTCTGACGCCGTACAAGAACGAGGGGCTGCAAAAAGAGGGGGCTCACAAGGTACAACCAGCACAGCACACCGTGTCCACGCGTACAGTCTTGATGCTGTCTTGAAGCCGGGGATGCGGTCTTGCAGCCGGGGATCTCGACGGAACGAAGGCAACGTGTCCAAGCTCACAAGTGTAGCCTGTATAGGCTACACTGAAGGGTGAGGCTCGGACAAAGCAGCCTGTAAAGGCTGCTTCGTCGCGGGGAGTGGGGATCCTGGGGCCGGGCGATCGACAGCGGAGGGTGCGGAGGTGCGGAGGCGGGGTGTGCGAGGGGGAAGAGCAAGGCGTGGGGTGTGGCGGCGGTGGCGATATGGTATGTGATGGGTGATGAGGCTGCGGGGCAGCGTTGGGCGGTGGTGGGCGGTGGGCGGTGCAGGAGGGACGGTGGAGAGCGGCGAAGTGACAAGTCAGACGCGCGTCACGCCAATACTCAGACGCTCGTCACGCCCACGCGCGCTCAGACGCGCGTCACGCCCACGCGCGCTCAGACGCGCGTCACGCTAGCGTCACGTCACCGCGTCGCGTCACTACTCGCCGCGCGTCTTCGCTAAGTCGCTCCCGCCCACCAACCCGTCGCCGCGCACTCTCCCCACCCCGCCACGCACTCTCCCCATCTCCCCACCCCTGCCATGCGATGGAATAGCCTTTACAGGCTATTCTGTCTGAGCTCGCCCGAAGTGCAGCCTTTACAGGCTGCGCTTGCGAGTTCGGACACATCGCATCTCATCAAGACCCCGATCCCCGCGCCGATTTGGCCCCCACCTCAAGCCAAAGGCCACATCCACCACGGACCTGTCGCCAGACACGCAAGCGCGATTCAAGGGACGTCTGGATGAGCGTCGTTTTGCGCATCCACGTTCGGCTGACCTCGTCTAACACTTAGGATTTACTCCACGCGGCGCACTCCCCCGCGGCACAACAGCCTTTACAGGGTGTTCTGTGCATTCTCGCTGTTGATTTCAGGGCTTACTCTCATCCGTGAGCAGGACCTCCGGCGGTACGTGCTTATATTCTTGAATGCCGCCTGCTCTCTGACATAGCGCACAGGGAGGAGGGCACGCCTGGCGCTGCTTCCTACGATCTACGAGCACCATGTATCCACTCTTTGCCATACACTACGTCCCTATGCTACCTGGTGGTCCTCCTGCAGCGTCTCCGCTTTTGAGAACAGTCCCACAGCATCCGCTGCCCTCTCCATCACCTCCCCATCCAACTTGGCCTTGAGCGCTGGGTCCTCTCGTGCCAGCTGCCGGCCTGTGCGACAGCCATACGTGTGCCAACGGGTGAGGGCACCGGCGCAATATTGCGTGAACGAATGCCGTGTCTCCCCAGGCTGCACAGGGGTGTTTCCATGGATTATGAGGGCGGAAGGAAGGAGAATCGTCGAGCCGGGGGGAAATTGAACCACCAGCTTCAAGTCCCATAGAATGAGATGGCCACCCCGCTTGTAGTCGTAACTGCCGAACGCGGTGACGGAGCACCACCCGTACGGAACGTTGAGGTGGTCGCGGTGGAGACGGGTCGCGACTTGGGGGCCGAAGTTAAAGGTGGCAGTCGGGAACACGGAGTTCGAGAAGGGGGACCTAAGCGTCGGATCCTCGGCGCGGATGCCTTGGACGGTCTCCTTGCAGCTGGCGAAGAGCCGAGGCCCGTACAAGTTGTACGACGCTGCATGCAGACGCGGTCAGATCAGCTGGGCCCATCGAATGACGCTGCGACGCACCGCTTCCAAACCCTGCAAACCTGCGGAAAGCACCGCTGCGACCTAGGCGATCGAACGCATGAACCTGCTTGCTTGTCTTGGGCTTCAAATTTGTAGGCTCCTTGAGCAGCAGGACACGTCAGGATTCAAGTACATATTGTCATCGCGGCAGATGGTGCGTACCTTCCGTCCTCCTCCGAATGAGAAGCCGATGTTGAGGTGCGGATAGGTGCCGCGTTTGCTTTTTTGCTGCCCTGGGGCAAAATCGCACTCCTGCAGGATTTCCGCCGCCTGCAGGTTGGCCTGTCGGATGACATCAGGCCAGTCCTTCGCTTCAGCGGGCTGCCCTGCCAGCGGAACGAGGATGCGGCCTTGTTCATCAACAATGGCCCGGCTTGTTCTGTGGAGCCAGTGAGTAACACGGCGTGTCTTGAATGCTATCTCGACTCACCTGCCATCCCATTCCACCAGCTGGAACTCGTAACGCTCCAGGAGCACAGGCAGCTCGAGCGCCTCCTTGGAGAGCTTCTGCACCTCCGGGGGAAGGTCGCGCTGGCCGATGTAGGCCCCTCCGGCAACGGGCAAGGCGGAGGCTTCAAACGCCGCCGCCTTGATCTCAGGCGTGCCGTGCTTCCTGGCGACCGAGGACCGCAAGGGACGGACGCCAGCTGCCGTGTCCTGGACAAGTCGGCGTCTGGCACGACGGCGCGTCTGGTAGCTCTTCTGACGCTTCTGTGCCGACGCCTCGCCGGCGGGCTCGACGGAGCCCATGCAGAAGAGAGGCAGACCTGCAGTGCCGTCGCTGGGTGCCGGGTACTGCACCGAGGTTGAGCGGACAGAGTCGTTGGGTGCTTCGCCCAGGTCGATCTCTTGCTCCTCGGCGTCTGCAATCGCAGCAGCCTCTTCCATGGATGTTTGAAGGGCGGTCTCCAGGTTGAACCCTCCCGCGACGATGTAGCGTGGCTGGTAGGTCTTTCCTGAACGAGTCTACAGGCCTGATGTGAGCAAAAACACTGTAGGAGCACCGGAGGAACGCAGGACGTACAGCACTCATGGCTAGGCACGATGAGAGGGGAGAACCGCGTGCCAGGAGGTGCCGGGGCCGACTCGCTGCGAGGCGAAGCGCGGAAAAAGGGTGGGGAGGATGAGAGGCTGCCGCGAAAGCCAAGAGGTGCCGGGGTCGACTCGCTACAAGGCTTATGCGGAGAAGGTGAGGACAGAGAGCAATTGACGCCAGCAGCCTTTTAGATGGCAAGGGTGGGAGTACCGGCCACGCCAAGTCCGGCCACACAACCAAGAACGTCCCTGCAGGGGGGGACTCGTGCCTGGCCTCCCGTAGCCGTCAGGCGTGTGGATCGATGGAGACAAAGGCAGCGGTGATGGATGGCGCGGGCGGTGTAGGACGAGCGCGTTGCGAACGCCCTAGTCGCGACTTGGCTGATTTTGGACCGACGCGATCACATGACTGGCCTTGAGATCGCAGCGACGACGTCATCGCTCGGGCGCCTTCTTAAACGGATGCGTGCCAGCTGCGACATCGCTTGCCTTTTCCCCTCTCCCCCCAGCCTCGCCTTGGTCCTCCCTGGCATGTCGTCCGCAAACCCTCCTCAAGGTATCGTTTACCGTTTCTCCTGGGCGCCAGCTGATTTTGCGGACAGTAGAGACCATCGGAGGCGCCGGCCCCACTAGCGCCGACCCCACTAGCGCCGACCCCGCTAGCGCCGACCCCGCTAGCGCCGCCCCTAGCGCCCCCGCCGCACCTAGCGCCCCAGCGCCAAACGCCACAAAAGAGAGGTACGCATATATGCGCGCCGATTCATTTCGCACACGGAGCTAACCCGGTTCTAGCTACCTCAAGGCGGCAAAGTTTGCCGCGCGGGGCCTTATTGGCCCTACGACGCATATAGAGGACGTGTTCCTTGCCGGCTCAGGCAGCAGCAACCCCAAATTGTGAGTGTCGCGGATGACTTCGCGCCCTTCTGACGCGTGGGTCAGTTCTGAGGCCAGGCAGACCGAGCTGCTCCATGCCTATCAGGAGATCGAACGCCGAGTGCCCGGTCTGAAGGAGCTCGTTGCCGCAGGCGACGAGAAGACCCTTACCAAGGTGTCAAAAGAGGTGAACGCATATATGCGCTTTGTTTGACACACGACTCAGCCGGCTGTCCAGATGATGAAGAAGATTAACGCAGTACGAGCCAGCGACCGCAATTCCCTGAGGGATATGGTCAACGCCTACGTGCCGGACGACCTCCACTTGCCTCTGCAGCCGGCTGTTGGGGTGGGCATGAAGGCATCGTGCGGTTTCTTCCATCCGGCGCTCGGCCGGCTCCTATGCCCCGTGGATTATTATGAGTCGTTCGAAATGAACCCTGAGCGGTGAGCGACTGCCGTGCTGTATCGAATTACCCTGTCTGACCTGCACCTTCAGCACATACGAACAGCTCAAACAAGGCGCACTCCCTATGCATTGCGAAGCACCCCTCCTCGTGTACGAAGGTTACCGGTACAACCCGAAGGACGGAGAAGACCCGGACGAGGGTTTGTACCGTAGTGCTGCGATCGTCCGCGTACGTGCAGGTGTTTTACAGTCTCGCCGTCTCTGACGTTGTCCAGGTCGGCCGGCATATCCTCCTTGGCAAGAGCAAAGCGATGACGGACCCGAGGACGGAATCAATCTCCTTCGTTGGGACTAACGCGGATATCCATGGTATCACCCATATCACCGGGGATATCATCGCATACATGTGCGAATTGGTACGTCGCAACGTGCATGGATTTCTTTCGCAACTCACCCTTGGCAGACTCGTTATATGATCAGCTCCCAGACGACGTGGGCGGCCCAAGACGGCCGATTCTCCTACGAGATCTTCCGTGATCAAATTAAAGAGTGGTTTGGCTGCCCGGAGGACCCGCATGTTGTGGCCACCCTGCGATGGTGGAACGAGTGCGTGTCGTTCTACATCTGTTTGCAGCTGAGCTCACTTTGCCTCAGACAGATCTTTGGCAACAAGGACGGCAGGGTTCAAGCTGAAGAGCCCCAGGAAGTCGTGGTCAACGATGGCTTAGCCCGCCGTCGAGCTGCTCGTATTGCCGCAAAAATGGCTCTCACGGGAGCTACAGGTGCGTGCCGTCTACTCCCAGCATTCCGGTGATCTGATCTTAAGCAGATACAGCTACGTCGGCGAGCACTCCGCTCGAGCGTGTGCTCGCCGCCGCCTCCACCAGCGCGGAGATCTTCTCCTCTCCGGCCACGACACCTCCCACCCCTGCCCCTACGCCTCGCACGCCGTCTCCGGCTGCCCCTACGCCTCGCACGCCGTCTCCGCCGCCTGCTTCAGGTACGTCGTATCTGCGAGCTCAGGAGGCGAGTCTGACGTTCTGCAGATTCCGCAGAGCAGAGCGTGACCGATATCTCATTTGCGACCGTCACCAGCGCTGCATCTGCAGCTACGCGCGACACGACGCCGCCTGGTTCTCCCCTGTCCGATCTCGCTTCGCCCACCCCCGTTGCCACCTCCTCGCTCTCCTCGATCACCCCTGCCAGCCCGCTTGCTCTCGGAGTCGGCACCAAGAGGAAGGCGACGGCCGAGGAGGACCCTGGCGAACCGGCTGCCAACGCCCCCGACGGGCCCAGCAAGGAGAAGCGTGCCCCGAAGCGCGCCAGGGGGAAAGCGGCGGCGCCGTCTGCCCCCGCCACCACGCGCATGACCCGCTCGGCCGTGAAACGCGGCTAGGGCACTCTCCTCTGGTGTCTCGTGCCCCACTGCCCTCCTGCTCAAGCTCTCGTATCGTTTTCGTCGCTCCTGCTGTGCTGTCGCTTTCGTTTCTCCCTGCCTGCTGCCCGATGATACGCGCTCGTTAGATACCCATCGATTGCAATGTATATTATCCTGTGCCCGCGTCGCAATTCATCATGATTCTCATAATCCTTGCAATGTGTGAACAGTATTACTAATGAGCAGCCCAGAGCAGCAGGCCTTGTGCCACCGGCATTGCCATTGGCATAAACTTTGTGATGGATCATAACTGTCATAATCATTGTGAGACTTGCACAGCACTGTACAGCTAAACATATGGCATTATATCGTATGTTACAGGGATTGTGAGTCTCATAATCATTGCGATGCCGGCCCCCTCCCGCGCGGCGCCCGCCCGCCACGGCTGTAGCCTACTACAACCTGGTCCCAGCTACTTTGAATCTTAGCAGACTACCTACTTACGGTAAGAGCAGGCTGTCTACTCGAACCCTTAGTGTTTGACGTGGTCCCGTCTTGTTCGGTCTACTTGCCGAGTTTCACTCCCCGCTTCCGGGACTCCGAGTAGCTGACGTGGTCGGAGATACTTTAATCTATAGTATCCGGGCCCTGAACGCAGTGATGGTGGAGAGCAATTGATACCCCGCTGAATAGGACACGATCTATGGATCTTCCGCCAAAAACCTGCGACAATCATGAGCCCCAAGACCCACTACTAGGTACTAGCGGGAAAACCGCGTTTAGGCTGCTGCTGCCCCAAAATGCCCACGAACACATAATATATGCCATTACACATATCAGTAACCTCACTCGCTCAGTGCACCCGCGACATGCATATGGGCGGCGACTCGCCGATCGGCACCGTCGGTGCAACTAAAATCACTGAAGGTCAGCGAGAGCATGTGATAGATGGAGTACTTGGAGACTCACTCGGTGATGCAGCGAGCGGGAAGCACGGGCATAATGGCGGGGCGCGAGCGAGGTACTGGTGCTGGGCAGGGGCGTGCTGGGGGAAGGCAAGCTGCTGGGACTAGGTAGAGTGCTGAGAACAGGCCCCATTGCGTTATTCGTGTTTCGGCGCTCGAACTCCTGCTCGAGCTCGCTCCGTAGACTCGACCTTGATCCAGTCGACCGCAGGCACGCGGAATGCAAAGGGCCTCGATGCGGTGCTTTGAGCGATATCGAGGCCTAGAAACAGGTTGCCGGTATCGGCAGATCATCATCTTTAGACGAAGATGTCAACTCTGGGAGGCAGACGGGCGAGGCGGATGTCTTGGCTTCCAGCGTAATGGAGAAGGTAGAAAAACAGACCATATATCCAGCAATCAGTGCCAGGCGTATACCACGTTGAAGAAAAGACGCTCACATAGCTCGCTATCGCCGTCAAGAAGGCGCTGATCTGAGCCCGAACCGTGATAGAGCAGCGCTCATCGCGCAGCTGCTCCTCCAGAGCCTGGGCTCGGTCCTTCCAGCACTCTGCAAGCAGAATCGCCTGAGAGCGCTTGAACTCGAGGTCCCTCTTCTCCTCCTGGAGCTGAATCAGATCGCGTGCCTTCTCCTTGATGAATGCCATCGCGTCGGGGAAGTCGTAGGGCCATTACTTGCGGCTCTGCTGCTGGGTGTCGTGTAGGTCCGTGCGTGTTTTTTGCAAGCTCGACAATGAGGACCTTGGCATGGGAATATCCGCGGACAGGCGCGGCGGGGATGGCGGGCGTCCTCCATGGTCATGGATGGCGAGAACGGCGCGAGCTCGGGATGAGATGCACCGCAGTGCCGCGTGCGAATGTTGTTGAGTGAGTGTGAATGAGGGAGCGGCGGGCTGGCTGGCTGCAGGCTGGCACTTGTATGCGGCTGACATCCACCGAATCGAGAACTGAAATTATCATGTAAGCCGCATCTCAAATACGTCGGTATAGAGCACATACGATATCCGTTCCGACGTGGCTCACACATTGGGGAGGACGTACCAGGAACGAGCGACCAAGACGACATTCAGAGAGGGCGAGGTAGAACGAGGCGTCCACGTCAAGATCCAATGCAGCTCGCAGGTCTCGCGTGCCACAACAAGAGCTGGTGAGGATCATGGAGATCATCCAGCACCTTTCGACCATCGAGCACAGAGCTTCGGGAGGTTTCGAAGCCGTCTAGTGGGGTTGAGTGGTTCTGTCTACCTCCCTGGAGCACGGCAACACGTCTGGCCACCGCGGGTGACCCGGCAGGCCCTGCTGGAAATGCTTCACCGCAAGCACCATCTGCTGTGCGCAAACGTCCGCAACTATGCCCCCTGTCCCGGTAGCAAGGCCCGTCATCAAGACACTTCGGATGTGCTCTACTGGCCCGTGCGCCTCGTTCCATCGTTGGAGAGCGACGAGTAGTGACCACATGCAGCTGTAGACCAGGTCGCGGTGCCAGCTGACGTCCTGCGGCGTACGCATTGTGGGCAATATCGCGATAGTACGCGTGCCCCACTTATTTGAGGGTCCCGCGACGCTGCTAGAAAGCGGCACGATGGAGCATGATCCTGGAGGAATGAATCCGTTCCAAGTTTCGCGAATGTATGCTTGACAATGGTCTGTGAGCGCGTACTTGTCTCCTGGCCTGCCACCAAACACTTCGGAAAGCACCATGTCAAAGCTGTTTAGACGATGGCATGTGAACGCGGTCGGTCAACGAAACTGAGACATGCTCACCCGCCGTCCATGATTCCGAAAGAGTTGGCAGGGGAAACGACACAGTCGCACTTAGTCTCCTCCGCTGGGAGCTCACCGAAGCGACCCTGAAGGAGCGTAAACGGGTGTGCGTCGCCGTCGTAGTGATCTTGTATTGCCTGCTGCCATCTTTCGTGTAGTGTGGGCTTGTGCGTTGAGGAACTGATGAGAAGAAATTGAGGAGATGACATGGCGGAAGAGATGAGCCGGGATCTGAGGCGGCCTCTTGAGAGGTCGGAAAGACGGGGGCGCCAGATACGAGGGAGTGATCCAGAGACAGACGCGAAGAACAATTTCAGGTCAAGTTGTCGCGGGCTGAGGAACACTCATCGAGGTCGACAAGAGGTCGACGACGGGTGCGACCGGTCGGTAGTACGCGCGCGTGCGAAGTACTTACCTCTCCGACTCTTCTCTCACTGGACTTTCACACGCACGATTCATACTGACCAGCTAGGATCAGGTAGCATTTCGCGCAGAGGTTGAGTCGAGTGCCCTGCGCGAACGAAGCTACGCACATAACTGCGCAGTCATACCGCGAAGCACGATGGGCCTTCTCCAAGACTTCTGCATGATCTGTCAGTGTATAGGCCCCTAGGGGTGTATCACACCTGCGATAGAATCGTCGGAACATTCTCCATTGCGGCGCAGCGCAAGACCTCCAGCAAGTGTGCGTGCCTTTCAGTCCATACTCAAGGTAGGCACGCAGCCCGCCGATATAAGGCTCGTCACTATCCTGCCATCCTGCCATATCCCCTCGAGCTTTTTGGGTGGCATGGAGCCTGACGTTGTGGCCACAATGACCAGCCATATGAACATCCAAACTCTCCATATCCTCAAACAACGCGCTCCCCAGCTTTTCCCCACTCGCACGCGCCCACGCCCTCGTGCAACCGTCCGCTCGCAGCGCATCTCACCGCTTGTTCCCACTATGGACGACGTTGCCGATCTGCCGTCCATGCATACCCAGTCCAAGTCGCTCCTTGACGGCAGTGCGTCATCTCGCCAGTCGTTCAACTGTTCGCTCACTACTCAGCTGCGCGGGGTATATGTTTAGGCCTTGTCGTCGACGACTCCAAGGAAGCGTTCAAAGCGGAGCTAGTTGAGATTCTGCAGCTCCTGGAGAGCACCAAGGAGACATTGGCAGACCTTGAGCAGCGGGCGGCGCGGGCCCGCCGACGCGAGAGGGCCGCCATCGAGACCATGTACAGGCGCCAGAGGGAGGCTCGTGAGCGGGAAGAAGCCGCGCTGGCGGATGCGCGTCACTGGCGTCAGAAATACGAGGCGCTTTCGAAGGAACTTGCGTTATGTTCTGACTTTGCAGACCTATCTTGCTAGGTTGTGCTCCGAATCCGAAGCTAGATGAGCTGACCCCTTAAATGAAGAAACTACCTATGCTCTCCACTTCCTATCATTCTATCCCATGCAATGCGCTGCGTTCGGTTGTCGTTCGATACTTCTTGTATTCTACGTGCGCTCTGCGGAGCTACAGAGCGGAAGCTTCAATGTGTCCTTCATCTAAACATCATCTTCCCAATCATCTGGCACCACCGCCGATGTGCCCACAGGAGGCGCGCGTTCACGAACAGGCGCAGGAACCACGGGCGGCGTCGCTCTCCTCGACACCGTTGCTACACTTACAGCAGCAGGCGCAGGCGTTGCAACCGTTCTCGCAGAAGATGCGCCGGCACTCCTCCACGACGCAGCCACGACTGGGGCAGGAGCAACAGGAGGCGTCTTCGTCCCGGCCGGGCGCGCGACGACCGCCGTCCACCCGCGGCCCTTCCCCGCTGCCACAGGGACCGGCGACTGTGACTGTATGCGCGGCCACTGGCTCGGCGGAGCGCGCAGGTCCGCAAGCTTGCCTAGCCCGTTAGACGGCGTCGACGGGAGTGAGGCGGAGAGGAGCGGGCTCGGGATGCGCGTGTCGATGCGCCGGATGAGCTGCACGCTGCGGTACGGCTCCTGGTCAACCATTTGCGTGTCCATGCGGTATACGGCGGCGAGCTGTGGTTGCAGACAGTGAGCATGCATTTACATTAGGGAGAAGGGAAGTGGACGCACGTCGTGAACGAACTTGCGTCGGGCCTCGGGCATGTGCGGGAGGACTTGAACTTTCTTGTCCGACGTGGCGAAGCTGTCAATTGCCAGTCAGGACCGCGCACATTACTGAGGGAGAACGATAACGCACTCTGCAAAGGTCTTCTCCACTAGCCCCAAGAACTTTACGTCTGAGCGCGCAAACGCGACCAGCTCGTCGCTCCATATCACATGCTTGTCGTTCTGCGCGTCGGGATTAATTCCCAGCGCTTCTGCGAGTCTCGCATTGCGCTTGGCGATCGCGCAGTCGGGCGTGCACTTGAGCTGCTGCGCGCCCTCGCGCCCGGCAGGGTTGCCTGTGCTGCGACCGCACGGGACAGGCTGGCGAATGCGACCGCATTGACAGGTGATGGTGATGACGGCGAGGCACGGCTCAAACTCCGGGCAGACAGAAGGGGCGTGACAGGGTTGTGTGCAGAAATGTTGTGCAGGTCCGCTATTTGATACTCAGCAAACGGGCTCGTATGCATGGAAAAATGACTGCACTTACCACAGTTTGCGCGGTTTGCCACAGACTGCTGAACACGGCCCGCACGCGTCGCCATGGCAGAGTCGTTCGCAGCGATGCCCGCCGCAGCTCAGGAGCTTCCCACAGGGAGTGCCGCACGACACACGCTCCTGCGAACAGCGTACGTTCTCGACATCCTTCTTGCCGCACGCGCAGCGCTTGCTCGTGAGGAACACGCAAGGCGGGCACGACGCAGGGTCCTCATGGCATGCGTGGGGCGCCTTTGGGTGCCCGCACGGCGGCGGAGCGCGCGAGCAGGGGTAGGAGCACTCTATGCGCGTGCCACACGGGATGGGCGGGTCCAGCACTGTGCGTCCGCATTGGCAGATCATCTAGAAATGGGCGGAATTGCTCTAGTAAATATATGATACGGCAGGCATTGACGACGTACCTCCTCGAACGAGCTCTGTAAACAGGACGGGCAAGGACCCTTGTGGTCCCGTCGCTCGCACCGGTGGTTGCCGCAAGAGAGCATCTTTCCGCAGACTAACTCGCATTCATGCCATCCTGCCTCGTCCACCATGTCTTGCTGCACGTTGCTCCCGGCAGCGGGTCGACGTCTCTTGCCTTTAGCAGCGCCTGCCAGCGCTGCGAGCGGGCAGCAGAGGCGGTTGCACTGGTGACGGCCGCATGCGCGCAGCGCGCCGCACTGCCTGTCGCACAGAATCTCAGTTTCCTCCGCGCCAGTACGAGACGCGCTGCACAAGATTTCGCGTGTTGTGGATCCGCAGCGGCACGGGCGGACGAGAGGGATCGTGCATGGCGGACAGGGTCCGGTGTGGCATTGTACGGAGCAGACGTGGTCGCAGTCGTCGAGTGGTTTGAGGCAGAGGGAGGTGCAGGTGGGTATGGGATCCGTGCAGGCCGTGCGGATGAGCCGGGTGCGTGGGGTAAAGAACGGTACGGAAGTCGGGTCGGCGAGGGCGTGTTTGCCGCAGGCGCAATGGGTGACAACAGAGACGGACCGCGGACAGATCGGAGGGGTTCGAGATGGTGGATGGCATGACTGAGAGCATTTGTGTACACCGCAATCAAAAGGCCTTTGCAAACTGTAAGAGACTGCAACGATGTAATGTTCAAAGACAACACACCTGTCGCAAGGGTTCTCACAAGCGAACCTTCCCGACCACCTGTTCTCCCCTCCGCCGTCGAGCAATACGCTCTCCTTGACTTCGCCCTCGCCGCAGGCTATCTCCTTCTCTTCCTTCCCACACCAACACCTGACGACCTCCCTTACAGTGCACGGGGTACACTCACCCGGATGACACACATCCTGGCATGCATGATTCGAACACGAGAGCATCTTCCTGCATCCGTTCCCACAGGATAAGTTCGGGGGTGCCGCTTTGCCATTTTTGCGGGAAGACATACGCGAGCAGATCGCGGAGATAGTGTGTTTCCCACAATAGCACGGCGTTTGTGTCGTGATCATGCATGGCGGGCATGGGCCAGGATGGCAGGATAGGGGGCACGGGTGACCACATTCCTTGGCGCGAGCACAGGCGTTCCCGCAAGAGTGTGGTGTCGCGAGACGAGTAGGCTTCGGGTCTGTGCTGTGTCCGCAGAAGCACCTGATGATGCGCATGTAAGTACCCATATGCGGGCCAGAAGCTCGAGGGAGGCTCACCAGTATGCCCGCGGAACGACTTCCCTCTTGAGTTGACAGCCGGGACACCTCCACTCGCCCTTCTTCTCTTCGCCTCGAGCCCTCCACGCTTCCTCGACATCCTTCACACTCTTCGCTGCCCAGGACTTGATGCACTTGAGATGGAAAGTTGTCCAGCAATACTGCGCAGGTTCCTTTTCGTTCGAAGCCGAGTCGGCGGGAGAGCGAGCGGCGGGTATGAGAGGGGAGCACGACCATGAGGGCTGTGCAGGATGAATGGAATTGAAGCAGATAGCGCAGTCCAAATAAGGAGGTGTGGACAGCTCATGTATGAGGGTGGAGGTAAGGTCATCCTTGGGCGCCGGGGCACTGTAAGCCTGCGCGGGGTAATGACTGCCAGCAGATGAAGGAGCAGAGGCCTTCGTTTCACTCAGCTTCCCGTTGAAGCGGGCGGTACGACGAGGAGGATTGGAAGGCCCTGCCCTGGCATCGCCCGCGTGCGCAGATTCAGAAGAATTGTAAGCGGTGTCCGCGGGCCTGTTGGCGTAGCGCTGGCGATTCGGGCGGGGAGGAGGTGGCTTCACGCTATCTGCGGAAGGGATGAGTCCGACGTCGCCGTGGTGGGTAGCTTGGGGCCCAAAGTGGGGAGGGGGCGGCCGTGAGTCGTGGGGACGGGGTCTGCCACCCTGTTCTCCAGCTGGAGGCCTCCGATCGCGATGGCCTTTGCCTTTACGGTCACCTCCCCTCGAACGGCCCGTCGCAGCATCCTGGGAGTCGGGCCTCAATGCTGAAAGCGAGCGACTGCGAGGGCTCGGTGGACGACCGTCATCTGGATTTCGACGGGGTCGGGGTCTCGTGCGGCTGTCTGCGTGTATGGCGGTAGTACTAGTGTCTGGGGCTAGGTGAACTGCAGACGACATGCACGAGCAGGGGAAAGGGAAAGGTGGATGAGGGACGCAACTACTAGAGCCCAGAGGTACTAACTTAAGTATATCGCGATTACTATTAGTCACAGAGGGCGCGAGTCACGTAGAGTCACCGTCGCAAGTCACGTAGAGTCACTCACCGGTCACGCCGGGCCGTCTGCACAGCCACACCTTGGTCGGTCATGGCCGGCAACGCCGTCGCTGCTCTCTACTCGCCGTCACCGTGCGGTCCCCTCGTTATCATCCTACTTACCTGAGCATCTGAGCATGGCCTCTGCGTACTATGAGTTCTACCGCGGGTCTTCGTACGTGCTTCGCTTGCCCCCTCCCGACCCTGGAGTAAACTCGCGAGTGGCACATAGCATCGGAATGGCCCTCACCGATTCGCTGGACGAACTCATCACCAGTGGCGCAATTACCCCTCAGCTTGCTATGAAGGTTTTGCAGCAGGTACAGAACAGCTTTTCCCGCCAACTGTGGGGTCTGACTGACACGAGGTAGTTTGACAAATCCCTTGCGGACACCATGGTCAAACAGGTGAAGACCAAGACGACGCTGAAGGTATGCCGACCTGCGCAACCCGCCATGCTTACCCCACCTATCATGCCATATAGGGCCACCTTCGCACATACCGTCTGTGCGACGACGTGTGGACATTCATCGTCAAGAACCCCTCATTCAAAATGGAGTCGAATGAGATGGTGACTGCGCCCAAAATCAAGATCATAGCATGTAAGAATGGAGATGCCATAGAAGCTGGGAAGAAATAGACACATTTCTGGCGCGTTTGCCATCGTGCACGGCCTTGTACTCCTACGTTCGAGTTTCTTTACCTCTTGTGCTATAATCGGTGCTCTCCCGGTCAGTGGGGCGAGGCGGGTCATTGTCTCTGCGAGCGACTGCTGTAATTGGATCCGAGTACGCCGCGGAAACATGCCGCAGGGCAGGATTGCTGGGGGATAAAAAAGGCGTTGGGATTATAATGCAACAAAAAGCGCTCGCCTGCATTTCGAATTTAGTCGCGGAGGCTGAAACGAATCTCACGCGGGTCATCTGCCCTGCCTACGCTCTCCCTTCGCCCACCTGTCACCCGCCCCTCTTCGCTCTCCCCATGGACCTCCCAGAACCCCCCACCTCCGCCTCGCTCGCCGCCGCCCGCAGTGACCTCGACGAGAGCAACAGGTCCCTCTCCGACGTCCAGAAGCGCATCGAGGCCGCAGAGGCACAGCTCGCCCAGATCCTCGCAGAGTCGCGTTGCGCAATAAGCGAGCTGCAGCGCGAGCGTGCCGCCCTCGAGGACAAGGTCGCGCGCACACGCGCCTACATCTCCCCCATACGCAGACTCCCCAGCGAACTCCTACGCCTTATCTTCTCCTTGAACTTCGACGAGTACCCTTGCTGTGCGTGGATCCTCGCGGCGGTGTGCTCGCAATGGCGTCGTCTGGCACTTTCCATGCCCAAAATATGGTCCAAGGTGCGTTCTCCTTGTCTCGTTACGGTGTGCTTCCGCGTAGGTTTCTCGTGGGAGGAGAAGGCGTTTACGCCTCTCCATTCCATGCCCTATTTTCCGCCTTGCTAGGTTCCTCCGTATACTCTCCGCCTTACGGCACGCTTTTGGGCGAGCCAGCACACGCGAGCTTGCGGGGCCTGTTCCTGGCTGAAGACCAAGCAGCCACACTCTCGAGCCCTGCGCACACATGTTTCGTGCTGCTTCGATTTCACACCATTGCATTCTTATAGCCGCCATTATTTGGCATCAATTTCCCTTGATTTTTACTCATCCAATACATCGCTGACCCCTTCTGAATGCTAGATACGCCTTGTAACTTCACCCAATGCATCTGCCGACACCATTCGCCTGTGGTTAGAGCGCTCTGGCAGCAGAATACCCCTCGATATCGAGATATTCCTTCAAGTCCAGGCTCCAGGTGCATCAGCAACGACCTCGCGGCCCCGCGCCCGATCGCCCTCGCCGTGGCCCTACCTCTCCAACCCTCCCACAGCCACCACGCACTACGTGCAGATTCCGGGTGCCGTGCCACCAAGCACGTCGATTCAGATCATCCCCACAGCCAATCCCACCATTGTGCTACCCCCTTCTCCCCCTCATCATGACGTGATCTTCGGGTCACCCCCACCCGTATCGGCGTCGCTGCCAGCCATGACACCACCCTCGCAATCACGGGCGAGCTCACATTGGGGACATATTGCTATCTTCTACCTTGTGGAGCAAATGCATCGGTGGGAGCGATTTGTGTTCCGCTTCGACAAGCAGTTTGCCTCATGGCACGCGCTCAAGTCGATTTCTGGTTTGTAACATGCGTTCTCGTCATGCCCGCCTCTGACATATAATACGTACAGGTCCTGCACCTCTGCTGAAGGAGTTCGAGGTCTCATGCGCCGAGCCAGTCTACTACGGCGAGTGGCCTTGGCTGCCAAGCGCGAGCCCGAATACCCAAGTGGTGCTGCCCGAGCTCAAGTCCCTGACCCTGCAATATACGCCCTTCAAGTGGTCATCACCCATGCTCAAGATGAACTTGCGATCATTAAATCTGCGCTCGCTGCCAACTACCAACATCCCTGTCGATCGCATTCTCCACATCATCTCAAATAATCGGGGGTTGGAGGAGCTGTCATTACACTTCAGCAACGTGCTCAACTACGTGTTACCGTTGGCGCCGACGACACTGCCCGATCTCAAGGATCTC
This sequence comes from Auriscalpium microsporum, assembly GCA_019914985.1. Lineage (NCBI taxonomy): Eukaryota > Fungi > Basidiomycota > Agaricomycetes > Russulales > Auriscalpiaceae > Auriscalpium > Auriscalpium microsporum. Next base: position 897,452 of record JAHLMG010000012.1, on the reverse strand, counting down.
AGCATCGGCGGACACTACTACATGGCGTCGCTCGTTGACTCCCTTATCATTCCCGCTCTGGAGTCTCTCACGCTCGACATCGAGGCGCGCGACCCCATCGAGGACAGCATCACGAACCTCCTCTCCCGCTCAAATCACCCTCCCGTGTCGCTGCTGTCCATCGCGTACGGCAACGGTGGCCTCCCCTACTACTACAGCGGGGCGGGGCTCGTCGCGTCGTGGGGCTTCCTCAATGAGCTGACGCTCCTGCGGACGCTGCAGGTCGGCAGCACGCCGCTCGACCCGCTCTTCTCCATGCTTGGCGCGCCAGAGGAAGACGTCCCTGGATGGCTGTGCCCGAACCTCGAGCACCTCGCGCTGCGCAGCTGCCCATCGCACTCGGAGGGCATCCTCAAACTCGTGCAGATGGTCGAGATGCGCAATCCAGAGGGCGGCGCGCCCGCGACGTCCGCGGGCACGGTGCCCGTGAAGCTGCGACAGCTGGAAATGTACGATTGCTCGACGCTGGGACAAGACGTGGTTGCATGGCTCAAGACGCGCATCGACGATGTCGTGTGTGTCGAGCCTGCGTTTGACCGGTGCGATGTTTCTGTTATATGTCATTGGCCTTGAGAGGTGTTGATATGGTCCTTCGTGGGTCTGTTTATTTGCGTGTAGGGCCCCGCACAGTCCTACTTATGCATATTTATGAGCACGGTAGGCGTCGTGGACTATACCCGGATTGATTAGCGGGGATCAAAGCGTTCTTGTGGTTTACGGGAGCGTCGTCAAGCCGGCCATGTGTCGTCATTTTCATGTATTTTCTGTAGCGTAAGTTTCTCGTCTTGTTTTTTTCCCCGCTAGGTCTACTCCTGCCTTTGGCTTTCCTGAGGTTAAGTTTATTCACGTATCACATATAGTTTCTCTTGGTTTGTTTTCCTCGTGTACGGAACTGTGTGGTAGATTATGGAGAAAATGTTTCTCTACAATGTTGTGGGCCTCAATACCCCCATCGCCTCTTTTCCAGTATTCGGAACGGTATGTAGAGCAGTGCGGTGACTGCCGCCGCGAACTCGAAACCTAGATCGCCAGTGGTTTTTGCAATCGGGCCAACGTACCAGACTTGGTCCATGCTCGGCACGACGAGCGCGAAGGATATAATACCAGCGCCCAGCCCAGCGACTCCGAGAGGCAGCTTGGATGGCACGTTCCAGTGCCTGAGGTCGTATGATGAGAAGTCTCCGCGCCGGATGACAAGGTGCTCGAGGGTCAGGGCAGTCACATATGCAGCTGGTCACCTATGCTTAGCACGGAATTAAACGTGAATCTGGACATGGCTCACCTGCCCAGTATCCGATAATGCCTAGGAAGTTCGACAGGGTCGAGTAGAATTTGTGTTGCCCCACAACCGCCAACGGGATGACGCTGCATAGGTCCGCGGGAGTCAGTGCTCTCCGGCGGGAAGGGTGGGAACGGACGCACATGGTTGTTGCCAAGATCGAAAAGACATATCGAGGCACAATAACCAGAGGCGGGATAAATGTTTGGAACCCGAGGCACATCGAGTATATCGTTGGCGCGTTGTTAGCCGTCACGCTCAAGCTGAGGAGGACGGTGAGGAATTTTCCGAACCCGTGCACGGGGTGGAGCATGGCCGCGACGAGACCGCCAACGTTGCCGTCTGCGTAGCCATCATTCCAGTCGGGAACAAATGGCGCACTGATGGCGGCGGCAGCGCCCAGACATTGCAGCGATACCTTAGGATTACGGTCAAGAACGCAACATAGGCAGTTTCGACTGCAGCTCACGATCGGAAGAACCAATCCGAGGTACGAGTAGATAAATATGCGCCACCTGATCGGAGGCGGAATTTGTGTCAGTCGGCGGCACACAACTGTGGATGTAGGTGGCGTGCGCCGATATGATGGACGTACGGAGACACAGAAGGGTGAAAGTACGCTGTGTAGTCGGAGCTGAACGTCGACCAGGTGATGGTAAAACCTGCCATAACAGATCCAAAGGTGAAGATGGCCGCTGCGGTGGCTGGTTCCGCGGGAGGCGGATTCACGAAGTGTTTTCCACCAACGCCGACGGCGACCAGGAACACAACTAATACCGGGAACCAGGACAGTCGCTCGTACCTGTACGTGAGGGCGTCAGACGATATACTGCCACTGACAGAATGTACGAGAAGTGCAGACCAGCTGAGGGCCTTCAGGCCGCAAAAGGATATCTGAACGTTCGTGAGTCGAGGCATCTGATGGGCGAAGAGAGGATGAACTGTACCAAGAGAGAGGTGACACCAATGATGACAATGCCCACTCTTATACGCCGATAAAGTTATCTGACAGGCTCTGCACGACAAGTGGTGGGACGCTCACGTCCAGGAAAGAGATCCGTTGGAGACGCTTGATAAGGCTTGGCCGCCAAGGATGCAATTCAGGATGCAGAAGCCACATCCGCCCATGAGAGCGAAAAGGCTAGGCACCATGACGCCGTAGTACCTGTGCAAGTCCAACTCAGAACATATAAAGACGTTAAATGAGAGCACAACCCCACCCAAATGTATAGCGGGAGAAGCACATCTGTCGCAGTCCCAGCTTCGGGCCGAATGTCGAGCTGCCGCGCCGACGGTAAAATTTCAGGGTAGCCTGACAGAACATAATACGCACAGGTATGCAGGCGGTACCGCACATAGCATGTTGAAGAACAGGATGACCAGGCATGAGTCGCGGAGGCCGAGGCCAAATGCTACAGGACCAAGGGATCCGGTGGAGAACCTGTCCACCGCAAAGTTGTTATGGCATGGAGCAATGCCGCAGGGGTTGAGAGCGTACGATAGGATGTTGGTATTCCCCGACAGCCAGATGAAGAAGATTTTGTTGAACTGGGTGTCTATTCGCTCTTCAATGGGCACCGGATGTATTCCTGCAGGTAAGTATCCCATACGGAGTCGATATCAGATTACAGTGAGGTTTGGGCGACGGCCACGCACCTCTATACTCGACACCCCAGTGCAGCAGTTTAGACACTAGCGGGTATCGAGATAATCTATCATGGTCGAGGTTGTAGTCGACATTGTCTTGCACTGGCTCGGGGGGCCCGGAGCCCGAGTACTTTTCTTCGCCCTTCTCCATGTCGCGTTGCTCGAGCGTCGCTTCTCAGAATGGATAGAGACCCACGAAAGGTCCTGCGGCGGTCTGAAAAGTACCTTCTGCGAGGAAGAAAGGGACGAGAAGAACTTGAGTCATGGACGGAGTTGGTGGCCTAGAATCAATAGTACATCGATGAGCCCTGCGAACTTTGCGGCACGCACCTGGCTCAGGCTGCTTCTCCCATCTCAGCTGCTATCACCCGCGATTTCTGACTGGCCACCGTATGTTGGGTATCTATGTCGGGATAAGACTGGCGCCAGGAAGGTCTATCATATGATCAGATGAACTAGAGCGTATGAGGCGTACGCAGATTTAGAACGTGAGTCTGGATGCAGTTGTGCTCCAAATCTCGCCTGCTGACCGCGGTGCTCCTGTGAGCCGCATAGGCCCGAAGACGCAAAGGCGTTGGTTGACGCGCTCATCATGGAAGCAGTAAGTGCGTAACCTCGTGTGCTTCGTAAACGGTACTGTAATGGGAGAATATAGTAATAGGCGCTGGTAGTGTAGGCTAGTGTCGCTTTTTTTCTTTTCTTTTTTTGAATCATGCAAGGGGTCAAGCTTCAAGCTTCAAGACCGGAATACTGGATGACTTCCCGTAGGCCAGATTTTCAAATCTGGAAAAAAGATCAGACTCTAGATGCCAGATTTCCCCACTCCGACGATTTTAGGGAAGTTTTTGCGACGTTCGACCGAAGACCCTAGCTTAGGGTGTTGGCCCAAGTTGGCCTGGTGGTTGTCGCCATCACAAGCAATTTGATCAACTGCTGTGCCGGGTTCATGCCGGTTCGCGGCATCGCGGCAAAGACCCTTTGGAAGGCTCTGGCAGCGTTTCTGAAGTGATTTAGAGTTTGTAGGGGGTACCCCCCTCTCCAGATCATTCTGCTTCAAATATCTGGCAAACAGATCTCGATGCACCTGCGCCGCCTTACCGATACTCCATTACATTTGTTGATCTCTGTTGACGCGCAAGATATTAAATTCTCTCGGCACCTCGGCTGCTTGGGTTCACAAGCATTTGGATTTGATGTGTCTGGCCTTCCGGCCAGATCTGACCTACGGGAAGTCATCCACTTGTTCAAAACATTCCAAACGCGTCGGCTCTAAACTATGCTTCGCGTGCATTATTGTTAGGATAGCAATGTGCATTAAGTATGTCTGACTAGCTCTTGCGAATGGTCTGACTAGCTCTTGCCCTCGCACGGGTTCTGTAGCTACTACTACTAACTGGTCTTCCTTTCCAGATTCCAAATTCTTTCTGCTGCGCGGGCTGACCGCGCCGTTTCTTTTCTTTCCGGATCGTGACTTAGAATAGGATAGGATGGGTCCCATTGAGGAACAGAGCAGGCTTCCGCGCTACGTAGACGGCGCTGTACATACAAAAACATACAATCTACGCCTATTCTTTTCTGAATAAAAGAGAGGGCCCCTCCGTGCCGGGCGGCGCCCGGCCCTCTGGGGCCCCCGTGCTGGGATTCTGGGATTATTGCGCCAGACTGCCACTGTGCCAGTCATGATATCCACTGCACCCTACTGGAATATATTCGCCAGTTATCCTGTAACCTCCCTTGAAGTTCTCTTGTCCCAGTACTCTCGTCACTGGCAGTCAGTTGCTTGTGCTGAAGATGCCCGTGCTCGGCATCACGACTTACACTACTCCCACCGTGGGAGTCCCACGTCCGAGTGCCTCCTAAGTCCTGCCCGTGCGCCAGCTAACTCTTTGCTGAACCTACTGCTATCTGCCCGTGCGCCAGTCGCTTCGTGGTCTTGCCCTGCCAGTGCGCTATGAGTCTATGACCGCTGGTGCCCGGCCCGGGACCGGCGACCGGCATGTCGTGCAAACGAAGGAAGTCGGCAGCTGCCGTCGGCTGGTTCTTCTTTGTCTCGCAGTTTTATGTACGTCGGGCCTAGTTGCTTTCTATTAGAGATTAGAGATGTAACAAGAAGGGGCTCCGAGTCGTGGGACGTTCGGCTCAAGACAGCGCATACGAAGCAGAACAATGTCAATCATAAAACAGCAATATCTGAGGCATCCCCGATGGGTAAAATAGACTGTTGTCGAGTAGCGGTACCAGTCGTAGACCTCCGAGGCTCCAGACGAAGTCGCTTCTTGGTCCGCTCCTGGTGCTTTTTCATGCGCTGTCGGCAACGGTCACACCTGGTCCCGGGGGCATCCATCGGCATACGACGGGTGCAATTTGAGCAAGGACGCTGTACATTTATGTGTTGATTAGTCCTAAGCATTCTATGCGCGCAGAGCCGTACCGTGGCTTTGGTCAACTGGACTTCGAGAGGTGTAGGCGCTTCGGCTGGGGAACCTGTGATGTCAAGGGCATCTGGAGAAACACTGAGACTAGCAGGAGGTGCGAAAACTGCGCTGGGCGGTGGCGAAGAAGTCAGCAATGCTACGATCGGAGACTCTGTCGCCGAAACTGGGTCGGGAGCCAGGCTCCCCATCGGAGCTGGTGATGGCGCCGCGGTTGTCGATGTACTGGCTTCTCGGGCAGCTTTGGCTGCGGCGACAGCCGCGGCAGCTTCGGCCGATGTCATGACCGCCTTCCGTCTCGGCTTTCTCTGAGCGGCTGGCTTAGCCGTCACGAAACGGATCTCAGGAGGCTTGGTAGCATCCTTGTCGGTGTCGTTGGCATCCCGTTTGCGCTTGCTCGTCTTCTCCGGTGCAGCCTGCATAATCGTTAGTCGTCGCTCGGCGATGGAGTCCATATACGCACCTGCTGTGCTTGAACGTTAGATTCTGGAGCAGGTGGAACGTATGGTCCCCATGCAGGGTACCCATAGCGTGGTGGATAACCTTGCAGGGAGCCGGGTAAGGGCACAGTAGGCAAGGGCTGAAATGATTGAAAAGGTGCCCCATAAGCCGCGTAGGGTGCACGGGGAGGATAAGGGAGATGCACGTAGTAAGGAGGCTGCCCGGGCTGGAAGGGCATAGAAAAAGGTGGCGGCATATAGTATGGAACCTGAAATTGCGGTTGCATGTGCGTAGGTGTAGCATTGGCAGCGGAAGAAGAGGTCGCGGAACCTGCGGAAGAAGGTCCTGCACCAGAAGGCGCAGCGACACCTGCAATCTCAGCTGTCGCAACATTGGCCGTAGAGCTGGAGGGCACCGTGGCACTTAACGGACCTGCTCCGGCTGTCCCAGTACCAGTTCCTACTCTCCAGACGGTAGGATTTGAATCCTGAGATTTACGCTTGTAAGGTCCTCGTTTCTTCTTTGCCGGTGGTTCAGGATTCCCAATAGTGCTCTCAGTCGACGGCACGGCTCTCGCCGACGTTGATATCATGGCCGCCGCCGGTGCTGGAGATGAAACGGCGTCTGCTGAATTCGGTGGATGTGACGGTGTAAAGGAAGGAGTATGGTCAGACGGGGGTGAGACATGGTCTAGAGGAGGACTAGATATGGCGCCATTGAGCCCCGACATTAGCGTCTCGTTGCCTGACGCGGGAGTTGGTCGATCGCTTGGCTCCTCAGGCTCTGGAGGTAACAGTGGATCCATGAATACCACTGGAATCGCCGCACGTTTGTTTGTCCCTAGCGGCATAGAAGACATCGTGGTAGAGTTCGCCATGGATGTATTCACAGTAGCCGAAGGACCATCATGAGCCTCTTCCAGATCGTCGACTTCACTATCCAGGGGAGCCTGTGCAGTAGGAAGTACTGCGTTTTGGGCGATGCTTGCTCGGCCCTGGCCGTCATGCGCCATGAACACCATTCCGCCCGACTCTTCGGCCAATTTCTTCACCAATTCTCGCTCGCTCTTGCGCTTCCGGGAAGCGCGGTCCTTCTCTCTATGAGGGTCGCACATCTTCCAAGGCGAGTTGGGATTGAGGATGTTGTGACACCCTTTGATAGAGCAGACGTGTATGGTGCGACGTATTCCGCGAGCGGCTGGTGGAACTGCCGGATGGCTGGGGATGACTTCTTCGACCTGTCGAGTCATGAGTAATCGCCTTGCCTGTCGGAAGTCAAGAGCTTACCACCTCCTCTGCGTCCTCTTCATCATCGTGAGCTTGCTCTTCCGTTGTCTCAAGACCCAATGGCTCGCTGGTGTACAATGTGTCGCTTTCCGGTTCGTTCCCTTTGCTCGCTTCTGGAGTTACACTAGCGAAAGGTATAGCTTTAATATCTTTGTCCCGGACCCGCTTGAGTTTGCTATGGTGCCGGTTCTGCAGACGGTGCTGCTCGCAGCGTCGGTACGGGTACTGACCAGGAAGTACTTCGTGACAGTGCGACACTGTACACATGCGAACCGGAAGTGTTGAAAGGGAGTATGAGGAAGGCGACGGAGGAGGCAGGTCGTTGATTACGCTTCCTTCCCAAGCGCGCCGCTCGGAGGCAGAAAGGTCCGCAATGAGCTGCATATATCATCACAATGAGATTGAGAAACAATGTGAGATCACAACGACGTACCGGCAGCCCTTCCTTGTCCCTGCGAACATCCTCATCCTCCCGGTGCTTTGCAAGCTCCGCCAAGCTCGCCTCGCGTTCGCGCTTCCATTTCGAACGCTTAGTATTCCCGTAATGTCGATACCGATCTCGGCACGTTTCACACATCTTGAAAAGATAGTCTCCTGCGACGACATTCTTGCAGCCTTTGACCGAGCAATACCTTGGCTGGAGAGTCATATTGGAGTTTGGCGAAGCGCCCTCATCTTCCGAGTCGTCTGGAACAGTCGACGTGCTAGCGGAGGAGTTGATGGGGGGCAGCGTCAGCGCGCCCGCGAGCTCGGACGAGGTGGGGTTGAATAATCGAGGATCAATTTGTATTTGTGGGCTCCATACGAGGTGCAGATTCTGCAAGCGAGTCAGGAGGAAGGTTGAGGCAGGAGTAACGATAGATGGACTTACTGGCTCGACAATCGCGTCCCGAAAGGTCATGTCGAGCATATCATCAGGAGGCATCCAGGTAACGGCGTGTTCATCCTCGCGCGCCCTCTGCTGGCCGACCGCGGCCTTCTCCATCTTGCGCTTCGCCCGCTTTGTAGTCGCATAGATACGATGGCGACCTCGACAAGTCTCGCACATCTTGAGAGTGTACTCGTTTGGCAGCGGCTTGCTGCATCCTTTGACTGAACATCGCCTGGTCGAGGAGGTTGATGCATCTGGCTCGACGTCGGTGGTGGGAGAAGGCTGCGGGAAGACATGCTCTGGAAAGTAGCTCATCGCAGCTGGACCAGACGTCGACGCCATCGTCTGGTGCTTGCAAACACGACGCCCGAGTCTGTCAGCGATCAACGCACCGCGCGGAGTTTCAAAAGTTCGGGATCTCAATGACCAGACTCGCCGGGTGCTCCCGCCAGACCAGCTTCAGCATGCAAGATGTTGGTATCGCAAGTATACACAGTAGAAGAAGAGTAATGCTATGGTACACGAAGACATAGGGATACATTTGTCAAGAGTCCGAGATGATATGATGAAGCTCTAGCCAGCAGACATATATTTAAGAAATGCGAAGGGTGCGAGGGTATGCGATTTGGGGTAAGTACTACAGTTATTGCTAAATCTCTTCTGGCAGATAAGCCATGCTGGTTGCTGCTCGCCTCCGCCCGGTATTGACGGTGCGTACATGTCAAGAAAGCATCAATGGTGCGCGACGCTGCCAGCCTACCACGCCCTGGGCTATGACCACGTCATTCGCTTGTGCTCGGCTCGAGGGATAGGAGTGATGGGAGTGTCGTCGAACGATGGTGTAGGAGGGACGATTCCGCTGCGTTCACATGACGAATATGTCGGAGGGAAGGTCAAATCCCTGAACAGCGTGCCGGATGGTGACTTTAACGGCGAGATGAACCCGACAGGGCTCTCGCAAGAGGTCCACGTAGTAATTTGAAGGGATGGTCGGCGTACATGACTGGGCAAAAGACTGCTAGTCATCGTCATCGTGGTCTGCTTCGACCATGCCCGACCACGGGCGACACGGAAGACGATGAGTAAAGGAGATATGATCTGACCGCACATCGTCAGACAGCGACAAACATTGATATCGCTAACACTCAGACTCACCTGTATTTGGGCGAGGATTGGGAGGAACATGTTTCGCAAAGGGCTGTCGACACCAACGGATATGATGTAGATCAAGGCTGCGACAGTTTCGAGAGAAGCAGACTCGATGAGCATTGCTGCAACACCCAGCAAGGTGCTGAATGATCGAGAACTGGGACTTTGAAATCGTAGCCTCCGGCGGTAGAAGAGTATGCGCCCGACTATTAGCGTGGTCAGGACGAGACTCAGGGCCAGTGACGCCGTCCGGTAGACGATGGACCAGTCCGCCAGCGCGTCGGAGGAAGACGTTCTTCCGGGTATAGCAAGCTGCCAGAGGGATACTGACCCAAGCGCTGCTTATTAATTCTGTTAGCACTGCATGTCACGATAATAAAGATGAACACAAACCAAGGGTAGCGATGAACATAAGGAGCGGTGGGACGACATACAGCAAGAAAGTGTTGTAAATGATGGAGAAACGATAAAGCTGCGCAAAGACATCAGACATGGACAGAAATGACAACACGGAGCACGCACGAGGATAACATCCGACGACCAGCTCATGATCACGAAGCTGGGAAATCTGTGTCAGGAAGAGTTGCGACGAGAAGACGAGAGTAACTCACCTCGCATTCAACATCACGTTGAGCCAATTCCCCACGTTCTGACCAATAAAGGCGTTCGGGCCGCCTGGATAACCTCTATTCGCGACGAACCCAACGAGCGTCCACTGGATTTGAAGCCCTATACTGGCCGTCGCTAGCGCAAACAGCCAGAATGCGAGGAGAAGAGTTCTCCACGATGGCGTCGACAGGTAGGAGGCGCTGAGCAGGGAAAGACAGAAGACGATGCCTGAGGAGTGTTGCGGATGAGCTCAGTAGCAAAAGGATACGCGATGGAAAGACCACTCACCGTAGGCTGTTCCAGCGAGGACGGTTCCCATCAGGTTCATGGACTCCAGGGATGCGTCCTGGCGCTCCCAAGAGTCGATGGAAGTAATCATGACGGGGTTCAAGGGGCTTGGGCTTGGGCTTGACCAATACGCGTCGGTGTCTGCCTGTCCTATTTATCAGACATGTTCGTGCCATCCAGCTACAGGGACTGCTGGAGGTGCTTGGCTGGTGCTGCACTGGAAATTCTAGATGAGCTGACTCGTTCACTCGTACAGACACAGTGGCAGTCCGGAGGAGAGCGTGAGAGCCTCCGAGGCCGCAAGGAGACAAGTAGTTCTATATAGACTCCAAAAACGAGACAAAATACGAGGACGGACGGTCAGGTGACGCGAAAGCGGTCATCCTAGGAAGGCAGTAATTGTTCTGGCGGCTCAATGTGACGCTCATCACCGCACCGAGATATCGATCCTAGTAAACAGAGACCAGTGCGGATTAGTGGATGGGAGGCAATATAACCTCATGAGGACGTTCATGGCCGAGTTGCCAGTTAGTTATCGTTATATCGAACCGTGAGCTTCTCGTCGCGGGACTTGCAATCATACGCAGCGTAGCTGTCTTTGGTATCCTGGGGAATCCGAGGGTCCAAAAACAGACGTAGTCTTTGCTACCTGCGGCGGCCCAGCCCGTGACCAGATCAACGGAGACAAGTAGACGGACTCCATCAAGCAGAAATTCCTTTCAGGGCAGCATCAATCCGCTCGACGCTGGTTTGCAGCGAAGCGAGGGGAAGAATGGCGTGCAGGTCATCTGATGATAGTCATGAGACGATGCTAGCACAAGTGGTGGCGCGGCCGGGAGAAACACGTACGCGACACCGCATCGTCCTCGAGCCACCCGCGTAGCATCAAGCGGAGAGGGCCGAGGAAGGCCGTCTCGATACTTCGTATCGAGCTTGAATCTCGAATGCCGGTCTGTGTGTCTGAGTCAGTCATAGCATGCATTTCCATTGTTTGCCATACCCGGTTATCCGTATCGCGCAGCAATAGGACGTAGTAGAATCCCAGGCATTCAGCGAGTCGGGCCGGCTCCGGACTGTCCTGGAACTCGTCCATGGATGGCTGGGATGAAAATAGATCCGCAGGGTCCGATCGGAAGACGAAGCGCCCTATGCTCTGCAGCAAGAGTGGCGACCCAAAGACGCTCGCGAGGGCACTCGTCTTGGTGGCATCTGGCGACACAGCTAGCGCTTCCAGGACGGCGTCTTTCACGAGGCCAACTGCAGCTGTCCGCATCTGCGGGAACACGTCTTCTGCGGGTGAGAGCAAATCGGCGAGGATCTGAAGGCGCAGAGGCGGCGGCGTAAGCCGCAAGAGCTGCCCAAATAGACGAAAGGTGAGATGCCGCGTGGCCGGCTCCGGATGGGCGCTGCACAGGGCCGGAAAGACAGTCGCCAGCGGGATGACTATATCGGCTGATACCTCGGCTTTGGGGGAGCCAGCTGAAGGGCCGCATAACACTTGAAGCAGGATTGCAAGCGACGAGTCCAGAGCAGCATTTGTTTGAAGAGACGTCATGATGAGAGGGAATATGGAAATGAGCCCCGCGAGTGTCGGGCGGTTGCCTGGAGAGCTGTGGGCAAGCAGCACCAGTGAGGCGATTGTCGGTTGAGAATAAAGAACGTCGAAGGTTCGGCCGAGCGCATCCGACGCTTCCTGCAGGTGATCGTGAGCGTACCGACGAAAGCATAGTATCATTCTCACCACTGCACTCAAAACTGCCTTCGCGCCTTCTTCCCAGTCTGTACGTACTGCGGAATGATAGACAAATCGAGGGAAGCAAGCCTCGAAGGTCCTCTGGTCGACGGAGCTGGCAATTTTGCTAGCACATGCCTCCAAGGTCGTGTTCAAGAATGAGGCGAGTAGGACCTGCGACAGATGTCAGCAAGAGCAGAATACCACGTTGGAGGTTAATAACACACATTGCATTTAGGAAGTTCGTGAGAGTCTGTGCCTCCGTTTTCTGACGCCCAGGCAGCAGTTTTCTGAACGAGATGAGAGGCACTGCTGACTAGCGTCCGCCCCTCATGCACAGATGCATGAGTGGCGGCTGAGCTCAAGGTCTCTTCGAGCTCCGGAAATATTATTTGCAGTTTTTCTGACGGGGGGCTGCGAAGCTTGAGCCGAGGTATGGCTGCAGATGTATGTAACGGCGTGTTGAATACACAGAGCAGGCAACTCACCTGAGGCATACAATGCCATGATGCGAGCGACCTGCATGGCGAGCGAGACATGGCCCTCATCTGTTTGATCTTCGTCAACAATCCCTCTGACTCTTTCCGTCGACTCCTGCACAGCGATGACGATCTCTTTCGCGCTGCAGTGCTGTCCGATCGTTTCTAAGAGCTGGTCCGACCCTTCACGAGAAGACGGAAGCAGAAGAGGGATGAACGTAAGCGCGTCCTAAACAAACAGGTCAGACCTTTGCCTATCGAGAAACTGGAGGCAATCAACGTACCAGGTGGTCTTGGAAGTCCTCATTCACGACTGCGCGGGCTATGCTGAAGAGATCGTGCTCAATGTCCTGGCCATGGACAGCTGATACGACCAGGGCCGTAATCGCGCCACTCCGCTCCTGTCGTATGTATAAAAGTCAATACGGCTGGGTCGCACCGGGCGGGAGTTGTACCTCTTCGTCAACGCCATCCAGCTAAGAGGCAGTGAATTCAAGATCGCATAGTTGCGAGATATCATACCATTTTGTACGCAGTCTAGGCTTCGTGACAGATCTTCGCAGTCGACAAGATTGGCCCCCGCAGTGATTGCAATGGATGAATTGCAGCACAAAAGAGTCAAGAGATGTGTGGCCGCAGAGTCGTTGAAGGGCACGTGGCTCGTGTTGGAGCCTAATCTGCTATAGACGTTTCTGAATGATCTCCTCGAACGGCACCTGAAATAGCGACTTATGCAGAGAGAATACAATGCGGAGTGACAAGTACAACGTCGTACAGAAACTAATGTGAACTGAGCATCCATCCAAAGTGTGCCATTCGCATCCACTGGCAAAGATGAAGGCAACAAACTTAAACTCAACAAAGCAGAACAAACCACCTACATGCGCAAGCCCCACGCACCCGCCGCGTATAGAATGAGCACATGCAGGAGCCCCAAAAAAAGTAAAAGCAGTATACTGTCCGACAGGGTATCTTGAACGCCGAGGTATACGAGCAAACTGACCGTCCACGAGCCCGGGCGACTATGATGAGACATGATCGACACAACCTACGAGCAGTACCTCGGTGAGCACAATGAAAAAATGGAGAGACAAAGAGGCACGAACGCACCTTCATGACCAAGACTGATGATTTTACGAGACGGAGGGTCTTTGATTTATTACGGTCGCTCAATACATGCGCCCAAAATGAAAATGGCTGCTCCGGCGCCGGCAAGGGAAGCGCCGCGCGAACGCGCGTATCCTCTTCTTCGAGCTTGGTCCAGCGCGGCTCGGCAGGCTCAGATCTGGGCGTGAGGTCGGGATCGTCATTGGGCAGAGGCTGCGCTGCAGGTGGTGAATAGCGCGACAGTGTAGTTGTTGAAGTCGATGGTGACTTGACATCGGTGAGCTGGGCTGTGGGAGGAGATGATGATTGTGGGCGACGGGGCGCGGGTATAAGAGAAGCGGGCATGACGGATGTTGAGGGTATATTCTTGTTGTTGCGATTCGAAGGCGACGACATCGGTTCCAGCTTAGCAGACCAAATGAGTAAGGCTTCAAGGAAGGTAAATGCCCAGTACTGACCTTGCCCAACTGAATGGCAGCTAATACCTTCTCACACGAAGGGCGGGAGGTAGCCGTGATGTTGAGTAGGCTCTCGAGCAGATATATGTACGCTCGAGGCAGGCGTCGCGACGTGAATACGGTGTCCATCCCTGGAGACGCTTTGAAGCTGCAGAAAATATGCCATTTATCAACGTGATGGCCCGCAGACTCGTGGCGCTGTCGACATACCCAGGGTACATTGACACCTCCCGCTCGAGTCTCTCCATATCATTGCCATCGCCGCTTGATTCCCGGCTTCCACCAGGAGCCGCGCGGTCTCCACGTGCTGCCCAGCGGTATGGGAGCCGAAAGAAGAGCAGTTTGTGCAAGATCATGCCGAGTGACCACATGTCAGCTTTCGAGTCGGTGGGCGGTAAGGTATGGCTCGGCGGTTTTGGCAACGATTCAGGTGCTGTGTACTCGAGCCTATGGCACATTTGTGAGGAAATCACTGGATGTATGTATATTGGAAAAAAACGCACGTTCCCGTGTTACCGGTGCGCACGCCGGACGAATGAAGCATGTCGCGCGAGGTCCCGAAATCAGAAAGCATCGCGCGTGGTCTTCGGGATATGTTAGCTGGTCGACCTCATCCAGCAAGCAGAAGATATACGGACATGAGGTTGCCTTCGTCCCATGTGAGGAGCACGTTGCCGGGCTTCAAGTCGAGATGCAAGATACTTTTATCGTGCTGCAGTCGCGCTTCAGCAAAAAAAAAATCGGTTTTCAACAAACCAGAACTTACCAAAAACCCGAGACCCGCAACCACGCCTCCAAACAGACTCCTCACCTCCTCTGCACTCAACAGATGCACCGCCTTCCACGAGCCGCCTGTCCCTGACCTAGAGTCGAACCCGTACTTCGCGCGCACTGCAGACTTCTGTTCTGGCGTTGCGCGTTGCAGGGCACGGAAAGCACGAATTCGCGCCGAGCGGGAATGTGAGGGTGCTTCTGGGTCTGTCGATGTGGCGACCTCATCGTCGAGGTGGGAGTCGGGATGCGGGAGGTTGGTCTCGCGCCCGAGACGTGCGTCGATGTAGTCATCAAGGGACCCGCCGTCAGCCCATTGCATCAACACGCTGAGTGTGTAAGAACGACATTTAGTCAGTTATAGATATAAAGTAATTGGACGTACTGGAGAGTCGGGATTTTCGGCCCGAAACTCGAGAATTGAGCTGTTTCTAGCCAGGCGTGATGGTACGTGATGATGTTGGGGTGGCGAAGCGTTTCCAAGAGCCTGACTTCGCGCAATATCTGTAGTAAGTAGCTCGAAGACTGTCCAACAGCAATCTTCTTGACGGCAAAATGCCCTATGACTGAAGTAAGTTCACATTCAAGGAAATAGAAAGAACTCACCGAGAGGGTTTCCGTTGAGAACATGCTAGTTCAGTCGAGCGTTAGAGAGTACACTGAGCTAGTGGGGATGGTGGGGCGCACCTGACACAGATACACGCTGCCATTTGCACCCATGCCCAGGCGCACCTCCTCCTGGAAAAACGCCTGGAAGTATCCCTCCGCCATAGACTGCGGTCGGAAAGCGCGGCCATTTTCAGGTGCGGGAGAAGCTGGTGGCGACGAAGCCCGCGAAGATGCCGCTGACATCGACTTGATGTTGGGCGGAGTCGCTGGCCTGCTCGCGGTCTCGTTCGCGACCTCCAGCAGCTGGAAGTAGTTGGCAGCACGAGCGTCTGGAGAAACGTCCTCGAAGCGATCCAGGTCGTCGTAGTTGCCGTCATCATCGCTATGGTCCTCGCTTGGAAGAGGTTGAGAACAGTAGGGACATAGCCGGCGACGACCTTGGGGCTTGAGAGAGGGGGAATGGGGGTCTGGGGGGAAGTTGGAGGGGTAGACGGTGAGGGCGTGTGATGTAGGGTTGTAGAGAACGACTTGGTTGAATCCGTGGAGGATGGGCTGCCATGAAGGGTCCGAAGGAACAAGTGAGGTGGCAGACAGAGTATCCGCAGCTTGATCGGACTGCATGTCTGCTGATGTATATCGTCCCCAAGGTCTTGAATCAGATCTCAGAGGGAGAGTCCTGCGAAAAACATGTTCAACTTGCAGACTGTTGCATGGCGGTCATGTTGAGGACGTCACAACCACGTGTCATGCGCCAATTAGCCGTCACGACGTCGGACGACAGCGGGACTCAGTCGGCACGCGCCGAGCGTGTCACCGTCACGGGGGGTCACAGCAGTCTTCGTCGTCGTCGAGCACGCTCGCTGTTGCCGCCATCCTCGCCCTCGCCGCTCGCCTCGCCACCGTCGTCGGTCCCTCTCTTACCTCCCCACTCTCCCCCTCTTCTACTCCTTTCAGCAATATGGCCACACAGCCAGCGGCCACTGGCCCTCAGGCCTCAGGTTCCCAACCGTCCGGCAGCGTGAGCGCTTCCCAAACCCAGATCAACATCCCCCAGTCCGCCCCTGCAGGCGCACTATCCATCACCCAGCCCCCACAAACCACCATAGCGTTTTTCAAAATTGCATCGTCGCAGCCCATCACATTCGCTTGGAACTTCACAGACGTCCTTTCCATTCCGCAGGCCCTCACCGTATCTGCTGTCTGCGACAACGGCATGACCTACCCTGTCGGGCCTACGAACGGCGTTATAGAGGGCACGGCAACGAGCGTGGTGTGGGACGTGTACTCTTGGCAACAAAACAACCCAGAGAGTCCGCTCGCGCAGGCTACATACACGTTGGAGATCTACGATCAACGGGGACCTGGAGCAGCGAGAGCGCCCGGGCTGTTACAGGCAAACAGCGCCCTTCGTTTTGCGCTTTACAGTCCACAGCCGTATACGCCTATAGCATCAGGTAAGCCGCTTTCAGCCCCGGGCGATCTGTGGACCCGACGCGAACATTTTCACGCCGCGTTCTTTCGTGATCCTGACTCTTGGATTGTTGACAGGTTGGACATGCAGCGGCTGTAACGGCGCACTGGCAGCATACACCACGCATCCTGCATTCGTCAGCATCTTCGCTACAATCCTGGTTATGTTCCTCTCGGGCTTCGCGCTGATACGGCGGGGCTTGGACTGAGACTTTTCGAGCTTCATTGGTGGCGCTGGGTGATCCCAGGTTGCCGTATTGGGTATAGGGTTGGGGTTGGTTGGCATGGACATCTGGATTCTCATGACGGTCAGACGGACGATGTGGCTCTCGGGTGTGGTCGCAGGTGAAGCACGGGTCGGAGGCTGTCGCTGACGAACGTTCATTTACCTTGTGCGTCGTCTTCGTATCCTGTCATCCTTTACCTTCCATCTGCGTCATCGCGACGGGGCCTGATACGCACTCATATGCACGACTTCACGTTAGATCGGCTTTCTTTTCTGCTCTCACCATGGACTATCACTGAATCATCATTCGCTATGCTACTCTAGTACCCCACGTTACCATATCGTATCCTTAAATCCGACTTCGACTGGACTAGACCATAGTCGTGCTGTGCAATCTCACTGCGTGGTTGGTCGTTGCCGACCTCTATTCTTTAGGCTTGAGCTTGTGCCGCCGCCTGCAACTGATTTGTGAGTGTTCTGCCTGCCGTTGCATGATTTGCCTAATCTACTGACCAGCAGGACATGAAGCTCTTGCTTTTGGGCAGAAAATCTGATCTCGGTCTGGCGGAAACTTGCCTCGTGATGGACCGTCAGATAATCCACATGGGCCCACCGTCTGTGCTATGCCAAAAGTCTGATTTGACTTTGCTCAGATTCCTCAGAAGACGCCAAATGGAGATTCGGCGCAACGCACCTTGTCGATGGCAACCGTGTCATCAGCAAGGCTCGGGAAAGGCATCGACATATCGGCAACAAGACGAGGGGTGCTTCAAAACCACCCTTGTTCTTTACGAGGCGTTCCCGTTCAACATGCGCCATGCTTGCTTGCCCGCAGGAGCGCACATGTCCATTTCATCTCACACTCGCCGCAGCGCTAGCGCTTCGCAGCGTCCGCTGAGCCTGAGCGTGGGTCTTCTCGCATCATCGCCCGTGCACCACGGATTCCCGAGGCGCGCCAGCAGTGCGGGGGCTGGGCGGGGCTGGAAGGTGGACGGCGCTCTTCGTTACCGCGCATGTTGCACAGAATCGGGCCGCTCGATCTGGCGCTTGACCTCGCTTGAACGTTACGCATGAGCTTGCTATACGTATACGATGTACCCATCGCATCAAATTTACATATTCGAATTTTTATGTCTCTCCGTACGCGTCGTCGGGCCCTGCAAAATCTCAAAGTGAACCTGCAGAGGGCGGGATTGTCTTTATTAACCAGGTGCGATCCGATCCTATCCTTTATCGAAAATTCGCCGAGAGACTGATCGGGCGGGGCGAAGCACTTCAGGTTCTGACGGTGGCCACTTATTTAATCTATCTGTACGGGCGGTTGAGCGCACGAACATCAGTCGAAGTCCGTCATCAGTAGTGTTCTCCCAGCGTTGGTCGGGCGCGACGGAAATATGCGACGATCAGTGATCTGAGCTGACGGTTGCTACAGTGTGTGCATCAATCTCGCCAGGCCCTCGCCCCTACTGTCCCACACTGCGGCCCCGCCGGACGGCATTCTAGCATATCAGGGTCGCCCATGCGCGGTACCTTGAAGTTCATGTTCTCCGCGTCGACGGGGGCCGTTTGCTCTTTCTCTCTTCAAGTCTATGTGTCCGTGAGTGCAGTAAGTACTCGGTGCGCAGGTGCGCTGGTCGTTTCCTAAGAGCACTGTCCTCGGACTACTTGATTGTTTGCTCATCGTATCCGCACCAGATTAGGGTCAGGCCATATCCCCGTCTAGACGCCGCACACATCGTCTACAACGCTGCGGTCTCGTCGACGTGGCAGCAGCCTCGACCCCAACGCTGTGCTGTCGAGCTTCAGAGAGTCGTAGGCTTCGGTGAGCTGCCTCCCAACATGATCATCATCTCATACTCATCTGACCATCACATTCGCATCGTGCCATTACCAATGCGTCTTCTTTTTACACAGGCGTGCCGCACTTTGGTGGTAGTGGACATTCGGCGCAACCCGACGAGCACACGCTGTTCATCACACAGCATTGAGGTGGGTACGTTCAAAAAATAATTCACTTGTGGAAGCTGAATTACTCCCCAGTCTCAACCTGTGGGTCTGACGTCGACGTCACGAATCCCGCTCCCGCCCTTTGCGTCCCCTGCCGCCCAGGCAACCCGTCCGCTCATTGGCCCGGTACTTACACTCGTTTACGTCCACTCCGACCTCTCATCAGCCCTGCAACAGCGGCAGCCTTCATCATGGCCCTCTCTGTCTCCTCATTTCCAGAAACTATCTATATCCCCCCACCCGAACCCAATTTCGAATCCCCCACCTCGTCTGCGAAACGGCGGAAGATGTTTGGCGGAATCTTCAGCAAAGATGCGTCGACTCTCTTCAGCAGCCGGCATCGCAGGGCAGGGGCGGACAGCCCTAAATCATCAAAGAGTTCAATCGTACTCGAAGAGGCGGCACCCATACTTTGTATTTCGCCGCGAGAATCCACAGAGGAGCGAGTCATCGATGTCTCGGGGCCGACAAGGAAACCTAAACTGACCCTGCCGGCCCTCTCTGTAGTACCAACGACCACAGACCCGGAACTCCCCACTGTCGCATCCAAAGCACTCCCAGAGCTGGTCTTTCCACCGACCCCAACCGCCGCAGAGCCCTCAAGCGTCAATCCTATGAAGGAGAGCATCAAGGCTCTCCGGCTCTCCAAAATACACCGCCCAATTGACTGGGCGCGGAAGGACGAGAATGAAACCCTCCCGTCGTGGGCATCTCGAGGCGTCATAGCATCCTTCGGCCACCCCGAGCAAGCTGCGCCTCACGAAGATGACAGGAACCGATCAAGTTCCAGCACGTCCGCTACGACATCGTCCAGTATGTGGTCACACTTCAGCCGGCCGTCGACCAGTCCATCCCCGTCGTCGAGAACGTCCTCAGGATACTGGACCACGGCGACAGTTGCCACGTCCCCTGCGTCGGCAAAATCTCGTAGCGGGACCTTCCAAAGCGCAGGCAGCGAGCATGGCAGCCGCACGTTCCCGTTCCGTCGGCTGTCAACGTCCTCAGCAAAGTCTTACAAAACGTCGGTTTCCGCCAGCAGCGCGAAGCCCGTCTTCGTGATGGCACCGTTCACCGGGTCGATGCAGCACAAGCGTGCGCGGACGTTATCGGACGGGACGAACATGAATGAGAAGCTGCAGGGGAAGTTGAAGCCTGTGCCTACCCTGGCCCCCTCTGCTCATGAAACGTCGAGACCGCGCGAACGGGTACGTACGTTGTCAAATATATCGGCCAAGGCGAAGGGCAAAATGAAAGCGAGCCCGAAGCCGCTGGTAGTCAACGCTGACTCGCATCCCCCGGTTCCACGTCTTCCTCTTACCGCTCTCCCAAACACGTCCAGACGAAATCGCTCTGCACATGGTGCCAGAGCCGGCTCGTCTTCGCGCTCGCGTCCATCAGGCTCCCCGAATCAACTGCAGACCAAATCTGCACCGACCACTCCCATCCGGAAGCACGCTGAGCTACCATCAGGGGACCCCGCGCCCCCGCTACCGATCGCAGGCCCCTCGCGGCTGCCTATCGGCCCGTCATCGTCTACCGCCCACCTCCACGCGCCGACCCCATGTTCTGCCTCAAGCTCCCCGCAACTTCCGCGCGCGCCATACGAGCTGCCGGCTCAGTTGCGCAACCTGCCCAAGCCGCCGCGTGCGCTGCCTGTGCCGCCGATATCGCTCTCACTCTCGCAGACCACGCTCATGACGGGTGTGGAGTGGCAGCTCACGATGAGCCCGCAAGTTGCTGGCCTGTCCTCGCCGTCAGTGTGGGGCCCTCCTGAGTCGGATCAGCAACGCGGTCGCAGTCCCTCCTCACGCGACCGATCGGCTGATACTCAGGAAAATCAAGTTGTGGTGACGACGCGCGACGCGGGCAGCGATTTGTGGGAGGAAAAAGGCATCGAGCATGCTGTCACGCAGTTGAGGGGCTTGAAGTCGCGGTGACGCGGTGATGAGGCTGCCGCCGCGGTCTTCTCGAAGCGTGTTGCTGGCTGAAGTCTTATTTTTATCGTGCGTCTTCGTTCTTGCTCGCTGTCATGGCACGCACTGACAATCACGTAGTATCCGTTCTATTCTTCGCACGTTCATTTCATCATCCATCCAATTTCTGTACGGTTTGTACGATTAGTTACTAGGACACAGCTCTTTGCCGTCACTTCATAACACAAGACAATCTTGGACTTTCATCGTTACGGTCCGTCGGCACACATTGTATTAGTTACATCCAACACTACATCGTTCTCCGCTCTGTCTGGATCTGCCATCGACGTCGCCTTCGCAATATAAAAGGACATGACACTTCGCATCCAATCGTGATTCGATGTTCAGCTTTCTACCGGCATCGTAATGGTAGCGCTCGCGCGACTACACACTTACACATAGCGATAACGTGAGCTTCGACACGGGATTGATGACAAGATGCATGGCGATGCTTTCGAAGATCACATAGGGAAGAGGCGGTCTAAAAGTCTGTATGCACGTATCCTGACCCGTTCTTTCGGGCCAAGCCCTGGATGATCTTCAGGCCCTCTAGCACCTTCTCTTCTTCCAGGCGCCGGGCAACCAGTTGTACACCGATGGGCAAGCCGTGCATCTCGTCAGCGTCGTAGCCTTCAAAAGCGCCTGCTTCCACGCCGTTTCTTGCTTTGAAAGTGGGGGACAGACCGTCAAGCATGCGGTCGACATGTGTGATTGGCATCACCCCAGCGGAGTAGTCCAACTGGGGATAATATCAGGGTCCACGAGTAGATGTGGAATAAAGATAGTTACTTACGACATTGAACAGGAAAGTATATCCACAAGACTTCCATTGCAATTTGCTGTCGCGGTGCTTCATTGCTGGCAGCGCGTTGGGTACGGTCAAGACGAAATCGAACCTCTCCTTTTGCCAATACTCGAACCAGCGTCCGCGATACTCCTCGCGCTTTCCGATGAGCGCGTAGAACTCCTGTCCGTCCTGGACATGCCAGCTTTCGATCAGTTCGGCGTAGAGTGGGTCCCGCAGGACATAACGGCGGAACCATGCGCGCAGTCTGTTGAGGAAGCGAGGAAGCCTGAGGGCGAACGCACCGCGCGCGATGCCCGGATCATTACTTTCCCACCAACCAATGTGTGAGGTAGCAGCGATACCTGGCTGCATGGGTTAGTAGACGCCAACCTTAGTCTGAGCCAGTGAAGCACTCACAGGCATTGGCCATAAGCTGAGAGCCGATTTTCAGTGCCACGAATGGACTGGGCGGTTCGCTGGTGTGCTTCAAAGTCGGCCAAACCACGCACGGTCACAGTAAAGATGGCGTACATAGATATCACGTTGTGGCCTTCGGCCTCCAAAAGAGATACTACTTGCTCTAGGGCCCGGCGGCAAGCAGGAGATGGTTGAACGACACCTGGGCAATGCAAAGTGAGCAGGCGATGAGCGATCGCCGGCCCTGTATGCTGACCGTCATCCCATAAAACTCCGATCTTGAGAATCTGAGGCAATTCAATAGATCGCCACGGGATAGGTGCACACTATGTCCGATCTAATCACCATCGCACGAATATGTTCAATGTCCATGAAACGTACCGACGGGTCATATTCCCATGGCTTCATGCTGATGACAGCACGCCAGAAAGTCTCCAGGTCCTCAAGCGTTCGAGTCATCGGAGAATACACCGGCGGGATACCCTCTTGCCCAACCATTCCGGACGCATTTCCTGCCTTCAAAAATCGCGACATGGATGCCTTGATGGTGAAGATGCCACTGTAATGTGCCGGCACGCGAACGGAGCCTGCGACGTCTGTCCCAATCCCTAGTCGCGAGCCTCCAAACGCAAGGAGAGCTGCCTCTCCACCAGTCGACCCCCCAGGAGAGTGTTCCTTTGAATGAGGGTTCGTCGTTCGACCCCAGACATCGGACACAGACTCGAATGATAATAGTGTCGTGGGGATATTGGTCTTGACAAAAGGAACCGCGCCTGCGTCACGGAGAAGCTTTACGAGCGCAGCATCTTGTTCGAAAGGCTTCCCGACCCAAGCGGAATAACCGATGCAAGAGTCGAAGCCAGCAACACCGACTGTGTCCTTCAAGCTGACCGGAACGCCAGCAAGCGGGCCCTGCTTATCACAGTCTTGTGCCCATATTTCGGCCTTGGATATCATGACCTCAGTCAGACAGTTTGTTGCCGAATGCGCCTGTAGCGCCTTCTTGCCATACGCCACCAAGATGTGCTGTGGGTCTACGAGCCCGGAGCGGACGCTCTCTGCGAGTGCTGCCACCGACTGGTGGAGAATGGCAGCATCATTGGCGGTGATAGCGGAGTGATAGTCGGGCGGGAGTGCCTTGATCCTTTCGTCGCGTTCGAGCTGCTTTGCGCGACTGACATGGAAACAAGATGTCAGAACAGTTTATTAGCCAAGATGCACAAAGCTGACCAGGCGCGCCAGTGAGAAAAGTAGGAGAACATGGCCTGCACGACCTGTGGCAAGTGGAAGGAGATGGAGAAGGCGCCATGGGAGGTGGCAACGGCGCGCAGGTGACTTGCAGGGCTAGATCTGCTAGTTGCCATACTTGGAAGGTGCTTTCAACGTCGCGCGTCCGCCTCACCAACGACGCCGACGACCACTGACGACCCCGCCCCGCCAATGGCCACCGTTCTGCAACGCCCGCTCAAGGGCTCCCGTATCTCAACCTTCTACCCTGTCAAGAACCTGCCCTCGCTCGCTGCTCTTGACAGCGCGTTCCAGTTGCAGGAATATATCTCCCTGGTTATTCGTCTGGATATTCATGACGTGGAGGCCATAGTCTCTATCCCCGAGGCGCGGCATGCGAAGGAGGAAAAAGAGGTAGCGAGCATCTCCCCGGGTGAAGAGTCGGAAGCCGAGAGAGATGCGAAGGCCGAGTTCGCGGTGGACGAGGCATGCTGGATCTATGAACAATTACGGTTCGGCTCGTTTCCTGGCCTGAATGCATAGACATGGCTAATGCTTTGGTATCAGACGACTAGCGCAGGATCTTTCTCACCCTCTTATCACTATGTTGCAGCAAGAATGTACACGAGAAACGTGTCCTGAGATGAAGGCCGGCGAGTGGCTCTATCTGTGCGTTGCTCACGGGAACGACAATTCAATGGAGGTATGTTCTTACGCTCTTGGGAGTTGTGCTATCCTGAATATGATGCGTACGGTAGCAATGTTGTGCCATAGACTATATCCTGCACACCGTAGACAGCGCGACGGCATTGCTCAACTCCCCACGAGCGTTCCCTTCCAGGTGCGTCCGAACCAGCCTGTTTGTGTCTTATACTGACTTCCGAATAGAATTTCCATACCCTCGACCTCGCATCGGCATTTCAGCTCTCTCGCGCGCCGCCTCGGACGGATATTCGCGCATGCCTACTTCCACCACCGCGAGGTCTTCGAGCAGGCCGAGGCCGAATCTTCCCTGTATGCGCGCTTCCTTGCGCTCACCTCCAAATTCGACCTCGTACCCTCGGAGTTCCTCGTCATCCCCACCCGCGCGGCGGACGAGCACGGCGGCGACGTGTCCCCGCCGCGCCTGCTCGCGGCCGCGATCGACCCGCAGCACCCGCAGCCCCAGGAAAACGAGGACCGCGGCAGGGGTCTGGAGCATCGGTACGAGCAGGCTGGGCTCGGTGCGTCGCCGGGCGGCGTGGACCGCAACCCGAGCCCCAGGAAGGGTCGCAACAGGACGGACACCATGGTGTTCAGCGAGGCATATATCTTGCAGGAGGAGCTGTCAAAAGGCGAGGAGCACGAGTCTGCAGCGCAGCAGCCTGTCGAGCCCGATCCAGAGGAGCCCGCCATCAACGTTGAGCCGCCGACACCTACCCCAAACCCTGTTGAGCCAGTGCACGAAGAAGAGTCTGCCAAGCATGAACCCCCGCCATCTGCTGCGGCCGATGAGAAAGATACAGCACCAGCGCACGAGGAGTTCTCTCCTGTGGACCCAATCCTCGCGGGTGGCGTAGAAGAGGACGCTGCGCCCGCTGACCTCGTCGAGCCGCTGGACGACATCCCGGCGGACGTCACGGAGGATGAACTCGAGGAAGTTGAGCAGGAGGCGGAGCATGAGGAGCACGAGCAAGAGTCGCGGGACGTTACAGATAGCTCCGAGGCTGAGCCGGCTAAGCCGGAGGAACCGACCGCCGTGCCAGCAGTAGAGCCGCCTGCAGCTGCGGAGCCAGAGCCTGGCGACGCAGCAGCAGCGGACGCTGCGGAGGAGTCCGCGGTCCCTGCGCCAGTGGTACCCAGAAAGGAGGAGGAGGAAGAGGAAGATGTCACGGAGGCCAGCTCGGATGAGCACGATGAGCACGATGAGAAGGCGGAGCCTGGGGCAGACGCCAAGGCGTTAGACGGCCTCGAGGCGAAAGACGAGCCGGCGGCATCTGAATCATGAGTTGTACGATTCGCCTCTGGCTGTACACTGACATATGTGATACGCGATTTTTATTGGAACCAGGCCATATTATGCACATCATGAGCGTTGTCCCGAGGCGATTAGGACCCGGAAGGTCCACTACTTGATGCTCTTGGGCTTCGGCGTGTCTTCGAGAACATTGCGAACGCCTTGCTTCCATACCGCAAGCTCCCTCTCCAGCCTCACTGCCATTTCGCGTATCTCCAAACCTACCTCCCCGCCCTCGTTCTGCTCCCCAAACCCGACCCGCAACTCCGCCCTCGCCTGCACGAGCGTGTCGTACGCGAGCCGCAGACGCGCGTGCCCTGATGGCGGAAACGCACCACCGCCTTGGGTATCGGTGTTCTTTGGCGCAGGCTCGTCGACTGCCAAGAGCTTGCCAAGCTCCGCAAGCGCGAGGGCGCGGATGGGATGGCCGGCGGGGAGCACGGCGGAGATGCCGGCGACAGACGCGGAGGTTGCGCGGACGATATTGTCAAGGGCGTCCTGAGTGATCGCGGGGGGAAAGGATGCGAGGAGGAGGGATTGGTGGAGACGTGTCAGCGCAAGAAGTGGATGCGCGGAATACAGGAGCTTGTGAGACGTTAAGATGGGGACAACATTTGTAGTTAGTTGTAGGGCTTTGGGCAGGTCTGAGGAAGGTGAGAAAGAGTTCAAATTGCTGTAATGGTTTCGTACCAGTAAGCTGCACTGCCGTCGCCTTCTCGAAAGCTTCTTGACCAATTCGGATGGCATCCAAGACAGAGTCAATAGAGGGCACGGCAGAACGACATTTATAGCATCTCGTCAGTGGATCCTCTGCACTGCAGGTCAGAAGACTACGTAGGCGAGAGGCAAAGCCTCGCACCTTCGGTTGGAAAGGGACATGAGCCCCCGCAGAACTTCGGGCACCATATCGCCTCACGAGGGTCGCTGCCGTTCGGATGCTTCGAGCAGAGTCTGCACTTGCAAGCGAAATTGTACGTCGCAGACAATGCTTCCTGTCTTTGCGCATAGGGTAGCGTGGTATCGATGTATGCGGTGAAGACCTGGAGCCACACTCAGCTCCCACTGGCTCAAGGTGAATGCGCACGCCGCGCACCTCTTCGTCAATCGGTATATCCCGCAGCGCGACGACATGCATCACAGGCTCTTCGTTCGCAGGGAGGCTAGACGCGCGTGGGAACACGACGACGGCGTTTGGCTCACACAAGTGATTAATGAGTGCCACTGAAGGCGATACAGAGACGCCCAGAGGGGTCAATGAGGGCGACGTCAATGTGATGGAGTTCGTCGCGAACTGAAAGAAACCCATACGGCTTAGCGTACACAGGTGGCGGATAGGTGAAAAAGACGCACACGTGAGATCACGTCCACGATGTCGGCGGCGGAATGCATGCCGAAGGCGCCCAGCTCGGATGGTGCAGTCAGCCCGAGGTAGCGGATGACGGCGTGCGAGAGGTGGGTGTGCGATTCCGTGGCCGAGGGCGGCAGGTTCATCCTGTCTTCATAATAGATGAGGACTGTGAATCTAGGGCTTGGAGTAAGGACGTACGAGACTGCATTGCGTCGACCTCTCGCGCCTGAGAGCAATATGAGGGAGGTTCTGGTAGCAATGGGACGACGTGTGCAGACCCAGACACTATTTGAGCCCTTCTTTTGCTTCCGCCAGAGTAGGCGGCCTATGCACCTGATGGGCTCTGCTGGGATCGCAACGTCGGAAGACGGTGCCCCGGCAGCCCACCTCTGCATAGCTGTGCACTCCTGCTTATGCGCCGCCCAGTCGTTGTTTTGGCAAGTCTAGGAAACCATTAAATGAGCTCTGTACGTTCGTTGTACCAACTGACACTCACGGCGTTGCAATACCAGAGTACGCGACATCGGGTACAACGCTTTAAACCAGCCTCAGGCGCAGGCGCAACACATGACGAACAGTATTGCTCGAGATTCTTCGTGGCGAGGACATAGGTGTGCGGCTTGGCGCGGAAGATGATCTCACCTGGTATATGTCAGACATCCTGTCGGGAGTATAGTAGTCTGAGCTCACCTTGTTTCAGAGTGCGAGTAGCCCAGATGCCGCGACCACGTTCTGGAGAGGTACGTATGTGGATGGATGGAGGGAGGCTGTGGTACAGCAGCTCGGCTGCCTCGGCTTCAACAGCGTTGGTGGCAGGCAGGGACAACGCCGCCTTTTCAATAGTCCCTGTATCTTCATCAAGATGCTTTGGGTCGGCTTTGACGAAAGATTTAGCGTCTTTAGCCTGTCGTTCTGCACGTAGACCTAAAAACGACATCGCAAGTTGCAGGCTGCCCGGTGAGTATCTGTGAGGATTTTGCTGAACAACAAGCCATCGATGCTCACGTTTTCAATCAACTGGGGTGTAATGTAGTGGCTCGAGTCAAGCCGACGAAAGCCTTGTGATGATGATGCTGAAGGTAAAGGCGATTATTCAGGGCGCGTTCGACGCGCGATGCTCCATCGCGCAAGGACATCACAAATAGCACTGGCCAATCGATAAGTACCAGTCTGCAAGCCGCGCTAAGTTCTCAACTCGACATAATATTCGTACACAGCTATCGATCGCCGTATGTAATCCATCATGTAGTACTTAGTACAGCATACGTCCTTGCACAGACTTCATTCTGTAAGAAGCTAGTGTATCCGCAACCATACTTATTATAAGATTTCAAGGCAAGCCGCGTCCAGTATTGATAGCGTTCGCGACTTGGCTAGTGTTCGGTCGGTTATAGGCGTATCTGAAATTCTCAGGTATCAGGCAAAACACCAAAAAAAGACAGGAAGACAATTATATGCCAACCTTTCATAGCTATCAATATATAGGTCCTCTGTGCTTGTCGTTGCTTTGAACGCAGGGTGTGCGAACAACCGCTGTGTCCATGCCCTGACCTTCGGATCCTCAGGAAGCTCGAAGCCGCGATAGTGCAAGAGGACATTGGACGTGCGAAACACCCCTGTAGTACCTCTGTTCAATGGTAACAGTGGGCGCTGAACAAAATGACACACATGGTGCCACCATAACGTCCAACCAGTTCAGCTCACCGCTGTCACTCCACAAGCCAGAGCCCACTCCTGCGTCGATCTTCTGCTCAGCGTCATTCAAGAGATGGATGAGTTGCTGGAGTGCAGCATCCAGTTCAGTCCTGGCCTCAGCCTGCTTGGTCTCGTCGCCTTGAAGAAAACGATAAAACGCGGGGACGAGCGTGCGGCTGACATGATCGGCATGTAGGCGGACGAGCGCACGGGCGTATGGGTCGGTGTGTGAAGGAAGAAGCGTGCGGCCCGTGGTGTTTGCGGCCAGACTTGAGTCGCATCGGCAATGACGACGAGTCGCTACAGAAATAAATGCTCACTCTTCAAGGTACTCCAGAATTACAGTGCTCTCGTTCAGCGGGCGTGGTGGATTGAAATAGTTCAGCTTGAGGCCAGGTACAAGACCCTTGGGAGAGACGTCAAGGAGATCTTTCGGCTTCTTGTACGGGTCCACTTCATCTAGTAGACGTCATGGATGAGTCGCATTCGGCGCAATCGGCATTAGCGACCATACAATACTGGTCAATAGTACCAAGTCAGTCTGCACGACTATCCGACTCGACAGAGGTATCACTCACTTTGTACGGGATCCCGAGGTACTCGAAAGCCACCCATACTCTCTGGATCAGAAATCAGAAATTCGTTCGGAGCCCTCGCTGGGTTTTAGCGTGCCTGGACGAAAGGACAGAAGCAACTCCCGAACAAAGTGATATCCTGCTCGTCCGTGTGCTTGTTCACAGTCTCGAGAGCATCGCCCGTGCAGCTGAGATGATAAGTTTTTCCTGAATCCTGTCCTGAAGACATCGTGGTGGTGGCAGACCAAGTGCTGTGGGAGCGTCGGACTCAGGTGGCCCGCCATCGCGATTCGATCATCTCACGGTAGTATTTGCTGGGACCCATCTCCCCGTTCGGCATAGTAGAGCTTCAGTTGAAGCCTTCCTCTGGTTCCCGTGTGAGCTTTCGTTGCACTGCAACCGGCCCTCTCCTGGTGGGTCAGTACGTCAGCGGAGGGCGGGCGATGGAGCTCGAGGGGTGCGTGAGTGCGTTGAGGGAGCTCGAGTATCACCGGTTGTCTTCATTCAGGGTGGGAGGGAATGATGCTGCCGAAGGTCGCGCGGAGACCGGGAGGCATGGCTCTAGATGCTTCACAGAACACTATACGATACCCACATATGCGCGATATCCGCCCGAAGGTCGAACGGAGACCGGGAGGCACTGCTTGTATATTATTTTCATGATAACTTACTGGAAAGCTGATTGCCTGTCCGAGAGCTTTGGCTCCAATTGTTAGTCTTCTTCGGCCATTCGGAGGTCTTATTGTGCAGCTCACTGAGAGGCGCATTTAGCAGCGCCTCTGCAACATGCCGATTGTGAAGGTGACTATCGAAGCGACTTTTGCATATAGGGCGTAGATATTACATCTGTTCAGAGAGGCTCCTTTGCCAACCACCTATTGATGAGCGCCAATGCCTGCGTCGGCTTATCATACGGCACCTAGCACATCGACAGCAGTCAGCCTTACCATGAGCATAACCTCCCACTACAATGGGAAACTCACCATATGACCGGCTGCATACACCGTCGCAAACGTCAGCCCTGCAGCGCTGCGTGTTTTGCCCGCAACCGTGCCGTTGACCTCCCACGCGCGCAGCGGCGCGCGCCCGAACGCATCCTTCCCGCTCCAGTCCATGTCCAGCGTCCATCGCTCGTTCCCGACCCAGTTGCAAACAAAGTCGTACGTGCCGACGTAGATGAGCACGGACACGCCCCGCTCGAGCAGGCCCTCGACGTAGTCGACTGACGGCTGCAGCACATCCGCGGACTGATGGAACGCGCTGTTAACGGACCACGATACGAAGGCGAACCCCCGCACGTGCGGGTCGACTCCCAGTGCGTCAAGAACATCGGAGCGGTTGAGGTACTCGACGATAGATCTAAAACGCAGACGTTGGTAGCGGAGCTCGTCAAATGCTGAAAGCAAGTGGACTTCAACATGAACGCACTTGGTGACGGGGTAGCACAGCGCGTCGAGGTCCTCACAGCTCTTACTCAGGTCGTAGGCGTTGCCGCCTGCCAAGAACATTATCGGTGTGCTCACAGGCCAGTGCTGTACACGTACCTGTAAGCAGGAACGGCACGATAAGCTCGGTCTCGCAGAACGTGTTGGCAGCACGGCAGCTTATTAAATCAAACTGGTCAGCGCACGCGGCCTTGAACCATTTCTGACAGCGAGGCACCTGGGATCAAAACACCGGGTCAGGCTAGGCGCACATATCACAATAAATCCAGATTTACCGCTTTCTTCATGCGGACACAGGTACTGAAGATGGTTAGGTTGGATTTCAGCGATGAGCAGATCAGTTCTGCCTACCTGATGTCCAGAACCGGGGGCAGGGATGCCGGTGTGCACGTCATGGTGTGGTACGATGGGAACATGTCGGTAGGGTTGGTAAAGCCATTACCTGGACAGGGTCAGCCGCATGCTGCATCCCACTGTACCACATGTCAGCGCGCACCTATGATAGCAGACGTCAGATTGATGGGTGTCCCGCCCGCAGCAACGAGGAGCGCGTTTTGGTCGTAAACCGCGGCTGCGAAGAGAGGGATGTAGCGGCCCTGCAATAAGTTGCCATCAGAAACGGACACAATGGAAGTGGGAGAGGACGGACACCATAAGACTCGCCGGCCAAATGCAGAGATCTACCCTTGAACGACGAGAAGTGTTCAAAAAAGATTGCGATGAAAGCGGCAATGTCGTCGGCGGCTTCCTCCGTCGTGCCCTGGTGGGTAGCAATCAAATCAGCCAAGGAGCACTGACGAGGGCGCCTGGACGTACGACGGTGATGCCATGCTCGGCGTATGAGTAACCAACGCCGACGGGCTGGTCAACGAAGAAGACATTCGCGTTAGAGTTCCACGCTTCGGGGTGGTATTTCGGGCCTTCTGTCGCGTTCACAATCCTACATGGGCCTGGGAATTGGGTGTGAGAGGTCGAAAGATGGATGTCGAGTGAAGGGACGCACCAAGCTCCATGTAAAGACCAAGCTGCGAAGATCCTCCGGGACCTGCCAGGCAGTTCTGAGTCAAAAGCAGACTGCGGAGACCATATAGACGCACCTCCGTTCGTCCAGAAGAGCACGTCATCCTTGTCTGGGTCGTTCCTGCTCTCGAAAAAGTAGAAGAACAGGTGTTTCGCGTCGACGTCGATGTAACCAGTGTACAACCTAGAGTTGGTTAGTGCGCACCTGGTTGTAGACAAAGATACCTATGCGCACTTGACTGTGGTGTCGCAGAAGTCAGTAGTCTGCTTGATACGCACGCTGTGACGCGTGAAGAGCGGGTGCGTCAACGTCGTGTACGCGTCGGGCCCCACCGCACTGAGCGCAACGGGTGTGTATGCTGGCGCCGAGGGTGGTGTCTCGGGCCATACTGGAACTTGAAGTGGGTCCTGGATGCGCGCCGCTCCCACCCCGGCGAGGCAGAGGAGCAGGGCCGTGGTTGTCAACTTCATGTCAAGTCAACTGTCTGAGACAGCGGCGGTGGAAAGTGAGGGAATGTCTGAGTGATGTCTGACCACATGTTGGTGCGCAGCAAGTTGTGGGAGATAGCTGCTATCATCTGTCATATTGAGTCAGCTACGGATGCTAATAGCTAGCTGCCGCTTATCAGGATGTCAGTGCATTGGAAACTCCGGCGCAAGTTCCGGCGCACATTTGTCCGGCGGAGTCCGGCGTTGATTCGGCTTCTCGGCCGCCCGATCCTGCCAGTGTCCCCATACCGATCTCCCGCTCCGCTCTCCTATCCCTCCCCATTCCCTGCACGCTGCCCGCCGCTTACGCCCCCGCCACCCGCCGCTCATAATCTCTGTCACGCGCGCTACACACGGAACGCAACGCGTTGCTTGTTCAACCTCGCAGGAGCGGCAGCGGGGTGCCGTGCGGGCACGCGGCTGACATCGACGGCGACTCCTGCGCGATACGACACAGCTCGGCGTAGGATCCGGTTGATAGAGTCATAAGGGCGGAGAGAGGATCATGGTGCGTACATAACCAACTTGAACCATAAAACAGTGCAGCTGACGCTTGTGCTAGGCCAACGAACGTTCGGTGGGCAGGTCCCCGGGCCGGCGCCCAAAAGACTGTAGACAACACCGTATTTACATTGTATGGTGGTGTGTAATCCCCATGGCCAAAATAAGTATAGACATTCAAGAGCAAAGCCCCACGTCGGCGAAACCATAATTATACATGCTAGTGTGGATAGGCATCGGGCAAGCATTGTTCTACTCTGACATCTTCCCCGAGGGCCATGTATCGCTCGGCGCACTCGCAGCGTTCCGGCGGGATCCCACTTTGCCAAGGTGCGTGGGGCGCATAGGCGATGGGTGGTACGGAGGGACGGTGCAGTGCTGCGATACACGGGATGTGAAGAACATGGTGAACATCCGCAACATCACCTCTACACAAATCTATACCCTGCTCACAAAGGCGCTCCGGCACCCACGCTGCAGCTCGCGGACATCGCGGACCCCGACGGGACTGCACGACGTCGCGCTACTCCCGCCATCCAGGCTTCCATCGCCCCGGACACCCCACCTGCGTTCTACAGCGCACCGGAGCGCTTCATCGCGCTGCTCGAGGATGACGGCACGACGTTCCGTTACCTGCTGTGCGACACCGACGCGGTCGTCTTTGACGACCGCCATGTGTTCCATGCGCGGACCGAGGATGCGGGCGAGGTGCCGGGCGAGGATGTGGGGATGCTAAACCGGTGACTCAAGGGTACTCGTCGAGTGGTCCCAGTCGTGCGGGCGAGGCCAGTGGTACGGGTCATGATGGCTCCATAGGCTCACGATCGGGTGCTTCTTGTCCGGCAAGTGTATTGGAAAGCTGTCGCACTGGGTGTTCATAACTTCAATTAGCTGGCGGACGATTAAGATGAGCAGCGTGGCGGGCGGGGGAGTGACTATGGGCAGACAGTCGGCGGTGCGCGTCGGCGTGGCTTAAGGCTAGGATCTGACCGACAGCCTGGCCTGTGTAGGCCTGTCTAGACCAACCGATCGCCGGAATCAACGCCGGAACTCCGCCGGAATAAAACGTGCGCCGGAGTCGCCGGAGTTTCCATGTCCTGGATGTCCTCGCGGAGCGCGACCAATATTGACTCCTTACGTAAGCGCGGGCTGTGCGAGCGGACTGGGGACGAGTCTATATACTTATCTCTCGATCTACTAAACCTCTGGACATCCCACGGTGACTATACACAGGTGCACGCTCGTCTTTCTCATCGCCGGGTAGACCGCCCATGGTTAAAAGTCAGGCGGCTATATCTTTCGCTTTGCGCTCGCGTTCCACCCACGCGCCGATCGGAGACAGACACCACGCTCGACCAGATCAGCTCCTCTGACTCAAACTTCACGACTGCCCAACCCTCTGCTGGGAACTTGAAGCAGTGGCATGGAGTACCGGGTCGCCTTTTTCGAAGTCTACGGTTCCCGCAAGCTGAAAAGCGTTCAGGGCATTTACATGACATGGAAGGCGCTCAGCGACTGGGCACGTCTGGCAAGTTTTCGGCGAAGCACACGTTTCGCACTGTACTCCGCATAGGAAACAGATACATAGTGATCGGGGCAAAATATAAGATAGATGCAGGATGTATCAGACAAAGTATGGCATATTGCCCTGGCGACGAATGAGCAACGAAACTCGCGTAGCGGAAAGGCCACTCACGATTCTCCGTGTCCGCTGCATGCCCACGTCACGCTCATTCTCCTCCGCGGGCCCGTACACCG
Organism: Auriscalpium microsporum; assembly: GCA_019914985.1. Taxonomy (NCBI): domain Eukaryota; kingdom Fungi; phylum Basidiomycota; class Agaricomycetes; order Russulales; family Auriscalpiaceae; genus Auriscalpium; species Auriscalpium microsporum. The sequence goes on along the minus strand of JAHLMG010000012.1, from coordinate 863,321 downwards.
TAAAGCTCTGCTCGCCGTCCTCGCGGACGGTCAGTATCGACGCCATGTTGCCGCAGCGGTAGCAGTAGTTCGGCGCAGACCACACCGTCGCGAGCTTGTCGTCGAACATGTACTTGTACCCTTCCTGTACAAGCTGGTGCGCGCGCGCGATGAGTGTGAGGGAGTTGACGTGGTTGAACTGGCGAAGGGTGGGTCAGTGGGGTGGAGAGAAAGGCGGTGGGTTGCTGGGCTGTACCTCGCGAGTGACGCTCCCGCCGAATAGCCAGCCGGCACCACGCGGGCTCACAGCCCAGTTGTCGACATCCTCTGGGTCTGACCACATCAGGTCTGCAAGGGCACGGGCGTGAGCGCGAGCACGAGAGTTTGGGAGTAGGCGTCGGGCGTACCGCAGAAGGCGCCCTCGTGTGGGATCTCCTGCGCTCGAGACAGGACGCGGATCTGGTCTAGTGTGCGGATGTCGGGCGAGAGGCCGCCATGTACGCAAAGGACCTGGCCGTCTATGATCTGCAGAGGGGAAGTTAGTGAGTTGAGTGAGGAGAAAGGCGGGTACGCACCGCTGCGAGGTTTAGGTAGTCGAAAACGCTACAGCACGCTTTCCACACTGACGCGCTGCCGTACTTTTGCTGGCACTCGTCTGGAGCGGTGTTCAGTCGATGGGCTACATGCGACGTAATGTTTACCGCACCGTAGAAACCATACACCTGAGTGATCTGTCTGCTCTCGTGGTTGCCCCGCAGTAATGTCACCTTATCAGGAAACCTGCGCGGTAGGACTGGGCATGAGCGCGCCGACCTGTGATCGTCCACTGCGCACGCACCTCGCCTTGAGCGCCAGCAGGAGGGACACGGTCTCCAGGCTGTAGTGGCCGCGGTCCACAAAGTCGCCCTGCGGAGCCTCAGCCTCAGCGCCCTCATCGCCGCGGCGCATGAACACCTACGTGCCATGAAGATGTAGCTGGTGTCTGGGACGGGCCCGCCCTTCCTTAGTAGCTCGAGGAGGTCCCAGAACTGGCCGTGGATGTCGCCGCAGATGGTGACGGGGGCGGAGACGGGCTGGATGTTAGACTCCTCCATGAGGATTGCGCGGACGCGGTCGCAGAGGGCTTTCATGTCGGCCTCTGGAAGATGTTCGCAGCGCATGAGCTGCTCGATCCATTGGTCGGGCGTTGACCGTGTCATTGTAGGGAGGAGAGATAACAGTGGCCTAGTACTTAGTACGCCCTGTGCGGTGGTCACGGTGGAGCAGACGCCCATCTCGGTCTGGCGCTCGCTGCCTGTGACGTTACGGCCTTCACGTGACTGCGTGACGGAGGGGCCATGGCCGGCGCCGTCCGAGTCCATCCTCGCCCACCAAAACATGTCGTGGTCCCGCCTTGTGGTCAGTCTTGGCCCGTCTGTGCTCTGCGACTGCTGAACAGATGTCCTGTAGCCTCGGCGGACACTGCTTGCTGCTGCTGCTGCCACCGCTGTCCTCCCGGAGCCCCCCCGTCAGAATCACAAAGTGAGCTTGCTAGCCAGGCATCCCGCAGTGCATGCTCACGCTCACGCGCACACAGCTCTCCATCTATCCCGAGCCCGCACCCGATGTCGTCGTAGTCGACACGCCCTCCCAGCTCGAGGAGCAGATTGGCGTGGTCCGGAGAGCGGCGACGGGCGTGTTCAATGATGCACACGCCAAGGTGCAGGGCGTCGTGTCGAAATGGATCGGCGTGGAACACGCCGTGGAGAGTGCGTGCCCAGCCCTGCTCACAGCCGTCCCGTAGCTCACCTGGTGCCAGACCGCGTGAAGTCCATCATCGCCCCAGACGAGCCGCTGACCCCCGGCCTGCTCTACGTCGGCGTGGCCTCGCTAACAGGCTCCATCCTCGCGCGCAACCGCTTCATCCTCACGCGCCTCGTCCTCCCGCCCGCGCTCTTCTTTTTCTCCCTCGACTACTTCCTCCCCAAGACCTCGCACAACCTCTCCTCGTACCTCGGCTCGCTCGAGGACACCTACCTGCCCACGCTCGCGCAGAAGCACGAGGTCGCCAACGCGCACTCTGCGATGACGTGGGAGCTCGTGAAGGACGCGGGCACGAGTGCCCGAGCAAGTCTCGAAGAAGGCGTCGGCAGTGTCGTGCGTAAGGTGCAGGAACTCACGGGGCTCAAGGTCGAGGAGACGCTGGGCCGCGAGAAGGCGATCACTGTGGAGGCACGGAGGGAGGTAGAGAGCAAGGCGCATGATGTGCTAAAGGAGGCTGAGAAAGTTGTCCATGCGGAAGAGGTGACGGACAAAAAGGCGGAGGAGGGCAAGCGGCTAGTATAGATTGCCTGCGCAAATAGAGGCTTGCTCGATACCACCACACGCGCAAAAAGTATGCAGATGAGCTGCCATTTGATACCGCCTGTGCAGACCCCAGCCGTGCCAGCCCTGACATTTCCCCCCCTACGCCTTCTTCCCTTTGGCTCTATTCTTAGGCTCTGGCGCCCCTTCCGCACTCTCCGCCTCGGTCATCCAGTCCACCTCCTCCACGAAGCGCCTGTTGAATCTGCCCAGCCGGCCCGTTACAGCACTCTCCTCCGCGGCGCCCTCGCCGGACAGCGCAGAGATGTTCCAAAGCGGGTTGTTCGTGACGTCGCGCGTGAGGCGCAGCAGCGAGCGCGGCGACGTCGTCCAGTGCGTGAAGCTCGAGCCGTCCGCGCGGATCACGCGCTGCGGAAACTGCGGGACGACGGGGTTCGGGAGCTTGGGCGCGTGGTGCTTGCGTACGTGCGCGCGGCCGTACGGGGAGGAGGAGATGGTGCGCGTGTGCTGGAGGGTGGGTAGACGGGCAGACGTGGATGTGGAGGGCGCTCTGAGGGAAAGGCGCAGGGCGGACGTCGATGCTATTGTCGACGACATTATGGAGACGCTTGAGATATGCAGCTGGCGAGTAGCAAGAGCAGCACACCGAATGCTGCCAGGCGAGCGCGGCGAGGACCCCGGTGACCGTGCCCCCCAAAGACCCGGTTTTGGTCGTGAGTCCGAGTCGCCTCTGCGCGTCCGCGTCAACCTCAAGCATGTTTTGCCTTCAATCCGCACGGTCGTTGCTGGCCCTCGGCCGCTCGCTGCCCACCGTCGCCCACGCCTCCCCCTCCCCTCTCACCCGCCAACCAGCCCTCGCCCGCTTCCGCCACCAGCTCGCCCCGCGGCGCGTCACCTTCATCAAGCGGCACAAGGGCGTCATCCCGATCCCGACAGGCGGCAGCACGAAGGGCACGACGCTCGCGTACGGCGATTGGGGTCTGCGCATCAAGGGCGAGGGCGTGCGCCTCTCCGCGAAGCAGCTCACCAGCGCGGAGGAGGTCATCAAGCGCAAGATCAAAGTCGTCAAGGGTGCGAAGGTCTACCTGCGCGTGTTCCCCGACATCCCGGTGTGCATAAAGGTGCGCGGCGTGCTGTGTGCAAGCGCTTGGTGTCCTAAGCGCGGTGCGTGTGCAGGGGAACGAGACGCGTATGGGTAAAGGGAAGGGCACGTTTGAGTTCTGGGCGACGCGGTGCGCTGGCTTCCTCGCTCGTTCGCGCACGGCGCATGCTCACCAGCTCCCCTTAGCGTGCCGACAGGGCGTGTCATCTTTGAAATCGGCGGCGCACCCATTCGCGAAGAGTTGGCCCGGGACGGTGTGTGGCCTGCGTCTGCCTGCGTGACCCTCGCTGACGTAGATCTTGTGCAGCACTGCGACAGGCGGGCAATAAACTGCCGACGATCATGGAGTTCATCGACAAGAAGACGCCTCCGCGGTTGGGCAGTCTCATCATGACTCCAGATGTGGTCGCAGCGGAGCAGCCATCGTTGGTAGCTACGCCCTAGTCCACTTGTTAGCCTCATCCTTGTAATGAGTGAGTATCAGCTCGCATGACCCCCTGGCTGCTCATGCGACGACGTATCTAATTCGCGTATCGACTGGCACATCATTGCCAACCAGCCAGTAGTACATGCCAATTACGCCGTGCAGCGTGGTACTGGCTTGTGCCCGTGGCCAGCATGACGGCTCCACCTACACCTCAGGAATGCCCGACCCTTCACGCGCTGCCTGTGTCATTCATTGTTGGGCTATCCATTTGCAAGACGTAGAAAGTTCGTTGACAATATATGTGATAAATGTAAATAATGTAAGTTATTACTCCGATTAGTCCCCTCTGCTCCCACTACAGCGCCATCCACCCAGTTCTCCGGCTACATCCACTCATAGCTGAGCGTTTATAAGCCTCGCGCGGCGAAGCGCCTCGCTGCCCTGCCAACTGCAGAGGCATCCCGATGCCCGAGAGCTGTCCGGCCTCGGGCTCATTGCCAAAAACGGGCACTGCCCAGATCTCTTCAAACCAGCACCAGAGCCGTCCTCACCGCCGCCCGCCGTCCACGAAGTCGAGCGCAGAATCGAGCTTGCTGACGAGGCGCTCCGGGCTGAATGCCTTCGCCTTGGCGAGCATCCCGCCCGAGCGCTTATCCTTGAGCTCAGGCTCAATGACCGCGACGCGTGCGCTCGTGCGAGTTGCCGTGCGCTCTAGCTCCGCGTCGGGCACGATGGTGTCCGTGTGCCCCGCGCTGCGCACCGTGCGCCCGCTGCTGCCAGACGCCTGCGAGCGGAGAGTGCCGCCGGTGTCCGCCGCGGACACGATGCTCATGATCGTCGATGTCGGCGACATGGCGGAGCGCGACGACGTCGCGCTGACCACGCGCTCGCGCTTCTTCCCGGACGAGGAGGACTTGATGCCCTTCTTGCTGTTGCTCGCCAAGCCCTCATGCAGCACCTCCATCGCGCGCGGCACGCCGCGGCCGCGCCCGTCCTCGTTCGCCGCAGTGAGCGAGCGCGCGCGGATGATGCCCCCAACGGATACGGTCGACGTCGTCACGCCCGTCGCGGGCATCGCCATCACGGACGGCGTCGTGAGCAGCGCAGGCGCGTGCGCCGAGAGTGCCTCCATTCCGCCGGGGATGTCGGACAGTGGCGTGAACTGGTGCGCAGGCGCAGATGCCGGCGTCACGCCGTACGTCGGCGCGGACAACGACATCGAGGGCGCAGACGCACGCTCGCGTGGCTGCCGGTAGAACGCCTCCAGGTCGGGCGAAGTGACGTTGGAGAGCGCAGATGGTGGAGCGTAGCGTCGGCGGGGCGTCGTGTCGTCGTCGGGGTAAATCTGCTTGTTCGCGCGAGTCTGGCGCGCGAGGTCGCGCATCCAGCCATCCCACTCGAGCTCGCAATCGCTGAAGTCGTCGTCTTCGTCCGCATCTGGTTCGTACCCGTGGCCATTGCTTCCCGATGCCTCGGAGCTGCTCCCACGCCGAGGTGTGCTGGCCACAAAGTCGCGTCTTCGTCGGCCGTGGACGTTTGAGTCGACAGCGCCCCCGCCCCCGATGATCCAGCTCAACGCAGAGCCGACGCCACCGAGCCCTGCGATGTGCGCTCGCTTTGCCACTTCCGTGCGCCATTCGGGGTACGGGTATGGCGGGCGGCGGGGATCGTGGCCGTACGAGGAGGAAGATGACGAGGAAGAGACGTATGGGAAGGCTGCGTTGGGTAGCAAGTACCCCGGGATGAAGGTTGACGTGACACTGTCCGAGCCGAAGCGATGGAGTATGCGGAGGAAATTGGATTGAGCTGTCAGGGCAAATGAGTGAGTATTCGGGAGGCAGATAGCGAAAGTAGAACAAACCGGCTTCGTTGATCATGTCGAGGATGAGCCAGATTCCTTCGGACCCGTCGCCGATATTGAGGTCGTGCCAGAAACTCTCTGCGTTTATTTCCCCGTCACGCTTGATGTCTCGTGGATCATAGCCACTGCTCCGAATGCGATCGCTGTCCGCAGTCATCTTGCGGGATTTGAGCGCATCTTCCTTAGACCCACGGCGCGCCCACTGCGGTGCGGTGGCCGTCGTCTGTTCCTCGGGCTCACGCGGGATGGTGCTACCGCTCCATGGATCGAGCCATGCGTCCTGTGTGGGTGACGCTGTGGGGTCCTTGCTTAGGAAAGGCTGGTCTACGGCGCTGTTGGGCGGCGGCGGCGGCGGCATGTCCGCGGTGCGGAACTTGGCGCACACGACGTATGCACTGGACTTCTGCCCGGCGGCGTGGACGACATCTTCTGCGCCACGTAGCGTTGTGAGGGCGGTGAGGGAGCATGAATGCACGGGAGTCAAGTCCTGAGAGTGCGCGTGGGTATGATGGGGGTGGAAGCGCGGGGCGTGGGCACTCACCGACTTGTTTTTGTACAAATTGAGCATCCCGTGGTGGATGATGAGCCATCGATCCCGCCATTCGAGCTTGGTCTTCTTGCGCTTCCTGATGGACGCACCTTGTTTGCTGTCGCCAGGGCTCCATGGCTCAATGCCGTCTCTGGGCCGCCTGGATATCGACTTGTGGGCCATGGTATCCGGCCTGCTCTTGGCGTCTCTGTCCTTTGTAGAGAGAACATCCTTCTCGCTGATGATAACACGGAGGGCCCTGACCTTGACCTCGAAGTAGGGCTGTACGTACTCGAGCATGATCTCACGCGGGAGGCGGACGATCGTGTTGGGCGGGTGGAGCTCGAGCAGCTCGTTTGGACGGAGACGGTACCATGAGAGCGTGTACTCTTCTTCGAGCAGCTGGCCGGTGGAGAAGGTGACGAGGGAGTAGAGACGTGTGTCCGGGGGCGGAGGCGGGACGTCGGGGACGGTGTGAGAGGAGGACGCGGAGGGCTGCTTGCGGTAGCTGGGCGTGTGGTCGAGGGGGAAAACATCCGTGTCGGAGTCAAACTCGCGATCGTCGTCAAAGGAACTGTCGGTCTCGCGGTCGAGCGAGGAGCGGGAGGGGAAGACGGAGGCAAATGTGATGGGGGAGACGGAGCGGTGGCGGGTGTGGGGTGGATCAGAGTCGGGGGAGTCGTCAGAGGCGAGCTTTGCGAGGATGAATTTTTTGATTTGGGATATCTTCCAAGCGGGCTCGAGGGAGATGGTGAGCCATTGGTCTGAGGCGACTGTGTGTTGCGGGCGATGGATGTGAGTGACGGTGAGCAGCGACGAGGAGAGGACTGGGACGACGTACCGACTCGACAGGCCAGCGGGAGGAGGGCCTGCGGTGGGTCGCCGGAGAGCATCGCGGTGGCGGACGGAGCTGAGAGGACTGCGAGTGCCACTTTGAATTGCAGCGCGTGCGGTCGATCGGCCCGACGTCGACCACGATCATGGCAGCCGCCCGTCGCACTGGCAGCATCCGCGTCCTGTCCTCGCTCCTGCACGGCAGCAACAGCTTCGTCCACCTCAGGACACACGACGACAGCTCAGAGCAGGCAGGCTACTCGTATCTCTCCACCCTCCTCACCACACACGTCCACTCCCCCGTCGCCGTCGCTGGCCACATCCACCCCGCACGCGTCGACATCCTCGTCGTCACCGCCAGCTCTCGCCCGTCGTCCTCGTTCCACATCCATCAGCTGCCCTGCCACTCTGCTTCATCACCTGCTCTCCATGACTTGGAACTCAAATTGTCTCCGTGAGCCGCGTTCTGCTCGCATCCGACCTCAGCCTCACGTCGGCCCGTAGCTACGACGGAGACATCGCCGCCCATGTTCTCGACCTCTTCCACATGATTCGTGCCTCCCAGTCGTCTCAAGACGATATCAGTGCTAGATTGAACTGCTTCCTGCGCTTCGTTGTCCGCCGCTCTCACCGCGCCATTGCCTCCCGTTTCCAGGACGCACACGCACACTGGTCTGGTCACAGCCCTATAGACATCCTCCAATCCGACTGGTCCACGCCACACGACCTCCCACCAGCCTCCTTCAAGCTGCCCCCCGCCCTCAGAGATTGTCTCGCCCGCTTCGGTCTTCACACGGACGCCGAGAACACCTACCGCGTTGACGTACAGAATCTCCAGTTATGGAAGACTGCTTTCGCCAGCCTATACCGCGACGTAGAAAGCGGTCTACTCAACCCGCCTGTCGAGGGCTCGTCGAAACCCGCAATAAAGACACACATTCCCGACGGAGACATTGCCCCACTGGCCGAGGCCTTCCGTCGGCTCTCGCTCCTCCTGTTCAGCAAGCTCGCTGATGCTATCTTCTCGATACCATCTCTGAGCGATCGTTTCCTCAAATTGAGGCCGAACACAGGTCTGTCGCCGCGCATCCAGTCGTAACACGAATTGATAATCAACGGACCCTAGTGTCGAAGATCGGCAGCTATATCGGCTCGGAGACAAACGAGATATACAACTATTCGTCGGAACTGGAGGGGGCTGGCGCCCACGCGCTCCGCTACCTGAGGCTCTGCTGCGCGCACGTCACCGCCGCGCGGTTCGTCTTCCTCCACCCTGCGTTCCAGCAGCGCCTTCCGCTCCGCATTCGCCTGGTGACCTACCCCCCGGCGGACCCGCGTCCCAGCCCGGCGTGCATTGACGATCTTAGGGCCGGCATCACGGATGACTCGCCAAATTCAGCCAATGCCATTGCCGCGCTGGAGACTGTGCGAGAGGAGGTCCGACATGGGACCCTCCATCCTGAGGCTGTTATCCTCGCATTGGCGCACGCCAGCTTGCCAGGAGAAGCCGCCGCGGACCCGCCTCCCGCCGGCTTTGTGGAGACTGCGCATGCGCTCGCCCACTTCTTTCATGAGGCACGCCACTCTGCTCTTCGTTCATAGTATTGATGTCAACATATCACTGCGCAGGACGAATCCGTATCGGTGGGCATGCATCAAGACTGCTGCCCATCTTGCGCGATGTTGAATATTGACCTATCCGAAGGGGATTATCCGGATATCTTCTTCTCGCCGGGCCATGGAACGGCCGTTCCCTGGACGCCTCCGCCGGGTTTACCGTCGTGGGTGCTGAAGGAGGGACTGCAAGATCGCGTAGCGCTGCTGCAGAGTCAGTATCTGTCTGCGTGGGACACACATCGTTTGAGTATGCCGGCTGCGGTGTGATAATATACAGATGACAGTGCACAGATTGGGGCTTGCGGGCTGTGGATAATTTGAACTAGACCTTTGTCATTGGTGCTCCTTCGCGGCGCGCTTCTGCGGCATCGGCCCCATGGTCCAGGCATGTATACTTACGGTTATGTTCTAGTGAAGAGCATCCCACGTACGTCTTTCAAGAGACGAAGCCACGGAAATCTATTCTTAAGCGCACGTGTGGCAGGTAGGCCATTGTCTCGCTGGCTCTCTTGTCAGCATCCCCTGTTAGCACATAACTAACTCATTCCCTCCGATTGCCCTTTGAGTCAAGCCTCAACATCGTCGATTGACATTTTTGTAGATGGACAAGTTGTCTCGCGTCGTCGCGTCCCCTTCTTGACTGATCATGACTGTCATGAATTGTCTGATGGCTCTATTACAAAACGTACACTTCGCTATGCCTAACCGCCCCTTCAGCAGCCCGATGGAACCGTGGTGTCGTCGCTGTGGCTTGCGGCATTCACACCCAGCCCTCGGCTGGCGAATGTTCTCCAGAGCAAGCACTTGTTGGCACCATTGTAGCGGTTCGCGTCCGCCTGGATCCAGGCATCGCGCGCAGTCAAGACTGTCACAGAGCATGAGATCGGGTGCCAGCATCAGAAACCAGTCTCACGTACATGTGGGGTTGCATGGTTGGAGTGCAAGTGAGTCGATGAACAGGTGGAGCCACACGACGTTGCCCTCGGTAGTCCTGTTTACATTCAGCACCTGATTTTGATGAAGCATACGCGGCCAACAAGACTTACGTCGGATCCGTGCGGGCGGTTTCAGACCAGCCGTACGTAGTAACGAGGGCTGCGTGTACATTGTGCAGTATGTTAGCCCATACCTCACCGATACCTGTACGCCGCAGCAGTGTCAGAATGAAAACAAGGCACTGCACTGCCGCACGCACTATGCACTTCGGAGATTGTCCTCAATGACGAGTATCGCAGCGGGTTTATCGTCCTGCCAAGCACACTGGCGTTAGCTCCAGGCTTATTTCGAACTAGGAAGACTCCTACGCGGATGTGGAGTACGGATGCGTTCGGACGCCAGCAGTATTGTTAAGAACATACCTTAACAAAGGGTGAATGTCAGAAGATGGAACAAAGAGCATAGCAGGAAGCACGTACGTCCCCGTAGTGAAGTCTGTTACCGTAGCTTTCTGCTCATTCCAGCTGGAAGTAAGGGTTAAAGAAGCCGGCGGGTGGACATGGGTGGGAACAATACACACTCCGCAAAGGCATCGGACCATCCCTCGCCCAAACCACCGGCCTCAGTGGTCTGCAGGCAACGCGCGGTGCCGCCACCAGTGAGGCGGTTCGAGATGCCGTGCGTATTCTCGTGGGTGACGATGTCATTCGACAGAGCGCCGTCGCGCCCAGGCTATGAATAACGGGTGAGCAAACATTGAGAAGATGAAAGAGATTCAGACTCACGCTCGTGATATCGAATAGGTACATGCGCATAGCACCAGATTGGCCACTGCGCAGAAGATGTAAGCAGCGTTTAGATCATCTGGACATCAGTGGAAACCCACTCTGGAGGCGTCGAGAAGTCCGCGTTGTCTGTGCCCGCGCTGTCCTGCACGCTAACCGTCACGCGATCGCTGCCCTTTCCACCGTTTCCGAAGTTGTTAGTTTGGAAGTTGAAGGCAGACTCCGTGAAACCGTAACGATACGAGATGTCGTGAACCGAGTTGACGATGTAGAATGCGTTCGTGACAGCGGCATGGATGTTGTCGGCGACGGTCGGAGCCTGGGCGGCATTCTGCGTGTAGTTGAAGATCAAGGGCGAGGACGAGGCGGCGGTGGTCCCCGTTGACTGTGAGCTCTTGTACGCAATGGCGTTGTTTCCTCTAGTATATTTGGGATATCAGCAGAGAAACCAAGGCGGACGGACGCAATACTGACGCCGTGATGGTCGTGGACGTGGTCCCATCGTTATGCCAGCCGTCAGGCGAGGCCAAAGGATCCTGAGGGTCGACCAGGGTTGCAAAACCGTCATTCGGGGACTGCTCCTGGATGGGAATAACCCGGTACTGGTTACAGTGACACTATCAGCAATGCTCCATCTAGTCACACTGTTGTGCTACTTACCGTAGCCTTAGCGACAAAGTCAGTGATCGAGAGGACCTTGTTCGCGTGCGCGTCGACAAACGCCTCCACCCACGCTCCTGTGGCCTCATTCTGGATCTGCACGACGTGTGTGAGAGCAACGGTCTTGTCTTCAAGGACCAGGAACTCGAGCGTGGCAGGGATATCGTTGTATTTGCCATCGAGCGTCTTCTCCGCGGTGGCGATAGCGTCCTCGAGGGACACAGTCGGCGCATGGCTCGCGATCTTGGCTGTTGAGATAAGCATAGCAAGGTGAGATTTCAAAGAAGCTAAATGGAAAGGCTGGCTATAGCATACCGGGCTTCACGAACGATGAGCCGAACGCGACCACCTTTCCGTCGTGGTTGAAGGCGACATTGGCGACAGCGTTGGCAAAAGGAACACCGTTCTGTGGGCACACGAGTGAGAAAATCAAATGCTCGACAAGCATCGAGACCACGTACGCTCTGCTGCTTGACCCACGCATTCTTCGTCGCCTCGCCCTCGAAGCTGGAGCGGAAATGCACTGCGTCCTGCCCAACGCTGAGTTTGCTGCCGACGAACGAGATGGCAGCATCCTTCACGTCGAAGCCATCGCGCTTCGCCAGAGGGTGATCAAGGCCCTCTGTGCCGAACGTCTGCAACCATATACTCATGAAAACTGCTCGATCTCCAGCTGGAGGGCGTGCTTACCTCGTACGTGGACTCGGGGTGGAAGGCCTGCAGCTCGAAAGTCGCGTCCCGGCCGACGAGATGCGTGCGGTGCGTCGTGTGCCGGGTGTCGACGGGCCAAGGGGCAGCGGCGGCGCCGGACGCATAGAGCACAGCCACGAGCACTGAGGTCAAGAACTTTGCGAAGCGTGCCATGTCGAGGACGCTGCTGCTTGTGAGTCGCTGGTACGGAAGACGACCTGGACAAAGCTGCGGGGCAGTTGTCTGGCGGATCGTGATGTCCGTGCGGCCCTTTATACCGCGCGTCGACGACAGATAGCTCCCGTAGACTAGATCGCTGCATGCTGCTGACCATGATAACACGCAAAGCACGACGCATGAGTCGCGTGGTCATCCTGGAAGGCCGAGATCATCCTGCAGAACAGCGGAGCGTCTATAACGGAACAAACCCCCATGAAGCACGCTGAACCGAGCCGCGAAAGAATGCGCGGCAGTTGGTAGATTCCAAGTCCGGGACCGGGAGGCTGTGATGCCAAGAGAAGAAGAGCGGCAGATCATGAGGGAGGCAGGTACCCGTGTAGTGTTGTGAGGTTCACTGCCAAGGCGGAGAGCCTGGCCGCTACTGAGGCATACCTGCGTGGGTAAGTAGTATGCGTGCTAGTGACTGCAATATCTCGAGTGATAATGGCGGTGACACGCGCATCGCGCTCGCCTCATTGCGTGCTTGATAAATAAATCAGAAATCGAGGATAGGCGCATGGACATGGCACGACGGGCGTCGACCATGCATGCGACACCATGCGGTTCCACACTTCCACTTCCGAGCGTGTGGTACACGGACCACGGTGCGCGTGGCGTCAGCCCTTTAGGGCTGTGTATCGGCGAGTTGAGTAACTCCTGCCACCCTATGTAGGACGTCGAAGTCAGAACCCGGCATAGGATTGAATGAAAGATAAAGTCACCAAAGGCGTGGCTGTCTTTGATGTCTGCGAGCCAAATCCATTTGGACAGCTGCGCAGAGGTCGCTGGTTTCTATAGGCACCTATGCATCATGATGAATGTCTTTGGATCATCGCCGTTGCTGTTCCGGAGTCTTCACTGAGTGCAGACCGCTGTTCAACGTGAACACGGTGCACAAACTGCGATGAGGGCTAGATAGGTATCGTGGTGAGCCGATCATCTGTGGAGGTGAGCGCGAGGGTACTAAGTATCACCGTACCGTTGTGCTCCGAGTCGGAATGGCTTATACAGATTTTCGTAAGAGAACTTACGTACTTGTGGCCGCGTGGCAACGCAGATACAGCCCCCATGAGCCTAAGGAGCCACTTGACGGAACACAACTAAATCTCGTATATATATGCTCTCGCATACACCACCTATCAGAGTCATTTGTATCGTACATATATAAAGAGGGCGCCGTGCCAGCCACAAATTACCGGGGACTACTTAGTGCTCGGACTCCAGGGCAGCCAAGCTGTCAACAAGATCGTCCATGACATCTCTCTGCTTTGGTGGCTCATGCAGGCCCCCATCCGCCGCAGCCGAGCCTGAGGACTGGCTGGACACTGCGCGCACAGGGACGAGGGGCGCCATGGGATCGAAACCGGGCGCAATGCGTCGCAGTGCCTCGCGTTTCCGCCGCTCTTTCTCGTCGTCCCGCGCGCGCAGGTACGCTTCTCTGCGCGCAGCATGCGCGGCGATCGTCTTACGCCGCGTCGACTCGAGCATTACAATGTGTGGCTCGAGGGTGAAGGGGTAGACGAACTGTGGGCAACGAGTCAAGCGCGGGTTGAGAAGGCGGAGGGGCACACACGTATGGGGTCACGCTTTCGGGAAGCGGATGGATATCTGGTGGCAATTCAACCTGTATGAGACTCTTCAGCATGCTATGCATTTTTATGCGCCCGATAGGATCCTTACAGGCCGGGGTAGCCGCAAGCTGGGCGACTTGATCAGAGGCACATGAGCAGCGGCTGCGTACTGCGATTTGGCTGTCGCGCTTCAGTTATGATTTGGGGAGGATATGCCATCAAAGAGACCTGCATTGGTCGTGGGCCATCGAAGGTCACTATGGTGGGAGGAATATGTGTAAGTACTAGCCTTTCTACTTACGAGGTGCAAGTCGTAGGACAGATTGAAACTCCGACTCGGCTTGCGTACTATAGTACTACTACTCACTAGTAGCATCGACTTGTACATATCATCGATCTTCCACCACGTTCAGTCTACCTCTAGGACACGAATCTTTAGTATCACCCGCCTCGCTTTTGCCGAGTGCGCGAGCTTCAACTGCTGAATTATCCTGGGCCCTTTCCCCTACTACGCCAACCGCCAGACATCTGTCTTCTCTGGCGCCGCAATAACCGCCTCCCAGCCCCCATCCTCGCCCGTCTCCGCGAACGTCATCAGCATCGCCTTTTGCGCCCAGTTGACCGCCTCCTCCCGCTCGCTCTGCATACAATATGCACGCGCGAGCAACCCTGCGACCGGCCGCCAAATATCCGGATTATCCAGCCCCTCCTGCCGCAGCAGCTTCACGGTGTCCAGCAGCTCGCGCACGTTCGGCGCGCGCGCGACGTACGCCTCCGTGGTGACAACGGCGCGCGTGACGTTCAACCTGTCCCGCGCCCTGTCGCTCGTCGGGCGGCAGGCTGCACACTGCACACCTGCATCTGAAGCTGTACTTCTCGCGCAGGATCTGCTGGCGCTCGGCGTACGGCAAGCAGGTGTCCAGGTACGTGATCGTGATCTCCTCGCCGGGTGCGATGGCGCGCAGAGCGCGCAACTCGCCGGCGAACAGCGCGAGGTCCCAGCGGTACACGGCGTTAGGGCTGCAGCTGCATATCCCGATGGCGCAGTGAGGAGAGCTATCGGGGGTGGCAGATAGAACGCGCGCACCTGTGGTTTACACGGGACATGTCGTTGAACACGCCGCCGTAGTGCCCGACCTCAGGCTGACCTGGCATCGTGCCGATACTCATCATGTTCGTGTTTATTATTCCCTTCGTCTGCGACATACTGTTGGACTTGCAATTGTGAAGGGAGAGGAGCTCGCCCCGGGCGTGAAGCGGCATCAAAGAGACCAACGTTTCATGGCTGTCGTGGTCTTGCACTGGCAATAATAGTGGCATGGTGAGGAGCGGCCGCTCGTACACGATGACGAGGCCCGGCGTCAATGGCATCGCCGCGAACATGCCCTTGCTCTTCCCCGGGACAGCGCGTATCTCGTAGTGGGGCCACGGGATGCGTCCCCAGCCTACAAGACCGCCTGGGCGTGCAAGGAGGCGGTCTTTAAGGTCCGGCCAGTAGACCAGGAAGGTCGACTCGTCCGGTGGGATGTAGCAGCGCAGGCGGAAGTCGGGATCGGCTTGTATCTTCTTGAGAAGGACATCGAGGCACTTTTCTGCGGACCACTTAGGTTCTGGAGCACATACGGGATGTGCAGGGATCTGGATGGTGGTTGAGGAAGGCGAGGCTGGCCGGGTGTCGGCGACGGGTGGGTCTGGAGTTGGGTTGCTGGCAACTATTGCCTGCGGCCGGTCGTTGACGCGAGTCTTGACATCTCGAGCGCGTTTTACGCTGTCCAAGAGGAAGCCACGACGCATGTCGGCTGCGTGGCCATGAGCCGAAATAAGATTCGGTACGTTGGAAAGCGACAGACCTGGGCGCGAGGCAATTGCGAGGCGACGGCGACATCGCGTCTGTGCGTCCGGGGCTCTTAAATAGTGTTCAGAGGACGTACACTCATGTCAGGTGGACGGAAGACGGCCGATCCGAGCGATCGTCGCTGCCACGAGCAAGCCGTTCAGTCGCCTTGATCTGCCTCGACGGCTGCCAACAATTCTCAATCTCAAAACATTCAATTCGAGAGGATACCCCAATATTTTTGTACAAGTATGATGTTACAAATGTCCTCTAGAGATGTTACAGTGATAAATTGACGATACATTGTCCCTTGAGATCTAAGACTTTGGCGCCTCCGCTGCAGCACCATTCCTATGAACATGGTATATCAGCAAGCATACAGACGGACAGATAGCATGACTCTCACGTCTTCTTGTCTCCGCTGGTTCCAACAGAATGCATGAGTACGGAAGCAGGCGCTCGGATGAAAGAATCTCGCACCTGGTTTGGAAACGGAAAACGTCCTCATCACCTGCGCGCTCGTGAACAAGCGTCAGTCGCCTCAGGTTGGTCAAGAAATCTTCCTGCTTCTGGTTCTTCATTCCACGCTGCACAGTTAACCCAATCAGTCCAGCACTTTTCCAAGGGCTGTCATTGAACACATACCTTCGACTTGCCTAGATTGTCAAGGTACTGTGCGACGGTCTGTAAGGGCATCGTACGTCCACAACCAATCGCGGAAGCTTACCGTGATTTTGTTCAGGATGAAGTAACTAGCGGAGAAAGCATGAGCAATAACCGACCACTTCGATAGGCGAGACTTACACCAATGCAGCAATCACCGTGACGCCGAAGGAGAACGCCCACACACGGATAACCGTAACAATATCGGTGTGTCTGACATCAGCTCCGTCAGCTCTTCGACCATTACCTAGGAACGAACAGGATCACTCGCCCATTGTGTGCCGCTGGGCCCGAGATCCATCCGAACAAGCAGAAGATGCTGGCAAGGATATCGATCGCAAGAATTGCGCAGACCTATCACTCATTGTGAACACAAGAGCGGAAAGTTTAAGGGGGTGACATACTAGCTGCCAGGACGGCCAAGTTTCTGGCCCGCGTGTCACGAAGATGAGCCAGTTTTCCGTCAGGGATACTTCGAGGAACAAGATCTCCTGAATGCTGCCATAGTTCTGGATGACGCCGCCGTTGTCTATGAACAGTGTCCCGCGCAAGACCCACGTCCCTTCGTGCACATGGTCAGCTACTAAATGACCTCACTCTCCAATATATGCGCGCACCTCCGGCTAGAATCAGACCCAACATCGTCGAGATGATCCAAATCTTCGGAAGCTGCCACTCCACGGGACCTTTAGCATAAGGAGCCCTGTCATAGGCGATAGCGATAGTTCCAAGATCCGCAAATAGAGCGATGAAGACGATCAGGTCTGCGCGGATGGTCTCGTTCAAGATGATCATGGACAGGCACTGGAAGAAGGGTATTCAAGACGCAGCCGACATCAGTGAACGTAGTGCGTACGAGGTAAATTTCAAGGTGCAGGCAGAGCGCGATACGATAGACGATATACGCTGGAAGAGGAGGCTGTCAGCAGCGATGGATCACGTCACAGTCAAGTGCCTACCTTTCATCCGATGGAAGATCTGCCGAGCCACCTTGATCGCTGTGATGATAGTCGACAAACCTTCGTCGAGGAATACGACATCCTGTCAAAGAACTGATGAGACATGGCAGTCTTAAACCGACGAGGGACTTACAGCTGCACTACGAGCCGCATCCGAAGCACCCTGCACAGCGATTCCACAGTCGGCCTATTGCACCCGGTGTGAGCAAGATATCGCACAAGGTGTGAACGTTACGCACGCGTTTCAAAGACGGAGCATCATTGACACCTCGATAACATCTTTCAATATACGCACATTGATAATATGCATACGTGACACCTACCATCACCAGTCATGGCCGTCAAATGGCCACGATTCTGCAGCATTTCGACGACTTGGTATTTCTGCCCATCTATCAATCTTCACCTGGGGGAAAATAATCAAGGTGGCTCACGTGTTCCGGTGCGACCTCCGCAAATCCATCGGCACTCTCGACGAAGTCGTGAACCTACCAGCTGGCACATCAATGCAAAGGTCACAAGGAGTACAAAAACCCGTACATCCGAGCCAGACATTCCCCCGGTAATCAAGCGCTCCGAATCATACACATTCGTTCCAAGCGCAAGCTGCTTACAGGTCTCTTTGGCGATAGCCACAGCATCGCCGGTAAGCATCTTGACGCGCACACCGAGCTCGCCAGCCTCTGCGATGGTCTGCGCAGTATCTGAGCGAGGAGGATCGAACCTAAAATGAAGTCACACTGAAATCAGTACCAAGAAAAATAGACGTGTAGCAAGACACCCACATTGGTAAAAGCCCCAACAACTCCCATTTTCCTCCATCTTCCTGACATGCAATGCCCAGTGTTCGGAAGCCGCGGCGTGCAAACTCTTGGGTCTGCTGGCGGTAATGTTCCTGAACTTCATGGGGCGGCTGAGTTAAGCGCAAGATCCTGTAGTGCAGAGCGTTGTCCTGAGTTCAGTTGATAGCTGGATTGGAACTGGGACTTACGCATTCGGTGCACCTTTGGCGGCGGTGTATTTCTTGCCATCCTTTTCGACCTCAGCAGTGATACGCTTGGATACTGGGTCGAAAGGCGTGAATTTGTGCGTGACCCAACCGCCTGTGAGCATCTCCCTCGCTTTGGGGTAATCCTAGAACACAATGAATCCGTCAGGCGCGATACTGCAAGGCGAAGAGACTGCCCACCTTCAACGTGACGACGGTGACCTTGTCGATAGGGTCAAGTGCCTTGATATTGTGGGATGAAGCGAGCACGGCGACTGTCAGCCTGTTTCCCGCATGTCAATATTATGAAGTAAGCGTCCAAGAACATCTCACATCCAGTTGAGGTCGACACCATCGGATGGCCATGCTAAGCGTCAGATAGATGAGAAGAAAGTTAGATACTGAAAAAGCCGGAGGACAAGGATGCAACTGACGTTCGTGAACGCTCAGCTGATTAGCTGTCAGAGTACCCGTCTTGTCCGTACACAGTATATCCACGCCGGCGAGCGACTCAATGGCGGTAAGCTTCTGCACAATCGCCTCGCGCCTAGCCAGGAATGCAGCACCGACGGCCATCGTGGTAGTTGTAACGCAGGGAAGACCGACCGGAACACCGATGATCTACGCGGAGGTTAGTTACTCTTCCTAACGGAGTACGCCAACTGACTCACGAGGAATATAAGCGTGTACACCAATAGGTTGTTATCGGCGGGAGTAGCAAGTGGCACTCCGCGGAAGAAACCACCGATCCAAACCGCCATGAGCCATATGATGACACTAAGGTTGCATTGAGCAAAGTCCAGGAATGACGCAGTGAGGAACGCACAGTACGAGCAGAGTAGTTCCGATGGTCGACATCACGCGTTGGAAGTGCCCAGGGCCGGTGCCGCCGGTGACGAGGCGCGCGGTGCGTCCGACAAACGACTGCTTGGCGATATCTGTGATGACTATGTAACATTTGCCGCGTTTTGTACCCGTCGTGTAGTAGACTATGTCACCGATGACTGCAATCCAAGCGGTGTTAATTATGCAGCGGATCGTGAGAACGATGCTTACATTTGTCGACCGCCAGAGACTCGCCAGTAATTGCACTCTGGTCGACAGACAACACGCTAGGACCTTTGTCGACTTTGATCGGCCCGTCAGGACCATCATCCTCATCGTTGGCATGCTCCTTTTCGTCCGACTTGCTGCTGGAGGCATCGCCGTTCGCAGCCTTGGCCGGCGCTTTCTTTCCGCCTTGCTTGGAGAGTTCGCGCTTATCCAGTATGCTCTTAGCCTGAGAACGGTCCTTATCTTCGTATGAAGCTAAAATCTGATAAGCAGCGGCAGAAGTCAGCAATCCATGCGACGTGACTATGACAGAACTAATACCCTCCCATCGGCCGGAATGGTCTGGCCTTCCTCAATCACGACAATATCACCAGGTACTATCTCACGGGCTTCCATCTCAAACTCCTTCCCGCCGCGAACGACGGTGGCCTTCATGGCGATGCCGGCCTTGAGCTGCTCGACGATGTCGCCGGCCTGCTTCTCCTGATACCATCCCACGAACGCATTGAGGGCCAAAATACCGATCTGTGGACGCGACGTGAGCATCCGCCAAGAGGGGTGCGACAGGTTACACGTACGATGACACCGAAATCAATCCAGTCGCGTAGACCAGCTGCCAGGAGCACAGCAAGCTCCATAACTGCGAGCACGTGCTGTCAACAAGGCAACGAACACGTGAGCTGAAATTGCCCCACCATAGAGAATCGGTCCTCGGAAGTAGCCAATAAATTGGACGATGGGATTCTGCCGCGGGCTACATAGCGTATCATGAACGATATTGAAGGGGACACTAGCGGTCAGGCGCACCTCTCGAGTTCATTGTAGCCGAAGCGCGATCTGCGAGAGGTGGCGTCGTTCTCGGCCAAGCCTTGAGTCATGTCGGTGTCGAGCCAGGCCGGAGGAACATTGGTGGACTCCTCCCGCTTGACGGGGACGCGCTTCCACGGTGCATACCATAGGCGTTTGGTCTCTTGCTCGCCTTCGTCGTCGTCTCCATCGTCGTGTTTGTGCTTCTCGCGCTTCGCCTCGACGTCGATAAACTTCAGGAGCTTTGTGTACTCGTCGGCGTGTTCGTCGATGTTTTCGTCGTCGTCGTCGTCGTCGGCATCGGGGTCTCTGGCGTTGCGCGCCTTCTCTTCCTCGGGGCTGCCCTTCTCGACGTCGCGGTCAAGGCCTCTGTTGGTCTCGGAAACGTTGGCGGCGGCGCGGCCCTGGACGTCCCCGGTCGAGGCAAACATGCTGAGCGGTCTTGGCGGGATGGACTCGGAAGAGGGGGAAAGGACTCCAGTTGCAAACCCGTGGGGCGTTTTGAACTTGAGCTTGAGGGGCAATGACGTCGATGGATTGCGGTCTGGTATTTATAGACAGAGGGCGCTGGCGGCATCGCGCTCGCCTGCAGCTGCATACTTATGTGGGGGACAACCTCCTTTACCTGACTGAATCCTACATATAGGAGCTGTGTTGTCCAAGAGCATCCGAGTGTCCAGAGCCTCGCCTCTTCGCGAGATTCCCACGGTCATACATTCATTTTACCCTATTTTACCCCAATGATACAGATTTGCTACATATAATCGACCCTTCAGAGCCTCAGCAGCCCGACGGAACCGTGCTGTCGTCGTTGTGGCTGGCGGCATTCACACCCAGTCCGCGGCTCGCAAAGGCGTTCCACAGCAAGCATGTGTTGGTACCATTGTAGCGGTTCGCGTCCGCCTGGATCCAGGCATTGCGCGCAGTCAAAACTGTCACAGAGCATGAGATCGGGTGCTAGCAGCAGAGACGAGCATCACGTACATGTGGGGTTGCATGGCTGGAGCGCCAGCGAGTCGATGAACAGGTGGAGGAAAACGACATTGCCCTCGGACGTCCTGGTTCCGCGCTCAGCAATGAGAAATGTGCAGATCAATTTCACTTACGTGGGATCCGTGCGGGCGGTTTCGGACCATCCAAGCGCAGAAACGAGCGAGGCGTACACATTGTGCAGGATGTTGGCCCACACCTCACCAATGTCTGGATATGTGTCAGTTTACAAGCAGGCGCATGACCGCACCGCTGCACGCACCGTGTACTTCGGTGAGCGTCCTCAGAGATGAGTAGCGCAGGGGGTTTGTCGTACTGCCAAGACCGTCAGCTCTAGGCATACCCGGAACAGGGGAGTCTCCTACGCGGATGTAGAGTACGGATGCGATCGGATGCCAGCGGCACGATTGACAACATATCTGGACAAATGCGACTGTCAGGAGATCGAACAAGGACACCGTGGGAAGCACGTACTGTCCAAGAACGTAGTCCTGCGTCGAGGCGCTCTTCTGCTCGTTCCAGCTGGTTAATTTGGTTAGATGATGCCCTAATTGTTGACACGAAAAAGCGATGACATACTCCGCAAAGGTATCGGACCAGCCCTCTCCCATACCACCGGCCTCAGTGGTCTGCAGGCAACGACCAGTGCCGCCACCAGTCAGGCGGTTCGAGATGCCGTGCGTGTTCTCGTGGGTGATGATGTCATTTTCCAGAGCGCCGTCACGCTGAGGCTATATTTCAAGGGGTCAGCAAGCAATGGGAGGACTTGGAACTTCCAGGCTCACGTTCGTGAGATCCCACAGGAACATGCGCATAGCACCTGATGTGCCACTGTGCAGAATGTGTAAGCGGCGCTCAGATCAACCGAGTGAGTGCTGAAACTTACTCAGCAGGCGTCGAGAAGTCGGCGTTGTCTGTGCCGGCGCTGTCCTGCACGCTGATCGTCACGCGATCGTTTCCCCTTCCACCGTTTCCGAAATTGTTGGTCTGGAAGTTGAAGGCAGACTCCGTGAACCCGTAACGATATGATATGTCGTGGATCGTGTTGACGATGTAAAACGCGTTCGTGACAGCAGCATGGACGTTCGCGGCGACGGTCGGAGCCTGGGTGGCATCCTGCGTGTAGTCGAAGATCAAGGGCGAGGACGAGGCGGCGGTGGTCCCAGTCGACTGAGAGCTCTTGAACGCAATGGCATTGTTGCCGCTAATTATGATATCAGCGGAGAAACCTGGACAAACGAACAATATTTACGCCGTTGTGGTTGTGGTTGTGGTCCCATCATTGTGCCAGCCGTCAGGCGAAGCCAGCAGATCCTGAGGGTCGTCCAGGAGCTCGAAACCCTCTAGGAGGGTCTCCTTTTGAATGGGAAGGACCCGGTACTGTATGCCCACTTAGTAAGGCAGCATCTTGGCATATCATACGTCCTGCTTACCGAAGCCTTAGTGACAAAGTCGGTGATCGATAGCACCTTGTTCGCGTGCGCGTCGACAAACGCCTCCACCCACGCTCCTGTGGCCTCATTCTGGATCTGCACGACGTGCGTGAGAGCAACGGTGTTATCATCCAGGACCAGGAACTCGAGCGTGGCGGGGAACTCGTTGAATTTCCCATCGAGAGTCTTCTCAGCGGTGGCAATGGCGTCCTCGAGGGACACGGTCGCCACGTGGCTCGCGATCTTGGCTGTCAAACATAGGATGAGAATTCACACAATGCTGATGAGAAAGTTGGCTATCGCGTACCAGGCTTCACGAACGATGAGCCGAACGCGACCACCTTTCCGTCGTGGTTGAAGGCGACATTGGCGACGGCGTTGGCAAAAGGAACACCGTTCTGTGGACGCGTGAGTGAGACGGAGACGGTCAACAAACATCGAAACCACGTACGCTCTGCTGCTTGACCCACGCATTCTTCGACGCCTCGCCCTCAAAGCCGGAGCGGAAGGTCACCGCATCGTGCCCGACGCTGAGCTTGCTGCCGACAAACGAGACGGTAGCATCCTTCAGGTCGAAACCATCGCGCTTCGCCAGAGGGTGGTCAAGGCCCTCTGTGCCGAACGTCTACAACCATATACTAATGAGAATTGCTCGATCTCCAGCTGGAGGGCGTGCTTACCTCGTACGTGGACTCGGGGTGGAAGGCCTGCAGCTCGACAGTCGCGTCCCGACCGACGAGGCGCGTGCGGTGCGTCGTGTGCCGGGTGTCGACGGGCCACGGGGCAGCGGTGGCGCCGGACGCGTAGAGCACAGCGACGAGCACTGAGGTCAAGAGCTTTGCGAAGCGTGCCATGTCGAGGATGCTGCTGCTTGCGAGTCGCTGGTACGGAAGTCGACCTAGACAAAGCTGCGGGGCAGTTGTCTGGTGAATCGTGACGTCCGTGCTGCCCTTTATACCGCTTCAACAACAGACGGCTAGAAAGTTGCATGCGGCTGAAGCATGATAATGGGACATAGCGCGTGGAACGTGTTCTATGTTGGGAAAGACGAGACGTCCGGTAGAAGATGCCGCCATACTAGGTCCCATACGAGCCATGTCGGACGTATGCTTCGTGGCGATGTATACGCTCACGCGAGCCGCGAGGAAACTACGTAGCTAGAGCCCGGGAGCGGGTGGCCCCGATGCCAAGACAAGGTGCCAAGACAAGAAGAGAGACAAGTCACGAGGAGGGAAGGCTTCTTCGCGACCGGCTTTGCCAGGTAACTCAGTCGCTCACCCACGGCTAGTTGGTAGCACACTTCAGATAAACGGAACACAGTGGATACAGCCACCTGGAGATGCGTGAGCGCGTGCATCCTGGCGATAACGAGGCAGTGTAGGGTAATGTGTGATGGTGCGCAGAAGGCATCGTATGTCGCAAGACATGGCTCCTCAGGCTGTCCAGCATGCACCAAGATTACTTGATATAATGGCCGCGAGTGTTAAGATTTGCGCTAAGAGGTTCACAAGGATGCGTGTAGTCTGGCCACCAATGAGTGGGCGAGTGTATGGGCGTGCTTTGAGACGATATCTCCGAAAGTGATGATTCAGATAGACAATAATTTAGTAGTAACACGCACCGCAATCGCGTCATTGATCATAAGGAGATATATTCACAATGGGAGCGCACGACTACTTAGATCTGTGCTAAGGTCAGCCATGGGGACAACGCGCACGACGAGCACTGACCATGCGGTCCGTTGCCTTCCTCTATGTTCCTCATCAGAGCGCGTGGATCATCGCACACGCGATTTCAGATTTCAGCTGCCTATGACGATCAGTACGATGTGAACCCTAGTACTTGTAGCGAAAAGGCGTCGAGGTCACTGACATGAAAAATAAAGTCCGAGCGCCGTGAGGCCATGACCAAAGATACTCATCAGACATGGTCGCCTGAGGATGTCTGCATGGCACTCACGAAATATGCGCGCCAATGGCTCTGGCCAGAACATCCATCTGCGCAGCCCTGTCTCTAAGGCGACCTATCAAAATGCCTTTCAATACCCTGAGATCCCCGTGGACCACCAGTTCACCATGCGAGTAGACTAGTATAGCTTTGAGCTGATCCTCAGGGAGGCTGTAGCGATGACTCCGAGGAACGTAGAGGAGTCGCAGAGGTGAGCGCGAGGAGCATTCCAAAGCTCACCGAGGCTCCCAGAGACACCTTTGATGAGTATCCGGCTTGATTACGGCCGCTTGATCTATTTCGGGCCTTCGCAACTAGAGACAAGATGCTCTCAGAGTTCTGGAAAGCACCCGGACACTCGTTCATGAGGGAGCAGAGGATTAGAGATATGGCAGGCTGGATGATGGGGCTCAACGTCAACGCGTCAACCTAGTCTCCGTTGCCGACCTCGCGCGGAAGACAGTCGTTCCGCCACTAGCGTCAACCCGGGTCAGTGGTCACTTCTGGGATTATCACCCAGCCGAGATATTTAGCGGAGTCTAAGAGCTTAGTGAATATATAATTGTTATAATCCGGTAGATGTGCCAGGTAACTTTGCTTGCGGGCCTTAGGCATTAGAATGATAAGTACCTCGTCACTCGCTTTCTCTTTGCTAAGCCTCTAAACTGGGCCTCGTCCGTTAAAGTAGGGACCAGTATGGATGATCCGGATACAGCCCGGATACTAATCCACGGATATTTCAGAACTCCGCCATCCGTGGATGGCGACCCGCACGTTATCCGTGGTTTGTGACCGACGACTCCCACGCTCATGGCGCGCGACGCCGGGTGCACGCTATGTCTCATTTTCTCGCTCAGAATCAGCTCAAATAAATATAACCAAGTGTCTGATAGGATGGTATAGAAAGAAAGAATGTAGTATAGTGGTTATGTGGATGCAAAGGAACTGTAAGAAGAGCCCGGACCAGTGTCCGAGATGTTCTGAACAGTCTCCGCACGTCGAATACCTGCCTGGCCGCTCATTTTCTTCTCGATGACTTCAACTGCACGGCTGACGCGGGGGAAAAGTGGTGTACCATCCCATGATCCAACCGCCATCTCAGCAATGAAAGTATTTGACGACATGTTGTGCTGCATAAAGTTGACCTCTCGCCGGCCATCGGAGAACGCCCGTTCTGTGTCGACAGATGATGCTATGGTCCATATTCAGTTGTGCGTTATCTGCTTTTGTTAGAGGAAATATCACTTACACGGAGCCGAACAGAAGTCCGATGCCATGGCAGCAACATGCGGGCGATGCCGCTCAGCCTGATACCAGTACTGCATAACCCCGCCCGCCTGCTTGACATCCTCGTCAGAGATGACTGGGTCATCCAGGTACGTGTAAATGCTGTCCGGATCGCGGCGGTGCACACTCGGAGTGCGTGGCGTCGAGAAGCGGGATGCCGGCTTGTGCGCCTGAGTCAAAAATGTCGCGGGCACAACTTACAGCAGAACTTACCGTAGCGACGGCGACAGGGGCTGCTGCCGACGTGTCGGCATCCGTACGAGGCTTGTAGCTCTCCTCCCAGCGTCGAATTACCAGCTGACGAACTTCCTCAATGGCGTCGGAAGTCCAGTTCTCGTCACGGAACCACTGCAGTTTCTTGTTCGGGCACATAACTGTGTGACTCTATCAGAAAACTCAAACGTCACTGAAGGAAATCATACCAATTGCAATTCGGTACACCTCACACTCATCAGTAAGATGATAATACTTCTGTGCTAGGCGAACGCCCGCATGTGCTGCGACCCGGACAACAGGATTGATGTCGTCGGCCTCCCGCACACGAACCAGTGCCTTCTCAAGTTCTTGAAGCATGGGTACAGCTTGGTGAGAACATTATGGCATAGTGGCAGTATGGAGAGAAGAGGATGCGCGACGGGCATGTTGACGGAGGACGGGAGGACCGTGGGAGCACTCAACAGAGCGCGTATCGACGCGTCAACGCGTCGACCTTGTACTATCCAGCTATCCGCGCTTTATCCGTGAGAAATTCATCCGTAACCATCCATCATCCACCGTCCCGCCAAGCCACGGATACGGATTGGATATCATCCGGATCTTTACTATCCACACTGGTCCCTACGTTAAAGTACTTACTTACTTACAAACACGAGATCGCGGTGTGTGTCGGGCCGCCAGTCGTGTGTGCCCCGAGCCTGATTCGAAAGTTCGCGGCCCTCTGCAGCTGAGAGCCCACACTAGGACGTCGTATTCGGTGCACAGCACGAGGAGCATCGTGCATGACGCTGAGGTGTTGGTGAGACGAGCGCCCAATGAAAATTCTCTGCGTCAATATGGATAATAATACCTCGCTCACTCGACAGGCCCGACAGTTCTGCACATACCATCGGCATCCCATTCTTCACTTCCGACACCAGCCGCGACGATGAACAAACCCTGTGGGTCATACACATTCTTGAGCCTGCCATAGCTCTCCCCGTAAGGTCTCCCGGAAATTGGGTTCACGAACATCAGCCTCGTTTAAGTACGCTCCACTTTCTGACTCGCCAGTCATCTCGACGAGTACCGGCATGTGCACATCGGTCAGTTCGTGTTTGATGCGTTCAACACCGGCGGGTGTCTCTGTGTCGTTCCAAACGCGGACGAGGACAACCTGGCCAAAGCCAAAGCTCAGGAAGTGATCGATGACTTTCAATAACTCGGCGCGTACATGGGTCTTCGCGGTGCACCATTTGGGGTTGACAGCAGAGTGGATGTGCGCGTTTTCAGCGACTCTCCCTAATTGAAGATCATGTGCTGGCGTAGGAATGTCATTCGTTCCACCTCCGGCGACGAGATGCCCGAGGACGCTGATCAAGAATGGACGATGAGTCGATTAAAGTGGAATTCGAGAAGCACATGGACTTACCCTTGAGCCCCTTGGTCCAATAACTTCTGGTACACTGCTCCGATGCGAACTGGGTGGTCTCGATAGGCGGCAGCGGAGACAAGCCTTGAGCCTAGGATGGCGTTTAGTTTACCCCAGCTACATCATCTGGACCGGTAAGTTCCAGTATTTCGCTGGAGGGCCTCATCACAGCCGCCTCGATGGCCACAGTAGCCTAGTGAGCGCGCCGTACCAAGGAAAGGGGCCATTTGAGCTTGTGCGTTGATTCCGGTGAGGTTTGGGAATACTTAGGCTCAACAAGGACAGCACTATGCCAGTAGCCGGGTGGTCGTTAAGAAAGGAGGACTGTCCGGCGCGGACAGAGTCCCAGTCGAATCGCCATGACGGCCCCGGGAGGACGGTCACAGTGTGTGCGGTCACGTCGAAGCTTTCTGAGTACTAGTCCATGCCAGTGAAGTTGAGCAGTGATTCGGAGTCCCGCACTGCTGGCCGGGACCCTGAGAACCCTAGCGAAAGCGGAGTAGTCTCACTGAGTGCATATAACAATATTTCTGCAGGGAATTGGGAGTTGTCTGGGTATTAACTTTCTCCACCCAATTTCTCGCAACCAGATGTTGGATTTCTAACTGATAGAGTTTAAACAAATGCTATTTATATCGCATAGACGTTGAATAAATTCAGAACTTTGGCATTTGTTTAACCTCTATCAGCGAGAAAACCAACATTTTGTCGTAAGAAATTGGTTAAAGAAATTTAATACCCTGACAACCCAGATATCAACCAAATTCCCACAGAATATTGTTCCATGCACCCAGTAGATCTCAGCCGTCCTGCTTTCTTAGAATCTTACCTGCATCTTGCTCTCTACATGATGGCGAGAAACACGACGTCGCCCTGGAGCCGCCAACTCTGACGACGACGTACTAGCTAAGCTATAACGTCCTTGGGGACTCAACGCATGCTGAGGCTCGCTGTGATTCTGAAGGACTCCGAGAGCGTGTCTGGCGCCGAGCAGGCCGATATCTTCGAGAAGGATAGTATATCAGCTGCTCCTGCCGCAAGCCATCAAGGACTTCCCAGAGATGCTGCGCCTCTCCCGCGACAAGCAGGCGTCCAAGAGGGGCCCGTCACTGGCAGTGTCGTTGTCAAACGGCAAAGTGACCGTACGGCCCCGCGCCACGCACGTCGAACTCACGCTGACAATGACATACCGTACGTTCCATCCATCCACCGAGCCGGTAAACAGAAACATACTTGCCTTCTCATGTGTCTCCAGCACTGGCCAGAGCGAGTGCCGGCGAGAACTTTCAACTGGGATCTCTCCGCCGATGCACAACTGGCCGTTCCCGGTCGACTTCTCGACGCACGCACGCCCGTCCGCGAGAAGCTAGCCTAGTAGGCGTTTCGGATCCTTTACAGTCGTCTTCGCGTCGACCCGTGCAATACGCGTGTTCGCAGTGGTCAGCAAGTAGCACGCACTTTGTCACATTCAATCAGCGCCGCGTCTTCTCTTGCGATGGGATTCTTCTCCACCCCTACGGCGCTCGCGTGCAGGCGACAGCAACCACGACGTCGACGTCCCGCTGAATGACTTTCACGTCGACGTTGACGTCGGACACCCCGTTGCGAAGGATGTCGCCGAAGCGCGGTCTATTCCGTCCAGCGGCGGGCGGCGGGCCCGCCCTTCGCGGCGGAATCTTTCTCACCACGGAGGCTATACGTCCCCAAAACCCCAAAATCCTCACACCGAATACTGCACACTTCTACTAATTCTTCTTAGACTTCTACTTCGACGGCTGTAAATATACAATAACTACAATAAAAACACAATTCTACTGTCTGTTATGCCCTACAACAGCCCAAAAGATAGAGGGATAGGCAACAGGTGTGCCCGCGCGGGGGCGGGGGCTTTTGAAAGCACCGCGGTGCGTGGAGGTAAGTGCGAGCGAGCGTTGATAGGAATGTCTATGGCGTGGGATTATGGTACAATGTCCGTGGTATGGAGTATGTATGTGCGAGCGGGTGGCGGGACGGTGGGTGCGTGGTATGCAAGGGTGGGGGTGAAGTGGGAGTATGGCGGGGTAAAAGCGCCGAAGCACAGCAGAGCAAGGGCCGAAAGAAATAAAGACGACAAGATCAGAGTCGGAAACCGAAAAGAGTCTCACGAAACGAACGACAAGGGGCGGGCGGGCGGGAGTCCAAAACGACGACGATAACTTGAATCGACGAGAAGCGGAGATAGCAAAGGAGTGTCGTGGCGGTCGGGAAGATCCGTAGCAATGAGCGTGGGCGCAAGAGTGTGAACGGAATGCGGGGGAATGAGTGAGAGGAATGTACACAGCGAAGGAGTGGCAGGAGGACAGAGAGACCGAGACATTGAAAGGAGTCGGATGGTCCAGGTGGGATGGATGACGGACAGTGACTGGAATGGCGACATGCAGCCGAGCGGCGAAAGGAAATGGTACAGGGCACACGATACACGGGCTTGGGGTGGCGCAGCGATACAGATGGGTGCGTGCGTGGTGTACAGGTGCGTGGGGAGAGTGGGTACATTTCCGATATGGTTTTGACGGTCATACACTTCAAGAAGTGGTAGGATGTGGGCGGCCGGGCAGTCGGGGTCCGTGGAGGTGTGCGTCCGGCGCACGTGTGCTATCCAGTAGCACGAGTCGAGTCGTCATTGAGGCCGCCGAGAGAAGATGGAGAGAAAGAAGGCAAGAAGAGGGATCTGGAGGCGACAGGCGTTCAGCGCGTGCGTCGCAGCGGCGGGCTGGCGCGCGGGAGCTCAAAACATCTTGGGCTCAGCGGTCCACGACAACCCGACGCTGCCGGCGCCGCGGATGAAGACTTGTGCTTGTAGGCGGCACACCGTGTCGGCGACGGAGGCCTTCTTGAACGAGATGTGCAGCGCTCCGTCCTTGCGGACGATGCGGCGAAGCGCGCCAAAGGACTAGACAGAAGGGGATGCGTCAATATAATATTCGGCAGACGGGATGATGGAAAACACGGGCCGCACTATGACAATTCTGGGTATATATGCGCGCGAAAATCGCGCATTAATATGCGCCACGTGCTTCTTCTGCCCTTTCACGGCGTATAACGGTAACGTAAGTGCTCACCTCGCACCATAGTCGAACCGCCTCCTCCGCGCGCAGGTCGCCATCACGCAGCCCAGTGACCACCAGACGCTTGCTGGGCCGCCCGGTCTTCTCCTTGATGTGGCTGGTGCCCGACGTCGCGCGTCTTCGCGGGGACCACGACACGCGGCGCGTCGTCGTGGGGTACTCGATCGTCGGCGGAAACACAGCGAGGTGCGGCGTCGACGCGTTCAAGAAGCCCAATTCCGTGTCCACGACGTCGACTGACTCCTCGAGCACGTCTGCAGGGGGTGCGGACTGCTGTGACACGCGTTTCGACGCGATTTTCACCGAGGACTTGATGCCCAGGGTGCTCAGCAGGCGCTGGCGGATGGACGGGCCGGACTTTTTCCCTTTAATTGTCGGGACCTCAAAGATGGGGTCGACGGGGTTCGGTGTGCTGGGGGTGGGCGTGCGTGCCTCCGCGATGGGGCGCATGTGGGCGCTGGTGGCGACGCTCCAGCGACTCGCCTCCGCGCCGAAGCCGCCGGACGGGTAGACGGCGAGACGGCCCGCGTCGGGGAGATGCACCTCGCTGAGCCCGTGCGGAGGCGGCGGCGGCGTAGACGCAGGCACCGAGGGCGCGACCGGGGACGGGGGAGGGATGTATATCGCGTGTCGCGCGACAGCAGAGGTCGTGGACAGGGTGGTGGAGATGGAGGGGAAGCGGTGTTGGTGGGCGCGCTGGCGGAGGGACGCATAGGACGCGGAGCTGGTGAGGTTGCGGTCGGTGGACTCGGGAAAGAATGTGGTGGGGGTGGTCGGGGTGGAGGGGGATGCTGTGGAGAAGGAGGTGGAGGGGGATGTGGAGAGGACGGGGACGGAGGGCCGACGGCGGGCGGGGGAGGGCGTCGCGGGGAAGGAAGGAGAGACGGGGGATGCGACTGGGGTGAGGGTGTGCGATGGGGAGGCCGGGAGGGCGAATGTCGCGACGGAGGGGGAGGACGGCGTGGTGGTGGGCGGTGAAGGAAAGTCGTCGAGCGTCGGCGTGGACGGGGACGACGGCGGGGTCGCGGGGAGGGACTGCGGGGTGATGTGAGGCTATGGAGAGACGGCTCAAGGGAAAAGACGCGTACCTTCTCGCGGTTGGCGGGCGCGACGCGCCAGGTGGCCATCTGGCTGACGAGGAACTCGAGCGCGTCATTGCGCTCTGCGTCGTCGCGTGCTGCGTCTTGTTGTGAGCGCTTTGTGGGGGACGGGTCTGGGAAGAAGAGGGGGTCGTATGAGGGGGAGAGGGGGATGAGGACGTCGGGGAGGAGCTGGGAGTCGCGTATGGCAGCGCCTGTGTCCATGGCCTCGTCGAGGGCGAAGGAGTACTGGGAGGCGATCCAGTTGTGGACGCGGGTGTCGCGGGCGACGTCGTGGAGGAGGTCGTCGCGGAGGGCGACGAGGGAGCTGGCTGAGTGCGGCGGCATGGGGAGCGTGCGTGGGGCAGATGCGGGAATGTGGGAGAGACGCGAGGCTTATAAACGAAAGCGGCGGGCGGGGCACCCATTATTTTCTGGCCCTTTATGTAAAGCCCACCCCCGTTCCCGCCAATCAGTGCCCCACGCCCAGCTCTCGGCGCCCCGCCCCCCGCCCGCCCTGCAGCGTGCCCCGCGTACAGCGCCCGCTAGTGCGCCCCATTGTCGCCGTGCAGCCATTGTCCTGCACCGGGCGGTCCGTGCGCGCAGGCGGGAGTGGACACGGAGTCGGTCCTGCACGGTCGCGGACCCAGCCAAGCGCCAAAATAAGCTCGTCTGCGTCGCTCGATTCGGACACAGAACGTTCTCTGCCCCGCCGCGCGGCTCGCAACTTGCCACTGGGTCCGCGGCACCGACCCCCTCGGCAGCGCCCGGTCCCGCGGCCCACCCCGCTACGCCCGCCGCGCCCTGTGCTCACCCACCGTCGAGCGCACAGCGGCCTCGTCGAGCCCTGCGGCGACGGCGACGGCGACGGCGACGGCGACGGCGACGGCGACGGCGACGGCGACGGACAACGTTATCGCAGCGCCAAGACGCGAGGGCGGCCATACAATGACCCCCGCTTGCCCCATGGCGCCAGTGCAAAGCCCACTCTTGGCCCATCCCCTCCCGTTAGACGCACATCTCTCGCCCAGGACGCCTCCAGCCGACGAGCGTGTTTCCGCGTTGGGCGGCGCCGCCGTTATCAGCGCCAGATGTCGCACACGTCCAAACGCATCCCCGACGGCACCATCTGTCGCGCCGTGTTCCTCGTCGTCGCAATGCACACGTCGCGGCATCCACCGCGCCCTTTCGCCCTCGAGACCCTGCCGACCGCGCCAGAGTCTTCCAGGTACTGTGGAAATGAAGCCAATCGGCGGCAAGCTTCGCATTGGAACGTGTCGCGAACACGTCGCTGTTGTGCAACGGCCTCATCTCGACCTGCGCCGCCCCGGATCTCGCCAGCTCTGGGCAGTCGCTGCGGGGCCCGCTGCGCTTCGTTCCCATACGCGGAGGAGCCCCTGAGTTTGCGGCTGCGACGGTTTGGAAGCTGTGATGCGCCAGACGGGGCGACATGACGCTTCGACGAGGGAGGTTCCTCGCTATCGCCGTTGGCAGCGTCGCTTCGGGACTCACCGCTGGCGACGCGGGACTTGGACGAGGGGAGCTGGATGCGGGAGTGGGTATTCTGGTAGCGTGTGCTGTCGGACAAGCTCAACATTGGGAGTGTCGAAGAGAGTGTGTGGTGGCACGCTTGGCCCGTCGGCGAGCGTCCCGCGTTCTGTGCGGTGAGGATTGGCAATCGACGTCGCGACTGTCTGGGATGGCGAGGTGGACGTGGACGTGGACGGGGCTCGCCGTCGCGCGCAGCGGGTGGCCGGATCGAGCAGCCGTCGCGGCCAGGCACGGGCGGTGCTCGGACGACGTCATGGCCACCGCTGTCGTCGTCGTCGTCGTCGTCGTCGTCGTCGCGCAGCCGGCCGTACCGCGCCCTCCACCGTCTTGTCCGACTCGCAGCCTGTGACCGTGCGCCTATCCGCATTCGCCCCCCGTGATCGTCGTCTCGCCCGACGCGCTTATCCCGGACGCGTTCCGATCAGCGTCGCGCCCGCCCATGACGATCCCTCACGTCCCCCACGCGCAGCAGATCCCCTTCGCCGTGCGCGCGCTGGGCCCTGGACTGCCACGCCGGTCCACCGCGTCCATCCCCACACGCCGGTGATAGCGCCGCGACTGGCGTGTGGCACCGTGTCTGGCGCAGCATGCACCGTCGCACACCCATGCATGGTCCCCGGCGCAACCGTATAACCCCTGCAACGTGCAACGTGCAACGTGCAACGTGCAGGCCCTGCATGCGCAGATTCCCGTCGCGGGCGTCGCCCTGGAAGGCTGGCAGGAGGCCCGGTGCCTGCATCCCGCCGTCGTGTCCCTGCCATTCCCCGGTGCGCACTAGCGACTCGTGATCCTCGTGCGCAACAGTTTCAGCGCCACTTGTTTCGTCCAGCTCGACGACGACGCACTGCCGCATGTCAAACGCAGCGGCGCCGCGACGCCGCAGACGCAGACGCAGACGTAACGGTGAGTCGCGTCGACGCTTATCATGCTGCTCGCTTGCTGACATGCAGTCCCAGCCGGCGGATCGCCTGGCCATCGCTGCCAGAACGCCCGCCTTGCGACCGAGCATTGCCTCTTCAGACCGCTCTCCGCCCATTCATCTGCGTGCATGCGCCGGGGCGTGCAGCCGCGCATTTCATCTGCCCCGCTCACTTGCTCGCGATGCCTAGCACGATCGGGAGGCGGCTCTGGCGATGCACGGAGTCGCGCTGTCTCGTGCCTCCTCCACCGTCTCCACATGGCCATCGGGAGCGCAGCTCGCCGCTATCTCACCTACCCGGCGATTTACCTTCGACGCGCAAGAGTCGCCACGTCGCGTGTCGTCCTGCCTTGCCAATCGTGGGTCCAGACAGGGCCCGCGCCGGTGACTTGACCGCGACGCGCAGGACGAATGGCACGAGTCGCCGTGTCTCGTGTCGCTCTGGTGTTGTTGCCGCCATCTCAGCAGGCCGGTGATTTACCCAGTCGCCGTGTCTCGTGTCTTCCTGCGTTTGCCAATGGCGGGGTGCAGCTCGTCGCCATTTCAGCAGTCCGGTGATTTACCTTCGATGCGGAAGACGATTGGCAAGAGTCACCGTGTTTCGTGTCGCTCCAGGCATGGAGCAGGTTGCCGCTGGCCGGTGATTTACTCTCGACGCGGAAAACAACTGGCATGCGATGCAGGCTGCCGCTATTTCACCTGGCCCGGCGAACTATCCGCAGGACGCCGAGGCTCTGCAAGCAATCCTCGGGTCAAACAAGCGTTTTGACGGGGCGCACTAGCGCGGGACCTCGCCTCTCGAGCTACGCGAGCTGGACCGTACCAGGCCCCCGTCCCGCGGCCCCTCCAACCCAGTCGAACACCCGGTATCGCACCGCGTTCCCACCTGCTGCCATTAGTATATGCTCGCAATCGCCGACCCCGTCAGTTCGCCCTGTCAGGCTGCCTTGTCTCATACAGCGTGCTCCGCGCGCTCGTGTGCTCGCGTCGGCGAGGAACGTGGAATTTGCACGGACGCGACGTGTGCCGCCCGCGGCAAGGGTGCAGGGAAGGCGAAGACAGAGCACGGTGCGGCTTAAAAGCCAGCGCGGCAGAATGGAACGGTGGGGGGCCGGATGGGGCGATATTCACGTGGACACTGCCTACTTATCTGACGCTTGTATGGAAGGCATGTGCAAAGTGTGCAAACTCCCCCGCAGTGCGTGTCCCCGTCTGGGTGGGTGCATGCATGCAAGATGCGTTGTGGTGCGCGGCGACGAGAAACGGGGCCGATAACGGAACACTCGCACCTGTTCCTGGCCATCACTACAGTATATGCGGGGAATTAGCGCGTGCGAGTGCTTGCGATCTCTCCCGCGCGGAGAAACCGAGGACTTGGAGCTTGCGCAAGTGAGCTGTGGCCGACGTCTGATCCGTCGCCCGATTGAATAATAGTCTGAAGAGAACGAACGCAGCCGTGGAAGCTCGCAGTGCTCGCCTCGGAGTTGGCAGGCGCCCACGGCCGGCGCGACTGGAACTGTCGACCCGCGACGGGCGTGATTGCGTCGCGTGACAGGAGCCCGCGGGCACACAGGGTATGTCTCAGCAACGGCAGCATGCCACACTTGAATGAACCTTACACTGTTCTAGTGCGCGCGGCCTTTATGATGGTGGGAGTGTATGTCTGTCAGACAGAATATGGCTCGTTGTATGAGCCAGCGAGCTCGGCGGCGTTTTGGTCGGTCGCAGATAGGCACGGCAGGATCTGGCGGGCCTTGCAGGCAGGTGTGTATGACGTCCGTCGACGATGTGTTAGTCAAGCTCATCTTATCTTATTGTCCAGTGGCTAGCGCACGGCAGGCTATTCCTGCCATGCAGCTTCTGTGATAAATGGAAAACATTCTTCCGGCGCGCAAAGGACAGACAAATGGATGATCCATCGCGATAACTTCATGAACGCCTCGTTATACGTGGGACTCTGCGCCTGATAACGCGCTCTTGGGTCCATGCAAGCCCATGTCGGACGTGTCTCTGATGATGATGTCCTTGCTCTTCGGAGCGGCCTGCACAATTAAGGCACGCCCAGCCTGCGCGCGGCTGGAGAGCGGGAGCACACATGTCGACGTCGTCTGCCTTGCCATGCAGCGGTGATGGCGGCGATGGCGCACAGTCTCGGCTCGCGCGCAACGCAGATCTGGGCAGGCCCACCGAGCCCTGCCAACACCTTAACGGACGGGACGGGGCCGCGACTGAGTGGGTGGCGGCGCCGGCTGCGAGCTTCGTGGTGCGTCTTTCCGCCGCACGGGCTTCAATTCACGGTGTGCGGCCGTATGAGCTTATGTTGGCGGAATGGAGGTACGTCGTGGTAGCGCACCCGCGTTCGCGTGCCGTCGTTTGTTCTGTTTGAGTCTCCGACTCTCTTCTGCACGCTCACATGTTGTGCGCGGCAGATGTGCAGGGTGCTCCTGGAGCGTGCACGACATCCACATGAACGCCCCGCCTCTCTTCTCACCGTCTCCGATGTGTTCGAATTCTCCATTGCCAATGCTCCACGGGCGGAGTTGAAGCTATGCAGGCTGCCTGCCTGCCTGCCTGCCCTTCTGACCCGCTGTCAGATCTGGTACGCTCCCTCTTCTCCCCTCTCCCCGCTCACGACGCCTGACAGGCAGCCGGCCACTGCATCGCGAAACCGGCGTGCGGAGCAGAGCATGTGGAGTGCGCGACAACGCCTCCCATGGACGGGCCATGTGGGAATGCGCTGCTGGCCCGGCGGCTCGTTTGGGCTTCGCTCTCCCACCGGTGTCAATTGCCAAGATGTAGGTTTGCTTGTTCAGAAGGAGGAGGCACCGAGAACGCGCCGGCATCGCTGGCCCCGTCCTCGTCCCGCTGATCCTGGCGACGGAACAGACTCCTCATCAAGATCATTCATCCCGAGCCTGCTGTGCGTTGGGGGCTGGGCCGTCGCCGGGGCTGCGGGTGCTGAGTGCTCGCGTGGACGCTGGCTCTCGCACGCGCGCATGTGGCCTGTGCAAGTATGTCCTCGGGGGCAGGCTTGTCTCCCGTTCTAACACCTTCGCGCAGGGATTCTCAACGCCGGTTTCGTTCCGTTGATCGCGAGGGCTTTGGGCGGACCGCCGAGCGCGCTGTGGGAACGCCCGGCCGCGTCCGAGCGCGCGGTCCTCGAGACCAGACCAACCAACTCCTCTCAGCGCACCAGCCGTCCACGAGCGCGTCATATTCAAGAGACGCGTTGGCCGTACCGGCATTATTCCGAGCCACATGCGCCTCGCTTAGCGTATTGGAAGCCCTGAATTAGCACCCTGGACCTTTGCACAGAGTTTAGAGGTCGCGGGGAGTGTTGCATTAATTGAGCCCGCACATGCCGCCGTTTGGCATTTCACCGCAGCAAGACGGTTCTGTCTCGGAAGCAACGAGCGAGCCGCGAGCACGACGATATATTGCATGTTGGCGCAATAACAACGACTCACCCAGCTTCAGCGCAGAGTAGTGGCGGCGCATATGTAGTACTTACGTTTGATATCAGCACATATTTCGTGGGTAACTCTTGAGCTTGATTCCGAGCGTCATTGGCTGCACCGATGTGTAAGGCGCGACCGCTCGGCAGCGCCTATAGATGTGGACGGTCAGCGCTGTTCCAGCGCGCGCACGACAGCGCGGCTCGCCCCCAGCACGCCGGTACGGAACGGCACACTCACCGTGTTGCCCGCGCGCAGATATATATTGAAGTTCGGTAGGGTCGCGCAGGGTCGTGCCCGATGGACCAGCCAGCCGCACAGCGTCGAGCGGGCCATGCATTGCGTGCATCAAGCGTCACGGTGATGGTCGTCGCTTTGCGCATGAAACACCGTCGGGGATGGGGAAGCTACGACGCGCTCGGGCCACAAGGTCGCCCTCTGTCAGCATTCGGACTGCGCTCTCCAGCAGCAGCGCAATGCCGGTCTCGGCTGCAATCGAGGGGCTTTGATTTAGAGAGATAATTTGCAAATAAGTACAGTGCAGCTGGCTCACCCGTTGTCGGATGCGGGTCCCGTGTTTTGCAAATCGGCGTAAGGGGCTGGATGGTGCATGCCACGCCGTTGGATAACTAGGCAAATGTCACATCGGCCTTCGTTCGTAGCGCAGAGAAGCCACGGCGACGACTGCGGTGGAGATGCCAGGCGGCTCCCAAGATGCTGGCGTCGCCGACATGCGCTCAGGCTCG
This sequence comes from Auriscalpium microsporum, assembly GCA_019914985.1. NCBI lineage: Eukaryota > Fungi > Basidiomycota > Agaricomycetes > Russulales > Auriscalpiaceae > Auriscalpium > Auriscalpium microsporum. The sequence continues at coordinate 825,365 of JAHLMG010000012.1, read as the reverse complement.
CGTAGAGATCCACACCAGAGTCCTGTAGAATTGGTAACAAAAGCGCGTCCCACGTAGACACAAAAGCTGGACTCCAGAGAGGGTATACAGAAGAGGTTTCGCTTTTAAATTTGTAATGGGAGCACACCCGGCGGTGCCGATATTCTCCCTCAGGCAGAGTAGAACCTTCGCCAACTCAGACCCACGACGAACTGCATAGATACCCCGGTGCGAGGATGGTTACATACATCGCTGCGAGCGCGTACATGCTACTTGTATGAACAAAGACCTACTTTTCGACCCAGTGGACATGCACCGGCGCTTGGACGTCCCACACCGTCTCCAGGACGATCTCCTCCCCTGCGCCAAGCGCACACACCCACTCGAACATCCCGTCCTTCTTCCCGCCCTTCCCGTCTACAGCCTTCCCCCAGCGCACCTTACGCCCCTCGCCCTTGCCCTCGGCGGCGAGCGCAACTTCCTCCTCGTCCTTCGCGCCGGCGAGCCCCTCGGGGCGGCGCAGCACGGTCGAGACACCGCCGCCCGCAACAGGCAGCGCGTCGCGCACTGTGAGCGCGCGCACGGCGAATGCGTGCGTGTTGCGCAGCACCGCGCGCGACGTGTACGTCGTCGTGCGCATCTGCTCGCTGAACAGGCGCGCCGGCGCGGTTTGCGCGGCTGCGGTGCGCGTGTAGCGGATGCGCACGGCGGGGTCCGCGCCGAGCGTGCAGTCGAACGTGTCGTTCGGGCTGATGTCGGTCTGGGAGGGGGGTCAGTATACGGGTAGGGGTGGTTGTGCGCTGCGTACCTGGATGGAGGTCTGTGAGACGAAGCCGTCGTCGAGGAAGACGTTGACGGGCCCGGCGAGTAGACGATAGTCACTCGTGTTCTTCACATTCGCCTGTGACGGTGTAGTTCAGCGTTAGCACCAACATCATCAAGTTTTGGAGAAGGCCAAGTCCCTACCTGGACATACGCGACAGCTTGCGCCTTCGGGACCGCGACGTGCACAACAGTCGACTTGAACGTCAGGTTCGCCACGGACACTTGGTGCGGAACACCGTCGCTTGGTACGGTCGACTCTCCCTCGACCGCATACGCAACCGCGAGCGGGCTCTCCTTCACGATCGCTGCGGCGGGCTCGGCAAACGGCGCGGGCACAACCGCCTGGGAGTCGGCGTCCGCAACCTGCCAGTCACCCTCTGGATCCTCAGGCTCTACGCGCTCTCGGTCTCGTTCTCGGTCTAGGTCTTGGTCTCGGTCCTGGGGCTGTGTGCTGCCAAACAGACCGCCACCGCCGAGTAGACCTCTGGTGGAAGGCCGGAACAAACCTGCAGGCTGGGAAACAGTAGGCTGGACCGCGCCGAACATGGGGGCGGCAGTTTGCTGCTGAGCTTGCTGCTGCTGCTGCTGGGCCGGTTGCTGCTGGGCTGGTTGCTGCTGGGCTTGTCGCAGCAGCTGCAGTTGCTGCTGCTGCTGCCAGACCTGCTGCTGCCGCTGCTGGACTTGCTGTTGCTGGGCTTGCTGCTGTACTGGAACCTGCTGTGATTGCTGCGGTTGCTGCATTGGCTGACCGAACAGTCCGGTGGAGCGCGGCCAAATGACTGTGCGAGCAAGCTCGGGGATGATCTGGTTATGGAGCATCATGTCGGCCGTGCTCAAGCTAAGCGTGACGCCAGACCAATCCTCGCCAGTGCTCTGAGTTATGCGCGCGCGGTACTGGAGTGAGACAGAGGAGGTGTGCTGCCCGTTCTCTGTGGACGCGTGCAGCTCATAAATCGGAGTCCAGGATGCATTGCCGACGACTGCCAAAGACAGAGTTGTGTCGATCAGTGCGGGACAAAGGATAGCAGATGTACGGAACGCACGGTATGTCAGCTTGACTTCGACATCGGTGGCGTGGGGCGTAACAACGACACAGGTCACTTTGCCATTCGACAGGCCCTTCGTAGAAGCCTGCTTTTTGGCGTGCTGCTTTATCTCTCGGGATAAGCGCAACATCTCCTCATCAATGTCAAGGTTTGCGTCGGCGATGGACTCGGAGCGGCTGATGTACTTCTCGAAGAAGGCGTCCGCCTGCTCGGGGCTGACGTGCTCACCAGACAAGCTCTCGGAGTACGTCGCCATGGCGGAGCGCACAGCGGTCAGGGCATCACGCCTCTGCGCAAGCTTGTGCTGAGCGGCAGTCAAGTGCCTTATCGCCTCCGGCGTACTGTCCGGCGCATCGTCGTCAGTCTCAGTGTCGAGAGCGCACACCACGTCAAACAGCCGCGCGTCGCCCAAACCCGCGACGCGGACAGAGTCGACATTGATGGAGCCTGACAGACGGTGTATCTCAACCTTATTCTCGCCAGCCTGGAGACGCAAATCAATGGAAGTAGAGAAGAACGGTATGAGGGAGAGACTGACCTCAAGAGAAAGCTTAAAGACGCGGACAATCTCTGCTTTCCAAGACTTAAAGATGGTGACAGAACGAACAGGGTGTTCAGATGCGTCGACGCGGATGGTGGACATGGTGGAAGAATGAGTACGGTAGCTCTCTGGGCAGATCTGGGTTATATAGCCATGCAGTTGAGTCAAGCCTAGGTCCTAGGGCGACCACAGTCAAGTTCGGAGCCGGGCACAGCCATAACGTGACCATCAGACGCTGTACACGTGCCTCGGCGCGCTGCTAACTTAGTGCTATCGGTACCGCGGGAGCACCTAGTACTTATATTGCTACAACTATAGCTAGTGTCGCTTGATACCTTGTATACCGTCGCACTTTTCCAGCGCCTGCTCATTATCTGTCCTCATCCCTTCGTATGCATCCTCCCACCATCCGATCTCTTCCTCGTACAATCCTCCGTCCACGTTTTTCGCCTTAGCCACCATCCGTTGGAGACGCTTCCCCTCCAGCAATGTCGTACCAACCTTCAGGAACGGTGTTGGCGATGTGTAGTGCACGATCTTCATGTCCCTTTTAAGCGCTCGCCATAGCTCCGGACTGCGCTCCTTGATCACCAGGTTCCCGTTGTACACGTGGGAGAGCCGCACAGCATCGGCCGCGTAGTACACATTCAGGAATGCCTGCTCGGCCTGCTGCGGAGCATAGCGCGCCTCGTTCAGACGCGCAGTCATTCGTTCAAACTCGGCCGTCGACGTCCGCAGCGCGAGGACGCCCGCATTGAATGCGAGTTTGAAGCCGGAGTTGTCGTACACATCCGGCACCGCGCCGAACGCCCACGGCATCTCGAACAGCTCGTCGAACATCCCGCGCACAAGCGTGTCCCCGTCTAGGTAGACAACGCGCTCGACGCCGATGCTGTCCAGCTTCCACAAGTTGAGCTTGGTGTACTGGTCCGAGAACCGGGGGACGATGTCGTGGCCGTCATGCGGCGGAGGTATAAGTGAGACAGGGTGGAGCTCCCACCCTGCGGCTTCCACGATGCACAGGGATCGCGTCGAGAGCCGTCCGGGGATGTACATGAGGATGCGGCGTGCTGAGACACCGGCGGTCGCGAGTGAGTAGCCCAGCGTCGCGACGGGAGTGGTGTAGAGGTCGTTGTAGAGCGTGCTCACGACGGCGCGGGTGGATACATTGGTAGGAAAATCTGATGGCTTTGCCAGCGAAAGGTGGTCTTTCCTGCACCGGTGATCTCAGCCAGGAGAATTGTCATCATGGCAGAGACACCTACAAGATCTGATAGTCATCTAAAGGTGTCAGATGTATCCTTCGGCTTGCGATAAATTGGATGTAGATGAGAGCCGCGTTGGACACAACGAGCACAGCGATTGCAACTCTCAGCCAGAGATCCTTGGACCTCCATCGTGTTGAATTTGAGCCCCGTTCGTGGTGCGATAGTAGCATGTAATTGTAGCCGTCCGCAGTCATTGTGGTGACGCCAGAGAGGAAGTTAACGACAGGGGGAGGGGAGAGACGGAGGAGCAGACAAGTAAGGGAAGGCGAGTGAGAACGGACAACTGGGTGAAGGGAAGAGGATGGAGAGATGGCTGGGTAGGCGGGTCGCAGTGGGGCAAAGACTGGTGGTAGGCTGCGGCTTGGCAGTGCGTCAGCCCAGCATCGTGGCCCCGTCGTGTTCGCAATGCATCATGACAAACTTTGACGCCATGCAAGCCCGATTCAAAACGGGCACTGGACCTTCGCATCTAAGATGGCAAGACTGTGTTCAAGAACATTGAAGCTGGCAGTGTCAGCCTTTGCGCTCGTTCGCTAAGTCAGAGAGATGTTAAACCGAGTACGCACTTGCCAACATGCAGCCTGCACGTTGTCCAGGATTTCAATGAAGTAAACGCCTTGAATGGTAACAACCGGTACCGTGAAGCAGCGGCAGAGGCGCCCCAGCTGCAGGGAGGTGAGCGCCAGCAACGCAATGGCAACTCACTCGTTTGGGACAACGTGGTATTTGGCGGTCGTGATTCATGCCAATTGGACTACGCTCACTAGCAAGAGTCGGTGGACGGAGGGTCAGGACTCCCCCGACGAGGCGGCGATGTAAAGCGATGGTGCGCGCTGCGAATTCGGAACACCGCCCCGGACCCCGGGTCCCGACAAGCTCCGCTCGGCCTGCTCCGCGCGACTGAGCCTGAGCCTGCGAAGGTTTGAATCTGTCTACTCTGCCTCGCGGACGTATCCAATCCAGAGCTGCTCCAATAGCTGCACATTGTTTTCTTCCAAAGCAGTGACTGCCTCGAATGCCTTGACTTTGTATCCCAATGTGCGCGATTCTATTCTAATTTGCTCGTCGTGTCGCTCACTGGTGTTCTTTCTTGTTTGGAAAAGAAACGCCCTGCAGCTGTCTGGCAAGTTTGATTCTTGAAGTTCATGGGCCTCCGCTGATATAGCGCTAGTCGGGTATGGATTCTTGCGCTCAGAGGAGGGCTTTCTTCTGGACTCTGTCGATATGAAGGTCAAGGTTAAACGTTAAGTTATAACGACCATGGATCCTGGTCCCCCACTCTGCGTACGACCGCCAGCCACAGCGACTCAGGCCAGATATGCCGGGAATGTGACTTACATGATGAGTTCTCGATCTGGACGATGTCAGCCGCGCATATATGGCGCACCCCGCCAGCCATCGCTCCTTCCTTCCTTCCTTCACATCCACTCCCTTAGAAATGTTTCATTGCATCCTCATTCTCATCTCCGCCGCCGTCATTGACTGCGGCACCCAGCTCGCCCGATTTGCCCGCGGCACGGCGGCGCTTCTCGTCCCCAGCGGGCGCCGTTCGCGCCGCCCATGGCCATGGACGGCGCCCGCTATTCATGCCGCCCCCATCCGGGCAAAGATCGACGCACCGACACTCGCTCCAGTTGCCCCGCCGGTCTTCAAAGTGCCCCAGCCTTCCAGCGAGGCCGCCGGCGTCGTACCATCTTTGTCCGTCAATGCCCCGGCGGCGTCGAATGAAGCGCTGCAACTCTCCATCTCGACAACTGTACTCCCCTCACCCTCCACACTTCCGCTGCCACCGCATCCGCCATCTTTAGGCTTGAACACTCGGGACCTCCAGATCTACACTCCCGGGTCGCCCACCGAGGCATCCGCTCTGAACACGAGCGCCGCATTGCTCCTCCTCGGTTTGGTCGTTGCGCCCCTTGCAGTGTCCTCGAAGCGCAAGATCAAGGGCCGCCCAGTGTCACAATGGATTTTCATCGTCCTGGCAGCGCTCGCGGGTGTGTCGACTGCTCCGGAGCGTATGGAGCCGGCGGCTGGCGGTTTCGCTCAAGTTGCAGCACTGTTCGGCAAGCTAGCGTCGTTTGTTGGGCCCACGGGGATGGTGAGTTGTGGTCACCGTCCACATGGAGCTTCGCTGATTGCCTGCGAAGGTACGCTTGGTCGCCGTTGTCTGCTTGTTGGTTGTTCTGTCGCGCGGGCTGTTCTGCTACGTGCGCGGGTACCACATGGTGAGCTGCCATCGCTCGGATATTCGGCGCCTGGCTAACTTTGCACTGCAGCTGCGGGTCAACTACAGCCAACTCAAGTACACGGCGCTAGTCGGACAGCTGGAGATCGATCGCCTGCGCTGCGCTGAGAACTCCCTGAACAATGCTCACAACAACATCTCGCAGCTTCAAGAGGAACTCCACTCTGCACGCGAGATTGGCGCCTCCGCGACCAAGGCGAAGACTGTACTGGCCTGGAAGACGGCGGCCCTTCATCTTCGTGGCGCTGAGCACAGCAGGATCATCCTCGAGCAACTCGCGGAGATCAAGGATCTGGAGGCCATGCAAGCAGCGCTCTTGTCAAAATGCAGCAAGGCGGAGAATGCGGCGCGCTCCGTAGAGCAGAACCGGGAGGCCACAGAGATAGCGCTCGTGCTCAGGTGCAACGAGGCGGAGAACGCGGCGCGAGTTGCGGAGCAAGCCAAGGACGCCCAGGCGCGGGAGTTGAAGGCGTTGAAGACGCGGATCGCGGCGATCTATTCGGAGTCGATCACGACTCAGGCGGACCTTCGACACCGGGTTAATACAACGCAGGCCCAGAAGCGCGAAGTACGGAAGGCGTTCAAGAATGTGGTCGGTCAGCTGGACGAGGAGAAGGCGGAGAACGCGCGTCTGGCGATGCTCACCGCCGGCGCGGATGCTCTTGTCGGCGTCCTGGTGGACGAAGTGGCACGGTTGCGTCTGGAGCTGCAGAGCAAAGATCGCGCGATGGCGGAGCTTCGGGATGAAGTCGAGGCTGGCGTGCACCGGGCGGGCGCAACGGACGTGGAGTTGAGTCGGGCGATCACAGAGGCGGAGAAGGCGGCAGACGAGGCCGCGCGGCACGCGGCAGCGCTTCGGGAGAAGGACGAGACAATCGGCGCGCTCAACCTGCGCCTCGGGCAACTTCAGTCACAGCTACGAGCATCTGTCGACGCTCAAGTGTCTATCGCCCATCAGAATTCCCTCAACATCATCGAGACGCTACAAACGCGCCTTCAAACCTACGAGGAGGACCTCAAAGCTTCAGAAAAGGACAACACGGCCATCATCGAGAAGAATTCTCTTCTCGAGCAATATGCAGACAAGCTCAAGGACAAACTGGAGAAATCCAGCGCCAAAGTCAAAGAGCTCCTGACGACAGCAGAGGAGAACGCACAACAAGCAGAGGCCGCGCAGCGGGTCCAGCATAGGCTGGACGCAACCGCCCGCGGATATGCCACAAGTGCAAAGCTTCTCGTCGTCGAGCTCGCCAAGACGCGCGCGGATCTCCAGGTATCCGAGCAGCAGATTCGCAATAGGTGGCCGGACGATTGTCCAGAAGCTATGGCCTTCCTCAAGGAAAAGGCCCGTGAAATGCACAAGATGATGGAGGAGAATGAGGGGCTGGAGATCAAGCTCTCGCAGGCCGCCCTACTTGCTGAGGTCTTGAAGGACCGGATTCAGATCCTAGAGGAGCAGCTCCTCGATGAGCAGTGTTCTATCGTGGACGAATCGGGCTCCGATAGACTCTCAACAAGCGAGAGCCTAATTGTTTCGCTTGGTGCGTCTCCGAATTACTTTTAAGTAATGAGTGTTTGTCTGACGCTGATTCCGTTCTGCAGGCTCTAGTCGTATCGCGACATCTTCGACATGCTCAATCTCGTCGATCCTGCGGCGCTATGAGCAATTCCCCCCACCTCGCATTCTCGCCTTTGCATCGCCATCCTCGTCACTCGCCAGCATTGATGGCTTTGAGCCTTTGTCATCGCGCGAGTTGAACTCGCCCACCTCGCCCGCGCCCGCATCGCCTACCCTTCCCGTCTGCGACACCGGTCCACCATATCAACCTGACGAGCACCCGCCGTCGATCAGCACAGCACCTCACTCGCACTCGCCTCCCAGGACCTCTGCTACTCCCTCCGCCAGTCGGGCTCCTGTTGTCGACTGGCTAACGATCGAGTCCATGGCCAAGGAGTACATGGAGCTCGAGCTGGAGTTCGAGCGCAAGCAAGCGAGCAGCACGTCTGCGCCGACTCGTCCTGCAGCGGCTGAGCGCATCCACACCGGATCAAGCTGCTCCGCGGAGCTGAATCTCGCTGCACCTCTCACATCTGTCGGTGAGTCTATCGAGTCTAGCACCTGCGTCGTTCTGAGCTGACCTTGATTTCTTCTAGTCGCAGGACAGCCAGCGGACAACCTTGCCGACGCAGCGCCCACGACGATGTCATGGGCGCAATGGGCTGCCATTCTGAAGGCCGAGGGAGCCGCGAACGCGAAGCCGTGATGCCTCTGGGCATCAACACCCAGCACTACACGTATGAGTGAGACGGAGGAAGCAATTTGGATCGCACGATATTGGATTACCCCGAAGGTCGAGCGGAGACCGGGAGGCATGAAGCGATTTTGGATACCGCCCGAAAGTCGAACGGAGACTGGGAGGCATTGACGGAACTGTCTACTGCGGATACACGCCCGAAGGTCGAACGGAGACCGGGAGGCATAGATTGACTCTGGATACCCGCCCGAAAGTCGAACGGAGACGGGGAGGCATACTAGATGGACTGTGGATATCGCCCGAAGGTCGAACGGAGACCGGGAGGCATGGACTGTATGTGTGTTGTCTTTTTTCATCTTTACAATGTGATACCCGCCCGAAGGTTGCCCATGAGGGCCGGGAGGCTTGCAGGATACGAACGAATGCGATTTTGCTTGTGACGTCATATGCATCCGCGCGCGGATATAACGCGCCTTGGGCTGCTCCTCTACACCAAACCTTTCCCCAGCACCAGCCATGACCTCCACCGTCTCTCCCACTTCCGATGTTATCCTCTACTTTGTGGCGATGTAAGTTGCTCCCGTCACGCTGGGCCCTGTTGACTGCGGACTGACGTCGCTGCTCGCGCAGTTTCATCCCCCCTATTCCCGTGTTCATGAGTATGTCTTCCTTCTATCCTTTCTCAATCCATTTCTCATACGCCTGTTCAAGAGCGAGGTTGCGCTGCTGGTGGGTGTAATTTTTTCGCCCCGTTGAGCTTTGCGAGTGACGAACGGCCCACAGACGTCCTCATCAATATCCTCCTTTGGATCCTAGGGTGGATACCTGGCGTCATTCATGCTTGGTGCGTCTGTCGTCTTACTGGTGCAGTGCCCCCCCTCACCTTGATGTCAATAGGTATATTATCTCGAAGAGCGAGGGAGCCATGTGATCGCGTTTCCACAACGGCTATGTTTACCCCCACGGACTATCGACTGTGAGCGCTATGCGATGTATAATATGGACTGCATTCATGGAGTGATCTGTATTCTTGAAAATGTAAATGTTATCCCGAAGCTACAATGGTGAAGAAAGGGCTACGGAGAGGCACGCCTGACCTTCACATTGCGAATCTTATTGAGCCATCTGTGCACTGCAGAAATTTCTCTGTGATGCGCTGTATGCACTTCCGGCACGCAAAGCAGGCATATCCGTTTCGCCGCCTCAGGCCCGCAGTTGGGGTCAGCTGCGCCCGCTGCGCGTTAGCTCCTAGTGTACCAAGTACTTCTAAGTAAGCCCCTTCTTGCAGAGCATCGCGACGTTACAGTGAATTTTATTGCGAAGGGCACGTAGTAATGAGCTGAGGTATACGAATGCTAAAGAAAGTTGCGACGATGGTAACACAGAATTAGTACAGGTATCTTCTACAATCCTCCTCCGTAGTCCAGCAAACGAAACTGTAATGTCGCAAGGCGCTGCCTACGCCTTCATACAGTACAGATCAAGCTTTCCCTCAGGCCTGCCGTCTGCATGCTCCCGTGCCGTTTCGATGGCAAATTCGAAGTCACTGGCGTCGCGCAGAGTGACGCGCCCATTCTCTGTGTCCTTGAACTGCAGCACGAGCGCACTCGGCTTCGAGTCGAACTTGTCCGCCACGCGCTGAATAAACTCGGTGAAGGGCATCGTGGGGTCTATCGCCATGCCGCGCATCTCGTCCGCGCAGTGAATCTGTCAGACCCGAACTCAATAACCGTTGCAGAAGTCTGAAGAGGCAATGGTCGCACCTTCACGCGGATCTTCATGAGCTCGTAGCCCCCCTCGTACTCGCCGCCGCTCACATAGCCTTCCTCGTCAATGTATGCGCTGAGCGGGGGTGCCGCACGCCGTGACCCTGGGCGTCGTCCTGTGCCCGCGCGCGGTGAGCCGCCGTATGCGCTCCCGGCTCGCATGACCGGCCCATCTGCATTAATGTCCATGTAAGAATCATAGAAGTCAGACACGTCCGCCTCGCCGCGCGCAGCTGGGCGGTGCGAGATGTCAGCTGCGCGCGACAAGGACCGGAAGAGGAAATGGGCGCACTTTGCCTGGGTGTGGGAGCAATTATATTCAGGTTGGCGACGGGCTCCCGCGCGCGTGTCCAGGGCGCGGCATTGACGCCGCGCGCGGACGTGCTGCGCGACATCGCGGAGTTGTTCCGTGCGAGCGCAGCGGTGTTCTGTGCGAGCGCGGAGTTTTTGCGCACGAGGCCAGAGCTGTTGCGCGAGAAACCAGAGTCGTTGCGCACTAGGCGCGAGCCCCCTGCAATAGACTGCGGCGCGGAGGGGGCGATGAAGGACGAAGGAGGCGGGCCGCCGCCGAAGGACGACGGCGAGGGCGGTACGGAGGCTCCGAGCTTGAGGGTAGAGGGCACGTCGAGCGTGTTGGCGCGCCCGAGTCCTCGCGCGCCCAGCTCCACGTCCACGTCCGGCCCTTCTGCAAGTCGATGTTATCAGCGGGAGTGCAGGTAGAAGACGAGACAATCGTACTGGGCATGCGGGGGGCGGGCGCAGTGACGCTGCGAGCGAGGCTGCTGCCTTCGGTGGGGGTGCTGTCGACGAGGATGTTTCGGGGCGAGATGCCTTGCTTGAGCCGCGTGATACCGGTGAAGGTCGTGTACGCGTCGGAAGGATCGTCGGCAGCGACGAGCAGCTGTCGACAGGTGAGTCTGGTTGCAATATGGAGAGACATCCACGCTTACAGCGTTGCCGAGGTAGTTGCGTGCGTGGCGGTTCTTCATCTTCGCTGCAGATGGACGGTAGAGGACTCCCATAGGCTTGATCGTGGAGTCAGGGGAGATTCAGACGATGAAGCCAGGAAGAATGCGCACGATGCTGAAAACTGTGTAACCCTTCCCGCGCTCTTGGATGGCTTCGTCGATGACAAAGTGGTCTTCCTTCACTTTCAAGGACGCGGCTTCTCGCATGTCCGCCAAGCCATCCTGCTCGTTGCCCAAGTTGATCAGCGTCAGGCCTAGACACGCATGTGAGCAACGTCCAGCCGCACGGGAATGCAGAACAAGCGAACCTTTGTTGAAGAGAATCTCGCAGTTGTACAGGATGAAAGGGAGGCCTAGTTGCGTGTAATTTCTGATCAAAGGACTGTCAGCCGACAGTTCGACTTTGGAGGCAGACAGACAACGGACATATTGGAGTTGCCGCGCATAAAGAGCATGGCGTCGTCGAAGTCCTTGAGCGCGTTTTCGTAGCGGCCGATGAGAAAGTTGGACACGCCGCACTGGAAATAGCTACTCACGGGCACGTCAGCGGCGCATCCGGCGGTGCAGCGCGAAACCACTTACGCAATGGCGAGGAAGGAGTCGCAGCGGATCGCATTCATGAAATGGTCCACAGCGAGTTCATGGTCACCGAGCGTCGCGCAGATGAGGCCCATGTTCGTGAAGGTTTTCGAGTTGTCCGCGATAGTCTGCGGGACAATGGCGCGAGGCCGGTTAGCGCTGGCCGGCGGGCCGAGAGCAGACGGGACGCACGGAGAATATGTCGAGGCTCTGGAGGAGGTCCTCATCGTCGTAGCACTTGAGAGCGGCGGCCCACGTCTCGAGTTCTTGCTTGTAGGAGATAGACATGACTGGCATGTCGGAAAAGACGTGTGGCCGGCGAGCGCGTTCTCAGACTGTGGCCGAGTCGCGTGGCCTGAGCCGGTGCTTATTGTGGGAAGACAAGAGCGAGCGGCGTCGAGCCGGAGGCAAAAGGATGGCAACAAGAGACAGGAGTAGGCGGACCAAGATGAAACTGGCTCAAGCTTGGCAGCAAGTCGGAGGTTTATAGCTGACAAGGAGAGGTAGTGCGCCGCACGGCAGTGCTGCTCGAGAACTGTGCTGTCAGTGGCACTGCGACCCGGTGGACCAGGACAACGCAGCACGTCGACGTCGGCGGCGTGGAGACACAAGTCAAAGTGGAGGGGCGAAAGGGAAAAAGGCGAGCTGCGGTTGCCTACGCCTGATCTATATATGCCTAGGGGGCAGCCGCGCCCTTGTCTGCGCACGGCGTGGCGTTGTCCTCTTCGAATCGCGGCTTCGGCGTGCGTGCATAGCAACTGCACATCATGAACGCATCACCTTCAACCTCCAGAACGCTCTCGCAGCGCGGTGGAGGCCCAGCCCGGCCTGTCCAGAAGCCCGCTAGCGGCAGGCTGTTCGTCCATCACGCTGGCGCGCCGGGTCGCGGGCAGTCGAGAGCGAAGGCTGCGTCATCTCCGTAACTATGCGAGACCTTAGTTACAATACCTGGCGGGCGGCAGGAGGGCAAAGAGGTCCGAGACTGTCCTGGGTACAAGCCATGGCGAAGCCTGAGAGAGTATGAACAGTACTGTACACTGTACAGCAATATATGATGCAGGCCTGCCTGATGCCAACAGCCCAAATCGGCGCTACATCTGTCCAAGTACACCCCAGTTGTCTCACACTCCGAGCTCAAGGTCGTCTGTGCAACATTGCGCAGTTCTCGACCGTCGTAGGGGACGTCGACGTACGGTTTGTACATAGCGCCCTGACAACGGCTGAACGTCGACTGTCGACGTCGACGTGCCGCAGTGATTATCCCGAGATCACGGTGTGCCGACGGATAGGTAGTAATCCAGATGCGTGTAAATGATCATAGGAGATCGCCATACAACTAGCGAAGTACGTACAGTAAAGCAAACAGAAAACACAGACGGTAACCAGCCAAGGTATCAATCCACCTTCTTCGGCTCCAGTGCTTTCCTCTCCAGCACCTCGACCCATTTTCGAGGGAACCACCCCTCCCGACCCTCCCGCGTGCGGCCCTTCCACCACTCCGTATCCACATCCAACCGTGGGTCAACTTCAACGCCAGTGCTGGGGTCGAGCTTCCCCATTATCGCGACGATCTCGTTCTCGCTCAGACTGAGCTCCGATGGTGTCGACGCAGAGAACGCGTACAACGCGCGCGCGAACGTCAGCTGCGACGGATCAAGAGGCGGCAGCGCGCCGTTGGGCAGGGGCTGGCCGGGCAGGAGCTGCTGCTGCTGCGCCGCGCGCTCGGACATGATCTTGATGAGCTTGTGCATCGCAAACGGCACGCCGAACACGGCGAGGAGGAAGATGACCAGCGGCTTCTTGCTGGCGGGCGGCGGTGCTGGCAGAGGGCCCTGCACAGGGCGCCCGCTGATGAACTCGCGGAACTCGCCGCGCATCTCGCCGCGCGCACCGCGCCGCCCCGTGAGCAGCTCGCGCATCCAGCGCACGAGGCCGAAGAGCCCCAGCACGCTGCCGAGGACGTTGCGGAGCTGCGCGAACTGGTCGACGACACCCGCGAGCGCGAAGAAGGACGAGTGGGTCGCCATGAAGGTGGACTCGAGCATCTGCGCGAGGCCGGTGAAGGTCTGCACGACGGAGTGCAGCAGGGCGAAGGTGTTCTGGGTGGTGGACTCGAGGGCTTGGGTCATGCTCGGGTTGTTTGGGTCGAAGCCTGGCTGGCCGTACATGCCCCCCATACCCATGCCCATGCCCATCCCGCCGTACGGGTTGCCGTACATCCCGCCCATCCCGCCCATAGCGCCCATGCCATAGGAGCCGTACCCGCCGCCGTAGCCCATACTGCCCATGCCGCCCATGCTGCCCATGCCGCTGTAGAGGCTGGAGGCATAAGGCGAGTAGGCACCCGCGCCTCCGAAGCGATTGTACGGTGAGTTGAGGGAGTTGAGAGCGGTGGATGTGGATGCTGTCGCTGGAGTGGTGAAGGAGGCGGGTCGGGTGGGCGGTGCTAGTGTAGATGAGGTAGCTGGTGTAGATGAGGTAGCTGGTAATGGTGCAGTGGTTGTTGTGGGCATGCTAGGTGCGGAGGGGACAGCTGCAACTGCAGTGGCTCCATTACGCTCCCATGGCTTTGGTGGAGAACCCATCGGCCGCGTTCGTGGAGGAGTGGGCAAGAGAGAGATGTGGTATTCGCCGGCGAAGGCTGAGGGGAGACGTGGCCACCTGGATGGAGGCGCGTGCGACGGAGCAGGAGAGGGACGGCGAGGAAGAAGAGGCCCAAGCCAAGTATGATTGGTCCGCACCGGCTACCACGGCCCCGTTGACACCGGTCCCCCACCAGTGGCAGCCTCTCGGACGCCTTCAACCCCCACTCGGACATGACGGTCAAACAATCTCATTCCGAATCCGAAAACATAAGTGCTACATAGGTCATGTCATCATGTAAGTCATAATAAGTATGTCGCCAGCACGCTCGTCTACATATTCATCTTCTCCAACTCTGCCCAAGGCAACAGCCGCGCTGGCACCTCCAGCGTCTTCTCGACGAAGACCTCCGCGTGCGTGTCCGGGTGCAAGACGAAAGTGCCTTGAGGCCCAAGGGCCCTCACTCTGCGCGTGACCGTCACCATTTCCTCGGTGGGCGACCGCGAGGCGGGCTGGCGTGACGGTCCGGCGACGGTTTGCAAGGAGGGGTCGGACAGCTCCCTGGCCGCCTCCTGCGCTTCCTTCCGCGGGGGGCGCCATCCGATGAGGTTCTGAAGGTCGTCCGAGCCCAGGAACCGGGGGTCGCTCAACACATCTTCAACCAGCGCCTCGCTCGCGCTGCGCTCCATCACATAGTCGCCAGCATTCGACGAACTCCCCGACCACCCAGACGAACTCGACCTCTCCTCCTCGATCATGTCGTCCGGCGAGATGTACTCCATGTCCATCTCGTACTGGATGTCCATCTCACTCCCTTCCGGATACTCCATCTCCATCCCCTCCGCCGCCGCCGCCTGCATGCGCTGCCCCCGGAAGAAGATCTCGCGCCGCTGCATCTTTTTCAGCTGCTCCTCCCTAATGCGCGGGACCTCCGCCGCACGGCGCTCCGCGACACGCCGGCGCGTCGCCTCGATGTCTTGCAGCTCCGCCTTGGGGACGTAGTCCGCTGGGTACACAACGCGGTGCTCCTCAACGACGACGGAGGGCGAACGTGAGCCGGGCGCGTTTTGCCGCCAGATGGGGAAGCCGTGCCCGCCGATGCGGTCGGGGCTCGCCTGCAGCTTGCGCGGCGTGCGCACAACGGAGCCGGGGTCGTACGGCGCGTTCGGCTGGGGCGTGTGCGGGCGCTCCGTGCTGCCCGATGCGGTCGACTCGGCGTCGGAGGAGCTGTCCATCTCGTCGTCTTCGAGGGAGGAAGAGGAGGTGGAAGAGGAGGAGGAAGAGGAAGAGGATGCGTCGTCCATCTCGCTGTCTTTGTCGTCCGAGCTGGCGATGGACTCGGGCTGCGGGCTGGAGGCGCGACTGGAGGTGGGACTGGAGTCCGGGGCGTCGTCGGAGGGGGGAAGGTAGTTGCGGTGGTCGAACGCCGGCACGACGTCCTCTGGGGCGAGCGAGTTGAAGCGCAGGTGCACGCCCTCTCCGTTGGAACTGAGCGACGCGCTGATACGACTTGCGTTCTTCGGGCCGAAGGCCTCGACGTGCTTGCGGATGCGTTCGTCCCGCAGGGCCTGCTGCTGCCGCGCTTGGCGAGCGGGCGTCAAGCGGAGGTTGTAGCAGGGTGGCATGGTGGTTGTGTAGCGGGACGTGGCTTTGTGGGGCTTCTTATTGGGCTGAACTTGGGATTGATAGCCTGCTTGCGAAGGCTGCGGGTTGGGCAGTGGTGTCTTGGTGCGGTTGCTGTGAGCTGATGCCTGGCCTCACTCAAGTTCTTTCATTCATATAGGGCTCCGGGATCCGCTTTGCCCGCCCAGTGGCACGCGCATGGGCCTGCACAGCACAGCTTTGTATGAGCTTTGTGCAACAATGTCCTTTACACCGGGGGCAGCCTTTGTCGCTTTGCTCGAGCCACGCCGCGACGCCTGCCTTTTTTGGACGACCGGCGCTAAGGACTTGGGCGATCTCGACGCGATGCTGCCAGCCCTCGTCCCCGCTTGAGCCACAGAGGGCTTAGCAATATGCTTGAGCTGGTCTGTGAGCAATGGACCAAGCAACGCAGGCGCTTTTGTGGCGGCGATCTGTGGCTGACGAGCGCTTTACCGTCGACTGACCTTCCAGGTGGCTTAGTCCGTGACACTCGAATGCTGGGAGGGGACTGCAATATCGATGGCAAATACGCACCTGGACGTCCGATTTGAAGTTGCAGGCAAAAGATGGGAGCCAGCCTACCGCTAATTCAGTGGTTCCTGCGATTCGTCTCCAATGCCACCAGTGCTCTGCGCACTCTGCTGCATCGATAGTACGCAAGACATCGAAGTACGTGATGGTAAAGCTGGAGGAAGGTGGTCTTATCCTAATTGGCTTTGAAAGCGGCAGCATCATCCACCGAAGCCGGATGCAAGTCCCGGACAATGGGCTTACCGCCCCGGCCACACCATTCCGCGCGCGCGCACGCGACGAGTCAACGTCCATTGTTCTCTAGGACGCCTACAGCTAGGCCAATGCGCGCCTACAACGCAAACTTGCTTTTTATGGCAGGTTGCTGTAGGGCCATGGTGGGTCCCTAGTTGGCCTCCAGCAAAACTGCCCTTCCCGTCAACGGTCGGGGCTTGAACTTACCCCGTTTCCGTTATAAATTCCCCGCTCCCTCGCCCCGCTCCCTCCCACACCTGATCCATCCATCCATCAACAAGCCTTGGCTTGCGCAGCGCGTCAAGTCGTCCCCAACCCAGCAAGCACCCAACCCTCTTCGACATCAACCTACCCCACCCCAACCACGTCGCAAACGACGAGCTGAACAACACCTGCAACAACAACAGCAACAACAACAACACAATACACAGCGATGTACACTCCCAAGAAGGTCTACGCAAGCCCTCGCTTTGCCGCTCAAGCCCGCGGCCGTAACGTCCCCAAGGCTAACGCGCCGATTGCCAACCCGCCCCTGCTCCCGATCAAGCCTAGGGTCCCGCGATTTGCCAACAACCCTTCCCCAGAGAAGAAGGGCGGCCTCCTCGCCGCCCTCGCCGGCATCGCCAACATGTTCGACTTCGGGCTCCCGCAGGCTGCCCCCGCGTCCGGCCCCGAGCGCACCCCCAAGGCCAAGGCTGCGCCTGTGCGCAAGCGGTCGTCGCGCAGCCGGCGCTCCCGCGTGAACGTCCAGCGCCCTGTACACAAGCGCAACCCCGCCCGCTACGGCCTCAAGCCCGAGGATCTCTTCTCCACCGTTTTCGCGGACCCCTTCGAGCCGCGCTTGAAGGCTCTCCAGGACGAGTACGACACGCTCGAGGGCATCTTCGCGGCGCGTGCCGAGGTCCAGCGCGCGGCGGTGGCGGGCGCGGAGCGCGTTGCGCGGGAGCAGGCGGAGAACGCGCGGGCGGTTGCCGAAGTGAAGCGCGCCCTGCGTGAGGCGGAGGAGAAGCAGGAGGCCATGCGCGCCGCAGCCGCGGAGGAGAGCGCCGCGCGCGAGGCGGAAGAGCGCGATCGCCAGCGCCTTGCACAGATCCAGGAGTCGCATCGCCTGCACATCCAAGAGCTCGTCCGCCAACGCGAGGAGCAGGAGCGGCGCCGTCGCGCGGAAGCGGAGCGTCAGAAGGCGGAAGAGGAGCGTCGCCGCAAAGTCGAGGAAGCCGCACGGGCTCGTCAAGAGCAGTTGCGCCAGGAGCAGGAGGCCCTGCGCCGGCAGCAGCGCATCTGGGCGGAGCAGCGCGCCCACCGCGAGCGCGTGTACCGGGAGAACTACGAGAAGCGCAAGGCGGAGGAGGCGCTTCGCGCGGAGGAGGAGGCGTCCCGCGCGCAACAGGGTCTTGCGGAGGTGTTCAAGATGTACGAGAGACGCTGGGACGCACTGAAGACAGGCAAGGACGGCGACGACGACATCTCCATGCTCACGTCCGACGTCCTGCCGTGGCCCATGCTCGACTTGTCGCGGCTGACGTCGCCCGACGCATTCACGAAGGAAGATGTTGCCGAATTTGTGTTTCACCCGCTGCGCGAGTCGGGCAAGAGCCGCAAGGAGCGCGTGCGTGGCGAGATGCTGCGATGGCACCCGGACAAGTTCAACGCGAAGGTGCTCGTGTACGTCGTCGAGTGGGAGCGCGAGGCCGTGCAGCAGGCGGCGGGGACGGTCACTCGGATTCTGACACAGTTGCTGAAGGAGGAGGTTATCCGCGAGCGCGAAACGTGAAGTGCACTTCAATTGATTGATCTATGCCTATGATTATGCTGTATGCCCTTATGCCTTATGCCTTATGCCGTGCCTCGCGTTGGTGTGTAGCTTGCTTGCCGTGTAGCTTTTATTTGCAGTGTAGCTATAGCTTGTTTGCCTTGTAGCTTGCTCTTGTTCATAATAATGTCTGAAGACGACTTGAACACTATGCTCGAGCGTGGGAAGTGTGACTGTAAGCTTATCTAAGGCGGCATTGTTCGCGCGCCTGTTGTCTTGTGTTCAGTTCGCCGCGTCGACCATCGCCCGCCTCTTGCTCTCTCTCTCCATCTGCTCTCCTTCATCCCTCCTTTCTCTCTGCAATTTCACCTTCAACATAGCTTCACAAAACACATTCTTAATCTGCCGACGATGGCGACAAGGGGAACTCTCGACTCCTCTCCCATCCAACCTCCCAAGCGTGCCGTCGCGCCTGTCAGCAAGAACCTGAAGCGCAGCGCATCCGTCGCATCCCTCCCCACCCCGCCTCGCACCATCAGAAAGCGCTCGCGCTCGCGCGGCTCAGCGTATCAGTCCTCCGACGATGAAGGGGCTCTTCCCGTCCTCTCGCCTCACGGCCACGAGGCAACCGACGAAAACGCTGCCTTCGGGCACAAACGGCGCAGGATCGACCGTGTCGTCGACGAGCTCTCGCACGAGGACCGCGAAGAGGCGTTCTGGCTTGCGGCTCCTCCCCTGCCCGCCGAACCGAAAGCCAAAGCTCGCGCTCCTACTGCTGCGAAGCCATCGCGGTTGCCCCGGCCCAAAGGCGCTGTGCGCACTTCTCAATCGACGGCCACATCGTCTGCGTCTACTTCACGCGCGCGGATACCCAGCACGCGCCCCTCGTTGACGTCCTCGCGGAGGCTGTCGCAATCCCGCGCTGCCACCGTGCACCCGAACTTCGCGCTGCCGTCACCTCCACCCTCGCGTGTGCGACCTCCCGTGACTCCCCCGCGCCGTACGAGAGCGAAGGCGAAGCCCGTCCGCGACTCACCGAACAATCCTTTCATCGAAGGCTCGCCTCCCTCATCGCCGGTCGGACCCAAGACCCCCATAGTGGAAAGGGACACATTGACCTATGTTTTGTACGTGTCACGACTCTTTCGCGTTCCATGTACATATTCCTTTTTCTGCGTCCCTCCGTTCTTTCTTTCAACTAATTGGTTGTGGCGTCCGCTCCATTAGCCGAGGCAAGCGTCAACTGTACCCAAACCCACACTTCAACGCGCCCCGCGACCCGCGTTCCTTCCTCTCGCCCGACCATCCCGAATTCGAGCCCACTGACGACTGCACCCCTCGTCGGCTCTTCGCCGCGCCGCCCATCCCGATGATTCGATCCACACAGCCGCTCACGCCACACCGCCGCGCGCTCTCGCCGGAGTCAGAGGCCGAAGCTGAGGAAGAGGCCGAGCTCGACTCCGGTGGACTTCCGCGTGGCAATCTTGCGGGCGAGTTCGCGCGGATCCGCGAGCTAGAGAAGGGCGCGAGTGGTGGGATGGGGAAGGAGGTGCCGCGTGCACCGTTGAAGAAGGTCGTGGAGGAGGATGACGATGATGATCTGGATGAGTATGTGTTTGTGGACAAGGAGGAAGCGAAGGAGGCTCTCGTGGGCCCGGAGAAGATGCCTACTGCGACAGAGGTCGCCGTCAGGAGAAGCTGAGTGATCTTGGCTCGTGCCCGTACACCGCATCTACAACCAGCATTGTTCGCTGCTGCCCTCTCCTAGTTATGCTTCCACTGGCCCCGTCTCCATCGATGTGTTCTGTCAATCTGTTATTATGTTTCATCTGCGATACCAATCTTTTCTCCCGCCCTTTTCCACTCCTTCCGCGCGATACCTCCACCCTACTCTCGCTCGCTCTCGTGTTGATACTGATTTCATTGCTTATCTATCCCCCCACGCGCTCTTGAATTGAAATGCAAATTATTTACGCATGCATGTATGTAGTTAGGCACGGTAGGTGCTACATGGGCGAAAGGCTTCAATAAATTTCGTGTTGCGAAGAAGCCCTCATCTCAAGTTCTCAAGTCTGATCATGATTGAGCTTTCCCGGACAGAAGGCGCAGCGGGAAAGACCAAAGATTGGAGACAGAGTACAAGCTATGATACAGAACACAAACTCTAGACAATGTAGACGAGTCCTATGATAACAACACAAAATATATCTAATGAGCGCGAGGTCATGACGGGCCGACACGATTTCGCTGCAGCGTTACCGGCTTGCTCGTACCCGGCGTGCTCGCTGGCACAGCAGGAGCGGCAGCAGCAACGCTCCCTTCCCCACTTGAGGCCTCTGCAGCCGGCTCGGCAGACTTCAGTCGCTTAGCCAGAGCACCCTCTCCTCCCGTCTCGCCCTCTTCGCGCGCACGCTTAGCGGCGGCCCCGACGATCGACACCCCTCCGCCACGTCCTGCGGACCCAGGCCCTGCGGACCCAGGCGCAGTGCCACGGATGGACAGGCCTCGCGCGACGCCGCGCCCACGCCCACGGCCGCGCTCAGGAGGTGCACTTGTGACGTTTCCGGCTGTGGGGCGGCGGGCAAGGCCACCGGGGGCGCCGCCTCGGGCAGCTGGCGCGGTGGAGGTCGAGGCGGTAGGGTTGGCCTCGGTCGCATGAGCTGAGGAAGAGGACGCTGCAGGTGGCGCCGCCGCCTGCGGGCTTGTAGCGGAGCCACCGGTGGCAGAAATCAAGCCTGCCTTCTTCATCTCTTCGAGTTGCGCCTCCAGCTGCTTCAGGCGGCCTTGTGCCCTGACAAGCTGCCCGTCCTTCACCTTCATCTTGACCTGGATTTCTTGGCGCCCGCTCTCAATTGCCTTTGCGATGAGCGTCTCCTGCTCTGCGCGCAATTCCGTTTCTTTGGCTGCTACTGCCGCCTCGATGGCAGCTTTGGAATCTTCTGTGGTAGCCAGTGCACTGGCCGGTGCAGCTTCCGTTGCTGTCTTGAGGGCGGCATCGTATTCCGATCTTAGTCGGGCCTCCAGCGCCTTGAGCTCCTCAGCGTGCTTCTTGAGAAGTTCCTCAGACGGCGCCGACGTGGAAGCTGCGGCTTGCAGCTCCTGGGTTGCCTTCTCAACTGCAAGCTTGACGGTGGCCTCTTGCTCCTCGACTGCCCGCTGTCTTGCCTGAGCCTGCTCCTGGATACACGCAGAGTATTTGTCCTGCCGCGAATGTCAGGTCGGACCAGCTGATAACTAGTACAGCACGCCTACATTGGCAAGTTTCAGTCCACGCGCCTCCTCCTTCAACTTGTTTGCCTCTTCCCTCGCAGCCTGCCAAGTTCATCAATCACATTGGTAACATCCCTTGCGATGGGCATACCTTCGCCTCAGCACTGGCATCGTCTCGGTTCTTCAGTAGTTCGGCTTTCTCTGCCTCCCATGCCGTCGAGCTCGTCTGGTCTGCGCCGTTTATCGATGGACTGGTCCATGATGCCTTCTCAGCTAGTAATTTGTCACGCTCCTCGGTCAATTGGGCCTGGTCAATAGGTGAGATAAAGACATGCAGAGCAAAGCAGCGTTCCTACCAGTCTAACGTCCAGGTCAGGCACGGATGATGGGACCACGCGTGCCTTTTCTTCCTGAAGGGCCTGCTCTAGCCTGGTGACTTCGTCGCGTAGTTTTTGAAGCTCGTCTGTGAGATCCTTGGGAGGGAGAGCAGGAGTCGCAGAAGCGGCAGACGCCTGCAAGGAGTCGCGCTCTGCTGTGATGGCCTTCAGTTGATTCTCCGCTTCTTTAAGAGCCTCGGTGGCCTGCAACTTTTGGTTGTTGACCTCGCCTAGTCTGTTCTTGAAGCCCTGCATCCCGCGCTGATACTGATCTCTGCTCGCTTGCAAGGCGGCCCTGATCTTAGTGGACTGTAGAACATATGTGAGATTTACATGATGAGACATGCGAGCAAACTCGAACCTCGGCTTGCTCGGCCTTGAGCTTCTCGTCGTGAGAAGTACTTGACGTCTCCCAGGCAGCCTTCTCCGCGGTCAGACGTTCAATCTCACTCTTCAAGGCCTGAACCTCGACAGGGTCGATGCGGTCATACTGTTTGAGCAAGCAGAGGTCAGCCCTTGCAGTCATTGACAACTCGACGATCTCACCTTGCTAAGCAACTGCGCATTGCGCTCTTGCCAGCGGCGATTCTCACCCTCCAGTTTCGCTACATGTCCCTTCTGTGCATCGAGATCGGCCTGCAGGGTGCGCACTTGCTCACGCAGTGGCTCAATCTCTCGTGTGAGAGTTTTCGATCGAGCGTCGAGTTCCCGGGCGCGTTTGGCATGCGCCTCAGAGTCTGCACGCAGGGTGGCGTTGCTTTCGCGCAGGAGGTTGAGCTGTTGGATCTTGTCGACGAGCTCGGAGTGTTGAGCGTCCGTCGCAGCTGTGGACACTGCGCGTTCCCGTTCCTGCAATTAGCGAGTATGTCAGAATTACATGGTAGTCGGATTCTCGGTTTGTCGCACCTCAGATAGCGTCACCCTGGTATCCTCAAGATCATGCGTGAGATGCCCAATCTGAGCCTTCAGCCGTGCGCTCTCTTGTTTGCTCAGCTCGAGCTGCATGTCCACAATCTCCTTCTCTTTGCGAAGATAGGTGATCACCGAACGCAGCTCAGAGAGCTTCGCGTCTGGGTCCTCGATTGACTCGTCTCTATTAGCGGTAGTTGAGGAATCGGCAGCCTCACGAATTCTTGCGGCTTGGGAGCTAACAGTGTCCAGGTGCTGGTGGAGTACGTTGTTCTGCTCCGTCAATGCAGTGCATCTAGAGAAGGTAAGCAGCTGCTGAAGGAGGAGCATTCTGCTCATACCTGGCAGTAAGATCCGTGATTTCCCTGTCCAGTGCCTGTCGTTGCTGGCTCCAGCTGGCTTCGGAGGAGGTAAGCTTCGCCTGTGCGGTTTCGGCAGCCGTGATATTATCTCTGGCCGACACCTGCAGCTCGGACAGTCGCTTCTTGAGCCCTTCTATAGTCTTGATATCTTCAGCGTGGGCGACAACCTCCCGTGAATACTTGTCCTCGGCAGCCTGCAATCATTCAATAAACGCTTTTGCAGACAAGAGGCAGGGTAAAGATACCTTGACACGGTCTTCCTGCGCCCGCACGTCGGACTCGCGACTCGTCCTGTCCTCTGCGAAAGCCTTTTCTGACGAGGTGAACCCAAATATGGTGTCTTCGAGAGTCTTCTTATCGGAAAGCCATTCCTTACGCTCGGCCTCCAAAACGCGTTTGGATTCTGCCAGACCCTCCTGCGCTGCGACAAGGTTCTGCTCCGCTGATTGCAATTGCTCCTGCAGACGGTCGCGCTCGGCCTAAAAAGTGCATTTAGCGTAGCCAGATAGAAATGCGATCAATGTTACCTGAGAGTTCATGATCTGAGCTTCGCTAGAGGCCTTGTACTGGTCGTAGGTTGCATTAAGCGTCGACAACGCAGCCTCGCTTGCCTGGCTGATCTCCTGGAACTGCTGAATATGACTTCGGGCGGTTGCAAGATCGACCTCTGCGACTTTGAGAGCTGAGCTGTAGGTATGGCTGAGACGAGGATCTTTCAATCGACCGGGAATGAACACACCTGAGCTCCGCAACCTGTGTCTCCAGTTGTTGCTCTCGCGTCGCATCGCCAGACTGGTGCTGGTGTGCGCCGGCCACAGTGGATCCACGGCGTTCATACACGGAGAGCTTTTCCTCATTGCCTTGTAACTGTCGGGAGAGGTCCGCGACGCGATCCTCGAGATGCTTTCGGCTGGTATCAGCCTCGATGAGTTTTTCCCGGGTTTTGGTCAGCTCGCTCGTCTGCCGGAGACTATGGTCAGTTGACGGCGTCAGTCATTGACACACAAAATCATACATTGCGGTCAGCTGAGGCGCGAAGCTCTTTAATCTCAACCTCTTTCTGCAGTGAGGCATGACGGATGCTGTCGCGCTCCTGGGTAAGCTGAGTTCTCAAGTCTTGGCTGGAAGAGGCGTCAAAAACGAAAGCGAAGTTGCGCGACAGCAACTTTTATTAAATACCTTTGATTCTCAAGCACTTGGATTTGATTCTCCAGGCGGCGGCGGTCATTCTCCCCGGAGCGCTCCAAATCATTATGCATCTTCTGGACATTGGACATAAGATCGGAAAGGTGCGAGCGCTCCATCGACAGCGCCTTGTTCTCCTCTACGAGGCGGCCCTGGACACTCTGGACGCCAGCATAATGAGTTGAAAGGCTCAGCTTGTAAAATCACTGGCGCACCTCCCAAATGTGTTTCTCGGCCCGAAGATTAGCACATTCGTTTCGGAGCTGTTCGAGACGGCCATTGGAGGCAATCAGATCCTCGGTGACGCGATTGCACTCGATGTCTACGCGAGTGTACTGGTCGTATAGCTGCTGGTTGCGCTTCTGGAGATCGTCAACGTCGCGAGATTGACGCATGAACTGCTCCTGTGATGACTTGTGCCGCTCTGAACTACTGGTGAGCAGGCGGAAAGACGGAGGGCCGACTACTTACCGTTGATCACCTCAACTTTGGCATTCGTCTTGGCGAGCATGGCAGTGAGCTGTGCCACTTCTCTCTGCGAGGCAACGTAGTCGTCCCTCAGGCGTTCAGAGTCCAAGCCCATTTCTGTTCGGTACGCAGCAAACTGTTCCTGGATTTCTGTCAACTCCTTAGCGAGTTCCGAGTCCGAGGCCGGCGCAGTGGACACATGGCCGTTGAGCTCAAGTGGCCTGCCAGCTGCATGCTCCGCACGGCTCAGTAGCAGACGAAGTGAGTCCCGCTCCTTGATGTAAGCCTGAATCTTGATATCGCTGGTCTTCCTCTGGCTTTCAAGTTGGGATTGAAGTTCCTGGATCGCATCGTGGGCCTCGCGGACGGCCTCGCTCTGTTCCTTTTCCAGCGCATCACGGTAGTCGCGCTCCTCAGCCTCCATCTTGGCGCCAAGCTCGCGGACGATACCCAAGAGCTTTTGATTCTGCTCTTGGAGGCCACCAATCGAACGGAAGAGCACAAGGTTGTTGGTGATTACCTGGTCGATGTTCTCGGCAGGGAGAGTCGTGTCGTCAACTTCCATGTCATCGTCCGATGGGATGCTCGGGTCCTGTACCCTTGCGAGCTGCCTCGATAGCGCCTGCACCTGCCGACCAAGGTCACCTAGCTGTTTCTGCAACAGCTCGTTCTCGCGAGACGTCTTGGAAAGCTTCTGCGTAGCGTCCTTAGCAAGACCCGCTTGAGCATCCCGATCCACGAGGGCGTCGGCAAGTTGAGATGCAAGTTGATTGGCTTCAGATTGCAGACGTTCATATTCGGCGCGTTGTTGGGCAAGAACGGGTGCCTGTCCGTGTGTCAAAAGAGAAATTAGAGGTAAACGCATACCACGCACCCGCTCCTCGATCTGAGCCAATACCTGTCCCAGCGTCCGGTCCATACGCTCGTACTCTTGAAGTGTTTTCGCATGTTCGTCCTCCATGCGCACATAATCCGCATAAACTTCTGTGAAGGTCTTGCCTGTCTTCTGCGCTCGACTCGCCATCGCCACGGTAGGACTGAGCCCCATCATGCCCTGGGTCATCAGGTCAGGCGTCTCACCGCGCGCGGGTGTTGAGGGTGCAGATCCGATAGCACCGGGCAAGGGGAGTTCGCCGCGGTTGACCTTTTGCAAAACACGTTCCATCTCCTCGATGCGGCTCTCCGCATCCTCGACTCGTTGCTTCTCGCGGTCAAGCTCGTCCCGAAGGACAGCCTCACGCTTCTCGGCTTTCGCGCCCACGCTCGCCCATTCCGCCTCGATGGTGTCGACGATTTTCTTGGCCTGAGCCTCACGCTCTTCCATCATTTGGACAAGTCGCTTGAGCCCTGCAGTTTCGCTAGTGTACGTCGCTTCCTGCTCAGCTAGCCGTCCTGTCAGGTCTTGAACACGGGAGAGGGCTTGTGAGAGCTGATGCTCTTGGGACTTGTACGACGTCTGGAGGGCCTTGAGCTGTCCCTCGGAGGATGCGTGTGTCTGGAGCAGCGCGTCATGCGAAGACTGCAGGCGTGTAAGCTCTGCGTGCTTGCTGTGACGGTACTTGGCGAACTCCTCAGATTTTGCGGCCAGCTCTGTCGAATTTCGCTCCGCGTCGCCCTGTGCGAGCTGAAGTTGTTGTGAAAGAGATTCGAGTTTGAACTGAGGATGTCTTTTAAGTCGCGAGTCTGAAAATAAAACAAATGGGGCGCGCCTTGGTTGACGACTCTGTTGAACGGAGCTCCCGGAGCTGCGTCTCGAGATTCTGATACTCCGTCCGCACTTCTTTCAGCTTCCCGCGAAGGCTCTGTACTTCCTCGTCTCTCTGAGCCCCGTCGTCCTTCAGCCGACTGACGATGCCCAAGAGGTCACGTTTCTCCCGCTCCGTGTCCTCGACTCGGTTCTTGAGCACGTCCAGCTCCGAAGAGGAAACCGTGTGCGAGCTGTTCAGAGTTGAGACCTGAGTCTGCAATGTGTTTCTCGATGCACCTGGAAAGCGCAGTCGATATCAGCGTGCATAAAGGGGCCACGAAGCACTCACGGAGTTCCTCGCGTTCCAGTCTGACCTTCTCCAGCTCCGCCCGTGTCTCCTCGAGCTGAATATCCAGCTCGCGGGCCAATGACTCCTTGTCCTGATACGCCTGTTCGAGCTCAATGTCGCGTTTCTCCACCTCCGCGCGCAGTTCTTCGACCTCGCGTTGGGTGGCTGCGAGCTCACCAGAGAGGTCGGCAATTTGGGAGGGCCCACCGCCTTCCGCTTCGCTGTGGGCTGCCTCGGCATCAGTGTTCTCTGCCTCGGCGGCCGCTGCCGCTGCCGCCTTGCTTTTTCGACGCGTTTTCATGTTGGGTGTGTAACGGAGGAAGGCGAGACGCGCTTGACGTCGCCACCACGCGCGCCCTTTCGGGCACAATAACTCTCTCTTGTTTACGTAACAGACAAGGTCCCGACCAAAATCAGTTTGTTATTCACTTGTTATTTGGCCAATACATGATGGAGGCGCTATCCTTCCTCTCGTCAATGTCGCCATCTGGATCACAGTCGCGATGCACGAAACCACAGCTAGGTAGACCAAGCATGCTGCAGACACGTGAAGCGGCGAGACGACGCTACTAACAGCAACGCCAGGATCAGCCCCCGCCAATAGATGACTGAATGCTCGGGAGCTGCGAACGGAGGACGAGTGGCAGGGAATAAAAATGGCGTACCTCTTTCATCGCACGGCGCACAGCTGGGTAGCGGGTACCGATCTCAGCCATGTCGACGTCTACTTCCACCTCGCGCTCGACCGATGGACTTTGCAAGTCTAAGCCGCGTGAAGGTACCTTTTTTGACGCATCGTCACCTTCGTCACCTCCGCGCCCCCCGCGGACCAGCTTCCATCGCTCTTGAACCTCCATTTGTCCCTTCGATGCAGACATCGGCTCGTCGTCCCCTTGGGTATCAAATGGCTGACGTGGGGGCGGTGTGTACAGGGTTACCTTCCTCCGCTTCACGTCACGTTCACTCTCCGCGGTCGGAACAGCTTCAGCTCCTCTGCCGGTGACCTTGAGCAACGGGAGTGGCACCTTGAACTTGACCGACGTTATCCCGCGGGTTGTGGGCTTGGTAGGTTTCTTGCTATGAGCGGGGAGAGTCGACCAGGACTCGTCAGCTGTGTCCACAAGGGCAGGGTGAACATATGCGGACGGTGCTTTTGTAAGTGGAGACAGGTGTCGAAATTCCCGTGGGGGCGTGGTCGGAGGTGGAAGAGCATGGAGATGGTGAGGCGAGAGCCGGCTCTCGGGTGGCGTAGGCCGAACCGCCGGTTCTGGCACGAGGCTTGAGCTCGAGGGTTGGTCTGAGCGGTGTCAATGTGCAAGGTGCAGGTAAATATATGCATGCCCTCGAAAGATATTATATAAAAGTCGTACGTTGAAAGGCACGTGTTTTGTAGGCCGGCCTCCGATGAACGTGTGCCGAATTCGGTCGTGAGTGAGTATGCGCAAAGACGGACAGTGGAGCAGGCGGTGAAGAGAACGCCTTCATTGCAGGGAAGCGAGGCTCATCAGAGAGTGACATGTGTGGCGGAGACCTAGGAGCACGAGAGAAAGGCAGATATGGCGACGGTGGGGGCGGCGAAGAGAAGTAAGCAGTGCCGAGAGCTGGAGAGTGGTGACGGCTCGGCGGCGCAGGCGTATATAGGCGATGTGGAATGAAAGGACGGAGCATGGTGTGAGCTGCATGAGGACCTTCCTGAGGAAGAGGATGAGATCGGTGTAGATGATCGGGCGCTGTGGAATGATGTGATATTTGAAGTTGAGGTCTGGGAAAGTCGCGAGGAGAAGGCCGGGGCGTGTTGTCTGTTCCCGACGGTTGAGGGGCGTGCTCGAAGATCGTCAGATCGGTATCCTGGGGCTCCTCTTTCGCAATTTCCGCGACCGTACCCTGGCCTTCGCGAACACAAGTAGAGATAGGGCGTCGTGAGGAATTCTGGTTCTGCTACATATTGTTCAGTATTTTCCACAGAAAACAGAAGGCTAGTTGAACTATGCACTTTATAGGCGAGTATATGCGTGTTCCCTTTGTGTTCTTCCGTGCTGGTGGGTATGAGCCCAACGTTGGAATTGCAGTCCAGCGAATCGGGGGGTATGTCTTCGGCTGAGTGTAGACCGGTCGTAGATGAGGTCGAAGTAAAAGAGACGGCAGGGGCACCATCCGCATTGTTGCGTGCGCAAGGAGCTGCGAGCCGAGCCTGAGACGAAGCGAGTTGAAAGGACTGCGCTTGAGTAGAATGGCTGGGAGCGGGCAGACCGCTGAGAGGCGCAGTTTTGCCTTTGCCGTGCTTGACGGTACTGGGTAGTCGGCCTCGCCTTGCTTCGTTCGGCGCGCCTTTGATAGATCGATTATTTTGCGACGAGTGGCGGGGCGGAGGAATGCCAGGTTTCAGTCCGATACCGTCTGGTGCAGAAGGCTGCTGTGCTTGTTTCCGGAGCATGTCCGCGATGATTCCTGTTGGCTGCTTCCTCTGCTTGTCGCAGCGCGTCGTCGCAGGTGTGGGTTGCGCCGGAGCAGGAGCCGGCCGCGAAGCGGCGTTGACCTTGGCGATAGACCATGGGTTGGGCTTGTAGACGGCGGAGTCCTCGCGCGAAGAGATGTCGAGATCAAGGAACTGCCGAGTATCGTCTGAGAGCATAGCCGAAGACGAAGGCGAGTGGGGCGGGGAGGTGTCCGAGTCCGAGTCTGAGAGGCACTGGTGTGAGCGCATGTTAAAAGACCATTCGGAGCCACCAAGAGGGGCCATTTCTGTAGCGATGAGCAGTGAGGAACGTGCGAGCAGGAGGCCGTGGTGGTGAGAGGCAGAGGTCGACGCGTCCGACTCGCCCGAACGCGTCGCGCGGTGGGCGTGGGAACGGCACCCACGAACCTTCACCGCTGAGATGCCCGGTATTTGCTCCTTTCCTCCCTTGACACGAACGTTCCCCGCTCGTGGATGGAGTGCGCTGTTGCACGCGGGAGAACGGAGCCCAATTTTGGAGCAATCCCGCCACCCTCATGGAGAATTGCTGAGCGGAAGAGAACGGGATTGCGACGCCCCGCCGCCCGGCCCGGCGTGCTATATAGCTTCCCGACGTCTCTATCGACCCGCATCTCCTCCTGATCTCCTCCTTCATCCTCATATATTCCAAGCGCAACGATGGTCGGCACGCTGGCATCAGGTATGCTCTGCGGTTGTCGCCAACGTCCGACAGCCTGCTCATCTGATCTCCACAGACTACCCCGCCTGGAAGAAGCTCCAGGAGGTCTACGATAATGACCACAAGAACCTCGTCCTCAAGGATCTCTTTGCTGCCGATCCAGAGCGCTTTGCAAAGTTCCACAGGGAATACACAGCTTCCTCCAACCCCGCCAACACCATCCTTCTTGACTTCTCCAAGAACTTGATCACCGAGCCCATCCTCGCGACCCTCCTCCAGCTCATCCGCGAGTCTGGTCTCGAGCAAGCCCGCGACTCCATGTTCAAGGGCGAGCATATCAATACCTCTGAGGATCGTGCCGTGCTCCACGTCGCCCTCCGCTCCTTCGGGGAGCTCGACACCACCGAGGCCGGCGTCAGTGAAGTCGTGCCGGTCCTGCAGCACATCCGCGAGTTCTCCGATGCGGTGCGCAGCGGAGCCTGGACAGGATACACGGGGAAGCCCATCCGCGCTTTCGTCAACATCGGTATCGGTGGCTCTGATCTCGGCCCTGTCATGGTCACCGAGGCCCTGAAGCCGTACGCAAAACGCGACCTGACCCCCTACTTTGTCTCGAACGTCGACGGCACACACATCGCCGAGACCGTTCGCGATCTCGACCCCGAGACCACCCTCTTCATCATCGCCAGCAAGACGTTCACCACTCAGGAGACGATCACTAACGCCGAGTCTGCGCGGGACTGGTTTTTGAAAACCGCCGGCGATAAGAAGCACGTGGCGAAGCACTTCGTCGCTCTCAGCACGAACGAGAAGGCGGTTACGGCGTTCGGTATCGCGAAGGAGAACATGTTCGGCTTCTGGGACTGGGTCGGTGGACGTTACAGCTTGTGGAGCGCCATCGGCTTGTCGATCGCCCTCGTTATCGGATACGAGCGGTTCGAGGAGCTGCTAAAGGGCGCGCGGGACATGGACAAGCACTTCCTGGAGACGCCGCTGGAGAACAATCTCCCGGTGCTGCTCGCGGCTGTCGGTCTCTGGTACAACGACTTCTACGGTTCACAGACGCTCGCCTTGTTACCATACGACCAGTATTTGCACAAGTTCGCCGATTACTTCCAGCAGGTGAGTGTTTTGTGCGTCTCATTTGGACCCGGGTGTCTTATTGCGCATATATGCAGGGTGACATGGAGTCCAACGGCAAGTTTGTGACAAAGGCTGGCCAGCGCGTGGACTACCAGACCGGCGTGCGTACATGTTGTTTGTCAGCGTAGATGCAATCCTTAAGAAGTCCATATAGCCTATCATCTGGGGTGCGGCAGGTACAAACGGCCAGCACTCATTCTACCAGCTCGTGCACCAAGGTACAAAGCTTATCCCCGCCGACTTCATCGCCCCCACTACCACCCACAACCCGCTTCGCGGCTCCCTGCACCACCGCATCCTTCTGTCCAACTTCTTTGCTCAGCCCGAGGCCCTCGCGTTCGGAAAGACCGAGGAGCAGGTCCGCAAGGTAAAAGTTGACCCTCGCCTCGCACGCAACAATCCACTGACAAACGCGCTTGATTGTAGGAGGTCGGGCCTAACGCTACCGAGGCCCTTATCAAGAGCAAGGTCTTCGAGGGCAACCGGCCCAGCAACAGCATCATCTTCCCTCTGCTGACGCCGTCTGCACTTGGCTCGCTCATTGCATTATATGAGCACAAGATCTTCACCCAGGGTGTGGTTTGGGGTATCAACTCCTTTGGTGCGTCACTCGATTTCTATGGATTTGCCGAGGTATTTACGGGCGCTTTTGCAGACCAAATGGGTGTCGAGCTCGGCAAGGTGCTTGCGAAGAACATCCTCGCACAGCTCGGTAAGCCCGAGGATGTCGTTGGCCATGACAGCTCGGTGCGTTTCACTCTGTGTGTTTGTGTTTTCGCAAGCTAACGGACGTTACCCTTAGACGACAGGCCTCATTCACTACTACCAGAAGTACCGGAAAGAGTAGATGGTGCTTATTTGTCGGACAGGCGAGAGGGAGAAGGAAAGCCCGTTGTACGTCTTCGAGGAGGAAAGGAAGAAATCAATACATGTTGTAGGTACTCGCGTTCGGAGAATCAAAATGTGCATGAATAGACTCTTAACAGCGTCTGATAGTCGGCGACATATCGACACGTTTCGACGTCGAATGCTACCCTTGCGGCCGAGATAGCTTAGAGAACGACACTCGGCAAGTACGGAACTCTTTTTGGTATTTTCTGTATCGTATATCACCACCACTACATCGGAACGCGTATCGTACTAGACGGATGGCCTATATATCCAACTTAGTCTATCCAGGATCACAGACGGGGGTATAGGAGACGATAGAGAACGACATCAGAGACCGAAGAACGGTGGCCTCGTCGCATGCAGACCGAACACGGGAGCGTGTGTTCGGCGGCTTCGGAACCTGAAAGCAAGGACTCGAGGGATAAGCCAGCACAACATCTCGAGCATCGCCGCCCCGATGAGCTGGGGCGGTACGGAGGTTAGTTCGAAGACAAGGCAGGATGAAACCCCTGGGGCAACTCTGGGAGGGACGGCTTTCGGGCAGTGTGGGGTTTTTCGACGCGCCGACTCGATTCGCCCGGCTGGGGCTGGCTTATTCCGTGGTACTTGACTACAACAACGGAAGGTCAGAGCAGACCGCGCGAGTAGAGGTGGAAAGTGACATACGAGCTTTTCCCGTTCACCCGCTGTAACTAAGAGCTACGCGGCAGGGACGACCTGGCTTGGTGGGTGGTTGACGGGGTAAGGCGTACGGTGGGAGCTGTCCCACCGGACGCCTCGCGAAAAGAGCAACACGGTCAGCTATAATTCTACGGCGCAAGGAGCAGACGCACCGTCGAGAGCCACTGGGCCCGCCATGGTCGTCCGATTGCCCGAAACGCCTTGTCCTTGTGGTTGTCGAACTGAGCTCACCACGCCGCCATTGCCACCATGTTACCTTGAGCGTCGAGTCGTGTCGCGTCGCCCCACGCCCGCCGTCCATGTCCCAGAGCGCTGTCCGAAGGGAGTCAAACCATACATGTCAGCGAACAGACCTCGTGTGAATGATGCGATGATGCTGTGCCGACGGCGAGTCCGAGCTGCAGGTATTGACGTCCGAAGCAAGCATGTGAAGCTTGTCGTAGCGCGCGTTCGGAAGTCGGCTGCATGAAAAGGCGCGTCAGTAAGAAGAAAGTCTCAGATACTCAGAGGAGAAGGACATACTAGTCAAAAGCCGAACGAAGCACAGGAGCATCGCGCCGCCCAGACCAGCGAGACGGACGACACCCCCGCGATCGCACTGATCCTGAGGTAGGACTCCAGAGGCGCGACTGCGCTAGCCTCGGAGATGTACAGTAAACTATAGTACCTATCTAAAAGGCGACAAGGAGCTGGGCCCCGTAATCTACGTAATTCGCATGAATCCGAACCACCGCGCGAGCTGACCGAGGGCGTCCACGAACATCTCTCCAGTCAGCATCGGCGACCCGAACGGCGCATCCGCGTCGCAGACAACCATCGGCGAGGCCTTCGCCACCTGCACAGTCGGCTCCTCGTAGCTCCCGTAGCCTTCGTCCTCTCCGATCTCCATGGGGACGTCGTAGTCGCAAAAGCCCAAGTCCAGCGCCTCGAATGCAGGCGCAGGGCTGCGCACCACACTGTCGAGGAGGGGGATGGACGTGGCAGCGACGCGGGGCGGCGGGCTGGACTTGACGATGGGCGAGGAGGGCGTCACGAGGGCGGCGGGCGGGGGCGTCGAGGGAGCCGGATCCGAGGACTGGGTCGGACGCTCGTCGAACAGCGAGTCGAAGGACGCCGACGCTGCGGGTGCGGTCTCGGCGGGAGCATCCTGTGGCTGTGCGGCTTCGTCGAAGAGCGAGTTGAAGGAGTCGGACTTGGCCGGGGCAGCAGGGGCTTCGGGCGTCGCAGAGAGGCGGGCGGGCGGGGGCGTGCTGGGCTGCGATGCCGGGGCATCGACCGGAGGGAGTGATGGCGACGTTGGGGGAGACGCGAGGAACTCAAAGAGTTCAACCATAACCCTCCGCTCGCCCGTCATATGCCTCTCAGCAAACGCATCCATAGCGCGGTCGATGTCGTCCTCATGCTCATCCTCATGCTCATCCTCATCTTCGCCGTCCTCCTCAGCCCCGGCACCCTTCTCGACAGCCTTGGCAACATCACTAACGACTAATGACTCGACTACGCCGGACAGGTCAGACGCGCCGGGGAGACCAGGGAGGAGGATCGTCGCGAGGAAGGCGTCGACCTCAGCCACCGGCGCGCTGCTGACAACCGGAGTCGCTGGGGCGGAATCGAGCAGGCCGGGAGTGCCAGGAGACTTGGCCTCGGGAGTGCCGGGGGTGTCGACGGTGTCCGAGATGGCCAGTGCGTTGAGGCAAGCGAAGAGCTCGTCGTCCGCGTCGTCGATGGTGGCTGGGGGCGGAGCTACAGGCTGAAGACGGAGCTGGAGGCGGTGGCGGGACGTGGTGCTGAGCGTGGGCGGGCGGGCGAGCGACTGCGGGATGTTGCAGAATGCGACCTGAGCTTGGCGGCGGCGCTGCACCGCTTTGACGACCTTCTTGCCGACCTTCTTGACCTTCCTTGCCTGACGCGTGTTGACCTTGCGAATCTCCTGGAGGCCCGTGTCACTCAAGCTCTGATGGAGTGGGCAAAACAGACGTACGCTGTCGACATCCATGGCGTCCGAAACGTGGACCGTCGGCTTGTCGTTGGCGTTGAGGACGCTGGGGACGGGCTCAAACTGTAGAGCGATCAGATGGGCCCGCTGAAGTGTAGGCATGTAGCTCACCATAACGTAGTCCTCATCCGCCTCCGGCGCGACCAGCCGCTGCTTGACTGGCGTCTGGATCTCCGCTAGCTCGCGCACGCTCTTGCACACAGTGTCCACCATCGTCCGCTTGCGCTTTTCGCCGACAGTCGCGCCGATTTGTCCATAGGCCTCAGAGGCCTGACCGTGGGAGTACAGGCGGAGCGGGCGAACGGCGGCGAGGCGGGCGTGGGCGAGGCACTGCTGGTATGGCCGGAGGGTCTGGCGGCCTGTGGACGGTTGGATGGGAGAGCGGCCATCGGGCGTGGCGACGACGTGGCGACGGAGTGCGGCGGCGTGGGCGATGCGAGGGGTGTCGAGGACGGAAACGCGGATGCCGGGGACAGCTGGACGCGGGACGCTCGGGTGTAGTGCATACAGAAGGGCGGGGGCACGGAAGGTGATGAGGGTGAAGGTGGGCATTGGGTATGCTTGGTTATTATCGTCAACGATAATGAAGCTGGGGGAGTGGGGGGTTCTGCTGAGGAAAGGATGGGCGAGCGCACGCAGAATATATACGCCTGCACGCCAGATCTCGTGACACGTTAAACAGAGGACGGAATTCGTCAAACAGAGGATGGAACTCGTCAAACGGACCCGCGGCGTGACCTTTGCTTGATGTATATTTGCACGTCAGAACGAGCGCAGGATGGCCAGATATCAATCGGGCAGCTGGGACCCATTCCATGGACGAATTACCAGCGGCATGCGTCCCGTAGTATCAGTCAGAGAAGGGAGACGGAGCAGAGCATATACCCGCAGAGTCAAGAGCCCAGTGAACGCTGCTAGATGAGTCGAGCGCGTTTCCCTGCATCACGTAGGCCATATCTAGATATAGAGACACCCTTTCAGTATCCCAGTGCTCAGTGCGAGAACAGACTAGAGAGTCGCCCGGGAGACGCGCCTGAAGTCGATGGTGGTCAAGAGCAAAGCCACGTGAGGGCGTTACAGTGCCAGTCAAGATTCCCAGGCTCCTTCGAGGCTCCCAGAGTCAATGTAATATCCCCGCACACGCGTCGTCGGTGCTCCTCCTCCTTTGAACGCGTTTTCTTGCCATTTTTCGTGTGAAAAGGATCAGCACGACGGTAAGTGCGATGCTATGCACAGCGGAGGCGCAGCTGATGGGCCTCTACAGCTGCAGAACTAGATTAAGAGGCCTTCAGTGAGTGCCGCATTGTCTTTCATCTTGTCGTCATCTTGTCGGAAGGGGTTGGACAGTGGATCTGTCTAGTTTTTAAAGTCAGAGTGTACTCTGGGAACATCTTGTCGTTGGGTGCAGGAGATCGTCGGAGAACTCTTGCCTGGCGGCCTCGCGGCATGCTCCTCGCGTTTGCATACGTTTGTGGCCATTCCTTGCTGACATTGCATCGGCTCCCACTGCAGGTCGATCCTCACGATGACATCCTCTCAGCCTCTCCCAACTCCGCCCCTCGCCTCCGCCTCCTCTTCGCCCGTCTTCACCCCGCCGCCCGCCTCCTCTTCGCAAGGCGCGCCGCCGTCACCGCAGACCTCCTCTTCACTCGCCGGCGCAGTCGCGCCGCAAGCGGAGCACAGCGTCTCGCTCGATCTCATCCTTGCGCAGATCCAGAATAGCAATTCATTGACAGCGCTGACTGCAACGCTGCGCCACGCGCCGGCTGCCGCGCTCGCAAGCGGAGACGGCCCAGCCGGCCTCAACATTCCTAACCATACGCTCGGCATTCTGTTTATATTGTGTGTAGTAAATTCGTGGTTTAGCAAATTGGCTTACCGATCCGATCGATAGGTCTGCGAGGCTTCACGCTGGTGCGCCTGTGCCAGGAGGGTATATCGAAGAGTTTGCGAGGCGTTTTGACCCGGTGCAGGCGAGGCACGCACCGGAGCGCGGTGCGTCGTATTTTCGGATATCCAAAGAGGCGATCGCGCTGATTTTTGTCGCTAGTTTTGCTGCTTGCGAAGGGCATCGTACAGCGCGCCGAGGCGCTGGGAAATGTGAGCCTAGAATCTGTGGAACTATACGGCTCTCTGACATTCGTCTGGTAGCTCAAAATCGCGATTGATCCGTTGCATGAGCTCCTCACTCGCTACCCGCCCGATCTCTCGTACCTTACGCCACTGCACGCCATCTTTTTAAATGTTAGTGCGCGCCCTTTTTAAATTTTGGCGCTAACAACGTCCTGCTGCTAGGCGTGCATAACAGCGCAACACCCCCCGCCCCTCTCGGTGCTTCTCACACCCATAGAGAATATCTCGCTTGCGCTTGCACCCGACCTCACCTACACGGATCACCTTCTGCACCACTATCTGTCCGGCATCGCTCTCGCGGTAGCAAAGCGGTGGGCTGCCGCCGCCGAGGCATTCGAGATATGCGCGAGCGCGCCTGTGAGCGGCGCGCCTGGGCGCGGCGCAGGCTCGATGCAGGGTATGCGTGGCATGGGCGGGCCTATGAGCCTCCTGAGCGTCGCAGGGGGGCCTTCTGGCGAAGCGAGCGCACTCCAGATGGACGCTGCGAAGAAGCTATTGCTAGTGCAGCTGATTTTCCACGGAAAGGTGCGTCGCATCGTGGCGAAGACCATGGGGATGCTCACGCAATTAAATGAATTATAGACCCTTCCGCTACCGAAGTACACGCACGGCGCGGTGGCGAACGTCCGCAACACGCCATATGGGGCATTTGCGAAGGCATACCCAAAAGGGACAGCGCTTCGGGCAGTCGCGGGAAAGGAGGAGGGTCTGTTCGCGCACGTACGTTGGCGCATATACTCTTTTATTTTTCTTTTCAATCGCTGACATGGATCAATGTTTGCCCGGGAAAATAGGACGGGAATCTGGGGTTGGTGAAGCAGGCCATTGACCGCGCGCCGCGGTGGGCAATCAAGAAGCTCACTGAGACGTACTTGACGCTTGGCCTGCGCGAGATCGGACGTAATGTCGGGATCGAGGACACTGAGGAAGTGCGGCGGATTGTGCTGAGCATGGTGAGCAGTTGCCTCCAGGTATCCCAGCCCGCTGAGGGTTGAAAATTGGGCAGATCGAGCTGAGAGAGATGAACGCGACGATTGCCGCGGATGGGACGGTGTCGTTCGAGGACGACGCGCCGTTGGTGGTGTCGCGCGCGCAGGTCGACGGTGTGCTGCGCGCGGCGCAGGAGCAGGAGCAGCGTCTTCGAGAGCTCGAGCGGGAGATGGCGCGGAGCAAGGAGTACTTGATCAAGGTGCGTGGCGTGTGTCAATTTGTCAGGCGGGTGCCGCTTGTCGGGTGCTTATGAATGGTATGACAATGCGTCTTATGTGCCGCGCATGTCATGATCAGCGCGCCATGGGGCGCCAGGTGAATGCTACGTTATGCTAACGAACGATCTGTCTAGGCTGTGCGTGGACGAGAGGAGGGTCCGAGCGCTGCGGGCTGGCCGGACGAAGAGATGGGCGCGGTTGGCGGGTGGGTGGAGGAGACGGTGTTCTGAGATGCGAGAGGAGACGTGTTCTGAGGATACTGTAGTTTGTGTGACCTTGAAGAAATTGTTAGAAATTGAGCGTGCTGACGGGAGCGTGCTGACGGGAGCGTGCTGACGCGGGCGTGCGAGGGTGAGAGAGTTGGGCCCCATTGGTCGGAGCCTGTGAGAGGGAACTGCCGAAAGCGGACGATTTATTCATAGCGATTATCAGCGGACATTACGCGACTGATTTCCATCTCTGGCGCTGGCTTCTCACCGCAGGCCTATAAAGACCCTCCGCGATGGTCCTCAGCCCCTCATCCCGTCTTGTATGTGCTTCCCCTCTAAAAAGCAGTCAAACCTTTACGAGGATACCCCGACAGCTGCCTCCAAGTCCGCCCAGCCCGTTCCACCCGCTACCAAGCCAGACACTCAGCCCGCCATGTCTTCCCCCAAGATCGCCATTGTCATCTACACCATGTACGGCCACATCGCCAAACGTATGTTCCATCGTATCGTACACTCCTTTTACCGCCCCTCCTCATACTCCCATCCAGTCGCCGAGAGTGTCAAGTCTGGTGTCGAGGCCGCCGGTGGCGCCGTTACCATCTACCAGTCCGTTGTTCCATGCCCCTTTCAAAGAGCCACCGTTCTGACTAGTTCTAGGATTGCCGAGACCCTCCCCCAGGAGGTCCTCGCCAAGATGCACGCCCCGGCCAAGCCCGACTACCCTGTCCTCGCCCCCAATGACCTTGCCGGCTTTGACGCTTTCCTCCTCGGCATCCCCACCCGCTATGGCAACTTCCCCGCCCAGTGGAAGGCGAGCGTCTTTCTGTACAGCATTGTGAGCGTCCCAGCTGACCTTCTGGACTATCTTTCAGACCTTCTGGGACGCCACTGGCGGCCTCTGGGCGTCAGGCGCCCTCTACGGTAAATCTGCCGGCCTATTCTTCAGCACTGCGAGCCCTGGCGGTGGACAGGAGTCCACGGCCCTTGCCAGCCTGAGCACCCTCGCTCACCACGGCATCTCCTACGTGCCGCTCGGGTACGGCGCCGCTTTCCCCCTCCTTACGAACCTCAACGAGGTCCACGGCGGTATGTCTTGCATCCTGCTGTTTGGGAAGGTATATTTACATGAGCGCTCGTCAGGGTCCCCCTGGGGTGCGGGAACTTTCGCCGGCGCTGATGGCTCACGCTCGCCCTCCGCGCTCGAGCTCGAGATCGCGGTTGCTCAGGGCAAGGCCTTCTACGCGCACGTTTCCAAGAAGTAGAGTCTGCGCACGGTACAGTAGAGTGTTCCGCACAGTTAGGAGGAAAAACGTACATACATACTTGTCTCTCGATGGGGTTGGAGCGCATCTGGAATAATGAGCGCACGTCATAACAGAACGACTATCTTCTGTGCGAAGGTCAGCCACGGAGACTAAGCGCACGTTGCGCCTTCTTACTACCACGCTGTGCGGTGATCGGACGATAAGGAGTGCTGGGTCCGGCTCCCCCGTCTGTCGACTCCGAGGTTCAAAGGGTCGACTATACATCCTCGGGTACCTTCGGTAATTGCTGAATACCTTTCTAGGTGGGATGAGTATGATCGCCGGGAGCAGTGTAGGAGACTGGCTGAATAATGTGCAGTTGCCACAGGAACATAACTTAGCGACAAATTTCATAAATTGTCGCAAGCATCTCCACAGATATTCTTTACTATTCACATAGCATACAAGATACATCGCGCTTTGGTTTCGGTGTTGTTATTGCGCATGGCCATTACTTCTTCCCAGCCTTCTTCGCCGCCGTCCGCGCACGCGTGATCTGCTTCTTCCACCCTAAGCACTGGTTGCACGCTGTGGCAATATGCATCAAGGGCAGCTCATTGGAGAGTAGCCATATGACTTACACGCCGAGCCGTGCTTCTTGCACTGGTACTCGCCGTCCTTGGTTGTCGAGACCGGCGGGGCTTCGATGCCCTCACGCTCGAAGAAGTCAAACTGCAGGTCCGGTGAGCATCGCCATGACAACACACAAGAGGGCGAGGCAGTGCTCACCCCGAAGAAGCCGTCGTTCTCCTCGCGGGTGTCGACGCTACAATCCGTGCACTGCAGAGGGGTTACCAGTCAGACACAGAAGCTATCGCAGCGCTTGATCGGGCGATCGGGCGCCAGATGTCCGATGGAACGACGGGGGACTCACCACCTCCTTGAGGTGCTGCTGGCAGAAGACCGCGTCGTGGATCTCCACGGTGGGGGCGGAAACTACGTCGGCCATGGGGAGGCAAGCAACACTCAAGAGGAGGTATGAAAAAGCAGGGGAGGCGCAGGCGGGTGGCGGACGAAGAGAGGGCGTCCGTGCGTGGGTAAGAGAGAGAGAAAGGCAGGGCGCAAGGGAGGCCTTTATAGGGGACCGGCGCGGTCTGGGATGGGCTCAGCTCAGCCTCAGCGGGGCGCGGCCGGCCAATACACGTAATGTGGGGTAGAATGCGGGGTACAGATCCGATCGGGCGGCAATGTCCACGTCCTGCAGCAGTGCATATCCTGCGGACTCACAGAGGTTACAGAGGTCAGTATGGCAAGCAACAGGCTGGTGCTGCAGCAGAGGCGAGGACGAGGAGTCTGTCCGGCCGGCGAGAGGAGGCGGCCGGGGCCATTTGGGCAGCTGACGCTGTGCATCTGAAGAGCAGAGCATCTGACCCCCCCGTGATGATGGTAATACAAGATACACGGTCATGTGATGGTTCGTACTCTAACATGCAGCACTGTCGCCGGCGAGGCGTCAGTCGGGCGCAGAAAGGTCACAGCGGGGCACGAACCGACTAGGTATACGAGTGGGTTCGTCGAGGCTTGAGCGCGTCCAAAGGTATCTCGAACGGGGGGTCCTCCACGAGAGACATCCGGCGGATCTCCTCGATAAGATTTTGCAGCTCTTTGACGTTGCTGGGCCGCATCCGGCTCTCATCCTCCTCGTCCTCCTCCTCGTCGCTTTCCTCATCTTCATCCAT
This sequence comes from Auriscalpium microsporum, assembly GCA_019914985.1. NCBI lineage: Eukaryota > Fungi > Basidiomycota > Agaricomycetes > Russulales > Auriscalpiaceae > Auriscalpium > Auriscalpium microsporum. The sequence continues at coordinate 784,223 of JAHLMG010000012.1, read as the reverse complement.
AGGCAACTCTCCTAGGTGCGCGCCTGTGCAATCCTCCAACCGAATCCCTTCCGCATCACACTGCGCAACCCACCGCTTCCACCGATCCATGCCCTCATCCTCCGGGCCGTTGTTCTTCTCGAGGCCCGTCAGCAGTGTGCGGTTGAGCACGCGTATCACCTGAAGCTGAGGAAACAGCCGCTTCGTCAGCTGTCCGAACGTCAAGTCGTTTATGCGCTGCAGGAGATACGTTGCGGCAGTAGGAAGGGCGGCCGTGGCCTCGCTCCCCCGGGACGGCAGGAACGCATGCAGCAGCTGATGAAGACCGATGTGGGTGATGTTCGGATGCGGGGAGGACAGCAGCGCGGGCGACGCGGCAGGGTCGGCTGACTCAATGTGGAACTGCAGCCGCCAGTCGGGGTTGAACGCGAACGTCTTGAGGAGCGGGCACGCGGCAAGCACCGCCGCTATGTCGATGGCAGGGATGGTATTGAGGTCGAGGTACAGGAGCTGCGTGCCGTGCTGCGTGAGGAACTCGACGATGTCGGGCAGGTCGTTCCGGTTGGCGGCAAAGTCGAGCGTGAAGCTCTGCAGGGCGGGGAGAGACCACCCCGTGGCCTGCTCGATGAATTCCTGGGAGTGGCCCCAAAGCGTCAGTTGCGTGAGCGCTGGGAGGGCGATGGCCAGCTCCGCAGCGGCGCCAAGGAGGACCGATGCCTCGTCTTCGGCTTCGTCTGACAAGCCATGTTTCGATTCGAGGCGGATTTCGGCGGACACGAGCCCGGGGAGGGAGTCGAGCGCCCATATGAGGCGCGGGAGGGACTCCGGCGCCAGTGTCCAGTATATCGAGCGCAGGGATTTAGTTGAGTACGTGGTGAGCGCGTCCGCGATCGCGGGGAAGGACGGGGTGATCGCCCACTCGACGGTGAACAGCTCGAGGTTCGGACACTGGTGGATGACGGAGACGAGCATGTTCTCGAGGTCGGACATGGGGAAGCGGCGCGGCGCGTAGTATCGGATTAGGTGGATGCGCCGGACGTACCACCCGAGCCATGCATACCGGTCGAGCACAGAGCATACGCCTGGCAACCGCGACGGGTCGGATATGAAGAGGCACTGGAAGAGAAGATGATACGCGGTCTTGTACCAGCTACGGCACGTAAACATGAGGGCCTGTGAGGTGGAGGAAAATGTCAGGGAACGTGGCGAACGCGTGGAGATGCACGATACGTACCTTTGTGATGGTGTACTTGCGAATCTGCTTGGCGTGTGCAACCTCGGTAGGGGACATGAGGAGCCAGTCGGCGGTGGGGGTCCTCCGCCCCCAGGCGGACTCGGTCATCACCGTCGCATGCATGTGCTCGAAGAGCGATTCATCTTCGACGGCGAGCTCGAAGATGTAAGTCAGGATTTCAGCCGGGAGGTCTTGGGCAGTCATAATTGCACTGGCAGAGCGCATCATCATAAGGAGAGAATCGGCTGCATCACGATGACTAGACTCACAACGGAGAGCGAATTGCCTTCTTACGTCGAATGCTACAGGGTTCTTCAGGAAGTCGAGTCCGGCCGGAGCTGTGATGAGAAAGATATTGACGCAATATAGTGTGCCAGAGTATTCCAACCGGGTTAAAGTTGAGCGGACATGTTGCGCGAGAGGCGGAATGGCATCGGGAGAGAGTACTTGAAAAGAGTTACAAAGAGGCTACAGAACCGTGCAGAGGCACGTGACGAGGGTTGAAGCGTGGACCCACAACTCAAAGCAAACAAACCCGATTCGGACGTGACAAGGACGGCGAGGCGCAGCAAGAAAACTTCCACGACGACCACAACGCAATGCCAGTGCCAACGTGAGCTGCTTTCTTCATCGCCGAAGATGTGTCTTCTCAACGTCTTGCTCTAGTGTAGCAAAAACATCCTGGGCCGACGAAGTCGATGGGCTCGGTAAGATCCCTGGAATCCGGCATGCTGACCCGGAGCATGCAGAGCAGCCCCAGAGCGAGGACTACGTTGATGAGAAAGGCATCCGCACGACCGTTGAGTACATCGTGAACGACGAGGGGAAGAAAGTGAAAGTGTGTCGCTCTGATCGCATCCATCTGCCGCACGCCTTACCCCCCTGGCCCTCGTCAGGTTACGCGGCGCACAAAGCGGGTACTCCAGAAATCCCTCGTCGAGCATGCCGTCGCGGAGCGCAAAAGCTGGGCAAAGTTCGGCCGGGAGAAGGGGAACAAGCCTGGTCCCGATCGCGCGACGACGACGGTGGGAGAGAACGTCATGCTGAAGCTTAGTGCGGGCAACAAGGTGCGCCCCAGTGCATCATCACAGGCGCTGATCGCTTTGCTCATAGTGCCACACCTAGTCCTCAGAGGTCGAGGTGTCGGAGGAGTCTGTCGTGAAACAGAGCCTTGCCAAGGCTGGTGCGGGCAAGGTCGTGTGTCGTCTGTGCAAGGGCGACCATTTCACGGCAAAATGTCCATACAAGGACTCGCTTGCGGGCCTCGACGGCGCAGGTACGCTTCTCCTCCCTCTGTTTCGCATCCACCTCACATCCGCCTTAGACACACCTCCGGTCGGGGGCGATGGTGACAACGACGCACCCGCCGCCGCTGCGCCCGCGGCCAGCGGGCCGAGCAAATACGTGCCGCCGTCGATGCGCGGTGCCAACCGCGGGCCCGGCGAGTCGATGGGCCGCCCGGGCGGCAACCGCGACGACCTGCCTACGCTCCGCGTGACAAACATATCCGAGGACACGCAGGAGAACGACCTGCGCGACCTCTTCGGCACGTTCGGCCGCGTCGCACGCGTGTACGTGGGCCGTGACCGCGAGACGGGCATCGGCAAGGGCTTCGCGTTCGTGAGCTTTGAGGAGAAAGTGCATGCGCAACGCGCGATGGAGAAGATGCATGGGCGCGGGTATGACAGCCTAATCTTGAACGTGCAGTGGTCGCGTAAGTGCTCTCTCTGCTGCGGATATGAGCTGGCGCTGATGGAGGTCTTGTGTTGGCAGAACCGAGAGAACAGAAGTGAAGTTTTGTGTGACTCACGTTGGCCCGAATTGCTGTATTCTTGTAAAAAGTCCCGCTATGCATTTTTCTGTTTCCAGATAATTGATGTGCACACCAGAAGTAAACTGCTTATGCTCTCAACGAAAACCGAATGTGCGTGAACATCACGGCTGCTGTGTAATAGTTCGCAAATCAGGACGTTGTTTCAATGCTGATGGAATTATTCCTGGTACATAGTATGTATGAGGGGTATGAAAACTCGTAGATAATGATATAATGCTCTTCAGAGCTCTAAAGTGCGTACGAGAACGTAGTCCGTAGAGTCCATATGACCTGATGAAGCATGACATCTATACGTCGCTCACTGGCGACTCCGTGCCCGATGAACCCTCAACAACAGCTGCATGCAGCGCCTGTTCGATATCCCACAACAGATCGTCGCCATCCTCCACACCTACCGACAGCCTAATGAGGTTCTCGCCGATACCGAGTTGCGCTCGCTCCACCGGGGGAATGCTTCCATGGGTCATGAGCGCGGGCAGCTCAGCGAGACTCTCGACGCCACCAAGCGACTCCGCAAGCGTGAACAGGCGGGTGGACGAGAGGAAACGCTGGGCGGTTTCCAGCCCACCCCTGATACGGAACGAGATCATGCCACCATAGGGGAACGACCCGTCTCGCACCTCGGCATCCTCGTTTGCCTCGAACTGTTCGACGAAGCGCAATGCATGCGGGGACAGCGACGCTCGTGCCAGGGCATTGCGCGGGTGCGACGCGAGACCAGGGTAGATGACCTCCTCGACGTGTGGGCTGCGCTCGAGCGCGCGGGCCACAGCAAGCGCGTTACGCCCGTGCTCACGCATGCGCAGATGGAGCGTCTTGACGCCGCGCTGGGCGAGCCACGAGTCGTAGGCGCTCGGCACCGCGCCAATGGCGTTTTGCAGGAATGCGAGGCGCTGGTGGAGAGCCACATGATGGGCAGGCAGGATGGCGGCGCCCATGACGACGTCGGAATGGCCGTTGATGTACTTTGTGAGGCTGTGGACGACGATGTCGGCGCCTTGGAGGAGGGGCGATGAGTAGAACGGGGAGAGGAAGGTGTTGTCGACGAGGACGAGAGGGTGGGAAGGGTGTGCGTGCGCAACAGCGACAATGCGGCGGATGTCGATGAGCCGGAGTGTCGGGTTCGTGGGCGATTCGATCCAGATAAGCTACGCAAAGAAGGCGTTCTTGTTAGGCGCGCGACTGAGAGCGGCTGGACAGTGGACATACTTTGGTGTTTTCCCGGATGGCCTGCGCGACCGCCTCTTCGTCCGCGTTCTCGAGGTCGACGAACGTCGTTTCCAGGCCTTGGTTTTCCTTCGCGACACGGGTCATGTAACGGAACGTGCCGCCGTACACGTCATTGACGCTGACGATGTGGGCATTCGGTCCTAGTGACTGCAGGACGGTTGCGGTGGTCGCCGAGCCCGACGCGAACGCCAGCGCATGCGCCCCGCCGGACTCTATGGAAGCGAGCGTCCGCTCGAGAGCATTGCGGTTGGGATTCCCAGAGCGCGAATACTCAAAGCCCTGAGGTAACAATCGTGTGAGTTACGAGTTGTAAGATTACGATTGAAGGGTGCGCTCTCAAGCCGTAAGATAACGCTTAACGAGACGGCTCTGGTGCGAGGCGTGTCTCCACGACCATGCATGCCAGAGCGAGCCCTCCCTCAGATGAATGCGCTAACCTTGTGGTTGCCAACACCGTCCTGCTTGTACGTGGTGCTGAGGGAGATAGCTGGGATGACGGCGCCGGTGGACGGATCTGGCTCTGAGCCGACGTGGATGGCACGGGTGCCAAAGCCGTCGAGGTCCTCTTGGTTAAGCTTTTTGAGACCGTTGAGGCGGGCGTGGCTGTTGCCGTTGGTGAGGACGGTGGCGGGAGACATTGTCGGAGAGAGCGGGAGGATTTGGTGGCCAGCACAGAGACATGATGATTTTATATGCGCTGGAGAGCAGCGATCGCGAAAACATGACGCCTTTGCGTGCATCACGTGCTGCTTCGTCAGGCCGCAGCTGCTAGCCGCCACTTAGCCGCCCCGCCCGCCTGAGGCTCATCTCCCCCGACGTTGCTTGCTAACACTGCCGCCCTTGCTCATCGCAGCCTCAGTCAACCACTGCATGGCGTCTGCACCCACTCGGCCTCCGCTACTCGCCCGCCCGCCAGCGCGCCCGTCGTTCTCGTCATCCCCACTGCCATCCAGCACCTTCGATGGCGCCATACCTACACCACCCATCCTGCAGCCTTTCCTGGTAGCTATGGCACGATGAGGTATCCCCATCGAATCTCCGCCATCAGCGACGTAGCCGCCTTGATCCTGCACGGCTACTTCGGCAATTCTCCCATTCAATCTGGCTGGCACTCTACACGCAGCTGCCTCCTGACCAAGATAGTAGTGCCGGCTCTTAGCCTGGCGGTGCAACTCAAGATTTCATTTCTTCGGTGCGCAGGTGACTCCAATGATGGAGACAGCTACTTGGGTTGCTTAGTACATGATGTGACGCCACAGTAGCAGGAGTACTCGTGTCTGGTCACTTGTACTTTTTCATTGCTGCACTCTTGTTTCGCCGGTGCTACGTTGCATGCTTATTTCCGGTGTTCCGTTACTTCTCCGCACAGGAGCTCCGAGTCCGAAGTCGCTCACGACTCTTGTGTGGTAAGCAACATCTATGCTTACTTCATCGCAGAAAGGCGCCTGAGTGATCATGAGTTTATGCAGTCGTACGTTCAACATCTCCAGTCCACATCACTGTCCAGCGCTAGTGACTGGGTCATTTTTCGATCGAACCATGCGACTGCGGCGACCTACAACTCGTGGGCGCAAGTTTATCAGGACTGTCACGAATTATCTATCTGTACCTAGTGTGACCACGTCCAACGCCGTCGGCGGCGCTGGAGGAGAATGTCTTTCTTTTCAATTCTACGTTCGTGCTGACCAAGGAAGGCTTCAGATATCACGACTTCAAGAAGGCTACAATGAGTACCGGTTCTTCCCTTCGCAAGCATGCGACTATCTCTCCATCAGCCGTCTAATCGTTCGAGACTATAGAGGTGGCGATTGTCGGACGGCGACGGCGATAAAAGCACACGCCACAGACGACACTGTCCGTGTGCGGAGGTGTGTAACTGAGGATAGTAGATGTAATGACAGGCTGTGTGCTACAACACATGGCTCCCAGCACGGACGCCCAGACAGCGACTACGCCCGGCTCTGATACTCTTGCCAGAGTCGATCCACGAAAGCCGTGTCGGTCTGCCAAAAGATGTCAAATAGAAGAAGGGCATTTGGAGAAGAGAACATACGTGGATGAGGGTCAGCACGTCTCTGACGAAAGCAGTTCGCTCCATTGGAGGTTGCCGTGCGCCGTTGGTGTGGGAGCTCACGGCAGCAACGATGGCCGCACTTGCCGGGGCCTTCTGGAGGGATGTGCCGTTCGCGCCGTTCAACGGAGCCTTCACCTTGGCCTCTTTGGCCTTCACTTGCGATTGAGTGGGAGGTTGCGTAGGTATTGACGCAGCTGTCTGCGGATTCGGCGGCGGGCGCGACTGTTGCTGCCGTGCCTCTATATCGCCAGTCGACTCCTCGGGGACGTCCCAACCCTTCTCGATGGCGTCGCGCTCACGCTGGTTGTCTCTTTCCTTCTCCTTGCGGCTCTTCTTGGCTTTGCCGGACCGCCGCTTCTTCTCCAAAGCGTCGAGGTCGCTCAGCACGCTGGTGTCCGCGAAATCGAGCACCACGACATCACCGTCGCGGTCGTCAACCGGAGCACGCGGGTATGGCCACAGATTTGACTCGGTGTGGAAGGGCACGAGGCGGCGGGCATCCTGTGTTGGGCTCGGAGCTACCGCTGGGGAGGTAGTACCTACAGAGGCGGCAGTGATGGTCGATGTTGAGCTGGAGTGGGCTATGGGAGGAGCAGTTGTGGGACTGTCGGGAGAAGCAAACGTGCGGGCCGGTGGGCGCGGGGTGACGTCTCCGAGAACATGATGTGGGCCAGACCTCTGATGGTTCCCATTTGGGAGGATGACTGAGGGGAGGCTTTCGCCAGCGTCGCTGTTATAGGCTGTGCTCGACACAGATAGATGTCCAGGGACAGAAGACATGTCATCTGGGTCATTGTCGCTGCTCTCGACGTCACCTTCGTATCGGCGCTGTGAAGATGCAACAGATGAGGCGCGCGAGTGGGACTGAGGGAGACCGAGAAGAGCTGAGATGACGTCTTGCGTAAGTATCTGGGGAAGTGTCGATGATGTAGGTTTGGGGGAATGAATGTCCGGATGAGGTTCGGGGTAAATATCGGAGGGAGAGGATGAGTCTGATTGGGGCTGATTGGCAGAGCTGAGATCGAGGTGCGTGGAAGGAGGTGCAGAAGGAGGACCGGGGAATGGGCTCGCGCGAGAGGAGCTGAAGGACGGGTATGATTTGTGCGACTTGGATGGTGCAATGGATGTGGACGATGCTGAAGGTGTGGCGGATGCGAAGATGGAGTCAAGCAACGCAAGCCCTTTGGTGGGGACCTGCGCAGCTGCCGGAGGTTGGTTGTTCGGTGATGCAGCCGAGGCGGCAGCAAAGAGTGCATTGAGCGATGACGGTGTTTCGCTGGGTGTACTGGCGCCGAGTCCCGGCGTTGACGTGGAACCAGGAGAGACCAGCTTCAAAAACAGCTTGTCCAGTTCGGACCCAGTCCCACCAGTGGACGCAACAGCTCCTTTGAGCCCCGGGCTTTGAACGGAGGCGCGTGAAGCGGTCCGGTCCACGGTGCTACGGGATAGGGTCGAGGAAGATCCTGCTACCTCATCTATTTTCAGGTTAGGATTTGGAGGTGGCGGCCGATCCGGTCCATATCTGAATTCTTCTGGGTATGGCACTACTTTTCGAATGTATGAATGCAATCTAGGAAACGGATGAGCACAGATTTTACGATCACGGAGGTGACGAGATGCTGCAGATTGAAACAGACGACGTTGTTCAAGACCACACCAAGCAGCAGTCCGTCGAATTTGCCTCGATTGAATTCGGGTGTCAAGAACCGCAACTCAAATTTCAAGCTCTCTAATCCCGCCAAGTCTCTCACCCCAGCGCCGTCTGCACAGATCAGGAGGGAATGAAGCTCACCGCATCAACACTGTCTTCATCGGTTCACGCGCATCGGTAGCGAACATCCAGAGCCCTACTGTCTCCGAACGACCTTTGTCGCGACTTTTTGACAGCAGGACCTGCCAGTTGGTCAACACATCGGTAGGCGTGGGGTTCCGGCCATGTGCGTCTGTGAATCTGTCTGCGGAGTCGGGCAAGTTTGATGCAGGATGTGCCATGGCGAGACGCTTGGACGTGAATTCGGGGTACCTGCGATACATGAGATAATCGCCGTGTGTTTCCATGTCGTCTTCAGGATGCATATGAAGAACGTAGTCTTCCATGCCCATGCGATTGAGGATGAAGAATCCGTAAGGCGGATATGCCTCGCTTCAAAGAAGTCGGCAAGGGTACATAAGTAAATGGATAGGACGCTGGATACGCACCGCTCGAAGAGGAACATGCTCCCTTCGAAGCCTTTCTTTTCCCACTTTTCGCCGTTGTGATGATACAAGCATACATGGCTAAACTGGTCAAATATAGATACAATCGAAGGATCGTGGCGTCGTAGGACTTTGAGATTCTGCGCATAGCGGGACGCGGGGGTCATGCCGGTGCCGGGCAGCGGTGGGACTGGAGGTGCTGGCTTTTGAGGAGATGTTGCTCGTTGCTTGCCGCGATGAGAACCATTGTTGTGCGCGGCGTTAGATGTCGAGCGGGGACGGCGGGATTTCATGGTGGAAGAAGGAGTTGAGAGGCGCAGCGAACGAGCTGCGCGCTCATTGTCCGTCGATTTCCATTCTCGGTATGTCACAGACGGAGGTCATTATTCAGAAATATATACCAGCAGCTCTAAGGCGACACAGTCTGCGACGATAATGCGCCCTGCTCGCCTGTCAACGGCGTCTCCTTCGCCCTCTGCAGCTTCCGCACCCACTGCGCTTCCAGCTTCACCTTCAACTCCCGCGCACGCTGCCGCCGCCGATTCAGATGCGACACGTCCTCGCCCACGCCCACTTCGACGCCATACGCAGCCTTCTCCTCCTCTTCTTTCGGAACAACTACAGGGCGCGTTCTGATCTGCCAGAGCCATAAATCGATGTTTCTCGCCGCGTCGTGCGCGTGCGCACGCTGGGCGGCCTTGGTCATGGACGCCAGACGTTGCCGCATTTCCTCTGCGCTTAACGTGCGCTTGGTGTGCACTTTTTCAATCTCCTTCCGGTCAAGGAGGTCCTGAAGAAGCATTTTCTTCAGATACCTGGCTGTCGATTAGAACAAGTACATATATTTTCGGTGTGTGCGCACCTGACGGATCGTATGGGATGGTCGGGGTATGGGGGATCCTGACTGTCTAATGGAATGGCTTTTTTGGTCGCTGTAGCGGGTGCTCTGGCTGGTACTTGTGTGATGGCTAGCTTGAATATGTCCTGGGTGGACAGAGGAGTCGCGCTGGACTTGATTATGTTGCGCACGATGTCCAGAGCTTGTGCGGTGGGATAGCGCGGAAATCTGGCAAAGTTGAAGGGCATGCGGGGCGACGTGGGCGAGGAGCTAGTGCGCGAGCGGCGAGTGACCGCGACGGGTGAGGTGAACGGTCACTGAACGCGGTTGCGCGGGAGAGCAGCTGCCGCGCGCGACACCCATTCAAACACCGCCGCTTGTCCTCGTACCACCGCCACCTCCCTCGCCATGAGCGACAGGAAACGAACCCTCGAAGATGACAGCCCCAGCTCTGCCGCCAAGAAATCTAGAAGGTTAGTTCTCGCAGTTTCTTACTCATTTCTCCTGCTAATCATTGCCTCGACAGTGACACTTCCGTGAGTACCCTCCCTCGCTATCAAGGTGAATATGGTCACCAATATCTTCTGACTCGCCTCTATAACCTTATCCATCCTCAGACTCCTTCTAATGGCTCGTCAGGTCTATCTGGTGTACGTGCATGTCACCTCGCCTCTTTGCTTTCTGCTCAAACAGATCATTATGCAGGCTGCCCTCATCGCGCAGAAACGCGCAGAAATCGCGGCGAAGCTGGCGGCCATGAGCCGCAAGACCCCAGCCCTCGGTGGATTGGCTACTCCCACGACTACCAGCGAAGATATTGGAGATGTCGGCAAGAAGGCAATTGAAGCGCGTCGCAAAGTGACTGAGGCGCAGAGTAAGCTTGCGGTCAAGGACAATCCATACATGGTAAGCTCCTCTTCCGTTGGCCTGATGCATCAGAAATCGACTCGTCTGTATAGTCCATGCCACAGATCGGCAAGAAGAGCCGTGCTCCCGAGCCCGCTCAGCAGGGTGCTGGTCTCAAGATGGCTGCCCATCCTCTCCTCCTAGATACCACACCCACCGTATCCCAGTCAAAGAAAGACCGATACAAACCGATGCAGCCCAAATTCGCTTCCATCAGGGCGAACGTACGCAATGCCCCAACGCCGCCTCCAGCACCTGTTCCTGTGCCCGTTGTAAAGGAAAACCCTTATGCTGCCGCGGCCGCTACACCTGGTGACACGGGTTTCGAGGGCGCGCCGAGAGAGCGTGTTGGTCGATCTCTCAAGTTCAATCCGAAGGGAAAGTACGTCGCCGTAGCCAACCAGCTGAGGCAAGAATCGCAGCTGGAAGCCTTGAAGCAGCGCATCGCGGCAAGCGCGAGGAAAGCTGGATTCGAGGGTGAATTTGACACGTTGGAGAAAAACATCCGGGTGCGTTCTACCTTTCTTGACAATACGCGGGATGTTGCCGACGGTATCGCCATTAGCGCGACCCTCCTCCAGCTGCAGAGTGGTGGGATGCACCGCTGTTGCCTACGAAGAACTACGACGACCTCACAAGATTCAGCCATTCGTTACTCAACATCCGCACGCCTAGTTCTCCCATCACTATCTACGTCCAGCACCCCATCCCTATTGCACCGCCTGGTGAGAAGAACAAGCCTGCCCCCAAGCCCTTGATGTTAACGAAGAAGGTCCGTCAAATTCTCTTTGTGGGTAAACTCTTGTACTCATGCCATTGTAGGAGCAAAAGAAGATGAGGAAACAACGAAGGCAAGCAGAGTTGCAAGACAAGCGAGACCGGATCCGTATGGGTCTCATTCCTCCGGACGCGCCTAAAGGTTTGTCTCATTCCTCCGTTGCCGCGGTTTCCGGAAATAAGACCGATGTTTGCAGTGCGCCTGGCGAACTTGATGAAGGTCTTGACTTCAGATGCAGTGCAAGATCCCACTCGAGTGGAGGCACGTGTTCGCCGTGAGGTTGCCGGGCGAAGACATACACATGAGAAGATGAATGCAGAGCGCAAACTCACAGACGAGCAGCGACGGGAAAAAACCGAGACGAAGAAAGCCGAGGAGGACAAGAAAGGTATCATCGGTGCTACCTTCAAGTATGTCACTTCGTCTGTCGCTATGCTTGAGCTCGGGTGCTGACTGCCCCTCCCAGAGTGAAGATACTCGCAGATCCCTCACATCGCTTTAAAGTTCGCAAGAATGCCGATCAAATGGGTCTCACCGGCCTCGTCATCTTCAATCCTAACTTCAGCATGGTCTACGTCGAAGGCGCGCCTAAGTACATCCGCCAATACAAGCGGCTCATGCAGCACCGCATCGCGTGGACGGAGGCGTCGCGTAGCCGGGGGGGGGAAGAAGTCGAGATCGACCATGGAGATGAAGAGGCAGGCACGAGTGCGAAGGGCAAGGACAAGGCTGAACAGCAAGAGGTACGGTCGCTGGAGGGCAATCGGTGCGACCTGATTTGGGAGGGCCCGCTCAGGGAGAGAAACTTCACGAACTTCCGGCCGAAGAGCTGCCCAACGGACTCGGCTGCCAGGGAAGTACTAGGCTCGAAGTTGGCAGGCTATTGGGACCAGGCGAAAAATTACAAGCCTGAGGATGAGGAGTGGATGTGAACTCGAGAGGTGCTCGCCTCGCGAGTCTTTACTCGTGTGTCTTATACTACTTCTACTGATGTGATTTGAGTTCTTTAGCTGTCTGAAACGCTACAGTGCAACCTAAACTCTCAGCGCTCAGTATGCGTCCCGAGCCCGATGAGTCGGTGTGCGCGCTGTTCACAACTATCATGACCCCTCGCCACCCCAGAACACTAATGCAAGCTATGCGATAATTAGATGGTTCCTCACAGACGTAGTTACAAGGAAGTTGGGTAGTGCGTATTGAGTAAGATCACCACCTTCCAGTGTGGGGAGGCGCCTCTGAATAGTTGCTGTCCGACACTAGTGTACGTGAATCTATGCTCGAGGTCTCCGTCAATGGGTTCGCAGGGGTACGAAGCGCGCTATCTCGAGGTATGCAAGGACGAATTGACTGTGGCAGCGAGAGATCGCTGGGTGGAAGGAGAAGCGGGTTGGACGGGGTAGGCTGCGAGGCCGGCGGCGGATTTGACCCGCGCCAGAATGCTGATAAGCAAGTCCAGTTGAAGCCCAACTGTGGCTGGGAGGTTGATGCTGAGTTCAATGACACCGAGTATGAATGTCGCAACGGGCAGTCTGAGAAGACACCACGTACCTGGTAGCTTTGACGAGTTCCTGGCCGCCACGGGTGGCATTTCGTAGATCTTCCCCGACATGCCGGACATGCAAGGCTTGTCGCTGAAGTGCGTGATAGGCGCGACGTGAACGCGGGGGATCGAAGAACGACGGTTTGAGCGCGACGCCCAGAAGATGAACCCGACAACGACCGCGATGCAGACTGAAACGAAAGTATAGGTCAATAGTGTGCAAGAGAAGTGGAAGTGAGACGCACTAATTGCCAGGCCTAAGCCCTCGGCTGTTTGTCGCGCGAGGCTTGCCGCACCGTCGCCTGCAAGACGTGGCGAATCCGGAGCAGCGTCACTTGCGGGAGAACCTGAGGAGGGCGTCGTTGGGGCCATAGTCTGGCTGTTGTACTCGCACGCCAGGAGTATGCGGTGATGGATTAAGGACGGCGCTCAGCCATCCGACGGTTTATAACACCATCTCGTCTTCGCTGCGCGCGGTGCTGAGCAAGTGCCCGCGATGAACAGCCCGGACAACGTGCTCAACGCGCCGCCACCGTGAGCAAAGAACATCCTGATTCGAAGGCGCTTCGGAATAGGCCCGGTTGGCGAGTTAAGGACATTGTCGGCGAGATGGCTGCGGATGGCATTCGGAACACGGCCGGAAAGTCCATCGGTCCTGCATTGACGGGGCGTGGCATGCTTCGGCGTCACATACTTAGGAGCGATTGGAGCACAGGGAATGACATGAATGCCCTTCGTTCGTAGAGATCCGAGTCGGGATAAGACCTGCGCTAGCGCTGTCAACAGCGCCTTGGAAGATGCCTGCTGCGTGCAGGCACTTGGGAGAGCTTGCCGGTGTTTTCGATTAGGACCATATTGGTCATCCCAGACGCAGCGTGGAGCGCAAGGGTTACAGCGACAAGCGATTCAGCCGTAAAGTGAGCAACTTTAACCATACTTATGATTGGAAGTGTAATCACGATGCAGCCAGACTCGACTACTATGGCGGGTAACATTCATCTCCTTCACCTCGTCACCAAAGCAAAGCTGTTCCTAGATCTAGCTGTGCTGTCTGTCCTCCCGGAGGACGCTCATCCCGGACGACGTTGTTCGAGCAAGTTCTGGCAACACGACGTCGACAGAGGTGCAGAGAGAAGCAAAAGTCGTTTCCTGCTTGGCGGCAGAGCCTCCGATTCTTGTCAGATCGGCTGCATTCAAACGATATCGCTTTGGCATGATGCCCTTTCCAAAGCGATGCGTAACATGGTTGGCGCACAGCAGGCCTACGAAGATATTGGCGATGTGGAGGGGGACGAGAGCGAAGACAGCGCCGTAGATAGTGGGCAGAACGTTGCGTTCAAAGCTGAGGAGTGGTCCGCGGCAACCTGGAAGCGGTGTGCGTGTGTAGCACGTTCCTGACGAAGCCGCGCCGTGCAGAGGACTTGTCCAGCCACAGCAGCCAAGGGCCCCCTGCAGAACCGTGCGTGCCCCTGGAGAGTACCACGCATTCCACGCCTCGCTCATCTTCCCGTCGAGCGCGAAGTTGGCCTTCTTGTATGTGAGGTAGCCGATGGAGACAAAGGATATGAAGGAGGGAAAAAGAAGCAAGACGTAGACAGCGAGGATTGGTCGGGAGTTCAGTAGCGTGCCCGTGATTCCGGCGATGGAGGCTAGCAGGAGAAGGGAAGAGCTGAACGTGAGGAGAACGAATGAAGGGGAGTCCGTGATGAGAAGGAGGGGCGCGGCAGGGTACACTGTCGGTGCGTGGTGAGTTCAGTCTCCCGGCGGAAACGGTGGGCAGACTACGCACCAGCAAACCACGTCAACACTGCGCATATAAGGCTCACGAGCCCCGTCATGAACACCACCGTAACGCTGATGAGAAGGCACCACTTGTGAGGCGTCCATTTACCCGCCCAATCCGTCCCTAGTCCCCGGCCATCCTTAAGAGCGGCCTTCATTTGGCACTCACTCCATCCACCAACTCGTCCGAGAACAGCATCACGGTGACTGGCACGGAGGCTGGGTGGGATATGACGAAGGGAGCGTGGTCGCGGCCACTTCTGAGTGAATTTGTCCGTTGCAGATAATGCGCCTGTTACCGGCGGCAAGGCATGTTCGTTCTTCGTAACGGAAACGAGAGAATCGGCGCTGTCTCGAAACCGGGCGGCAAGCTGCCTCGATGGCTCGCATAGTGAAGAGAGACCGTCCCGGAGCTTGGTAAGAGCGGGGAAAGAATGTGACGGTGCCGAGGCAATGAATTGCTCTGGGCGAGGAGTAAGGTGGATAGAAGTGAGGGTGTCGTCTGGAGGTACATGCAGAGTTTTGGCTTTGTAGTCATGCGAATGCGAGGGTGACAGATTGCGAAACTGGTGCTCGGCGAAGGGAAGTGAGGATGATGATGAGGATGCCGATGACGATAAACGAGGCTGCACAAGGGTGACAGTGGCTTGTACAGGTTCTCGGAATGCTTCCCGCTCAACAGCGTCGGAAGGAAGTGGATGGCTGGCCGACCCGTGTCGTTCTGTCGTCCCGGATATTGAAGGATATGCCCCTGACCGGCGCCGGATCGATGGCTGTGAAGCTAGCGCTCTCCCCAGTGTACGGGATTCCATGGCAGTCGCCAACAGGTGGGTGTTTGGAAGGAAGAAGGGGCTGAATAAATCTGACAGTGCGGCTGGTAGTAATGATATCTGGCCAGTCGAGACTGATTCCGAGACTCGCTGGTTCGACGGGATCCAGTCTGCCAGACCAAGAGCGAACACGATCACTTACAGTCGCTTAACCAAGTCCAAGATTTGGCGAGCTTACATTGAGCTTACATTCCTGCAGCGGGTGGAGTCGATGTCCGACTCGGAAACGGAAAGTAGTCGGGAGTCCCTCGCGCACCTATGTAGTCAGACGCTGACGACCGTCAGTCATGCAGGATGAACGGAGTACATGAACCAATGGATAGAGTCTCCATACCACGCGAATAATGGATGGCAGGAATATATGGCGGTGGTGACAAGTCGGAAAGGACGCCGTGCGAGAGCGTGTCGGGCGGCGGCGACGCGCCCTGGCCGGTCGCCTCCTTCGTTCCGCCGCCTACCCACTGGCACATATAAAAGACCGCTCTTTCCAACCTCTATAAAATATCATCTTGACAACACTTTCCTTTCTATCTGCGCAACCATGTCCACGTTGTCAGATCGCCAGCAAGATGATCTGTACGTGATCTCTCGAGACGTTACTTGTGTCGCGACCAAGTCATGAACGTCGTGCTGATCGCGCTCTAGCCACAAAGCCATGCTCGACTATCTCAGCAGCTCTGGCTTCACGAAGACTTTCGATCAGTTCAAAGAAGAGGCTAACCTCGTGCGCGCTTTCGCTTTGATATGCGCGTAGAACCGTCTGACGTCGACCAGTCCGATTTCCAACCCGATCCTGCTCAGAAAAGCAATGGACTCCTCGTCAAGAAGTGGACTAGCGTCATCCGCATGCAGAAGAAGGTTGGGAGACGCGTAGCTTTGAATGAGCCGAGCACTTACACCCATTGCAGATCCTCGATCTTGAGGCGCGCCTGAACGAAGCCTTGAATGACAATTCAGCTCTCGCGACCCTACCAGCCGGGTTCAACCGTCGAAATAATCCAGACTGGTTACCAACTGCAAGCTCCTCGAAGCATATACTCACTGGCCATCGTGACAAAGTCAACGCCGTCGCCTTCCACCCTGTGTACTCCGTCATCGCCAGCGCAAGTGACGACAGCACACTTAAGGTTTGGGACTGGGAGACGGGAGAGATGGAGAGGACTTTGAAGGGACACACAAAGCGTGTGACTGACTGCGAATATGATTCCAAGGGGAAGAATCTAGGTCCGCCTGCAATTATGTTTTGTTCTCGCTCGTGTTTTGCTCATCACACGGACAGTATCCTGTGCTTACGATCTCTTCATCAAGTTGTGGAACGTGGAAAATGACTACCAGAACTTCGCGACCTTGCGCGGACACGAGCACTCTGTGTCCTCAGCCCGTTTCCTTCCTGGCGATGATCGTGTGATCAGCTCAAGTCGAGACCAGACCGTTCGCATCTGGGAAATCGCCACCACGTACGCGTTCAGATGCCCCGCGCAGTAGCCTTCTGCTCAAAGACTTATCTTCCAGTCACTGCATCAAGGTCATTCGTCCACATAACGATTGGGTCCGTCGTGCTATCCCGAGCATAGATGGGAAGTACGTTGTAACGTGCTCAGCAGATCATGTGAGTTTTTGACTAGCCAGATGTATGCTGTGGATGCGTTTTAACATGATACTATGACCGTTCTAGACCGCCAAGGTCGTAGAGCTAGCCACCGGTACCATCAAAGCTGAGCTCAGAGGCCACGAACACCACGTCGAGGCTGCCTTGTTCGTTCCGAAGAATGCGATAGATGATATTCGCGAACTTATCGCGTTGAAGGTCTGTCTATGACTCCGATGGGTGATGGTAGGTGTAAATGCTGACTTAAATATGCAGACGGGTTTAACGCAGCCTGTAGTCGCGGATTCGGTCTCCGTCGCGTATGTTGTGACATCAGGACGCGATAAGCAAATCAAAATCTGGGATGCCTTGCGCGGCCAATGCTTGCACACCCTCGTGCGCGTGCATATTTGTATCAATAGGGATCACATAGTGACATCCATCCTCTCGTCTAGGTCGGGCACGACGATTGGATTGGTGGTCTGGTTTTTCATCCGAACGGCAAATTCCTCTTGTCGGCAGCTGATGACAAGACTATCCGTATCTGGGAGCTGAAGACCGGTCGCTGCACACGGACGATCGAGGCGCATGATAAATTTGTGTCGTCCCTTGCATGGGGTCGGCAGACGTTGTCGAGTGGCGCGGATTCGCAGTCGGGTGACCCAATGGTGATGAATGTCATTGCGACTGGTAGCCAAGACCAGGTACGCTTGCCATCGTGCTACGTCTGAGGATTCCTGGTCACTCACACATTTGCTATACCTGCAGACCGTGAAGATCTGGGCTCCTTGACCTGCTTCATATCTGCTGATTATACCTGGGCGCGCTGCGCATAGACTATCTCTGGCTCTCTCCTGCGCACAATATACCATACCTCATATCTATACCTTACCTCGCCTTCTCGTCTCTGGTACCCCCAGCGATATGCCTTAATTTCTGCCTTCCCCCCGAGCCCTGCCACGCGCCGGCCGGTGTACAGCCATAAATCACCTCCTGACGAGGCATGGCAGCATTCTGGCGCGAGTGCTCAGTTGTAGACGGTGCGTAGCTTGCCTTTTGGTTACGGTGCGACAGTCCTGACGTGTGAACACAGATTGTGCGCGGGGTGCAGGGTGCTGGTTTGGTGGCGACGTTACTACATGGGAACTACTAATGACATAGATCCTGACCTTGATGTCGTTTAGTCGCGCAAGCTTCGACTCATGACCAGAGAGCATAACACGTCTCACGCGGCGGTCTGGCTTCTTCTGATCGCTCGGCGAATATTATCGGGTTCGGAGTATACCAACAGGCGCCACACTGCAAGGGCCTCCACGGTTCCAACGTCGGATGCTGACGGCTCAAACCACCGCAGAAGGCCTCCTAGTCATCATCAGGCCTATTTCTCCGCGAAGAACCACACCAGTCCGGGCGCGCTGATGCAAGGACCCCTTACGCACAAGCAGTTGCACCGACTGGATAACTTCGGCATCCGGGTCTTGTCCGGGTGACCTCAGAGCAGCGTACCGCGCAGTGTCGGGAGTATGGTTTCCAGTCGCACACGCGTCTCAACAGCGCTCGGAGATTTTCAGGAAGCCTTCTCTACGGGAATTGCATCAGCCTGTGACCTGCCCTCCGGACGCCTACAGTGCGAGCGGTCAAACTGTTACCGACCGCATCTCGCGGAGATTCTGATTTCATGCGAGTCTTGCCAGGGTATAAATTCTCGCTTTTCTTGTTCAACAGCACATCAAATGCTTGGATTTAAGTACCTAGCGTTTACTGCCGCCGTACGCGGGGTCGTTGCGGACTTGATCGTGAACGAGCCCTGGGTGAGTGCTCCTCTGTTGTGAGTGACGAGAGAATGACGCTGTCACAGCCTTTCGATGTTACGTCCATTTCTGCGCCGGATGGCTCTGTGACAGCGAAATTCGTCTCGTTTGGAGCGACGCTGGCCGAGCTATGGGTGAAGGACAGGACCGGTGTCGCGCACGATGTCATTCCTGGCTACGACGACCCTGTCAGTGGTCCTTGCGAATTATCTTCGCAAGCAGGCGCTCATATACTCGATGTTGTTCCCTAGTCCCAGCTGCTTGCGGATCCTGCGCACCCGGTGTTCAATGCTATAGTCGGGAGGTGCGTGATCCATGGAGATGTTTTGCAGGCAATGACGAACAATTGCACGCAGGTACGCCAACCGCATCAAGAATGGTCTGTCTCCCATGATGCATGACGTGGCAGATGTACTGGCGCTGACCTGCAGGATTTCAGGAACGTTTTCCATTCCAATAACGCGCGACCCTCCTGCCGATGGACCGGGAGTGTATCACATCCCGACTAATGATCACGACGGTTCGCATAGGCCACACTTTTGCATTGTATGCTCAATGTGAGATTTCATGGTGCAGGCCAAGACACGCTACACGGAGGCATCTACGGATGGGACAGGCGCAACTGGACCTTAGTCTCGAAGACAGCCTCAAGTGTGACGTATCACCACCTCGACGCAGCGGACGAGGGCTTCCCCGGTAACGTTTCAGCATTTGTGGGTTGAGTTCTCTAGTCAGTGACACGTTGTTGACCGTTGAATTTCAGGTCACACATTCAGTGGCTTCCGGTCAGCTGCACACCCAAGTACACGCGACCGCCACGGAAAAAACACCGATAATGCTGACGCAGCACATCTACTGGTGGGTCTAGCGTCTCTGCCCGCTGTTTGGCTGGATCTCTGAAAAGACCTGGCATCAGGAACTTGGACGGCTTTCGAACAAACACGTCCAACTGGAACACGTCCAACGTGCTCAACCACACTTTGCACGTCGACGCCTCGCGCTACATCGCCACGGACTCAAATGGCGTGCCCACTGGACCGATCCTGACAGTGAAAGGCACGCCGCTGGACTTCCTCGCGCCGCAGCAGATCGGGTCGCGGTGGGCAGATGCGGTGGATGTGTGCGGTCCAGGTGTGTGCGGACCTGTTATGGACAGTGTCCGCGGTATGAACAGTGGTGCACAGGCTGCCAGGGCTACGACAATTGCTGGATCTACGACAAGTCTGAGCAAACGACTCCGGGCGTGTCGCTGTCGAGCGGCTTTTCTGGTATAAGGCGAGTGCAGAACTTGTTTGCAATGCTTCTCGTCGCATCGTATTGACTGAGGCGGATGTATTGAAGGGTGGACATCACGTCGGACTCGCCTGCCGTGCAGGTGTACACGGGCAACTACCTGGGCACGCCACGCAAAGCTGTCCACGGCGGGCCGACGCTGACCTACAACCCGCACTCGGCCGTCGCGATCGAGCAGCAGGGCTGGATTGATGCGATCAATAACCCAGAGTGGGGGATCGACCAGATCTGTGAGCATGTATCGATCGTTGCATGTGCTTATGATGACGACGGACATTCAGATGAGCCTGGGCGAGACTTCACCTGGAGCACGACCTACAAGTTCTCCACATTTCCGTAACTGAATGTACACAACCAAAGCTGCATGTATTACTCCGCGTTGCGTGCCCAACTGCAGGATCCGAAATCATTGATAAGATATTCCCGAGCTCCTGATAGATGTGTCCTAAAATTACAAGCCGACTCCTGCTGGTCGTTTTTTTGTCCGCCCAGAGCCCTCCGCGGGGAAGCGGTCGCGGATCGAGTGTCTGTCGGGGTCGTCCTCGCTTTCGAGCCCCGCGACGCGCATAAGGCTCGAGTCTTTGGAGGGTTTCTGCGGCCCACTGTTCTCGGGCGTGTCCTGGGGGGCAGTCGGACGTTAGACAAAGGATATGTGTGCAAGAGTGGAGGTCGGCGTACGGGGATGGTGCTGGTGCTTGCGCTGGCGTGCAGCTCGGGCACGGTAAAGTGGGGGAGGGTGAATGGCTCGGAGCGCGCGGAGGAGCCGCGCCCACGCTCGAGCCGGTTGTTGAGCCTGGAACACGTGTGAGAATGTATGTTTGTGAGTGTGCTAGGATGCGCGTACTTGACGAGTAGGGTGTTTGCATACACTGGGTGGCGAGTTAGCAAAGATGGCGACATTATGCGAAAGGTGCGCACCTCCGTAGACGAGCATCTTAACTGCCACGAACGCGAATGATCGTGGCGCGGCGAGGGGCTGGCACACGGGTGAGCGTTGAGCGGGACTCGATAAGGGACGGCACGCACGACGATGAAAACGATGAGTTGCGTGAGCCTGCGAAGGGACTTAGATGACGGGGAATGAGATGCAGCCAACATGCGCACGCACGCTAATGCAAATCCGCGGGTGATGAAGAACATGGTGAGCCGTGCGATGGGGTTCTCTCTGCGCGCGAACTCGTTGCGGTGGAGGTTCAGCAGATGCACCAGCGCGCCGGCCATTAAGATGCTGAGCGCCAGCTGCACGGTGCCGTTCGAGATATAGAGAGCCTACAGGCGGCGTCAGTAAATGGAGGGTGGGAGACAGCCAGGGAGGGCGCGCACATGGTTGGCCTGGAAACTCGCATCCCAGGATCTATTCTTCCATCTGTGGGGGTGTGAGTTGCCCGAGGAGCAGAAAAGAGGAGGCGAGACGCACGCCATGATGCCGAGCGCTAGGGCCAATTCAGCAATGTGTGTGAGCGGAGTAAGAGAGACGTACCCATGCCGCTTGACATTGTAAATGCGCAGAGGATGATCTGGTTCATACGGTCGGTGACAGCGTGGAGATTTATGGAGGTGGCGTACAAAAGAGAGGCAGATCCAGTTCGTCAGTGGGGAGATGGGATAGACGGCGCGGTGCACTGGAAGATTTTAGCACGGGTGTATGCGATGTGGATGGGAGTGCATACGTTTCCAAATACGGTACACGAGAAATCTAAAGGGGGTGTGAGGAGGCGTGGAATGCGGTGAATGTGTGACGCACAGTTGTACGGCGCATACTAAGATGGCCTGCGAGGCGATCAGATGGGGGTCTCAAATGAGGACGGATTGACTGACCGTGGATATGCTCTCAAGCTGCGCGCGAATCATCGACGTTAGCGTGGGAGAGGCAATAAAGGTGAAGACGAACACAGAGTGCCCTGCGAAAAGGACGTGGTGAGGCAGAGGGGAGCAGGAGGGCGAAAAGGGACGGACCAGACGGTTTGGAAGAAGACTGTCCTGTCGCCGTAGCGGATAACAAAGTAGTAGTATACGGAGTATGTGTCGAGTGCGAGAGCCAATAGTGTGATGATCCTGGTTGGATATGTTGGGGCGAGACGGAGGCAGAATGAGAGGAGCGCGCACCATATAGTAAAGACCTGTGGTGGGGGGGATGAGCGGGTTCAAGGGACGGGGACGGGGACGCACGTATGCCTTGACGAGGAGGCCGTCGCGATGGCGGAAGCGGTCAAAGTAGTAGATGACTTGCTGAGTGGTGACACCGCAGATGCTGTGGAGGGGTGAGGGCGGGCAGAGGAGGGGCAGAGAGGAGACTGACGCGCCGGCGAGGATGACCCCGACGGGGAGAGCACCCACGTCGCTGCCCGCTACATTGCTGGTGCCATGGACGACGTTGGGGGCAGCCGCTGGCGGGTCGCTGTCGACGACGGGACTATATCCCTGGTGAATTCATAGCAAGCAGGCACCTCCCCCGAAAAGGAAACCGAGCGGGTCGCCGCCGCCGCGAATGGACACTCCCGCCATTCCATTTTATTACTTTAATGGGCATCGCCGGTCACCTGATGCGCTGGCATTATAGCTATTACTAACTACTAAAGCAGAGCGCCTGGAGGCTATTGCAGGACATCGCCGCTACCCACACGACGCGGACGTCATAGTACCGCTACGCAACAAGATATAAAACACTGTGGTATAAGCAGCGGATGCGCCTGGGATGCGCTATCGGACGAGCGTTTCGTGTATCGATCTAGCCGACGGTCGTCAGCCTTGCTGCACCGCGCCAGTCCCCGAGCCTCCTACCTAGTCGTTTGTGCACGCGTCGGGCGTGGCCGCCACTGGTGTTCCCAGTCCTTCAGACAGCGCACGAACCCAGAGTTCGGCTTGATGCACGGACGGCGCTTGTGCACATACGCCGTCGCCGCCTCGTACGACATGCCTCGTTTGCGGATGAGGTACGCAATGACGATCGCGGCCGAGCGCGAGACACCCTGCGGGAAGGTCAGTTTCAAACCGATCGGGCCATGTCAAGAGGAGCGGGAGTGAGCCTGCAGACGGCGATGAAGCGGGAAAGGAGAGCGGGACACAACGGCAGAGACACGGACCTGCTGACAGTGGACGAGGACGTTCTGGCCCCGACGAAGGGCGCCGTCGATGTACTCTACGGCATCCTCGAGATGGGGCTTGAGATCCTGGCTCTCGATGTCGAGGATGTCCATGCGGTAACACTGGTAGCCGTCGTTCTCGCTCTCGGGGAGCCAGGGCACGTCGAGGACCTGGACGAGGTGGTGGATGCGGTGGTCCTTGAGGATGGAGGAGTCGAGGACGGCGGAGAGGGAGCCGAGGTAGAGGGCGCCTGTGGCGGAGACGGGGGAGCGGAGGGACGGGGAGAGCGGCGGGGAGAGGGGGGCGGGCGGGAGGATGAGATGCATGGGCGTGCACATTGCCTCTGCGACCTCCGGGGACAGACCGGCGAAAGAGATCATGGCGCGGGACGGATGCTCCTGCACATGCTGCACGGCTCGTCAGCTTTATATCGTCGGGGCGTGGGCAGTCTAGAGCCCTCCGTCATGGCCTGCTCCTAACCACAGCCTAGGGCTCCCGTGACACCAACCCCAATGTCGACCCGCCCGCGCTGGGCACCGCTGACGGCGGGCGGGCGGTGTCGCTGTCGCGCGAAGGCTGCTCGCCGTCGCCAAGGACAGCCTGGTCGGGCGCAGACTCTGGGGGCGGGACGGTTGTTTCGCACGCACAGGCCTGATGAGTCAGCGGGGCGGTGTGGCTCTGTTCAGTGTTCAAGGCCCGCTTAAGAGCCCGCCCGTGGTATCAGCGCGTCGACCACGCCCCGTCACCACCAACACCGTCGCCAGCCCAGTCCCGCTACAACACTCGCCCTACCCTCCCCCACCCAGCTCATCTCATGTCCGAAATTCGCAGGAAGCTCGTCATCGTCGGCGACGGTGCTTGCGGAAAGGCACGCCCACCCTTGTCCACCCCTGCCACACCCATGTTCACCTTTTTCTTTTTCAGACCTGTCTCCTGATCGTCTTCTCGAAAGGCACCTTCCCAGAGGTGCGTCTGAAACACATTCCTACCCGCCGTCCGCTGACATGTTCTCCATCATTTTCATTCCCATCATTCCACATAGGTCTATGTCCCCACCGTGTTTGAGAACTACGTCGCCGATGTCGAGGTCGACGGCAAGCACGTCGAACTCGCCCTCTGGGATACCGCCGGCCAGGAAGACTACGATCGTCTCCGGCCCCTGAGCTACCCCGACTCTCACGTTATCCTCATCTGCTTCGCCGTCGACTCGCCAGACTCTCTCGATAACGTACAGGAAAAGGTGTGCCCGCCCCGCTTCACTCCTCGCATGCACCGCCTCACAACTTGTTACAGTGGATCTCCGAGGTCATGCACTTCTGCGCCGGCCTGCCTATCATCCTTGTCGGCTGCAAGAAGGATCTCAGGCGCGACCCCCGGGTGATCGAGGAGCTCAGGAAGACAAGTCAGCGACCGGTGTCCCCAGAGGAGGTACGTGGCTCTTCCTGCTTACTCGCGTGGCGTGCGCTCATCTCGGCGTCTGTGCTCCGCGTTTCCAGGGCATGGCTGTGGCGCAGAAGATCGGAGCCAAGCAATATCTGGAGTGCTCCGCCAAGTCGGGCGAGGGGGTGCGCGAGGTCTTCCAGTACGCGACGCGCGCCGCGCTGCTGAGCCGGCCCAAGGGCGGCAAGAAGCACTCGCACTGCATCGTGCTTTAAGCTCCCCTCCTGCTTCGCTCGGACGTTACTGTTATCCCTTTGTATACGGCGCTGGCACCCGGTCTCTAATTCATCGCTCCGTTTTTCTCTCGCCAGCCCTTCATACCCCGCCACACATAACAGTAACGTAGTTCGGCAACGCGCCACTTGCGTGGCGGGCCATGGCAAACCGACCACGGATGGCCTGGTCTAGTTAGAACTCTTGTGTGCCTCTCATTTACGCATTTTCACCACGCCGTTAGTTTCGTTCATGTCCTAAGCTAGGATTGGATTTCTTGCTTGGATATCCAATGCTGTGAATGTCTTCCGTATCTATTTCAGCGCTCACGACCGTCATGAGCCGCACAAATGATATCCACGCCAAGGTGTGGTTATCTTGGCCCATCCTCCATCACACTCGCTCCCAAACTGATCCGCAGAGGTAAAGTCCATCGACGCCCTGACGTAGAGCCGACTTAAATGTACTTACTGCAACTACCCAGGAACAGTACACGCTTCTCCGGTCGCAATACAATGGGCGCTCGGCCCTAAGTAATACACAGTGCTGTACATCATTATAGGCTCTGTCTGGACCCTTTGATATACATCTGCTTACCCTCGACGTCAGCGCGCGAGGCCGCCCTGTTATCTCTCTCGGTGAGCTTCTTGCATTGTTCTGGCGTCGTGTGTACCCGTGTCCGGTTGGCAGGCGGAATGGGCGCGCAGCCGTGCATCAGCAAAAGTGCACAGATCTTGCGGCTGGTTATAGGTGGTTATAACCGTCGCAATGTCCGCAAGCGTCGCAAGATCCGGGACTCGGCCACCAGATGGCCGACCCGGTTGTAAGTAGTTAACCTAATTCCCTCTGAGCGATAACCACGTTGCAACTACCTATAAGCACCCGCCAGATTATCGAGAAGGCCTTGTAATCCACCGCCAGTCTTGCGTTGAACGCGTGTATATTTCAAGCCCTTGCGACTGCTTATAAGGTGACATCAGCCAAGGTAAGTACTCCAGGTACTGGTTATGCTTTCAGGCGCTTTCGGGGCTTTCAAGGAGGTACAATGAACATTGCATAGCATTAGGACACTCAAAATTACATCTATCTGTCCAATGAGTCGTCCTCGCGTACAAAGAATACAAAGCATCAAGAAACCAGAGAGCATAGAACAAGAGCACTCGTGGACAGCGCAGACGAGCAGAACAGCAAACATACATACCACAGCATCACTTCTCACCTTCTTCTTATCCTTTCGTCCGTCCTTGGCGCCCCACTTCTTCTTCGGCGGTAACGGCGGCACGGTTACTTCATCCGACACATGTAGGCGGCGTCGGGGTCGTGCGGGCGTTGCAACATCCTCATCATCTTCATTGTCCGACCTGCGCCGGCGAGGCGAGGCAACACCATCTAGCGTCGCCAGAGTTGACGATCGGCAGAACCGGTGAGCGGGCTAAGGTCCATTTATATGCGCGGGAGAAACTCACCCTGTTGCTGTACGCCGCGCTGGACTTGGGCTTTGCGCGCTTACGAGTCGACCCGCATCAATTTGCCTGAGTCTTGACTTGCATGAGATAGTCGTTAGAAAAGATTAATGTAGCATATATGCGGTGAAAACTCACTCTGTCGCGCGGCGTGCTTTCGGCACACTAGGCGTTGACTTGTCGTGAGGTGACCGATTCAGCTTGTTAGCATTTCGAGCCCGGTGCTCACTTGCATATACAATTGTCAGCGAAGGTGAAGCTGAGAGCGACAACGATGACACACCTCGGCTTCCAAACTGAGCTTGTCAATGTTCTCAGTGCCATTGCTGTCTGTGTCTGGATCATGTCGCTGACTGATCTGTTAGAACATCGTCAATAAGGGTCAAGTGATGGCAACGACAACGATGCACCTCAACTTCCTCTGGGTTTGAGGCTCGAGCTCGAGCTGCTCTGTGGCTCGCCCAGTGTCGTCCTCGCTATAAGCGACCTTGGTGGGAATGAACTCGGACGAGAATCGTCAGGGGAGGGATGATGGCAAGAGGAGTGAAGTCGATGGTCGTGGTAGGAGGACAAGAGGGAAGTGACTGGAATGACGCGGCCCGCACCTTGCGTCGGAATAGCCACGTGACCGCTCCGACTTGGCGTCCGATCAATTTGCGAAGTCGCTCGGTCTACTCTCGATCTCCCTCTCAACTGCTACAATTCATCCTCATCTCTGTTCAGAGGAATATTTGAACGTCCTCTGGCCAGCCGCCAGGTGCATTGGTTCGCCAGCTCACGCGCTCACGTCTGAACACGTTACTCACCGAGCTTCTCAGCTACCACAACTGCGCTGTCTAAGGCCCTCCAAGTCCTGAGAGCATCTGAAACTGCGGCTACCGTAGATACTTACCCCACACAAGCTGGCGCACTCAAGACCTTCTAGCTCTCTGGCGTCAAACCTGCAAAGGAATTGACGACATGTATTGGTGTACCCGCACTCAGGCTGCAGCCCGTCCGTCCGCGGACTTCGCGTCCTCTAACCCAGGGCTTTCCCGCCCAAGGATATCCCACTTCCACCCAAACGCAGAAGCATTGTCAACGAGGTGAACAAGATTCACATGGCGCAGGATAAGAACAGCACCGTACGCCTCTTAACTTCTCTACCAATTTGTTATTTTGACCCTGCCGACCCTCAGACTACCAGCGAGCGGATGGACCATGCACGGCACACCCTCATTCTCCGCCGCAACGTCTAAGCATGGCGTCTCCGCTTCCAAGAGCGGCGTGCACTCGAACAGCGCGTCGACGCCTTAGCGTCCAAGATGCGCACCAAGCGCGCGCTCGCTGCATGGCGAGACCCAATGCATGCGAAACGCGTGGTGGACCGGCGGTGTGACCTGTGCGCGAGACTGAAGGCCGTGCGCGAAACTCGCAACGCGAAGTTGCAGAAGGCGCTAGCGGCAGCTGTAAAAATGGCTCCTCGCGCCAGCACTATGCCCAGCGCTTTGTTCTCACTTCGTGACCCGGTGGAGGGTTGCGGTTTGCGCCTTCACTCCTGCACCCGCCGCCGCCCCCACCAATATTCGACCTCTCCAGCACGTGCGCTGTCGCCTTAAAAACGTCCTCGTCGCTGAAGCGAGCGCACCGCTGCTCCACCACATTGCAGCTCGCCGGACCTGGTCCTACCACCTCCAAGCGCGACTGCTGCCACCTCAGGACCCTCCCAGCTCGCTTGCTGTCGCCCCAGCGCGCGGCCCAACACCTCCCCACTGCTTCGGGAACCTACTCGCCTGCACAAGCGCAACCTGCCTGTCACCACCAGTCAAAGTTTGCTCTTGCCAGCGAGCCAATGCCCACAGCCACAATGCTGCGCTCAACAGCGCCAGTACATTAGAATGCGCCCACGCGCTGCCTCACGTCGACTTGCGTGCACCCGCACGCACCATGCTCCAAGCCCATGTGCCGCCGCACGCGGACAGTCTTCGCCCTCCCGTGCCCACCTCCGAACACTGCCCTCTGGCCACCATTTGCCTACTGCCGACCGTACGCGTAGTAGCGCAGCTTCTCCTCGCCATCCAGCCTTCCTATGTGGAGCATTGCCTACTCCGACTGCGCGTGCTTGTAGGCTGATACGGTAGCGCCTACATGCCCCCGCTTGTCAACCAGCCGCCCGCGCTCACCATGATGACTTACACCTTCGGCACGAGCTTCTCCCGGAAGACGAGACCCCGCGCATCTACACCTTCCACCGGACGCACATGCGGAGACCAATGCCATCGTCGGCGCCGGCGCCGGCGCCGGCAGGTCGCACGCGAAGAAGCGCGATGCGTCGCACATCCCACACCCGCTGAACACGTTTATCCTCCTCCGCTCGAGCGATGTCTGAGAAGATAGAGGGAAATCACCCACTGGCACACTGGCAGTTCCGCCCCGCGTCCAACCAGCTCAAGAAGCCGCCCGCGCTGGGCAAGAAGTGAAAACGCATAAGCGGAGACGAAGGTGGAAGGAATGCGAGGAAGAGGAAGAGCAATGCTAAGGTTAAGGATGGGGAGGGCGACGGCGAGGAGAGGGAGAAGGAGAAGGAAGAGCGCTGCGCAACGATCACGCATCTGCTGACGGAGGGCACGAAGGGTGACGTGCTCAAGACGGCCGTCAATGCCTGGGACACCATACACGCTGCCGCCAATGTCAAGACCACCGCGGCCCCTCCCGTCTCCATCACTAACGTTGCAGACGCCGCACGCTCGCTCTGCGTTCCCCATCGATGACGGATCCACGCGCTCGCTCACAGCAATTTCAAGCGCTCCGCCTGCTCTGTTCGCTGTACCACCCCGCGGCCGCTACTCAGGACGAAAGCAATCGCGGCGTAGCTGCAGCGCCGCGATTCGATCGGGTCCGCCTATTCCTACGAGGCACGCGCGTCGCACGCGCTATAGGGCATTGGGCATACGTTTTCGCACCCGGCCTCCCTCTTCAGCGTCAGCACCGCATCGGAAAGTGGCGCCGAGCGACATCCTGGCACCCACCGACGCGCTCTCATCTACGCCCGGCCTCGCGCAGCTCGTCTCTGCGACTGGGCCGGCGCGGACGGACTCGCTTTCCAGGACGTTCGGGAGCTGTGCGCGGGCGCGGGAGTCGCGTTCCCCGCTAAGGATGACGCGGGGTTGGTCTTCGCCCCAGATGTGGCCGTTCCGGAGCGGGTGGGCTGCCTGTCGCATTCCTCGTGTCGGCCCGCCCAACCTCGACGAGTTGGCTTCCTCAACCCCAACGACATTTTACACGGGGTTCACCCCATGCCAGCATTCTCGTTCGGCACGGATGAGTACGCCACTCGCTCACTTACTCGGCCTTTGGCTCCTGGGGAACCCGACATTGACCGTTGGGAACGTCACTTCGTGAACATGTGAGTACTTTGCTTATTCTGTCATCTCAAACTTACAGTTCGCAGGTTCGTGTCTCGATCGCGGCGGGATTGGCCACGTCATCACTCGGCTTTTCAACAAAATTCTTCGCGCCAGGCCACACGATACCCGAACGACGTGGCAGCTGTCACGGAAGCTCTTCACCGTCGAGCAACGGCCAAGGTAGTGACGATAGCGACGAGGACGCGATGGACGATGGTGAGGACCATGGCGGTGACAGTGACGTGCCTGTCAGCGACGACGACGCCCATACTGAATGCCCAGAAGACGGTTCCGCGCAAGGAGAGGGACAGCGAGGATAGTGAGGACGAGGATATCCTCGCCGCTCCCGGGTTTGCTGCTCTGTAGTATCAGACTATATAATTCAAATTTCGCACTGTTGTACGACATCGTAAGCTGTAACCAGCCTTGCGTTGGTGCTATAGGCCGTTCGCAAGGCCTGCGCTCCGGTTGTAAGTTGTAAGCCAGTCTTGCACTCGGGTTGTAACCCAACTGCCAGCCTTGCATCGCTCTTGTATGCAGCTCGCAATACTTGCGCTTGGTTGTAAGCCATTCGTCAGGCTTGCATCGCGCCGGCAACCCGCCGCCAGGGGCTGTAACGGGGGCACGTGGCTGGTGACCGCTGCAAGCCACTGCAACTTTTGTGCACTTTTGCTGATGTGGCGCGTCGTGTGGAGATGCGCACTTTTCGGACGCTGGGTGGGATCCCGCTTGGCGGTGAACAGATATACAGGTTGGCAGATGCGCGGGCTGGTGTGGGTGAACTCGTGCAGATGCCGTCGGTGTTTCACCTCCTCGAGGCAGCGGGCCCATCATGAGATCAGTTCCGAGAGGTAGATTGACGTGTCGATGTCGCAGCGCTCGGTGTCATAGTGTGCGAGAAGGGCCTCGATTGGGTGCAGCGACGTCAGGCCGCGCGCAGGACGGCTTTAGACGCGCCTGCGCCCGACGAATGTCGTGGCGCCAGCGATGGCAGCAGACGCCTGCGCATACGTACGCGTTCAATGGGACGTAGAGCGCGCCGTGGTACCACGGTGATCATCCTATCAGAAGACGGGTCGTGCCGTCCGGTCGGCCTCCATGGGTATCAGAACCACAACAACATGCATCCAGGTGCAAGAGCTCATGAACGTCATCGTCCTGGTGAGAAATGAGCGCTCCTGGAAGATCAATGAGCTCGTCGATTGGGACACTTGCGGTTCATATATATACACAGCTTCTCCTACACTTCTGCACGTAACACTTCTTCCATGGTTGCAGGTCATTGGCTGACAGCTGCTGCGAGGTGCTTGGATATGTTCTCCGAGAGTGCGGCCGCGTCGGCGGTCACAGCGATCTAGGGAAGAAGAGCCTGGAGTTGGAGGAATCCTTGCTCGAGGGGGGGGGGGGGGGGGGGCGGTGCTTACCATGTCAAAACCCTCAAGGGCTCGCTTGTTTGCCTGTTCACCAGAAGTGCAGAAGATCGCGCTAATTGACGGGGTCCCTAAGCCCGAGCCCCTGAGCTGCACAATCATATGCACTAACCATTTTTTGCCTGCCTGTGCAGCCGTGGTGCGCACCAGCTGAATCACGCGCTCGACATCCGGGTGGGGATCCGGGGAGGGGGTTTCGTACCCCAGGGCTATGGAGAGGTCGTACGGCCCGATGAACAGCACATCTGCTCATGCACAGTCAAACCGCGATCGCGACGCGTCAAACGCGCCGTACGCACCAACGCCGTCGACCTTCGCGATGTCGTTGATGTTCTCCACGGCCTCGCGTGTCTCGATCTGGACAATGACGAGGACGGCGTCGTTCGCAGCGTGGAGGTAGTCGGACGCGGAAAGGCCCCATGCGCTGGGTGCGAAAGGACTGCCCAGGCCTCTGCGCCCGGCGGGCGGGAAGCGGCTGTCGGCGACGATGTCCCGCGCCTTGTCGGCAGTGCCCACCTGTATTGAGCGCAGAGATCAGTAAATAGCCTGAGACAGTAGGGCGGAGGGATTGACCATGGGGACGATGACCCCGCGCGCGCCTGCGTCGAGCGCGTACTTGATTTGCCAGCCCGTGCCCGTGCTCGCGCCAGTCGCAGGAATGCGGACAAGCGCACTGGGTGCATCGGGGCCAAGGGACGAGATTGCCTGGACAGATTCTGCTGCGCCCGGGTGGAGGCTGGTGAGGCCGTGCTCGCAGTCGATGACGACCCAAGAGAGGTGCGGCGACGACTGGGCGACAGTGCGGGCGTTAAACGCGCCTGGGAGCATGATCCACGCGCCGAAGGCGGGCGTTTTGGCTTTGAAGGCATTGAGGAGGACGTGGGCGGCCATGATCGCGGTGGGAAGGAGAGCTGCAGAAGGCCATTGCGTGGAAGGAGACCAAGTTACCCGCGCCCAAGTCGTCTCGTGCCTTTGGACTAGGATGACTATGATCTGGTCCCACAGACAATCTGCCCGCACACGCCTGTCTGTTATTTTAGCTATATTTTGTCTGACTCTTTGGGCCTTGCTACATTAGTCCCATCCCTCGCTCCTCATCTGCATCCGAGAGAACACAACAAATGAAGCAGATAGTCGCACATCGCACGGATCCAGATCCAAGCCATCCCGTGAAAGTGTGTAAAATAGTGATGCGCGATGTATGTCTAGTCCGAGTACATACGAAATAGATAAGCACAACGTAATTAGAATATAGCGTAAGTCCCTGCCCCACGCGGTGCTATCTCTCCTCTGACGCGTCCGAGTCTGCGTTCACCGTGCGCATGCGCATTGGCGAGCGCGCCATGTCCACCGCGCTATACGCCGGCGGCGGGAACTCGTACAGCGACGCGCGCGGGACTTCCTCGACCACTGCAGGGCCCGCGCCCGCACCAACCGCCGCCGCCGCCGAGTCGAGCGACGTGCGAATGCCGATCGCAGGGCGGCGCGTGCTACCCTCGCCACGGCGAATGTACCCCGGAGGGGATTTCGTCGGCGCCGCATACGCGTCAAACACGCCGTGTTCGTGGTCGTCGGGTGCGGGCAGCGGCGGCGGGGGTGGCGGCAGCGGTGCGGGCAGGCGCGGGAGGTGCCCGTACGAATGTGCGCGCGAGAGCGACGAGAGCGGCGAGGGCACGTGCGTGAGCGGGTGCTGGTGCGGCGTCTGCGGGGGCGTAGACAAGTCGTACGCCGCGTAGTGGCGCGAGGGTGTTGTAGGGCGCGACGGCGTGTGCGGGTGCGCGTACGCCGGAGCCGCCGGGGGCTGCGGGGACTTCGCGGGGCCCCCAGGCGTGGGCGGCAGTGAGCGCGATGGCGCCAGCTGCGGAAGCGAGGAGGTATTGTAGTAAACGCTGCTCGCGGATGAAGAAGGGGGAACGGGAACGGGTGGGAGCGGCGGTGGCGGTGGGAAACGCTGAAGCTCATTGGACATGCGTGAGGGCGTGGGTGGGACGGGGAGCGGCGGAAGCTCGCGACTGTTGAGAGAGCTGGCGTACTGTGGGTGATGATGCGAGGAGATGGAGAGTGAGGACGCGCTGCGCATGGAGAAGGGTGTACGGCGCGACTGCGACTGCGACTGCGACTGCGAGTACTGCGATGCGGCGTAGTGCGTCGTGGTGCTTGGGGAGGCCGGCATGGAGGCTGCGTCCGTCTCGATGGAGCCCCGCGACGTCGCGCGGCTCGGGGCATGGTCTCGGCTCGTGCTGCTGGAGCTGCCGGGCCCGCGCCGCGTGCTGCTGGTGCTCCCGGGCCCGCGCCGTCGGCGGCCATCGGGTCCGTCCTCCAAGGGGGGCAGCGGCGCGACGGCGACGCGCCATCGCTCGATGGACGGCGCGACTGCTGCATCAGACTGCGCAGAGCCTGTCTCGTCCGATGTGGAGGAGCGGAGGGAGCTCGCAGAAGGGCGGTGCTTTGGCGAGGGCGGGAGGGAGAATGACGATGCTTCACCTGAGTCAAGCGGGGTATCGGTGTCAAGGGTCTCGGGGAAGGGCTCGGGCTGCTCCTCGCGCGTGATATTCGTCCACTCATCCCCGGGGGTAAGCATAAGCAGGGCTGTGACGAGGAGAAAGTCGAGCAGGCTTAGCGGGAGGCCCGAGTGGGAGCGTTGCGGCTTGGAATGGTCTTGCCGGAAAAGGGGGTCGTGAATGTGCAGGTGAGGGGTCGTGGTGAGGGTGGCTGGCTCCAGGATAGCTACGGGACCCTTGACGGTCTCTGTTGTGCACTGGATGGGGCTCAGGGAAGGAGATCTCGCGTAGAGAGATAAGTGCCACGCACGTAATATGATGAACCCGTGCGTTTCCAGCGCAAGCTGTGAGGATGATGCGGCAGATAGAACTTGCGATAGCTGCAGGGGAATCAAACGGTGGGGGGGGGATGCACGAGCGAGCGCACGCACCCGGAGATGGTCCCGTACGAGTTTGAGAGTAGCTCGTCTGCCGGGCGCCAGGCGCCCTTGCCGAACGTGATCTGGATACCTGTGAGGTCCTTTGACTGCTTGCGCGAGGAGCGGGCGTCGCGACGCCATCGGACGCGAGCGACATTGACGAAGCCCTTGGCGTCTGAGCGACGTATCTTTGTGGTGTTGTCGTCGGTGTCGATGACATAGAGCGGGTTGTCGGAGATGCCGTCGTGGACGACGGTCTCGAGGAAGGACGGGGACGAGAGCTTGAGGGTGAGGAGCGGGGGGAGGGCGGGTGTGGTGGAGGACGGGTCTGAAGTGAAGCGACGAAAGGAAGGAAAGACGGAGGAGGACGCTGTGTTCTTTGTGCGGGCATTGAAGGAGGGGGTGAAGGAGGTCCCTGCCTGAGTGACCTTGTCCTTGTCCTTGTCCTTGTCCCATGGGACGGACAGCTTGACCATGGATGGCGACCGCCGACGTTACTTACGAGGCCTGGCCGCCGGCTGGATGATGCCGCATCCCAATACACACTTTGTTTACTCCTTGTTTGGCCCGCCGCGGTACTCGGCGCCACCACAACTCGCCCGCCTCGCTCCCTTCAATCACCCACCGATTGCGCACGACCAACAAGCGCGCTACTCGAGTGCGCGACAGTACCCGCTCCCCATTCTCTTTTGTTTGGCTCAATTTCGCGACATATTCGCGGCTATACCCACTCCAGCACTCTCCATCCCCGCAGCAACTTGGCTCATCAGCGCATTCAACATCACTTTTGCCTCCTTTCTTCTCGTCGCAAGCAGCGCCAGGCTGCTCAGCTGTACTACAGAGCGGAAGAATATCTGACGTATTCAATTAGTACTTAGCTCATCGGCGTATCCGCATGGACTTGGACAATATTTGATGTCTCCTCAGATATGTACCTATGTACTGACTGATAGGTACGTCAGTCTCGCCCTGGCCGTACCAGCGGCTTTTCCTTGATGAAGAAGGAAGAAAACAGTGCACAGGTTGCAAGGGCCGCTCCGAAGAAAAATGAGACTCGAAGCGCCTGTTCGTAGGAGCTCTGTACGATCGCACGAGCGGCAGGGCTGAGCTCTTCTATGTAGGTCAAAGATTCTCTGACACGTCGCATGATCTGTGGGAGCGGAGAGCCGTCAGTTCAACGGCAATATCAAAGACGAGTAATGTCTTTTGAACAAGTGGTTGCAATAGCAACGCTCTGCGCACCTCGTCTGCATCTCCGCCGACCGCTGGCAGACGCTGGCGTAGGTGCTGACGCAGAGTATGCTGAAATAGGGTACTGCTTATTGACAGTCCGAGGACGGATCCGAGAGAGCGGAATAGATACGACACTGTTTCATTTGAGTGGGCATCTAGACAGATCACAGGCGACATACCAGCGGTGGCGATGGCTTGATCAGCGGCGCCAGCGTGTGCGATAAGAGCGATGAGAGTGCTTGTTATAGACGTCCCTGTCCAGAAAACAATCAGCGTGGCGGTAGGTGTGAATGACAGATGATAAATCTACCGTTCCCGTATGCAAGGAGAAAGAGGCCTGACCCAGAAAAGCATGAGACACGCCTTTCAACCAAGTGCCATTGTAGGGACCCACCAATTTCTAGTCCAACAAATGAGTGGAAAAGCAGGCCAGTGGAAAATATGATGAGAGTCGACCCAGACAGCATGATAACATAATTTAGGATCGTGAGGAGGTGGTATTTCCCAGTTGCCTGCATGATGAGGCCGCCGGTAAGGCTTCCTAACGTGCCAGAGACAATCGAGGGCATGAGCGCCATGCCTGCGTAGGCAGCGCTCCCATTGCGCACAGCTTGGAGGTAAAGAGAAACGTAGAACACGGTGGCAATTGACGACGCAATGCCGAAGAAGTTGCAGAGGTAGCTGGCGAGGAGGTTGGAGTTGGCGACAATGCGAGTTGGCGCAAAGGGCTCCCGGGCAAGACGGGTCTCAACCACGACGAAGGCACCAAAAAAGACTCCAAACGCAGCAAGTGCCGATTGTGTCATCACATCATTCCAGGAGATGTTTCCGCCTCGGTCAAGGCCGATGAGGAGCGTGAGCACAGTGAAGACGAGGCAGAATGCGCCACCGAAATCTACACGTCGGAGCCGGGAGCGCAAGTCCGCACTCTCAGGCTTCGGGACCTCAAGCGCTGAGGCAACCGCAACGAACGCGATTGCGGTGAGGGGTACTTGGAGGAGAAAGGCCCTGATGAAGGTAGTAGATAAGCACATGTAGTCTGTTCGGAATGCTAGAAAAGTACCATCTCCAGCCGATGCTGTCCGATAGCAGGCCTCCTAATGGTGCGCCGGTTGCAGAGCCCGATGCCCAAACAATGTTGATCAACCCTGGTTATCAACGCGATGAAGATGCAGGGATGAGTTATTCCTGCGCCGCAGACAAACCTTGCCAAGTCCCTCTAGAACGGAGCGGAATGACATCTGACATGACAATGGAGACGATTCTGACGAATTTGGTGAGCATGATCAGGGCTGTTGTTCGAAAGATACATACATACGTGGACATCCCTCCGCCGCCTATCCCTGAGATGGCCCTTGCAATTATCAGTTCGTTCATACTTCGTGCCAGACCGCACGAGAGGCAACCGAGTCCGAATATGACATAGGCAAAGAGAAGGCAGGGCTTTCGGCCGAAGATATCACTGAGTTTCCCATAGAGCGGTCTGTAGATATGATGAGGATGTATTGGGGCGTCGGGGGTCAGAAAACACACTGAAAGCTGGCGAGTGTCAACATATAGCCGGTGGAGATCCAACTGGTGTTCTGTAGCTGATTGAGCTCGCTGCCGATCGAGGCGTAGGACGAGACGACGATGGTGCTGTCCATGGAGGACAGGAAGACACCGATAGCCATAGGCAGAATCTAGCATTAAGACAGAGGTCCATTCAGCCAACTCGAGAACACAAGAGGCAAGCAAAGCAAGCGCGCACCGTCAGTGCCAACACTTTGAAACTCTTCGTAGGGTCGTCGCCGGATTCCGAAACACTCCTACCATGTTCCACCCGATCAGCGTGGACTGATTGAGCGTCATTTGAAGGGTTGCGCAGCAGGGGTGTGTCTTCCTCTGGCATTTTGATGCGGAGCAAAGAGATTGACGTGAGTCGACGTCGACGCCTGACACGGACGAGGTGTGAGTTGGATGAGCCTGCGAATTTACTCGGAGGGCGGCGTTCAAGCGTTCAATGCCGTGTTACAGCGGCCGCTATAGTGAGTGTGCGAACCACAAATTCCGTAGTAACTACAAGTACAGTGAGTAAGTACAGCATTTTACAAGTATACAACAAGGTTCATCAATACAAGACTCTGCATAAGTTAGTGAGGCGGAGATATTACACAATGTCCGAAGGCGCACGAGTCCGGAACTCGTCCCTCATGTCATATTCGAAGTCTGAGCCAAGCTCAGTGTTCCATACTTTGCTCTCTGCATGACGAGCGCGGAGATTCAAAATGAGCCGACTGCCCATGACACATGACAAGGCCAGCAGGAAGCCAACAGGGAGCTCGAAGAGTTCCTGGTCGAGGCGAAGGTGATGAGCGTCCGGCCAAATTCATCAAAGTGCAGCAGCGTACGGGTTGCGTGATCCATACCGTGGCGTTGATGATATATAACGCCGACATCCTGATCAGTAAATGAGAAAGATGCTCGATGTATGGGCAAAAGAGCACTCACACAACAAAGTACACAGTCGAGTCACGCACCAGTATGATCAGAAGTGCTGGAGCAAACTTTCGGCATTCCACCTTGAGCCCAACATCTTTGAACCATTTGTATATGGCAAGGCCACCGAGCAGGGTCTCCAGAATGGAGATCGGTATGAAAAAGGTTGGCGCGTGAGATGAGAGGACGTTGACGGTGCAGTAGGTGTGAGGCGTGATATGCACCAACCCCACTTGGATGTTCAGACACAAGTCAGCAAAAACATTGCGCGCAGCAGGCACACATGTGAGAGTCTACCTTCTGTCCCTTGGAGCGAGATTGCAATGATCACTGCCGATGTGATCATGGAGCAGACGAGTGTCCCGACTAGCAGGAGAGTTACCTTCCGGTCGTTCGAAAAGAGAGCACGGATCCGAAGAATTAGGATCACTGAAGAGCGTCAAGTGCTGCATGGATGCCTAGAGACGAATAAGCTGACCTTGAGCTAGGGCAGCGCTGACAAGAACACCTGTCCAACCTTGCCAAGATATCCAGAAGCGGCCTAAGGCAATGGACGGTCAGTACTTTCAAAAATCAGCTCGGAGTCACATACAACTATATGAGCCGAAAGCATTTGACGCTACTTCAGACAAGCTGCTCAATTCAGGGCCAATCGACGTACAACTGAGAAAGACTTCAGCCCCGGTGCATAATAATTCATGAACCACATACATTATCCGTCATCGTGGCACCAAATAATGCTATGAAACAGAAAACCTAGGATCAGTGTATAAGTCATCGAAACATTTATCGAGCGACAGACCATAGTCGTTGAAGCTGGTGGGACGTGGCTGTTAGTATTCAAGTCATCATCAGAGGATAAATCGCTTCACGGACATTGATGAGAAAATCCCATAGTAGCGGAACTGGATGCAATGACGGTCAGACGATTTCTTCCGACAGTGTACCGGAAACTCACCAAGAGGAACAAAAATTTTCCCTGTGTCCAAGGCGCATTCTGAGAACGGAGCTTGTTTAGACAGACAGATACCCAGATCAATGAGAATCATTGCTGACCCACATGAGCTCGACCTGGATCGCGATACACATTCAAAACCGTGTCTTCGACCAGGAAAAAGAGAGAGCACACCTCCTGACCAAACGTGAGTGCTGACGACGTCCCATTAGCATTCGATGAGAAATGAAGCAGATCAACGATGCATTACCGTGATCATAAAAGACTAGTGCGCTTGCTGCCACTGCTGTTCGTCAGCCGGCGTGCATCGATCGTTAGGTCGACGATAACTCACAATTGGCACTCCGGATATGCTGCGCGTTGTGAAGACCCATAGCGTCCATTTGGATCAGGGACATTGTCATGCTAGAATTCTTGAAACGGGGTCGTGAAAGAGAGTGATGGAAAGGTAAGACGGGCCTGCCCAATGTCGGCAAAATTTGAAGGAAGAGCCTGGATAGAGGGGACCGGCCAAAAGAACCGTGAAGCAACTTTGACGATGTTTATATGTGGAGCGGAGCGGAGATGGCTCGCCCGTGCCATCAGAAGCATGACACCTGTGCAATTGTCCGGTCCCGGTCATAGACGCGATGTGGCAGCGAGAATGCTTGCGAACACACTCGGATGAATCGATGGACAGAATCAACAGAATCATAGCGACGAGCTTCTGATATCATATCGCGTGGAAAGACTGACAAAGACTGCGCTGTCGTGCGTGAGCAAGGGAAGGCAGGATGGGCTGTCGCCCTGAAGGCCCAGAACATCCGCTAAGCACGCAGCTTGAGTTTCACCGCGCCGTTAGTCGTCTGTCGGGCGGCTTAGGAATGAGCGCATCGCAAAGGCAGTGGACGGGGATGTAGGAGTTCCCCTTGGTGGTAGAATCAAATACTATCTGTATCAAATGCAACGCCTAGTCTTCGTTAGGTGCGCCAAGTCACGCCGTTGATCCAGAGCGACAAAAGGAGAATGAAAGGCCGTGCAACTGGTGCTGCTCCCACCCAACGGCCATCTGTGAGAAGATCAGGATGTACCTTTGTCGCCGCGCCGAAGTCACTCACGCGCATTATGGATGCGTGACAGCCTGGGGCAGTTCCCGATAGGGCGCGCGCGGGCCACAGATGGACGACCATCATGGCATGTTGATGGATGCATTGAAGAATATCAGACGGAAGGCAGAATCGCTCACGCACGGGCGACTGCGGTGCAGTCAGTACATAAGGTGTAGTCAGTCATCATGCTTTGAGTTGGCGTAAGGTTTGTAAAATCTGATGACAACTGAGGGCAGCCAATCCGCGCTAGTGAGCGAGGCAAGACGGCAGACAAGCGCTGATGCACGATGGCCAGGATAAAGCACGCACCTGCGCAGAAGGTGAAAGCGCAGCATCTGTAGGCTACGTAAGTGTTCCACCTGGTGCACCGCATGGATATATGGCTTGATCTTCGGGTCATGGTGTAAGTCATGGATCAGAACAATGTTGCCAGGCGGGCCTGAGGAACCGGCGGCGAGGTTTCAGAGCAGACATCCGTG
Organism: Auriscalpium microsporum; assembly: GCA_019914985.1. Taxonomy (NCBI): domain Eukaryota; kingdom Fungi; phylum Basidiomycota; class Agaricomycetes; order Russulales; family Auriscalpiaceae; genus Auriscalpium; species Auriscalpium microsporum. The sequence goes on along the minus strand of JAHLMG010000012.1, from coordinate 744,141 downwards.
ACGTACGCGTTGCGGCGTGTTGAGAAGCCCGGAGGCAAATGCTCTGATCGTTTGAATATTTTAGGCATTGAATGCTGATCGCCTCGTTGGGCCCGCATTCAACAACTTCATGGATCGACCTTGAAGCAGGGAGGAGGTGTGAGCGCAGCAGGATATCAATTATTTCGCCACGCAGGCGTATAAAGCGAAATCTCTCATGCGGCAAAGAGATTAATGCGCCCCTTCTTGTGATCTAGCACATGTCCGCTCCTCTCCCTCCAATCCCTGATCCAGGAGACATCACTGCCCCGCTTGCGCAGCGACTCTTCGACAGTATACATTGCCCAACGCATCCAGGTGCGTTCTGGCGAGGCTGCTTGTAACCTGGGGCTGACCGCCACGGGCATGGGCGGCGTCTTCTCGAGCGTCCGTTGGAACGCCGGGATCAGTTTCTTGGCAACAGTCCTCGCAGGAATCCCTTGTTTGTTGCTTCGGCCACGGAGGCAGACGGCGATGAGAAGGGCAGAAGCGACGGGGTCGGTGCTGATGGACGGCAGCCCGTAGAAGCCGTAGAGCGCGACGAGGGTCATGACGGAGGACAGCGATGCAGACTTTTGCAGCATGTAGAGGAGGTGACGGGCGGCGGCAGGGGACGACAGCTCGAAGTGGTACTTTTTTCGGTCGCTGAATACTTGGAGGGCAAAAGTGGGGCACTTGAGTTCATCGCATCGTCCTACGGGTTGGTCATTTGAGCGCGAGTTGAGCAAGAATAAGAGACCAGCACGCACGCACGAATGCCTCGACATGTTTGTGCTGGAACTTCCGCCCGCCCTCCTCGAACTTCCAGAATTCGGCTGCGACGCGCTTCAGCTGCTCCTCGTTCGTCGCGAGCCCGAACAGATGGATCCACGCGCTGGAGCGCACTTGCTTCGCGTCATCCGCGGTGAACTTGCGCCCTATGTGCGAGGATAGGAAGGCGAGGAGGTTCTCGAACTTCTCTGTGCGCGCCGCAGGTGAGAGCTGGCGCGACTTGGTCCGCCGGCCACGCGTGGGCACAGCGGGAGACGTGGCGCCTGTAGGCGACTGCAAAGGGGTGGCGGGGATAGCATCCTCTGCGCCTGCATCGTCAAACAGCGTGTCAACGGCGGCCGCACCGCTGTCGGACTTTTTGGCTCTGTGCGCTGGGGAGGTGTGAGTCGGTGTGGAACTGTGCGCGCATACACGCACCGATGGAGGAGACATGCAGGGTGCGACATGTATGCCGGCTGGGAATGGCGAGTAAAGAGCGAGATGGTAAAGACCGCAGGGCGCAGAGGGCAGTCGCCATCCTCTACGTTCTCGGAGTTGACGACGATTGGACGACGAGCTTGCACTGGCAGCGGTGTCGGCTGCCGTAACCGTTGGCTGGCGGCCCGTCGCCAAACACGACAAAACAAAGAACTGGATAATCGCGACATTTCGTGTTCGCACTGAGTCGGCAGCACTTGGGTGGCAAGAGATTTGAACATGATAGTTCTGCCGAAAGGTCTCGCATATGAGGATAGGTATAAGTATGGGCCGCCGTCTGTGTCGAAGGCAAGTCTAGGAGGGGGGTTCGACATCTGAGAGAAGTGTATCGCAGCGGAGGGCGGCTCGGCCAAGTCCTGATTGAGTGCTGACGGCGCGCAGCCCCTCTCTGAGGCTCTCAGCCCCTGTGCCCGGCTGTCTCTCGTGCTTGATCGGCCAAGCATCTGCGGTACACGGCACCAAGGGTGGGCGGATGCATATACTTATCGGGTTGTTATCTAATCCTATCCTCCTATCCCGTTCCACGACGACTTCAGAATAAAAATAGGCAGATGAGAGGCGGCTACAGGCTGGCCTAGTACTACTCACAGAGGCCGGAAAACCAGCGGTGCCGCTGCGCAGTAGCGCCGGTAAAAAAAAAACTTCTTTACTTGCCGTAATTTGGCTGTCTGTCTGGAGTTGGTTACCCGCGCTGTGCGGCGTACGCCGTTGAAAGCGTCTTACGGACGGTGGAAATATTGAATGGGATTGACGAGAAAAAAGATAAGCCCATCGGCGGATATATGTATCGCTAGCTTGTTGGCTCGGGAATGTGGCCAGCTCGAGGGCGCCGGCACGTCAGGAAATCAATGGGAGTAACGTATAGGCGTGCGCAGGTGGTGCAGGATTTGGCATAGAGGCAACGAGAGTCAATGTGACGGAAACTTTGTGTGCTGTCGATAGAGAAGGCGCAGAGCAGTCGGTGTCTGCAGGTGGCAGTGGCAGTACTAGTGGGATAGAGATAAACGACTATCTTCTGTGCCAAGGTCAGCCACGGGGACTAGGATAGAGAGACCTGAAGGAGAAGTGTACGGGAGATCGATAGACAAGGCCAGTGGAACTGTGGAAGAATGAGGATCTGCTAAGCGACAGGAGGGTGGCCAGGCTGAGTGAGATGAGAGAAGCCGCGAAGCCGGAGGATAACAAAGATGGGACGCGATGCATTGACAGCTAGGAACGCATGTGCTCCCTTGCAGTCGTTCGACAGCTGGGGGTGTGCCTGTGGTTGGCCTGCCAGTGGCACTCGGCGCGTTATCTCGGACACCTGCAACGGAAGCAAAGTGAAAAGGCTGTTGGTCGCCATGGTGCAGCGGAGGAGCGAGAGAGGCAGCGGAGGAGCGAGGTCGGCAGCGGAGGAGCGAGGTCGGCAGCGGAGGAGCGAGCGGGACAGCAGGTGCGGGCGGTCGGGAAGCCGCGTCGGAGAGTTCGGACGAAGAGAAGAGCTGCAGAGATCTCGCCTGGATCTGGGTTCTCTTCCCGATAAGCAAATGCTTCTCCTGATTGGCCGATACAGCGCACACGGTTCGCAGCCCGCCGCGCTGGCGAGTTCGAGTTCGCAGAACAGCAGCCCAATGGCGAAGTCAAGAAGGACTTTGGCGCGGCGGCCTTCGGGTGCGTCGACCTGGACGCCGGACGGGGGGCAGGGCCGCGCGACGGACGATGGCGACGGCGACGGCGACGGCGACGGCGGGGACGGCAGGGACGGCGGGGACGGCAGGGACGGCGCCGTTCACGATCGGGGCGCGGGGCTACATGAATGGCAAGCGAGGAACGCGCCCGCTCTCGGCCAGCCTCCGTCCCTTATCAGTCGCTCTCCTTCGCACCACGTCCTCTTTCCGCCCCTCTCTTCCCGTCACCCAGACCCAGACGCAGAGACCGCTCCTTGGCAGCCATGGTCAACGTCTCCTACGATGCTTGTACGTCCCCCCCGCTCTCTCCCTCTTCCCCACCGCTCACATCCGTCCAGCTGGAGACCTTAACTGGTACGACTCGGATGGCACCCTCTGGGTATACAACCTCGGCGACATCGCCTGGGTCATTGCTGCCACCGCCCTCGTATGGATCATGATTCCCGGCGTCGGCTTTTTCTACTCGGGCCTCTTGCGTCGCAAGAATGCCCTCTCCATGATATGGCTCAGTATGGTCACCCTCGCCGTCGTGTCTTTCCAGGTGCGTTCACACCCATACACACCCATCTCCCTCCCTCTCTGATCTCCCTTTTCACAGTGGTTTTTCTGGGGGTGAGTCGGTCAGCATCCCCGCAGTCCATGCCCTACTGACCGGGCCCGCTCAGTTTCTCCCTGGCCTTCAGCGAAACTGGCAGCTCTTATATTGGTGACCTACGTGCGTTCTGCCTGACCTTGTCCACTTTCCCGCCACTCAATCATCCTCCAGGCTATTTCGGCCTCAAGGGTGTGCTCGAAAAGCCCTCCATTGGAAGCACCCGCATCCCGTCCCTTGCCTTCTGCGTCTTCCAGCTCATGTTCGCCGCCATCACACCCATGCTTGCCCTCGGCGCACTCGCAGAACATGCACGCCTCGGTCCCTCCATGGTCTTCGTCTTCCTCTGGTCCACCATCGTGTATGACCCCATCGCGTGCTGGACCTGGAATTCCAATGGCTGGTCCTTCAAGATGGGTGGCCTTGACTTCGCCGGTGGCACTCCCGTCCACATATCCTCAGGCACCGCCGCGCTTGCCATCTCCGTCTACCTCGGCAAACGTCGCGGGTATGGCACGGATCGCCTCGCCTACAAGCCCCACAACTCGACCTACGTCGTTTTGGGCACCGTGTTCCTTTGGTTCGGCTGGTTCGGCTTCAACGGTGGCAGCGCCTTGGGTGCCAATCTCCGCGCTATCCAGGCATGCATCGTCACCAACTTGGCCGCCAGCGTCGGCGGCATCACCTGGATGCTCTGGGATTATCGCCTGGAGAAGAAGTGGAGCGTTGTGGGCTTTTGCAGCGGTGCCGTCTGCGGTCTCGTCGCCATCACGCCTGCCTCTGGTTTCGTTGGCTCGCGTGAGTATCATGGCATCATCCAACCCGTCAGGGGTGCTGATCGACCGGCGATTTCTAGCGGCGGCCGTGCTCTTCGGTGTGGCAGGCGGCACCATCTGCAATTTCGCTACCCAGCTCAAGTTCCTCCTCCACTACGATGACGCGCTTGATATCTTCGCAGTGCACGCCATTGGCGGTATTGTGGGCAACGTATGTCCGCTCGTCGGTTCTGACTGTGCTGTATCCTCATACCGTGCCTTCCTTTCCAGATCCTCACCGGTATCTTCGCCCAAAAGTCGGTCGCCGGCTTTGATGGTCTCGCCGAGATCGACGGTGGATGGCTCGATGCCCACTGGGTCCAACTCGGTTACCAGATTGCAGACTCGTCTGCGGGTGTTGGCTACTCTTTCGTCCTGACCACCATCATTCTCTGGATCATGCACTACACGCCGTACTGCCGCATGCGCCTTTCCGACGAGGACGCGGAGATCATCGGCATCGACGACGCGGAGATGGGCGAGTTCGCGTACGACTACGTCGGCCTCGAGAGTGACCTCGGCGTCCGCGACGAAGCTGCTGGACTTGCGAAGGAGCACGAGAACGCGTTGAGTGGAGGCAGGGAGCCCCGCCATGGCGTTGAGGCGGGCAGCAGCGAGGGCAGCGAGCTTGAGAAGAGGCAATGATATATACTTGCGTTCATTTTACTATTTGTACCTCCCTCGTCAGTCGTTCTGTACACTCGCCTTTCTTACTGTCGAGTATACTCGCTTTTCTTACTTTCGAATCCCAGAGTGTAATTTTGGAAGCACATCGATGGCGAGGGCAGAGGGTGGATGATCGATCCATCATGTCGCTGCATTCTCAAGCACTACTTGGGCTGGTTCGAAACCCTAGTACCCCCTTGCATCCTCCCCCCATCCTCTCCAATGCAGCGCCATTCCTTCACCGCCCTCAACTCCAACTTCGTCGTCGACTCTGAGTACCAGTTCGTCAAGGAGCTTGGTCAGGGTGCGTATGGATGCGTCGTCGCCGCTAAGCACCGCAGGACGGGCGAGGGCTGCGCCATCAAGAAGATCACCAACATTAACACAAAGGCATGCGTTGTCCGCCGCTCACCCTGTGCGCTCGCCTGATCGTATTGCAGAGGATCTTGACGAAGAGATGTCTGAGGGAGATCAAGTACGTGCCGTCGCTGGTCGCCTGTGCATCATGGCTGACTATCTATGCGAAGGCTGCTGCACCACTTCCGCAGACATAAGAATGTGCGCAACGAAGTATCACTCTGTCGGCGATGCTCATGGCGATTTCAGATCACTTGCTTGTACGATATGGATATCGTGTTCGGCCCGGATGGGAACTTCGATGAGGTGTACCTTTATGTGAGTGCAAGCCGATCCTCTTCCCGGCCAGGGCTAATTCGGGATTGCAGGAGGAGCTCATGGAGGCCGATCTCCATGCCATCGTGGGTTCTGTTCTCGCGGGCTCTTGCACCAACTCAACCTCGCATCCCAGATTCGCTCGGGTCAGCCGCTGTCCGACGCGCATTTCCAGTCCTTCATATATCAGACGCTGTGCGGCCTCAAGTACATTCACTCCGCCAACGTCCTTCACCGCGACCTCAAGCCCGGCAATCTGCTCGTCAACGCAGACTGCGAGCTCAAGATCTGCGACTTTGGTCTTGCACGTGGGTTCAACCAAGCCCAGAAGCAGGGCTTCATGACGGAGTACGTCGCCACACGGTGGTACAGGGCCCCGGAAATCATGCTGAGCTTCGCGAACTACGTGCGTTCCGCTCGACGTCGTGGCTGGTGCGGCTGCTCACACTTGTTTTGCAGGCATCTGCGATTGATGTGTGGTCCGTGGGGTGTATCCTTGCTGAGCTGCTCGCTGGAAAGCCGATCTTCAAGGGCCGCGAGTGAGTGAGACATATCTCCCTCGTCGTGGATGGGTTCGCTGACGTGCTGCGCAGCTACGTCGATCAGCTCAACCAGATTCTCCACTATCTGGGCACACCGTCCGAAGATACCCTGCGCCGCGTGGGCTCCCCTCGTGTGCGTCCTTGCATGATCTCGTCTCGTCCAACCTAACCGATTGCGCTTAGGCGCAAGACTATATCCGCTCCTTGCCTATCAAGCCGCGCGTCCCGTTCTCGCAGCTCTTCCCGCACGCGAACCCGCTCGCTCTTGACTTGCTCGCCAAGATGCTGAACTTCGATCCCGCGAAGCGCATCACCTGCGAGCAGGCCCTCGAGCACCCGTACCTCGCCGTGTGGCACGATCCGTCCGACGAACCCGTCTGCCCTTCGGTGCGTAGCCTCGTGTCTCCTTCCGCCGTATGCTGACACGTCCGCCAGAACTTCGACTTTGGGTTCGAAGACGAGGACTCGATCGAAGGCATGAAAAAGCTCATCGTGCAGGAGGTGAATCTCTTCCGCGCCGAGGTGCGCGCGCAGGCGAAAGCTGCGGGGCAAGTCCGTCGCCAAGACAAGTGAGTCCGCCTGCGGATCCGTGTATATCGCAGGATCGCTCACTGTTCGACAGTCTCCCTATCCCGTCGCGTGACGAGATCATCTCGTCGCCTGTCCAGGAGGACGCCCCCTACAACGGCGCGACATCCAACTACTACAATGGCCACACTCCCCAGATGCAGGAGCGGCCGCCCAGTCCGACCATGGATGATCCTAGCGCAGAGTTGGAGCGGGAGTTGGCCGGCACGCACATAGGTCGAAAGTAGATTGATCTCTTCCTGCGTACATACGAATATCGTGGATCGAGGCTCAAGTAACATGTAACATGTGACAATATATTGCAGGGCAATAATCTGATTACCTTGCTCGCCTGCAATTAGGCCTCCCCGGTCATAAATGTGCCAGACACATAAGTAATAGTATGTATATGCTCTTTTATGCGTACATCTGCACCTGTTCGAGCCTCTCCAGCCATCGAAAATTTGAAGTCCTGACTAGCTTAGCATCGGAGCAGTGGGCGCGTTTCGAGTGTGAGAGGGTAATGTGTGACGTCATGCAACACCGTGAAAGTAACTGTAAGAAAGACTACATGACCAGAAACACCCTAAAATATTGTATAAAGCAATACCCAACCCGGCGGCCGCGGGCTTATATATTTCACGCCGCATTTGCCTCCAGTATAATAAGTGCATAAACATTTTCCACGGTATTTCCGATAAGAATATTCAGCTGCGCAACTGCGGTGCGACCACCCCTACACCCTACAGACTACCGTCGCCTCCCTCTCCCCGTTCGTCGCAATGCAGGCCATCAAACTCCAACGAAAGTATCCTGAGATCTCTCAGGATGAGATGTTCGATCTAATCAATCGCTTCAAGTGCGTCTGCATGCCGCCGCGATCGTGCCCACACCGCTAATCTTGCCGCAGCGCGCTTGACACAGACGTGCCCGGACGTGTCGACAAGGCCACCGTGCTCCAGGCGCTCCAGGCAAAGGGCGAGTCGTATGACAAGGTCCGCGAAACTCTCAAACATGTCAGCGTGGATGCGAGCGGCAAGGTCGAGGTTGAGGACTGGGTCGAAGTGCGTCTGGTCTCTTTGCTTCGATGCGATGCGATGACCGCTCATTGTTGCACTTCAGCTGAACGTGAAGCTACGTGCAAAAGAAACCTCCATAAGTACGAAAGCTGGCAAGGTGACAGTGCAAGGTTCGAACGCCAATGTCAGCCATACAATCAACGAGGATGAGCGGAGAGAGTTCACGAATCATATCAATGGGGTGCGAGAATATCCATGCTGACTCGTGCGCACGCCTCTAAACTTCTGGAACCTTAGATACTTGAGGGGGACATCGATCTTGGACATCGATTCCCTATCCCGACGGAGACCATGCAACTCTTTGACGAAGCCCGTGACGGTCTCATCCTCTCAAAACTTATCAATGACTCTGTCCCGGACACTATCGATATGCGTGTACTCAACAAGCCGACCGCGCGCAAGCCTCTGAACGCGTTCCAGATCACTGAGAACAACAATATCGTCATTACTTCGGCGAAGGGTATTGGCTGTTCCGTCGTCAACATCGGCTCGTCCGACTTGGCTGAGGGCAGGGAGCATCTGATCCTGGGCCTCATCTGGCAGGTCATCCGGAGGGGTTTGCTCGCGCAGGTCGATATTAAGCTCCATCCCGAGCTGTACCGACTTTGCGAGGAGGACGAGACAATCGACGATCTCCTGCGCCTGACCCCCGACCAGATCCTGCTGCGATGGTTCAATTACCACCTAAAAGCAGCTGGGTGGCACCGGAGGTATGTGTGCGCACCTTTGCGTGACGCGTTGCTGCTGACGCTTGCGGCAGAGTCAACAATTTTAGCAAAGACGTCCACGATGGCGAGAACTACACCATCCTTCTCAACCAGCTCAAGCCAGATGACTGCTCGCGTGCCCCGCTTCAAACGCGCGACCTCCGCCAGCGCGCAGAGCAGGTAGATGCGGCATTCATCCCAGCGACATGTTGACATGTACTCACTATTGCGCAGGTTCTACAAAACGCGGCGAATATCGGGTGCCGCAAGTACCTCACGCCCTCCGCGCTCGTCGCCGGCAATCCGCGCCTCAATCTCGCCTTCGTTGCTAATCTTTTCAACACCCATCCCGGCCTCGCGCCTCTCGACGAACAAGAGGCGAAGGACTTTGGCGCCGTCGAGGACTTTGATGCCGAGGGCGAGCGGGAAGCGCGCGTCTTCACTCTCTGGCTCAACTCGCTCGGCGTCGATCCCGCCGTGTTCAACCTGTTTGAGAATCTTCGCGACGGCCTCATCATCCTGCAGGCATTCGACAAGGTCAACCCGGGCTCTGTTGTCTGGCGGCGGGTGTCGAAGCCGAAGGGTGGCGGCATCTCGTCGCCGAAGGCGCAGACGTTCGGCGAGGACGAAGAGGAGGTGGAGATCGGTGTGACCCCGAACCAGAGCACTCTGTCAAAGTTCAAGCAGGTCGAGAACACGAACTATGTCGTGGAGTTAGGCAAGCAGAACGGGATGCGCCTGGTTGGTATCCAAGGCGCCGACATTGTGGATGCCAACAAGACTCTGGTTCTTGGCCTCGTGTGGCAGCTCATGCGGTGCGTCTCGCTGTATGTTAGTCACAGCGAAGTTTGGCTCATTGTGTACGCCTGTGCAGGTTGAATATCACCAAGACGCTGTCGTCGTTGTCAGGCTCAGGCCGACCGATCAGCGACACCGAGATGCTCAAGTGGGCGAATACGACCGCGCAAAAGGGCAAGCCCGGTGCGAAGACCATCCGGTCGTTCAAGGATCCCTCCATCACCACTGGCTTGTTCTTCCTCGACCTCCTCAACGGCATTCAGCCTGGCATCGTTGATCCTGCGCTCGTGCTCAATGTTAGCGACAGCGGCGATTATGAGGACCGGCGGCAAAATGGTGCGCAGTTTTGCTGCCGTCACAACGATGTGGAGTCTGAAGCACGCATATATAGCCAAATTGGCAATCTCAATTGCCAGGAAGATGAACGCGCTTATATTCCTCGTCCCAGAAGATATAGTGGATGTTCGCCCCCGCTTGGTACACTCTGCTTTACGCCCATGGAGATTTGTGCTGACAGATGGTCTTGTAGTTACTCACCTTCGTAGGAAGCTTGATGAGCCTCAGCCCTTGACCAGGTCACTTGAGAAAGGTTCATTTGTAACTTATAAACAAAGAAGTATGATCAATGAAAGGCTCGGGACTCGGGAGGGACTGTTGAATGGCGAAGTATGCAAGTCCCGAGTCATGTAGCGTACAATGTAGGCGCAGCTAAGAACCAATTGCAGTGTATATCTATTTTAGGCTCGCAGGGGTTGGCGAAAGTACATAAACTCCTTTGTGTTCAGGGCCTAAATAAACCTGAATCGCTCCAAATTTACAGCTGATTCTGAAAACCTTGTCCGGGCCCGCTTGACACCTTGCGCGCGTCCAGGCACGCGTACATAAGCATGTCGGGCCAAGCTCGGAGGGCTCGAGCCGTGGGTTGCCGTCTGTGGCATTAGGTTCAGAGCAAGCCCTTGCTCCGGGCCGCGTCCCGCGGGCCCTCGCAGAGGGGCTTGCTTGCCGGTCAAGTGATTGAGGGGGTTCGCGCGAAAGGTGCTGCTCCCTCAGTATGCAATATTTTCACAATCTGTAAAATGTAGGCTGTCAAGGAGATACATAGCTACTGTATGCCGCTCCTTCAACGGTCCCTCGAGGCCATCCTGTATCTCTGCAGACTCAACGACTGCCATCACGCTTCTCGTGATCCTTTGGAGCATAGCGTACGATCTATTACTCCATAAATGTGAAGTATATTCCAGGTTTATCTGGGGTACACTTCAAAAGTCATTATGGTGTTCATTTGAGCATCAGAGGTAGTTGTGGACTTCAATGGACCACGGACGAGGAGCAAGTGACGGTGTGTTACTTGTCACGTTCTGCGCGTCGCCGGTCGCGTCTGCCCTCCGTCGTGGTCAATCGCTATGGCTGAAGGCCTTCTCTGCAGTCCAGACTGGTCCAATGTCTTGCCTACAGCCATAACCTCAGATGTCAACATCACAGACACTATAGTTCAATGCCATATCATCTTTTCACTGGTGCTTCACTTCAACCTCTCATTCCGTGACCTCTTATGCTTCTTCTTCGAGAGCTCGATCGCATCCGTGAAGCACAAAGCAGGTCTTTTTATGGGCTATAGACCGACGGCCCATGTCCCTTTCGCTCCCGCCCATCTTTTCCAGCTCTGGCACGACCGCTTTCCTCAAAGCAGGACTCACCTCCACGACATGCTTACACCGTGCGCGCGGGAGATCGTCCTCAAAGAAAGCGACCGTCTTATCCAAGAGGCGAGCCTCAAAATCAGCATCAAAGACTGCACAATGGAAACGGTACGTGACGCGCTCAATCCCGGGAAGCTCGCGGAGAAATACAAGACTCTAGCTCCCTTCCTATGGGAGCTCCTGCTGCTCTTCATGTCCGCTCCGAACGCGTACCGCCGATGGCATATGGACCGCCGTGGAGGGAAGAAGGCCCGGGTTGCGGCCGAGGTCGAACGAGGCGACGAGAGCGGCGACGAGGATGCGACATTTGCCGGTGAGACAGGCGCTGAGTGGAAAGCGCAGGGATTCACGCGCAACGTTACATTCGCGCGTAGCGACTCATTTTCTTGTAGCCTAATACTGACTTTGACCCTAGGCAATTGTCCTTGCCATCAGTATGCTAGCGTTTGTCCGAAATGGCACGACAAACCTGTTTCCCTTGATCATGGGGCTATTTCTCGAGGTCAACGGCACAAGCGCGCGCGTGCTCGCAACATACGGCAACGCCGGTATCTGTGTCTCTATCAGCACCATAGAAAGGTTGAAGGAGATTTTGTCCAACAACGCGCGACGTACCGCAGTGGATCTCCTGACTCAGTCAAAAAATCGCTTTTTCCTCATCTTCGACAACATCAACCTATACCTACGAAGATCTCAGCAACGGCTGTTCAACAAGAACAAAATGATACATGCTACGAATGCTGCAGCACTGTCCCTTCCGGACAGCGACTTGAAGGCCTTCGAGCTTGAAGCCAAGCTGGCGCGTCGCGGCAAATGGGCCGCCGCGGTCGGAGAGGACCTCGTGCCGACCGAACATGACATGGTGTCCATGAATCGCTTCTTCGAGGGTATCGTCGTGCTCCTAATCTTGTCGTATTGCCCGGGCAACTTGCAGTGGAAGGACCGAGACAAAATCCGGAGCCTTGCAGACAACCTGGTCACACGAGATCGGCCGCTCCCGGTGAAGAAAACCGACGCGCGCCCTCTTGGTGTCTTCAACGTGAATGAGGGCTCAAAGAAGGGGATAATAAAGATGATGAAGGAGTTGCAGGTGACGTCCGGCATGACAGAGGAAGAATGGTCAGCTACAGCCAGGATCATAGAAGGCGACTGGCTCACCTCGGCGAACCTGCGCGGCGCTCGCAAAGACCGTGCCGACGACGTGGACAACATGGAGCGGCTGGACTATGTGGAAGAGATCAGTGCACTTTGGCATTTCGCGTTGAACGCAACACACATGATCATGCGTGTGCACTTCGGGAACGCGATGGCTGACCCCAGATCACTTGCAAAGCACAAAGGCCTTTTGAATCGAAATTGGGATGCCGAGAAGCCCAACTATGCTGATGCAAAGGCTCTGATTCGGCATTCTCTTGCGGCACATATTCTGTATACAATAATGTGAGTACGTAGGCATCCTACAGATGTCCAGACACTCACCAATTCACCAGGCTGGAGACAGGAATTCAAAGTTGGAAGGATTTGGAGAAATGGCGGCCGACACCTGAAGAAGTGCGAGACTTCGCGCACTCATTTGTTGAGAACTACACGCACGCGTCAAAGGCCGATGCTGCGAAGGACGCAAACGACGACTACCTGGCTCACTCCATCTACTTCATTCAAGATGCGCTCATCTTCTGCGAGTTCGAGCGTGCAGTCAGCGAGGCCGACGCCGGACCTGTCTTGCAAGTGTTCAAGTTCTGGACGTTCGCGTTCAGAGGCGCGGGGCTACACAATTATGCTCGAGAGTCAGCCGAGATCATCCTTCAATGGAAATATGAATTGGACAAACCAATGCGAGACACACTAGAACATGCCTGGTTCGTCAAGCGATGGGGCACGCCTGGACGATGGATCCCTGCTGACCAGGCGTCCCTGTAGCTTAATAGCTATACATACCGATGGTCATCGGTCAATGCATTACAATGTATGACCAATAAGGTATATATTATAATGGGTACCTGACAAATGCCAAATATCTTTGATCATGTGACTAGGTCGGAAAAAGTCTGGAGAAATCGGAACAAATAGTGAAAATATTCTCCAGCAAAATATTCCCATGGTTTTGGCAAAAGAGTGGCATTCATTATATTGCGTAAGAATAACATAATTGGCTGCCTGCAGGGCTCGTAAAATCGCAAAAAATGGATAGAAATATGGAGAAATTATAATGTATTTGGGGGCACCGGTTTCCAGTCTATATCTGTTCCCACGCGTCGAAATATTCCCACAGGGCCAAAAGATGTCATTTTTAATTATTTGCGCTGATATATAATTCTTTCCGTAGGCCTTGATAAAATAGAAACAAATGAAGAATATTTGGACTATATATAGGGGCACTGTTTTCTAGCTGATATCCACTCCCACGCCTCGGAATATTCTCATGGTCCCATATAATTTCATTTTTCTTCATTCGCGCTGGTACATAATCCTTTCTCTAGGCCCTGGGAAAACCCATTGATAAAGATACAGTAAATGCATTTATCATGTAAAGTTACATGTTCATCATATATAGAAATTGTTCTGAGCCCAGTCCATTAGACTGTGAGGTGGACAGAAGCACAAACCAAGAGAGTATCTACTAAGAGATATCCTGCAGTCATGATCTTCTTTACCCAAGCTACCAAAATTTGTACACGGATAGCTCTGAGTACTTTAGGAGTTATAGCATTTCCTCCATGACATAAGTCCCCCCTCAATTCTTCTCAGACACATTGTATTTAGTATTTATGCTGTTGAAATAGTATTGATACCCACATTTTGACCCCTTTTGTATACATCTGGCATGGTCTGACTGCTGTAGATGCCCAGTTGGAGTGGACTTAGTATCTACCAATAATTTTCATATTTTTCATGTTATTCCTTCAATCCATAAGTAGGCTGCATTCAACACATATATATTCATTATTTAAATGTTTTAGCCCAAAAGAATGGAGTATGCTGAATAGCTCTTCCAGAGGTTGTCATTAAAATCCCCAGATATTTCAGAGTACTTACAGGCTATGCCCCACCAAATGGTATAAGTATTGAAATCCTACAAAACCTTCGTAGATGGTACTGTACTTCCACTCTGATACAGCCTCTATTCACTGTCCTTGTCCTGAGTGCATGTGCAATGGCACATGGTCCTTTCTTTTTCCACTGAACTATGACATGTGATAGAAGCTTAGATGATAATAAGCCTATGCTAACTGAGCACAAGGCCATCCATGTGTACTTGTACAAGCCTGAGACCATTCTATATATTAGAGGGCATGTCAGAGTGAAAGTACAGTAGTACCTACCACATTACAGCATAAATACTAAATACAATGTGTCTGAGAAGAATTGAGGGGGGACTTATGTCATGGAGGAAATGCTATAACTCCTAAAGTACTCAGAGCTATCCGTGTACAAATTTTGGTAGCTTGGGTAAAGAAGATCATGACTGCAGGATATCTCTTAGTAGATACTCTCTTGGTTTGTGCTTCTGTCCACCTCACAGTCTAATGGACTGGGCTCAGAACAATTTCTATATATGATGAACATGTAACTTTACATGATAAATGCATTTACTGTATCTTTATCAATGGGTTTTCCCAGGGCCTAGAGAAAAGATTACGATTCCTTTGAATCGTTGCTTATGTCATCTACATCCAGCATTTTTTTGACCCATGCAACGACAGTCTGTGTCGCCTTTTTTGGAAATTCACTCCCACGCTTTGTTCACTCGCAATTTCAGCTCCCTCACCGGCCTCACGGGATGATACGCTGTACACATGTATTGTTGCCTTTGAAACTTACTCAGACCATCCAACGCGCACAGTGATTATATTGCCAGGATTGAACATCGAACAGTGCACGGTCGGTAGGAAAAGACGATGACATCATTCCGGGTATTAAAGTGCATTTAAAAGCCGAAATGACATCATCACTTTTGAGCTCAAGTGTTGATGACAAATATTGTTTAGCATCTGGCAGTGTCGTCCACCAGTGCCAGCATCAATGAGTGCAGCTATTGCGACTTATGACATCACTCCGGTAACTAACCGACAGTTTAGTGACCGGAGTGACGTCATATTTGTTGGGGAAATTGGGTCGGACCCAATTTTCCCAACAAATATGGTCCATATAATCTACAAGAAGAGGGTGTGATGCACGACAAGAGAGGGAATAGGCTGATAACTTCAGTGTACGCTAAGAGCCAGCTACATGTATACGAAATAAGGTTCATGTGAACTGTATAGTACCTGGGTTGCCGACATCGTCTTGAGCTTGCTCACATGATATATCCAAGAATATTTTCCTTGCCCACCTCCGCCCGCAATTCTGGAGGTAGCAGGTCGTTGAGCTCTGTGGGTCATTGCTCGTACTTACTGGATTCAACTCGGACTCTCATGTTGACATGTGTTTGGTCCATTTGGAGTGTATTCAATGTGGAATCGTATCGCCGTGCTAAGCATCGGCCCACTCCCAGCAAGTTATGTACCAGCGCGAATGAAGAAAAATGAAATTATATGGGACCATGAGAATATTCCGAGGCGTGGGAGTGGATATCAGCTAGAAAACAGTGCCCCTATATATAGTCCAAATATTCTTTATTTATTTCTATTTTATCAAGGCCTACGGAAAGAATTATATATCAGCGCAAATAATTAAAAATGACATCTTTTGGCCCTGTGGGAATATTTCGACGCGTGGGAACAGATATAGACTGGAAACCGGTGCCCCCAAATACATTATAATTTCTCCATATTTCTATCCATTTTTTGCGATTTTACGAGCCCTGCAGGCAGCCAATTATGTTATTCTTACGCAATATAATGAATGCCACTCTTTGGCCAAAACCATGGGAATATTTTGCTGGAGAATATCTTCACTATTTGTTCCGATTTCTCCAGACTTTTTCCGACCTAGTCACATGATCAAAGATATTTGGCATTTGTCAGGTACCCATTATAATATATACCTTATTGGTCATACATTGTAATGCATTGACCGATGACCATCGGTATGTATAGCTATTGGATAACTTCCCGTAAGCCGCGCCAGATTTCAGACGGGTCTCAGGCCGGACCCTGAGTCATCTGAAGCTGGCGGCTCCAGACCGTAAGGCCATATCCGGGCTTAAATCAGCACGCGATGCCAGATTGTACAGTACATAGATTGATTGTGCACGAGCTATGAGCTATCTTTTCTCCCGCCCGACGCACCACGCTCCCGCCACGCAATGAGCAGTGAAGAGAGCAAGAACAGCGAAGATGACAAGCTCGCCGTCATCGCAGCCGGCGTTGTCGTCTTCGGAGCGCTCGAAGCTGACCAACGTCGTCGTGAACGCCGCCGGTTCCATCGAACGTACCTCACGTGCCCCGAACTCCTTCCCAACCCTCGGGAGAGTACACCGTGGCAGGTGCTGTATGCTAGCCGCAGTGATCGTGCATTCATCACGACGATGGGCTTTGACTGCGACACATTCAAGAAGATCTTGACATCAGGCTTCACCCTGGCCTGGAACTCGACACCAATTCCCCGTCCCGACACCAATTCCAACGGTGCTCCTCGTCTCGGGGGCCGTTCTCTCGATTCTGCGGGTGCCCTGGGCCTCGTCCTACACTACCTTTCCTCCATGCCTTCGACGAGTCTACAGCAAGTCTTTGCGCTCATCCCCACCACTGTTACACGCTATATCCAATTCACACTCGACATCCTCCTTGAGACGCTGCAGAGCATCCCCGAGGCTCAAATCAGGTGGTTGCAGGGCACCGAGTTCGCCGAGGCAAATGCTTTAATTGTTGCGCGACATCCACTGCTTGATGGAGCCTTTGCGTCTGGTGATGGGCTCAAGTTGCCTGTCAAGACGTCATCCGACCCAGAGATAGAGAATGCAACATACAACGGTTGGCTGCACCATCACTTTATGAGCAATGTATTTGCTTTCTCCTCCACCGGTGAGTTTACTGCTCCTAAGCTATGCCCAACTGACCTGTAATTACAGGGGTCATATTTGCGGCGATAATCAATGCGCCGGGGAGTTGGCATGATGCGAAAACAGCACGGCCACTGTACGTCAAGCTTCGCGACAACACTCCGAACGGATATTATCTCATCGCAGACACGGCTTTCCCCCGAGGGAATAACCGTATCGCTGGTCGAATCCGGGTGCCGCTCAAGGCTGGGCAGCGTCTGCCTGATGACCCGCAAGAGCGAGCGGAGCTCATGCGCTTCAACAAGCAGCTCGTCTCTTTTCGACAGACTGCAGAGTGGGGTATGCGGGCATTGCAGGGCTCATTTGGAAGGCTGCGAGTTCCTATGGATATAGAGGATGACGCAGGGCGGGCTAACCTGATTGAAGTATGTGTTCGATTGAATAATCTTCGTGCTATTTGTGTTGGGATCAACCAGATTCGCAATGTGTACATGCCGATCTGGCGACAGGCTGACGATGATCTGTGGTTTGGCTTTGAAAACATGTTATTTGCAGATATCCGCCGTCAAGACCGAGTTGCACGATTTCACGCTATTGATGTTGTAATATAAACAGAGAATACTGATTTGCTATATACATTACAATAGGCACTGTGTACAATTAGAAGGAGAAGATATGGTATAAACACCAACACACAATTCAAGGTGTGTAGGATTAAGAGGGTGGACTACAAAGATATCTGGGTATTAATGGGATCATGTAAGCCAGGGTAGAAATGTGCAGAAAAATAGGCAGCAGGTATATGGGTATGCAATGGTGGGAGTTGTGAAAGTGGATAACAGTGATCAATTAATAGAGCCACCAGTCCCTGTAGTATAATAAGAAATAACACCGATGACTATCGGTGTGCTAGTTTCAAAGATTGACCGATAAGGATATCATTTTAAATGGGTCAGCGTAAGAGATATTTAAAATGATTCCGACGGTAAAAATGTTGCAATCCTATTGGCTATGGAAAAATCGGCTAAAATCCGATAAAATAGCGAAAAAATTCTGTCTGCATCGATTCCCACGGGTACAGGACCGGAATAAATCATTTTAAAAGCTTTCCAGCACTACGAATAGCTACCCGTAGGGCTTAAACAAATAGGGATAAATGTGGATAAATCGGAATATATTCTGGGGCACCGATTGCCGGCCAATATCTCTTCCCACGCATCGAGATATTCCCACGGTCCCAACAAATGTCATTTTTGATCATTCGCGCAGGTATATAATCCTTCCCGTAGGGCTTGAATAAATAGGGTAAATTTAGAAGGAATCGGAATATACTCGGGGTCATCCATTACCAGCCAACATGTATGCCCACGCATCGAAATACTCTCACGGTCCCAATAAATGTCATTTTTAATCATTTGTGCTGGTATATAATCCTTTCTGCAGGCCCTGGGAAAACCCATTGATAACATTACAGTATATGTATGATGTAGACTTAGATGTTGATAATATATACAGACTGCTTTAAGCTCAGTCCATTGAACTGTGAACTAGACGGAACCACAAACCGAGAGAGTATCTGATGAGGAATATCCTGCAGTTATGATCTTCTTTATCTAAGCTACCAGAATTTGTAGATAGATAGCTCTCAATACTTTAAGACTTATAGTATTCTTACCATGACCCAAGCCCCCCTTCAATTCCTCTCAAACACAAATTCTTTAGTATGTATGCTGTTGAAGCAGTATTGATACATATATTTTGACTACTTTTGTATATATTTGGCATGGTCTGACTGCTGTAGACGCCCAGTCAGAGTGCACCTAGTATCTAGAATTACTTTCTAGATTTACCATGTTATTCCTTGAAGCCATTGGTAGGCTGCATTCAACGCATATATATTTATTATTTATTTGTTTTAGCCCAAAAGAATGGAGTTTGCTGGATAGCCCCCCAGAACTTTGTCAATAAAGTCCCCAGATATTTTAGAGCGCTCACAGACTATGCCCCACCAACTGGTATAAGTGTTGAAATCCTACAAAGATGGTACTGTACTTCCAATCTGATACAGCCTCTACAACTGTCCTTGTCCCAGATGCATGTGCAATGGCACATGGGTCCTTTCTTTTTCCACTGAACTATGACATGTGATATAAGCTTGGATGAGAATAAGCCTGGGCTTACTGAGCACAAGGCCATTCATATGTACTTGTACAAGCCTGGGACCATTCTATATATTAGATTAGAGGGCATGTCAGAGTGAAAGTACAGTATTACCTACCACATTTTTGTACGATTTTGATACTTTTGGGGGCTGGTGGGGCATGGTCTATGAGTACTCTGAAATATCTTGGGACTTTATTCACAACATCTAGAAGAGCTATTCAGCATACTCCATTGTTTTGGGCTAAAACATATGAATAATGAATATATATGTGTTGAATGCAGCCTACTTATGGCTTCAAGGAATAACATGGTAAATATGAAAATTCTTAATAGATACTAGATGCACTCTGAATGGGTGTCTACAGCACTCAGACTATGCCAAATATGTACATAAGTGGTCAAAATGTATGTATTAATACTACTTCAACAGCATAAATACTAAAGAAATTGTGTTTGAGAAGAATTGAAGGGGGGATTGGGTAATGGAAAAAATACCATAAGTCTTAAAGTGTTGAGAGCTATCTATGTGCAAATTCTGGTAGCTTAGGTAAAGAAGATCATAACTGCAGGATATTCCTTATCAGATTCTCTCTCGGTTTGTGGTTCCGTCTAGCTCACAGTTCAATGGACTGAGCTTAGGCAAGTCTGTATATCCGGTCTACATGTAATTCTACATCACACGTGTTCTGTATGGTCATCAATGGGGTTTCCCAGGGCCTACGGAAAGCATTATATACCAGTACAAATGATTAAAAGTAGCATTTCTTGGGACCGTGGGAATATGTTGACGCGTGGGAATGGATATCGGCTAGGAACCGATGCTCCCAAATATATTCCGATTTCTCCGTATTATTCACTATTTTGTCAAGCCCTACGGGCAGCTATTCGTAGTACCGGTAACCATTTAAAATGATTTATTTCCGTCCCATACCCGTGCGAACCGATGCGGACTGAATTTTTTCAACATTTTATCGGATTTTAGTCGATTTTTCCATAGCCAATAGGATCACAACATTTTTACCGTCGGAATCATTTTAAATATCTCCTACGCCGACCCATTAAAAATGATATCCTTATCGGTCAATCTTTGAAACTAGCACACCGATAGTCATCGGTGTTATTTCTTATTACCCTACAGGGACGCCTGATAGAGCACACGTTGCTTGCCTTTGGCAACAGACGAAAGACCGGTGAGCGCCTCCGCAGCCTCCTCTTCCAGCCTGCGCGTGGAGCCGTCATCTGCACGTGCAGCATCCAAAGATGTACGTGTGGGACTATCATTGTGATGCATAGCATTCACAATAGGGGTGGGGAATGTCCAGACGTTTTGCGAGGGCCGCTCGACGACTGGTATCGCAGAAGTATAACGTGCAGGGGAATGTCCGGTTGCTAGCGGCTAAGGCAAGAGATGAGTAAGACGCATCAGAAAAAGAGTCAGCTCACTCACCAGATTTTGTATGCTACCAAGAGGTGAGAGAGGTCCTGCGGGTGGTGGCGTCGACGCAAGATCATAGTCAAGCTTCTGAATATCGAGGTCACTGAGCAGCGATGAGCGAATGGGGGATTGGGAATAATGATGACGAGCATGGTGATCATCGGAGGGTATGGTGTGCGAGATGGCCCCGGAACAGCTGGTGAATGATACTGGGGTTGCGGCGGCATCGCAGGGGAAGGGAACGCTGGCGCAGACTGAGGGAATGATGGCACAGACTGCATGAAGAGCTTCTGCAGCATCTGGAAGTTCTCCATGTTCTTGATCTCCATCTTCAATGAAGTGTTCTCGAGCCGGAGTGCGGAAACTTCATCTTGCAGGTGCGTGATCCGGTTGTCCTTGTCGCGCAGATCACGACGAAAGTCTCGCGCGTCTTGACGTTCCGCGCGCACCACGGGATCAAGCGCGCTGTTGAGGTTGGCGGCGAGGGCCGCTGTCTCTGCGTCGCGGGCACGCTTGCCGCTAGGGGTGGGCTTGATCGACGACGACGATGACACAGTACCCTTGCCAACGACGTGCTGTGCACGCGCTGGCGTCGCCTCGGCCTTTGGCTTCTTGACAGGTGCGGCCTCTGAGTCAGAGATTTTGACAACCTCGTTGTTGACGTCGTGTGTCGCGGTGTCGTGAGTGCGAGCGTGAGCGCGGGATGTGTCGCGTGAGCAAGCACGTGATGTGTCGGGAGAGCGAACGCGGGGCGTGTCGGGAGAGCGAGCGCAGGGCGTATCGTGCGACGGCGAGGGTGTACGGGCAGGTGGTACGGTCGTGTCATCAATTTGCCGGATGTGTTTGCCACCCTCAAGCTCTTCACTGATTTTGATAGCTCTCGTGACGTTCGGATGCGGCTTTGCATTTCCAGTCGGCGGCTCGGTCATCACAAGCTGTAAATACATCATCAGTACATGTGGAACATACATGTTAAGCACCATCTTTACCTTATTGAACTTGTCCTTGACAGATTTCACGTTGCGCGTCGCGAACTGGTTCTCATCCGCCCAGATAGCATACCTGTCGTAGAGTTTATCCCAGCCCTCTGCCGCCTGCGGCTTATGCTTTGCCACGAGGTCCAGTATCTTGCTTACTTCAGCATCTGAGTAATTGCTTGACGAACGGCCACCAGCGCCACCGCTGTTCATGTTTGCAGTGCGACTGGATGCCGGTTTTGCTGTCGAGCCGGATGTTTTCCGCGTCTTTGCCGGCGGCTGCGGTGCATCAGATGCCGGTGGTGCGCGCTTGGATGACGATGCCGTGGCGCTTGCGTAGGCCGGGCGCGCCCGAGGTTTGCTCAATCGTTGTGTCTCGGGCTCCGGAGGGGATGCTGGAGGTGGCAGAGGTGCAGTGTCCTGAAAATCACCCGAGAATCAGGAGTATTCTAATGCAATGCAATAAATACTCACCTGCACCAGAGACATTGGCACTAGTAGCCCTCCTTCACGTACAACATATAGCCTTCCCTCCGGATCTCGAAAGGTTTGGATGCCAGGTTCTGGCATGTTGAGGATGTTGTGCAGAGGAAAAGAGTGTGTGAATTAGGGAATCAGGAGAAAGGAGAGTGGGAAATGATAGAGAGAAAGTAAAGACGGGTTTTGTTAGAGATTTCGTGCTGTGGATGTTGAAGGATGGAGAGTGGCAGGGCAAAGAGGACGAGCGGGGAAGTGGTACGCGTGCTCAAGACACGTCGGCATTCCGGCAATGACAAATAATATTTCTATATTTGGTGCGCTATCTAAACCCCGACAATTCTGAAGCCGCATTTGGATCTGGAGAGGGGGGTACCCCCCCTCTCCAGACTCCAGATCTGAAGCGCGCTGGCAACATCAGGGAAACCCACCCCCCAGAATTTATCCTTAATTATGGTAAATTTATCTAATTTCCTGTGATATTATCATGATAGTCATTATCATTATGATTACCCAACCCCCCCCTTTTCAAAAGGCAACATTTACCATAATTTATGCATAATGCTTCTATCATGAATCCCTAGAGGAAAAGCTGTACAACCTGTCAATATTCTGTAATGTTTGCTAATATTAGACTCAATTGAGTATAATCTTATGCTAATATTTCCCTCACACACCAGATCAATAATCATTAATAATATATCATATTCAGTAATGTAAGAGATATGACATGCATGTGAGGGATAATAAGACTATGATCAATGGGAACCCAAGCCTAAGCTATCAATTGCCACGCCTAACCTTCTTCTTGATACCCACATTCTGGAAGTCGACCTCGGAGGACACTCCAGCAGAGGCAGGGTCAACATTCTCCTCGACAGAGATGCCACTAGAGGAAGAGCTCAGTAATGACACTAAAACATGATATTAGAAGACGTACATAACCTGGTTATACAGGTCATGCATGATGGAGTGGAACCCAAGGAGATTGGCGGCCTTGATGCGCTTGAGGTCGCTCAGGAGGTTGTTGTACATGCCCGAGAAGACGGTGGTCGAAAATTGGACCTTGATAAACACGCCGCTTTGGTACTGTTTAAGCCAATCCCCAACCTGGGCATGCGCACACATGAAGATGAGCACTGTACCAGTGGTCAGAAAGACAGGGCTTACAATGGTAGCAGCATAGGCCACCATAGCCATGGGCAGCTCAAGCTCACCAGCTTCTTCCCCGTCGTCAAGGCTTGACTCGAACAAATCTTCAGGGAACATTGGATATCTCTTCTTGCTGAAGACAAGGATGCGCAGCACAGCAGCAATGGCGGGGTGACAGAATGGCTCGTCCTTGTCATACTTCTGTAGCTATAAGAGAAGTCAGTGCCGTCATCCTCGAAGAGGCAAAGGACAAACCAAGGGGTCTCCTGAGTAGGTGAAGGTGATTATGGGCGACTTGAAGAGAGCTGCAACAGCATCGGCGATCTTCTCCGCCGTCTTGAGCTTGTCGATCTTGTAGAGTTCATAGAAATTAACCTCCATCGCGTTCTTGTACGACTCACTTCGAAAGGTGCTGCATCGTCCCTGCGTCTGTGTCGCATCCCCGAATAATCAGTCATTGCCTGGAAAGAGAACGAGCAGACGTACTGAAATGCTGCCCATTACCCTCGCATATAACTTGTCGCACCGAAGACGTTCCTCAATGTCGACCTGCCTAACAGCGATAGCAGGGAAAGCCGAAGCTGTAGACAGACAATAAGTCCTGTATTCTTCACCTGCGAGATAGCGGGTGATCTAGCTACCTGTAGACAGACAATAAGTCCTGTATCTAGCTAGGTAGTTAGCATAGGTAAAAGGAATGCATAATGGATAGTACTCACTCTTCACCTGCGAGATAGCGGGTTACGATTACTATAATCGTTTATTTAATCCACAGGTCAGGCTTTTTGTTGCACATTTTTATGAGTCGCTCTAGGAAGTTGGCTCCCACGGTCAAGTCACATTATGACACCTGCCTAATATAGTATATCTCAGTCAGCCATGATTCGCAGGTCTTATTTGCATATATGGAATATCAAAAGTGTTGCATTCACGACAGTATTTTGTGATTTCTGGGCCAATGAGTACAGATATGAGCATAATTTTGGTTGATCTAACTTTACAAATCAAGTATTCATACTTACTATTTTTGGTAAAACTTTCTCACGGTACTCGAGATGTACCCTATTTGGGACCTGGGCTAAGATATGAAGAGACCTCATAGAATAGCCTATAACAATTGATAAGATTCTTTAAAGTAGCTTCAAAATGCATATATGTATGTGTTGCCATTTGAGTTACCATATATAGGCATATGAATGGCCACTCGGGTGTTTACGGCCATCCAGGTGTCGCACTTGTGAAAGTGCGACACCTGGATGGCCGCAAATCCCCGAGACAAGACCAAAGATGGTATATTATTCCCACGGATTCAGAGCAGACCATATCTTAGCCATTTCTGAATCAATCAGGACAATCTTGGTATCACTGGACTCCTAAAATTCAGCTCTATTTTATCTTGTATCATGTCAGTATACAGGAGGGTCATATAACCTTCATTTCATATATCAATTACTTTATGTGCTATATATAATGAGTTAATATTTCAATTGATATTGTAAAATGATCACAATTCCTCTCTATCTAAGTAAGTGTACAGTCTTAGATATTCATGTGATTCATAGTATTCTTAGGTAGATCAAAGATACACTTATGCAATAGTATTCTATTATTCCAAGCCATATTTTGCCAACACGTATACTTTTTGTTATCTCATTGTCTTTTCAAAAGTAAACTAAGCCTAATAGACTGAGTAGAGAATAAAGTAGCTTAGCATCTCTTGTTGTGATACAAATATGTAAGGAAAGTAGATTTAAGAAGAATAATTATAGTAATCGTACTGCCATGCTTGCAATGGCCACTGACCCCAAGTGAAGAGGAGGGGAAAAGGACGACGAAAGGAAAATGATTTCGATTACATAATACTGTCCTGATGGCGTCACCGCTAGTTCCGCTCGACTCGGAATATCTCATCTCAACACTGCCCACATTCTACGGCAGCGTTGATGAGGGCCTCTTGCACGATGTCATATATGAAGGGTGCGGCAGGCATGGCATGGCGCCAGCAGAGGGTCCGGGGAAGTTGCTTCGTGTTTGCCTCGGTGATAACCTGCCGGACTTGCTCGCTCTGGCTGGGGAGCGGACACACCTTGTTGTCGGTATAGACGAGGTCGGTGAACGAGGGCCATTCACTCTCGTGCCCCCGTCCGCAGCCCCCGGAGGGTCCACCCTGTCCAAATGACATGTTGGCTGTCAGTATATATCATGAGCATGGATGCTGCGAACGCACGCACCGCCTTGCCACCACCCGCGCCCATGCCTTCCTGCTCATCTTTGCGTTCATCACCCTCCTCTCCTTCATCGTCTGCCTCGGCCGCCCATTCATCATCATAACCGCCCCTCTCTTGAGCGCCAGCCTCCTGCTGGGTGTCGTCGGTGACTGCCTCTTGATGGGCTGGGGGCTCGTCGACGGGCTTGGCGTCGACAGCGACCACACCATCCGGGCTGTGGGGATTAGTTTATTCACTATGTCCCTACAGTTGTAACAAGTAGGTGGTGTCATAGGCAGGCAGGATAGTGAAGTGCAAGTATAGGGTAGTATAGTGCACTTTAGTACATATATCAGTACTATAGTGTCCTTGGATGCACTATAGTAGTAGTATGACCATAAGGACCATTGCATTTTTGCACTGATACAATGGGCTTTAAAAGTGTCATAAATAATGGTGTAAATGCACAGATGGAACTGCTATGTAGGGGTAATTTACCAAAATATATGTGGTTGATGGTAGAGAGCTGTGGGGCAATCACTGTCCAATGGATCCCATGGGTTTATGTACTATAGTGAATCAATAATATATTACAGAAATGCTAAAATATACACAGCTTCTCTCCTTTCAAACGAGCTCTATAAATGAGGAAGATATTACAGAATGTGGCCAAGGAGAGGTCATATGTGACCTGAATTTACCAGAATATAGTGGGTCATTTCTGAGGAGTTGTGCAGTGCACACTGTATCAGATATTCATCCACTATAGTGATGTTGTACTCTTAAAAGCTTTCTTGATTTATCATGGGATGACTGGACATTCATAAATGATGAAAAAACAGGAGAGCATACGTATCATGCAGGCCACTGCTGTCTGAATTTATCATAATATCTGAAGCTATTGGTAAGCCACACCAAGGTATATAAATTTGTGCACTACAGTAGATATCCAATTTGTTAGCCACAAAAGCATACAATACACCCAATAGCTCTCCGGTACTTGGTCAATATAATCCACAGATATTATAGAGCATTCACAGACCATGCCCCACCCAATGCTCAAAATATGGGAATTCTACCTAAAGTTGGCAGAAAGTGCTGTACTTCCACTCTTATACAGCCTGTAATGTCTGAGGTATCCTTGTCCCAGGGTGATCCAGTATCTGATCAGGCATGTGTACATATATTTCTTTTACAGAGCATGAGCTTGTGCTCAAGCAAGCTTCATGGATCACAGTGGCTTATTGTAATATAAATAATCATTTGAGTTTGTACATATGCTTGGATGTATCTGCAGATGGAACAGGGACACTGGCATATGGATCATTTAGGCTGTATCAAAGGATCAGAAGTATGGTAGTACATACCAACTGCATGCAAGAACACAAAACTTTCAGGGATGGAAGGGGCATGGTGTGAAAGTGCTCTGGAATATCTAGGGATTTGTTTTACCAAGTATTGAGGAGCTATTAAGTGCTGAAAAAGTTTGAGGGTAGAAGCAAGCTGAATAACACTATAGTGTATAAGTATATATGCATTGGTGTGGCTTGCCATTGGCTTCAAATATTGTGATAAATTCAGACAGCAGTGGCCTGCGTGATACGTATGCTCTCCTGTTTTTTCATCATTTATGAATGTCCAGTCATCCCATGACAAATCAAGAAAGCTTTTAAGAGTACAATATCACTATAGTGGATGAATATCTGATACAGTATGCACTGCACAACTCCTCAGAAATGACCCACTATATTCTAGTAAATTCAGGTCACATATGACCCCTACTCGGCCACATTCTGTAATATCTTCCACATTTATAGAGCTCATTTGAAAGGAGAGAAGCTGTGTATATCCCAGCATTTCTGTAATATATTATTGATTCACTATAGTACATAAACCCATGGGATCCATTGGACAGTGATTGCCCCACAGCTCTCTACCATCAACCACATATATTTTGGTAAATTACCCCTACATAGCAGTTCCATTTGTGCATTTACACCATTATTTATGACACTTTTAAAGCCCATTATATCAGTGCAAAAATGCAATGGTCCTTATGGTCATACTACTACTATAGTGCATCCAAGGACACTATAGTACTGATATATGTACTATAGTGCACTATACTGCCCTATACTTGCACTTCACTATCCTGCCTGCCTATGACACCACCCACTTGTTACAACTGTAGGGACATAGTGCACTAAATTACTCCCCAGTGTTGACCATCCTTCTTCCTCTTCGGCCCAGAGCCAGCGCGCATGGCGACACGCCGCGGCTTCACCGACGGAGCATGCGTTGCAGAGGCCGTCGACCCGGGCGTTGCCGTCTGCTTCGTGTTTGCAGCGGCAGGCGTCGCAGGGGCCTTGGTTTTTGCCGCGCTCTTCGTCTGCGCAGTGGCAGGCATCGTGGGGCCAGTTGTTGCGGGGACCTTCGCTTTCGCCGAGGCAGACGTCGCAGCGCCCTGCGTCTTTGCAGCGGCAGGTGTCGTGGCGGCCTTGCTTTTTTCCCAGCGACCTGGTCGTGAGGCGTGTGAGCAGGGTGGGTTACAGGAGAAAATGGGGCGGTAGTATAGGAGGCAGACAAGCGTACCTGCACGGCGCCTGACGTCCTCACGACCGGCGTGGGCTTCGGCTTGCCAGAGGGCTATGCCTGTGCACCAGGGTGTTCAGTGCAAACTGCACTGCCACTGTGCGCTGGAGTCACGGTAACCACCCGTGCGGCCCCCGATGTGGCGGCTTTGCGGGCTTTGGCCTTCTTTGCGACGGTGGGTTGGAGTTCAGCTCTGGAGGCACCAGAGTCTGTGTCGTCGCTCTGTACCCGTACCTTGCTCATCTGGGTCGACTTCTCCCGAGGTGGGGAACGGCTGCGAGCGGCCTGCTTGGCGACACCTGTGACGCCAGACACATCACTCTCCGATGTGGATATAAAGGTGGGTCTCTGAAAGGAAGAGCTGTAAGGTAATGAGTGAGACAGAGCGAGCTGAACGTACCGCATCCACAAGATTGCGTTCGGCCGCTTTGCCCTTCTTCCTCCCTCCAGCTGCTGGGATGACAGCCTCGTCTTCCTCTCCCCCCGCGCTGGCTTCTTCCTCTTCGTCGGAGAGCGAGCTTGGAGACTGCGTCTTCATGACGGCATCAGACTCGTCAGTGACGTTGCCCTCCTCGCTCGCGCTGTCAGCCTTGTTGGCTTCATCGACATGAAGTGTCTCGAGACCGTACACGACTGCAGAGTCATGGTGAGTACCAACCCCTTCGAACATACCGGCCCGCTCACCTGCGTCGCCATCTTCCATGCCCGCCTCCTCGTCACTGTGGTTCTCGACAAGAGCCCCACAACTGTCGGCCACTGCAAGGGCGAAATCAGTAGGCATACACTTTATGCGCACTTTCCAGCTCACCGTCCTCGCCTTCCGTCGCAGCATCATTGCGGTTGTCGCTGAAGATGCTGCCAGCGGGTTCTCGCGCCCTCGTTTTGGGCTTCTTCGGCTCCGCTGGCGTCTCACCTGATGTCCATGCACGCTTGCGGCCCGTGCCACTTGCTTTCTTGTTGCTCCTGCCTGCGTGGTATTCATTCAAACTATTGGTGAGCTAGCTCTGTTCTCAGCGACGACGAACTCGAACTCACCTGCTGCAGGCTGCTGTGCCACATCACCGAGACGCCGGACCTCCTCTGCGGTGTTGGCTCCTTTCTTGCGCCAACCTGCGACATCGTATTCGGTCAAGTTGTTGGTGAGCAAGCGGTCTTTTCATTGGGCACGAAGTCGAACTTACCGGCTGCAGGCTGCTGTGGCACGTCGCCGACGGTTGGCACCTCCTCCACATTCTTGCCAGCTTTTGACCGAGTCGTCTTCGCGGTGGCCACACAAGCGGCCTCACCCGCGGTCTGCTGTCGCGTGCGCCGGCGTGACGTGCCATTCTCTTCCGTCTCCCAGTGTCGAGCTTGACATTCGTATGCGCTCGCCGTCCATCGCGGGCGAGAACATTCCTGGTGTCTCGTCGCCGCATCCTGCCAGTGTAGTTGACACCGATCAAGACGATGCGGGCATCGTTCAGGGCGGACACCACGAGATCTTGGAAGATCCACTCCAGGCTCTGGATCGTCCCGGGGGCGATGAGGAGCACGGCAATAGTGCAATGGAGGAGCCACCTGATGATGAAGAAGACGAATAGGATGGAGACATTCCAACACACGAGCTCGCCGCGCTTGCGCTCGAGCACGGCCTTGTTGCCTCTCGTGCGACCCCTGCCCTGCCCGAAGACGATGATGCAGAGCGGCTGGATGCTCTCGAAGACGATGATGCAGAGCGGCTGGATGACGTACCCGGCGACCACGCGCTGTGGGTTGACCCCTTCGTCGTAGCCTTTCCCGGAGGAACCGCGGCCGCACCGGTTGGTCAGGATGCCCACTCTGGGTACAACGAGTATGCGCAAGCCGTTGATCACGACCAAGCTAATGAGAACCATCCATTCCCAAGCAAGATGGCATGGGAAGTGGCACGTTGGGCCGAATTGCGCGGCCCGACCTCGACCGCCCTCACAGATCTTCTGAGTATCGAAGGTGTAAGTCATGTATCATGGCTGCCGCATCCGATCCTTACACAGCGCGCCCAGGTCTCTGACGCGCTCAACCTTCCGTTCAAAAATGCGAATGAGCTCAACTCAATCATTGACCACCATCTTCCTCGCTGCCCAGCGTTCAAGCATGACAGGATAGAGGTCGGAGGTGAAAAATTCGACTTTTACTACCGGGACGCGCTTGAATGCATCAAGGCGCTGTACGGTGACCCCGAGTTTGCGCCGTACATGGCATTTGCCCCGGAGCGCCACTACTCCGACGCCGACCAGACGATACGTGTTTACAATCAGATGCACACCGGGAAATGGTGGTGGCGAGTGCAGGTGAGGATAGCTTGTGGGCTCGGCTCCTATCCACATCTAATCAGCCTGCTCCAGCGACTCCTCGAGGTCATGCAAGCCGGCGCAACTGTTGTCCCTTTGATTGTATCCACAGATGCCACACAATTGACACAGTTTCGAAATAAATCCGCCTATCCAATCTATCTCACCATAGGAAACATTCCCAAAGAGATCTGAAGAAAACCTTCTCGCCGCGCTCAGATTCTCCTGGGCTACCTGCCAACCTCTCGCCTGTCGCATATCAAGAACAAGGACACGCGTCGGCTGGCTCTGGCCAACATGTTCCATGCCTGCATGCGCAGAATCCTCCGCGCTCTGAACGAGGCAGGCCTCCATGGTGTACAGATGGCGAGCGGTGACGGCGTCGTCCGCCGTTGCCATCCTGTCCTTGCTTGCTATGTCTGTGACTATCCGGAGCAGTGTCGCGTTGTGGGGTGGAAGAGCATGGATTGTCCGAAGGCTTGCATCACCGAGAAGGGCGACCTCGGCGAATGGATGGAATTCGACAAGCGTAACATCGAGGATGTCTTGGCCGCGCTCAACACAGCTGACCAAGGTCCTCAGGCATACCTGGCAGCTTGCCAGGGAGTCAGGATCAAGCCCATTGACAAACCGTTCTGGATAGACCTCCCATTCATCAACATCTATGAAGCGATCACGCCGGATGTGCTTCACCAGCAGTACCAAGGCATGGTCAAGCATGTCATTGCGTGGCTCAAGCAAGCGTTCGGCGAGGCAGAGATTGATGCACGCTTTGCACGTATGCCCCCAAATCACAACCTGCGCCTGTTCTCCTCTGGCATCTCCCACATGTCGCGAGTCTCTGGCCAAGAACACAAGGACATCTGCCGTGTCCTCCTGGGTGTCATCGCTGGCTTGCGACTTCCCGCTGGCGCCAGCGCTGCTCCCATCGTCCCCGCAGTGCGAGCGTTGCTCGACTTTGTCTATGTCGCCCAGTACCCTACACACTCCACGACGACACTAGCCTACCTAGACAACGCACTGGCACGATTCCATGAGGACAAAGAGGCATTCTACCTAGCGGGGGCTGTCCAGAGTTTTGAGCTGCCAAAACTCCACTCCATGCTGCACTACTCACATTCCATCAAGCTTTTCGGCACAACAGATAACTACAACACAGAATATTCTGAACGCCTCCACATCGACCTGGCAAAGGATGTGTACCGAGCAACGAACCATAAAGATGAATACCCACAGATGACCAAATGGCTGCTGCGAAGGGAGAAAATTATGCGCCATGATTTATTCATCAAGTGGTGGCTCAGTGGGATGCCGGCTATCAGTGAACTGGAGCGCGTTCAAATCCCCCGTCAACTGCGCCTCAAACTCACCCGCCGCCCTACCGTAAAGGCGGTGTCGTTTGCCAACGTCGAGGCTCGATACGGTGCGGAAATGTTTCGCAATGCCCTCGCGCGGTACATCACCCAATGGAATCACCCAACGTGGACGGCTGCCCGTGTCAACCGCGTCGCAGCTGATTACACATTTTCCTTTCGGTCTGTCGCTGCGTTTCATAAGGTTAAATTTTGGCATCCAGATGCCCAGGGCCGCGACGACGTTCCACAGACGCTGGACTGCGTTTATGCACGGCCGAGATATCGCGACACACAGCGGCGGCTGCAAGACGGACGCTTCGACACTGCGCTGGTCGATGATCGCGAGGTCGATGATGAGGACTCGCCCATTCATGGTACATTTTTTCCGAGGCATACAAGACTTACTTGATAGCTAACAGCTGCCGTGCAGCATTTCGGGCAGTGCAGGTCAGGATTGTGTTCTCCCTTTCGAAGACTGCCATGGAGACGACGTTCAGAAGCAACAACCCGACAAGAACGCCTCCAGAACACCTCGCATACGTAGAGTGGTTTTCGAGGTTTAGGCCGGTTGCAGACGCCAACCACAGCATGTATCGAGTGTCACGGGCAATTGATGGGGGCGAGCGCATGGTGAGCATAATACCTGTCTCTCGATTGCAGCGCAGTGTCCACATGATTCCCGTGTTCGGAGCGGAGGTGCCTCGAGATTGGAAGAGCTCCACAGTGCTCGACAGGGCTGCACAATTTTACTTACAGCGCTTTGCAAATATGATGACAGTCCCTAGTTTTTTCAATGTATATACAAAGATGTTGAATTCCATCATCAGTGCTACGTCACACGCTGCCGCGGCGCGCAGCCTCTCGCGAGTCGTGACGGCGATGACTGCTCCAGTGCTCTTCTAGTTACCCTCACAATGCCCTATAGGAAGATCAGCGACGACGTCAAGATGGCCGCCATCAAACTCTACGGGCATGGCCAGCTCGACCTCGACGAAATACTCGACTGCGTCGGTTTCTCTGAAAGTACATTCTGGCGAACCAAGAGACTCTATGAGGACACCGGCCATGTCTCAGCCTTGCCATCAGCTACACGTGGTCGCCCGCGGCTTCTTGTACGGGACGACGTGGACTACTTGCTAGAGCTTGTCAATCATCGTCCCTCGTGGTTCCTCGATGAACTCCGGGACCTCCTCACAACCAACCGCTTCATTCATATCCACCTCACAACCATCCATCGCGAGCTGGAGCGACACGATATCTCATTCAAGAAGCTACGCCGCACAGCCTCCGAACGCGATCAAGATGTACGTGCCGAGTTCATCCGTCGTATGGCACAGTATCAGCCGGAGCAGCTGGGCTTCCTCGACGAGGTGTCCAAAGATGAGAGAACAATACAACGTCGCCAGGGGAGGTCTGCAAAGGGGAGCAGGGCAGTGATGGAGGGTGTATTTGTGCGGGGGCGTCGGCTGTCAGCCGAAGGCCTTCTGACAGTCAACGGGATGGCGGCAGCATACGTTGTCGAAGGGTCAATGACTCGAGACAAGTACCTCTCTTTTCTTGCTAACACTGTGGTGCGTATTCTCCACTGTTCGCTTTCAGTTTGCTGTGAACCGCCTGTACAGATGCCTTTATGTTCGCCATTTCCTGGGCCGCTCAGCGTCCTTGTCATGGACAACGCTCGCATTCACCATGGTGCCGAGATCCTGGAGCTTGTTGAGCAGCATGGTGCGTGGCCACTCGTATAGTATTGCTTGCATCCTGAGTCGATCAATGAAGGTGTACGGCTTGAATTTCTACCGCCATATTCCCCTGACCTGAATCCGATCGAGGAAGCCTTTTCAAAGATCAAGGCATTCATTCGTCGCAACGCAGATGCATTCACGAGGTCAGAGGGCATTGTCTATGACATGTATATGGCAATGGAGGTGATCACGGCAGAGGACGCACAGGGCTACATTCGACACGCAGGTTACAACTGATTTGCAAGTACAAATCACTATCCTTATAATACAGAAAGTCCATACAGTCCTGAGCGAGCTGATTGAAGGATGGAAAATGTATTGAGAACAAAACGAGAGATGAAACAGCGAGCAAAGTGAAAGAAGAGAGAAGCGAACAAGGAGAGTAGCACCAACCTATCCCCTGGATTGCGCCCACAGCAAGACAGCCTCCTTGAGCTCCGCAATCTCTCCCGGGACAAATCCCATGTCCCTGAGATCCTGGATGCTAATGTGGCGGAAGACGTGAGTCCCAGAGTACTTGTTAGAGGTCAGTCGGTCGCCAATCGCCTGCGGGAGCTCGAAACGTCTACAGAACTCGTTGATTGTGAGCCGCTCGCCGGGGACGAGATCGGCGGGGACGAGATGGACCGTCTGATCATGCAGTGCAAGAGCTGGGCCCGCAGCCTGAGGAGGGACAGCAGGGAGTCCGGTGCCACGAGCGAAGATAGGAAGTTGGCCAAGATCTGGCAGTGCACCAAGGAAATTGTAGACAGTCGCAGGCTGCTGTGCGACGGCAGGGGCAGCGACCTCGGGCGCCTTCGCTGGCTTGCCAACAATGTCTTGAGCACGACGCTGGAGAAGCGTCGGCGCGCCCTTCGCATTGTCAGACAGGCTATCGAAGTACTTATGATTCGGTGGACGCTCGAGTGTTGCCGAGTCATCTTGCTTCAGCTGCATATATGCGCTTGTGAGTTGTCGAGAGCAGATACGACGAGCAACTTACCAATGCGGCACTCCATACTTCCATTTGCTTCGCACCAAGACTGAAGTGAGGCGCACCAGGTTTGTTCGGGTTGATGAAGCAGAACCCGCCGCCGCCGCCGCAGTTGGTCTTGCTGCACCGCCAGCGAATTTGCAGTGCCTTGATCTTGTCGTTCTGCGCACGGTTGGCCGGGTCGATGTCGAAATCCTTCGGAACCTAAGACAGAAACTCAGATCGGGCAGAGGACTGAGATGATAGAACTATACTCACCTTGGTCTTCTTCTTCTTCTTGGCCTTAGCCCTGTCGTCGTCATTGCCGTCGTCGTCTTCAACCAGCGTGATATCATTCTGTCCGACATGTTCGTGGCCTTCGAAGGCTTCCTCTATGATGGCATACAGTGAGCATATATGCGAATGTGAATGCAAAGAGCTTGCCTTTTGAGGGGCCTGAGACACTGTCGCTGCATGCTCCTCAAGCACAACACGGATAATAACAGCCTTGCGTGACTTCGACGCGCGGGTGATCATAGTTTCGTAATCATCACTAGTCTTCACAAGAAGGGGATCGGGGGATATGCGGGCAATGGAGAACTTGACATTGTAATTGGTGAAGTCGAGGGTCTTCGGGTTGCATGCAGCGTCGACCTTGACAAGTAGCTGAGCGCACCACGTGTCGAATGGCTCGTTGTTCTCGAGGTGCATGTAGGTGTTCACAGCCTCTCGCTTGTTCTTGCTCTTCTGCATCTCGGCAGCCGAGAAGATTGCAATGTTGTACTCCAGCTTGACCGCCTTCGGAGCTGGCTCGGGTTCAGCTGGCAACAATGAATAAGTAAATAAATATCCTGAATGCCATGGTATGGTACACACCAGATTTTCGAGTCTGCGCCTGTCCCACATCATCAACCTCTTCAGCTATGTCCTCCTCAGCTGTCTTGCTCGCGGTACTTGCAATAGAAGTGGGGCGTGTGCCGATGGCCTCCTTGGGCATCGCTATGATCTCCGTGATTGTCCGGGGCAGGGTGTCAGCAGAAGACACAGAGGCAACATCGTCGTTGTCTGTAGCGGAAGAGTCGGCCATGAGTTGTGAGTGTGCGTAGCGTGAGGAGAGTTGTCAAGACGCGTCGCGCAACAAAGCCGCGTCGTGCGAGACCGCCGCGGCGGCAACTGCCGCACAACGGTGGCGCTGAATTCAAACGTGTTTGTATATACATGCAAAACGTCAGGGACTGGCATCATATTTGCAAAGCGCTGTAAATTGCTTTACGGATCGCACGACGTACATTACGCTTTATTGAACGACCGCATGTCTTTCTGGAGCTCGGTCACCTTTGAAAAAAGGCTCAGCTTCTCCTTCCAACGACCGGCGGCCTCACTGCGGAACTTGTGCGCCAAGTCGGGGTCCTCGTGCGCCATCGTCGCCTCAGTGCGAAAGCCATAGGTCCACCAGCGGACGAGCGAGCCAGCGAAGTGCTGGGTGAAGGATTGGCGAGTCTCCCCTGGTTGGATGGCCGTGTTTGAGTGGGTAAGGATGGCCGAAGGAATTAAGATGGTAGAACCTGGAGGAAACTCGATGAGGAGTTTGAGGTCCCAGATTATCAGGTGGCCGCCTAGCTTGTAGTTGAAATTTCCAAGGGCTGTAATTGCGCACCAGCCATACGGCATGTTGCGAGAGTCACGGTGCGGAACGGTGGCCGCCTGCGGACCGAAGTTAAAAGTCACAGCCGGGAAGATGCTGTTCTCGAACGGCTTCTGCAATGCGGCATTGTCCTTCTGGATGTCGACAAGGACTTTGTCAAGGTGCCGGTACATAAGTGGCGCGCCGGTAGAAACGCCGGCTGAACAGAAGTCAGCGCCATGCAGAAGGCTCATGTTCAGTCTCTCACGAACCATTTGCCTGGCCAGCGTAGCGCACGAACAACGGGTGTCGAACGAGCCGGTCCAGAGCGCGCGCGTGTTTAGGGCTCGCCTGCGGAATGTTGAAGGGCGTCTGTCACAGCAGCCCGTCAGCATGATGGGCAGAGGAGACCATCGAGCCACGTACACGGGGGCCGCCGCCGAACGAGAAACCCGCGCTGAGAACAGGGTATTGACCTCTGCCGTTCCCATGCTGGCCCATCTGAAAAATCTGATTTTTATCTAGCAACCAGCCATAGAATGTAGCTTATATATCTGTCCTACTGCATGTATAGCTCTTGATAGCCATCATATGCAGTATAGGTGAAGAGCCTCATGTATAGTCTTACATAGGTAGCATAGGCTGAGGTGCCTTAACTATAGTCTTACATAGCTAGCATAGTTTTGCATGCTTGCTATGGATGCTATGGAGCTCTGGTTGCTGCTATGAAAGCTATGGATCCTACTGTGCACCAGTGTACACTATGTTAGACTCCAGCTGGGGACACAAATCATTGCTGTATTTATATTGACATGTATACAAATACATAATCTATTAATTTAATATCCTCATCACATGCCCAGCAGCTGCATTCCCAGGAGCCACCGGGTCCGACGTCGTGCAAGGGAATGCAGTTGCTGGGCACATGGTAATGTGATACAATATGAAAGAGAGCACGCACCTGGCCTGGGGACTGGTACGTTGTGGACGTCGTGCGGGAGCAGTGGGTGGCGTGCGGGCGTTGTGAACGTCGTGCGGGCATCGTAGACGTCGTGCGGGACTGGTGCGTGTCGTGCGTGACGTGGCGAAGCGTGCGCGCAACTGCAGCGACGGTGCACGGCGTGTGGGTGTTGTGGGCATCGTGTGGGTGTCGTGGGCGTCGTGCTGGAGCAGTGGACGTCGTGCGGGAGCAGTGGGCGGCGTGCGGGCGTCGTGAACGTCGTGCGGGTATCGTAGACGTCGTGTGGGACTGGTGCGTGTCGTGCGTGACGTGGCGAAGTGTGCGCGCGACTGCAGCGACGGTGCACGGCGTGTGGGTGTCGTGGGCATCGTGTGGGTGTCGTGGGCGTCGTGCTGGAGCAGTGGACGTCGTGCGGGAGCAGTGGGAGGCGTGCGGGCGTCGTGAACGTCGTGCGGGACTGGTGCGTGTCGTGCGTGACGTGGCGAAGTGTGCGCGCGACTGCAGCAACGGTGCACGGCGTGTGGGTGTCGTGGGCATCGTGTGGGTGTCGTGGGCGTCGTGCTGGAGCAGTGGACGTCGTGCGGGAGCAGTGGGCGGCGTGCGGGCGTCGTGAACGTCGTGCGGGTATCGTAGACGTCGTGTGGGACTGGTGCGTGTCGTGCGTGACGTGGCGAAGTGTGCGCGCGACTGCAGCGACGGTGCACGGCGTGTGGGTGTCGTGGGCATCGTGTGGGTGTCGTGGGCGTCGTGCTGGAGCAGTGGACGTCGTGCGGGAGCAGTGGGAGGCGTGCGGGCGTCGTGAACGTCGTGCGGGACTGGTGCGTGTCGTGCGTGACGTGGCGAAGTGTGCGCGCGACTGCAGCAACGGTGCACGGCGTGTGGGTGTCGTGGGCATCGTGTGGGTGTCGTGGGCGTCGTGCTGGAGCAGTGGACGTCGTGCGGGAGCAGTGGGCGGCGTGCGGGCGTCGTGAACGTCGTGCGGGTATCGTAGACGTCGTGTGGGACTGGTGCGTGTCGTGCGTGACGTGGCGAAGTGTGCGCGCGACTGCAGCGACGGTGCACGGCGTGTGGGTGTCGTGGGCATCGTGTGGGTGTCGTGGGCGTCGTGCTGGAGCAGTGGACGTCGTGCGGGAGCAGTGGGAGGCGTGCGGGCGTCGTGAACGTCGTGCGGGACTGGTGCGTGTCGTGCGTGACGTGGCGAAGTGTGCGCGCGACTGCAGCAACGGTGCACGGCGTGTGGGTGTCGTGGGCATCGTGTGGGTGTCGTGGGCGTCGTGCTGGAGCAGTGGACGTCGTGCGGGAGCAGTGGGAGGCGTGCGGGCGTCGTGAACGTCGTGCGGGTATCGTAGACGTCGTGCGGGACTGGTGCGTGTCGTGCGTGACGTGGCGAAGTGTGTGCGCGACTGCAGCGACGGTGCACGGCGTGTGGGTGTCGTGGGCATCGTGTGGGTGTCGTGCTGGAGCAGTGGACGTTGTGCGGGAGCAGTGGGAGGCGTGCGGGCGTCGTGAACGTCGTGCGGAACTGGTGGGTGTTGTGCGTGACGTGCCGAAGCATGCGCGCGACTGCAGCGACGGTGCACGGCGTGTGGGTGTTGTGGGCATCGTGTGTGTGTCGTTGGCGTCGTGCTGGCAGTGGACGTCGTGCGGGAGCAGTGGGAGGCGTGCGGGCGTCGTGAACGTCGTGCGGAACTGGTGGGTGTTGTGCGTGACGTGCCGAAGCATGCGCGCGACTGCAGCGACGGTGCACGGCGTGTGGGTGTCGTGGGCGTCGTGTGGGTGTCGTGGGTGTCGTGTGGGTGTCGTGGGCGTCGTGCTGGAGCAGTGGACGTCGTGCGGGAGCAGTGGGCGGCGTGCGGGCGTCGTGAACGTCGTGCGGGTATCGTAGACGTCGTGCGGGACTGGTGCGTGTCGTGCGTGACGTGGCGAAGTGTGCGCGCGACTGCAGCGACGGTGCACGGCATGCGGATGTTGTGGGTCGTGCGGACGTCGTGTGGAGTTGAACACAAATACAGCACTTACCTGTGCATTTTTCTCGACTCGCCCTCTCAACCTCTCGACTTCTCGACCTCCTATTCCCCCGTCCTCTCTTCTAGGTTTCTCCTTGGCATGCAGGTAGAGCAGCAAAACCGACTGCTGCGCGGAGGTGTTTGAGGTGAGTTGCAGATTGCACAGACAAGGGTGTGGATGAGTTGAAGGTAGGCCACTTCTGTGAATGCGCTCCGAATGCGCGCCCGAGCTGCCCGAACAGCGATAGCGCGCGTGTATCGGGCAGATCGTGTCCCATTCACTTGGATTCAGACTCTGTAAATTTGCAGTTGGGTAGGACCCTGTGCATCATACACAAATCCAAACTTGCATAAATTTAGATGACCTACATGATCTGTAACAACGAAAGTATTGTGTGCTGTCTGCCAAAAAGTGCACAAATTTACAGATCTCCCCGATCCGTCCAATGTAAATTCGTGTAATATGTGTAAATAATCTGGAGGTGCCCTACAGATGGCCGGAGTATATTCCGAGACTTTCCAGACTGAAAGCCAACAATATTGTATTTTGTGCTGCTCGCAATACCCGCCACTCGAGCAAAAGCAACAGTCATGTGACGTGACATGGTCCGTGCGCGCGTGTGGCCTATAAAGGCAGCAGCCTTTCCGCGTTGTATGCACCCGCGATTCCCACTCCTCTCGACCTCAAATTTCTCTCGACTTCAACAATTTCCTTTTGACTTCAATAAAATTCTCTCAACTTCTGTAAGTATTCTGCTTCTCTTGGCTTAAGCATTTATTGATTATTCATCTTCTAGGATTAATTGCTTCTATCTTGACTGGTAAGCTTATGTCCTTTTTTCTATCCCATTCTACCTTCTAACCCCGGGTTCTTTCTTTTTCAGAGTCCATTTTTGTAGCTTGTACATATATAATATATCTGTATCACCGTCTATAGAAATAAATCAATGAAATCACTTTGGAATGTTAATACTGTTAATATTATCTTAGTTCAGATATTGGGATAATCTGAACATCTTACTACTTGGTTACTAGATAGCTAGAATAGAATATTGAGCATATATGTGATATATCAAGGTTATAGTTTCACTAGTGTGTATAGCTACCAGGCCACTTACCCAGCATCTATAGCAAGGGTAAGTGGATCCATAATATCTATAGCAAGGGTATGTGCATCCATAGCACTCCATAGCACTCCATAGCACTCTATAGCAAGCCTGTGCTACTCTATAGCAAGCCTAAGGTCCTATATAAGCTATGAGGACCTGTACCTTGCTATGGCCCTATATAGACTATCAGGGTAGTATAGCGGTCTATAGCAAGGTTATTTTTTTCAGATGACTCTACTGTCAGCTTGCACTCCTTTTGGACTTCGTCCATCGCTGCGCTTCCCCTCGGTGCGAGGTCTTTACACAGCACATCGGCCCTAAATGTCCGGAGCTGTGGAGCTCGGGAAATACGGAAGGTCCTGAGCTGTCTGGATCTGGTCTGTTCTGGCCCCAGATCCAGAGGATATCCTGAGCTGTCCTGAGCTGCTTTATTTGGTCTTCTACACATAGCCAAACAACGCGCGACGCGTCTCCGCAACCTCAAGTTGCGCTCCCCGCCCAGTCGCGCAGCAATGGCCATCCGGACCCCGTGCGAAAGCTGGGGATGGGGCAGTATATATACCGTCATGCGTCGCCCGCCCTCTTCGTTCGCTCTTTCCCCACTTCTCCCACCTTCACCCGCCAACCATGTCGCTACTCCGCTACTCCCCTCGCCTTCGTATGTATCGCCGGTGAGCAGCTTCAACTCGTATCAGCCAGCAGGACCACCGGGACTGACACTTGGCTACATAGGGTTTCAGCAAGGCTCGACATCCGAGTTCCAGGCTCCGACTCGCCGCCAAGAGGTATGTGCTGCGCCAAGTCACCCTGAAACATCTGAAAAATCTAAATATTCCATAGCCACTGGTGCTGTAATATAGTCTATTGTTCTTATATAGTTGTCCTACTTGATTATAGAGTGATGTATAGCCACCATAGCCACCAGAGCACAAGTGAGGTATTTTATAGCATTCCATAGCTTCCATAGAACGTGCACTCAATCTATAGCAACTATAGAAACTTAAGAGAGCTATATGCAGCTATGTGAGCTATCTGTCAGACAGCACCAATATATTACCTATCACTCAGATATTATTTAGCTATTATTTCTTATTCATTTTGATTACTGCACAGATTTGTCATATTATTATTTGAATTGTAATGTGCTAAGTACAAAACTAATCAGCTAGCTACGAGTGGTGAGGCGCACTGCACGAAGCTGCCGAGGCAAAATGTAAGCACGATACGGCGAGCGAGGCGGGGTGGCGAGGCCGGGGATGCTGGTGACGTGGCACGTCGTGCGCGCGGGTGGCAGCGCAGAAGGCGCGGCGCGGCGTGCGGGAGAGCGGCGGTGGGCGGGGCGTGGCGGAGGGGCCTGCGTGACGTGGCAGACGTCGTGCGGCGGCGACGCACAATGACGGGAAACGGGCCGGGGCGCGTGGGCGCGGGGACGGTGGGTAGGTGGTGCGACATGGCGGTGGTCGTGTGGGTGGGCGGATGCACGACTCGGAGGTCGGTGCGTGGCGTGCGTGGGGGTGCGGGCGTGGTTGATTGCGGTGTGTGACGTGGCACGCAAAGGCGAGCGTGCGAGGGGCAGGAGCGCGGGGCGGGGTGCGCAGGCGGCACCCGTGACGTGGCGCACTGGTGTGCGTGCGTTGAGTGCAGCGAGAGCGGGTGTGCCGCAATGTGGTGGTGACGAGGATAGGGAGGTGGGAGCGTGGCATTGGGAGTCGGGTGGGCGCAGGTAGTGCGAGACGCGTGACGTGGCAGCACGCAGGGCGGCTTGATGTGTCGGCGCGGGCGCGGGCAGCGAGCAGAGAGTGCGCAGGAGTGGGTGATGGCGGTGGTTGACAGTGGTGGTTGACGGCGGTGCGGGCGCGACGAGTGAGAGCAAGTCGGGGACTCACTGGTGTCGAGCCCCTTGGGCTCGTCTCCTCGTCCTCGTCTCCTCTCTTAACCCGCCCTGTCCTCCATCCCCTCTTCCCCATACACCATGGAGACGCGGCGCCGGTGCGCGGCACATCGTCGAGCGACATCGTCGAGCGCAACTTGGTGCACGGGCGCGTTGACGTGGCAGCGGCGCATTGGCGCGGTGTCTTCAACTTCGAGCGCAATGTGCGATGCGCGGAGGATGCAGAGACGACGGTGGTGGTGGGAAGTGGGTGGGAAGTGAGTGAGGGGCGAGGTGAACGGCGCGGGATGGTGGTGAAGGTCGAGAGACGGACGACGCGCGGCTTGGTGAAGGTCACCCGGAACGCGCACCCGAGCTGCCCGAACCGTGTTAGCGCGCACGTATCGAGCAGATCGTATTTTACCAGCTGCGATTCATGGCGTGAAAACTTAGGGCAACATTTAGACAGCCCAGATCTACGTACAGACGAGTCAGCTTAATTTTAGGTAGCCTACATCGTACAGAACAACGAAAACCACGTCTACTCTCTGCCAAAAGATCCACAAATTCAAAGATCTGTATGATCGCGGTGTTATAAACTGTTTTAAAATGTGATAATAATGCAATAGCACATAACATGCCATCGGAAGATATTCCGAGAGTACTGTGCCCATATAAGGAGTGTGATGAATTCTGTGTAATTTGCGACACCCGTCACTCAAACAAAAGAAATAGTCACGTGATGCTGCACGGTCCGTGCGCGCGCTTGGCCTATAAAGGCAGCTACCCTTCGGCGTCATCCGCTAACTCCTTCCCTTACCTCTCGACTTCTCGCCCTCGACTTCTCGCTCTCGACTTCTAGCTCTCGAATTCTAACTCTCGACTTCAATCTTCCCTTCAAACATTGGTAAGGTCTTATATATCGTTTGCTTTCATGATCACTGATATATTTCCTACAGTTGGTTTCCTCGGAAATTATCTGGTAAGTTCCCATCTCATTCTATTTGATCATTAATCATTCTCTTTAGTAAAAAATATATTTTGGGTACATAGGCTCTTATGTAGTAATCATGTATTTACACTTGTACTAGGCTGTGTGAAATGAACAGAATTGCCTTCTCTTGTCTTGCTCCTTGTGACTTTCAAAATTGCTTGAGTTGTGTCTAAGGCATATTATACATTTACATCATCTATGCTATATTCTATGGCTCACTCAAGAACTGTTATAGCATATAAAGTATATATATACTATCTCTAGGCCATAATCTAAGTAGTATGTATAGCATACTAAGGTGATATATAGCAACCATAGGAAGGATAAGGTCATCCATAGCACTACCATAGCAAGGGTAAGGTCCTCCATAGCAACCATAGCACTACCATAGCACACTATGCTGCTATTGTGGCTGGCTAGAAAAGAACCTTGCTATGCCTCTATGCCGGCTATATATTCTCTATAACACCCTATAGGAAGGGTGAATTTTTCAGATGAAACTGCTAACTTCTGCAATTTCCAGCGTATATATGCGTCGGAAGTCGACGTCAACGGTGCCGGTGAGTACCCATCCCTTGTAGAGTGCTTGTGCTCACTTGTTCTTCTTTAGTCAACCTCAACGGCCATCGGAATTTCGCACATGCTGCGGCCGGTAAGCACCTTTCTCGTTGGTCCTTTGACTTGCATGTACTTAACTGAATCCGTCTGTCAGCAGGCAAGAATTCCGTAGCTACTAGGGGTACCATTGTGTAGTATAGTTGCTCTGCACCTGCATGTACCTATGTACCTAGAATTTGCGAATATATGCGGTATTTAATCGTCTTTTGAGCGTAATTTGAATGAAAATGAGCAAATATAGGCAACAGTGAGCAGGGCCCTGACCTGATCCTGGCCTGTGCCCCGTCGACCAGCTCAGGACATCCTCAGGACACGCGGAAAGTCCGGAGGATGTCCAGAGGATGCCCGAACCTGGACAGGTGCGGGCATACTCAGGACATATGGAATGTCCCGAGGATGTCCGGGGTCGGACATTGGACCCGATGTCCCGTGTTATACCCGGGGTCTCCACGCGGCGCGCCAATCAAGTACGCCAGGACGCGCTTCTCGCTGTCAACGATCGCATGGCTGTCGCTATGGAGGGGTGAGCCGCCGCAGGAGCGTCGCAAGCCGGCTGTGCTTACTCGCCATCCCAGGATTTGAGGCTAAATGCGGGGTCTTGCAGGAGAGTCTTTGCAGGGACAACAGTGTTCTTGTAGGGCAGGGCCGCCGATGCTATGCCTTGCGCCTTGGCTACAAAAGCACCTTTGGCAGCAGGCAGCCCCTCCGAATCCAGGACGGTGGCGGTGGCAGAAGGTTTGCCATACTTTTTGATGATCTTCGCGGTCGGCCCGGGAAGGCCTGACGAGCTGAACGCTCGGTCGGTCTTGCGCTTGGCCGCACGGACTTTGCGCTTATGGTAGTGGGCTAACTTCTCGCCATCCATGGGGCCATCGTTGTTGGCGAGCACGGTGGTACGGTGCGCAGGCAGCGCCTTGATCGCCGAAGGCACCTCGGGGTTGTGACGTGGCGTCTTGCTGTGAGGGGGTCTGCGCTGTGGCGGCTGCGGCACGGGGCCGACGTCCTGGCGAGGCGCGGGGGACGGTGCGGGTTCGTCAACAAGGGCTTCAAACAGCGCCTCGATGCTGAACATGTCCTCAGAGGCAGCGTCCTCAACGGGGTCGAAGTCTAGAGACTGCGCGTCTCGGATGGCCGCGGCAAAGTTGAAGGACTTCGGCGCCTCGTAGATGCTGTACGG
The DNA here is from genome assembly GCA_019914985.1 of Auriscalpium microsporum. Lineage (NCBI taxonomy): Eukaryota > Fungi > Basidiomycota > Agaricomycetes > Russulales > Auriscalpiaceae > Auriscalpium > Auriscalpium microsporum. The sequence continues at coordinate 699,406 of JAHLMG010000012.1, read as the reverse complement.
GGTGTATTCCTTCTTGGACCTAAGCTGCATGGCTGTGAGCAAGTGCGCAAGATGAGTAGCGGGCGACGCGAACCATGTTGATAGCTGGCAGGTCGCGCCTCCACTTTGCAAAGCTTTGAGGAGCCTGGAAGAGGAGAGGGGCGTTAGTGAGGGGCGTTGTGCACAGGAAAAAGGTGCCAAGAGACGCCAGGAATGGCGTCATGCAAGGCTGAGAGGGACTTGCCTTGTCACAGAGATTTTCTGCACGGGTGGGCTTGGGGCGCGTTGAGTAGCCTGGAAAAAAAGAGCGTCGGGTTAGCAAATATGTCATGCGCAAGAAAAGGGTGCCAAGAGACGCCAGGAATGGCGTCATGCAAGGCTGAGAGGGTACTTTCCTTGAGGATGAGTGTCTGCGCGAGTGGTAGGCTACAGTTTGCGCAGAAGAACAGTTGCGAGAGGGCGGCGTAAGATGGGATTGAGATGAGCGCGAGGTGTGTTCGGAGGTTTACAGGGGAGCTCTGCGAGCAGTGGCGGATCAACAGTGGCGTCTAGAGAAGGTAATGATCTGCCAGAATGCACCAAGACATCAGTCAGTGGCGCGCTGCGCTGGATGGGACAGGACTCACACAGTAACTGGCAGAGACAGCGGCGCGGGTAGGTTGACGCGACGCGAACGCGTTGAAGGCGAGGGCGCTGAAGGCCGAGCGCGTCAAAGGCCAGCGCATTGAAGGCCAGCGCGACGCAGGCGAACATAGCAGAACGCGTCTCTGTTGAACGCGCCTGTGACATGTGACGCATGTGACTGCACATTGCAACGGAAGCTGATGCGCCTTCGTGCCTTCATCTTTCCCACCCAAGGCGTCTCCACCAAAGCCTCCCACCCATGGCACATCAAGCCATTCAAGTCAATGTGAACTTGGGGTTAATGGGCCAATGCACGCATGGCAGTACAATTACTCTTAATTGTTTAGGGAGGGGGGGGGGGGGGGGGGCTTGGCCATTCAATATAAAAAAGTGATCCTTGTTCTGAATCACTGACAGATTGGGCTTGGGAATTGTCTCCTATATTGCTGGGCGGTAGCTCAATGTCCTGCATGTTCCAATATGCTATATGGTAGGAGGTGAGTGTTGCAACATTGCAACACTGTGATTATTCTTCCAGGAAGAGTACTCTAGAATAATGATCAGAATGATTGGAACGCTGACCCAAACACAAAATAATCGGGATCAGAATAATGTGGTGCAACATATGACAGCAGAAACACATATGGGCAGGCAGCAATGGCAACACCTATGGGCTCGTAGCAAGGGCGCGCGGCGATACCAACAGACCATGTAGCTGCTGTTGCAAGTCCGTGACATTGTCAGACAGCACGAAAGACTGCTGGCTGATGTTGCCAGGTCTTTGAACAAGAATACTCTGAACAGAGTAATGCAGAGGCATTGAGGATGACACAACAGGTGATTTAACAGATCCCGCATGGGAGGGCTGTGAGTGAGATGTAGAGGATGTGGAGGACGTGACATGAATGGCAGCCCTGACAACAGACATACGAGCCATGAAGCACATGCGCCGCATGCGGGAAGACACCGTCCATGCAACTCATACTACCAGTTGCAACTGATTGCAACGTTGATACACCTCCTACATGTGTGGCTACTGTTTGTGCATTTTTTATACACTCCAACACTCACATGACAGCTCCGACCATTGCCAGACATCCCCAACTCTATTATTCTCACCCGTTCGCTCACACAATAGCTAGCTCTGTAGCTGTTTGCCGACACTGGCCCGCACTTGCCCATTGTTCTACGATGTTTGCCGAAGTCTTGACAGCCCGCACACACTCATACTCGATGTCGCAGCTTCATCTGAGCATTCCTACATGCTCGCACCGTTCGCCTGAGCCAACTATGTTATTGCCGAGGTCGCATGACTTGCCCGAGCATCTAGAGCAGCCCACCGAGCCTATAACTTTCGGAGACCTCGGCCATGTGTCACAATGATTAGCCCATTTCTCCGAAGCCCGATAGAACACCGAGTCCCAAGATAGTGACCCCTTCCGCATTGTCGCAGCCATTCGCCGAAGCTTGCCTGTACTCAGCGACCACAGTCACGCATGTCCGACCTTCCAGCGACAAAGAGACACACCACACAGTCGCAGACATCGAGCTATTGCCCAGCAGCATCGGAGACGATCCCCAAGCCCGAACCATCAGCGATCCAGATCAATGACCGCTTTTGATGTGTTGCTATTGTTCCCCGAGTGTCCCGGAGACTTCGCCAAGGGTAGCACAGCTTTGGTGTCTAAGCCTTTGATATTCCTCTTCTCTCATTCGCTACACTTCACCGATGCTTCGCACGGCTTTGCTGACCGCATCACACAATTCATGTAGCTACTCCGACACATTTCCTATGTATAAGTGTAGCTAGCGATGTCTGCATGCAATAGGAACTTCCCCTCCCAGAGACAGCACCTCAAACCTCGAGAACTATTGTCTTTCACCTTCAAGTTCGCAGCACATTGTTTAGTTCTTTTATCGACATCGACATTGCCTTCACTTTTGCAGCGCATCGTTTACGCACTTGCATATTGAGAACCTTCGTCGTATCGTCACCCATTGCCCCCAGCTGTCGCCCATTGTCCCTGACCTTCACCCTTCGTCGCCAAGTCTTGCTACACCACCCTGAGTCTTGTAGCACCTCCCACACCCTTGCCGACTCCCCCTCTCCTTCTACGTTGCTCGCTACACTTCCCCGGTGACAGCTGCGACTCTCCGAGCCCTCTGGTAGACCTGGGACATGCCCCCCAACTAAAACAGTACTACTCAACGAGCAGGATTTGGTTTTGTCATCTGACCGCCTATCCAACGAGTTTGGTCATCAACGTCACAGCCCAAGTTTGATGCAAGGATGCAGTTGAGCATGGATGTTCAAGTTGCAGCACCTTCTGGGAAACTGATGGTGATAGTGGAACAGAAAACATCATCAACATGCAGCTCGGCGGATGGATGCAAGTCGTGCAGCAAAGAACAAAAGAAAGCGAGAGGGAAGCGGGGGCTACACTGTGGGCGAGAACAACTTGAAGCAGAGGTGATCAAGGCGGATGCTATTGTTTGCCAGGCAGCATCTTGATCAGGTTGTGTAAGCACTGTGTAAGCAAGCTCTATTGTGTTATAAGATCCACCCCTGATTGCAGTAAAATTGTCATGGACATGCCGGACATTCTCCTTAGATTATTTACCTCCTACTTCTGCAACACATTTGACCGCAAGCTGACAGTATTACATGTATTGTAGCTTGTTATTCACCCCGTGCATCTGCTTACTAAATAACAATCCTCTTGCCTACCTCCCTCACCTGCGTGCTTCGTCGAGATCCTCCAAAGGACCGCATGAGGGCATGGGCTCGGATCCCGTACGAGCAAAGAATGACATCCATCCGTCGCTCTTAGCTGCTCCTCTCCTCGTGCAGGAGACTCTAACTCCCACCCTGCTCTCGCCGCTGATACGCCTGGTGCAGCGCTGGGAGGCAATTGTTCGCCAATTTTCGCACTTTTGACAAGTCGACAAGCACAGCGTACGAGCTCCGACCGCTCGATTAGTCTCTCCGACCAATCGCAAGACCAGAGCCATAGCTCCGATCGTTGGAGTCGCACAGCGCAATCGCGCGATCGCAATGATACCCTGGACACCACGCTCGGACCATTGACTCAGTCGCACGCCATCTACGCAGTCGTCCGACCACTCGCACACTGTTCCGACTGCGACCACGCGGCTTCGAGCGCCACGTCTCCCACAGCTGTCGCAACTCAGCGGAATTCTGTCAGACGTTTCGATCAGCGAGATCATCGCTCGAACATGTACGCCACGCCGCTCCGACGACTCTGCGACCTCCGAGTACCTCCACAGTTGCGCGATTGTCCTCCGACCATTGTCCTGCTCAGGTCTTGAGCTTGCGCCGTATTTCTCCGATCCCGATTGTTCTATGGTCGCTTCAGCGCTCCGATTATCACCCTATTGCTCTGATCATTGCGCGCACAATATCGCATTCGTCCGACCGTTCGAAGAGTCGCAACATCGCAACGCTCGCCCGCGACCCCCTCGCACATCGGAGCATATTCCCTTGCTCGCCACGTCGCCATTGTCCCTATTCTTGTCATATTGTCTTGTCCGACATTGTAGGACACCGCTCTCATACTTCTTGACAGCGCAGATCGTTTTCCATGTGCTTGCACTTCCCTCTTGACAGCGCTGATCACTTGCTCTACATTGTTCTCTACAGCCTCGCAGACCTTCAGATACGTTTGCATGACTCCCCTTTACTGTCCGTACCATGTGCGACTTGCGCACTATTGTTTGCTTTTGTTCCGATCGGTTTCCTTTGTTCCGACTGCATTTTCGATCGGACTCGTACTATAGCGATCGGAACGTATAAATAGCGGTCGGACACATGCTGCAATACAGATTCGGTTACCCCCTCGCGGTTCAGATCTCATTCGGAGCTCACACCTTTGTCTCTATCGTATAGTTAGCTCGAGGCTAGCTTCGTCGCCTTTGCCTTTGTTGTCGTCTCTCGTACTCAGTTTATCGCTCTCCTCGCTCTCATCTTGTTCCATTGTTGTCCCATTAGCCGTCGCCCTCGTGCCTCACTGCTCCGACCATCTTGCGACCTCAGCGATCGCAGTCGCACTGCTCTCGTCCCGCAGCGGTCGCACCGTTGACCGAATCGCTCGCACGACTCGCCTCTGTCTTCCGACCGTCGCCCCAGCTCCTCCGACCGTTCACACGTTCAGAACGGTCCAGCATTGCTGCCTGCACGACTCGTCGTTGCTCCGACCACATCACAGCAACATCACACATCGCCCATCACGTCGCACGTCGCCCATCGGCGCCACCCTCCTCACATCCTCTTCGACGATCATACACTCAGCATCCAGTCGCTTGCAGTCATTCGCAGTCGATCGCAGACGTTCGCACTCGTTCGCAGTCGCTTGCAGTCGCTCGCAGTTGCTTGCAGTCGCTTGCAGTCGCTCGCAGTCGCTCGCAGTCGCTCGCAGTCGCGCACCGTCGCTCGCAGTCGCGCACAGTCGCTCGCAGTTACGTCCAGTCGCACACAGTCGCCCGCACCACGCGACCCCATCTTCGGACCCTCACCGGCGACCCTCCGAGCATTTGCGCATTCCGACCAGGCCCACCGACCACACACCTCGTCAGAGATGCACCTCCGATCGTCTTCGGGACCCTGACACTCACTCGCACACATCAATGGTACCCTCTTCAGCGCTCTAGGGATCTGGTATCACACACATTACCGCCCTACTACCTGTGGGTGCCCATCACCGCCTGTGCCCGTTCAACGAGTCCCGTCACCGATTGGTGACACCAACGCCAGGCTGCTCTCTTGGACTACTCTCAGACCCCTCTGATTTCACATCATCCGTGACAAAAATGGGCAATTACTGCACTGAAAGACCCACTACCCATAGGTAGCAGGAATAGATATAATATATATATATATATATATTGTAACACAGAAGGGAAAAGAAATTGATGAAAAGAGCAAACTGACTTATAGGGCAAGAGAAGATAGAAGGTCAATAAGGGTTATAAGTCGCCTGCAAGGATAAATGGCCTTGTAGTGCAGTGGTTAATACCCTTAGATTCTGTAACTGGGAGGCTCCAGGTTCAATTCCCCCTCTATGCAACTTTTTAAAAATATCAATATTCAGCCCGGGTATTGTAGTAGCCGGGACGTGTGACTATGACGCATTTCAACCTGCACACAGCAGAAACTGCCGGTTGATGTGTCATAGTACACACAGAGTCCACCCGTGGGAAATTATTACCGAAAATGGAAACTATGCAATCTTTTTTGCTGACCCGATAACAATTGAGAACACGTGCATATTATTGCTGGTTAGCTTGCAAAATGCAAAATACTCGCAGACACGAGTGTCTTTTGAAACACAGCAGAAGTTACTTAGCTAAGAATTACTGAATTAGGCAAGAGGGACGACGCGACTTGACCGTGGGATATAATTTCCTTTGGTAACGATCCAAACACACATTTTTTTGGCCTGACTGGTTAGAGAAAAGAACGATTAAGAGTAATCGTAACATCGTCCTCCGCAGGCCCGGTCGCTATGTATGTAGCCAGCATGATTGCATGTGGAAATGCTGACTGGTTTGCTCATCAAGGACATCGACATCCCGCAGCTGCGCGAGGCGTTGTGGGTAGCACACCCTCTGCCTGCAATGAACGCCGGCACCGCCTTCGTCGCAACCGGCGTTGGGGCTGCAGGCTCTGCAGACGCCCCCTTTGTGCCCACCCCGCCGATCGCGCCTGCTGTCAATGACCCAGCGACCCTCGCCACACCAACCTTCTCCCCTGCCTTCGCGGCCCATGCGTTCAACGACGCCTCCACCTCTTCCCGCAGTGCGAGCATCCCCACCTTCGTCTCCATCCCGTTTACCATTGACACGCATGATACTCCACCCACCCCTTCCACTCCTGCCGCGGCTGCCGGGCCCGCCCTTGCCGCCCCCGTACCAACGCCATTCTTTGCCGCCCCCACCTTCCTCTCTGGCGCGCAGCCTGGAGCCGCTGCAGGCACTGCGCCGCCCATCACCACTGGCCCACCCTCGACCCACGGTGTCCCGCCCTCGCACGCCCCAAGGACACCTCCACCGTCCCCCGCACGCGCCACTGCGCCATCGCCCGCGCTCCCTTCACTTGCAGCAGACACGTCCAGCGACAGCTCGGTGATGGACAACGACAATGTCACTCTCCGGCCCCTCACCCCAGCCCCGCGCGCGCGCGCGCGTCGCGCGAGCTCGTCGCCTCCCCCAGTGCCTGCAATTGGTGCAGTACCGCGGCCGCCTCCCATGAGCCCCTTTGGGGGTGCAAACGCAGACGCTCTCGAAGACGCGGTGGACGCTCTGGCTATCTGAAACAGAAACTGTGTGCGTACCTCCATGTTTTGTTGTCGTTCATCCTTGCCTGCTCTGACCTCTTCCCTGCCAGCTTGCCATTCATACCATGATCTATCCCCTTTCTTGAGAGCTCGTGGACCCTTGCTCCTATTAGTTACCTTGTCCTTACACAAATAAAGCTGGTTTTTTGCTTCTGGCTCTCTCAAGTGTGCGTGCTGTGTGTGTGCCTCAAACAAATTCTGTATTCTGTCACCAAAAGCAAGCAGGCTAACACGGTACAAATGATCTGGCCCTGCATCTGAAAAAAATAACCTTGCTATAAACTGCTATACTACTGTGATAGCCTATATAGGGCCATAGCAAGGTACAGGTCCTCATAGCTTTATGTAGGACTTTAGGCTTCCTATAGAGTAGCATAGCCTAGCTATGGAGTGCTATAGAGTGCTATAGAGTTCTATGAATGTACATACCCTTGCTATAGATGCTATGGATGCACATGTCCTTGCTATGTGAGCTATGTAAGTGACCTGGCAGCTATATATACTAGTAATACTATAAGCTTGATATATCACATATAGATTCAATAGTCTACTCCCGCTACTTAGTAATATTCAAGCAATAAGATTTTCATCTTAATGTAATATTTGAATTATGATGATGTCAACAGCATGAACATTTAAAAGTGATTTTATTGATTTATCTCCATAGCTACACAACAGCAATACCAATATGTTACATATCTAAAATCTTAAAAGAGCTCTGAGAAAAAAAGAGAACCCGGGGTTAAAAAGTAGATAACATTAGGAAGATGGAGAACAAACTTTCCAGTCAAGACTCATTTAAGCCTAGAAGATAAGGTAGAGATTATTAATAGATAACCAAACCATTAAAACCAAAACACTTACAAGTCGAGGTGAAGTAGAAAGGAAGGAAGTTGTTGAAGTCGAGAGGGCACAGGTGAACAACGCGGAAAGGCAGCTCGTGCGCACGGACCATGTCGCGTCACGTGGCATTTTCTTTTGCTCGGGTGGCGGGTATCAGAAGTAGCACAAAATGCTACCTTGTTCTGATGAAGACTCCTAAATCTCGGGGTATGGTCCAACGGTGCCCAAGTCACCCCTAGATTATCTACAGATATCCTACTAATTTATAATGCGGCGATCGGGCGGATCGTGTATTCTGTGCATCTTTTGGCAGTGAGTACACAGTGTTTTCGTACTTTTAACCTCTGTAGACTACCCAATTTTAATTCCGTTTAGATTCGAGTATATCCATCTAGTAGCTATACTCCTCAAAGTTCACAGAGCCTGAATCAGGCTGAGTGTACTGCAATCTGCCCAATACACGCGCGCTAACGTGTCTCGGGCAGCTCAGGTGTGCATAGCGCGTTGCATCTTCCTCCACTTCTACTTCTACTTCTACTTCCTCTTCCACCCACCCTCCCTCAATCGCAACATCATCGCAGCACATACAGCTGCACCCGCCCGTACGCCTAGGAGATGATGGAAGAGAAAATGAGACAGGAGGAGAGGACGAAAGGACGAGGGCGAGCGAGCGAGACTCGGTGAACGCAGGTAAGTTCACACTTCTTCTACCTCGCTCTCCGGCCTCCGTCTTTGGCCCTTCTCCACGCCTACCGCCCACCAACCGTCCCTGTGCATTGCAACCTGTGCGCACTGCCCTCACCGCACCCGCAAGTTGCCCACCACCCTCACTCGCCGCCCACCGTCCTCGCACGTTGCGCACAACTCCTGCACCCCATGCACCCCAACCAACACCCCCGTTCCCCTCACCTTGCGCCCACACCATGTCTTTATGTCACCGCCTGCGCACACCGCCCCCGCCACGTCACGCACACCGCCCACCGCGGCACACTGTCGTTGTGCGTTGCCAATTGCGCATGCGATCTGTTCCTCATGTGTCGTTGCCATGGGACGGTCGTCTCCACCCTTCCCCGCACGCCCACATCCCCCACCTGCGAGTGCTCAGACATTCTCGCGCTGCCACGACCACCTCTTCCCTGCCTGCATCTCATCCTGCGCATTTCCCGCACAGTTTGCCCCTGCCTCACGCGCCGCCCGCTGCGCTCAACGCACACGTCAAAACTCCCACGCCGCCGCTGCCCTGGTGTTTCTCGGGCCCTCGCACTCTTTTTTTTCACGCCAGCACCGCCTCCTTTCTCCCTTGTCCCCAAGTCCACCCCCCTCACTGCAAATCATAAGCGCGCTTCGCACCACCTGTACGCTGACACGATGACACGACGGCCCACACCGGGCATTGACATGCACGACTGCTCACCCCACGCGCCGCCACATCACATCCCGAACCGACACCTCAGCGCCGCCGACGACACCGGCTCTCGCCTCACTCGCCCGTGCACCACCGCCACCTCACCACCCACCTCACCCTCGGTCAAAACCGACGATGTGACGCACACCGGCGCCACGTCACCGTGCACCAGCCGCGCATGCTTTAGAGGAGAGATTGAGCAGAGGCGGCAGGCAGAGGGAGCAGGACGAACAAGCCCAAGGGGCTCAATCTTGGTGAGTCGCCCATCTTTTCCTCCCCACACTTGCCGCCATGTCACGCCTCGCTCGCCCGTGATTCGTCTTGTTGCAGTCGCGCGCGCCACGCCACGCCCTGCACCTGCTTGGTTCGCCCCACACCCACACCGCCCGCCCATGTGCCGTCTTCTTGCCAGACGCGCATGGACCTTGCCACGTCACGGACAACGCCCGGACGACTTCCACGATAACTGCACGCTGCCAACCACACCCGCAGGACACTTATCGCGCCCGGACTGTTCCCACCACACCCACCGCCGCGTCACGCCCCCGCCCTACCTACATGCCGACACAATACGCGCGCCGACGACCCAACACAGTCCCGCACTGCCTACGCCTTGACACGTCAGCCCACCCACGCTGCCCGTGCTTCACCCGCACCGTTCCTGCATACCGCTGCGCAACCCAGGTACGTGTCCTGCTTTTTCTGTGTGGTATCACATATCTATCTGCCCTGCACCTGCACTCCCCTGCACGACGTTGAACCCGGTGGCTCCTGGGAGTGCAATTGCAGGACGGATGGCTATGAGATACAGCCCAAGAAGATGTATGTATATATATGTATATAAATATAAATACAATAATGATTTTGTTTCTGAAACTGGAGCGTGACATAGTGTACATGGGTACACACTAGTAACTATAGCTTGTATAGCAGCAACCAGTGCTCCATAGCATCCATAGTGATCATGCAAAACTATGACAGCTATGTAAGACTATAGCTAAGGCACCTCAACCTATGACAGCTATGTAAGACTATAGATTAGACACCTCACCTATGCTATCTATCATGGCTATCAAGAGCTATAAATTTCACAGGACAGATATATAAGCTACATGCTATGACTGGCTGCTAGATAAAATTGAAATTTTTCAGATGTGACAACACAACCTCCAACGGACCCTCGAATTCGGCGACCCACCACGACTCAGCTTCAGTGCTTCGGGTTGGGCTTCCTCGTGTTACGCGATCGTTTCGGACCGCGGGCGCGGGTGCGCGCTGAAAACGATGGATCGTCTGGCTCTGGGCGCAACGGCAGGGCCGCGGCGGTTCTGTGCCATGTCATGAGGGAAAGACAAGCACAAATGTTAAGAATGCGCACGAGGATGCGTTCTCGTCTCCTACACCGGGGTCTTGGAAGAGCTCCATGAAACGGGGGTCCATCATCCTGAAGTAGCCAGGGGCACCGTCCATTGGCATGAGCTGGAGCTGGGACTCGCGGACAAGGAGCATGCCGTCTGCGGCATAGCCGCCATAGTCCGACGGCGTGCTGGCGCGCGAGCCTTCGGCATCCGTGCCATCCTGAGATGGCATGCCTCTGCGCGATTCGGACTCAGAATCACCGGCCTGCTCAGCTACGATGGGGGCGGGTGTGCTAGCAGGAGCGAGGGTGCCGGCCGGGTTGACTGCGATGCGTACATGCGTGTCAGCAGGAGTGGGGGTGCTGGGCTGATCGACTACGGTGGGTATGTGCGTACCAGCAGGAGCGGGGGTGTCGGGCTGATCGACGGCAATGGGTGCGTGCGTGCCAGCAGGAGCTGGGGTGTCAGGCTGATCGACGGCAATGGGTGCATGCGTGCCAGCAGGAGCGGGGGTGTTGGGCTGATCGACGTCGATGGGTGCGTGCGTGCTAGCTGCAGCGGGGCATCAGGCTCCGCGCGCGCGGCGGCGCTGGTGCCGATGGGACCACCTTGATACTTTGGCTGCGAGGTGACTTGCATATGCTGGTAAGATAGGAGGTTAGAAGAGAGGTCCGTGATCGAGAGCAGTGAGTACGCACCGTGCCTACGCCGCCGTCGTTCGGCTTGAACGTCACATCAACCGTGCCATACCCTGACATGACAACAGCGACGTCTTTCAGAGTGTCCTGGAGGCCTAGTGAGCATACTAATCGTTGTCCTGAGGCCGGCCACTCACGTTTGGCCAAAACGCCATCGAGAAGGGAGGAAGGAAGCTGGGTGTGACGGTGAGTCACACTGTATGCTTAGTGGCGGTAATGCACTTATCTCGCCTCATGCCCTCCAATTCTTCCTCTTGACATTGTCCATGGAATCGCGCATCAACTTCAACGTCAAGGTTGCGCCGGGTCGTGTAGTGGTGTGTGGCACGCCACCTTTCTTTACGATTACTCTTAATCGTTTTTTTCTCCAACCAGTCAGGCCAAAAAAGTGTGCGTTTGGATCGTTACCAAAGGAAATTATATCCCACGGTCAAGTCGCGTCGTCCCTCCTGCCTAATTCAGTAATTCTTAGCTAAGTAACTTCTGCTGTGTTCCAAAAGACACTCGTGTCTTCGAGTATTTTGTGTTTTGCAAGCTAACTAGTGCAGATATGCATATGATTCGAATTGTTCTGTGATGAGAACAAGAGGCCCCATGTTTTCCATTTTTGGTATAAAGTTCCCACGGTCAGTACAGAGAAAGATGACGTAGTTTTCGAGGGCAAACTGCAAGTTGATCCGGTTTACTACGTCATTTTTCTCTACTCCGGTTACTACAATACCCGGGGTCAATATCTTTATTACTAAAAATGCGCACACACAGAGGATTGAACCAAGGGCACACAGCTTATGGATTACATAATATAGTCTAAGAGCGTTAACCATTAGGCTACAAGGCAGTATATGTATTGCACTTGTGTAGCTGTCTATAGCCTCTATCAGCCTCCTATATCCTGTTGCTCTACACTACATTTCCCTAGATTGGTGCCTTTTCCCTGATACAATATATACATATTATATACCATTGGAAAGCTACAATTAATGTGCACATAATTGTCAGAGTATTAGAGTTTGCACAACATGTTATAGGTACTCTTAATCATTTTTTTCTTTTTCAAGGAGTTAGGCCAAAATGTGGCACATTTATACACCTCGCTTTGTGTTATGAGGCAATTGTTCACCAAGGTTTTTGCACTTTCATGAAGATTTTGGAAATTAGAGTGTTGCATATACGAGCTCCGACCACCTGATTAATCTCTTCAAACACCCGCAAGACTTAGACCCAGAGTTACAATGATTGATATGCCTCCTGCTGCGCTGATGGGTACCAGCCGGTAGTAGGGCGGTAAATATCTTGTATACCTGTCCCTAGAGCGCAGCGCACGGTACCGTTGTGTGTGTGTGAGGGGCGAGTCGTCAGTGGTCCCGAAGTCTCTGGGAGTGTCTCTGAAGTGGGGGAAAGGTGTTCGAAAGGCAAAGGTGATGTGTTCGGGAGTGATCTGAAGTAGGAAGGACAGGGAAGTGGGGGGGATGTTACAATCTGTGTGTTTGGAAACAATGCGTGGAGCGTCGAACATTTGTGTGGTGTAGGTGAAGTCGAAAGCCGAAGTGTCAAAGTGTCAAAGTCGAAGTTGAAGTGTTGAAGTTCCGAAGTTGAAGTGCCGAAGTCGAAGTGTCAAAGTGGAAGTGTCAAAGTCCCGAAGTCAAAGTTGAGGTTCCGAAATGTCGAAGTCGAAGTGTGGCAGTGATGAAGTGGTGAAGTCTGGGTTGGAATCGAAATAGAAGTTGAACGGCAAAGGTGGATGCAAAATGAGAATATGATACATGCGTCGAAGGCGAAGTCAAAGTCAAAGGTGAAGGCAAAATCGAAATCAAAACTTATCAAAGTCGGAGTCGAGATCCGAAGTCAAAATCAAAGTCGAGATATGAATCGAAATCGAAATTGTAGGTCGAGGGTGGAATCGAAAGGTGAATACGATACGTGCGTCAAAGGCAAAGTTGAAAGTCAAAGTCAAAGGCGAAATCGAAGTCGGAGTTGAGGTCCGAAGTTGAAGTCAAATACTATACGTGCGGCGTGCGGCGAAGTCAAAGTCAAAGTCAATAGGTGTGAAGTCAGTAGTGTTTTGCACGGGTAAACCCCCGGGTGTCGGGAGCTCTACCCGTACCCGTGCCGGGTCATACCTGCCACCAACGGGTGCGGGTCACCTACGGGTGCACGGGTTTGTGCGTGTACCTGCGGGTACCCATGACCTGTCTGTATGATACTTCAATACACTAGTTATAATACAGTCAGCATCTATGCAGTTCGTTCTACCCGGCTGGCACTCACAGCTCCAAGACATGGGAAATGCACAGCACGCTGGAGGACTGCATGGGACGGCATGCACGTCGTAGGCAGTGCACAGCACCGTGCGCAAGTTGTTATGAGCGTGTGGAGCAGCAGGCGTGTTGTGGGCGTCGCACGGAGGTCTGGGCGATGCACAGCATGCTGCACAAAGCATGGGAAGCGTGTGGGATGGCGCGGGTGCCGTAGACGGTGCGCAGCGCTGTGCGCGAGTTGTTATGACCGTGCGGGACAGCAGGCATGTTGTGGGCATTGCGCGGGGGTCTGGGCGACGCACAGCATGCTGCACAAATTATGGGAAGCGTGTGGGACGGTGCGGGTGCCGTAGACGGTGCGCAGCGCCGTGCGGGACAGCAGGCGTGTCGTGGGCGTCGCGCGGGGGTCTGGGCAACGCACAGCATGCTTCACGAGGCATGGGAAGCGTGTGGGACATCGCGGGTGTTGTAGGCGGTGCGCAGCGTCATGCGCAAGGCATTATGGGCGTGCTGGGCAGCAGGCATGTCGTGTGCATCGCGCGAGGCCTTTGGCGGCGCACACGGAGGGCTGGGGGCAGTGGTGGGCTCAGGCAACTCGTTCAAGTCGTTGCTAGGTGCGTTGCTAGGGACCGAACACCATGTTCAGCCTCAAGAAAGCAAAGTACAACGCAACTAAACCCTTACTGTCGCACAGAACATGATCTGATGTGTACCGGGAGCTATGGAACATTGGAGACAACAAAGAAAAGATGGGAAGAGTGGAGAGACAAGTCGAGGACAAAGGAAGCAGGACAACTCACTTGAGTGTATGCTGTGACATTACAGTGACCATCACCATGTCACTTCCTTAGTAATCCAGTAAGTGTGCGGGTACCAACGGGTGCGGGGTAACCAGCATGATGACCTGTACCCGTACCCGTGACCCGCACAGGTTCTGAAAACCCATGCAAAACACTAGAAGTCAGAAGCGCTTTGACAACACGAGTAGTCGAGGAGAGGCTCTAGCGAGAGTCTCAAGATGTGGGGGACAAAGGGGGCATAGGATATGATCAGGGGGATTGATCTGATGCCGAATATCATACTAACGAGGCCTATATATACTACGAACAAGTCCGAACTAATATACAACCATGAGAACAAACCAGAGTATAAGTAGAACGAAACACGAAGCAAGTGGGTCAAGATCACATGCAGTGAGTGAGTTGCAAACAAACAGTAAGTCAAACACCATTGCTAGAGAGCCTGAGAAGAGTAGGAATGAAACATAAGGGACTCCACTGTCAAAATGTGCACCTAAACTGCGGTGATCATGCGAACTTCCGAAGTATTGCGTTGCGTAGCGGTTCAAAGCAGTTAGGAACGCTTCGAAGCACATCTGGAGGGCTAGGAATAGAGTCAGAATGGGGGGACAATACTAGGAATGAGGGGGCAATGTTCTGGAGTCGACATGGCCAAGGTGTGGCGCAGCCTAACAATCTCGTGGAGTGTTTCAACTTTTGATCATGTTTGAGGCGGGTCTGATGATGATGGGCCTTTGAAGTCTGGACCGAGTCACGTGCGGGCGCTTCAGAAAGATCTGTGGAGGCTGTGCTAGTGGGCCGGGAGCGGTGCGAGTTCGGAAGTCGAAGTCACATGACTTCGAAACGAACTGTGCGATTTGACGAAAGTTTGAAAAGTGAGGTGATACCCTCGCCCAGCTCAGAACCAGGTGTATCAGCGCTGTGAGGCAATTGTTTGCCAATTCTTGCACTTTCAACAAGTCAATAAGTACATAATTTTGGAGGTTGGAGCATTACGCAGGTAAGCTCCGACCACCCAATTAGTCTTTCCAAATGCTCATAATATCGGAGCCAGAGTTCTGACCTTTGAAATCTTGCAGGATGTCTGCACGATCAAAATTGTACCTTGGGCACAACACTCGGACCATCAACCCAGTCGCACGCTGCACACGCAGTTATCCACTGACTACTTGCATATTGTTTCGATAGCCGCTATGTGTCCTTGAGCATATCTTCTCCCACAGCTGTCATAACTCAGCAGCATACCATTATACATTTTGATCATTGAGATTGTCATGAGACCATATGTGCCACACCGCTCTGATGATTCTGCAATGTCCAAGTACCTCCGCAGTTGCGCTATTGTCCTGCTACCATTGTCCAACTCATTTGGAGCTCCCAACTTCGTCCCTATCGTATAGTTAGCTTGCGGCTAGCTTGGTCAACTTTACATTTGTTGTCATCTCTTGCACTCAGCTTATCATTCTCCTTACTCTCATCTTGTTTCATCATTGTCCCATTAGCCATTGCTCTCAAGCTTCATTGCTCCGACCATCTTGTGACCTTGGCAATCACAGTTCATCCCATGGCGATTGCACCTTTGATTGGATCGCTCACACTACTGGTCCCTGTCTTGCAACCATCACCTCCACTCCTCCGAACAGTCACATATTCAAAATGATCCAGTGTTGCTGCCTGCACAAGATGCCGTTGCTCCAACTATCTTGCGACATGGGAGACTACAGCCTTGCGTCTATTATTCTACAGCAGTGGCACCCTTGATCGGACCACTTGGACCACTTGTCCTCACATTCTGACCATCGCCTCCACAGTTCAGTATTCTTGCCTGCCTGCTGATGACCAAACTCATCTGACAGGCGGTCAAATGGTAAAACTACCCCCGCTCATTGAGTAGTACTGTTTTAGTTTGGGGGTGGGTCCCAGGTTTTCCAGAGGGCTCGGAGAGTCGTAGCTATCACCGGGGAAGTATAGAAAGGGATGGGGTATGAGGGGGAGAGTTGGCAAAGGTGTGGGAGGTGGTGGCAAGACTTGACAACAAAAGGCAAAGGTTGGGGATGTAGGGCAAAGGTTGGGGATGATGGGCAACAATAGGGCAAAGGTTCTCAATATGCAAGTGTGTAAACGGTGCACTGCAAAGGTGAAGAAGATGTTGATGTTGATAAAAGGGCGAAAGAATATACTGCAAAGGTGGAAGACAATAGTTCTCGAGGTTTGAGGTGCTTTCTTGAGGGGGAGAAGTTCCTATTATTGCATGCATACGTTGCTGGCTGCACTTAACTGCAGCTTTGCCCTGACATCCCAATATAGTCACATCACTTGCCCAGATACAGGAACATTAGATATCTCAAATATGTCATACAAACATACCAGGCAGTTAGTGCTATATTGAATGGCCAAGCCCCCTTTCCCCCCTCCCCCTGAACGATTAAGAGTAATTGTTTTGCCATGCATGCATTGGCCCATTGACCCCATTACTCTTAATCGTTCTTTTCTCTAACCAGTCAGGCCAAAAAATGTGTGTTTGGATCGTTACCAAAGGAAATTATATCCCACGGTCAAGTCGCGTCGTCCCTCCTGCCTAATTCAGTAATTCTTAGCTAAGTAACTTCTGCTGTGTTTCAAAAGACACTCGTGTCTGCGAGTATTTTGCATTTTGCAAGCTAACCAGCAATAATATGCACGTGTTCTCAATTGTTATCGGGTCAGCAAAAAAGATTGCATAGTTTCCATTTTCGGTAATAATTTCCCACGGGTGGACTCTGCGTGCACTATGACGCATCAACCGGCAGTTTCTGCTGTGTGCAGGTTGAAATGCGTCATAGTCACACGTCCCGGCTACTACAATACCCGGGCTGAATATTGATATTTTTAAAAAGTTGCACAGAGGGGGAATTGAACCTGGAGCCTCCCAGTTACAGAATCTAAGGGTATTAACCACTACACTACAAGGCCATTTATCCTTGCAGGCGACTTATAACCCTTATTGACCTTCTATCTTCTCTTGCCCTATAAGTCAGTTTGCTCTTTTCATCAATTTCTTTTCCCTTCTGTGTTACAATATATATATATATATATATATATATATTATATCTATTCCTGCTACCTATAGGTAGTGGGTCTTTCAGTGCAGTAATTGCCCATTTTTGTCACGGATGATGTGAAATCAGAGGGGTCTGAGAGTAGTCCAAGAGAGCAGCCTGGCGTTGGTGTCACCAATCGGTGACGGGACTCGTTGAACGGGCACAGGCGGTGATGGGCACCCACAGGTAGTAGGGCGGTAATGTGTGTGATACCAGATCCCTAGAGCGCTGAAGAGGGTACCGTTGATGTGTGCGAGTGAGTGTCAGGGTCCCGAAGACGATCGGAGGTGCGTCTCCGACGAGGTGTGTGGTCGGTGGGCCTGGTCGGAATGCGCAAATGCTCGGAGGGTCGCCGGTGAGGGTCCGAAGATGGGGTCGCGTGGTGCGGGCGACTGTGTGCGACTGGACGTAACTGCGAGCGACTGTGCGCGACTGCGAGCGACTGTGCGCGACTGCAAGCGACTGCAAGCGACTGCGAACGACTGCAAGCGACTGCGAACGAGTGCGAACGTCTGCGATCGACTGCGAATGACTGCAAGCGACTGGATGCTGAGTGTATGATCGTCGAAGAGGATGTGAGGAGGGTGGCGCCGATGGGCGACGTGCGATTCGATGGGCGTGGTGCGAGCGACTGTGCGCGACTGGACGTAACTGTGAGCGACTGCGAGCGACTGCAAACGACTGCAAACGACTGCAAACGACTGCGAACGACTGGGGGCTGAGTGTACGATCGTCGAAGAGGATGTGAGGAGAGTGGCGCCGATGGGCGACGTGCGACGCGATGGGCGATGCTGTGATGTGTGGTCGGAGCAACAACAAGTCGTGCAGGCAGCAATGCTGGACCGTTCTGAACGTGTGAACGGTCGGAGGAGCTGGGGCGACGGTCGGAAGACAGAGGCGAGTCGTGCGAGCGATTCGGTCGACGGTGCGACCGCTGCGGGACGAGAGCAGTGCGACTGCGATTGCTGAGGTCGCAAGATGGTCGGAGCAGTGAGGCGCGAGGGCGACGGCTAATGGGACGACGATGGAACAAGATGAGAGCGAGGAGAGCGATAAACTGAGTACGAGAGATGACGACAAAGGCAAAGGCGACGAAGCTAGCCTCGAGCTAACTATACGATAGAGACGAAGGTGTGAGCTCCGAATTAGATCTGAACCGCGAGGGGGTAACCGAATCTGTATTGCAGCATGTGTCCGACCGCTATTTATACGTTCCGATCGCTATAGTACGAGTCCGATCGAAAATGCAGTTGGAACAAAGGAAACCGATCGGAACAAAAGCAAACAATAGTGCGCAAGTCGCACATGGTACGGACAGTGAAGGGGAGTCATGCGAACGTATCTGAAGGTCTGCGAGGCTGTAGAGAACAATGTAGAGCAAGTGATCAGCGCTGTCAAGAGGGAAGTGCAAGCACATGGAAAACGATCTGCGC
The DNA here is from genome assembly GCA_019914985.1 of Auriscalpium microsporum. NCBI lineage: Eukaryota > Fungi > Basidiomycota > Agaricomycetes > Russulales > Auriscalpiaceae > Auriscalpium > Auriscalpium microsporum. The sequence goes on along the minus strand of JAHLMG010000012.1, from coordinate 680,575 downwards.
TGTCAAGAAGTATGAGAGCGGTGTCCTACAATGTCGGACAAGACAATATGACAAGAATAGGGGACAATGGCAACGTGGCGAGCAAGGGAATATGCTCCGATGTGCGAGGGGGTCGCGGGCGAGCGTTGCGATGTTGCGACTCTTCGAACGGTCGGACGAATGCGATATTGTGCGCGCAATGATCGGAGCAATAGGGTGATAATCGGAGCGCTGAAGCGACCATAGAACAATCGGGATCGGAGAAATACGGCGCAAGCTTGAGACCTGAGCGGGACAATGGTCGGAGGACAATTGCGCAACTGTGGAGGTACTCGGAGGGCGCAGAGTTGTCGGAGCGGCGTGGCATACATGTTCGAGCGATGATCTCGCTGATCGAAATGTCTGACTGGATTCCGCTGAGTTGCGACAGCTGTGGGAGACGTGGCGCTCGAAGCCGCGTGGTCGCAGTCGGAACAGTGTGCAAGTGGTCGGACGACTGCGTAGATGGCGTGCGACTGAGTCGATGGTCCGAGCGTGGTGTCCAGGGTATCATTGCGATCGCGCAATTGCGCTGTGCGACTCCAACGATCGGAGCTATGGCTCTGGTCTTGCGATTGGTCGGAGAGACTAATCGAGCGGTCGGAGCTCGTACGCTGTGCTTGTCGACTTGTCGAAAGTGCGAAAATTGGCAAACAATCGCCTCCCAGCGCTGCACCAGGCGTATCAGCGGCGATAGCAGGGTGGGAGTTAGAGTCTCCTGCACGAGGAGAGGAGCAGCTAAGAGCGACGGATGGATGTCATTCTTTGCTCGTACGGGATCCGAGCCCATGCCCTCATGTGGTCCTTTGGAGGATCTCGACGAAGCACGCAGGTGAGGGAGGTAGGCAAGAGGATTGTTATTAAGTAAGCAGATGCACGGGGTGAATAACAAGCTACAATACATGTAATACTGTCAGGTTGCAGTCAAATGTGTCGCAGAAGTAGGAGGTAAATAATCTAAGGAGAATGTCCGGCATGTCCGTGACAATTTTACTGCAATCAGGGGTGGATCCTATAACACAATAGAGCTTGCTTACACAGTGCTTACACAACCTGATCAAGACGCTGCCTGGCAAACAATAGCATCCGCCTTGATCACCTCTGCTTCAAGTTGTTCTCGCCCACAGTGTAGCCCCCGCTTCCCTCTCGCTTTCTTTTGTTCTTTGCTGCACGACTTGCATCCATCCGCCGAGCTGCATGTTGATGATGTTTTCTGTTCCACTATCACCATCAGTCCCCCAGAAGGTGCTGCAACTTGAACATCCATGCTCAACTGCATCCTCGCATCAAACTTGGGCTGTGACGTTGATGACCAAACTCGTCGGATAGGCGGTCAGATGACAAAACCAAATCCTGCTCATTGAGTAGTACTGTTTTAGTTGGGGGGCATGTCCCAGGTCTACCAGAGGGCTCGGAGAGTCGCAGCTGTCACCGGGGAAGTGTAGCGAGCAACGGAGAAGGAGAGGGGGAGTCGGCAAGGGTGTGGGAGGTGCTACAAGACTCAGGGTGGTGTAGCAAGACTTGGCGACGAAGGGTGAAGGTCGGGGACGATGGGCGACGGCTGGGGGCAATGGGTGACGATACGACGAAGGTTCTCAATATGCAAGTGCGTAAACGATGCTCTGCAAAAGTGAAGGCAATGTCGATGTCGATAAAAGAACTAAACAATGTGCTGCGAACTTGAAGGTGAAAGACAATAGTTCTCGAGGTTTGAGGTGCTGTCTCTGGGAGGGGAAGTTCCTATTGCATGCAGACATCGCTAGCTACACTTATACATAGGAAATGTGTCGGAGTAGCTACATGAATTGTGCGATGCGGTCAGCAAAGCCGTGCGAAGCATCGGTGAAGTGTAGCGAATGAGAGAAGAGGAATATCAAAGGCTTAGACACCAAAGCTGTGCTACCCTTGGCGAAGTCTCCGGGACACTCGGGGAACAATAGCAACACATCAAAAGCGGTCATTGATCTGGATCGCTGATGGTTCGGGCTTGGGGATCGTCTCCGATGCTGCTGGGCAATAGCTCGATGTCTGCGACTGTGTGGTGTGTCTCTTTGTCGCTGGAAGGTCGGACATGCGTGATTGTGGTCGCTGAGTACAGGCAAGCTTCGGCGAATGGCTGCGACAATGCGGAAGGGGTCACTATCTTGGGACTCGGTGTTCTATCGGGCTTCGGAGAAATGGGCTAATCATTGTGACACATGGCCGAGGTCTCCGAAGGTTATAGGCTCGGTGGGCTGCTCTAGATGCTCGGGCAAGTCATGCGACCTCGGCAATAACATAGTTGGCTCAGGCGAACTGTGCGAGCATGTAGGAATGCTCAGGTGAAGCTGCGACATCGAGTATGAGTGTGTGCGGGCTGTCAAGACTTCGGCAAACATCGTAGAACAATGGGCAAGTGCGGGCCAGTGTCGGCAAACAGCTACAGAGCTAGCTATTGTGTGAGCGAACGGGTGAGAATAATAGAGTTGGGGATGTCTGGCCATGGTCGGAGCTGTCATGCGAGTGTTGGAGTGTATAAAAAATGCACAAACGGTAGCCACACATGTAGGAGGTGTATCAACGTTGCAATCAGTTGCAACTGGTAGTATGAGTTGCATGGACGGTGTCTTCCCACATGCGGCGCATGTGCTTCATGGCTCATATGTCTGTTGTCAGGGCTGCCATTCATGTCACGTCCTCCACATCCTCTACATCTCACTCACAACCCTCCCATGCGGGATCTGTTAAATCACCTGTTGTGTCATCCTCAATGCCTCTGCATTACTCTGTTTAGAGTATTCTTGTTCAAAGACCTGGCAACATCAGCCACCAGTCTTTCATGCTGTCTGACAATGTCACGGACTTGCAACAGCAGCTACATGGTCTGTTGGTATCGCTGCGCGCCCTTGCTACGAGCCCATAGGTGTTGCCATTGCTGCCTGCCCATATGTGTTTCTGCTGTCATATGTTGCACCACATTATTCTGATCCCGATTATTTTGTGTTTGGGTCAGCGTTCCAATCATTCTGATCATTATTCTGGAGTACTCTTCCTGGAAGAATGATCACAGTGTTGCAATGTTGCAACACACACCTCCTACCATATAGCATATTGGAACATGCATGGACATTGAGCTACCACCCAGCAATATAGGAGACAATTCCCAAGCCCAATCTGTCAGTGATTCAGAACAAGGATCACTTTTTATATTGAATGGCCAAGCCCCCCCCCCCCCCCCCCCCCTCCCTAAACGATTCAGAGTAATTGTACTGCCATGCGTGCATTGGCCCATTAACCCCAAGTTATATCATGAAAAAGGGGTCAGCATGTGTGGAGGCCTGTCGAGAGATCAGCCACTCCGTGGCGCGCACATTCGGATATGCCGACCGTGCTCATCGTCACAAGGAGGTTGATGCAGGCCAGGATCTCCGGCTCCTCACAGAGAATATGATGCAGGCACAACTACATGTCGTCACGCCCGATCGCCCGGTACATGCGACTGTATCGAAGAAGACAAAAAAGAAGGCCACGTCAAAACCCGCAGCACCTGTCAGCGCCATTGTTGATGCCATCGACGCTGGCGCTATGGCATGGAATAGCGGGAAGTTCTTCGAGTACATTGAGGCAACAACATGGGATCCGGCGCTGGGTTACCCGGTTGAGATCCTGACCGGAGTTGACGCGCGGCTCGACAACGGCACAGCGTTTGACCAAACAGACAGCAACCCGCTGGAAACAGGCAGTTTCGATGACCTCGATGATGGAGATGATCACGTACCAAGGTTTCCGGGGCTGGGTAGTCTTGGAGGAGGGATGGAGTATGCCCACAGTGTATGATTAGGTGGTGTACTAGCGGTGGTAAGGATACTGGAAGGGATAGAACGGGGATGGGGGAAGGTAATTAGGTTGTGCCGCGGCAGGCGTCCCTGTAGGTTAATTTATATTAGTACCGGTAGTGACCGGTCAATGCATTTTTATTACAGACCGGTAACGATAAATATACAAATGGGCCTACAATAAAATGGATAAAATAGCGGGAAAAGTACCAGAATATTAGGGGATGGGGGCAGGAGTGCGGTGCGCCCACGCCAGCACGTGACTGCTTAATTGTGATTCCCACGGGTCCAGGAAATACGGAAAATGGCCAGAATATGCCAAAAACCTGGATAAATCCGCTCATACAGCCCGCTGGAAAATCGACAAAACCCCAGACATATTACCAGAGCAGGGCAGGGTACATGCACGCACGTGACAAGTTGAACACATTTCACACGGGGCTCGGAAGCTCATAAAGCCAGTGATATATTCCGAAAAGCAGCAAATAATTAATATACAGGGTCCGCACAGCATGCGGGCAGCCCTTTGATATTATCAGAACAACCTAAAATGACTATATGAACATATTCAGTGCACATAACCAGAAAGGAAAGCTAAAAACGTACCAAAAAAACTAGTCTACAGCCATGCGCTCGGGGGCCTCGGCACGCAGATCCATACCGTTGTCCGCACGATCGGCCAGGAACACAGCAGCGGCGGCACGAACGTCTTCCCACTGTCTGACAAAGCGGTGACAAAGGCCTTCATACATCGCGGTGTTCTTGCATGTGTACGCCTTCAGGCCTTCAGCCAGATCTTCATCGACATCCGGGCGACCGGATGGCCTCTTCTCCCAGTTGGCTGCCCAGTGTGTGAAGGTTTCAGGCACGCGGCGCATCTCCTCCAGGAGATGGAGGATCTCCTCGGTCCACCTCGTTGAGCGTGCACGGGTCTTGAACCATTCAACTTTCAGATCTGTAGCCAATTGTTAGAGCAACACTCAAGAGAAAAGGACAGCCACGCACCGTCGCCGATTTCCGCATCATCGTCATCTGTACCGCTGCCTGCAGTGTACCAGATCCACGGCAGGATGTACCGGCTTTCACCGGTCGACGAGGGACCTCTTCGGCTGCGCAGATACTCCTTGACGCGCTCGATGTCGGCCAGGTTGATCTGATCGAGGAGCCGCTCGCCGAGCCCGACCAGGTGTTCATCCAGAAGCTCCCGAAGCCGCTTCTCCCAGACTCCGGGCCCTACGAGACGCATGTATGCTGCTCGGTGCAGGCGGTACGTCGCAGCGGCACGCTTCACCGCATGGTCGATGCTGGACTGGAACGTGCGTGCCCGTGTGTTCTTCCGCTGCCCAACCACGTTGTTGATCTTAAATCGTTTGACGTACGTACGGAACCGCAGTTGATGCCGCACATCATCGAGGGCCTGGCACGCGCCTCCATCTCCACCAGTGCGGGATCACACCCTCGTTCACGTTCCCGGGGGCTGAGGTCGGAGGGTAGGTAGAGCTTTATATTTTCAGGTCGGATAGTGTTGTGCAATTGAGCCGACTCGTCGATAGCGATTAAACTAGCTATGTGATGCATGTGTACCTCCTGGTCGGCACGGAAGCAATGGAGAAGTCGGAGAATTGAAGTTTGAGACTCTTGAAGTTTTGCTGCTTGGTTCGATGTGCCGTCGCGATCAGTCGAACCATCAAGTCGGAGCTTTAGCCTACAAGATGCCTCTCAGTCAGCACGTACAAACGGTAGACATAAACATTGAACTTACTGCATGCCTTCAAGGCGGAATGCGGACAGGATGAATGCTGTTGCAGCAGGCTGCGACGCCATGAGAGCGGCCGCCCGAACGGCTTCATCGTCGTCCTGCGCCAACTCCAACCGGACGCCTGCAATTGTGATATCTACACAGGAGGACATATTCAGCAGAGAAATGGCATGACACTGAAAAAGACGCACCTGGAGCGGGTTTCCTGTAAGGGTTGGGCACGTCCCCATGGGTCTCCCAATTGTGTATCTCCTGCTTCCATTCGGACAGCGTCTCCGGGTGGTCGAGCTCCAAGGACTGCGTGAATTCAGTATAGATGTCGCCGTATTCAGCGGCCTGAGCGAGCGCAGCCTTCAGTCGACGGAGCAGGGAAGGACCTGCAAATGAGCATCAGCTTGGGTGGCATACTACACATGGCGGAAACATACCGGGGCCCATGATTTTCCTCCAGTTTGAGTGTCCTCAATGGTTGTCGACCGTGTCATGTCGACCTCCAGGGCCCATCTCCTTGGTACTTGCCGCTGCACCGTTCACGTTGGACCAACCCCGCTCCGGCCCTTCACCATCTGTTTGCCCGGTTCCCCGCTTCTTCGCCAAATCGAACTCCTCTTGGCACTCTTCCTTATGTGCGGCGATGTGAAACTTCGGTACTGCAAAGTCGATCTCTTGAGGCAGGCGCCACGTCACATTTGCATCGGCGCATTTGGCGAGGTTCTTGTGCCATTGGCACGCGATGTCGTATGAGACGAGTAAAGAGCGGGTCTGGAGGCGACTGATGGCACTAAAAAACATATAATCCATATTGCAGTACCTAGATAGAATGTCAGTGACTTTTGGGATAAAAGAGAGGGCCAGATACGCACCGTTCACCCTTCTGAAGGTTGCCAAGCCCGTTAGGCAGCCAAACTTGTGTCGGGCATCGAAGATTGCGCCGACGCCTGTCACCCTGAGTCTCTTTGAGCTCTTCAGATTTGCCGCTGTCAGCGCTGCGAATTGAGAGCAGCCGCTCATCTGTAATGCGCCCATCAGCCTGTATATACACTGTAGAATCATTGGAACTTACCTCCTCCTGATCGAAGTTGGCCTCCACGAATTCATCGTACTTGTCATCCGGGACAAAATATGCCTTGCCTGTGTGGAGCCCGGGGTCTTTCGCCTTTGACGAGCGCAAGCAGTTCTTCATGCGGAAATTGGCATCCATCACAACAATGGGACGATACAGCCATCTGCACTTCAAGTCAGCCTAAGAACGACAGCGATGGAGATGCGACGTACGCGCAGTTGGACGGAGCCGCCTCCCAGTTCTCAGGGAGGTTGATCCCGGGCAGTGGACATGCCGGGCACTGTACTGCAATCTCTCCATCCGCTGTCCCCTCAACGCCCGTGTCGTCATGTGCCCGCCCCCCGCGCTTCAGCATCGTGATGTGCCACCATTCTCGCATCATAACCATCCAAGAGGGGAGACGATCCTGTCTTATTGTTAACCTGGGCCTGCGGAACACGACACCGGTCATATGCACGGGTATATTGCTGCACCCTGAGTTGTCCGTCTCCAGCTCCAGGCTACGCCATGCGTCGTAGCCAGTCAGCTTCCCAGTCAGGGAGAGTAGGTGGTATTTCTTGAGGACGGCGAATGTTGCGGCAGTGTTGGGGTCAATGGTTGTAGCGGGCCAGAGTGAGGAGCGCATTAGTTGCTGACGTCGCTGCAGGGTGGCTCCACATCCACATCCACAGAAGTCGAGGCTGACTGTGTGTATGCCGTTGGTGTGGATGATGACAAAATCCGCTCGAGCAGCCTCGCGATGGCCGCAGACTGTGCCCAGGGGATGATTGAGTTGGATCCGCAGTCCTAGCGATGCCAGGGACACACGTTCAAACACAGAGCCAGTCCACCTCTAAATGCAGTTAATCAGTACTAGAGCACACACAGGTGGCTGGCAGCATAACGCACCTCGACTCGATGGAAGGGATTGCGTGCGTGGTGCTTGACAGCGCAGCGTTCGCAAACCAGTTCGCCGCCAAAACAGTCCACGCAGCGCACGGTCGGGGCCTGATCTCTGGCACACACTGGGCAAGATGTTGCCGCAGCATAAGGTCCCCTTCCTTCCAAGCGAAGGACTTCGTCCAGATACTCATCGCGGAGGGCAATCCACGAGAGCAAAGGAAAGTCCTGTCATCCAGTCAGAAGGAAATTGAGTATGATGCTGAACATGGCTCACCGAGTTCTGATAATGCTTCGCAGGACCGAGCACAATGTTGCTGGGTGTGACTTGAACCACATCGCCGCTATCGTCGACCCCAAGAAGGTCATCATCATCGAACACAGCGCAGGAGGAGCTGCTTCCATCGAACTCATAGTCTAGAAGTTGGAATTCGGTTTGCGCGGTTTCCGTGGGAGGCGGGTTTGCTGGTGGAGCGGCGATTTGAGTGAAGACGCGGGAAGGGAGGACAGTGATGGATGAGTTTGCAACTTGCAGGCGACGTCCATCGGCAGAGGCTTGCAGTAGCGTAGACCATGTTCCACCACCGGAAGCCTCAAAAAAGCCGTAGGGCTTGGTGGCTTTCTTGGGACGTGTGCTAGCGCGTGGGGGCATGAGGAGAGCAAGGCAGCTCGTGACCGTGCCGTGGGCGATCAACACATCGCGTTCCATGTGAAAAGCATGACATGTATTTTCTATTCTACTCGACCGCGTCCACTACTACAGGAGCACGCGCAACGTGAAACTCCCGCTCAATGTCTGCCGCGAGCTCGTCGCATGTTGAAAATAAATCTACAGCGGCCTTCCACCGTTCATGCCTGCTAGCGTCCATCGCCGCCTTGCCTTCCGGATCCTGCTCCTCGAACTCGGCCTCCGTACGATGCCCGTATGCCACTCGCCAAAACAAGCCGCCAGCGGTGTATTGCGTGATTGAGGCCCGTGTTTCGTGCTCCCCGATTTGAATGTTCCCGTGGGGGAACACCGCGGAGAGAATGTGAATGACCGAGTGGGGAGGAAATTCAATGACAAGCTTTGCGCGGTAGAGTATGATATGGCCGCCAGTCTTCGGGTTGTACTCGCCGAGAGAGGCAATACTGCACCACCCGCATGGAAAGTTCGCGGAGTCGGTGTGAATCTTCGTGACAACATTGGGGCCAAAGTTAAAGGTCGTTGCAGCTTGTATCGAATTGTCGTAAGGAAGTTCGAGGTCCGGGTGGTGCTCAAGTAGCTCATCCATATTTCCTTCGTAATGCTTGTACATCTTGGGCGAACCGAGGTCAAAAGTTCCTTAGCAGCAGTCAGTAAGTACATCTAGAGCGCACACTAACCCACCGAGCTCACCATTCATGAAGCCCGAGATGCGGCAAACACCACAGCCTTTCCGGAGCTTCTTGACAATTGGCACGTTGGTTTCATGGAGGATCAGCTCGGCAGGCTCCTGCATCACGCATTGGTGAGCATCTAGAGATGCGGCATCAGGAGACTGCGCACCGTTTGCCCGCCCCCGTATGATATGCCGGTTGTGATGGCGGGGTAATCGCCGCGGCGGTGGAATCGCTTGTCGGGGGAAAGCTTGAGTTCTCCCAAGGCATTGGTCATCTCGTCGTACGCATCAACACAGTCGTTGTCCCACGTGTCATCGCCCACCGGCCGTCCCGCGAGGCTGCCGATGATTCGGTCCTTCTGGTCAACAATGACATGGTGTGTTCTGCACGGCCAGTCAGCAGGGAAACATCCCTCAATTGACAAAGAACGCACCTTCCGTTCCATGCCCAATAGCAAAACCTCTGCACACCCAACCTCTTCAACGTCAAATACACACCGACGCGCACTCCATGGTCCTTCAGCCCAACCCAGCCGCCACGGGAATGGGGAAGCCGCTCCGCGATCAGGCGAACCGTAATCTTCTTGGGCTTGGTGTACTTGCCTACGAGCTTCACACGGACTTTGTACCTGACCATTCTGGTAGAAAATCTTGATTGCTGACGCAAGCGATTACAACGGACGATGTTGTGGCGTTGCTTCGCAGTTAGAGCGTCGTCCGGAATTGCGGGTTCCTCCATGGGAGCGCTGGGCCCGGCCCAAGGGGATTGCGGAGACGGCAGGTCATGTGGCACAGCAGACGCGTCATGGATTTTTTGTGGCACAGCGGCTGTGTCGTGGTTTGTTTCCGTGGCGCGCAAGTCTTTGTCCGGGTCATCCTGGGCTGCATTGGCGCGGTCGAACGCGTCCGTGACGAGCGCGTCAATGTCGCAGTCAGCGTCCACAACGACAAAGGCCTTGGGCAGGAACAGCACCAGGTTGAGCTTGTAGGGCGAAAAAACACGATTGGAACATGTCTGCCATGAAACATCAGTAAAAGTACAGTGTGCGACGCGGCAAACACGAACCTTTCGCGTCATGGCCACCCCGTTGGACTGCGGCGTACTTTGAACGTGTTTTGACGCGTCAAATCAAGCAGGTTTTGTACGCAAAATAATATCTGGGCCTAATGTCAGCGTGGCGTACAAAGAGTAGGTGAGGAAAAAGGAAATCATGGACATGCATGCCCCGACGCGTCAAGCGGGCCCTGTCGGGCACTCGTCATGATTGGTCGGGGAGTTTTGCAATGCCAACGCAGAATACATCTAGCAACCCACACGCCGCACGAGGACCCTGTCGGGTACACTACACACATTGCCCGGGAGTTGTAGACGTGAAGGTGGGTGTAGGTGGGAAATACGAAAGTAAAGACCATACCTGACTGGGAAGCAAGAGGGGAAAGGTTCGTGAACGGGGGCAGATGAGCAAAGGATTTTGGCGGGGGAAAAGAACGTCGGGGTGGGGTTGCTAGGTTGGAATGGCCTGCCGATTAAGTTCGCCGCTGTGGCGGCCACAGCAGGGAACTTAATCTCGGCTGCGGGTCGCGCCGGCGTTGCCGGTCTCACCACAAAAGAATACACATTGTACTGTAGCTAGGTTGAACTACGTCGGATAATTCTAGGGATATTCGCAGGGGGTCCTTAGCATTGCCCCACGCCATTGAATATAGTTCATATTTTTACGATGTCAAGATTGTTAAGCTCGATACACGTTGCGTCAGATCGGCACTTACGCGCGAGCTAAGTAGCTTCTCAGTGCATCACGCACTGACTCTACACTGACTCCCTCCACATTCAACTCTTCTCCTGCACACATCTGCTCAGCGCTCGTCTGATTACACCTTCCATTTACCATGAGTTCTAGGCGCACAAGAGCTATGACAAGCTCATATTATGATCGGTGCGTCGGGGTTCAACTTCAGTTCGTTTCATGCTCTCTGAGGCATCCTACATGCACTAAGCAACTGCGACGCGCGCAAATCATATCAGAAAATATACTACGAAGCTAAGAAAGGCCTCCGCAAAGTCAGCAAAGCACCGCGCCAGGCAACGATGGGAAAGCGCAAGCGCGAGGAGCGCGGGGAGCGCAGGTGCGTCGCGGCTGGCTTTGAAGTAGCCAGCTATCCTAACAAGTCTTTGACTGTTGCCAGCGCATACCGCAGCTCACTTGCGCACACCGACCCGGTCGATGATCCTTGTCGAGACGTTGAGACGGAGTTGGCCCTGTCGGATAACGTCGTGATGTTGCGGGATACGCTCAGCGAGGAACTCGGTGAGGATGGCTGGGTGCCGCAATACACGCACACATTGCAACATTGGATCGACAAGTACATCAAGGAGGCACAAGACATGATTGCCGAAGGGGTCGGGGCGAGGGCTGCGAGGCTCTATCACCTCCGATGCTTTGTTGCGGGGCTGCGACAAGAGCAGGACCTGGCAGAGCTCGGAAGGGATGCAAGGCGCGCTGTAGTGGAGGACCTTAGCCTTATCTTGTGGGGCAGACGGTGAGCAAATTTGCTATCCCGCGGAATCTCAGCTAGCTGACAAGTTGTGGTATAGCATCAATACGGTGACTTTCTTCAGGCTCTATCCAGACATGTAGTCGATATCGCACCCTGCATTTACGCGTGCGCACTATGTCGATTCGCAGCCCTAAGCAAAGCCGTACGTTGTAGCTCGTCATCTCTTGTAATTTTCTTGGCGCATATGAAGTCGTGTTACACCCGCTCCTGCCAGTCGCAAACCTCGCCGCGTGCGTCAGCCACGCTCCCGCGGTAATCGTGGCTCTTCGAGCTGCAACTCCGGGATATTTACTTGATTTTCTTTTCCCTTTAGCCCACCAGACGCTGTAGCTTAATAGCTATACATACCGATGGTCGTCGGTCAATGCATTACAATGTATGACCGATAAGGTATATATTATAATGGGTACCCGACAAATGCCAAATATGTTTGATCATGTAACTAGGTCGGAAAAAGTCTGGAATAATCGGAACAAATAGTGAAAATATTCTCCAGCAAAACATTCCCACGGTTTTGGCAAAAGAGTGGCATTCATTATATTGCATAAGAATAACATAATAGGCTGCCTGCAAGGCCTATAAAATCGCACAAATAGCTAGAAATATGGAGAAATTATGATATATCTGGGGGCACCGGTTGCCAGTCTATATCTGTTCCCACGCATCGAAATATTCCCACAGTCCCAAAAGATGTCATGTTTAATCATTTGCGCTGATATATAATTCTTTCCGTAGGCCTTGATAAAATAGAAACAAATGAAGAAAAATCGGACTATATATAGGGGCACTGTTTGCTAGCTGATATCTACTCCCACGCCTTGGAATATTCTCATGGTCCCAAACAATTTCATTTTTCATCATTCATGCTGGTACATAATCCTTTCTGTAGGCCCTGGGAAAACCCATTGATAAAGATTCAGTAAATGCATTTATGATGTAAAGTTACATGTTCATCATATATAGAAAGTTTTCTGAGCCCAGTCCATTAGACTGTGAGCTGGACGGAAGCACAAACCAAGAGAGTATCTACTAAGAAATATCCTGCAGGCATGATCTTCTTTACCTAAGCTACCAAAATTTGTACATGGATAGCTCTGGGTACTTGAAGAGTTATAGCATTCTTTCCATGACCTAAGTCCCCCCTCAATTCTTCTCAAACACAATGTTATTAGTATTTATGCTGTTGAAATAGTATTGATGCCCACATTTTGACCCTTTTTGTGTACATTGGGTATGGTCTGACTGCTGTGGATGCCCAGTTGGAGTGGACCTAGTATCTACCATTACTTTCTATATATACCATGTTATTCTTTGAAGCCATTGGTAGGCTGCACTCAACATATATATTCAATATTCATATGTTTTGGCCCAAAAGAATGGAGTGTGCTCAATAGCTCTTCAGGATGTCATCAATAAACTCCCCAGATATTTCAGAGGACTCATAGGCCATGCCCCACCAACCACAGAAAGTATCGAAATCCTGCAACAATGTGGTAGGTAATACTGTACTTTCACTCTGACATGCCCTCTAATATATAGAATGGTCCCAGGCTTGTACAAGTACACATGGATGGCCTTGTTCTCAGTTAGCATAGGCTTATTCTCATCTAAGCTTCTATCATATGTCATAGTTCAGTGGATAAAGAAAGGACCATGTGCCATTGCACATGCACCCAGGACAAGGACAGTGTAGAGGCGGATCAGAGTGGAAGTACAGTACCATCTACCAAGTTTTTGTAGGATTTCAATACTTATACCAGTTGGTGGGGCATGATCTGTAAGTACTCTGAAATATCTTGGGATTTTATTGACAACCTCTGGAAGAGCTATTCAGCATACTCCATTCTTTTGGGCTAAAAGATATAAATAATGAATATATATATGTTGAATGCAGCCTACTTATGGCTTCAAGGAATAACATGGTAAATATGAGACATATTGGTAGATACTAGGTCCACTCCAACTGGGCATCTACAGCAGTCAGACCATGCCAAATGTATACAAAAGGGGTTAAAATATGGGTATCAATACTATTTCAACAGCATAAATACTAAATACATTGTGTTTGGGAAGAATTGAGGGGGGCTTATGTCATGGAGGAAATGCTATGACTCCTAAAGTACTCAGAGCTATCCATGTGCAAATTTTGGTAGCTTAGGTAAAGAAGATCATGCCTGTAGGATATTTCTTAGTAGATACTCTCTTGGTTTGTGCTTCCATCCAGCTCATAGTCTAATGGACTGGGCTCAGAAAACTTTCTATATATGATGAACATGTAACTTCACATCATAAATGCATTTACTGAATCTTTATCAATGGGTTTTCCCAGGGCCTACAGAAAGGATTATGTACCAGCATGAATGATGAAAAATGAAATTGTTTGGGACCATGAGAATATTCCAAGGCGTGGGAGTAGATATCAGCTAGCAAACAGTGCCCCTATATATAGTCCGATTTCTCTTCATTTGTTTCTATTTTATCAAGGCCTACGGAAAGAATTATATATCAGTGCAAATGATTAAACATGACATCTTTTGGGACCGTGGGAATATTTCGATGCGTGGGAACAGATATAGACTGGCAACCGGTGCCCCCAGATATATCATAATTTCTCCATATTAGCTATTTGTGCGATTTTATAGGCCTTGCAGGCAGCCAATTATGTTATTCTTATGCAATATAATGAATGCCACTCTTTTGCCAAAACCGTGGGAATGTTTTGCTGGAGAATATTTTCACTATTTGTTCCGATTATTCCAGACTTTTTCCGACCTAGTCACATGATCAAACATATTTGGCATTTGTCGGGTACCCATTATAATATATACCTTATCGGTCATACATTGTAATGCATTGACCGACGACCATCGGTATGTATAGCTATTAAGCTACAGGGACGCCTGTTTAGCCCTCGTCAAATGGCGGTTGTACTCGGCACCCGTCTTTGCAGCTCACTGCATGTAGCGGCATGCGCGTCGGCGGCCACTGGCCTCATTTCTCAGCTTCTGGGTAGGGCACTGAGTCACATGGGCTAGTCCTGGCAAATTCTGTGAGTTCCCTTCGGTTTCCGCCGTCCAATTTGCTGAACATGGCAATATCCAGTTTGCTGAACATGGCAATGTCCACCCTTGCCTTGTTGGCATGCTTCTGTGGGCGCGTATCATGTCCACCATCGATAAGGCCATAAATACAAGATGCCTAGCGTCCGCCTCATGCCCTGCATCTCTCCCTTCCCCCCCTACACAATGACCCGCATCACCATCACTCTCGACATTCCTACCAACGACCTCGCTGACCGCCTGGCAAACATGAACGTCAGCTTTTCGCCGAAGAAGGAGTCGGCAAAGGTGTTGGACAAGGGGTCTCGGGATACCCGAGGTGAGTAGGCTCCGTGCGTGCCAGAAACAACTCACTTATGCGCCGGTTCCCATAGTGCCATCAGCAACGCCCACAAAGTCAGCACCGTCTGCAGTGCCTGCGAAGTCAGTGCCGTCCGCAACGTCCGACGCCGCCTCCGTCGATGAGCCCGCGGGCGACGACGAGACAAGCGACGAGTCGCAGGAGCCTTGGGTCGGCCGGGCCTGGGTCGTAATGAAGGGCGTAGAGCCGGGCGTCTACAAGCCGGAGTGAGTCTTTCCACATTCATCGATGCGACGTCTTGCTGACCGTACAATCCAGCAGCGACGAATTCCACAAGGCCCGTGGCGTGTCCCTCTACGCTGTAGTCCGCAAATACGCAACATACAACAATGCGCGGGTGGCCTTCGATAACGCGGGGCGGGCTGGTGGTACGTACAAGTACTCCAAGGAGTGGGACGAGAGGTCGAGGAACGGGTTGCCTCCGCGGGTTTAGTCGGTTGTACTGCCCGAACCGGCCAAGCAGCAGATCGTCAATGGAACCGACGATAGGTGATGGGCAAGGGTGCGCATGGGTGGCTGCTGTGAGGACATTGCCGCCGTCTCCCTTTCTGTACATGTATAGTTCTTGAAGTGTGCTCAAGAATACACGGGCTGCATACTGAGGTCTTCGCACGGATCGCATTGTCGCAAGAGCTCGGCTTGGAATCGCATGCAATTTGAATGTTTCCTGTCACAGGTCACCAGGCAAGTCTTACACAACCGAGTTTAGCGACCAGGCTGCCAAAATGGGAGGTTGTTGGCATGTGGCTCATAGGCGCATGGCGTGGAGGCTTGCAGGATTCACAGAAGGAATAAAAATCACATTTTGTGCCGGATATAGGGAAATACAACCGTACCATTCCCCCTGCCATGAAGACACCGCCAGTGCGTTCATCGTGCCCCGCCTCTGCCACGAACACACCGTCAGCCTCGAGTCCCGCCCCCGCGAGTGCACCGTGACAGCATCCCAGTCCCTGCAATTCTACCTCCCCACGTTCCAGTTCCCGCAATCCTCCCTCCCCACGCACCGCCCTCCTACGCACATCGTTTGCGCTCGTTTGAGGCCCGCGCTCCAGCATGCCGAAGTCGTCACGGCGGGGAAAAAAATCTTCCAAATCGAAGAAGTCGTTGTCATCGAAGCCGGCCGAGGGACGCGGTCGTGGTCGTCCTCCCTGGGCCACTGGCACAAAGTTGAAGTTCCTTGAGCAATATCTAACAGACTATCGCAAGATTGCTGGCAACAAGGGCGCGGTCAAAGACTTCTACAACAAAATCACACGGCTCGTCATCATAAAATACGGCTGCGACTTACCGGTTGACAAAGACGCGGACGAGGAGCTTCCAGACCCTGACAAAGCCGCGCTTGACGAGGTGGATGAGTATGATGGAGATGAAGAGGAACAGGAGTGCCGGGACACGTTCAGGCGCGATCTGTATAAGGTGAGTATGCGCCGTATTGTCGAAGGATGGGGACTCACATACTACACAGAAAATTGCGGCATGGTACCCTGGTCAAATACGTCGCTTGCCCAGGGGAGTCAGATACCTCGAGTGCGTCCAATGACACGTTCACAGCCCTGCTCGAGGAGATCGTGCAGCCCCCGCGGCAGCAGCAAGTAATCCAGCAGTTCTCGAAGCTGCACTGGGCTGACAAGATAGCGCCCCACTACGAGTTGTTGAAGAAGAAAGGGGCGACTGCCACCGCCGCCGCCCGCGAAGAGGAGGGCGAGGACAACGAGGACGAATACCACGACGGCGAGAACGGCGAGAATGGCGAGAACAGCGACGACAGCGTCAAGGCAAGCGACAAGAACGAGGATGTCAATGGGAAGGGTTCCTCTGTGACGGGCGGCAGGGGGAAGGACGTACACTTGCGGATGCGTGCGATCCGAGAGGTGTGGGCAGCCGAAAGCGACAAGGTGAAGGTGGAAATGGCGGCCCTGGTGGAGAGCACGTACAACGCCGAGATGGAGGACTACAGGATGAAGTTCCTGGACATGCCAGAGACCGATGAGGATTGCGAATGGTCTGTATGCTCACCTGATACGCACATGCTCGGACTAACTTGATTGTGGCAGGTCGAGCGCACATGCCTATGTCTTCCTCCAGCCCATTGTCGACATGGTCGCGGCGCGCTTCAACTGCGCCGCATCCCTTTTCATTGCCAGTCCGGTGCCTTCAAAGGACGGCCATGTTGAAGTTCATTCGTGCGTGCTAATACGTCTTGGTGAATGCTGCAAACTGATTCGCACGTTCAGCGTGCACGCGGGGAAAAAGGAAGGGGCCATTGACGAACTCTGGCCGCAGTATGATCGTACAGCGTACGAGGTGGTGTCGGAGTCAATGGGTGGATTTGTGCAGGCTGCTTTCGGTGAGCAACGATGTCTTCGCCATTGTTCTGGCCATGCTGACTCGGCTCGCAGCGGCGGATATTCTTCGGATGTCCAGAAAGGGAAGACGCAACGGTGGCGGTGCTGCGCTCAACACGTCCGACTCCCTTAGCGACCGCAACGACTCTGGCACCGCACCTGAAGCCCCCAGCGATGGCTCCTGCGACACGCTCAATGCCAATGGGTCGCCCTTGCACGGACTGTCTGCCAATGCAGCCTCTGCGACGGAGCCCCTTCCCTCACCGCTCACCCCAGCGCCCTCTACCACGTCGAAGCCTGCCTCTCGAGTCGCCGAGTTCTCCCTGCGTGATGATCTATCCCTGGGTACCCTCAGCACGCAGGCTCGCCTCCCCTCCGTTGAAGCAGGCACCGTGCCAGGTACACACCGCCCGTCCCCGCTACCCGCCACTTGCAATCTGGACCCCTCAAACGCTGCTCCCATCATGCACGCGACTCGTGCGACCTCCGCGCACCTGCCGCCCGACACTATCACTTGCGATGGACCGCTACCCGTCGCACCTGCTAGCACCGTGGCTGGCTCCGTGACAGCCCCCACATCGCGCGCGACTCGCCATGCGCCCGCCCCATCCCCGCAGCCAACGACACCGCATGGCACAACCGCCAGTAGTGAGACGGTGCGCGTCGCAATGGTGTCACCCATGCAGCCAATGCCAACGCCACCCGCCAACACCATCCACGGGCCCGCGTCTAACAGCGCTGCCGCTCCTGCCTCCAATGGACGTGTTGCGCGTGCGAGGATGACGGTTCTCATCTCCACGGCCTCCCCTCCCCCTCTCTCGCATGATCCACAGTCGCCCCACGTCGCCGTGCCTCTGCAGTTGCAGGCCTCTCGAGGCTGGCCGAAGCTGTTTGATCTCGGTGTGATGGCAATGCGTGGAGCTCCCCTTGGGCCGCATTGGCAGTCTCTCGTCATGCACTTCAGCGTGTTTGAGGAGTCCCTGGGATTTGGACAAGGCGTGAGTACTTACGGTTTTCTTATCGATCCAGTATGTCGCTAAGTGATGCTTCAGGTAAAAACGGTGCTCGGCAGCAAGCATCGCCCCAATGAAGTCCAGCGGTGGATCCAGTCCGCACGGCCTTGGCATAAGGGCAAGATCGAGAACCTCGACAAGTTTGCGAAGGCGTGCGAGGATTGGTGGCGCGCGCTGCAGCCCGCTGACCGATTCGACACTGCAGGCGACTTCATGGTGCCCACGGCATCCATGGACTGGTCAAGCGTCCTCATCGCCAATAACAACGGCCTCCTCAGCGTCATGGCCGCCCTTCTCTGGTGAGGGTGGGCTGTCAAGGACGACGACAGCTACCCCCACCAGCGATGGTTGACAGTGGTTGTTGATGTTTCGACAGTTCTCCTCGTGACGTGGACCCTCCAGGTGACGCCAGACATGAATTCGGATGATTCATCCGCAGAAGGTTCGAAGAATACGGATCGCGTCGCAAAGCGCCGCGCGGAGGGCCCTCCCAAGGGAGAGAAGGCGAAGAAACAGTCTCGGTACGTCGCTATCTTTTTTCGTGCCAGGCTTCTACTCATGTTCACTCTGCTTACAGGAGATAATTGACTGCAAATTGCAGACCGTTCTTCGTGTGCGGACTCCATCCCTGCCTGTGCGCGGTGTTCCCTGCTGCCATGTATATCGTATTTTACTTTACTTATTGAATGAAATGATATTTTTGTTCTTGGCATACTTTGCGTGAACCTGAAGGATTCTGTGGAAGCTCGACTTGTGAATATGAGTTGTTCTCTGAAGTTCCACTGTGCACCATAATGCCTGGCCTGAATACTAAGATTCCTTATCCATGCAACAGTTCATTAGGATCTCTTAGACCTATAAGTTGTGCTATGAGCTCAGGATTCTCTGAATTCTGAAAATCTCGCCGGTCTCCCAGAGGCATCTTAGCGTGGGAATATGCCCTGGCACTTGCCCGCAGAAGATTGCTACCCCATTTCAACATCTCCTTCCCTACATATTGGTGTTGAGATAGCTAGGTTAAATGCCAGAGTGGGAATTAGATGTGTTCTAAGCATAAGGAGAAGTGGCCCAAGAATTCTTCAATATTTATTTGGATTTGTTCGCTATTTATTGGGCCTGAATCAAGGATTATGTACCTGTGGGAGCTACCAGAATATACCCACCATTTGTTTCGGGTTTTCAGATGTATGCCAAGCACCATGGGAAATGACGAGATTATTTTCAAGATTTATTTGGGTTTTTACGCTATTTATCAGGCGCGAATCACGAAATCTGTACCCGTGGGAACCGTCAGAATATTTTGACTATTTGTTTCGGTTTTTCCGCTATTTATCGGACCTAAATCATGGTAGGAGAACCGTGGGAATTTGGGGAACAACGTAATCGGGTGCTATGTGTACCCATGGGAACCGTCAGAATATTTTGACTATTTGTTTCGGTTTTTCCGCTATTTATCGGACCTGAATCATGGTAAGGGGAGAACCGTGGGAATTTGGGGAACAATGTAATCGGGTGCTTTTTTCAATTATATATGTTACCGGTCTGTAATAAAAATGCATTGACCGGTCACTACCGGTATTAATACTTATTGGACTACAGGGACTGGTGCAGGTTCAGGCTAGCAACTCAATCGCTGAGTTCTGAGAATGGGATAACCAAGTAGTCAATCGATTCACGCAAGCTATACTACAATAGTATATAGCAGTACATTCTGTATCTGGGACGTGCGCAGGACAGGATCAGAACAGGAGCAGTACAGGAACGTGGACGTGGACATGGGACGTGGACAGGTTCAGGATCAGAAACGTAGGCATGCGCGGGACAGCAGAACAGGTGCAGTAGTACAGTATCAGTGGCAATTACTCAGACCAGTTGTCTGAGGGATTCAATTCCTATTTACGTGGGGAAAAGTAGTTCATGTTACTCAGAAACAGCCCTCCTTTTATACCTTCCAGCCTTATTGTTCTGCTGTCCTATTATATTCTATTCTTATTGTTCTGCCATCTTATTGTCTTCCAGTTCTTATTGTCTTGTCATCTTATTGTCTCCTCAGTCATTATTGTTCTTCCTCCCCCCAATTGTCTAGCCAGCCTATTGTTTTCCTACCTCTTATTGTTGTTCTCTAACCTCATGCTTTCCTAATTGTTCTTGTAGATCCAGCCCTTCCCTGCTGCTTGGCTGTTTATAGTTTCCAGGCAAGACTTCCTAATTTGGATATTGGTGGCTATGTTCTGCCTTTTCGGGACCTTACTTGCCACCTCATTCATTCTTGCACAAATGGCAGGCTATATGACCGGTATATCACCTCTCCCTTGTCCCGTCTGTGTTCTTATGACCAATGTCACGGTAGTTCTTATGACCAATGTCACGGTAGCTTGACATTGGACGGAGTGCATGTGCAAAGCGCAGGAATAATGGGTATCATGATGTGCACTGCCTATCTCAAGCAATCAGACGAGTTCTTCTCCCCAACTCAATCTGAGTCCCAAGGATCCTTTGCTTCCACCATCTGACTAACCTCCGTGTCGACGAATATCCTCGGCTCTCTTCCCATCCTCTCCAGGCTAACTGGGTTCACCTCACCTCGATCTTGAGAGTACGAGCGATGCGTGTTGCAGCGCGTGCAAGACGACTGGGGCTCCGGGAAGCGTCTCTGTGCAATCCCTCGCGTAGGCATTCCAACCCATCGCGTGAGAAGATGGCAACGGCAGCGGTGAAAAGGGCGCGTGTAGGGATGATAGCGGCGGTGAGCGGGGTTTCAAGGACTGCGAATCCGTGATGTTCGCGCACGTCCACGTGTTGCAGCCAGAAGAACGCATGATTCGCATCTGTCCCCAGAAACTCCCTCACCCTCGCCTTCTCGTCCCTGCCATTCTCCCGCTTCCGCACGTACGACCCTTCCGCAACCTTTCCTCCAATGACCGGGCCCGTCCAGAAGAGCTGCCTGTGCTCACCGACAGCTGTTTCTATCTCCTGCTCGCTGTGGTCGTCTTCCTCATCGAGAT
The DNA here is from genome assembly GCA_019914985.1 of Auriscalpium microsporum. Taxonomy (NCBI): domain Eukaryota; kingdom Fungi; phylum Basidiomycota; class Agaricomycetes; order Russulales; family Auriscalpiaceae; genus Auriscalpium; species Auriscalpium microsporum. The sequence goes on along the minus strand of JAHLMG010000012.1, from coordinate 659,335 downwards.
CGGGGTTGCAGAACCTGATGACGGGGTCGCGCGTCTGTGTGACATATACGGCTGACGGAATCGGTGGCGAGAAGGCAACGGCTGGCGCCTCAACTGAATCAAATCGAGCGTCGACACATCGTCGCTTGTTTGAACATGATCACAACTAATCTGTTCAAATATCAATTTAATTTGAGAGATATGATACAACAGCGCTGCTGAGGTTGAGGTACACGGTGAGCTGCTGTGATGCAATACTAACGCTCTCCCTTTGAACATCTACAGAGTTCTTTTGATTGTGATTGCATCTGGAAAACCCTCCCCTCCCTACCAGCCACTTACTAGTACCTTACAGACCCAGGATATATAAAACATGGGATTGGGCCTTCAAAATTTTAGGGTGGCTAGCAGGCATATGAGGCTCTCTCGATGCAAAATATCAGCTCAAAAGGAGGCCAGGAAGGCCTGCAATAACCTATACAAAAGCCATGCTTATCTGTAGAGACTCGAGTCACGCCCCAGTCACATGTGACCAACCACGGCATCACACCTTTCCTCCCGGTCCCATCGCTCAGAGCATTGCACTGCAGCCTGGGCGCATACCAACCAATCGAGGCCAAGAATAAAACCTAATTACAACATGTACATTACTATCTCTAGCCACAGTTTGAAGGTCCTGCACCCGGGCTTGAGGACGGCAGCCTTGATGGGCCTGCTCCAGGGGACTCCGTCTCCTTCTGCTTATCGCCTCGCCCCTTCGAGCCCTCCATCCCCTCACGCCCTTCCTGGTCACCGCCCGGACACTCCGAGCCCTCCATGCCCTCCCACGCGGCCAGGTATGAGAGCATTTCGACCCAGCGAGTTGAGGCGGAGTTGTCGAATTCGTGGGCCAGCGCAGGCTCCTGGTCCCGCATCTTGGCTTCTGTACGAAAGCCATACGCGTGCCAGCGGATCAGTGCACCCGCGCAGAACTGCGTGATTGACTGCCGAGTCTCTCCTGCTTGGATAGAGACGTTGCTGTGTGTGATGAGCGCGGATGGGATGAGGATCGTCGAGCCTGCAGGGAACTCAATAACAAGCTGAAGATCCCAGAGAACCAGGTGTCCGCCACGCCTGTGGTCAAAGTTCCCGAGGGCTGTGACGGCGCACCACCCATAGGGAACGTTCTTGGCATCGCGATGCGGCACCGTCACCGCTCGAGGCCCGAAGTTGAACGTGACAGTCGGGAATACACTACTGGCTGACGGCGGCCGGAGCTCTGGCTGGCGTGCGCGGATGTCGCGGAGAACTGTGGCGTAGTGCTCGAAGCATCGGCTGTTGTATGTGGCGAATGCACCTGGGCAGGGGTGTCAGCCAACTGCGCGCCATTAGTCCGAATGCAGAGCTCTTACAGCTGCCGTGGCCCAGTATTCGCCTGATGTTCTTGCTATTGAGCAGCTCCTCTGCGACCGCGGCCTGGTCGTCGTTGTAGAATGACGCGTTTTTGGGCCTCTGAAGGCAAACGCGTCAGCGCCGCGCCTTCAAGGCAAACCTGCATGCGCACCTTCGGCCCTCCTCCCCATGAGTACCCGGCAGACAGTGCTGGGTAGCGGCCGCGGGCGTGGCGCAGCTGGTCTGGCGAAAACGGGCAGCGCGCCGCCGCCGCGCAAAGCTCAGCGCTGGCCCCGGCGGGGACGCCTGGCCATGAGGGGTCTTTGCGAGGGGGGGCCACCAGCTGCGCAAGTACTCGGCCCTTCCGGTCGAGCACTGACTTGTTTCGACTGGAGGGCATGTCAGTGGGGCAGTGGGAGGCGAACGCGTGGATGCGCACCCTCCGTCCCATCTCTTCACTTGAAACTTTAGATCCTCCACAAATGTCTCCAGCGCGACCTCTTTCCCGACGTAGGGCAGCGCCGAAGGATGTACTCCATCTCGTGCCACGAATGCTTTCTTGGCGGCTGGTAGGTCCTTGGCATCTTGGGGTGTTGACTGCGCCGGTTGCTGACGGAAGGCCTTGGCCATGCGAGGCGTCACTGGCGGCAGCCCGTACGGCGCTAGCGTGCGCCTCCCTGCTCGCCTCTCTGCCCGCGCGATGCGAGTGCGCGCATGTTGCGCCGTCTCGCCGGACTGCTGCTCTGCCGCTGCAGACCGCCTCAGCCTTCTGGTGGGCATTTCGGGCGCCGCCCTCGCAGCAGGTGCGCTGTCTTCGCAGGGCTGTGGTGGGGGCAGGGAGCGGCAGCTCTCACTCAGCGGCGGCAGCATGAGGGGGGGTGCCAGGTAGGACGCGCCTGCTTCCTCCATCGAGGCCGCTAGCGCAGCCTCAATGTCAAAGTCCGCGGCTGCGTAGCTCTTGACGGCGTTGTTGAGGAGCCTCTCCGCATATGACCCGTAGTGTCTTCGAGAGCGCAGCTGCCGTGGCGTGTCAGCGGCGCAGCGTGTTTAGGGCTTACGGCGTACCGTCTTGAAGGCAGGCGCCATGTCTGGCGGCGGCGGCGAGCTGCTGGTGAGGGCAGAGGCTCGTTGGCGGGGCTCGTTGGCGGGCGACAGCACGCGTTCGCCGCTGAACGGCGCATTTGAGCAGGTAGGCGGCGACGCAGTCCCTGTGCATGCAGGCCAGCTGTCAGCGAGAGCGCTTCAGATGCCAGGGTGCCCGCGCGACGAAGTCATACAAGGGCGCGGGCAAAGGGCCACTCACCAAGGGCTGCGGATGTGTTGAGCGAGCGGGCGGGCACAAATTTGCGGCAACAGAGCCCCTGCCCATCCGCGCGTGCGGTCAGCCAACGGTGGTTCCGAACAGAGGGAGCCCGCGCGCCAGGAGAGGCCGGGATCGACGTCGTACACGGGCGCGGGCAAAGGGCCACTCACCGAAGGCGTCAACCACGCAGGCCCGCGTCAGCACGCGTCGGACGCGTCGAGATGGGAGGAGGCAGGCTTGCAAGGGAGGAAAGGCGCTGGGCAAGGCAGTTGGCGCGTCGGGGTGCAAAGACACACGTCGAGGAGGGAGGAGGCTCGAACGAGGCGAAGTGGCCGGACTGCCACTGTGCCGCCAGCGCTGAGGCAAGCGGTGCGCGCTAGAGGCGATGGGCTTGTGCAGCGTGCGCGCGCCTCTGCCGATGGGGTGGAGGAGCAGAGCGAGCACGTCGGCGGTGGCGGTAGAGTGCTCTAATAAGAGCAGCGCCCTGTCGCAGGCGCTGGCGGCGGGATTCGCTGTCGCTGTCGCAGACTCCGCCTGCAGCCCTCGCCACAGAGCTGTCATTTGGTTGCTCTGGCCAGCCCTCCTCCCTCCAAAATGTTGCGTTGCTGCGCCAATTAATCGCCCCAGTTGCCCTTTTGTGAGCTTCGCGAACCCCGTCGGCCCGGGTACAAGTGCGTGGGGACCTGCGCTCGCGTAGCGGGCTTGTCTGCTCTCTCTCCGCTGCCCCTTTGCCCTCGCAACCACCTCCTACCATGCCCAACGCCCTTTACCACATCGTGCTTGACGTCGAGCTCGAGCTCGGCGATGTGATCGTGCGTTACCGCTCCCTCCTTCTGACACAACCTGACCGCTGTCCACAGACCATCAACATCCACGTCTCCCCCTACGGCACGATGGCGATCTCCTGGGTGCGCGCCGGGGCGGAAGATGCACTCCATCACTCCTCTGGCCCGCTCCTGGCTCCCCCAGCTCTAGCTCAGAGGCTTGCAGAGGTGGTCATCCGTGGCGCGCCCCTCATCCGCACCGTCGCCCTTGACCTCAAGGTGCCGGCTCATGTAGACAGCCCCTCGGTCCTCACCAAGCACGAGGATGTTGGCCTAGCCAGGGGACGAACGGACGAGGAGCAGTAGATGCCGGAGCTGGCATGCCCTGCGCCGTCGGTGTGTGCACTATTCCTATACTCCCCATCGCATGCTCATCGTCGCAACTACAGGGCCACCACTAGCCAATCAAAACGCCCACCTTCCCATGCTCGGGACTTCATATGTATACCTTCCTCTGCGCTACGAATCATGCCCGCCATATGTGCACCATCCCTTGCGCCCCAACTCCGTGTCCCTGTGTACCTATCTTGCGCCGTGCTATGTAGTAATGTACTCAACACCTCGCGATAGTAATTGATATTTGCTACACACACATGCCGTTGTGCGCCTCAACCTGACTGCCTTGACCCTTCGAGAGGCACCCGCCTGAAAGAGCAGAGCGAGAAAGACCACGGGCATCGTGCCCTTCATTTTATTTCAGAGCCCACGGCAGTTACACGCGCCCTCTACTCTGATCGGACGCGTCCTCCGTCTCCGCACGCATAGTTTGAATGCGCGGACGCCTGGCTGGACGCCTAGGTTGCACGCGAGGGGCTGCCTCGACGTCCGCTCCCTCTGGCGTGGCATGCGACCCCGTTCCATCGTCCAAATCCAACCCTGCATCGCCCCTCGTACGCTTGCGCTGGCAGGGAGCGGCCGGCCAATCGCGGGTGCCCTGGGTGGAAGGGCAGTCCCTAGTATCAGCCTCTCGTCAGAAGCAGCACTCGCAAATTCATCGCCGGCGTACCGTGTCTGCGTCGCCGGCAAGCGGCTCGCTGCAGAGCTCTCCTGTGAGCCACGCGCTGTGGGGCTCTCCTGACGGCTGCAGGGTGCTGGCGCGCTCATTGGCGTGCCCATGTGCGCGCCGGGCGGGTGTATGTTCGGGCCAGATGGCACCTCTGAGCGTTGGGGCGCGGGAGCGGTCTCCTGCCGCGCAGCTTCAAAAGTAACATACTGCTCTTGACCATGAGTGTAATACAGGGGCTAGGGTGCAATTTCACTTACCAGGGGCGACGGCCTGTGTGAGGAGAGTGGTGTGTACATTAGTTGAACGCGGGCGGGCCTGCTGAGGCGGATGTCAACTCTGTCGCGAAGCAGCTGTCCTCGCAGTCAGCAGATTGCCACCAGCTGCGCGACGTACCCATACCTCATGCTCGTCACCGGACGTGGCTGTAGGCTCTCCCGACATAGTCGTCAAGTGGCAGGCTTGTGAAGTGAGTCGAGAGTGAAGAGTGTACACCGTGTCGCGCAGGCGCCGTGATGTCGCGTCGCCTATCGCGTCTCTCTTCTCTCTCTTATCGCTACCACATCTGTCCACCATGCCCAACACTCTCTCGCACCTCGTTCTCGACCTCAGTGTCGCGTTTGACGACCTGATTGTGCGTACTGGCTCTTATTTCTTCAGTCCTATCTGATGCAGCCCGCGTGAAGACTGTCGACATCCTCCTCCTACCCAACGGCACGCTGGCTCTCTCGTGGCATCGGGCAGGCGCCGAAGACTCTCCGGAGCAATCCACGGGTGCAATCCCTCCACCGCCCAGCCTGGCTGAGACGCTGTCAAAGGCGCCAGCGGGAGGGCCGCCCGTTGTTCGCACCCTCAACCTGGCCGTCACAATGCCAGGCGACGCCAACCGACCCTCCCGCATCAAGTGGGACGAAGACGTCCGCCTCGTTCAAGGTGTCGAAGAGGTGCTGCGGGGCGCGAGCGCCTGAAAGAGAGGGCCCGAGCGCAGCATGGCCAGGTGTGCATATTCACCGTCTTCGCGCTGCATACACAGCTGACGACCCGCTGCGTCATCGTAGGGTTCCATCGTGTTCGCAGCGCTGTCTCGCATGTAGTCGACATACTTTGTACCTGTCCGTCGTCAATCGAGCCCTTCTATTTGCTACATTGCCGACCGGGGACGTCTCCAGCACCCACAGCGCGCTTCATTCATCATGCCTAACCCTAAATACATCTCGCGCCGTGTGCCACCCGCTCAGTCCGCGCCACGGCGTGTCCCTGTGTACGCGATCTGGGCAAGAGTCAGAGCGGTAACGGGAGCGCCAAGCTTGTGAGGGCTCACCGTCCCGCGCTTGGCGTTTTGCACCGCCGCTCGTGTACAGCTCGAGCGCACGCTTGCGTCCAGGGGTCGGGCTTGGGCTCGCAAACGGCTCGGGTCCAAAGAACTGGGTTTGCGAGCCAGGTTGCGGGCCGTCGACCGACGTCGGGCTGCTCCTCGCCGGCGACCGCCGAGGGCGATGGCCGCTTGAGCGGCGGGGCGGGGACCGTGGCACGCGTGTGACTGGGCCAAGCGGGGTGCTTGGCTCGGTGTGGGAGGAGGCAGGCGAGGCCGTACGCTGCGGCGTTGGGGTGCACGGCTCAGTGTGGGATGAGGTCCGCTGCGAGTCTAGCAGCATCTGCCCAATAACGAGTGGGTCAGCAGCAGTCTGTGGGTCGCTGGCTCGGCTCGCTGCAGCATCTGCAGCGTCCACGCGTTGTTGGCTCGGAGGAGGTGACGCAGAGTGCTTGGGAGTGTCGGCATCGTCGACGCTCTTGCCGGGCAGGCCTTGGCTGCTGCTCGGGTTGTCTTCGCCGGGCAGCGGCACAAAACGCAAACGCTGGGTGCATCAAGTCAGCGGCAGTAGGCGGGCGATGCACGGGGACGCACCGTTGCAACGCGTGCGCGATCACTGGTTGCCTGACCTGGCGTGTATTGAAGGTCCACGGCGCCAGCTCCAGACAGTGCGATGTTGACACTTCGAAGGGCGTTCGACGGCTGGCGGGGTGCAGCCATGGTCGCGGTGAACGCAGGGCAGAGGAAAGAGCAGGTCGGAAAAATGCGCGCGTGGCGCGTGGTCACTTAGCTTGTATCTTCACGGCCTCCACTGTGACCCCTACTTCCCTGCCCCCTCAAACTCTCCGCCACCGCCTCCTCCCCCATGCGCATCAACACTGCTGTGCCCAGCTGGGTGCTGGAGGCTCGAAAGAGGGCTGCAGAGAAGAAGCGTCGGGACATGATCGTCAAACAATGGTGCGCCTGCTTGCATAAAGAACGTCCGGGAAGGCTTGCTGACTGCGTCGATCAGGGGCGTTGGAATGCCCGGCTCGAACTACGTCTGGGGGAACAACGGAGTTGCCGTGTGGGACCCGGAGCGAGTGAGGTCGATAGAGGTCCTGCGCACGAGGAGGGCTAGAGGGTTTCGTGGCCCGGGCCCTTCAAGGCCGCCCCCGAGGAAGCCCAAGTGCACGGAGCCAGAAGACCCGGACGAATGGGCGATGCCTTCGATGGCGCAGGGGGGCTCTTCGATGGCGCAGGGGGGCTGGAGCGCTTGGGAAGGACAGCCCTGGGGTGACACGGGCGTGAGTTGGGGCGATGGCAGCGATAGCTCCGATTCAGATGGCTAGTGGTAGTGATGCCTATGGTCGTCGCCGTAGTTAGCTCCCCTCGAATCCTGCTCGCCTGCGTGCGTGCATTGCTCTGTGAAGTTTGGGATGAGATGGACACCCGGGGTGTTAATAGACTGTCATATATGTGTGCCTGTCTACAAAGGAGGATACATAAAAATGTCTACACTTGTCTAGGACGTTGGCAGACGTCCAGTGTCGAGGAGCTTCGTTACCAAACCGCGGAATGAGGTGCACACTTCGGTGGATGTCCTTGACTGGGACAACACTTGCATGCCTGCGCAGCCCCGCTCGATATTTCCGCGTGACGCGGTACATTTGATGATTCGCTCCGCCGCAGGCGCGAAGGGGGTGAACCACTCCACGTAGGCCAGGTGGACGGGGCCTTGGTAGCCTTGCGGGAACGCTGCTGCTCGGGCTTTTACGGGCAGGCTGAAGATGACGCGCACCTGGGCGACCTGATACCCTGCGGCAGCAGCGTTGGTGTCTCAGTTGTGCACGCAGGACATCGCGACGTACCTGACACCGTAGATGCTCCGCCTTCCCCCTGATTGATGAGCGCAGTATCAAAGCGGCCAGGGACCGCGCGCCCGCGCATATTGTGGTAGGAGGGCCGTGTGTGCACGGCATCGCGCACGGCGGGCGCATCATCGCGGTCTTGAGGGTCCCCCAGCGAGAACTTGACCGAGTTATAAGTGGCGACCGCACGGAATGTGAGATTGTAGTCGCGTGCAAGATTACCCACGTGCGCCGGCGAATATTGCGGGTGTACCTCCTTGATGATGTAGGCAGCCAGGGCCTCACGAAAGTCAACGGCGCCATAGCGGGTGGCTAGCTGCGTGAAGGACACAGACTTGAAGCTCGGGATGCGAGCGACATGGAAGCGGGGGCGGGCTGGGCGTACAACAGGTGCGGCCGCGGCATTGGCGGCCTGTTGAACCCTCCACCGGATGAAGTTGGTGTGGCGAAGGATCTGCTCCCGGCGCACCAGCCACCGCGTCATTTGGGGGTAGACGTCCTTGTGGTTCGTCGAGCGGTACGCGTCCTTTGCGTAGTCAATGTGCAAGCGCTCTGTGGCCTCCGTGTTGTAGTTGTCAGTCGTGCCAAACGCTCGGATGGACGCAACGTAGTGGAGGAGAGAGTGAAGCTTCGGTATATTGAAACCTTGACGAATGCCGAGCTCTTCAAATATAAATTTGTTCGCATGGAAGGCCTTCAGGGCTTTCTCGAGGTACTTGAGGGTGGATTCGCTGTGGGAAGGGTACTGCGCAAGGTACAGAAAGTCGAGGAGGGCGCGGACGGCGCGCACCACATGCGCAGCCGGCAGGCCTGCGAGGGGGTTGAGGTCCACAATACGGCCTAGGAGAATGCGGCTGATGTCTTTGTGCTCTTGTCCAGACACGCGAGAGAGAACGGACAGCCCGTTTTTGAAAATGCGGATGCTGTGGTTCGGCGGGAGTCGGCTACACCGCGCGTCGATCTCCTCCGCGCCGAATGCATCGGTCAGCCAGCTGAGGAGATGTTTGACGATGCCCTGGTGTAACTGGTGCAATATGTCCGGCGTGACGGCCTGGAACACATTGGAATGCGGCAGATCCTCCCAGAAGGGATGGTGGACAGGCTTGATGCCTGCATGCCGACATGCCTGAACGTACGCCTGTACCCCATCGTCCAGGGTGCCCAAGGCCGCACGTGCCCCCGCGATGCTTTGCGTGGGAGCCTGCGCATGCACACCGAGGTCTTCTGCGTCGACTTGGCACTTGGGGCACTCCCCCGACTTGACGCAGGCCACCAGAACCTGCTCGGGGTAATCGCCGATGAAAACTGCAAAGATAGGGTGGCAGCGACGCACGACGCCGTCACCGCTGGCCATCGGAATGCCTGCCAAGGCGTGCGGGTGGGTCGAAGAGGTGATTTTGCGGACGCAGGCGTGGAAAAGGTTTGCAATCGCGCGGCGGCGCGTGTCGTCCTCCTTGATGTGCGACAGTCGAGCAGAAGGGAGGTAGCCGATCAGGATCTGCGCCCGCTTGGAGGGCTGTCGGCGGACGTCCTTCGATATATTGCCAATGGTCAAGTACAGGGGATACGCAGATTTGTTACGGAACTCGGTCACTTGTGTCTTGTCCGACGACAGGATGAAGGGCACGACCGTGGCGCCTGGCGTGTGAGCCTCGAGGCGCGTCTGCATGCAAGTTAGACATGGACGGGCAATGCAACGAAGGGAGGTGGACGCACCTGCATCGAATGCCACCAGCGGCCTGTATTCATCTCACTGTAGATTGGGACCTCATGTTCGTCGTCTGCGTAATGCTCCTCTGGCGCAAACTTCATCGTAGGAAGGAACTCCGGGTTGCCGTAGAGCTCCCGGATGCACTGCATGATGTCGCGTGAGTAAAGCTCATAGCTCTCGCCATCCACGGTGATTTTGTCGCAGGTGAACTCGGCGCATGGTGGCAGCTGTGTGTCAACAATCTTGTTGATATCGCTCGTGGTCTTGAACGACAGGTCTAGCCTTTCGCGAACCTGGCGGAGTGAGAGACGGGTCAATGTCAGGGAAGACGCCAGCAGGGCAGCGTTGCGCACCTCGGCGATCTGCAAGAGCTCGGTGAATGCCGTCGACGTGGGCCCCCGCATCTTCGCCCACCGTGCAATCTCCCACTCCATCTTGTTTCTGAATGGGGCCCAGAGATTCGCAGGGTCGTGGGCGGCCAGGTCGGCTTGGTATGCGGCGTACGTCCCCGCAGCGTCTTGGCCGTCTTGAGCGAGGGGCGCCCCAGCCTGGCCACCAAAGTGAACGATCTTTGGGTCCGCGTGAGCTTCCTCGTCTGCGGCCGCCCGTTGCTGGTCTGCGAGCGCGTTGGCTTCCTCCTCGTCGAGCAGCGGGAAGTCCTCGTCGAGCTCTGGCACATCGGCAGCGTTAAGGTCTGGGGAGAACACGGCAGGGACCTCGCCGTCGGGGTTGTCGAACGCGGCCTGCATCGCCGCTTCGTCGGATGCGTACCCCAGTGACTCTCCATCCTCCTCGTCGGGTGCTGCCGCTTGCACAGCGTCTTCGTCCTCCTCGCCCCATGCCAGATTGCCCTCAGGCCATAGCGCGAGCATAGCAGCGTCCACTGCAAGAGGTGGTATGAGAACGGCTCTACAGCCGCAGAAACGTTGGGGGCGTACCAGGGTCCACGTCCATCATATGGTCTGCAGGTCCGGGCTCCTCGTCGTCCGGCGAAAGGCGGCCGCTGCTCGCAGCTTCTGAAGGCAGGGAGGAGCGCGTGGGAGAGCGCCTGGTCGACTCGCCGTCTGACTGGGAGGCTTCTGTGGTGGACGCGCCCTCCTCGGAGGAGGGCGTGCGGCGCTCCCGGGAATATTGGACGCATTGCGGGCGCGCCGTGCGTCGGAGGTGCTTCGTGAGGCCAGATGGCCAAAACAGCCTGTGGCACCCGCGACAGGCAACGCGGGGCGCAGCGGTGCTCTTTTTCTTGATCCCCGTGGGTCTGCGGCGGGGCATGGAGGCATTGGACGGGTTGAACGGTGGTGCAGGGCCTTGCAGGACACGCAGGATGAGGGGATGCGCCGCGCCCGATCAGGCACCGTCTCCACGGACCAACCTGAAAAATTCATGCCACTCAATAAAAGGAAAAAGATGGGCGGTGAGCTACTTACTGACTTACCTCCCACTCTCTCCCATCAACTCACCTAGGCCATCGTGCTCGCACCAGCATACCATGGCCACCAAGCGCCCGAAACGCTCTACCCGCACGGACGCCCACGTCACCAGCCGCTCGCCGTCACCTGACCTCACTCCGTCTCAAAAACGGGCGCGCACACTGGCTGCAAAGAAGGGCGACGCTGAGGCACGCACAGGGAGCGGCCCTCGGAAGAAAGGTTAGCGCCCATAGCTGCCATTTTGAATCATTGTGACGCTGACGAACCGCACGGGGGTCAGCCAGTGCAGGCACAGACAAAGGTGAGTAGACGCACCGGTCGCAACGCAGTTGCTCATGTCATTATACACGGCTGGCTCGCGGGCGCCAGGCGAGGAACGAAGACGTAAGGTGGCCAATGACAAGACCCCGTCGACACGCAAGAAGGCTGCGAAGGCTACGCAAGATGCGCGGGACGTCGGTGAGTAGACGCACCGCTCGCAGTACAGTCGTTCGTCTTACTATGCACAGCTGGCTCGCGCGCGCCAGGCGAGGAGGACAGACGGGCTGTGGGTGATGACGAGGCCCGCTCGGCAGGCAAGAGGTCTGGGAAGGCGAAGCAGGTTTTGCAGGAGGACAGTGAGTCGAGCATCCTGCATGCATACATGGCTGACAGCTCACTGATTGCCAAACTAGTGCACGGTGAGTGGGGCTATAGGAGCGTCGAGGATGGCGATGCCGCTGTACGCGCCGCCAGTCCTGATAGAGGAGCCGCGGGTGAGTGCTCGCCGCATAAAACGAGGGCGAAGGGGCTCACCGTCGCGCTTCATAGAGGCAGATCGCATGGACGAAGACGAGGGCGGCTACGAGTCGACAGGACCTGCACCACTGTCTCAGAAAGCCAAGGGCCACTACGGCGAGGAGAGCGACGAGGAGCAGGACAGCGAGGCCGACGAAGATGGCGCGCTGCCCGAGACTGATGAGGTGTGGGTCGAGCCCGGGAGCGATGAGGAAGTGAGCAAGGGCTCGAGACTGGACAGGAAGTTCAAGGCAGGGGTAAGTCTGTTGCTTCGTCGTCACAAGGGAGTACAGAAGCGCTGACCTTGTGACATAGGTCCCGCAATGGGAAGGCAGTGACGACGCCTCTGCGCAGCCACTCAGCACCCGCGAAAGGGAACTCGAGGCGCTCGCCGAAGCTGAGGCGCCAGAGTTCGACTTCACCAGCGCCCCCACACCCCGCAGCGCACCCTCCCGCTCGACGCACACGAAGGGACACGATCCGAAAAGGCCCAGCGGGGCGGCGCGGAAGGTACGTCGACGCCTTTTGTCGCGCCCAGAGGAGCGCTGACTGCGGAGCAGACAAAGACGAAGGCGCAGGGTCCGCTTGCGCAGGAGGCGAGGAGCCAGTCGGCATCGTCTGCTAGTGTGACGCTGGTAGAGGTGCCGACGCGACGAGCTCCGGTCGCGCGGATGCCGGGACCACGGGACGAGGTAAGCTCGCTAGTGTCTTGCCAGCGGGCCTGGTTGACGAACCTTCTATGCACGCTCGCTACAGGAGGCCGAGGGAGGGGGCACAAGAGAGGCGGAGGTGGCGAACGAGGAGGGCTGGAGGTCCAAGGTAGGCCACAGCCTGTCGTGCGTGTGCGTGATGCTGACCATTGTGGCCTCGAGGTTGCATCCCGGCGAGAAGACACGGAGCGTGGTCGCTCCCTCGGCCCAGCAGGAACAGCCTCACAGGCGCGTACCGCAGCAGCCAGGTCCTGGCCTGCGTGGACAAACTTCATGCGCGTCAGCGGGGCGCGCCTGACGTTGGGAGATCAGTCGCCCGAGGTCAGAGAGGTGATTTCTGACGCGGCGGCCGACGAAGTGCCCTACACAATCGCATTCGAGAGCGGGTATCCCGACGAAGAGCGTCGCGTGGAGCTGCTCCGCGACGGGCTCATTCGGACGGCACAGAAGCTCAACAGGACGGCCATCGTGGAGCGCCTTCGGTTGGATGAACACTACATGAAGCTGATGGTCAAAATTGTGCGTGCCCTGTTGCCACCGTCCCTTCGTCTACGTTCTGCTGACATCGTTTTATTGCCGTGGCCCTGCCCGCAATCAGCCTGAGGCGCGCGTGTCGAACTACCGAAAGAAGTTCAAGGAAGCTGCCGACGACATGGTGCAATACATGTACAACCTGGAGGAGATCCCCGAGGAAAAGTATGTCCAGCGGTTGCAGAAGATCCTGGCGCCAAAGGCGCGCTGGTACATATTCCCGGGGTCTTTTCAGGTGAGTGGTTTCTTTCCATTTGGGGCTGATGCAAGGCGGACTCACTGGGCCGATTCTCTCGCAGACCGCCAAGGTGGAGCTCATCACCGGAAGTCCGTACTGCCACCCTGCCATTATCAACATCATGCACGAGGTCTGCTTCGGCCCGCGCGCAAAGCCAAGATTTCCGCGCTCGTATTATGTCGCGATTGCCAAGAACAAGGAAAAGCCGGAGCTACCACGATCGATGGTGGCCATGGCGGCGACAGCGGTACGTATTTTGGCTGGGGGAATGGCTGTATCATCGATCGTCGGCGGATTCGTCGCTGACACGGGGCAGGTTGAGGCAGGGCTGAAGGCGTTTGCCCTCGATCCCAAGACCGCCTCGCATATCGACTTCTCCGGAGATATCTTCAGCAAGGTGTACGAGTATCATTGGGGCCGTCTGCGGCGCCTCAAGAGGAACAACGCCGACGCGTACTCTGTGTTGATGGTGCAGCTGTACGACGAGGCGTGCATGTCCTCCTCTGTTCGGTCTGTGTCTGCTGACTGTCTGGCTTCTAGGTCGAAGGGCCGCGACAACAAGAAGAGCAACCGTGACGACACGGACGACGCCGCCAGCAGCTCTGGCAGTGACTCGGACGACTTTATCGACCTCGACGCCTTCGGGAAGACTTTCGGTATTGGGCAGTAGGCCAGGCGATGGTGGTATGTGGCATGCTGTGCTCCGAGTCAGGCTCTTGCAGGTGCTCTTCAACAGGGCCCTGGTCGTGTGTGGCTGCTTGTGTCTCATTTCTGGGTCCCCTGTGTGTATCCCATGTCGCGTCTGGTGCCATAAATTGATCGTGTTGTGCTCTGATTGTGTACTGAGTGATGGCTGCATAAGCATGAGGGCCAGCTTAATATGGTCTGAAGGGGAGCTTAACAAGATCTGAGGGCGGGCTTAATATGTGCTGAGGGATGTCTGAACAGGCTCTGAGGCTGATTGACCGGCAGGGAGAACCTAGCCCTAGCGCCTGATTATGCACACAATAACGTCTTAATAAGCCCTGACTTAGTATGTATTAACCTTAAAGCATGCTTAGACCAATAAGGGCTTATAAGAGCATGTTGGGGGCTTATAAGGATGGGAGGGATTTCCAGATGTGCCCAACGCGCCAACGATGATCGATACAATGATCGGCACAACGGGTAGGACATACTCGCAAAAATAGCCACCCTTCCTCTGGGGACTAGATGTCATTGTTGTCGCCTCCTCTTGCTCCATCGTGCCATCGGGAAACGTCTTCGTTTTAGTGACAGTGATCGTCGTCATGGGCACCTTCGCGCTGTCGGCCGGCTGGGACTTGAGCGTTACAACTGCGGTTGCCTTGACTGGCTTGGTGTCTCTTACAGCCGCGGTTGCCTTGACAGGCTTGACTGGGTTAGTGTCAAGGCCGTCCACCTCAGAGACGGCAGGCAGGGCTCAACTCGGAGCTGCGTTCTCTAGTAAAATGTCAGCGCGGTACGGCTTACCAGGGACAGCACGCACCCATATCTTCAGCAATCATACTGCTTAGAGATGGCAGACCCTTTGATGTTAATGTTGATGCCTATAGCTTATTGAGCGCAAGGAAGAGAAAGGAGGTAAGAAGAAGATGCACCACCTTGCCCTGGCACTCCAAAAAGTTGCGCACGGCAATTAACAAATTGCGTTGGACAGTCTCTTCATCCCGGCAACCTTTATAGAAGACGATTGATTCCTGGAGTTTTCGAATTGCATCTTCAATGCCCAACTCTGGTAAGATATCAACACAGTACAGTGGTACTCAATTCTCAGAGGGACAACACACCCGTCTGTCCGGAAGTCATATTACTCAATGTTGAAGACCAGCTGCGGACCTGCTTGGATAGCTATATCTCATTTGACGCAAGCAAAGTGAAGACAGGATGAAGACGCACCAAATTCATTAAAGAGCGCAGGGTGTGGGACAGATCTCGGTAGAAATCTGCATCGTCTGTTGGGTGGTCCTTGTACACGTTTAAGGAATCTATGAGGTGGTTAAGTAACATTGACTTCTGCTCGATTGCTATCTTGGGGCAAAACAGACAAGCTTGTCAGCACGCTAGCCAAGGAGTGTAAACAAAGAGACATACTTGTGTTCGGAAGCCGTGTAGTTGGCGACAACACTCAACACAGCAAGATGCCTGGGTTGCACACAACACTGGGGAGTAATTTAGTGCACTATGTCCCTACAGTTGTAACAAGTGGGTGGTGTCATAGACAGGCAGGATAGTAAAGTGCAAGTATATAGTAGGGCAGTATAGTACACTATAGTACATATATCAGTACTATAGTATCCTTGGATGCACTTTAGTAGTAGTATGACCATAAGGACCATTGCATTTTTGCACTGATACAATGGGCTTTAAAAGTGTCATAAATAATTGTGTAAATGCACAGATGGAAGTGCTATGTAAGGGTAATTTACCAAAATATATATGGCTGATGGTAGAGAGCTGCGGGGCAATCACTGTCCAATGGATCCCATGGGTTTATGTACTATAGTGAATCAATAATATATTACAGAAATGCTGAGATATACACAGCTTCTCTCCTTTAAAACAAACTCTATAAATGCGGAAAATATTACAGAATGTGGCCGAGTAGGGGTCATATGTGACCTGAATTTACCAGAATATAGTGGGTCATTTCTGAGGAGTTGTGCAGTGCACATTGTATCAAATATTCATCCACTATAGTGATGTTGTACTTTTAAAAGCTTTCTTGATTTGTCATGGGATGACTGGACATTCATAAATGATGAAAAAACAGGTGAGCATACGTATCACGGAGGCCACTGCTGTCTGAATTTATCACAATATTTGAAGCCAATGGCAAGCCGCACCAATGCATATATACTTATACACTATAGTGTTATTCAGCTTGCTTCTACCCTCAAACTTTTTCAGCACTAAATAGCTTCTCAATACTTGGTAAAAGAAATCCCTTGATATTCCAGAGTACTTTCACACCATGCCCCTTCCATCCCTGAACGTTTTGTGTTCTTACATGCAGTTGGTATGTACTACCATACTTCTGATCCTTTGATACAGCCTAAATGATCCATATGCCAGTGTCCCTGTCCCATCTGCAGATACATTCAAGCATATGTACAAACTCAAATGATTATTTATGATTATTTATATTACAATAAGCTACTGTGATCCATGAAGCTTGCTTGAGCACAAGCTCATGCTCTGTAAAAGAAATATATGTATACATGCCTGATCATACACTGGATCACCCTGGGACAAGGATACCTCAGACATTACAGGCTGTATGAGAGTAGAAGTACAGCACTTTCTGTTACGATTACTCTTAATCGTTCTTTTCTCTAACCAGTCAGGCCAAAAAAATGTGCGTTTGAATCTTTACCAAAGGAAATTATATCCCACGGTCAAGTCGCATCGTCCCTCCTGTCTAATTCAGTAATTCTTAGCTAAGTAACTTCTGCTGTGTTTCAAAAGACACTCGTGTCTGTGAGTATTTTGCATTTTGCAAGCTAACCAGCAATAATATGCACGTGTTCTCAATTGTTCTCAGGTCAGCAAAAAAGATTGCATAGTTTCCATTTTCGGTAATAATTTCACACGGGTGGACTCTGCATGCACTATGACGCATCAACCGGCAGTTTCTGCTGTGTGCAGGTTGAAATGCGTCATAGTCACATGTCTACTACAATACCCAGGCTAAATATTGATATTTTTAAATAGTTGCACAGAAGGGGAATTGAACCTAGAGCCTCCCAGTTACAGAATCTAAGGGTATTAACCACTACACTACAAGGCCATTTATCCTTGCAGGCAACTTATAACCCTTATTGACCTTCTATCTTCTTTTGCCCTATAAGTCAGTTTGCTCTTTTCATTAATTTCTTTTCCCTTCTGTGTTACAATATATATATATATATTATATCTATTCCTGCTACCTATAGGTAGTGGGTCTTGCAGTGCAGTAATTGCCCATTTTTGTCACGGATGATGTGGAATCAGAGGGGTCTGAGAGTAGTCCGAGAGAGCGGCCTGGCGTTGGTGTCACCAATCGGTAACGGGACTCATTGAACGGGCACAGGTGGCGAGAGCAGGGTGGGAGTTAGAGTCTCCTGCACGAGGAGAGGAGCAGCTAAGAGCGACGGATGGATGTCATTCTTCGCTCGTACGGGATCCGAGCCCATGCCCTCATGCGGTCCTTTGGAGGATCTCGACGAAGCACGCAGGTGAGGGAGATAGACAAGAGGATTGTTATTAAGTAAGCAGATGCACAGGGTGAATAACAAGCTACAATACATGTAATACTGTCAGGTTGTGGTCAATTGTGTTGCAGAAGTAGGAGGTAAATAATCTAAGGAGAATGTCCGGCATGTCTGTGACAATTTTACTGCAATCAGAGGTGGATCTTATAACACAATAGAGCTTGCTTACACAGTGCTTACACAACCTGATCAAGACGCTGCCTGGCAAACAATAGCATCCGCCTTGATCACCTTTACTTGTTCTCGCCTACAGTGTAGCCCCCGCTTCCCTCTCGCTTTCTTTTGTTCTCGGTCATCCTTTGCTGCACGACTTGCATCCATCCGCCGAGCTGCATGTTGATGATGTTTTCTGTTCCACTATCACCATCAGTCCCCCAGAAGGTGCTGCAACTTGAACATCCATGCTCAACTGCATCCTCACATCAAACTTGGGCTGTGACGTTGATGACCAAACTCATGTTGACTTCAGTTGCTTCTGGCAGCTGCCCACAAGTCCTCAAGCAGCTCTGGGGGCTGCAGGGGGATGTAAACGACTAGTATTGAGGACATAATACGAGGAGACATACCTGCAGAGGGATGTAAACGACTAAAGAGCACTAAAGTCGTCCCCCTGCAGTATAAGGCAATATCCGGAGATTTCCGAGACCGAGGGAACTTAGCCTCGGCACTCGCAGGAGTGGATACAGAGCACCCACTTCAACACTCCTCCCTGCTCCAGACCATCTCCACATCCCTACAGCTCTAACCCCATCATTCTCCGAGTCACCTCCACCTTATCACGAGACAGAGGCTTGGTCAACGCATCTGGAGGCATCTCCGCAGTTGGAATGAACTTTGGAGTGAGCAGCCCCTTCTGCACGTTGTCCCGAAGCCAGAAGAAGCGCAAGTCCATATGCTTCATGCGACCATGATGCTCTGGGTTCTTGGACACACTGATAGCCGACTGATTATCCATGTGGATCACAGAAGGCTTATCCAGCTTGTACCCAAACTCCGAAAGCAGGTTGCGCATCCAGAGCACCTCCTTGCCTGCGTCAAACGCAGCAATGTACTCTGCCTCGGTTGTAGAGCTCGCGACAAGGGATTGAAGCTTAGAGCTCCAGGAAACCACTCCTGTCCCAATGCGCAGCATATAACCAGAGGTGGACCGCCCGCCATCGGGCTCACCAGCGTGGTCCGCATCAGAGAACGTCTCAAAGAGCTCGTTCGAGTCTGAAGGGCCGTACACCAACTTCATGTCCTTGGTCCCCTGCAGATAGCGGAACAGGTCCTGAACTGCTTTCCAGTGCTGGGGACCCGGGTTCGAGACAAACCGACAGAGGACAGAAGCAGCAAAGGCAATGTCCGGGCGAGTAGCCTGAGCAAGGAAGAGGATAGAGCCAACAGCGCTCCCATAGGGCACGCGCTGCATGTAGGCACGATCCTCCTCGCTCTTGGGCCCCATCTCTGCCGTGAGGCGAAGACCAGGCACCATAGGCGTCGTCACCGGCTTGCAGTCGCTGTGGTTATAGCGCTCGAGCAGGTCAACAACGTACTGGCGCTGGGAGAGCATGATGCGCCGCTTGGGACGATCCCGAGTGATCTGGATGCCCAGCAGGAAGTTGGTCTCCCCCAGATCGCGCAGCTTGAAGTGAAGACGAAGCTCGTCGACTAGCTGGTCGAGGATAGAGGCGCTGTTCGAGGCAAGTGTCCCGTCGTCGACAAAGACAGGCAGGATGACACGGATCTCCCCATGGGAGAACACGTAGATGCTCGCATCCGAGTAGATGCAGACAAAGCCCATCTTGTCACATAGGATGCCTGCCAGCTTGATCTTCCATGCACGAGCCGCCTGCGATGCCAAAGTGACAGATCTCGAGGAGTTGAGCTCAAGACGAGAGCCTGGAACGAAATGGGCTCTGTAGTGCCTTCCCAAAATGCTGTGTTGGAATCGTCGACGCGAGCAGTGAATAGCACCTCCCCCGAATGCGAGAACGCAAGCTGCGTGCCCTCAATCGTGATCCTGAACCCGCGTTGGACCGATAGAAAGAGGACAGAGAGTAGATTGTTTCGCAGCGCAGGGACATGAAGGACTCTAGTGAACTCGACCACCCGCTTTGGTTTCCCCCCAACCACTGGATTGAACACTACAGTCCCTGTTGAAGTGGGTGCTCTGTGTCCACTCCTGCGAGTGCCAGAGGCTAAGTTCCCACGGTCTCGGAAATCTCCGGATTTGCAGGGGAACGACTTTACTGCTCTCTAGTCATTTACATCCCCCTGCAGGTATGTCTCCTCGTCTTATGTCCCCAATAACAGTCATTTACATCCCCCTGCAGCCCTAGGAGCTGCTTGAGGACTTGTGGGCAGCTGCCAGAAGCAACTGAGATTAACAGGTTATGGGCCCTGAGCTCTAACCCACAATCTTCGACTCATATCTCGCCTCCCTCGCATTCGATCCCCACGCAAATTGGCACGGTCACAGGCACTCCTGCCCTCGTCCCACTCACCAATTTCCGTGCGAATCCATCGAGAACCGCGCTCCCAACGGCTCACACGAGTATTTTCCCCCTATTTCCAACATTAACGCACCCCGGGCGCGTTTCGCAACCGTTTCGTGCTCAAATTCGTACACGGGTCGGTCCCCAGGCCAGTCACCCGCACGCGAAGTTTGGTGGAGCTAGGGTCATTCGTTCGTCTGCAACGAGCTCGTCTTTATCGCCTCCTATCACTCACTGCTGCATCGCACCACTCAACGCCTCGTTGCTCCACAACCCCCACTCGGAACACGTCGCCACCTCGCACACATCGTCTAGGCCCTGCCTACCACCTCTGTGCCAAGTTATAGACATCCGTTCGCCGCTGTTCGGCCTCAGCGACATCATCTTCATTCCTCTCCCACTGCTGTTCGACTCATCGTCCTATTGTTCGGCTTGTTGCTCCACAACCGCTGCTCGGATCACCTCACCGCTTGACACATACATTCTACACCCTGTCCGCCACCTCCGTGCACATCCATAGCCCCGTCGTCATCGTCGTTCCCCCGCTATCGCCTATCTCATCATGAAGGACACTCCTGACATCACCAAGCTCGGGGAGGACAACTACATCACATGGGTCTCCGAGATGGCTGCCTGGTTCCGGACCAAGGGCTTCTGGCTCCTCGTCAAGGGCGAGGAGGTCATGCCCTCGTCAGATGCTGCTGAGCAACTCAAGTGGAAGGAGAAGGCCTCGAAGGCGGCCGGTTCGCTCTTCCTTGCTGTCTCTCCTGCACAGCGCACCATCTTTGGCGGAGAGGAGGACAACCCGGTCGTCATGTGGAACCGTCTCGAGGTCTTCTACGTCACCAAGCGTCCCATCGGTCGCTTCAACGCATACGATGATCTCTTCTCCATTCGCAAGGAGGAGAACGAGACGCTCTCTGCTCTCACCACTCGCATTGAGGCCGCCGCGCTGCGCTGCAAGAACCTGCGTCCCAAGGTCTTCACGATCGAGGAACTCGACGCAGAGCTTGTCTGCATGGCCATGATACGTGCACTTCCCTCCGAGTTCCAGTCATTCCGGTCTGCTCTCCTCCTCCTCGACTCTCTCGACGTCTCTTCGCTTCGCGAGGCGTTCCAGAACGAGGAGATTGGCAGCAAGCGTCGCGCGGAGGATGAGGCCAAGGCTGCTGCTGCTGCAGCTGCGCAGGTCGCGCTCGCCGCTGCCCAGGCCACTGCTGCTGGTCAAGCTGCTGCTGCTGCGAAAGCGGCACAGCAGAAGGCCTCCCGGGATGCAAAGCCGCGTATCCAGTGCACCCATTGCAAGAGGCAAGGGCATCTTGCCGACGGCTGCTACAAGCGCATCCTCAAGGAGGCTGGTCTGCTCCCAGCAACGCCGTCTGCAAACGCCGCATCTGCGTCTCCTGCTGTCGAGTCTGCTGGCGCTGCTACTAGTGCAAGTCCTGACCCCTCTAATCCCTTTGCGCCTCTCCAATCCGACGCTAACTTCGACTGGAATGCAGACACTGGGGCCACGTCTCATATGACACCCCGTCGGCACTGGCTGCGCAACTACACCCCTCTCCGCCTTCCCATTCGACTCGCCGATCACACATGCGTCTATTCTGCGGGGGTTGGGACTGTAGTGTTCAATCCAGTGGTTGGGGGGAAACCAAAGCGGGTGGTCGAGTTCACTAGAGTCCTTCATGTCCCTGCGCTGCGAAACAATCTACTCTCTGTCCTCTTTCTATCGGTCCAACGCGGGTTCAGGATCACGATTGAGGGCACGCAGCTTGCGTTCTCGCATTCGGGGGAGGTGCTATTCACTGCTCGCGTCGACGATTCCAACACAGCATTTTTGGAAGGCACTACAGAGCCCATTTCGTTCCAGGCTCTCGTCTTGAGCTCAACTCCTCGAGATCTGTCACTTTGGCATCGCAGGCGGCTCGTGCATGGAAGATCAAGCTGGCAGGCATCCTATGTGACAAGATGGGCTTTGTCTGCATCTACTCGGATGCGAGCATCTACGTGTTCTCCCATGGGGAGATTCGTGTCATCCTGCCTGTCTTTGTCGACGACGGGGCACTTGCCTCGAACAGCGCCTCTATCCTCGACCAGCTAGTCGACGAGCTTCGTCTTCACTTCAAGCTGCGCGATCTGGGGGAGACCAACTTCCTGCTGGGCATCCAGATCACTCGGGATCGTCCCAAGCGGCGCATCATGCTCTCCCAGCGCCAGTACGTTGTTGACCTGCTCGAGCGCTATAACCACAGCGACTGCAAGCCGGTGACGACGCCTATGGTGCCTGGTCTTCGCCTCACGGCAGAGATGGGGCCCAAGAGCGAGGAAGATCGTGCCTACATGCAGCGCGTGCCCTATGGGAGCGCTGTTGGCTCTATCCTCTTCCTTGCTCAGGCTACTCGCCCGGACATTGCCTTTGCTGCTTCTGTCCTCTGTCGGTTTGTCTCGAACCCGGGTCCCCAGCACTGGAAAGCAGTTCAGGACCTGTTCCGCTATCTGCAGGGGACCAAGGACATGAAGTTGGTGTACGGCCCTTCAGACTCGAACGAGCTCTTTGAGACGTTCTCTGATGCGGACCACGCTGGTGAGCCCGATGGCGGGCGGTCCACCTCTGGTTATATGCTGCGCATTGGGACAGGAGTGGTTTCCTGGAGCTCTAAGCTTCAATCCCTTGTCGCGAGCTCTACAACCGAGGCAGAGTACATTGCTGCGTTTGACGCAGGCAAGGAGGTGCTCTGGATGCGCAACCTGCTTTCGGAGTTTGGGTACAAGCTGGATAAGCCTTCTGTGATCCACATGGATAATCAGTCGGCTATCAGTGTGTCCAAGAACCCAGAGCATCATGGTCGCATGAAGCATATGGACTTGCGCTTCTTCTGGCTTCGGGACAACGTGCAGAAGGGGCTGCTCACTCCAAAGTTCATTCCAACTGCGGAGATGCCTCCAGATGCGTTGACCAAGCCTCTGTCTCGTGATAAGGTGGAGGTGACTCGGAGAATGATGGGGTTAGAGCTGTAGGGATGTGGAGATGGTCTGGAGCAGGGAGGAGTGTTGAAGTGGGTGCTCTGTATCCACTCCTGCGAGTGCCGAGGCTAAGTTCCCTCGGTCTCGGAAATCTCCGGATATTGCCTTATACTGCAGGGGGACGACTTTAGTGCTCTTTAGTCGTTTACATCCCTCTGCAGGTATGTCTCCTCGTATTATGTCCTCAATACTAGTCGTTTACATCCCCCTGCAGCCCCCAGAGCTGCTTGAGGACTTGTGGGCAGCTGCCAGAAGCAACTGAAGGCAACAATTTTCCCATGTATACAGTGCCTTACCGGTCCTCGGGTCACGACCGGTCCTCGGGTCACTGGGCTTTTTCTCCGTCCAACCATGATGTACCCTCTCGGACTTTTTACATATGGTATTGTAGTGTAATTGTGCACATCTGGTGAAAATTTGACAGCTCCTTCATGTCGGGGTGGTGCTGCAGTTCCGTATTACTGCCGGAAATAATATCACCCGGCTTTGCTTGGACAACTGCACACGCAAATTAAGATTTCTCTCTGGGATTCTTCTACATGCTACAGATAAGACCTAGTAGATACAGAGTATGCAAACTATGGTGCACATAGTGGCCCTGTACAAAGGGAAACGTGAGTCGATGGTGGCTGTATGAAGGCAACAATCTTATCTGTCACATCACACCGACTTGGTCTGGCCTTCGGCATCCCGACAACACATCATACCACCTCCAACTTTGCGTGTCAAGCCTCCAGATGGGCGGAAGAGCATTCTCAAAGACGAAGACAAAGCAGAATATATCTGAGGAGAAGGAGGAATGGCTGAAGAAGGCTGTGGATCTGTATCTCGAGGAGAAAGAGTCGGGAAGGCCGAAACCGATGGGCGTGCGCGCTGTCATTCACAAGATCGAACTGGAATACTTCCGGGAGAAGAAGAAGAACATCAGTTTGTCACGTACTACTCTTCTGGAACGCGCTAAAGGTCGTCAGAGCATCCGGGACTTCAATGCGGAGAAGTCCTGACTTTCACATGAAGAAGCAGATGCTGTTGTTGAGTACGCAATCAGCCTCGCAAATCGAGGTTTCCCTCTCAGTCACAAGCGAATCCGGGAGCATGTTGATGAGATATGCAGGGCTCGCTATGGTGACGACTTCCCCGCAGATGGTGTTGGCAAGCAGTGGACAAAACGCTTCGTCGAGAAGCACTCGAACAAGCTTCAATGATACTGGTCTTATGCTCTAGACCACTCACGCGCGCGCGCTGTCAACCCGGTAACGAAGGAGGCCTATTTTGCTATTCTCAAGGCTGCTCTCACAGGCGATGATGATGGCCCTGTCCCTCCGGAGCTGATCTACGGTATGGATGAATCTGGCATTCAGGGAGGAATTGGTACAAGGGAGGTCGTATTCGGGGCACGCGGGAAGACTGTACAGCACCAACAGAGAAGCGGGAGTCGGGAGAACGTGACTGTCATTGTTACCATTTGTGCGGATGGCACGTCACTTCCACCGGCAATTATTTTCAAGGCGGATGTATTTCAGGTCTCGTGGAAACAGGACAACCCTCTGAATGCGTCGTGAGCATCTGTTTGACTGGATAACTGCATCAGCTCACCTTGCAAAACAGGCTTGGACACTCAGTGAAAGGCTATGCGACAGGTGAGATTGGGCTTCAAT
Source organism: Auriscalpium microsporum (assembly GCA_019914985.1). Taxonomy (NCBI): domain Eukaryota; kingdom Fungi; phylum Basidiomycota; class Agaricomycetes; order Russulales; family Auriscalpiaceae; genus Auriscalpium; species Auriscalpium microsporum. Next base: position 634,866 of record JAHLMG010000012.1, on the reverse strand, counting down.
GGATCAAGTACTTTCATGCGGCAACACGGATGAAGGCGGGAGGCCGACGTCGCATCCTCCTAGTTGATGGTCACATCTCACACTATACACGGGCTTTGCTTGAGTATGCGCGCACTCACGACATCGTCATAATTTGCTATCCATCACACTCTACCCACGTCTATCAAGGCCTTGACGTTGTCATCTTCGCAACCTTGAAGAACCGCTGGAGTCGCGCGCATGACAGCTTCGAGGGAGACGGAGCAGGGGTTGTCGACAAAAGCAACTTCCTGTCAGTTTACGCAAAGGCACATACGGAGACTCTCACCGTTGCGAACATCAAAACAGCCTTCCGGAAGACTGGTGTGGTCCCCTTCAATCCTGATGTGGTCACCGATGCGATGATGGCGCCGAGCGAAGAGACATCCATGCGGGTAATCTTGCCACTTCGCGCGACAAGCCCAATTCGTGCTGTAGCGGACCTGCTTGACAAGGAGCTTGGTCTGCTGATGACGGACACGTCAGATCATCGTGGCGGCAATCATAACAGTGAAGGTGACATACCGGCATCGCCTCTGCGCACGCCATCCCCACTGCGCACACCACCTCGTACTCCGTCGCGACCGCACGCACGCGCTGCACTGGAGGCACTGGCGTCAACATCAGCATCATTTCTGGTGTCATCCACACCCATTGCATCAACGTCGGCACCTCCTACCTTTCCCCCGACTGTGATATCCCCATTCGTCCATGGCAGGCGCTATCGCGGCCTTCTCGAGCGAATCCCGTCGACGGAGAGTGAGCGTGAGCTTCACGCAGCACTGAAAGATGCCGATGCTCGTGATTTGGAGCGCAAGAAGTCCATGGTTGGCATGCAGGCAGCGGCAGTCCTGCAAGACATGTATGTGAAGCGCTCGCAGTGTCAACTGCAATCACAGGAGGAAAAGAAGAAGAAAGGGAGGAAGAAGTTGTTGGCAGACGGATTGCCAAAGCTACTCACCGGTGATGTGTTTTATACTGCTGTCACCCAGGCCGACGAAGAGCAGAAGCGCGCTGTGTTGCCTACAGTTGCTTCTGGCAGCTGTCCACAAGTCCTCAAGCAGCTCTGGGGGCTGCAGGGGGATGTAAACGACTAGTATTGAGGACATAGTACGAGGAGACATACCTGCAGGGGGATGTAAACGACTAAAGAGCAGTAAAGTCGTCCCCCTGCAGTATAAGGCAATATCCGGAGATTTCCGAGACCGTGGGAACTTAGCCTCTGGCACTCGCAGGAGTGGACACAGAGCACCCACTTCAACACTCCCCCCTGCTCCAGACCATCTCCACATCTCTACAGCTCTAACCCCATCATCCTCCGAGTCACCTCCACCTTATCACGAGACAGAGGCTTGGTCAATGCATCCGCAGGCATCTCCGCAGTTGGAATGAACTTTGGAGTGAGCAGCCCCTTCTGCACATTGTCCCGAAGCCAGAAGAAGCGCAAGTCCATATGCTTCATGCGACCATGATGCTCTGGGTTCTTGGACACACTGATAGCCGACTGATTATCCATGTGGATCACAGAAGGCTTATCCAGCTTGTACCCAAACTCCGAAAGCAGGTTGCGCATCCAGAGCACCTCCTTGCCTGCGTCAAACGCAGCAATGTACTCTGCCTCGGTTGTAGAGCTCGCGACAAGGGATTGAAGCTTAGAGCTCCAGGAAACCACTCCTGTCCCAATGCGCAGCATATAACCAGAGGTGGACCGCCCGCCATCGGGCTCGCCAGCGTGGTCCGCATCAGAGAATGTCTCAAAGAGCTCGTTCGAGTCTGAAGGGCCGTACACCAACTTCATGTCCTTGGTCCCCTGCAGATAGCGGAACAGGTGCTGAACTGCTTTCCAGTGCTGGGGACCCGGGTTCGAGACAAACCGACAGAGGACAGAAGCAGCAAAGGCCATTAATGTCCGGGCAAGTAGCCTGAGCAAGGAAGAGGATAGAGCCAACAGCGCTCCCATAGGGCACGCGCTGCATGTAGGCACGCTCCTCCTCGCTCTTGGGCCCCATCTCTGCCGTGAGGCAAAGACCAGGCACCATAGGCGTTGTCACCGGCTTGCAGTCGCTGTGGTTATAGCGCTCGAGCAGGTCAACCACATACTGGCGCTGGGAGAGCATGATGCGCCGCTTGGGACGATCCCGAGTGATCTGGATGCCCAGCAGGAAGTTGGTCTCCCCCAGATCGCGCAGCTTGAAGTGAAGACGCAGCTCGTCGACTAGCTGGTCGAGGATAGAGGCGCTGTTCGAGGCAAGTGTCCCGTTGTCGACAAAGACAGGCAGGATGACACGGACCTCCCCATGGGAGAACACGTAGATGCTCGCATCCGAGTAGATGCAGACAAAGCCCATCTTGTCACATAGGATGCCTGCCAGCTTGATCTTCCACGCACGAGCCGCCTGCTTCAGCCCATAAATGGACTTGTTCAGGAGACAGACTGTGCCAGGTGGACCGCGCTCGAAACCCTCGGGCTGCTTCATGTAAACGACCTCGTCCAAGTCGCCATTCAGGAATGCATGGGAGATGTCGATGGAGCGCAGATGGAGGTCCTCAATCGCAGCAAGCGCAATGACGACGCGAATGGCCTGGAACTTGGCAGTAGGAGCGAAGGTCTCAAAGAACTCAAAGCCAGGACGCTGACTGTAGCCCTTGGCTACAAGTCGAGCCTTGTAGCGCTCGATTGAACCGTCTGCGTTGCGCTTGATCTTGTAGACCCAGCGACAACCAATTGCAAATGCACCCTCGGGCAGCGGGACTAGAGTCCATGTCCCGTTGGCGATCTGCGCATCGTACTCCTCCTGCGACGCAGCCATCCAAAATGGCGCATCTGAGCGCTGCATGGCCTCCTTGTAGCTCATTGGCTCGCCCTGCGCAGAGAAGAAGGCGTGCTCGAGCGGCGCGTGGACAAGGTAGAGGCCTTGCGCAAAGGCAATGGAGTCAATGGCGTCCTCTGCCTCATTGATGACGTCGAGTGGATCGTCTTCCTCCCCAGAGGACTCGATGACAGGAGCAGGCTCGCGCATTTTGGCTTTGGCAGGAATAGGCGTAGCCTTCCACCACTCGCCTGGTCTGCGATGAGTCCTGGAGCTGCGACGGACAGGCTCAGCAGCTGCAGCAGGTGAGCGCGTTCGCTTGCGACCGCGTTTGCTCGGACCAGGAGCAGGCGGCGGCGAAGGCGACGGTGCAGGTGGCGAGGGCGCATGGTCCTCTGGCGATGATGAGCGCGACGGAGCGGGAGACGCAAGATCCGGCTCAGAACGTGGCGCTGAAAGTACCTCCTCTGCAGGTGCCTCTGAAGGTGCCTCTGAAGGTGCCCTATCTCCCCCCTGAGGCGGAGCTTGTAGCGGTTCAACAGAAGCTGGCTCATCTGGAAGCGAAGGAAGAGGTGCAGGAGTTGGTGGATCGAGTGCTGGGAGAGTAGACTTGGTCCCAGGGAAGCAGCGCTCGTCGAATTCTGCTCTCTCACTGATCAAGACCTTCTTCGTCGTTGGGTTGTAGAACTTCCAGCCCTTGTAACCCGTAGGATAGCCAAGGAAGATGCACTTCTGCATGTGCGACTCGAGGCTCTTGCGCTGATCCCGCTGGACATGCACATAGGCCGTACAGCCCCACACTCGAAGGTGCGAGACGTCTGGCTTCTGGCCATGCCATAGCTCGTAGGGCGTCGTCTTGGGCACAGCAGACGTAGGAGTGCGATTCCAGACGTGCACGTAAGCAGACAGCGCCTCCCCCCAGAAGGACGCTGGCAAACGCGACTCGGAAAGCATAGCAGTGACCCCCTCCTGCATAGTGCGATTTACACGCTCTGCGACTCCGTTCTGCTGAGGCTGATTGCGCACAGTGTGACGGCGCCCAATGCCATGAGCAGTGGTGAAGGAGATGAACTCGTTCGACATGTACTCCCCACCCTTATCGTCCTGCAGATCCTTGATCTTCGCATTCAAGTGGTTCTCAGCATACGCCTTGAAGTCCTTGAACGCAGCAAAGACCTGGTCTTTGGTTCGCATGAAGTAGACAGCACGGAACCGGGTGTGGTCGTCGATGAACGTGACCCAGTAGCCGGACGGTGTGCGGACAGGGAGAGGACCATGGACATCCGAGTGAATGAGATGGAGTGGAGCACGTGCTCTGTGCGTCGACGAAGGGAAGGGATTGGCGTGCATCTTGCCGGCCAAGCATGGCTCGCAGATGGGATCGGGTTGCGCGTCCGAGTCGAGCGTCGCAGATGCGGCGTTTGCAGACAGCGTTGCTGGGAGCAGACCAGCCCTCCTTGAGGATGCGCTTGTAGCAGCCGTCGGCAAGATGCCCTTGCCTCTTGCAATGCGTGCACTGGATACGCGGCTTTGCATCCCGGGAGGCCTTCTGCTGTGCCGCTTTCGCAGCAGCAGCAGCTTGGGCAGCAGCAGTGGCCTGGGCAGCGGCGAGCGCGACCTGCGCAGCTGCAGCAGCAGCAGCCTTGGCCTCATCCTCCGCGCGACGCTTGCTGCCGATCTCCTCGTTCTGGAACGCCTCGCGAAGCGAAGAGACGTCGAGAGAGTCGAGGAGGAGGAGAGCAGACCGGAATGACTGGAACTCAGAGGGAAGTGCACGTATCATGGCCATGCAGACAAGCTCTGCGTCGAGTTCCTCGATCGTGAAGACCTTGGGACGCAGGTTCTTGCAGCGCAGCGCGGCGGCCTCAATGCGAGTCACTCGGTGAGAGCGAGCGTCTCGTTCTCCTCCTTGCGAATGGAGAAGAGATCATCGTATGCGTTGAAGCGACCGATGGGACGCTTGGTGACGTGGAAGACCTCGAGACGGTTCCACATAACGACCGGGTTGTCCTCCTCTCCACCAAAGATGGTGCGCTGTGCAGGAGAGACAGCAAGGAAGAGCGAACCGGCCGCTTTCGAGGCCTTCTCCTTCTTCCACTTGAGTTGCTCAGCAGCATCCGACGAGGGCATGACCTCCTCGCCCTTGACGAGGAGCCAGAAGCCCTTGGTCCGGAACCAGGCAGCCATCTCGGAGACCCATGTGATGTAGTTGTCCTCCCCGAGCTTGGTGATGTCAGGAGTGTCCTTCATGATGAGATAGGCGATAGCGGGGGAACGACGATGACGACGGGGCTATGGATGTGCACGGAGGTGGCGGACGGGGCGTAGAATGTATGTGTCAAGCGGTGAGGTGATCCGAGGCGCGGTTGTGGAGCAACAAGCCAAACGATAGGACGATGAGTCGAACAGCAGTGGGAGAGGAATGAAGATGATGTCGCTGAGGCCGAACGGCGGCGAACGGATGCGTATAACCTGGCACGGAGGTGTTAGGCAGGGCCTAGACAATGTGTGCGAGACGGCGACGTGTTCCGATCAGGGGTTGTGGAGCAACGAGGCGTTGAGTAGTGCGATGCAGCAGTGAGTGATAGGAGGCGATAAAGACGAGCTCGTTGCAGACGAACGAATGACCCTAGCTCCACCAAACTTCGCGTGCGGGCGACTGGCCTGGGGACCGACCCGTGTACGAATTTGAGCACGAAACGGTTGCGAAACGCGCCCGGGGTGCGTTAATGTTGTAAATAGGGGGAACATACTCGTGTGAGCCGTTGGGAGCGCAGTTCTCGATGGATTCGCACGGAAATTGGTGAGTGGGACGAGGGTAGGAGTGCCTGTGACCGTGCCAATTTGCGTGGGGATCGAATGCGATCAAGCGCAACGCAGACGGTTCAATCGAGCGCTACAAGGCTCGACTTGTAGCCAAGGGCTACAGTCAGCGTCCTGGCTTTGAGTTCTTTGAGACCTTCGCTCCTACTGCCAAGTTCCAGGCCATTCGTGTCGTCATTGCGCTTGCTGCGATTGAGGACCTCCATCTACGCTCCATCGACATCTCCCATGCATTCCTGAATGGCGACTTGGACGAGGTCGTTTACATGAAGCAGCCCGAGGGTTTCGAGCGCGGTCCACCTGGCACAGTCTGTCTCCTGAACAAGTCCATTTATGGGCTGAAGCAGGCGGCTCGTGCATGGAAGATCAAGCTGGCAGGCATCCTATGTGACAAGATGGGCTTTGTCTGCATCTACTCGGATGCGAGCATCTACGTGTTCTCCCATGGGGAGGTCCGTGTCATCCTGCCTGTCTTTGTCAACGACGGGACACTTGCTTCGAACAGCGCCTCTATCCTCGACCAGCTAGTCGACGAGCTGCGTCTTCACTTCAAGCTGCGCGATCTGGGGGAGACCAACTTCCTGCTGGGCATCCAGATCACTCGGGATCGTCCCAAGCGGCGCATCATGCTCTCCCAGCGCCAGTATGTGGTTGACCTGCTCGAGCGCTATAACCACAGCGACTGCAAGCCGGTGACAACGCCTATGGTGCCTGGTCTTTGCCTCACGGCAGAGATGGGGCCCAAGAGCGAGGAGGAGCGTGCCTACATGCAGCGCGTGCCCTATGGGAGCGCTGTTGGCTCTATCCTCTTCCTTGCTCAGGCTACTTGCCCGGACATTAATGGCCTTTGCTGCTTCTGTCCTCTGTCGGTTTGTCTCGAACCCGGGTCCCCAGCACTGGAAAGCAGTTCAGCACCTGTTCCGCTATCTGCAGGGGACCAAGGACATGAAGTTGGTGTACGGCCCTTCAGACTCGAACGAGCTCTTTGAGACATTCTCTGATGCGGACCACGCTGGCGAGCCCGATGGCGGGCGGTCCACCTCTGGTTATATGCTGCGCATTGGGACAGGAGTGGTTTCCTGGAGCTCTAAGCTTCAATCCCTTGTTGCGAGCTCTACAACCGAGGCAGAGTACATTGCTGCGTTTGACGCAGGCAAGGAGGTGCTCTGGATGCGCAACCTGCTTTCGGAGTTTGGGTACAAGCTGGATAAGCCTTCTGTGATCCACATGGATAATCAGTTGGCTATCAGTGTGTTCAAGAACCCAGAGCATCATGGTCGCATGAAGCATATGGACTTGCGCTTCTTCTGGCTTCGGAACAATGGCAGAAGGGGCTGCTCACTCCAAAGTTCATTCCAACTGCGGAGATGCCTCCAGATGCGTTGACCAAGCCTCTGTCTCGTGATAAGGTGGAGGTGACTCGGAGAATGATGGGGTTAGAGCTGTAGGGATGTGGAGATGGTCTGGAGCAGGGAGGAGTGTTGAAGTGGGTGCTCTGTATCCACTCCTGCGAGTGCCGAGGCTAAGTTCCCACGGTCTCGGAAATGTCCGGATATTGCCTTTTACTGCAGGGGGACGACTTTAGTGCTCTTTAGTCGTTTACATCCCTCTGCAGGTATGTCTCCTCGTATTATGTCCTCAATAATAGTCGTTTACATTCCCCTGCAGCCCCCAGAGCTGCTTGAGGACTTGTGGGCAGCTGCCAGAAGTAACTAAAGGCAACACGGATATCAATATTTGCACAAGGACAGCACTTATTGTATAGTATCAAGACTACCAAAAGTCAAATGGGGAATCTCTTGTCCCAAATCACTTACATAATGCAATCAAATGGTCTCTAAAAGAGCTAATGAACAGACCACTTGAACAACCTGACATTCTGTGAGGTCTCATAAATAAACCATCATCAGGCTCCAAATCTAAGACTGCAATATAGGCTCTAAAAAGTGCAGATAAGTCAAAAGGACTGAAGGTTACCAAAATAAAAAATGCTCTCAAACGTAAAGTTGCAGAAGAAACAACAACTGTCGCGAACCAAAAGGAGCAGGAAAAAGCTAAACATCAGAAACTCTCCTCTGCCAGAGACAAGCATTGAATACAGATAAAAGGACTTTGCTGGGACAAGAAAACTTTGAGTTATGCATATAACAGCATATTTACCATTTTACGTAATGTATTTGCTACTGATAGTCCTACTTGGACTCAGTACATTGCAAATTGTAATGAACATCTTTAATTGTTAAATGGACTATGATCAAGTCCTGTCACAGGAAGATCTGCTGAAATTGAACGAGACTTAGTCAGGGCCAGTATCCGACATACCAATATTCAAGAATTCTTAAATAATTTTACAGATAGCACTGACATCAGAAGCATGTGTTTTGAACTTTTATAGGGTTCAATATAACAGATAAAATGGTGTCCTGCTTGTGATAATATTATTGCACAACATCGAATGCCAGGACCTCTCTGGGATCTACTTGATTCACCTGCCAAATCAACACATGACTTCTTTACTCTTGATCTTACCACTCTCTGCAATGTTAAAACAATCATCTCCCAGTAATGCAACAACCGATGATAACCAGGCTTCCTCAAAACAACAGAAAGTGAGGTCCAAGCATGACCAACTTAGGTCACTTTCATACACCAATGATCAACTCAACATGGACGTCTATGTCTCTGGCAGGTATGCTGTACATCTGTAACTGAGCTTTGCGGCCAGCTTCGCATTCGCTTTGCCGCCCCCACAATGCCCCTCCGCCTCTGCTCACAGGAAGCGATGAGAAACCAAAAAATATAGGCACATTCTCCAGCCAGACATATGCACCCTACTCACATTGGTAAAGTAATATACGAAGTGGCCTTTGCAGCACAAGAGCGTAGTAGGTCCAGCCCTGTACACCTCACCTATTGCCTGATTACTAACCCTATTGAAGCAACCATGGCATCATGGTCTATTATATTCAAAGGCAACGCATATGAAACTATTCTATCTACGATAGAATGCCATTTATCAAAACCCATTGACGAGTGCTACGCATACTGCGCACTCCTAGTGAATTCTTCCGGCATGCGCAAGTCCCGGACTGTTGATAAGCTGAGCAAGACTGTCATATGCCTGCCAATATGCTTGCGGGAAGATAGCAATGGTGCGCCCATTTAAGCTCTCTGCAAATCAAAATTGACCTTCCAGATTCCCATCAGGATTCTCTCCAAGTGATACGGAGTTGCGCGACTGGTTGTTGAAACCTATGGCTACGCAATCTAAAGCTTATAAATGGATGATCGGCTTCCTGGAGACCTTATTCTATGAGACCCTGATCAAATTGAGAGAAATCTGACAAAGTAAGCTCTCTCTCAGAGCTGCCCTTGACTTTGACAACTCACAATACTGTGAAGGTTCGAGCACACCCCTTAGGATTTGAATGTGAATAGTGACGTCATTGCTCGCCAGTGCTATCAGGCAAATAAATTTCGCAGCTACATGACGGAAGGTCAAACCTTCTGCCGCTCAAATGAAAACTGGTTAAAGTTCTATCTCAATGTCATTAAGCGTGCGAAAAAGATGAGTCTTCAACAGATCATGTCACTATGCAGGTCTCATTTCCCACAGTTCTAGGCTTCTGCAATTGCTGGAGCATTGCCAACTACAAGCCCTACATTAACCTGGCCTGGTAAGCATTACGATTCTTGAGGTACGAAGAAGAATTGTCTTTACTGGATAATTACTTGCTGGGAGTGGGCCGACGCGTAGCGCGGCAGTACGATTCCGCTCTGAGGGGGTTTCTAGTTACATAATTAAATATATACATAAATAATAGTCTGAAGATACTACTGAACACTAAAATGCAGCTGGGAGTGGCCCTGGTACCAAATTTAAGTGATGGTGGGCGATACTGTGCACTGGAAGGCATTACAATTTACATAAGTTAGGTGTGCAGCTGCAGCGGAGGCGGTTGTCACTGCAGGCAAGGTCCCATGAAATCAATGATTTCAACTCAATTACTTTGTAATTATAGGTCCATTGATGTCCCAGTAAAATAAGTAAACACATTTTGAAATACAATATCAATTATAACTCCATGTATTCTCATTAAGTTGTGCACATAAATGTTACGATTCCTGAGATACAAAGGTAATCGTCTTTATTGGACGTTTTCTATCAGTTTTGAAACGCACCTCTTCTGATTACCCGACGTGTTCTGGTGGTTACCTGTCTTCTCCCGCTCAGCTTGTTTTGGCGCGTGCCGATGCGCATCCCTTTTCTCCCAATCATTAAGTCACTCAACTGTGTCCCCTGCACTTCACCTCACATCAACCACCCCTGCGCCACTGCCACTGCCACCTGCACGCCAAGAGAAGATGTAGTAAATGAGAGGACGAGAGGCTGTGTAGATGGTGCAGGCGAGTCGGGTAAACCAGAGGTAAGTAAGTATGTCATGCTCAACTCCCTCAGCCTTCTTCACCATTGTCTGCCGCCCACGTTGACTCTTCACTCCCTCATCTGGCCCCCCTCTTCCCGAGCTGCCATGTTACCAACGCACCCACTGCATGTGTCAGCTGACACCCACCTTGCTCTGCGCGCCCACCCTGTTAATCTCAGTTGCTTCTGGCAGCTGCCCACAAGTCCTCAAGCAGCTCCTAGGGCTGCAGGGGGATGTAAACGACTAGTATTGAGGACATAAGACGAGGAGACATACCTGCAGGGGGATGTAAACGACTAAAGAGCAGTAAAGTCGTCCCCCTGCAGTATAAGGCAATATCCGGACATTTCCGAGACCGTGGGAACTTAGCCTCTGGCACTCGCAGGAGTGGACACAGAGCACCCACTTCAACACTCCCCCCTGCTCCAGACCATCTCCACATCTCTACAGCTCTAACCCCATCATCCTCCGAGTCACCTCCACCTTATCACGAGACAGAGGCTTGGTCAATGCATCCGCAGGCATCTCCGCAGTTGGAATGAACTTTGGAGTGAGCAGCCCCTTCTGCACATTGTCCCGAAGCCAGAAGAAGCGCAAGTCCATATGCTTCATGCGACCATGATGCTCTGGGTTCTTGGACACACTGATAGCCGACTGATTATCCATGTGGATCACAGAAGGCTTATCCAGCTTGTACCCAAACTCCGAAAGCAGGTTGCGCATCCAGAGCACCTCCTTGCCTGCGTCAAATGCAGCAATGTACTCTGCCTCGGTTGTAGAGCTCGCGACAAGGGATTGAAGCTTAGAGCTCCAGGAAACCACTCCTGTCCCAATGCGCAGCATATAACCAGAGGTGGACCGCCCGCCATCGGGCTCGCCAGCGTGGTCCGCATCAGAGAACGTCTCAAAGAGCTCGTTCGAGTCTGAAGGGCCGTACACCAACTTCATGTCCTTGGTCCCCTGCAGATAGCGGAACAGGTGCTGAACCGCTTTCCAGTGCTGGGGACCCGGGTTCGAGACAAACCGACAGAGGACAGAAGCAGCAAAGGCAATGTCCGGGCGAGTAGCCTGAGCAAGGAAGAGGATAGAGCCAACAGCGCTCCCATAGGGCACGCGCTGCATGTAGGCACGCTCCTCCTCGCTCTTGGGCCCCATCTCTGCTGTGAGGCGAAGACCAGGCACCATAGGCGTTGTCACCGGCTTGCAGTCGCTGTGGTTATAGCGCTCGAGCAGGTCAACCACATACTGGCGCTGGGAGAGCATGATGCGCCGCTCGGGACGATCCCGAGTGATCTGGATGCCCAGCAGGAAGTTGGTCTCCCCCAGATCGCGCAGCTTGAAGTGAAGACGCAGCTCGTCGACTAGCTGGTCGAGGATAGAGGCGCTGTTCGAGGCAAGTGTCCCGTCGTCGACAAAGACAGGCAGGATGACACGGACCTCCCCATGGGAGAACACGTAGATGCTCGCATCCGAGTAGATGCAGACAAAGCCCATCTTGTCACATAGGATGCCTGCCAGCTTGATCTTCCATGCACGAGCCGCCTGCTTCAGCCCATAAATGGACTTGTTCAGGAGACAGACTGTGCCAGGTGGACCGCGCTCGAAACCCTCGGGCTGCTTCATGTAAACGACCTCGTCCAAGTCGCCATTCAGGAATGCATGGGAGATGTCGATGGAGCGTAGATGGAGGTCCTCAATCGCAGCAAGCGCAATGACGACGCGAATGGCCTGGAACTTGGCAGTAGGAGCGAAGGTCTCAAAGAACTCAAAGCCAGGACGCTGACTGTAGCCCTTGGCAACAAGTCGAGCCTTGTAGCGCTCGATTGAGCCGTCTGCGTTGCGCTTGATCTTGTAGACCCAGCGACAACCAATTGCAAATGCACCCTCGGGCAGCGGGACTAGAGTCCATGTCCCGTTGGCGATCTGCGCATCATACTCCTCCTGCGACGCAGCCATCCAAAATGGCGCATCTGAGCGCTGCATGGCCTCCTTGTAGCTCATTGGCTCGCCCTGCGCAGAGAAGAAGGCATGCTCGAGCGGCGCGTGGACAAGGTAGAGGCCTTGCGCAAAGGCAATGGAGTCAATGGCGTCCTCTGCCTCATCGATGACGTCGAGTGGATCGTCTTCCTCCCCAGAGGACTCGATGACAGGAGCAGGCTCGCGCATTTTGGCTTTGGCAGGAATAGGCGTAGCCTTCCACCACTCGCCTGGTCTGCGATGAGTCCTGGAGCTGCGACGGACAGGCTCAGCAGCTGCAGCAGGTGAGCGCGTTCGCTTGCGACCGCGTTTGCTCGGACCAGGAGCAGGCGGCGGCGAAGGCGACGGTGCAGGTGGCGAGGGCGCATGGTCCTCTGGCGATGATGAGCGCGACGGAGCGGGAGACGCAAGATCCGGCTCAGAACGTGGCGCTGAAAGTACCTCCTCTGCAGGTGCCTCTGAAGGTGCCTCTGAAGGTGCCCTATCTCCCCCCTGAGGCGGAGCTTGCAGCGGTTCAACAGAAGCTGGCTCATCTGGAAGCGAAGGAAGAGGTGCAGGAGTTGGTGGATCGAGTGCTGGGAGAGTAGACTTGGTCCCAGGAAAGTAGCGCTCGTCGAATTCCGCTCTCTCACTGATCAAGACCTTCTTCGTCGTTGGGTTGTAGAACTTCCAGCCCTTGTAACCCGTAGGATAGCCAAGGAAGATGCACTTCTGCATGTGCGACTCGAGGCTCTTGCGCTGATCCCGCTGGACATGCACATAGGCCGTACAGCCCCACACTCGAAGGTGCGAGACGTCTGGCTTCTGGCCATGCCATAGCTCGTAGGGCGTCGTCTTGGGCACAGCAGACGTAGGAGTGCGATTCCAGACGTGCACGTAAGCAGACAGCGCCTCCCCCCAGAAGGACGCTGGCAAACGCGACTCGGAAAGCATAGCAGTGACCCCCTCCTGCATAGTGCGATTTGCACGCTCTGCGACTCCGTTCTGCTGAGGCCGATTGCGCACAGTGTGGCGGCGCCCGATGCCATGAGCAGTGGTGAAAGAGATGAACTCGTTCGACATATACTCCCCACCCTTATCGTCCTGCAGATCCTTGATCTTCGCATTCAAGTGGTTCTCAGCATACGCCTTGAAGTCCTTGAACGCAGCAAAGACCTGGTCCTTCGTTCGCATGAAGTAGACGGCACGGAACCGGGTGTGGTCGTCGATGAATGTGACCCAGTAGCGATACCCGGACGGCGTGCGGACAGGGAGAGGACCATGGACATCCGAGTGAATGAGATGGAGTGGAGCACGTGCTCTGTGCGTCGACGAAGGGAAGGGATTGGCGTGCATCTTGCCGGCCAAGCACGGCTCGCAGATGGGATCGGGTTGCGCGTCCGAGTCGAGCGTCATCCCCGACACCAGCTGGTCGCGAAGAATCCGTCGTATCGTGTCATGCGAAGCGTGGGCGAAGCGTCGATGCCAAAGTGACAGATCTCGAGGAGTTGAGCTCGAGACGAGAGCCTGGAACGAAATGGGCTCTGTAGTGCCTTCCAAAAATGCTGTGTTGGAATCGTCGACGCGAGCAGTGAATAGCACCTCCCCCGAGTGCGAGAACGCAAGCTGCGTGCCCTCAATCGTGATCCTGAACCCGCGTTGGACCGATAGAAAGAGGACAGAGAGTAGATTGTTTCGCAGCGCAGGGACATGAAGGACTCTAGTGAACTCGACCGCCCGCTTTGATCTTCCCCCAACCACTGGATTGAACACTACAGTCCCAACCCCCGCAGAATAGACGCATGTGTGATCGGCGAGTCGAATGGGAAGGCGGAGAGGGGTGTAGTTGCGCAGCCAGTGCCGATGGGGTGTCATATGAGACGTGGCCCCAGTGTCTGCATTCCAGTCGAAGTTAGCGTCGGATTGGAGAGGCGCAAAGGGATTAGAGGGGTCAGGACTTGCACTAGTAGCGGCGCCAGCAGACTCGACAGCAGGAGACGCAGATGCTGCGTTTGCAGACGGCGTTGCTGGGAGCAGACCAGCCTCCTTGAGGATGCGCTTGTAGCAGCCGTCGGCAAGATGCCCTTGCCTCTTGCAATGGGTGCACTGGATACGCGGCTTTGCATCCCGGGAGGCCTTCTGCTGTGCCGCTTTCGCAGCAGCAGCAGCTTGAGCACCAGCAGTAGCTTGGGCAGCGGCGAGCGCGACCTGCGCAGCAGCTGCAGCAGCAGCCTTGGCCTCATCCTCCGCGCAACGCTTGCTGCCAATCTCCTCGTTCTGGAACGCCTCGCGAAGCGAAGAGACGTCGAGAGAGTCGAGGAGGAGGAGAGCAGACCGGAATGACTGGAACTCGGAGGGAAGTGCACGTATCATGGCCATGCAGACAAGCTCTGCGTCGAGTTCCTCGATCGTGAAGACCTTGGGACGCAGGTTCTTGCAGCGCAGCGCGGCGGCCTCAATGCGAGTGGTGAGAGCAGAGAGCGTCTCGTTCTCCTCCTTGCGAATGGAGAAGAGATCATCGTACGCGTTGAAGCGACCGATGGGACGCTTGGTGACGTAGAAGACCTCGAGACGGTTCCACATGACGACCGGGTTGTCCTCCTCTCCGCCAAAGATGGTGCGCTGTGCAGGAGAGACAGCAAGGAAGAGCGAACCGGCCGCTTTCGAGGCCTTCTCCTTCCACTTGAGTTGCTCAGCAGCATCTGACGAGGGCATGACCTCCTCGCCCTTGACGAGGAGCCAGAAGCCCTTGGTCCGGAACCAGGCAGCCATCTCGGAGGCCCATGTGATGTAGTTGTCCTCCCCGAGCTTGGTGATGTCAGGAGTGTCCTTCATGATGAGATAGGCGATAGCGGGGGAACGACGATGACGACGGGGCTATGGATGTGCACGGAGGTGGCGGACAGTATGTGTCAAGCGGTGAGGTGATCCGAGCAGCGGTTGTGGAGCAACAAGCCGAACAATAGGACGATGAGTCGAACAGCAGTGGGAGAGGAATGAAGATGATGTCGCTGAGGCCGAACGGCGGCGAACGGATGTCTATAACTTGGCACAGAGGTGGTAGACAGGGCCTAGACGATGTGTGCGAGGTGGCGACGTGTTCCGAGTAGGGGTTGTGGAGCAACGAGGCGTTGAGTGGTGCGATGCAGCAGTGAGTGATAGGAGGCGATAAAGACGAGCTCGTTGCAGACGAACGAATGACCCTAGCTCCACCAAACTTCGCGTGCGGGTGACTGGCCTGGGGACCGACCCGTGTACGAATTTGAGCACGAAACGGTTGCGAAACGCGCCCGGGGTGCGTTAATGTTGGAAATAGGGGGAAAATACTCGTGTGAGCCGTTGGGAGCGCGGTTCTCGATGGATTCGCACGGAAATTGGTGAGTGGGACGAGGGTAGGAGTGCCTGTGACCGTGCCAATTTGCGTGGGGATCGAATGCGAGGGAGGCGAGATATGAGTCGAAGATTGTGGGTTAGAGCTCAGGGCCCATAACCTGTTAATCTCAGTTGCTTCTGGCAGCTGCCCACAAGTCCTCAAGCAGCTCCTAGGGCTGCAGGGGGATGTAAACGACTAGTATTGAGGACATAAGACGAGGAGACATACCTGCAGGGGGATGTAAACGACTAAAGAGCAGTAAAGTCGTCCCCCTGCAGTATAAGGCAATATCCGGACATTTCCGAGACCGTGGGAACTTAGCCTCTGGCACTCGCAGGAGTGGACACAGAGCACCCACTTCAACACACCCCGCCATGTCACGCCTCTTCCCCGATCAACTTTCCCATTCGTCACCTTCCCGCACGTGCCACATCACACATCACGCATCACACAACACCCTCGCTTGCTGCCTCTACACCATACCGCTATGTTACTGCGCCTTCTCCTGGCTCAATCACCCATGCTCTCCATGCGCATGGGCACTCCTCTTGACGCCCGCGCGCCACCATTTCACAGCTCGACATCTCCTTGCGCCACAAGATCCCTTGAGGTGCAGCCCACTGCCACGTCACACCTTTTCTCGCTGCACCCATCCGTGTACTGTACAAACCCCGCATGCATTTGCTTGCAGTGTGCCAAACCTGGCGCTTCTTACAAGTGCAGTACATAAATAATACAATAAAATTGTTTAAATTCTAAGAAATTTTGAATGAGTCTGTAATGGATAACAGATTACATACCAAGCCTGAGATGATTATAGCTTATATACAGATATGTTGCACAAGAAATGGTGGAGTTAGATACTTATTTATTGGAATTATAGTAGGCTATATACATAGTAGATCAATTATATGTGTACTTAATCAGGCAATATATAGTACCAAAGGAATTGTATTGTCATGCTGTGCATTGGCTCCCTTCAAGCTAGTTGATCTCTTTCAAAATGAGATCCCTACTATGTCCTCCATGAGATCAGCTGAATTCATTGAGATCTCTTTGGGAGTTGCTGATTTCATGCTGATTTAATTGTGAAGTACTAATGTAATCACCATGTGTTCATTGAGCAATTCATTATGCAATGAGAATAGGGGAGTACAGAGTAGCGTAATTGGGCGATAATTGGGCAATAATTCATTCGTGTTTTCGAGCTCGAACTTTCTCCGAAATCTGTGTAGACTCTGATCACACCCATAATTCAACATAATTCGCCGTAATTCGCGAGCTGTGCCAGCTGTCCTGCCGCACGGCTCTCGTCGGAGTTCAAACTCGGCATGTCCGGCTGTCGAGCGCAGCCACTGGCCCACACGGGTGCCACTCCGAACGAGTTGTGCTGTCCACCGACGAAAGCCTGCCTTTTGGAATGGTTTCTTCACGCAAATATATTTCTTGCAACCTAGTCTACACATTCCCCGCTTCTTGAGTCTTAGCCGTAGATGCCCCGACCTGTATGAAACTTGGTCGCAGTACAGAGGCGAGGCTTAGTCAGCTCGCGTCCGCTGCCCCGAAGCTGCGCGCAATCTGATCTCTCCACCACACAAGTCACAATGCCCGCACAGACAGATGACTTCGGACGCGTTGCACCGTGCATTCCTCGTTAACTTTGTCGCAGAGGCCGAGGCAAGACTCCTACAAGACCAATTTGACCTTGATGATCCGGAGCGGGACTCAGACGACGACTTCATGGACTCTGATTCGACAGATAACAGCACATCATCCTCCTCCTCCTCCTCCTCCTCATCCTCATCTGATGAGCCTACACCAGCAGAACAGTATGTTCATCTGCTTGGTGAGCTCTACTCGCAGCGCTATCTCAATGAATGAGGCACTATCACAAAGGACAAAGCACAGCTCCGGCTTCTGCTCGACGAGTGGAAAATCGAGCGCCCAGAGATATTCCGTTCGTACCTGCGTATCAGTCCCGACTGCTTCGATGACCTTGTCGCTGTCATACGTGATGACCCCATCTTCCACAACGACTCCAACAACGCGCAGATGCCTGTCGAAGAGCAGCTCGCTATCGCACTATATCGCTTTGGACACTACGGCAATGCTGCAAGCACCATGAAGGTTGCTCTTCATTTGGTGTTGGCTACGGGACTGTGCATCTTGCAACCACACGGGTCTTGACTGCCTGCTGCTCGGAGCAATTTCAGGCATCCTCGCTGCAGTGGGCAAGCCCCGAAGCGAAGGAGGCAGCGAAGGAATGGGTGGGAGAGACATCTTGCCTGGCATGGCGGAACGGGTGGCTCATGGTTGACGGGAGTCTGATTCCACTCTTCCAGCGACCAGGATGGTACGGCAATACATGGTTTGACCGCAAGTCAAATTATTCCATGAATGTCCAGGTGTGTAATTTCTCATCATGGTATGCACCATGTAATAACTCTTGAATAGATAATATCAACACCTGATCTGTATATTCGGGACTACGGGATTGGGCTTCCGGGCAGCCAGCATGATGCAACCGCATGGCGAGAGACACGGACGGCTCAGGAGCATGCAATGCTCTTGGATGAGGGCGAGTGGGTCTGGGCAGACACGGCGTATCCCCTTGAAGACTGGTGTCAATCTCCATATAAGAAGTAATTTCATCTTCTCTGTCAGATTGCGCTTGGTGCTAACAGAGATTCAGACCTGAGAAGGAGACTGCTGAAAATTCAACATTCAACTACAACATCTTGAAAGTGCAAATCCGCTCGGAGCACTGTATCGGGTTTCTCAAAGGACGGTGGTCATCGCTTCAAGGCTTACGTGTGCGCATCAATGACGAGACATCACTCCGGTATGCTAGCCTGTGGATCGCAGGCTGCATTCACCTTCACACGTTTGCAATGCGGCATGAAGACAGTGGTAACATCGACACTGATCAATTTTATAAAGACGGACAAGCCTATATGAAGGCACAGAAGCGAAACGAACGAGAGTGGAGGAGGCGGAGACGCGCGGAAGCTCAACATGCAGAAGAAGCACTAGATGAAGAGGATGATACGGTATTGCTGAGAGGAAAGCTGAAGAGGGTAACACTGAAGGAAAAGTTGCTGGAATACCTAGATGAATAGAATGGGGCAAAGATGATTAATCAGTTATTATGAAGGAGATCATATGTTTTATTCCAATCGAAAGGCTCGCCTTCATCCCAAACGGGGTCAGCGGGAGGTGGAAGAGGGGCAGCATCCCATGGGTGAGGAAGGGGAGCCTGCGCACGAAAAGGTGGATTAGCCTCAGCCCCCATGCGCAACCTCTCGAGCTCGAGCTGCTTCTCGAGCATGGCCAGACTGTGCGCACGCTGTTTGTCAGCCTCGATGCTTGCATGAGCCATCTTTTCCCTTTCGAGCTTCCTCGCAGCATCGCGTTTGATGCGCTCGCGCTCAGTGGCACGAGCCGTCTTCGCATTCTGACGGATCTTTGCGACCTTGATGCGACTTGCTCGATCTTGCTCCGCGATAGCCTGCACACTGTCATAGACAGTCGCCTTGCGCTTGCTCCCACGCGATGCGGAGCCGGCAGCGGAGATCGGCTTGGTCGCGGATACAGGCGTCATCGGGACCTTGACAGCCGGTTTCTCGTCTTCGCTGCTCGAGTCTGAGTCCAAGGAGTCGACATCGATGGGTGCGTTGCTGTTAGCATCATCGGCGTCGTCCTGTATTGGTGTGAGGTCGAGCGCACAGCATTCAATTCAATGATCTACATACCTCATCGTCCTCTTCGGGGTCGCTGGAACCAGACTGAGCGGCGGTGGAAGCGGATGTCGATGATGCCGTCGACTAGATAAGGGTGTCAGGGAGCAGCACATATGCCATAAACATTTGATCTACTCACCTTGCATGGCTTCTTCCCGGTCGGGAGAACGCTCACGTCGAGAGGTGTTGCGCTGTTGGCAAGCGCAACACGGCTCACGACAGGGCTGGTGGCCATAAGAAGCAACATTCGGCAGTACCATGGGAATTTGGCCTTGATCTCGTCTCCATGTGGTGCGTCAGTATAAGGCTCACCAGATGCCAGAAGAGAGCTTACCCCACGTATTTGCAATAGCACTGCCAGCAGTGATCTCGTCCTTGCGACCCGATGCAATGAGGCCCTGACCTGTTGCCGACAACTCCTTGGAATAAGTGCTGTACAAGGTCTTGAGACTATGGCATATAATGAGTACAAGACTTCAGAAAGAAAAGACGGTCGACATACCTGTTGATCCTATTTTGGACAACATCCTTGAGCAGCGGTAGATTGTCTGCATTGTACTCAAACTTTTCCGACTCCACGAAAAGGGCTTGCGCGAGGTCGGCGTGCTGGTCTGCAGTTGTCTTGCCACCGGAGGATCCACTGTCGGCCGAGTCGTCCTTCTTCTGAAACCCGAACGCGACTCGATAGCACTGCTTCTCCTCAATAAGGGTCAGCAGCTCATCTGTAATCCAGTGGTTCTTGGGAATTGACCACCTGTTGGTTTGTTAGCAAGCTGAAAGTACTCGAGAGTCAACTACGCACTTGACTATGATGCTCCGCCGCTTCTTGCCATCCTGGCCTGCAGGAACATCGGGTTTGTTCTCCTTTGGGTGGGCTTTCGGAGCCTTCTTCTTCTTCTTGTCCTTGTCGGCTTCGGCGACCAGCAAACGCGCCTCGAGCAGCTCGCGCTCGGAAGGCATGGCGGGATGTGCGTCGGCGAGCGGACAGGACGACGCGCTGCGCGCCATCGGGCCGCCGGCGGCAGTTCAAACTCAGATGCAGTTCCGACACGGCGCCGAGTCTGCCGACAATTCGGGGAAACTCCCCGAGCAACGCCCGAATTCACTCAACCCATGTCTGCTTAGCGAAAATAAGAGCGAATTATCGTCCAATTATCGCCCAATTATGCTACTCTGTACTCCCCTAATGGCAATGTAAATTAATCTGACCTTGAACTCACTGAATTTAGCATGAACACAAAGGAGAATTTATTTTGAATGAGGTCATGGCACACAAGAAGATTTCTTAACAACATATTTTGGGTCTGTAATGTCTGTAATCACACTGTATTTAAGGAGAAATTGACAATTTCATTGGACCTTGCCCGCAGTGTGTTGTGAAATCAAGAGCGATGACATCATTTCGGGCTCTAATTGTAATTTAAAACCCCGTAGTGACATCATGGTATTTCTGCCTGTGTTGTCTGGTGCAACTCAGTTGTCGCAACATCACTGTTCTGCGACTTCTGTATATGTTGCATGGCCTAGTAATCAGTGTATTTAGGCAATCATTTGTGTATATTGTATGGAGCAAATGAGAAGGGGTAAAGTCATGAGTTGATATAGCATGGGAGTGAATTTTCAAAAAAGGTGACACAGATGATCGTTGCATGGGGTCGAAAAAACACTGTATATGGATGACATAAGCAATGATTCGTAGAAAATGTAACTATCATTTTTGAAACGCACCTCTTCTGGTTACCCGGCGTGTTCCGGTGGTTACCCAACTTCTCCCGCTTGGCTAGTTTCGGCCTGCGCCGACGCGCCACCTAGGACCCGAGGGTCATCAAGCACGTGCCCAGGCCCGTGTCGGCCATCCCACACCTGCCGTCACTGGCGCCAATGTCCCCCGTGATAAGCTAAGATTATTGTCGTCGTTGGCGATGACAAGCTCAATGGTGCCCCCATCCCCTCCCATATATAGAGACATACATATACCAATTGAACCATATTTACAATGTGAATCCAATGGTACAATCCGCTAAGCGAGCGGGGCACAGGGGAAGAAGCTATGTATGAATTACTGCTGTGGCACTGCACAACAAGCTCAATGGCTCCTCCGTTCCTTCTCATATATATGGACATGTATAAATGGTCGGAATAGCATTTTAAAGGGGAATACGATGGTGCATGTCCCGTAGGAAACAGGGTATGGGGGAAAGAATGTTGTACACAGAACCAGCATCACGTGCGGGAGAACATCAGGACCAACGGCAACTCTGTTTCAAGCATGCCTTGCCCATACCGAGTCGTGCCGCTGCGCCTCCACCGGCGCCAAACGCCCACACCAGACTAGGTAGTGTTGCCAGAATATGATGCACCTTAAGCTAGATACTAGGAAAGCTCTTCTGTGCATCACAACATACTTGCCAACCACCTTCAATTCTTTTTGGGTGGGTGATTCATTACATGTTCCATGCCACTCCTCACACTTCCGCTAGCCCCCCACTCTCCTTGAAATTGTTGACCCCGGTGCCCCTAGCCCACGTCCTCCCAGCATGCTCCACTGCTTCTTCTTCGTGTGGTCATCAAGCTTTGGCAGGGCCTCTGTGCCGCCGCTGCCTCACTCCGGGCAAGCGCCCAGGGGCATGGCCTGCACCCTGCGAAGCCAATTCATGCAACACCATGCTGCAGCCACCACAGGAGGTGCTCCCTTCGGTGCACCCACCACAGGGGGTGTGCTCGCCCGCTGTAACCCCCTGACACTGGATACCATGCCCGCAAGAACTGCGCTCCCAACGGCTCACACGAGTATGTTCACCCTATTTCCAACATTAACGCACCCCGGGCGCACGTTTCGCTAATGCGTCATGCTCAAATTCGTACACGGGTTGGTCCCCAGGCCATTCACCCGCACACGAAGTTTGGTGGAGATTGGTTCAATCGTTCGTCTGCAACGAGCTCGTCTTTATCGCCTCCTATCACTCACTGCTGCATTGCACCACTCGAAGCCTCGTTGCTCCGCAACCCTTACTCGGACCCCCTCGCCGTCTCGCACACATCGTCTAGGCCCTGCCTACCACCTCTGTGCGAAGTTATATGCATCCGTTCGCCGCTGTTCGCCCTCAGCGACATCATCTTCATTCCTATCCCACTGCTGCTCGCCTGATCGTCCTATCGCTCGGCTCGTTCACACACACATTCTACGCCCCGTCCGCCGCCTCCGTGCAAATCCATAGCCCCGTCGTCATCGTCGTCCCCCCGCTATCGCCTATCTCATCATGAAGGACACTCCTGACATCGTGATGACCAAGCTCGGGGAGGACAACTACATTACATGGGTCTCTGAGACCTGGTTCCGGACCAAGGGCTTCTGGCTCCTTGTCAAGGGCGAGGAGGTCATGCCCTCGTCGGATGCTGCTGAGCAACTCAAGTGGAAGGAGAAGGCCTTGAAAGTGGCCAGCTCGCTCTTCCTCGCTGTCTCTCCTGCACAGCGCACCATCTTTGGAGGAGATGAGGACAACCCGGTCGTCATGTGGAATCGTCTCGAGGTTTTCTACGTCACCAAGCGCCTCATTGGTCACTTCAATGCCTACGACAATCTCTTCTACATTTGCAAGGAGGAGAACGAGACGCTCTCTGCTCTCACCACTCGCATCAAGGCTGCCGCGCTGCACTGCAAGAACCTGCGACCAAAGATCTTCACGATCGAGGAACTCAACACAGAGCTTGTCTGCATGGCCATGATACGTGCGCTTCCCTCCGAGTTCCAGTCAATCCGGTCTGCTCTTCTTCTCCTCGACTCTTTCGATGTCTCTTCGCTTCGCGAGGCGTTCCAGAACGAGGAGATCGGCAGCAAGCGATGTGCGGAGGATGAGGCCAAGGCTGCAGCTGCTGCAGCTGCATAGGTCGTGCTCGCTGCTGCCCAGGCCACTGCTTCTGCTCAAGCTGCTACTGCTGCAAAAGCAGCACAGCAGAAGGCCTCCCGGGATGCAAAGCCGTGTATCCAGTGCATGTATTGCAAGAAGCAAGGGCATCTTGCCGACAGCTGCTACATGCGCATCCTCAAGGAGGCTGGCCCTTCTCCGGGTGCCACGGTATGCCAAGGGGCACAATGACGCGTATGATATCAGCTCAATCGTACGCGTATTTGTACGAGGCGACGCCGTCAGCGCCCATGAGTACGTGAGATGGGAAGCGAAATGGAAAGAAATTGTCGACCCACTTGGGCACAGGCGCAATGCCCGCGCCCCTCCAGATGTCAACTGTAGCGTCCGCCACCTTGCCATGGATACCACCAGTGGGACGCGCACTGAAAGGTGCGTTGTGGTCGAGAAGAAAACGGTCTCTGTGCGCAAACACGATAAGGTGTTTATGCGCCGGCAACACGGGAACCATACGGTATGCGGCCTCTACATCTAGGCTCGCAACTGTAGACCGAGGTCTACGACACGCACAGTCATGGGCAGAAAGTGCCGGCCTTGCGCCGGCGCCGACGCGTTGAGTACGTACTGCTTTCGGATATAATCTTACTATACTCAGATACTTCTATCGTACGCTTCTCTCCTGTTCCGGATGACACGAGCCTCACATATATACGCGCACCTGCACCGTCGCCTGTAGTTCCTTTTCCCTCCCGTCTCTCATCTCAGGTGCTAGCAATCCCATACTCGATTCCTTTCACCTTGCGTCTGAACCCCGAACGCTTCAAGTGTAGTCGTCGGCCGGCGGCTTCCACCTTTTTTTTGAAACCGAATTGAGCACCATCGTCACCCTGCCGACCATTGCCCGCCGCACGCGCTCAGCAACTGGCCTCGTCATGGACTCCGCGACCAGGACGGGCCACACCGCTACTCGGTCGCTACCACCACCGACAACGGAGTGCCGACGATCCCCACATCTTCAGTTGCCCGCCAGCCCAACGTTTTCGGACCTCGCCTCGGCCACCAGACGCTGTAGCTTAATAGCTATACATACCGATGGTCGTCGGTCAATGCATTACAATGTATGACCAATAAGGTATATATTATATTGGGTACCCAACAAATGCCAAATATGTTTGATCCTGTGGCTAGCTCTGAAATATTTGGGTATTTTATTGACCAATTCCTGGAGAGCTATTCAGCATACTCCATTCTTTTGGGCTAAAACATATAAATATTGAATATGTATGTTGAGTGCAGTCTACCAATGGGTCCAAAGAATAATATGGTAAATATAGGAAGTAATGGACTAGGTCCACTCCAACTGGGCATCTACCACAGTCAGACTATGCCAAATGTACACAAAAGGGGGTCAAAATGTGGGTATCAATACTATTTCAACAGCATAAATACTAATAACATTGTGTTTGAGAAGAATTGAGGGGGGACTTAGGTCATGGAAGAAATGCTATAATTCTCAAAGTACCCAGAGCTATCCATGTACAAATTTGGTAGCTTAGGTAAAGAAGATCATAGCTGCAGGACATTTTTTAGTAGATACTCTCTTGGTTTGTGCTTCCGTCCAGCTTGCAGTCTAATGGACTGGGCTCAGAACAGTCTGTATATATGATGAACATGTAAGTCTACATCATAAATATACTGTATTGTTATCAATGGGTTTTCCCAGGGCCTACAGAAAGGATTATGTACCAGAGTGAATGATAAAAAATGAAATTGTTTGGGACCATGAGAATATTCTGACATGTGGGAGGAGATATCAGCTAGCAAACAGTGCCCCCATATATAGTCCAATCTTTCTTCATTTGTTCCTATTTTATCAAGGCTTACGGAAAGAATAATATATCAGCTATTCGCTGAAAACCCGGAGATTAGGACGCTCACAGATCGAGGCCTGCTCAACGAAGACGAGTCGTACGTGCCGCTCCGCGACGCCGACCTCTGGGCGCAGCTGTTTCGAGTGGAACCATAAAGTAACGGTGCGCTGCGCAGCTTCGGGTTCTTTCACACGACTTAACTATTTGCCAGTACTTCGAGTTCCCACATTATCAAAGCTACATGACATAAATCCATTCTCTCAGTATGATTCCTCGGGCCAGTATAAATATTTATGTTCCCCGCGGCTAGCCCGCTGCCTAGTGCTATGTCATGTATTTACTAACACGCTTGCTTGTACGAGTACCTATTCTGATGTGCCACCTTCATTGTCTCGCTCTTTTTCTGTCCGCTCCACGTTTGTTTTATGTGTTCTTGTAATTATACTTAGCCTTGTTTTTGTGGCTCGACTTGTACTATACGTGCTTGCTAGATGAGCAAAATTTACGTTGACCGTGGATCCCTCTTGTGCGCAGCCCGCACAGGTGTTTTCAGTGTTTACAGAACGAGCAGAAGAAGCGCGAGTGGCGCGAGAAGCTTGGCAGAACGAGAGAATAGGCGCTCGGGTGCATGAGTCAGTAAACATGCCTGAGAAGACCGCGCGCAGCTACACAATGTACAAACATATCGACCGCAAGGTGCGCCCGGTGGCAACAACACACCCGGTGGGAGCTAAAGTAACGCGTACTATCCCACGAGACCCGCTCGAAACGCTGCCACTACTACCAACGGCTCCACCGAACTTTGCGCCGGGCAAACGCCTGACGGCTGAGCGTTTCACAGAATTAGAATTTAATAAGGATGGCTTCCTCTGGCCAGAGGAGGAGAAACTGTTTTTGCACATACTACGCATAAATGAAGAAGCACTGGCGTTCGAAGACATGGAACGCGGCACCTTACGGGACGACTATTTCTCATCTTACGTCATTCCGACTGTGCCACACCCACCCTGGCAGGAGAAGAATATTCCTATACCTCCTGGGATCCGCGATCAAGTTATTGAAGTCCTACAAAAGAAAATTGATGCAGGAGTGTACGAACCGTGTTAGTCATCATACCGATTGAAATGGTTTTGTGTGGTGAAGAAGAATGGGAAATTGAGGATAGTGCATGATTTGCAGCCCTTGAATAAGGTGTCGATTAGGGAGACAGGCCTGCCGCCCATCCTCGACAACTTCATTGAACCATTTTCGGGGCGTAGCTGTGTTTCCGTGTTCGATCTATTTTGGGGATATGATGCCTGCAAAATGGATAGCGAAAGCCTGGACCTTACGGCGTTCCAGACGCCAGTAGGCATGCTGCGCATCACGTCCATGCCAACGGGGTACATAAACTCAGTGGCGGAATTTCAGCAGTGCATGGTTTTCATCTTGCGAGAAGAAATCCCAGACAAAGCAAACATCTTTATTGACAATGTGGCCATACGCGGACCACGCACGCAATACCTGGACAAGGAAGGAAAGCCAGAAGTGATTCCAGAAAACCCAGAAATTTGTCGGTTCATTTGGGAACATGCCCAGGATGTGCATCGCATTATACACAAAGTCAAATGTTCAGGAGCAACTTTCTCAGCCTCCAAGTTACAGGTCTGCGTACCAGAAGCCGTGATCGCTGGACAGAAATGTACACCGCAAGGACGAGTTCCTGATGATGGGAAGGTATCCAAGCTTCAGAAGTGGCCAGCGCCCCAGAACGTGAAGGAAGTACGAGGGTTCCTGGAATTGTGTGGGACAGTCCGCATTTGGATGCGAAACTACTCGCAGGAATGCCGCCCGCTCACTGAGCTAGTAAGGAAGGGAGAAGAATTTATCTAGAATGAACGACGACAAACTGCCTTTGAAAGGCTCAAAGCCCTTGTAATGTTGCCACCGGCCTTGCGACCAATTGATTATGCGTCAGATCTGCCAATTATCTTGTCAGTGGACTCAAGTCATATTGCTACGGGAATTATCCTTTCCCAACTAGACGATGAAGGATGGCGCCGACCAGCACGATACGGCTCTATACCCATGAGCAAGAGGGAGAGCAGGTACTCACAACCAACACTGGAGCTATTCGGCCTTTACAGGGCATTACGCCACTACCGTCTTTATCTGGTGGCCGTGAAGAATCTGTTCGTGGAGGTGAATGCACTGTATATCAAGGGCATGCTCAACGAACCGGATCTTCAGCCCAACGCGGCAATCAATCGATGGATCCAGGGCATTCTCATGTTTGACTTTATCTTGGTCCATGTCCCGGCGGAAAGATTTCAAGGGCCAGATGGATTGTCCCGCATGGCACATGAAGAAGGTAAATTAGTAGAGGACGACGATGATAGCTGGCTTGATGAGATAGCACTCTACACTAAAATCAGGGAGTTGCCATATTCAGTAGCATCACTGCCATCGGCAAGGGTATACGCAATTAATGCAGGCTCAACCATGGTGCCCGCAGTATCACAAGATAATTCCCTTAAAGAGATCTATGAGTTCCTCACAACTTTGCGATATCCGCCTCGCGTAGCAAGTGGATCGGTACAAACACAGAAGAGATTTGTCCAGAAGTCAACTCGCTTCTTCGTTCAAGAACGGACATTATATTGACGAAATGGGCTTTGCTCGCCGCAAGTGGTAGTCATGAATCACAGCAAGAGGATATCTATTCTGGTAGAGGCACATGAGAATCTTGGCCATTGTGGTGAGCGTGCAGTATTTGAAACCGTCAGGGAGCGTTTCTACTAGCCACATATGCATGTCAACATCCGCCACCACGTCCAGTCCTGTCATCAGTGTCAGATACGGAGCACCAAGAAAATTGCTATTCCACCCACAATCTCTACCCCAGCAACACTTTTCTCAAAGATTTATGTGGATGTGATGCTGATGCCACTATCAAACCCCATCGTCGTGGTGCCCAAGAAGGCATCTAATGCAGAAGATAAAACAGTCAGGTACCGGTACATAGTGGCAGCCCGAGACGACCTATCACGAGCCTCGGAAGGGAGAGCACTGGCCAGTAACACTTCAGAAGAGCTTGCACGGTTCTTCAGGGAACAGATTTACTGCCGCTATGGTGCAGTAGCGCAGGTGACCACCGATAATGGCCCTGAGATGTCCGGAGCATTCAAGTTACTGTTGGCACAAATGAACATTCTACAAGTCAAGATCTCAGCGTATAATTCTCGAGCTAATGGGGTCGTGGAGCAGGGGCATTTTGTTATCCGAGAAGCTATCTTGAAATCATGTGGGAAGGATCTCCTAGATTGGCCTGGGAAGGTGGCACATGCCTTTTTCACCAACCGCATCACTACGAGCCAAGTCACCGGCTTCTCCCCTTACTACCTGATCCATGGAGTGCACCCATTACTGCCGTTCGACTTAACTGAAGCCACGTTCATGATGGAAGGGTTCAAAAGGAAAATGAGTAGCACAGACCTGCTAGCATTGAGAATGCGACAACTGGAGCGACGACCAGAAGATATTGCGAAAGCGGCTGCGCGGCTAAAGAAGTATCACTTAGGAGCAAAGGCACAGTTTGAGAAGAGGTTTCACTCTCGCCTTACAACACAAACGTTCGAAGAAGGAGAAATGGTGCTGATGCGTAATAACACCGTAGAGAATAGCCAGGATAGAAAGTCACACCCTAGATACCTGGGACCATACGTGGTGGTGTGCCAAACATCCAAGGGACTTGAGGTTAATGGACCAATGCACGCATGGCAGTACAATTACTCTTAATCTTTTAGGGAGGGGGGGGGAGGGGGGGGGGGCTTGGCCATTCAATATAAAAAGTGATCCTTGTTCTGAATCACTGACAGCTTGGGCTTGGGAATTGTCTCCTATATTGCTGGGCGGTAGCTCAATGTCCTGCATATTCCAATATGCTATGCGGTAGGAGGTGAGTGTTGCAACATCGCAACACTGTGATCATTCTTCCAGGAAGAGTACTCCAGAATAATGATCAGAATGATTGGAACGCTGACCCAAACACAAAATAATCGGGATCAGAATAATGTGGTGCAGCATATGACAGCAGAAACACATATGGGCAGGCAGCAACGGCAACACCTATGGGCTCGTAGCAAGGGCACGCGGTGGCAATGAACAGGGCACAGCAAGGGCACGCGGCGATACCAACAGACCATGTAGCTGCTGTTGCAAGTCCGTGATATTGTCAGACAGCATGAAAGACTGCTGGCTGATGTTGCCGGGTCTTTGAACAAGGATACTCTGAACAGAGTAATGCAGAGGCGTCGAGGATGACACAACAGGTGATTTAGAAGATCCCGCATGGCAGGGCTGTGAGTGAGATGTAGAGGATGTGGAGGACGTGACATGAATGGCAGCCCTGACAACAGACATATGAGCCATGAAGCACATGCGCTGCATGCGGGAAGACACCGTCCATGCAACTCATACTACCAGTTGCAACTGAGTGCAACGTTGATACACCTCCTAGTACATGTGTGGCTACCGTTTGTGCATTTTTTATACACTACAACACTCGCATGACAGCTCCGACCATTGCCAGACATCCCCGACTCTATCATTCTCACCCATTCGCTTGCATGATAGCTAGCTCTGTAGCTGTTTGCCGACATTGGCCCGCACTTGCCCATTGTTCTACGACATTTGCCGAAGTCTTGACAGCCCGCACACACTCACACTCAATGTTGCAGCTTCACCTGAGCATTCCTACATGCTCACACCGTTCGCCTGAGCCAACTATGCCATTGCCGAGGTCGCATGACTTGCCCAAGCATCTAGAGCAGCCCACCAAGCCTATAACCTTCGGAGACCTCGGCCATGTGTCATGACGAGTAGCCCATTTCTCCAAAGCCCGATAGAACACCGAGTCCCAAGATAGCGACCCCTTCCGCATTGTCACAGCCATTTGCCGAAGCTCGCCTGTACTCAGCAACCACAGTCACGCATGTCCGACCTTCCAGCGACCAAGAGACACACCACATAGTCGCAGACATCGAGCTATTGCCCAGCAGCATCGGAGACGATCCCCAAGCCCGAACCATCAGCGATCCAGATCAATGACCACTTTTGATGTGTCGCTATTGTTCCCCGAGTGCCCCGGAGACTTCGCCGAGGGTAGCACAGCTTTGGTGTCTAAGCCTTTGATATTCCTCTTCTCTCATTCGCTACACTTCACCGATGCTTCGCACGGCTTTGCTGACTGCATCGCACAATTCATGTAGCTACTCCCACGCATTTCCCATGTATAAGTGTAGCTAGCAATGTCTGCATGCAATAGGAACTTCTCCCCCCAGAGACAGCACCTCAAACCTTGAGAACTATTGTCTTTCACCTTCACAACGCATTGTTTAGTTCTTTTATTGACATCGCCTTCACCTTCGCAGCGTATCGTATACGCACTTGCATATTGAAAACCTTTGTCCTATTGTCACCCATTGCCCCCAGCCGTCGCCCATTGTCCCCGACCTTCACCGTTCGTCGCCGAGTCTCGCTATGCCACCCCGAGTCTTGTAGCACCTCCCACACCCTTGCCGACTCCCCCTCTCCTTCTCCGTTGCTTGCTAAACTTCCCCGGTGACAGCTGCGACTCTCCGAGCCCTCTGGTAGACCTGGGACACGTCCCCCAACTAAAACAGTACTACTCAACGAGCAGGATTTGGTTTTGTCATCTGACCGCCTGTCCAATGAGTTTGGTCATCAACGTCACAGCCCAAGTTTGATGCGAGGATGCAGTTGAGCATGGATGTTCAAGTTGCAGCACCTTCTGGGGAACTGATGGTAATAGTGACACAGAAAACATCATCAGCAAGTCGTGCAGCAAAGGATAACCGTGAACAAAAGAAAGTGAGAGGGCAGCGGGGGCTACACTGTGGGCGAGAACAAGCAGAGGTGATCAAGGCGAATGCTATTGTTTGCCAGACAGCGTCTTGATCAGGTTGTGTAAGCAAGCTCTATTGTGTTAAGATCCACCCCTGATTGCAGTAAAATTGTCATAGACATGCCGGACATTCTCCTTAGATTATTTACCTCCTACTTCTGCGACACATTTGACCGCAACCTGACAGTATTACATGTATTGTAGCTTGTTATTCACCCCATGTATCCGCTTACTTAATAACAATCCTCTTGCCTACCTCCCTCACCTGCGTGCTTCGTCGAGATCCTCCAAAGGACCACATGAGGGAATGGGCTCGGATCCCGTACGAGCGAAGAATGACATCCATCCGTCGCTCTTAGCTGCTCCTCTCCTCATGCAGGAGACTCTAACTCCCGCCCTGCTCTCGCCGCCTGTGCCCGTTCAATGAGTCCCATCACCGATTGGTGACACCAACGCCAGGCCGCTCTCTCGGACTACTCTCAGACCCCTCTGATTTCACATCATCCGTGACAAAAATGGGCAATTACTGCACTGCAAGACCCACTACCTACAGGTAGCAGGAATGGATATAATATATATATATATATATTGTAACACAGAAGGGAAAAGAAACTGATGAAAAGAGCAAACTGACTTATAGGGCAAGAGAAGATAGAAGGTCAATAAGGATTATACATAGCCTATAGAGATAAATGGCCTTGTAGTATAGTGGTTAAAACTCTTAGATTATGTAACTAGGAGGCTGTAGGTTCAATTCCCCCTCTATGCAACTTTTTAAAAATAACAATATTTAGCCCGGGTATTGCAGTAGCCGGGACGTGTGACTATGACGTGTTTCAAATCAGCACACAGCAGAAAGTGCCGGTTGATGCGTCATAGTACCTACCCGTGGGAAAGTATTACCGAAATGGAAACTATGCAGTCTCTTTTGCTGACTCAAAAACAATTGAAAACATATGTGTATTGTTGCTGGTTAGCTTGCAAAATGCAAAATACTTGCAGACACGAGTGTCTTTTGAAGCGCAAAGATGTAGAAAGGCATTGGACAGACATTACTTAGCTAAGAATTACTGAATTAGGCAGGTGGGACAACACGACTTGACCGTGGGATATAATTTCTTTTGGTAACGATCCAAACGCACAATTTTTGGCCTGACTGGTTAGAGAAAAGAACGATTAAGAGTAATCGTAATAGGAGGTTGATAGAAGCTACACCACAGCTATACATGTATACTGCCTTGTAGCTTAATGGTTAACGCTCTTACGCTATATTATGTAAGCTGTTTGCCTGATGTAGTTGGTTCAATCCTTACTCTGTGCACATTTTTCGTAAGAAAGATATTGAGGTCGGGTATTGTAGTAGCCGGAGTAGAGAAAAATGACGTAGTAAACCGGGTCAATTGGCTGTTTGCCCTTGAAACCTACGTCATCTTTCTCCACCCTGTCCGTGGGAACTTTTTACCAAAAATGGTAACTGTGGGGCCTCTTTGTCTTATCATAGAACAATTCGAATCATATGCATATCTGCGCTAGTTAGCTTGCAAAACACAAAATACTCGCAGACACGAGTGTCTTTGAAACGGAAAGGTATGAAAAACCATTGGGCAGAAGCTACTTAGGTAAGAATTACTGAATTAGGCAGGTGGGACGACGCGACTTGACTTTGGTCCGAACTTTGGGACCTATTTCCTAAAGCGATCTTTCTGATGTGTGCGTTTTTTGCCTGACTGATGGAAGAAAAAAACGATTAAGAGTAATCGTAAAAAATAATAGGTTATCTACCACCTGTGTCCAGATCTTTTTGATCATTAGCTACCCGCTCTTTATAGGATATCATGTATCATATATATGATAGGGCTAAGTAATATATTGATACACCTTGCTCCGCGCTGCAAGCAGTAGCGTTCAGACCATTCAAGTGGTCTTCTTGACTCCTATCATGCGAACGTCCTGTGAGGGTTGTTTTGCAAGGCTAGAGCTAGAGCTCTGACTGTCGCAGTCTCACAGAATGTATGCATGGTAGGAATTGGACCATCGACCTAGTTGCATAAGGCACACACAAGGGGCGCGGTGGTGTAGTGGGCATTACCGCATCCTGGGGGGAGTTGTCGGGGTAATTCCCGCACGGCGAGGTCCCTCTGTGGGTTCGATCCCCTGTCCCCACACCCACGGAGACACATTTTAGACACTCCGTGGGACTTCTCTCACTTGGAACCGGGGCCGGGTGGTATCCGAAACCAGAAATCCCTACCCACTCTTCTCATATTCATTTCCTTGCTAATAACCTGGTTACCTGCTTTCGGTGCACACTCTCCCAGCGTTTCATACTAATTTCCTTACTTGGCGTAGCCAGGCCTGCACCGATCACAGTGCGGAGCTGGACGCAGTTCCCACACCCGGTTGGGTCCCGGGGTGACATGGCCAGGGGAGTGTAACCAGGAGAATGAGGGAGGTTAGGGTTACGCACTGCGTTGAGGCGCTGCCCGATGTCAGTCCGGGCTAGGGTTAGGAAGGGGTCTGGATTTGGCAAGTCGGTGGTGCGGGAATAGATGGTGGAGTTTATAGAAGCTGACAGGTCTCGGGGATTCCCCTCGGTGTAATCTTACGTTACACACCCCCTCCATGCTTAGTCCATCCGGCGTTAGTCATCCACATCCCTCGAGTAATGGCTTCCCAAGCGGGGGCTTACATACACACGATATGTCTCGCATGGGGCCATGTGCCCCGGGTAGACAATAAACTTGATAAAAAAAAAAAAAAAAAAAAAAAAAAAAAGGCACACACAGTCTTGTAACCTCTCTCTCATTATTCCGACCTCCACTATGCAACCTTAAGCATAGCATCTTCCACAGCATACTACTTCAGTTCTTTGAGGGACCCTCCGGTCCCACTTGGTGTACTTCGCAGGGACCCTGTGGAGCACCGCACATACCCCATGGGCTCAGGGGTGCTCAGCCATTGCAGGCAGCTGGGACACGCATGCAACGCATGAGACGCCGCAAGGTCCTCATGGGAGCTGCCAGGATTGCAGCAAGGGCTCAGCAGCACCGTAGACGTCGCCACTGTCTGCACCCTGTACAGCTGACAGCGCAACTGGACCTGGCGGGATCCTGCCTGTACTGCGCAGCCTATCTGCAGTGAGGGTGCCCACCAGGACTGGGCAGACATGCAAGCTCCAGCCGCTCCAGCAATTGCTAGACAGCCTGAGCCCATAGGGTGCATGCGGGACTTTGCAAGGTCCCTGTGGAGTACTGTAGCATTTCGATTGTAGGCTCGCGGGGGTCCCTGTGTGACACAAAAATCTCGTAGGCTTGTTTGACCCATCAGGCTCGCAGGCCAGCGTGATCCGTGACACAAATAAGATAAGCTTGTTTTCGGGGACTTAGCTGGCTGAATATTAATGATGACCAACATATTGATAATCTACTATGTGGAATTGCTTCCGTTGGTCCGTGCACCTGTATGACTTCCCCGTTGATTCAATGTCAGAGAGTTCTCCGTCGATTCTCTTCTGCTATGCACGACCTCACCCACATATCCTACAAGCACCTACCCCCGGAACTCATTGGCACCTTCTTTCCACCCCTCTCCTTGTCGGTCTCGAGACTTCTGACTTTTGACCTAGCTCCGTTCTCGGTTGCGTCAGATTTGGACAGTGTTCCAACTCTTTCGAGAGACACACCAAACACGGCCCTGACTGACGTGGTCCTTCGCAAAATCCAGCCACCAACCGCCGCTGTCGTCCACGACTTTCTGAAATGTCGACCGGTCAAGATTGCGGCATCTGTCAAAATCGACGTGTACCTACTGCCCATCCATGTTGTGGAAGTGTGGGCCTCCTTGATGCTTATCCATCAGGTTCGGGACTACTGGGCCAGTGCATTGCGGTGGATGAATGTCCGGGCGCGGAAGTCGACGGGTCACAGAGACCTGTGTGAGAGAATCCAGCGTAAGCTGTGGGTGGCAGCTTGGGGAGACGCCGCTCAGGGCTTTGATGGTGCTGATCCACTGACATCCCTTGCAGTCTATGCGTCAGACGCGTGGCTCTCGGATGTGCACCTAGCTCAAATGAGTACAGCAATTTCAAATCAGCTGTACCGCGACGGGAGATATAGCGATGTCATCGTCATCAGGCCCCTTGCGTCTATGACCATCATAGACAGCCACCTCCATGACATCTCTCACCCTTGGGTCATACAACTGGGGAAGGACTTACGAGACGAACGGATGCAGCTCATCTTGGGGACGGCGCTCATCAACGGCAACCATTGGGTTGCGTATGCAATCGATACGCAACGTCAGGCGATTTTGACTGGTGATTCGCTATCGACGGACTCACCCACATCCGTCGTGCACGGTCTCCTTAGCTGGGCCAAGAGAAGCACCGGACTTGACTACAAAACTGACCGTTTACCGTGCGGTATCCAAGCGGACGGCTACTCCTGTGGAATGTTTGCAGTCAACGCTCTCGAACACTGCATTAGTCCAATGCAGTGCCCATTGCTCAACACTGCATCGTCAATAACATTGGCCAGGCTTCGGATGATGGCCAATGCGTTAGACATTCACTTAGCGGCAGTATGTCAGTTCATGGTACCTGTTGCATAAGACCTGACAGATCGTACCCAGGCGTCAGCTGATGCGATAGACAGCAGCCAAAATCGCAGCGTGCCTCTAGCCGGTGCTGTAAATGAGGATGGAGAGGTCCTTCTAATTGCAAACCCCAGTGCGCCGCCTACGCCGGACCCCAAGAACGACACACACCTATCAGAAGACGACGGCATCTCCATTTGGTCGTCAGAATCAAATTGCATCAGGGAATCCACCCGCCGCTCATTTTTGGCTCACAGCTGCTTAAATAGGCAGGAGGCGCATTGCGCCTTGTCTCCCGGCCCCGGCCTACAGTACAAGACCGAGTCTGCAGCTGTATGCGCGATTATACGGCGTGTAATACATTATATGATATATGGTACATCTTTCTGACCTACTAGCATCAATATATGATACAGAAGAGGCGAATTGGCAGTAAATGACAAGTACGACTCGGATAAGTCGCTCGCGAAGTCATGACACCGTGGCTGTGCTGCCAGTGAGCACTAGATTATCGCGCGTACTCTGCTCACACCTTCCCCCACCCACCGTCCCCGGACCCCGCTACCATGCCTCCTAACACCGTCCAAATTTCTCTGCCTCATCCTGGCAGAGTCGAGTTCTTCTATGCGCCAGAGACCGACCCCCGAACGGGACGCCCGAGTCCTCTGGTACGTTCAATCGTCCTCATGCCCCTTGACTTCTCACTCAGTCCTGACTGGCAGCATGTCAGGGTTACTCGGGGTGAGATTCAGTCAATACCACCTACATCGACCGCGCAAGACGCTGCCCGCAACCGGCCGGACGCGCTGCAGTTCGAGGGCACAGGAAGTGCGCCGCCTGTCGAGGACACCTTGGAGGAAGGAGGGATAGGCGACGAAGGGTCGGTTTCGTGCGTCTGCTACTACAAGCTACGTTGACGAATCCTTCGCTAACACATGCCTGGTGCTCATTACAGGGACACCGTTGCACCTGAAATGATGCGGCACTTTCAGGTAAACGGTGTCGCTCCGAAGATCAAGCCATCCTCGCACCCGCAGGTTCCCACCGCGGTGAAGACGCTATCCCCAAGCGCGGCTGCAGCAGGCGATGCATCCTCACCGGGCCCAGCTCCGAGTCTCTCAAGCCAATCATACACCGAGCCCGACTCGGACGCCATCGACCCTATGATGTTCGTCTCAAGTCCACTGGAAGCAGACACCGCTCGGTACGTTCGATATACTTCATCGCAGACCCTGTCCACTGATGTGTGCCACGTCCTACCCATTGGCACATACCACGGACTCTAAATCGCGGGCTCTAGGTCGCCCCGGGCCTCTCCTCGTCTCGCTCGCGCCCACTCTGGCACACCAGACACTCCGTGTCACAGCTCTGCCGCCTCTCACTATCACCCCCTACCAACAACGAGCCTCACAAGCCCGTGCGGCGCCGCACACGCGCCCGGGGTAAGCACCGTGACGCGCTTGGATGGCAAGGATCATGTAAGGTGCGTTTGCCAGTGAGTTGGAACAATTGTTCCTGTACTGAGTACCGTTCCCCGTAGTTCTACTCACCCTACATCTCCACCCACCACACCCTCCAGCACGACACTCCGCGGCCCCTCTACTCCAGGGCCCTCACGCGAAGTGCGCCTGCCCGCAACACCGAGGACGTTAGTACCCACAACGCCGGTCAAACGGCCTCGCAGCGACTCCCTTCAAGACGGCGAGGGCATGCGTGCGCGAGCCGTACGCATGCGAGATTATTCTCCATGCCCATAGCCTCTAGCGTCTTGGTGTACAGCTGGTAGCTTATTCAATTAGATACACATTCCGCATCGTGCTCTACATTCAAATATATATACTCTTCTGCGCGCCACCACATACTAGCAGCCTATAGTACCCTATGAAAACAATTGAACTCATTCTTTACCTCCCCAAACCTCCGACTCGGAGTCCGCAGTAGGGTCTTCAGCTTTGAGAAATGAATGGGTTGCAACGCGCTCACAGTGACAACGGTGGGAAGATCAGAGCGCTATTCATGGCAGAGAAGCCCGTCTCAAGTTCGCCGCTTTCTCCAAAGTCCCCGTTCCCCTCTCCCCACCACTTGTTGCTCATAGGGTAGGAAAAAAGCGGTGAGTACATCGACCAGGCCGCAGCGTGTACGGCGTCGGACCCGGTACCTCTCGCTTGCGGTCTGGACCTACGTCTTGACCTCCACGCTGACATCCTTTGCACCAGGGTTGCAGAAAACAAATGGAATACGTACCTAGACTGGTATGTTCCCATATCCCCTCCATCCTTGACTAACCAGACTGCCCACAGCTCCGGTCTAAAAAGGAGTACTCGCCATACGGGTCTGTCACACGTTGCAAGGACTTCGACCTTGCTTCCGCCATCACGATTGCGATCCAGCTCGAGGACGCCCTGTTCGAAAAAGACGTGGCACGGCGCGAAGCCGAAGAAGATGATATTGGTGAGCTGCCCTCGGACACGGACTGGGACACCGAAGACGAGGCCGACTACACTGCCGCCGGGAGCCCCCCCGCAGGGCCGGTCCTACTGGATGCAGAAGACGTGCCAAGCGCGTTTTCGAGCGACCAATACATGTCAAACCCTCTGTACGTGGTTCTTCTGTTTTTTTAGACGTGTTCTTACGCGTTTGCATGCCTCAGGATGCATGGCACGTCCGCCGAGCCGGTTACAGCCGCCGCATGCCAGGATCATGCACCCCTTTCCTCTCACGCTTCAATGCACACCCCTTCGGCGCCCATTCCTGCCCGCGCAGCCCGCCGCAGCGGCACGCATCGTCAGCACCCGCCGTCGAAGGAGCTCCCCAACAGCTGTGAGCCCAACCGCAAAGGCCGCCTGGCGCGCGTCATATCCCGCCTGCACACTGTAGGCTCTGCTTCGAAACGCCGACGTACACCATCACCCAGCGACGATGAGCGTGCTCAACGAACTCGGCAGCGAACGAGACGCAACAACAAGCGTGCAAAAGAGCGCGACGCGTCCGGGCAGCCCCTTCCTATCCCGACGGTGAAGATGCAGGCCAAACACGCGCATCCTATTCCCTTGGCGGCGCAACAAGATGTTTCCCGCATACCTATATCCGAAAGTGGATTTATTGGCAGCCCAGGCTTGGACCCCACCGCTGCGTGTTACCTCGGAAAGGCCGTTCCGCTGCGCACCCTTCTTGAAGACCTCCGGTTTCAGCTCGTTCCATGGGATGGAAGGTGCATACCCAGCCAGTTATAACTCCAATTCCTGCTGCCTCTGACGTCCCATACGCAGCACGTCGCACGCCATACTGGACTCCAAACAGCGAGTCATAGTCCCCATGCCTGGGCGCCCTGACGGCGACACGACTTGGGAGAGCGTGGAGCGTTCGTCCGACAAGGAGCTTGAAGACGTTCTCAAGACCTGTAAGTTCACCCGGAAGCAGCTGCGCAGCCGCCGTGGACGGTACCCTAGCCTGAGCATGGGGTTTTCCTACGGCGGCGGACAAACCGTACGCATATCTTTCTCTATGTACTTCCTGCCACAGCTGTTGACCGCCATGCTCTTGCAGCATCCTACGAACATGCAGCCCAAGAATACGTCCCAAGAGAGCGCATGTGCCCGGCTGCGCGCCCACGGGCCCTTGCGACGCATGGCAGGGTTTGCGAGCAGTAAGTATTTCCAAGGCATCAACCGATTTGGCTGTCTTACTCAGGTTCACGCCTCGGCCTCACAGGCTCATTCTACACGTCCAATCCCGTGAAGTGGAGCCAGTACGATGAAGTGCTGAAGGACCTCCGCGAGGATGACCCAACCCTTACTCGGCCTTACTCAAACAGTGTATTTCCGGCGGCAACCTTTAACTTTGGCCCACGCATCGCAACAGCGCCGCACCGGGACTACTACAATGTGCCCTACGGATGGTGTGCAATTACTGCACTTGGACAGTATGATCCTCGGTACGGCGGACATCTCATACTCTGGGACTTGAAGCTCGTGATCGAGTTTCCCCCCGGTTCAACTATATTAGTTCCCTCTGCCCTTATAACTCACAGCAACACCCCCGTCCGCGCCGGCGAAACGCGCCGCTCATTCACGCAGTATTGTGCTGGCGGTCTGATGCGCTGGCATGCATATGGTCGCCGCACCGAGAACGCCCTCCGCCGCGCGGATCCCGCTCGCAAGGCCACACTCGATGCAACAATTGCACAGCGCACCGCCGATGCCCTCGCATCCTTCCAAGTCTGGGAGCCCCCTGTACTCGAGTAGCGAGCAAGATATCGGGCGGGAGGTCAGCAGGCAAGCGGCGGCGTTGGGCGTCGGCATGCGGGGAGTGGCTCGTGCGTGGGCACAGTAAACACGGATATGCCTGTAGAGACAACGAGGGGCGCGAAATGCCAGTGCACACAGTTCGCAGGCATGGTGAACATGTTTCAATTGATGTATGGACCGGCTGCTAAGTACGAAGGTATGTATTGCAGGGACTCGGAAGTGGGGGATGAAAGAAACACGGGGCGCGCATTGGCTATCTATGTCGATCTTGGTGAGCAGGGTTAAGCATACAGAGGGATGCCCAGACTCACCAGACGTCCCCGAGGACCCTGTCCTACTCACTCCCTCGCCAAACCTCGCAGGTGCAGCCGCAAGCAAAGCTTGCCCCACACTGCGCGGGTCACCGCACTCAAGCCTCCGTGGCCGGCCGATCCAGTGATGGCTGTGCCTGCTTGCGCTTGGGGGAAGTCCTTGCTTTCAGACACGAGGTTGACGTGGACGTTGACCGGATGGAAGACAGGTTCGTCGCCTGCGGTGGATGGCGAGGAGGGCAAATTCACGGGGATGGTGAGGACGTTGGAATGGAGCATGTACGATGGCGGAAGGGTTGACGATGCAGGATCGGGGTTGGGCTGGACATGAACATTTACGAACACAGTCTGTCCAACAAATTGTCAGCACACAGATAAGCAAACAT
The DNA here is from genome assembly GCA_019914985.1 of Auriscalpium microsporum. Classification (NCBI taxonomy): domain Eukaryota; kingdom Fungi; phylum Basidiomycota; class Agaricomycetes; order Russulales; family Auriscalpiaceae; genus Auriscalpium; species Auriscalpium microsporum. The sequence goes on along the minus strand of JAHLMG010000012.1, from coordinate 594,540 downwards.
CGTAGGCATACGCACCACGATTGCCGGCTCTGATGGCACGTCAACATCAACCACAATTGGGCGCCCCATGATGATGCGCGAGATGTGCAAGAAGGGCAAGGGGTTTGGAGACTCGGAGGAAGAGGCAAGGGTGGTGGTCGGAAGCAGTCGCAAAGGCGGCCCTCATACGCGCACGCCTCATAGGTGTCATCAGGCACAAACAAACATGCACTGTCATTGCATGCACACGCCTGGCCCTACGCCATTTCTAATACATAGTGATGTATGTATGCCTATCAGTGAAGGAGGACATGTAAAATGAGTTGCACTGCTCGAGGACGGAGGCACTGGTCCAGTGCCGCGGCGCTTGTGGGCCAAACCGCGGAATTAAATGGACACTACGACGAATATTCTCGACCGGTACCACAGTGGCATGGCGCCGCCCATCCGCCTTGTACGCGCGCGTCAGGCGGTACATTCGGTGGTGGTCCTCCTCCGCTGCAGCAAATTTTGAGAACCATTCGACGTACGCAAAGTATGTCGGCGCGTTGTCATTCTCGTCAAACGTCGCCTCGCGTGCTTTGATGGACAGACTAAAAACGACACGAAGCTGCGCAACGCGATATCCTGCAGGGTATTTCAGAACGAGAGAAAGAGCCACAGTAAACAGCGTACCTTGTATGCCATAATCCCCGCCGTCTCCAGAGTCAACCAGGACCGTGTCGAAACGCCCAGGGACCACACGCTGGCGACTGTCGGTGTATGCTGGCCGAGCGTGTGCCGCGTCGCGAGTATCAGGGAGCTCGTCCTGTCCCTGTGCATCCCGAAGCCAGAACTTGATGATGTTGTGGGTCGCCACGCTCCTGAAGGGCAGCTTGCGGCCCGGAGTGGCGGCGAGGTTTTCAGCCTGGCGGAGGGAGAGATCGGGGTTGCGCAATTGAAGAACGAAGGCTAAGAATGCGCGCTCGAAGTCCACCGCGCCGTATTCGGCTGCGAGCGCAGTGAATTGCTTCGATTTGTAGTTCGGAAAGCGAGCGATTTTGACGTGGTCGTGGTGGACCACAGGCTCGCGTTGCGTGCTGGGAAGAGGAGCGTTGGCGAGCCGCCATTTGATGAAATTTTCGTGTAGGGCAATCTGTTCACGGCGCTGGAGCCACTTTGTCATTTGCGGGTACGCGTCCTTGTGATTCGTCGACCGGTACGCGTCCTTTGCATAGTCAATATGCAGTCGCTCTGTTGCTTCCGAATTGTAGTTGCCTGTAGTGCCAAAGAGCTTGATGGAGGGGGTATAGTGGACAAGAAAATGGAGCTTCGGTAGGTTGAAATGCGCTCGCACGCCGGCCTGCCGAAATATGTCCTTGTCCTGGTGAAACCGGCGCAGAGCGTCGTCGAGGTATTGAAGAGTTTCGTCAGTGTGCGATGGGTATTGCGCCAGGTGCAAAAAGTCGAGCAGAGCGCGGACCGCGCGAGTGAGCCGATTGGCCGAGAGCCCGCCAGGCAGAGGGAGGTCGACAACTAAACCTAGGAGTATTCGGCAGATATCGCGGTGTTCCTGCCCAGAAACACGCGAGAGGTGTGAAATGCCGGCGGAGAATAGGCGAGTGTTGTGGTTTCTTGGCATCCTGCGCGCGCGGGCGTCGATTTCCTCAACTCCAAACACGGACTTGAGCCACGCGAGCAGATGCTTCACCATGCCCTGATAGAGCTGATGAAGGACGTCGGGAGTGATGGACTGGAAAGCGTTGGAATAGGGGAGGTCTTGCCAGAACGGCTTGTACACTGGTTTGATCCCGGCGGCCTGGCATTCTCGGATGTACACAGCGGCGCCTTTGTCGAGTTTGCCCAGCGCAGCAAGCACAGGCCCAACCTTGCGCGGCTCACCTGCCGTGGAATCACCCAGACAGCCACGATCAATGTGGCATTTGGCACATTGCATGTTCTTGACGCAGGTGACGAGACATTGCTCCGGATAGTCTCCGACGAAGGCAGCGAAGATGGGATGACAGCGTCGAACGACACCGTCACCGCTAGCCATTGGCACACCGTGAACTCCGTGCTGCCTAATAGGATTGACGAGCTTTCGCATGCATGCATGAAACAGGTTTGCTATAGCGCGGCGGCGGGTCTCGACGTTCTTGATGTGGGTGAGGCGCGCCGTCGGCAGGTAGCCAACCAGGAGCTGTGCTTGCTTTGAGGGTTTCCGACGTATGTCCTTCGAGATATTGCCGATGGTAAGATAAACGGGGTACGCAGATTGGTTGCGAAAGACGGTGACCTGCATCTTGTCGGATGACAGGATGATGGGCACAACAGTTGCGCCGGGCTTGCGATACTCGAGGAGCTCCTGTACGCCATGATGAGACACTCGAGTGATGTTACAGGAAGTAAGGAGACGCACTTGGATGCCCCACCACCAATCTCCGGTGTTCATCTCACTGTACATGCGCGTCTGCGAATCATCGTCCGCATAGTGGCGCTCCGGGGCAAAAGCCATGCTTGATAAGAATTCAGGATTGCTATACAGCGCGCGCACCACCTCCATAGCGTCTCGCAGGTAGACATCGTACACCTCCCCGTCGAGCTCGATCTCTTCGCGGCGAAACTCGGGGCGCTTTGGCAGCTGGGTGTCAATGATTTCATTCAGTTTCTTTGAAGTCGTGAAAGACAAGTCCAGGCGCTCGGCAACCTATGAGAGTAAGACGCGCGCGCCACAATTAGATGGGAAATCACCGGGCATAGGGCAGAAATGACGAACCCCTTCAATTTTCAAGAGCTCCGTGAAGGCAGTGGGTGTGGGTCCTCGCAACTTGGCCCACCTGGCAATCTCCCACTCTAACTTTGACTTGAATGGCGCGTATTGATTGTCATCTTCAGGGTCCCCGACCAAATCGCGGTAGCGATCGTAAGTGGTTGCTGCTTCGTCGTCGAGCACAGCGCCCGCCTGCTCTCCGAATGGAAACACTTTGGGGTCTTCCCAAAGGATGTCTTCGTGCTCAAGACGTTCGTCGCGGTCGAAGCGCGCAAGCTCTTCGTCGTCCATGGGAGGAAAGACCGGGTCATCTTCAAGCTCGAACTCCATAGCGGCAGGTTCTGGCTCGAAGTCCTCCGGGAGATTGCCAGCCATGTTCTCAGGAAGGCCCCCGTCTTCACCGCTGTCTTCATTTTCGTCTTCGGGCTCTGACTCTGCCGGAAGTGCCTCGATCGCGCGATCGTCGTCTTCGCCCCACGCCAAAGGATCGTCTTCAGGTTCAACAGATGGTGCGTGCGCAGAGCTTGAAGGTCCAAACCGTTGGATGTCTAACAAAGGCGAGATCTTGAGCGCGACGAACAATGCAAGACGCAGCTGCCACAGACCTGGCATGAGATCGCCCTCCATGTCTGATGCACGAGAGCCCTCCGAAGCAGCAGGCGACTCTGGGCGGTTGGAAGGGCCAGGCTGAGGGGACCGTGACGGTGTTCTGAGTGGAGGAACCGTACGCATGCGAGCGCCTGGCGCCGGCGACGACTGGAGAAGGTGTGGCAATTTGTCCCGGAGGGCTGCGCACACGTTGTCGGTGGTGAGGCGTAGATGCTTTGAGAGGCCGGACTGAGAGAACCAGCCTTCGCAGCCTGGACACACGACCCGGACACCGACTGCGCCAGTGGCTGCATCGCGAGGCGCACGCATGCGACGACGACGGCGAGGAGTCGTCGGGAGGTTGGACACCATTATTCTGAAATAATAGATGGAGCGGCGCGGCGGGATCAGGAGATGGCAACGGGTGAGCCCTGAGTCAGCAGGTGGTGCGGCGTATAAATCCTAGAAGGGACTCACGCGTTGGCATTTTTTTTCGCCCCCATCTGCTCGTTGACCGTGACCCTCTGTCCCTACTCATCCTTGTCCGCTCCTCATGCCTCCAGCCAGAAAGCCCACGGCAACAACAGCACGCACTCAGGACAAAGCGGCAGCCCAGGAGAAAGCAGCTGCGGCCAAGAAAAAGGGGCCCGCGACTGGAGAAGAAACCGGTGTCAGACCGCGCAAGCCGACAGCCAAAGGCAAGTCAATGTCACTCACCGTCCTTGTTATAAATACGAATCTCACTCACCGTGGCGCGCGTCGTCAGCCGCCGCTGCCGCTGCCGCCGCCGTCGTCACAACTCAAAAAGTCGCTACGGGCAAGAGCGGTGTGTTGTCAGCTCGAGGAAATTTACTGCAGCTGATTGCAAACTCACCAGGAAAGGCAAAGGGGAAGAGCAAGGCGGCGGCCCCTGCGCATGAGACGCCAGCGGGCCGGGCCAACATGTCCGCTTCGAAGAAGCGCAAGACTGCCGACGCCGACGAGGTGGGCGCCCCTGCAAAGAAGAAGAAGGATGGTAAGTTCCTGTGACGCGTGTTGTACACTGCCAGTGGTGCTCACCGGGCACCCAGGGACGCGCGAAGAGAACGTGGATGACAACGCCGCCCTTGATGTCGATGCACCGGTTGCCGATGTGACTGACTCAGGTAAGCTGTCTGCGCATCCATCAGCATGCGCGAACACCAAGCTGACGAGAGGCACACTTACCTTGCACGATACAGAAGCCAACGAGCCTCAGGCTGAAGACGACTCAGCTGAGGCCGAAGACGACTCGGCGTCCGACGACGTGCCTGAAGAGGACGAGGCATTTGGCGATGTCGAGGCCGCAGTCGAGGTGGCTACCACTGTGGGTAAGGCGGCTGCAACCAAGCCTCGCAAGACTGGCAAGAAGGCGGTGGAAAGTCAGTTCGAAGTCGCGGTGAGAATCTCATCCTCACCTGCATTGTGAAGCACCTGAACGTTGCCATTCTTAGATTCCTCGGTGGACGTCCGAGGCCGTGACGCCAAAGGCGCCAACAGAACCTTTGGCGCCTGCTCGCAAGGCGCCAAAAAGTGCCAGAATGCACCCTGCGCGCGGACCCCCACGAGCCCATCGCCTGCGTATCGACTCGGACGAAGAGGAGGCCAGTTACCCCGCAAGTCACACGCAGGTATGTTATTGTGTCTCTATCTACAGTGTTACTAATGTTGAACATGATCCTGAGGTCGCCAACGACTGCCACGTCACGCCTTTGGACAACGCCGCTGGTGGTGCTCTCGAGGACAACCCGTCACCCCCAGCTTCCCCCCCACCCTCCCCGCAGGCCTCATCCGCTGCGGACATAGGCACGGAGGGCGCGGTGTCCACGGCTACGGCCTCTCGCGCCGTTAGTGTGTCATCTGCTCCGGCCTCTCACGCTGCCAGCGTATCGTCAGCCAGCATCGATCAACGGGCAGTCAATACCAGCAACGGAACAGCGACGAAGTCCCAGGTGCAGGTCGTCCCAGCGCAGGGAGGGTCGAAGCTCAAGATCCGCGAGCAAACGAAGTCGGTCACCAAGGTCATACAGCGTGCCAATAAGCACGAGATGCCTGAGTTTATATGCTTCAAGAACGCCTTTCCGACGCAACTTGAGCGCCCTCCTCTCCTTAGACAGGCCCTCCTGGATGCGGCCAAAGCAGAGCAGAACGTGGAGATTGAGAAGCAGCTGAGGGAGGACCTTGCGTACGCAGATAGCATGGCACGCATCGTACGTTCGTCTGCACTCCTCCTTTGCATGATCCTTCTAACTGTCTCGTCTTCCTGCTCTCGCGACCCCTAGACCGACGGCCGCATCTCCAACCTGCGGGGCAAAGTCAAGCTAGTGGCGGACCAGTGCGTCATGAACGTGTATGAGCTTACAACCATCCCTGCAGCCCGCTTCGTTCAACATATCCACAAGCTCATGGATCAGAAGGATCACCCCAGAATGTATACTTACCCAAGTAATGGCGCAGCCGCGGTATGTGCTTCGTGTTCCCGATGCCCGTTGCTGACAATACGGGGCGACATTCAGAATGCACGCTTCAATACGGCGCGCCCCTACTGCCACCCTGCCATCATCACCGTCCTCCATAACTCTTTCTTCGGCACGAAAGCGGCCGTTCGCTTTAACGAGAACAAGTATCAAGCTACAGGTGCAGGCGACAAACCCGAGCTTCCAATTCCCATGGTGGCTTTGGCATCGACTGCGGTGCGTGCGGGTTGCGTTCACTTCCCTTTCGACACTCATCGTGGACTTTCATCATAGGTCTACGTCGGGCTTGACTCGTACTCACTGGGCCCGCAACCGACGCACATTGAGTTTGAGGCCAACAAGTATACAGCAGTCTACCAAGAGCACGTCGAAGCCCTAGAGCAAATTCAATTCGATGACCCCGAAAAGTTCTCCGCCCTCATGTCTCATCTCTTCAAGGCCGCTTCGTGAGTGTTTGTCTGGCAGCTGCTTGCGGCGGTCGTATCAGTGTTCATTGACTGATCTCGTTGCACAGAGGCATGAGGGGTGGATCGACACGCCGTGTCGACACGTCCAAGATCGCAAGTTCTTTTGACTCGGACTAGCTTGCCTCACGCGCTGGGGTGCCCTTCGAATGTGTCGCGCACGAACAATGTCGTCATCACATGCCTCCTTCCTCTCTCTTTACACTGCTCATTTCCTGGACTCTAATTACCACCTGGTGGCCTACATGGCTCACTGCAGCCCCCATTCAATCCATTATTTGTACTCCCTGCTTTCTATGTCTCACTGATGCTTATTTGCACCCTCCTGGGCTGTGGTTACAGTTGCTTATTCTTTCTTATATCATTTAATTAGCTGGAATGAAGTGTGATTTATGTTGGCTCTATGACTGCTAATGAGTGCTTATGTGCAATAATGAACCATCTGACTGAGCAGCTAGCAGCTAGCAACTAGCTTAGAGCTGTGCATTACTTAGATGTCATGGTTGTTAATGAGTGCTCATAAAAGTGGGGGGTAAGCTAATTTGGCTATCTGCTCACTGAGCAGTCATCAATGCTAATTAACAAAAATTGGTGCTCATTACAGGGGAGGGGGTACCCTGATGTGGCCGGTATGCAGTGATGCGGACAATGCTTCGTCTCCGTATACCGAGCCGGAACGAGATCGTTCACCAACCCTCGGGCGAAGTGATCAGTATGACGAGGTGGATCTGCAGCCACAAAGGTCCCCGAGCCTAGAAGACAGAGAGCAGGCAATCACAGCATTCTTCAAGCGCGTGCCTCGGGAGCAATGGCTTTCCAAAGAGATTGAGTTGTCAAGGAAGCAGAGAAGGGAGGACAAAGATTTGCGCGAGGAACGGGAAGAGGCGGAGAAGCTAGAAGCACAAAAGAAGTTAGCGCATGTCCGAAATTTGGCGAACAATCGGCAGCAGAGGCGCCGCCAGGAGAAGAAGCAGCAGGAAATAGCAGCTGGGATTTGCAGCGCAGACGGAAAGAAGGCTACGAACAAGACGAAGGTCAGCTGTTATGCGCACCTGGATCTATTGAATGCTCTATTGATGAGCTCCACACCAGGTTTTCATACTTGCCAACGATGACTTGACTGTGAAAGATGCGGCAAACGTCTTTGCAATCAAATCGCGCCCGTTCTGTGAAGCAAGGGATGCTGAAGAAGAGAGTCAGATTGGCCGAAAACGGACGCGCCCGCGAAGCGGCACTCAGAGAACAAACTGGCTGTCTCCGTTCTTGTGGTCACAGATCCTGGCGGCGGCAAAGAAGGTTGGTTATCCCTACAGCCAGACAAATATTGTCAGAGAACTTCAACACCGCGATCAACACGTCTTCAAGAGACTCGTACCTCAGACGCTTGGAAAGTGGCTTAGAAAGCCGCCAGTCAAAGGAAAGCCATTCCATGATCGCATTCTCGCGTCTGCAGCTGCAGGAAACAAACCTAAGACAACGGATAGTGGGCTGGGCATCTTTGTAAGTTAATTTGCTGCTAAAACACGAGAGAAACTCACATACTGTACCATTTCAATCGGTTCGCCGGTCACGCGTCACAGGGGGTGTCCGGCGAGGCGAAATTTGGGTGCTGTCACGGGTCACAGGGCGGGGTGGCGAAAGCCTTCAGCGAGTCTCGAGCTTGAGATTAAGGATCTCAAGGGCCTCAAAAATAGCACTGGGAGGCCTGGAAATCCAAGTTACTATTGAGGCCCTTGCAGAGTGCGAGCTTTTATACCTAAGTGCTACTAGACTACTTGTCTGCTTATCTATCACCCTTGGTAATCTAATCTAGTACTTTCGGGGGTTGCCGAAAGGCTTCTCCCGCTAACTACAATATTGTCTCAGCTTCGGTGTAGACTGACACAGACAATACACATTTTTGTGTAGGCTAGCTAGCTCCGAACTCTGTCACTTCCAAGTCTCATAGGTGTGGCGAACCTATGCATGAGGTGAAAAGCTGCCACGGTCACGGTCACACCTGGTGAGCGGCGAACCTGAAATTTCGCCAGTCGGGTCACAGTCACACCGGGGTGGCGAACCGATCTAAATGGTACAGTAGTGCTGTCGCAGAAAAATCATCCGCAGCTTGCTGTCACCATCATCAAGCAATTGACGTTGACATGGAAGGTTGGGGTTGCTCTGTTGCTCGATGATGTGAGCGCGATCATCGTATCAATTATCAAACGCGACGCACCGGAGATCTTCACTCGAAGGGCTCCAGACGGCAGCGTGTTTAAATGCTCTGACTCCTTCATCCAAAAGTTCCTGGGAAAACAGAACTGGACCATCCGCACAGGTACCAAGGCCGCACAGAAGGTGCCTCTGGATGCTGAGGATCAGTGCCGAAAGTTGTTCTTGCGGCAGGCAAAGATGATTCGTGATGATGCAGTCCCGGCCAAGCTGCGGGTTAACTGTGATCAGACACAAGTCAGCTTTGGAGCAAATGGAAAACTCACATACAATGAGAAGGGTGCAAAACAGGTTGCAGTCGTTGGTGTGGAAGAGAAGAGAGCGTTCACATTGATGGTGGGAGTTTCGGCCGCAGGAGATGCACTGCCGTTTCAGGCAATCTACAAAGGGAAGACTGCGCTCTCGCTGCCTGTGGAGACTGACTCAAACCGCGAGGCTTGGGCCGAAGCACAGTCCCTCGGTTTTCGTTTCGAGTTCTCGGGCAACGACTCCTATTGGTCTACCATGGAGACGATGCACAGCTATGTCAATCACATCCTTGTTCCGTATTTGGACAACGCTTGTGCTGAGCTCGAGCTACCACCTGATCAGCTCGCAATATGGCAAATCGATGCTTGGAGCATCCACCGCTCGGTCGAATTTCGCAACTGGATGAAGCGCTACCATCCAACTATCCAACTTGAATATGTTCCTGGTGGTTGCACTGGGATTTGGCAACCATGCGACGTCGGCATTCAACGGCTCCTCAAGCATGAGATCCGGCGAAGCTCCCGCGCAAACGTCATTGAAGAGGCAATCGAGCGCATCGGCGTGTCGGACAGTGAGCAGCAGGTGAATGCCATTGTCCTCGACAAGTCCATCAAGGTTGTGCGGGACCGCAGCGTCGGTTGGCTTGTGCGAGGCCACAAAGCCATCAACAAGAAGGATTTTGTTCTCAATGTGCGTTGTCTTTCCTCTCAAATCTGCCCACCCCTGAAAATGCACTTCAGGCCTTTGCCCAATGTCTTTTACCCTTGAGGCCGGAGTTTAACCTTTCCCAGTCGAGCCTCACGAGCCGGGCAGCATTGCAAGAACTCAAGAACCTGCACAAGACTGATCCGGAGTTCTGGCAGGAGCTTGTGAAATTACGATTACTCTTAATCGTTTTTTTCTCCAACCAGTCAGGCCAAAAAGTGCACGTCAGGAAAGTCGCTTTAGGAAATAGATCCCACGGTCAAGTCGCGTCGTCCCAACTGCCTAATTTAGTAATTCTTAGCTAAGTAGCTCCTGCCCAATGCCTATCCACTTTTTTGCACTTCGAAAGACACTCGTTTCTGTGGGTATTTTGTGTTTTGCAAGCTAAGTAACAACACTACAAGCAAATCTTCAATTGTTCTCGAGTCAGAAAAGCAGGCTGCATACTTTCCTTTTTCGGTAAAACATTCCCACGGGTAGTGCAGAGAAACATGACATAGTTTTCAAGCGGTTAGGCCGGTTTACTACGTCATGCTTCTCTGGCCCGGCTATTGCAATACCCGGGTTCAAATTTCATGTTATCAAAAATTTGCACACAAGGGGATTTGAACCAACAGCCCAAGCATTACGATTACTCTTAATCGTTTTTTTCTCCAACCAGTCAGGCCAAAAAAGTGTGCGTTTGGATCGTTACCAAAGGAAATTATATCCCACGGTCAAGTCGCGTCGTCCCTCCTGCCTAATTCAGTAATTCTTAGCTAAGTAACTTCTGCTGTGTTCCAAAAGACACTCGTGTCTTCGAGTATTTTGTGTTTTGCAAGCTAACTAGTGCAGATATGCATATGATTCGAATTGTTCTGTGATGAGAACAAGAGGCCCCATGTTTTCCATTTTTGGTATAAAGTTCCCACGGTCAGTACAGAGAAAGATGACGTAGTTTTCGAGGGCAAACTGCAAGTTGATCCGGTTTACTACGTCATTTTTCTCTACTCCGGTTACTACAATACCCGGGGTCAATATCTTTATTACTAAAAATGCGCACACACAGAGGATTGAACCAAGGGCACACAGCTTATGGATTACATAATATAGTCTAAGAGCGTTAACCATTAGGCTACAAGGCAGTATATGTATTGCACTTGTGTAGCTGTCTATAGCCTCTATCAGCCTCCTATATCCTGTTGCTCTACACTACATTTCCCTAGATTGGTGCCTTTTCCCTGATACAATATATACATATTATATACCATTGGAAAGCTACAATTAATGTGCACATAATTGTCAGAGTATTAGAGTTTGCACAACATGTTATAGGTACTCTTAATCATTTTTTTCTTTTTCAAGGAGTTAGGCCAAAATGTGGCACATTTATACACCTCGCTTTGTGTTATGAGGCAATTGTTCACCAAGGTTTTTGCACTTTCATGAAGATTTTGGAAATTAGAGTGTTGCATATACGAGCTCCGACCACCTGATTAATCTCTTCAAACACCCGCAAGACTTAGACCCAGAGTTACAATGATTGATATGCCTCCTGCTGCGCTGATGGGTACCAGCCGGTAGTAGGGCGGTAAATATCTTGTATACCTGTCCCTAGAGCGCAGCGCACGGTACCGTTGTGTGTGTGTGAGGGGCGAGTCGTCAGTGGTCCCGAAGTCTCTGGGAGTGTCTCTGAAGTGGGGGAAAGGTGTTCGAAAGGCAAAGGTGATGTGTTCGGGAGTGATCTGAAGTAGGAAGGACAGGGAAGTGGGGGGGATGTTACAATCTGTGTGTTTGGAAACAATGCGTGGAGCGTCGAACATTTGTGTGGTGTAGGTGAAGTCGAAAGCCGAAGTGTCAAAGTGTCAAAGTCGAAGTTGAAGTGTTGAAGTTCCGAAGTTGAAGTGCCGAAGTCGAAGTGTCAAAGTGGAAGTGTCAAAGTCCCGAAGTCAAAGTTGAGGTTCCGAAATGTCGAAGTCGAAGTGTGGCAGTGATGAAGTGGTGAAGTCTGGGTTGGAATCGAAATAGAAGTTGAACGGCAAAGGTGGATGCAAAATGAGAATATGATACATGCGTCGAAGGCGAAGTCAAAGTCAAAGGTGAAGGCAAAATCGAAATCAAAACTTATCAAAGTCGGAGTCGAGATCCGAAGTCAAAATCAAAGTCGAGATATGAATCGAAATCGAAATTGTAGGTCGAGGGTGGAATCGAAAGGTGAATACGATACGTGCGTCAAAGGCAAAGTTGAAAGTCAAAGTCAAAGGCGAAATCGAAGTCGGAGTTGAGGTCCGAAGTTGAAGTCAAATACTATACGTGCGGCGTGCGGCGAAGTCAAAGTCAAAGTCAATAGGTGTGAAGTCAGTAGTGTTTTGCACGGGTAAACCCCCGGGTGTCGGGAGCTCTACCCGTACCCGTGCCGGGTCATACCTGCCACCAACGGGTGCGGGTCACCTACGGGTGCACGGGTTTGTGCGTGTACCTGCGGGTACCCATGACCTGTCTGTATGATACTTCAATACACTAGTTATAATACAGTCAGCATCTATGCAGTTCGTTCTACCCGGCTGGCACTCACAGCTCCAAGACATGGGAAATGCACAGCACGCTGGAGGACTGCATGGGACGGCATGCACGTCGTAGGCAGTGCACAGCACCGTGCGCAAGTTGTTATGAGCGTGTGGAGCAGCAGGCGTGTTGTGGGCGTCGCACGGAGGTCTGGGCGATGCACAGCATGCTGCACAAAGCATGGGAAGCGTGTGGGATGGCGCGGGTGCCGTAGACGGTGCGCAGCGCTGTGCGCGAGTTGTTATGACCGTGCGGGACAGCAGGCATGTTGTGGGCATTGCGCGGGGGTCTGGGCGACGCACAGCATGCTGCACAAATTATGGGAAGCGTGTGGGACGGTGCGGGTGCCGTAGACGGTGCGCAGCGCCGTGCGGGACAGCAGGCGTGTCGTGGGCGTCGCGCGGGGGTCTGGGCAACGCACAGCATGCTTCACGAGGCATGGGAAGCGTGTGGGACATCGCGGGTGTTGTAGGCGGTGCGCAGCGTCATGCGCAAGGCATTATGGGCGTGCTGGGCAGCAGGCATGTCGTGTGCATCGCGCGAGGCCTTTGGCGGCGCACACGGAGGGCTGGGGGCAGTGGTGGGCTCAGGCAACTCGTTCAAGTCGTTGCTAGGTGCGTTGCTAGGGACCGAACACCATGTTCAGCCTCAAGAAAGCAAAGTACAACGCAACTAAACCCTTACTGTCGCACAGAACATGATCTGATGTGTACCGGGAGCTATGGAACATTGGAGACAACAAAGAAAAGATGGGAAGAGTGGAGAGACAAGTCGAGGACAAAGGAAGCAGGACAACTCACTTGAGTGTATGCTGTGACATTACAGTGACCATCACCATGTCACTTCCTTAGTAATCCAGTAAGTGTGCGGGTACCAACGGGTGCGGGGTAACCAGCATGATGACCTGTACCCGTACCCGTGACCCGCACAGGTTCTGAAAACCCATGCAAAACACTAGAAGTCAGAAGCGCTTTGACAACACGAGTAGTCGAGGAGAGGCTCTAGCGAGAGTCTCAAGATGTGGGGGACAAAGGGGGCATAGGATATGATCAGGGGGATTGATCTGATGCCGAATATCATACTAACGAGGCCTATATATACTACGAACAAGTCCGAACTAATATACAACCATGAGAACAAACCAGAGTATAAGTAGAACGAAACACGAAGCAAGTGGGTCAAGATCACATGCAGTGAGTGAGTCGCAAACAAACAGTAAGTCAAACACCATTGCTAGAGAGCCTGAGAAGAGTAGGAATGAAACATAAGGGACTCCACTGTCAAAATGTGCACCTAAACTGCGGTGATCATGCGAACTTCCGAAGTATTGCGTTGCGTAGCGGTTCAAAGCAGTTAGGAACGCTTCGAAGCACATCTGGAGGGCTAGGAATAGAGTCAGAATGGGGGGACAATACTAGGAATGAGGGGGCAATGTTCTGGAGTCGACATGGCCAAGGTGTGGCGCAGCCTAACAATCTCGTGGAGTGTTTCAACTTTTGATCATGTTTGAGGCGGGTCTGATGATGATGGGCCTTTGAAGTCTGGACCGAGTCACGTGCGGGCGCTTCAGAAAGATCTGTGGAGGCTGTGCTAGTGGGCCGGGAGCGGTGCGAGTTCGGAAGTCGAAGTCACATGACTTCAAAACGAACTGTGCGATTTGACGAAAGTTTGAAAAGTGAGGTGATATCCTCGCCCAGCTCAGAACCAGGTGTATCAGCGCTGTGAGGCAATTGTTTGCCAATTCTTGCACTTTCAACAAGTCAATAAGTACATAATTTTGGAGGTTGGAGCATTACGCAGGTAAGCTCCGACCACCCAATTAGTCTTTCCAAATGCTCATAATATCGGAGCCAGAGTTCTGACCTTTGAAATCTTGCAGGATGTCTGCACGATCAAAATTGTACCTTGGGCACAACACTCGGACCATCAACCCAGTCGCACGCTGCACACGCAGTTATCCACTGACTACTTGCATATTGTTTCGATAGCCGCTATGTGTCCTTGAGCATATCTTCTCCCACAGCTGTCATAACTCAGCAGCATACCATTATACATTTTGATCATTGAGATTGTCATGAGACCATATGTGCCACACCGCTCTGATGATTCTGCAATGTCCAAGTACCTCCGCAGTTGCGCTATTGTCCTGCTACCATTGTCCAACTCATTTGGAGCTCCCAACTTCGTCCCTATCGTATAGTTAGCTTGCGGCTAGCTTGGTCAACTTTACATTTGTTGTCATCTCTTGCACTCAGCTTATCATTCTCCTTACTCTCATCTTGTTTCATCATTGTCCCATTAGCCATTGCTCTCAAGCTTCATTGCTCCGACCATCTTGTGACCTTGGCAATCACAGTTCATCCCATGGCGATTGCACCTTTGATTGGATCGCTCACACTACTGGTCCCTGTCTTGCAACCATCACCTCCACTCCTCCGAACAGTCACATATTCAAAATGATCCAGTGTTGCTGCCTGCACAAGATGCCGTTGCTCCAACTATCTTGCGACATGGGAGACTACAGCCTTGCGTCTATTATTCTACAGCAGTGGCACCCTTGATCGGACCACTTGGACCACTTGTCCTCACATTCTGACCATCGCCTCCACAGTTCAGTATTCTTGCCTGCCTGCTGATGACCAAACTCATCTGACAGGCGGTCAAATGGTAAAACTACCCCCGCTCATTGAGTAGTACTGTTTTAGTTTGGGGGTGGGTCCCAGGTTTTCCAGAGGGCTCGGAGAGTCGTAGCTATCACCGGGGAAGTATAGAAAGGGATGGGGTATGAGGGGGAGAGTTGGCAAAGGTGTGGGAGGTGGTGGCAAGACTTGACAACAAAAGGCAAAGGTTGGGGATGTAGGGCAAAGGTTGGGGATGATGGGCAACAATAGGGCAAAGGTTCTCAATATGCAAGTGTGTAAACGGTGCACTGCAAAGGTGAAGAAGATGTTGATGTTGATAAAAGGGCGAAAGAATATACTGCAAAGGTGGAAGACAATAGTTCTCGAGGTTTGAGGTGCTTTCTTGAGGGGGAGAAGTTCCTATTATTGCATGCATACGTTGCTGGCTGCACTTAACTGCAGCTTTGCCCTGACATCCCAATATAGTCACATCACTTGCCCAGATACAGGAACATTAGATATCTCAAATATGTCATACAAACATACCAGGCAGTTAGTGCTATATTGAATGGCCAAGCCCCCTTTCCCCCCTCCCCCTGAACGATTAAGAGTAATTGTTTTGCCATGCATGCATTGGCCCATTGACCCCAATATAATACAAACCCGGAGCATTAGCTGTTACACTACATGACAATTTGTTTGCATGGGCTCGGTATGGGCTATTGGCTCCTGTCTAATAATATTCACGCCTTCACACTTCAAAAGACACTCGTGTCTGCGAGTATTTTGCATTTTGCAAGCCAACCAGCACAGATACACATATGATTTCAATTTTGTTGGACTCAGGGGAAGAAATACTACAACTTCTTTTTTCGGTAACAAATTCCCACGGGTGACCATATGGACGCGCGAGTACCATGCGGAGGTCGGCGACAGGGCATGGTACACTCCTGCCAATGTCTTCCCGGTTGGTGATCAGTCACACTATTAAAAATGGCAACAGTAAGGATTGAACTGCCATACTCGAGTCAGATTACATAATCTAAGTCGTAGGCAGACAGTTTAACCACCAAGCTATAGGTCATTGTAGAATGTCTGGCTACCCCTGCCATATATGAGCCTTCTGTCTTGTCTTGCCCAGCACTATATTCTGCTCTTTTAAATCATTCTCCCTCCTTTCCTAATATAAATATATACATATTATATATCTCCAGAAAGCTACAATCAATGTGCACTTAATGCCTAGGGTCTCAGAGGCTAGATTACAGATACCTTATCAGTCAATGCATGTTTACTTCTTGTATTTGGATTATTTTGCTTGTTACATGCACTTACTCTTTGCAGATTATTTTACTTCAAGTATGAATCTGTTGATGGGCACTCACAGGTAGTAGGGTAGTAAATGTGTGTGATACCAGATCCCTAGAGCGCTGATGAGGGTACCATTGATATGTGCGAGTGAGTGTCAGGGTCCCGAAGATGTTCGGAAGTGCGTCTCCGACGAGATGTGTGGTCGGTGGGCCTGGTCGGAATGCGCGAATGCTCGGAGGGTCGCCGATGAGGGTCTAAAGATGGGGTTGCGTGGTGCGAGCGACTGTGCGCGACTGGACATAACTGCGAGCGACTGTGTGCGGCTGGACGTAACTGCGAGCAACTGCGAACGACTGTGAGCGACTGCGAATGACTGCAAGCGACTGGATGCTGAGTGTATGATCGTCGAAGAGGATGTGAGGAGGGTGGCTCCGATAGGCAACGTGCGACGCGATGGGCGACGTGTGATGTCGTTGCGAGGTGGTCGGAGCGACTACAAGACGTGCAGGCGACGACGCTGAACCGTTCGGACGAGTGGAAACAATGGTCGGAATGTGAGAACGAGCGGCGCAACTGGTTCGGTTGAGAGTGCGACCGCTGCGAGACGATAGACGCGACACTGCGATCTCCGACGTCGCAAGATGGTCGGAGCAACGACGAGTTGTGCAGGCAGCAATGCTGCACCGTTCTGAACGTGTGAACAGTCGGAGGAGCTGGGGCGACGGTCGGAAGACAGAGGCGAGTCGTGCGAGCAATGCGGTCGCTGGTGCGATCGCTGCGGGACGAGAGCAGTGCGACTGCGATCGCTGAGGTCGCAAGATGGTCGGAACAGTGAGGCGCAACGGCGACGGCTAGTGGGACGACGATGGAACAAGATGAGAGCGAGGAGAGCGATAAACTGAGTACGAGAGACGACGACAAAGGCAAAGGCAAAGGCAAAGGCGACGAAGCTAGCCTCGAGCTAACTATACGATAGAGACGAAGGTGTGAGCTCCGAATGAGATCTGAACAGCGAGGGGGGAATCGAATCTGTATTGCAGCATGTGTCCGACCGCTATTTATACGTTCCGATCGCTATAGTACGAGTCCGATCGAAAATGCAGTCGGGACAAAGGAAACTGATTGGAACAAAGGCAAACAATGATGCGCAAGTCACACATGGTATGAACAATGGATGGGAGTCATGCGAACATATATGAAGGTCTGCGAGGCTGTAGAAAACAATGTAGAGCAAGTGATCAGCACTGTCAAGAGGGAAGTGCAGGCGCATGGAAAATGATCTGCACTGTCAAGAAGTGTGGGAGCGATGTCCTACAATGTCGGACAAGACAATATGACAAGAACAGGGGACAATGGCGACGCGGCGAGAAAGGGAATATGCTCCGATGTGCGAGGGGGTTGCGAGCGAGTGTTGCGATGTTGCGACTCTTTGAACGGTCGGACGAATGCGATATTGTGTGTGCAATGATCGGAGCGATAGGGCGATAATCGGAGTGCTGAAGTGACCAGAGAACAATCGGGATTGGAGAAATACGGCGCAAGTTCGAGACCTGAGTGGGACAATGGTTGGAGGACAATCGCGTGACTGTAGAGGTACTCAGAGGTCGCAGAGTGGTCGGGGCGGCGTGGCGCACGTGTTCGAGCGATGATCTCGACGATCGAAACGTCTGACGGAACTCCGCCGAGTTGCGACAGGTGTGGGAGACGTTGCGCTCGAGGTCGCGTGGTCGCAGTCGGAACAGTGTACAAGTGGTCGGATGACTGCATAGATGGCGTGCGACTGGTCAATGGTCCAAGCGTGGTGTCCAAGGTATCATTGCAATTGTGCAATTGTGCTGCGAGGCTCCAACAATCGGAGCTATGGCTCTGGTCTTGCGATCGGTCGGAGAGACTAATCAAGCAGTCGGAGGTCGTACGCTGCGCTTGTTGACTTGTCGAAAGTGCGAAAATTGGCGAACAATTGCCTCCCAGCGCTGCACCAGGTGTATCAACGTGCACAACAACTATGAGTAGCGAAGCGCCGGCGCGCCGGAAGTACACAGCCTGGTCAACAACACAACGGGTCAAGCCCATCGCGTCGACAAAAATGCTCGTGAGCTTCTGGTACCAGTGCTGGCCCGACTGCTTGAGGCCGTAGAGCGTTTTGCGGAGATGAGGAACGCGTCCTGCAGCATCGGCGGGTGTGAATCCGGGTGGGTGGTGCATGTAGATAACTTCGTGCGTCGTGAGATCACCATTGAGGTATGCGCCCTTGATGTCGACTTGGTGAAGTTCGAGATTGCGGCGCGATGCGAGTGCGAGGACCGTGCGGATGGACAGCAATTTTGCGATGGGTGCATATGTATTGAAATAGTCGATGCCAGGGACTTGACTGAAGCTTTGCGCGACGAGCCAGGTTTTGTAGCAGATTACGCGGCCTGCCGCATCCTTTTTTGCCTTGAAAACCCACTTTGAACCAATGATATTGGCGTCTGGGGGTAGCTTGATATTGGTGTCTGGGGGTAGCTTGATATTGGCGTCTGGGGGTAGCTGCTCGAGCGTCCAAGTGCCGGCCTTGACGAGTGTGTCGAGTTCCTCGCAAATGGCAGCCTCCCAGAGAGGCCAGTCGGGGCAGCGACGAGCCTCTGCAAGCGTGCGAGGTTCCAGTGCTTCGGCCTCGGCAATTTCCACTGCCAGCGCATACTCGAGCACCTCAATGTCGCCCTCTTCCACCATGACAACCGCGTTGTTGCCGCCCCTCGCTGCCCCGCTGCTGCCCTCCTGCTCCCCCTCAACGTTCACACCAGTCTCCTGCGGCCTATCCTCGGGTACCTGAAGACCATGCCGCGCAGAAGAGCGCCCAACACCGCTGTGCGAGTCGCGGACATACTGCAACGGCATTTAAACATGACGGGCTTGCGGCATGTTCGAGAGCACAGGATCGACAGGCGGTGCTGCTGGCGCAAGCTCGGGAGCTGAAGACGAGCTGGTGGATGACTGAGGTGAACTGGCAGGTGCAGGTATGTCGCGCGCTGGCATCGTCTCGTTCTGCTGAACTAACATGTAGTCAGCGTCAGGCTCCCCCTCAAGACGAGTGGCAGGCGCGCGCGTGTCATCAAAATACACGTTGTGCTCGACAGTAATGGTCTTTGTCGACGGCCAATACACCCGCGCGCCCTTTGACGAGTCGTTGAAGCCAAGCCAACGGCCTTCCCTCGCACGCAGATCAAGCTTCGAGCCACGCACATCGTGCTCGCGCACCCCGCTAAGATTGGGCTTGCGTCCGGTCAGCACCTCGTGCGGCGTCATGCCGTCGTGCGCGCGCGTCAACGTCCGGTTCTTCAACCAGACCGCATGATGGATTGCCTTGCCCCAGAGAAACTTCGGCAAGCCGCTCGCGTGCAGCAGCGTGCGAACCTTCTCAACCAGCATCCGATTAAGGCGCTCCGCGACACTGTTGTGGTGCGGCGTGTTGTGCACGGTAAGTTTGCGCGTCGTTCCTGCCTTCTTGAGGTGGAGAATAAACTCCTTCCCCAGATACTCGCCGCCACGGTCGGAATGTTGAACACCTGCATGTGCACCTTGTGCTGCATCGTGCACCAAGCCTTGAATGACTTGTAGGCCCCAAAGGTCTCGTCTTTGGAGCGCAGGAGATAAAGTGACGTGTGGCGTGTCATGTTGTCGGTGAACAACACATAATAGCGGCGCCCGGCCTTCGTTGCGACCAGCGATGGTCCCCAGAGGTCACTGTGAACCTCAGCCGCAAACTCCTTTGCACGCTCGCCGGAGCGCTCCTTCACCATCGGCTTACGCATTGCCTTGGCGTAGACACAAGACTCGCAGAAGGTAGGCTCCTCCGTCGACGTGTCGAGCTTCACTTCAGTGACAAAGCCCTCTTTTACCAGATGCTGTGCGATGCTCGGCACGATGTGACCCATCCGCCGGTGCAGCTCCATGACCGTGACAGTTTCCGCCACCGCGTTGGCATGCTCGCCATCATGCTCGACACGGTACAAGCCCTTCAAAGATTGTGGGATCTCGCCAACCTTCTTGCCATCGCCAGGTGCGTGGATAGTGCACTTGCCATCAGCAAAGGTCACCGAGTAACCTTGCTCATCCAGGTGGCCAATAGAAATAAGGGTGTAGTCCACCTCCGTGAGCCGAAGCTTGGTCGCACCCCACCCGTTCGGCACCTCAATGACCAAGTTGCCGGTGCCGGTTGCGTCAAAACCTTCCTGGTTTGCCACCATAAAATGCTTAGGGGGGATCTCCGAGAAGTTCTCAAAGCTGTTGCGGTAAGGGGATATGTGCCGCTGATACGACTGCCTCCCGGACGAACGGAGAAACCCCCGACTTTTAGCATTTTCGGTACTTTCCGAAATCACGTGACCTCGGCCCCCGGGGCCTCGGTACCCGCAATCAGGTTTCAACACCGCCCCGCAGAGTCTATCAGCAGCGCCTAGCGATCATTCCAAATACCCCGTAAGCGCCCCCAGATACGCCACAACCCATAGGACAGCCGACGCCGCGGCACAGCATGCGCCGCACCCAATTTGGTAGCCGCCCACCCCGCACGGACGCGCCGCCGTCAATCATACTTCCTGACTTCGCCCTTCGTCTTCGTATTATCCCCCTTATCTAGATCGATTGTCCGGTCCCGCACGCGTAGAGCCCGCCAAGTCCAAGACGGGAAATATCGATGTACAACGAGCCAATACCGCCCGTCGTACGTCCCTCCCTTCGACTTGTGTCCGAAATACTTGTCCGGTTTCTCCCAACATTCCGTTGGAGTGCTGGCGTCTTTCGCTTTGACGCGCGTCTCGCGTTTCGCATACACCAACAATAGCGACGATCGTACGTCTAATACTTACAGTTGAACTCTCCGATACCGACTTGCCACATACCTCGTATATTCGCTCCTCACGTCTCTTCGCACCCCCGTGATATCTGACTCGTGTATTCTGTGTTTCGGTTTCGTATTTGTCTTCCTATGTCAGCGTCCGTACGATTCGGACCCTGACTCGTTTGTCGTACAAATAGTTCTCGAGCGCACGATTGCAATAACAAGTTACTATTCCCCCTCGTACTCAGGATCTCGAAAGAGCCCCCTGAAGTGGTCTGACTTCGCCACAACCTTTCGACTTTGAACCCACGACTTTCGACCTTTGCCGCACGCCGCTCGACCAATACGAATACGAATACCAATATCGCGACCTCCGACTATCCCCTCCGCCATTTCGATAAATCCCTCGTCTCTACGCCGCTCGACTTACCCAGTCTTCGCCTTTGATCTCGAAATATCCGCAACGTCCTTCGTCACAGTCATATCGCTTCGTCTAGCTTTTCAATATATTCCGAGTCTCCCCCCTCATCATTCCTCGTTTCAGAAATACGTTCTGGGGAGCACGTCCGTCACGACTCCAGCGTTGTATCATTTCGGTGATCGGCGTAGTATCTAGCTCTCGACCTATCGTCCTTTCGCCTAGTCTCTCGTCTCCTCCGATTCGTATTCAAGTCACTATCTCCCACTCCCTCACAGAGGAGGTCGCCGTGCGTAGTCCCGGGACCCTGACCGCACTCCCTCAACCCGATACGTCCGAGCCCGAGCTCTGAGGATCAGGATTCAAAAACATATCCGCCTCACTACCGATCGGACACCCATCAACTTTGGAGCCCACCGCGAGGGCTAGGTCAGAATTCCTCCGCGACTTCCATCCGCACCTTCTCCCTTCCGAGGCTATAATACTCGCTCGTACGCAGAAGAAGTACAACGCCGACACATAGTAAATCCCCTCCACGACTCCGACTCAGACGAAGAGCACGATCACGAAGCAGAAGACGTTCCTCTCCCCCAGAGTCCGGAACAACTCCCCGAATTAGCTGAAGAGGATTTCGCTGTACGCTATCACGTACCAGGTGGATTTCGAACACCGTCATCACAGCTCCCTCCGCTTCCCCCCTTATCCGATCTCACCCCACTTCGTACCAGTTACCCAGCCACTCCACGTACCCCTCCCTCGCCATCACCGTCTATTCCGAGCCAACCGTCGACGTCGCAGCTTATTCCGTTACCTCGTATCCTCCCACCTCTACCGCTCCAAATCCTCGCACCACCCGTCGTAATGGCCGCACCCGTCCCCATGCCCGCGCGTCGAGCGCGCACGGCTCCCGTTTTCGAACCCTCCAAGCCACCTGAGATTCGCCGCTACTGGTCGGATCTAGAGTCAGCCTTTACCCAAGCCGGAGTCGTCACTGACCGCGAGAAGAAGGACTGGTCGAAGGTCTATGTCAATTCCGAGGACGCCGATATGTTCGACTCCATGGTCGAATTCTCTGGACCAGGAACCTACGCCGATTTCAAGAAGGCAGTAGGTAAACTGTACCCTGGAGGTGACGAAGATCGGGCCTACACGCTAGGTGATTTAGAGAGCCTCGTCGTCAAAACACGTCAGAAGTCGACGTTGACGTTGGAGGAGTTTGCGACTTATCATCGCGAATACCTCACCATTTCTGGATTCCTGATGCGTGCAGGGAAGCTGTCAACGCTGCAACAGAAGAGCGACTTCTCCCAAGGAATCCCCGACACGTTGTGGTGACTTCTAAATCCGCGTCTGCAGATCAAGAAGCCCGACGTCGAAGCCGGCGACGCTTACAAAATCGTCGACGTCCGAGCCGCCGGGCAGTACGTACTCGAGGCGGGAGTGGACTCATTTCACAATATGAACCGTGTCGCGTCCGTCGTCGGATCGACTTCCGCAATAGAGGCAGCATCACCTACTCCGCCTCCGACCATGAAAGCAGAAGAAATACTTGCGCAATTGGTTCGCTCACTCATGCAGGGTGGTAATCCTCTTCCTGTCGCATCAGCAGTCGTCCCAGTCGTTGCGAAATCCTCGGCACCCGTCCCAGCCACCTCTCCACCCGCTACCTCCGCCGCACAAGATGCCAAGTTGGCCGCTATGTCTCGCCTTGCCGGCAGATGTCTTTACTGCGGTTCCGCCGACCATCGCATCAATTCCTGCGACATCGTGGAGGAAGACATTCGCTCAGGAGTCGTCGTACGGAACGGTGAGGGCAGAGTCACGCTTGCCAACGGTTCCTACGTCCCCCGCGCAATTTCGGGTGACTTCTTGCGCGAACGCGTGCAAGAGTGGTACCGGCGCAATCCGAGTGTCAAGCCGGTCGCGCAGCTGATGATCGAGTGCGTCCCCACCATAGCAAACACCTTCGAATTATCCAAGGAAGACCGCATCACATTCTTGGAGCAAGAACTAGCTGCGCTACGTGGAGCACAGACGCTTGTGCAGGTGTTCAACGGAGTTGAGATCACCCGCGCTCCTAAAGGAAAGCAGCGCGAGGCGGTTCAGTCCACGTCTAACCCCGCTCAGGACGCAGGCACCCAAGAAGAGGCCGAACCATCCGTTCCGGCGCAGCAGCACCCATTTCGCAGTGCACGCGACGCAACCGGCGCTCAGGCGAAAATCAAAACAGTGCCAACGGACCCGCCCAAGAGCAAGGGTAACGAGCCTGTCTATAAGCATTCCGCACCCATCTACCGTGCTGAAATCGCCGACACCATTTACGCTCGCGCTATGCAGACAGCTCAGATCACGCTCACGCCGGAGGAACTTCTGTCACTTGCGCCAGAGATTCGCGCCAAGTTCCGGGACGCGGTTACTCCGCGTCGCGCTGCCGTTGCCCAAGTCGAAGCCCCCTCGCGCAAAGTCAGCTTCAAAGAAGTGCCCGATGAAGAGATGGTATCCCCCGCCACGGCGATTCGCGACTCCGAGAACAAAGTCTTCTTGAATTACCTGCCCGACCCACGCACTGCGACCAAAGAGGACATATGGATCGACAAGGACGGCGACTCGTACATGCGCGACCCAGTCGAAATGTACCTCAACGGTGTGGACGACGGAGAAGACGACGACTGCCTCATCGTGGCGAGAGAATCGCATGCGCTCCGGTCGATCAACGGACTTATCGCCAACCGAGTGGCGATAGAGTGCCTTCTCGATCCCGGTTCACAGGTCATCGCAATGTCCGAACAAGTGTGTCACTTCCTCGAATTGCACTACGACCCCACCATCAAAATTCGCCTTCAAAGCGCCAACCATCAGATGTCGGAATCCCTCGGACTTGCTCGAAATGTCCCCGTACGGTCCGGCAACATGACGCTCTACCTCCAGATTCATATCGTCCGCGAAGTGGCGTACGACATCCTCCTTGGTCGACCTTTCGACGTATTGACCGAGTCCATCGTCCGCAACTACTCCAACGCCGACCAGACCGTGACGATTTCGAATCCTAACGGTGGCGCCCAGTTGACCATCCCTTCTTTCCCCCGTGGCCATCATCGGTTTCGAGATGAACAGGTCAGGCAATTTGCTCAATGAGTTGGAGGAAGGTGAAGCCGTCGCCATGATACTCGAAGGCGACGGCGACGATGTCCGTATTCTTGCATATACCCCCATTGACTCATCGGACGAGTCTGCAGTGCAACAAGCCTACGTAACCGCTTCAGAATCTCGTTCTCACCTCCCCGATTACGCTGCCCCCTCTTTCTTGCAGAATATTTGCCCAGTTTGACCTCGTAATTCCCAGGCGCCCCATGACTCTTATCTTGATCCCCCACAGCGCATTTCGCAGATACCAAGAACATCGTCTCATGATTCTGGCTCTTCGCCGCATCTTGTACAGCCCACTTCAAAATTCGGTGGGCACGCTACGGACTCGTCACGTATTTTCTCGGCAATACACACGATAACTTCGCCGCATTCCGAACCCCAGGTCCGTGCTACATATATCGGGAAGAAGAAGTACAAGCCCGTCGCGCTCAAGGTGCGCCCAGTACTCGGAACACTTCCTGAAGGCTTTCGGATCGAGCGCAACATTACTGGAGACCCGCTCGAGTCCATGCCACCTCTTGCCACACATCCCCCGCAGTTCACGCCCACTGGCCGCTACACGCAAGAACGCCACGACGCAATGGACTCCTTGCCCAACTTCGATTTCCTCACCCCTACCGAACGCGACCTGATGCACGACGTCATTTCGAATCAAAACGAAGCGTTTGCTTGGGACGACACCGAACGCGGCAGCTTCAAGAAAGAATTCTTCCCTCCCATTCAAATTCCAGTCGTCTCTCACGTCCCTTGGGTCAATCGAAATATCCCCATCCCCCCTGGAATCCACAATGAGGTCTGCAAGATTATCAAAAAGAAGATTGCCGCTGGAGTCTACGAGCCCTCAAACTCATCGTACCGGTCGAAATGGTTTTGCGTCGCGAAAAAGGATGGCAAGCTACGGATCGTACATTCCCTCGAACCGCTCAACGCCGTAACCGTCGCCCACTCAGGAGTCCCGCCCATTCAAGAGCACCTAGCTGAACAATTCGGCGGACGCGCTTGTGGCGGTATCCTCGACCTTTACGTCGGCTACAACGAGCGCGTAATAGATGAACGATCCCGCGACTACACCACCTTTCAGACCCCGTATGGCGCTCTTCGACTCGTCACCCTACCGATGGGTTGGACAAATTCGGTCCCGATATTCCACGACGACGTCACATTCATCCTCCAAGACGAGATTCCGACATATACCATCCCCTTCATCGACGACGTTCCCCTCAAAGGTCCGAAATCGGATTATCGAAAACCGGACGGCACCTACGAAATGATCCCTGAGAATTCCGACATTCGCCGCTTCGTCTGGGAACATCTCCAGAACGTCAACCGAATCCTCCAGCGCATGCGTTATTCCGAAGGCACATTCTCCGGCACCAAATCTATCCTGATCTCGCGCGAATTTACCGTGCTCCGTCATCTTTGCACACCTGAAGGTCGCAAAGCGGACCCTACTACCATCTCAGCCATCACCAACTGGGGTCCCTGCAAGGATCTATCGGACATCCGCGCATTTCTAGGCACTGTCGGAGTTTGCCGGATCTTCATCAAGGATTTCGCTAAGCATGCTTGGCCGCTCACAAAGCTTACTCGCAAAGGAGTAGAGTTCGAGTATGGCACCGAGCAGCTAGCAGCGCAGGAATACCTCAAAGAAGCCCTCGTCAATTCCGGAGCACTTCGCGCTATAGACTATGAATCCCCCGCCCCCGTAATCCTCGCCGTCGACACCTCGTATATTGCTGTGGGCTATATCCTCGCCCAACAAGACATCGACAACGCCAAACGACGCCATTATTCACGCTTCGGATCCATTTCGCTCAACGATAGAGAGCGTCGTTTTTCGCAGCCCAAGCTAGAGATCTACGGCCTTTTCCGAGCACTTCGCACACTTCGCGTGTACCTCATCGGCCTCCGAAACCTCATAGTCGAAGTTGACGCGTCTTCCATTGGAGGCATGCTCAAGAATCCCGACCTAGTCCCAACAGCAAGCATCAATCGCTGGATCATAGCGATTCTAGCCATCAAATTCTTGTTGCGCCATGTACCCGGAATTTTTCACGGCCCCGACGGACTTTCTAGACGCGTCCGCCAGCCTGGCGACCCCGAAGAACCACTCGACGACAATTTCGATGACTGGCTAGATAACCTGTACGGCTTTCTAAATGCCGTCGTCACGCCGAATATGGATCCAGAACCATTCCCCTTGCCCAATACTCCTTCCCCCTCTTCCCTAGCTGTGTTCGCGTTGACCGCGGACGGTCAAGATCTCAATAAGGAGGAGGAGCCAGGGCTCGAATACAGCGAAGTACCACGTACCGACACAGCGCGCAAAGCCGACCGCCGCTTAGTCGAAGTACACGATTGGCTTGAAGATCCAGTACGCCCAGATCATATCTCCGACACAGACTTTGGCACCTTCGTTCGCTACGCCACACGCTTCTTCCTCGACGGCAATCGACTATGGCGACGCGCTGTGGATGGCGCACATAAACTCATCCCTCATCCTGATCGACGCATAGCAATTCTAATAGACTGTCATGACAAGATAGGCCATCGTGGAGTATTCGCAACGCGCTCTCTCATCGGAGAACGCTTCTGGTGGCCATCCTACGAAGCAGACGTCATGTGGTATGTTAGAACCTGCATCACTTGCCAGCGACGACAGAAACGCCAAATCCTCATGCCACCCACCGTCGCAATGCCCGCCTCGCTATTCGCCAAGATTTACGTCGACACCATGCATATGCCGGTCTCAAACGGATTTCGATATATTGTCCAAGGCCGCTGCTCCATTACGGCTTGGCCCGAATTCCGTTTACTCAAGAAGGAGAACGCGACACAGATTGCGGAGTTCGTCTACGAGAATATCCTTTGCCGATGGAATTCCCTCTGCGAAATAGTCACGGATAACGGAGGACCGTTCATCAAAGCGCTGGAACATTTAGAGAAGAAGTATCACATCTGACACATTCGAATTAGCGGTTATAACTCATGCGCCAACGGCATCGTGGAACGATCACATTACGACGTACGGCAAGCACTCATCAAAGCCGCCGACGGAGAACAGTCGCAATGGGCACGTCATGCCTATTCCGTTTTCTGGTCCGACCGCATCACTACGCGCAAGCGTATGGGATGTTCGCCTTACTTTGCAGTCACCGGATGTCACCCGCTTATTCCCCTGGATATTTCAGAAGCCACATACCTTCAGCCAGCGCCCACCTCCATACTCTCGACTACGGACTTAATTGTCCGACGCGCCGTCGCACTCCAGAAGAGATTCGAACAGCTCTCACGACTTCGATCCAACGTCTACGCCACTCGTCTAGCCAATGCCCGCCGTTTCGAAATAGAACATGAGCACACCATCAAAGATTTCGAC
Organism: Auriscalpium microsporum; assembly: GCA_019914985.1. NCBI lineage: Eukaryota > Fungi > Basidiomycota > Agaricomycetes > Russulales > Auriscalpiaceae > Auriscalpium > Auriscalpium microsporum. The sequence continues at coordinate 566,858 of JAHLMG010000012.1, read as the reverse complement.
TTCAAACGCGGAATCCTGGTACTCATGCGACACACAGCAATCGAGAAATCGCTCAACCGCAAGATGCGTCCGCGCTACCTCGGACCTCTTGTAGTGATTTCGCGCAATCGTGGCGGAGCCTACATTCTAGCTGAGCTCGACGGCTCGGTGCTAGATCGACCCATCGCCGCCTTCCGTGTTATTCCGTATTTCGCACGACGAGAGCCTATTCCGATCGACTTATCTCAAGTCGATATCGACACTCAGCGACTCCGAGAGTTGGAGACCACCGAGACAATCGGAAACGACGATGAAGAAGAGCCGATAGAACCCGACGTACAAGACGATGACGATCCAGCCGACGACGATTAGTATTCCGTGGCGTGATCCATCCAGAACTAGTGCCACTTCCCCATTCCACCCCAGCTGTTACTGAATATCCCCGTACTATACTAAGTCGCTCGCGTATATCGCTGATGCGCAGGACTACTCAAGATTAAAGTCCTAAGTCAATGAAGGATTACTGAGACTTAAACAAAAAGAATTCGATTTTCGGCTTAGCATTTCAGACCTCAAAATCGTTCTAAGTCATTTCGAAATAAATGCCACATAACGTGCGATCAATATCATGCAATTATACGATCAAATCACGCCTTTCGAGCCGCTCAAGATATTGCTAAATGGGACACAAGGCTAAAGACCGAGCCACTACGAGACCTCTAGACTTCCCCTTCGCCTCACAGCCTATTCCCCCTGTCGTCGAATTCCTCTGGCAACTTCGCAGTCCAATCCGCCGTCCGGAAATACCACTCCTCATAGTTGAGGAGGCGGAGTTCCGACATCCAGCGCGCCTTGAAGGCCTCTTGACTCACGTAGCCACGCGACATATCGGCGAGGTTGTCTTCGCGATAACGCAACACGAGCGTACGGATCACAGGAGGGAGAGCCTCGTCGGCCGGAACTCCGCGAGCCGCGTCGCCTTGCTCCCGAAGAAGACGGAGCCCATGCGAGACGTGCCATTGGTCTGGATGTGGGCCCGGAGGAAGAAGACCAGGAGGTGCCCCGTTTAGGTGGTACCAGTTCATAACTTTGCGATGGATCCCGACCATCGACAAGTCTTCTAGCATCAAAATATCATTTAGCCGGACTTCACGACGAACAGTATCAAGACACGTACCTTCCTCCGTCTTCGCAAGGATTTCCTCGCTCGCAAGGCGAGGCTCCAGGACCGAAATCTCCCGTTGAGTCTGCAAACCCAAGATACCGGGGTTTCCGAAGTCGCTCGGACCTGCGACCTGCACCTGGGTACCTTCCGCCAATTTCGAAGGAGTCGACGGCGGCTCCGGCAAGAAGAGCGGAGAACGCTCACCTTGCGCGGTGCCCTGCGTCTGTGACTGCACTTCGACGGCCGGCTCGAGGATCTGGACCTCCGGATCTAGGCCCGGTGACGCTATAACCTCGACGGAGGAGGAAGGGATACGACGACCTACAACGAATATCAAGTCAGCACTACCCGGCAATAGCTGGGTGTCATTATGATTTCCTCTTTAACAAAAAAAAACAAAAAAAAAAAACAATCAAGTCAGCAATGCCCAAAGCCTGACTCGAAATAACGACATTACCTTTGCCTTTGTTTCGCTTCGCTGGCGAAGCTATTACGACCTCGACCTTCGTTTTCTTCTGCCTCTTTACAGGCGGCGTGACTTCTTCCAAGGGATCGTCCGGAGGCGCGAAAGCCACCGGATAGTACTTCTTGATGGCAGCGATCTTATCCGCCGCTGAAGCCGCGCTTCGACCGTAAGGATCTATTTCGAACGACCGCGTTAATACCACAAGTCCAGTGCAGCAACAAGGAGGACGTACTAATGGTGTTCCTCCCGCTCCACTTACACGACTTCTTCTGTTGGCTGCAGTACGCGCAGACGACCAAGACGCGAGGATTTTCGGTCCACAGCGTGGGCTTGCAGAGCATGGCCCGCGCCTCCGAACGGCACTCGTCACATACCTATCCCACGCAATCAATCAGCAATCACTCTCGCGAGACATAGCCGAAAAGAAAACTCACGCTGTCGAAACTACGGCCCGACGGACTGATATATTTCGCGAGGCCCGCCGCTAAAGATTCGAGAAGGGCCTGCGCCTCTTGCGTCTGGATGTCCCTCCACTGAGCTTGGGTCAACGGCGGAGGCACCACAGTCGGCGCATGAGGTTTCGAAACCTTGCGCGCCCTCGGCTTCGCCTTACCCTTCCCTTTCGACTTAGTAGGAGGCGGCGGCGTGGAGTCCTCGTCTTCTACGAGCTCGTCTTCGCTCTCCAATATCTCCTCGATGCCTTCCGACGAACGCGGCTCGCGTAAAGTCGCCACCGGAGGCAGAGTGCTAGGACCCGGCGAAGGAACAGTAGCCTCGACAAGAGGGGCTGAAGGGAGCTACAGACGCGTCAGGAATGCCAGTCAAGCAGCACATAAATCAAGAACGTACCGCGGCCGTCTCAGGCACCACCCGAATATACCCAAACGACAACGCCTTCCAGGACTCCTGTCCGTGGACCGAAGCGATCTTCTGGAATTCGTACACGAATTCCTGCGTACGCGCCGCGGCATTCTTGAACGAATGCGTCTTCGACTGTCGATCAAGAAGCGTTAAGCATCAAAGGAGCTACGCGAATCAACATCGAAGGACTTACCAAGGTCTGCGCGACCCTCACGCACCAGATTTCCTTCTCTTGCGACGAAGCATGTTCGTTGAATGCATTCAGGAGCTGCCGGATTTCGTCGATGATCGAATCGATGGACGCAGACATAACGAGAGGTGAACGCCAGAAGGGACAAGAAGAAGGTGGGGATGCCGACTTCGTAACGTCGCGGCCCACCGCCTTTTATGCATTTCGCGCAGTCCCCCGACATTTCGCTTTCGCCCACTCCGGCGCTGTCACGAATCGCTCCATTTATTTCGACTCTCTTGACTGCTATTCGCACCCATCATCGATCACGGACCATGATCCAGACTTCTCCCTGATCCAGAGCTTTCCGGACCCTTCCATGATGTTCTATGGCGAGGCTGTGCGCACTATTGTTCACATTGTTCTCACTTCTGATTGTTCTCCATCGTCATGGTTCCTCCCTTATTGTTCCGCTTCCTATTGTCCTGCTGTTTATCCTTGTTTGGCCTCACCTAGTATATAAGGACTCGTGTTTCTCTCTTTATTCTTCAGACTGTTCACTTCGTCTACACCGTACGCAATCTATTGCCTGCGCTGTTGATCACAGCACTCTCACTCATCTCATCCCTCTGGTTCGGTCGGTGACTTGGGCGGCTCTTTGTGTGTTCTTTGATGCGAGTCTTGACACTTGAACAGTCTCTCCTACGCCCACCTCACCTCTTCATCTCTCTCATCACTCTCATCTCTGCCGTCCACGCGACGTAAAACCTCCATTGACACCACGGCCTCCCACGCTTGCTGGCTGATATATCAGCAGAGGTATCTCAGCCCTTATCACCTTGATCACCAGCCACATCTCCCGCAACCAATTGATCTTGCCAACGCTTCAAACTACATCCTCAACGTCCGCGACCGTTGCGAACAGGACCTTTGGGCAATACACGGAAAGTGGGCCCTGATAGCAGAGTGGCATTGGAACCACAGTGCGGTCAGCGTTTTCTTATACGTCCGCATCAAGGTAGTCTTTGACGTTGATCTAAATCGGTACAACTTCGACACCACGGAGTACGCGTACCATCAACCATTTCAGCTATCCCCCATCGATCAGTACATTGATCCTCGCTCCAACCCGGTGCACTTTGTTGTTGGCGGACGACCCACACCCGCTCCAAGCCCTATACCCACGATCTCCCTCGCTCAACGACTCCGTCGCCTCACACGCCTTGCCCCGCCCTTGACCCCTCAGCCACGTCCTCGTCGTCCCGTAGCGGCGGACTTCTTTTAGATCACCATTGATCCAAACCAGGTTCCACCCGGAGTTTATCTAGGAGGGGACGGCCAATTCCGTCTCTTCACCTCAGCAGGATCTCTCGGCGTCTGGCAATCTACAGACGGACAGTGGACCTCCCAACATACCAACAACCCTGTCCCTGACGACCTCCTCAGAAAAGCAGCAAACCATCACTTTGAATTACGCTCTGAGCGAGAACGCCGTCAAAACGCCTGTGATCATACACCATCACTCACACCGCTTCCATCACGCACTCCGAGCCCCGAGTCCCCTCAATCCCCACCTGCTCCCCGCACCACACCCGCAGTTGTCCCGGAAGGCATCCACTTCGATCAGCGCACCAACAGGTGGTACGCTTGGCTACGCAACCACTCTCGTCGAGCAACTTGGGGTCAATGGGCCAATGCACGCATGGCAGCACGATTACTCTTAATCGTTTAGGGGGGGAGAGGGGAGGGGCTTGGCTATTCAATATACAACTGACTGCCTGGTGTAGTTACATATGTACTTCAAGTATGATATAATAAGACATCAAGGCTTGTCTTATGAGGCTAAAGCAGGGACAGTTGTATTTTTGTATACTGTACTATAGATTAAAACAGATGCCTTATATCCTCTAGTTTGATATATATCAGATATACTATTCAATTTCTCCTCAGATATACATACTCTGCCTGTAGTTATTCCATCATGAAACCATGTTTCAGCTGAGTCTCCTATTATGCGTGCAGTAAAATGAGCATGCCCAAAATAAATAATACCTTTTAGCTTATACATGACCTTGTTATTGCTGCAGCCAATATGCATAGTCTGTTTTATTTTCAATTTTGTTGTACCTGCATAAGGCAAAGCAATGCCAATTAGAGGAGGAGGATGGGTACTCAAGTCTGTTATCTTTACCAAAGGTCTTTGGCATGATTGACAGAGACGGGTAGTCTTTAATTCTAATAGCTTGTTTAATTCTGATGATACAGGCTGACTGACATCCTTCTCCAAGGTCCAGAAAGGGGTGTTGTATTGTCTATCAGATGCGATAGTATTGCAAGATGTACATTTGTGTCTAATATGAAAAAGGTATTTGTCACTTGACAGCATTAAACGGCAGAGACTATAAATATCAGTACCATTGGCATTATCCATTGGATATCCATTGGGATCCATTTGGTGAAGTTGAGCCTGGAGAGAATTACGAGACTGTTCAAGAGTAGTGAGGGGCTGTCCAGTCATGATCTGATTCCATCCCTCAGATATCAAAGTGATATAAGGATTTATTGAAGCAACATCTCTAGTCCATATTTGATTGTGGCTTATGAAAACTTGAAACAGGATTGTGAGCAGACTGTCATAAGCACAACTCCAGGTATCTGCATTCCAGATATAGCCCTTGCGTTCTCTACCTGAGATGGCAATTGAACTTATATTAGCTACAACCTTTCTTCTTTTTACAATGCGAGCAGGCCCATTATCAGTATTAAGTTGGGCTACTGGCTGAGTCCCTATTGCAGGGACAAAACCATTTCCAAGGTCAGTGTCATCATATTTTCGCTTTGTCCCCTGTCCGGCTGGTTTTGGGTTCGTTGACCTTTTATTTCCCTTGGATGTGACTCGCTGCCATGGGGCATCTTCACCCACTTCTGGTATTACCAGTGGGTTATACTTGGACCATTTGATAGAAGAATGCACATTGCCCGGCACATGGTCAGCTCCAACCCAGGCTCTATACTGCTTGATCAATGTGCTACGTGTGGAGGCATTGATATCACTGGGAAGTTCACCTATATAGCGCAATCGAGTAATTTCATCTAACAGTTCTAACTCTCTGAACTCCTGGCGCACATGGCCAGGGAGACCCCCTGTTATAATTGCTGCAGAAAAGTCACGCATTAAAATAGTGCCATCCAAGCTTGCACTTCTTGATAGACATGTATACATGGAGTAGTGGGTACGACACCTGAATGGGTCAACAACATTAAAGGGACGTGTTCTTCCCTGTGACGCATAGTCAGTCATTGCAAAATTGGGTACAATAGGAACCTGGTCTCGAGAGATGAAGATGTTGCCGTCATTGGGAGTATTGCATTTAATAGGTATAGATTGTTTGGATAGTGGCACAACATTCTCTGGCAGACCCTCAAGCTGAACATTGGTTGGCGGCTTTGTCAACTTTACAAATACAACATCCAGAGTTTCTCTGTCATTATCTAGTGCATGTGATTGCCAACCTACGACAGTTCCTTCTGCACCATTGGTAACACACACTTCAGTTGCTTCGTTGCGCTTGATCATAACAGGTAAACCATGACAAAGCTTGAGAACACCAGGAATGTTCATTGTAACACCATGAGGTAGACTGTGAAGCTTTCCTTGCATGTCAGGAGGTACAATATTTGACTTTCGCTTTGGATCAAGTTGCCTGCCTTGAGATTTGACAGTGGTAGGCTCTCTAGACTTCCATTTATCGACACTATAAAAAGGCTTCAAAACTTGATCTGTTTCCTGAGCAAAGCGATCTGACATTGTTGTATTAATTTGATCACGCTGAGAGTTGAATGCTGTAATTACAGATACAAAGCGAAAGTTTGGATGATTTGGATCGACATCTGGATTTTGAGGCCCTTTAATTCTAGAGCGCAGAAGAGCAATGTCTTGTGGAGTACATGATTTGTAACGCATATTTTCCAATGCTATGCGGAACTGTGCATCTCTCTCTGTCTGTGAGTGTTGTCGCATATTCTGTCTCAAGAGGACAACTACTGTTGTTTGATGCCATAAAGCCTTGCCAATTGTCCTTTGTTGCTCCCTAAAGCCATTAGTGGTTCCTAGAACAGTGGAGACATTGTGGCTATATAGTGCAGGCCCTTTCGTCTGAATAGGGGGCAATTGTGCAAAGTCACCAGCAAAAATCATATTCTTGCCACCAAATGCTTGATCATCACTTTGTAGCGCGAGGCTCATTTGTGCGCTAATATGATAGAAGTCACCACAGTCAATCATTGAGACCTCATCTAAGAATACATATTTGACACTTTTCAACCGCTCACGGATGTTCGCCAAGGTGGTTGCTGCTTCACTTACACCAGATCCAGATCCTTCTCCTCCTCCTCGGAAGCCAAGAATTGAATGATAAGTTGACCCTGACACCAAGGCAGCTGCTGTACCAGTAGGAGCCATTATCAAAAATACAAAACTACGTTTTTGTCTGTCAAAGAGCGCCATGAGAGCCTTTATAACCTGGGATTTACCTGTACCTGCCATACCTCCAATATGCATTTTGAGTTGTTCAGCAAATATGTCAACAGAGTGGTTTGCTATGATCCGATAAGCTCGTTCTTGTTCTTCATTGAGTGTATATTCTTGGGCCACCTCGTCAATGAGCTGCGCATCTTCTTCACTGACAGCTTTAAAGGTCTTGTACAAGAACTCGCGATCTACAATTTTGACTTCGTTCACATTATATGGCTTTGGTATGCCATTAGCAGATGGTTCATTTTCCTTTCCTACTTGGTGGTACTGTGCCTGCTTCTTATCTAGGATTTCTTTTTTCTTATCTGCTAGTACATCCTTCCATTGCTTTCCTGTCATAATATCTCCATTTGTGATATCAGTTTCAATACTCCATCCATTTTCTTTGTCAGCTGCAGCCCATCCTCCATTCTGCAGAACTTGCTCAATTTCAGCCATCTGGATTACTTTATTCGCAGTTTTTCCACTTATCTCATCAAATTGAGCACTCAGCCATTCAAGCTCATTATCATTGAGGGCACCCTCGCTGTTGCGATCCTCACTATACTGTGCATCTAAATCATCTTGAAACTGACCAAAGATAGGATTTAGACTCATTTTTCTATTCTCCTTCTCTGCTGCCTTACGTTGAGCATGAAAGTCATCTCGTGCATCATTGCATTCATACCGTATGTGGAAAAATTTCATCAACTCAAGCTGCCGTGGTGTAAAGGTGTATGTATCAAATGCCTCTTGCCATGTTTGATTATCAAGTTTTAAGTCAGAGCCTGTACGCCAAGGCTTGAATAAGGTAAGCATAGTCAAACAGTAGTCTTCATAATTTCCTTTGTCCTTTCTAGGTAGAGTTCCTCCAACAAAGTTGGGGACAATAGGCTCATCCTCAGATGCCAGTCGAATGCTATGTGTTTCACATTGTGGATGCCCCTCTAAAAATTGAGGATACTGTTTTGGCTTCTTTTCTTTTGGGGCCTTGTTTTTCTTCCCTTGCTTGTGCCTGCCCTGCACATAGTCAGATGAACTGTCATCAACTTCTGTATTATCAGTGCGCATTTCATAGTCTTCATCATCTGAGTCATTGACCACTGTGCTTATATCATCTTGATCTATGTCCATCTCATCATCACTATCAACAATGGTCTTTTCTGTATCACTTTCAATGTCAATAACTATGTGGTCATTGTCACCGCCACCAAGCTGTACTTTGTGGTCTTGGTCTTGATTTGCATCTATCATATAATTGTTGAGGTCATCATTCTGTACTACTTCTCCATCTCCCTTCTTCCCTTGGGGAATCTTGAACTTGGTAGCAAAGCGACACCAGTCATAGAGGGTCATATATTCATAATCTACAGGGCGCTTTGTAAAGTCATCTACAGTAGTCAACGCAACAATTTTACCCTTTACTTTGTTTATTACAACTCGATCGCCATTCTCTTCTTCAGGCTCTAGAGAATTCCAATATCTTTTAACTTCATTGATAAATGGTCGCCAGTAAAATGTCTTGAATTTATGACTGGTGTAGTGGTCAGGATGACCTAACACATAAAGAGATGCCATTGGGCCACCTATCTCCATCTTGGTAGTCATAGAGTTTACTACCTGAACCATAATCTTGCGAGCCTTTTCCATTTGACTTGCAGTTCCACTGAGAAACTCAGAGTTGCGATTGAAGACTGACTTGATAGCCTCTAACATGACATGAGTCTTTAAAGGTGTCTTGGTTATGTAGTCCGTGACATATGCTATGATTGATTTGATAGCAGTTCCAGACAGAAGACTGGCAACATCAGAGTTGCATCGAATCAGATATGTTAGCGTAGGATTGAATGTGTTCAGCCAGGCCTCTCCATGTTTCAACTCAACTGCACCTGTACTCATGTCTACGGACGTCTCAGCATGTACATCGCGAGGGAAACGTGATTTACATGATGAATATTTTTTGCTTGTGCAACCTGCATGGCATTTATAACGGTTGGAGCGAAAGATCAGTTCATCGGCTGTCTCCCACATGCGCATCCACCATGATTTATTTACAGAGCAAAATTCACATTTGTCACCTTCAGATGTTGTATGATTGGAGCATATCTTGGGCGGATGCTCTGGCAGAGTACAAGTGGGATCCAAGCCACTATCACCTCTTTCCAAGTTGTCTTGAATTTGACTGCGGACATCATTAAGAGTTCCATTAATAAACTCGCCCTGATGTGAGCCTTCTAAATACTCTACCAACTGTCTTTGAAATTCAGAATCACCAGCTACAATCCGATCCCTTACCTCCTGTGGGGTCATTGCATTTTGAATCCATAAGAGCATGTGCAGATGCAAAGTGAGTCTTCCCTGCTGCTCCACGGTACCATAGTAGGCAGCTGTTTTACCAAACAAGCCATCATGGTCTGCACCTACACCTAGTACAACCTTGATAAATGTCTCTACCATAAATTTGAAAAAGCGTGCACCAGAAACAGGATTGTTCGCAATCAAGCGATATCGTTCACTTGCAGTATATACCTTGGGATAAATATGTACATCTTGATCAGCAAAATATAGTGCAATAGGATGTTTAGAATCTGTAGGTGCAAATGTGATGAACCATGTTGGAGCCCCAATATAGCTCATAAGAGCCCAAAGTTCATTGCGCTTGTACTTATTATTTGTTCGTGAGCCTTGGACATGCTGAGCTACATGGTCCAAATCATTGATAATTGCAAAGCATTCTTTCTCTGCCTCTCCATTAGCAGTTTCAAATTCACCATCTACCATTCGCTGAATCATATCATTCAGCACAGCTTCATTTACACCAAGTAGTCGCCTAGCAATATCTGGAAAGGTTGCTTTTTGAGTCAGCAAATACCCCCCAGTATTGCTTCTTTTGATTTGTTCGTGATTAAATGCGATCAGTGGAAACAAAGGCTCTAATTGAAAGCGTTTGTCATGATACATTAACAGTGCACGTTTTCGTACACTATCACTGATTTTTGAGTACCCATTCTCATTTCCAATGCCGCCGAGACCATAAGGGAAGAGCCAGGGAAAGGCTTGTGGATACAGCTGAGGATTGTCATATGTGCTCTCCGGTGTATCATTATGCCCTAGGCCAAGTGTATATCCATTTTTTGACTTTATATACTGAAGTGCAAGGGCTTTTAACTGTGTGCCAGATTTCTTCTCCAGCTCGGCACCTGTCAGTGTATGCAGAATGAATGGACATTCTCCTTCTGCTGTACCTTCTTCATCCTCTGCAGATGTGTTTACTGCCTTGTCTTCAGAGTCTTTCTGTGATGGAGGGATTCGGTAATCAATAACAACTGGAGGTTCATCTTCAGAGTAGGTTGCAAGATTGTCATAGGAGATATTAAGGTCTGCATAGTCTGTATGGTTGACTTTGAGCCATTCCAGAGCAATAGCCACTTTGTTTCTGCGAACCAGAAATGGAGTTCTCCTATGCTCTCGAGTTGTAGGACGAGTAGGACCAATATATACAAATGCCATTACATCATCTAATTCATCTGCTCGAGGGGGCAAGACACTGTATATCCGTGGCATAGGCATTCCGTACATTACTGCATTTGCAACCATTTTGTATTGACCAGAGGCTTGCACTTTGATGACACATCCATTTCGACACACTCGTGCAATGAGCATCTTTTCTGTAAATGACAAACCCTGCAACTGTGGGGGCACCTCCCCTATCCAATTGCCATTAGCCAAAGCTTGTGAGGGAATCTTTCCTTTCTCCAATACACTCAAGCATGGTTTGCATATCTTTGAACATGACTTGTCAAGAATTGGACCTTCTTCCACTAGAATAGGGTCATTAACAGACTTGCGTTCCACCCGAGTAACGGGATAAATGCTATTTGTATTCACAAGCAGATTATGATCAAAATCTGCTCCTTCTAAAGGAGTCATGGATTTGGATAGGGTTAGTGTTCCACACACTGCACATCCTTCTTCTAGCAAGTTTTCCTTGTCAATTGCATTACAATAATTTGTTATAATTTTGTGACGCAGAGACACGGACGGAGGCTTTGGAGGAAAGACTGAAATTGGAGCTGGCTGGACTTGAAGCTGTTTAGCTATTTTGGTTCTTGTTACCCTGGGCTTATCAACACCATTGAATTTGAAAAGAGTAGTGGCATTTGTACAAGCAGTACACATATCAGCATGTGCCATATGACCCTCCATCAGATCATATATTTTATTTGTTTTGTCATTCCATCTGATAACTAAATTATGCATCAGGGAATCCACCCGCTGCTAACTTTCCGCTCACCGCTTCCTAACTAGGCAAGTGCCGCGTCGCGCTGCGCCGTATCTGCGCCTCCACACCCTCTACCGCTCTATCTGTATCAGCACTCTACCCTGTAATATATCCTTAGAGTCCCTGTTCTATGCCTGTATTTTATCTGTACCAAGAATCACCCTAGATGACTTGATTGTCCAGTGTGTTCGTACAGTCCGCTGTCAATTGTGCCGGTGGCTGTGCTACTGCAATCACAGCAAGAAGTCATCGCCTGCCGCGCCGTGGCAAGTGCTTCTCCAGCACGTCTTCCTGCACTGGCCACCAACGCGCGTCAAGATCATGCCTCCCAACACTGTTGATGTGTCTCTGCCTCATCCTGGCAGAGTGGAGATCATTTACGCGCCGGAGCACGACCCCCAGACAGGACGCCCGAGTGCGTTGGTGAGTTCCATCTTCTTCTTACACTTTGACCATGTGCTTAATCGTGCTCGACCAACCCTCCAGCATGTCAGGATCACTCGCGGGGACCCACAGGTGTCATATCCGATACCTCAAAAGCCCCAAGCCGCCGCCCATGAACGGCAAGCTCCCGCCCTCATGCAAGCACACAGCCCGGCGCCGCACGCTGCAAGTCAACGGGACACCGGAGATGCTACGCCAGCACCAGTCGTGTTGGGAGAATCCGGCCACCGAGCGGCCTTTTCGTGCGTGGCCGTGTCTTTGCTCGTTTGGCTTCCGCTAACCCACCCTACTTCCTCCAGCCTGAGGGGCCCTCATCCTCTGCAAGACCTCCTCCCGCGCACGCCGTCACCACGCCTTCAAGTCGCTGCAAAGACAGAGCCGCCATTCTCATGTCGCAGCGTAGGACCTCCAACAAACGGCGGAGCCCTCGATCCAGGCTGTCCGAGCCCTGTGCTTTCCAGCCAGTCATACACCGAGCCCGACTCCGACGCCATCGACCCGCTCATCTTTGTTTCCTCCGACCCACCAGATGCAAGCCACGCAGCGCGGGAGCACGACCAGGTACGCCGGGGCCGCAGGTGCGTTTCATTCTCTTTGATCAGGACGCTGTGCTATGCTCATGCGCACCGCGCCGTCCTACCCACACACGGTATCCACTATTCCCGGCCGCAGCTCGCTGCCAATGTCCCTCCCGCCCTCAAGCTCAGCTGTCCCAATGGCCACAAATGGTTTGCGCAATGACAAGAGCCCGCTCGGCGTATACACGCCCTCCAATCGCTCGGACCATCTGAGGTGCGCAAAGCAATGACATTGACATCGCTGTACTGATTAACATGCTGATACCCACTGCTATTCTCTTCCATGTACATGGTACGCTCTCCCTGTGCAGCACGCGTGCACTTGAGCCCTCTACCCCCTCGACCGTTCGACCTCACGCGACACCGACGACGCTCGTGCCCACGACACCTGTCAAGCGGCCACGTCCCGGCTCAATTGAAGAGGGCTACGTCACACGCGCGCGGGCCATTCGCTCGCCAGATTTCACCTCAAGCAAGGAGCGCGCAGTCTAGTAGAGAGGCAGGCGAGGGTGTTCCATGCATGTTAAGTAGTTGAATGAAATTGTGGTCTACATCGCAATACACTGGTCCCTTCGCAAGCGCGTATAGTATAGTATGATCATCGTTGTGACACAAAGCCGGATACCCACGCGCGCTCACAGCGACAACGGTGGGAATATCAGAGTGCTTCCTCCGAGGCTGGAGAAGCCCACCCCCCAGTTCACCGCCGCCTCTGCTTGCCTCTCTCCCAACCATCACTGTTCCCTGCGCAAGAGAAAAAAAAGCGGTGAGTACATTGACCAGGCCGCAGCTTGCATGGCGTCGGACCCGGTACCTCTCGCTCGCGGCCTGGGCCTACTTTCTGACATCCATGCTGACGTCCTTTGCATCAGGATTGCCGTCCACAGAATGGACTACGTTCCCAGACTGGTATGTACTCACCTGCCCCCCGTTCTCACCTAACCAGTCTTCCCACAGCTCCGGTCGAAAAAGGAGTACTCGCCATATACGTCCGTCACCCGTTGCGTGGGTTTCGACCTTGCCACCGCCATCAAGACGGCGATTGAGCTTGAAGACGCTCTGTTCGAACACGACGTGGCACGGCGGCAAAATGAAGGAGAATGTGACAGCGAGCTGCCGTCTGACTCGGATTGGGACACTGAAGACGACTCGGAGCCCGACGACGCGTGCTCCTCGCCCAGCGCGTCGCGTGGCCTATCAGACGCACAAGACGCGTCGGACGTGTTTTCAAAAAATCAATACGTGTCATACCCCTCGTATGTGTCATTCCTGTATTCTTTGCACGCGTTCTTATAGTTTTGCACGTGCTAGGACGCACAGCAGGCCCGCCAACTCGGAGCCGCTGGCCGCCGCCGGCTGCGAGGATGCCGGGATGCCCTCCTTTCGCCCTCCCCACGGCCTGGCAGCACGCGTGTCTGGCGCTGCTCGCCACCCCAACCACAGCAAGTATTCACCCCCGAAGCTGATTAAGACCGCTCACAAAGATCGCCCGGGGCACGGCATACCCCGCCCGTGCACTGGCGCGTCGCCGTCAAAACGCCGACGCACACCATCGCCTGGCGATGTGGAGCGTGCCCAGCGGACGCGGCAGCGAGAGAAACGGAATGTCAAGCGTGGAAAACAGCGCAAGGCCGCTGGCCAGCCGCTTCCCATCCCGACCCCCAAGATGTTGGCCAAACACGCAAATCCTATCCCTTTGGCGGCGCAACTGGATCTCTCCAGCATCCCCATCTCCCAGAGCGGTTTCATTGGCAACGCAGGCCTGGACCCCACGGCGGCGCGCTACGTTGGGAAGGAGGTTCCGCTGCCTACCTTGCTTGCAGAACTTCGGTTTCAGCTTGTGCCTTGGGATGGCTGGTGCGTTGCCCCGCTAACAGTGCATGCTCATTCTGTTGATCTTCCGAACCCAGCACGTCTCATGCGATTCTCGATTCACAGCAACGCGTCATCGCCCCCATGCCCGGGCGACCGGACAACGACGACACGTGGCCAGGCGTGGCAGTCTCAGCGGACAAGGAAGTGGCCGAAGTCTTGAAGACAGTAAAGTTCACGGGCAAACAGAGGCGCAGCCGTCGCGGACGCTACCCCAGCCTCAGCATGGGGTTCTCTTATGGAGGCGGACAGACGGTACGCTTACATTTCACCAGTTGCTCGTACGCCGCACGCGTTGACGGGATCGCTGGCGCCGCCGCAGCGCCCAACCAATATGAGGCCCCAGAACCCATCGCAAGAGAAAGCGTGCGCCCGGCTGCGCGCGCACGGCCCCCTGCGACGCATGGCAGGTTTTGCGAGCAGTAAGTGCCCGCGACTGCTTCCACCCGTCCGTAACTCTAATTCGGATTCGCGCTTCTCAGGCTCGTTCTACACGTCCAACCCCGTGAAATGGACGATCTACAACGACGTGGTGAACGACATTCGCGCGCAAAATCCCAGCCTTACGCCGCCGTACGATAATAGCGTCTTCCCTGCGGCAACTTTCAACTTTGGGCCCCGCATTGCAACAGCGCCCCACCGCGACTACTACAACGTGCCGTATGGTTGGTGTGCGATCACCGCACTGGGCAACTACGACCCGAAACATGGAGGGCATCTGATTCTATGGGACCTCAAGCTTGTCATCGAATTCCCGCCCGGGTCCACCATACTAATTCCATCTGCGCTACTCACTCACAGCAATACACCGGTGCGACCCGGCGAGACGCGCCGGTCGTTCACTCAGTACTGCGCTGGCGGGCTGATGCGCTGGCATTCACATGGCCTGCGAACCGAGGGTGCCCTCCGACGTGCAGATCCCGCTCGCAAGGCCGCCGTCGATGCATCCGTTGCACAACGCACTGAGGATGCCCTCAAATGCTTCCAAGTTTGGCATCCGCCCCCTGTGCCCGAGTAGCGAGACTTAAGCGGCGGGCAGACGGTCAGGCGGCGAGCGCATGGCGTTGGCGGTCGGTAGAGACGATGCAGTGGAGAAGCAGCAACTTGGTATTGTGCGATACATTACGGTTAGGCAGACGGCAGTGTACGTGTAGTCCTTCGAACGAAACCAGGCAGCAAATTGAGAAGCACGGACAGACGGTGGGATTCAACTCGTATGGCAGCAGGGTAAGTAATGTAGGGGCATTGGGCAGGCGAGTGAACAGCGCTCTCGATTTCCCTGGCAGGACGCTCTCGGTCAGTGGGAGATGCAATGCAGAGCGACGCTCAGACTCACCTGCCATGCCGCTGCACGCAGTCGACCTCAGTCCCTTGCCAGACCTCGTAAGCGCAGCCGCAAGCAGAGCTTGCCCCACACGGCTTTCGTCACCGCCCCCACCCCTCCGTGCCCCGCCGATCGTACAATGGAGGTGCCCGTGGAAGCACCTCGCGAGAACTCCTTGGTCTCAGACACAAGGTTGACGTGGACGTTGACAGGCTGGAAGACGGGGTCGTCGCCAGTGATGGATGCCGTTGCGGGCAGGTTCACGGGGATTGTCAAGACGTCGGAATGTAGCATGTACAACGGTGGAAGAGCTGCCGACGCAGGATCGGGGTTGGGTTGAACATGAACATTCACGAACACGGTCTACGGCGGCGCTGTTATCAGCAGCAATCGGTCGCTTTCAGTAGACCCAACATACCACAATCGCAGGCTCGGACGGCACGTCTACGTCTACAACTATCGGGTTCTGCATTGCTGTGCACGGGAGGGGCTGAGCGCGGGAGGGGCTGAGCGCAAAGGGGTGTAGAACGTGGATGAGCGGAAGCAAAGGCGCGACGACGATGGCCGGACTTCCAAAGGCACATACCCAGGCACAAGCTCACAAATAGCTCTCAGTCAGGGTTGCGGTTTGCATTGATATTCCTGTCGTACAATATATCAAAGCTACTACTAGTACACAGTGATATATGTGTGTCTGTCTGTGAAGGATGAAACATAAAAAGTGTTGCACCGCTCGAGGACGGATGCACTGGTCCACTGTCGCGGCGCGTGAGGACCAAACCTGGGGAACAGGTGGACACTGCGACGAATATTCTCAACCGGGATCACAGAGGCGTGGCGCCGCCCATCCGCCTTGAACGCGCGCGTTACGCGGTACATTCGGTGGTGATCCTCCTCCGCGGCAGTGAATTTTGAGAACCATTCGACGTACGCAAAGTACGTTGGTGCATTGTCGATCTCGTTGAACGCCGCCTTGCGCGCTTTGATTGACAGGCTAAATACAACACGCAGCTGCGCAATGCGATAACCTGTAGGGTGGTTCAGAACAAGAGTAAGATCCACGAAGACGAGCGTACCCTGCACACCATAATCCCCGCCATCACCAATGTCGACCAGGACGGCGTCGAAACGCCCAGGGACCACGCGCTGGCGGGTGTCAAGGTATGCTGGCCGAGCGTGTGCCGTGTCACGAGTATCAGGGACATCGTCCTGTCCCTGTGCGTCCCGAAGCCAAAACTTAACGACGTTGTGGGTTGCCACGCTCTTGAACGACAGCTGTCGACCCGGAGCTGCTGCGAGGGCTTCAGCCTGGCGGAGGGAAAGCTCGGGGTTTCGCATTTGTAGAATATAGGCAAGGCACGCGCGTTCGAAGTCTACGGCGCCGTATTCTGCTGCGAGCGCCGTGAATCGTTTCGATTTGTAGTTGGGAAAGCGCGCGATTTTGACGTGGTCGTGGTGGACCACAGGCTCCCGTTGCGTGCTGGGCTGAGGACCGTCGGCGAGTCGCCATTTAATGAAGTTTTCATGCTGGACGATCTGCTCACGGCGCTGGAGCCATTTTGTCATTTGCGGGTACGCGTCTTTGTGATTTGTCGACCGGTAGGCGTCCTTCGCATAATCAATATGCAAGCGCTCTGTTGCTTCTGAGTTGTAGTTGCCTGTAGTGCCGAACAGCTTGATGCATGGCGTATAGTGTACCAGAAAATGGAGCTTCGGTAGATTGAAATGTTCTCGCACGCCGGCCTGCCGAAAGACGTCCTTGTCCTGGTGGAAGCGTCGCAGAGCGTCGTCCTGGTATTGAAGGGTTTCTTCCGTGTGCGAGGGGTACTGCGCCAGGTGCAAGAAGTCGAGGAGAGCGCGGACCGCGCGAGTGAGCCGATTGGACGAGAGTCCGCCGGGAAGAGGGAGGTCAACGACCAGACCAAGTAGAATTCGACAGAGATCGCGGTGTTCCTGCCCTGAAACACGCGAGAGGTGTGAGATGCCGGCGGAGAATAGGCGCGTGTTGTGGTTTCTGGGCATCCTTCGTGCGCGGGCGTCGATTTCCTCCGTGCCAAACACAGACTTGAGCCACGCAAGCAAATGCTTCACCATGCCCTGATAGAGCTGATGAAGGACATCAGGGGTGATGGACTGGAAGGCGTTGGAATAGGGAAGATCTTGCCAGAACGGCTTGTACACAGGTTTGATCCCGGCGGCCTGGCATTCTTGGATGTACACAGCGGCGCCTTTGTTGAGCTTCCCCAGCGCTGCAAGTACAGGCCTGACCTTGCGCGGCTGACCAGCCGTCGAATCACCCAGGGACCCACGGTCGATGTCACATTTCGGGCATTGCATGTTTTTGACGCAGGTGACAAGGCACTGCTCCGGGTAGTCTCCTACGAACGCGGCAAAGATGGGATGACACCGACGGATGACGCCATCGCCACTAGCCATCGGCACGCCATGAACGCCATGTTCCCTGATGGGATCAACGATCTTGCGCATGCATGCATGAAACAAGTTTGCGATGGCGCGGCGGCGGGTCTCAGCGTTCTTGATGTGTGTGAGGCGGGCAGTTGGCAAGTATCCAACAAGGAGCTGCGCTTGCCTGGATGGTTTTTGACGAATGTCCTTCGAAATGTTGCCAATTGTGAGATAGACGGGGTATGCGGACTGATTGCGAAAGACGGTGACCTGCGTCTTGTCTGATGAAAGGATGATCGGCACGACGGTCGCGCCGGGCTTGCGATACTCCAAGAGCTCCTGATGCCGAAGGCATGCCATGGTCAGGACGTTGAAATGATTTTACGAGAGGTAAACGGGCGTACCTGTATTGCCCACCACCAATCACCCGTATTCATCTCGCTGTACATGCGCGTCTCTGCATCATCGTCCGCATAGTGATGCTCCGGGGCGAAGGCCATGCTTGACAAGAACTCGGGATTGCTATACAGCGCCCGCACCACTTCCATTGCGTCCCGCAGGTAAACTTCGTAGACCTCGCCGTCGAGTTCGATCTCTTCGCAGCGAAAGGCGGGTCGCTTCGGGAGCTGCGCGTCGATAATCTCGTTGAGTTTCTTTGATGTGGTGAAAGATAGATCGAGGCGTTCGGCAACCTACAGCAGCAGCGTGGAGAGGTCAGATAAATATGAGGAGAAGACAGGACAGCGGCGACGAACCCCTTCGATCTTCAGAAGCTCAGTGAAAGCAGTGGATGTGGGCCCTCGCAGTTTGGCCCACCTAGCAATCTCCCACTCTAACTTTGAACGGAACGGCGCGTATGGATTGTCGACGCCTTCAGCCTGAGGGGCGCCCACCAAGTCACGGTAGCGATCATACGTGGCTGCTGCACCGTCTTCAAGGATAGCACCCGCCTGCTCTCCGAATGGGAATACCTTCGGGTCTTCCCAGAGGACGCACCAGACGCTGTAGCTTAATAGCTATACATACCGATGGTCGTTGGTCAATGCATTACAATGTATGACCAATAAGGTATATATTATAATGGGTACCCGACAAATGCCAAATATCTTTGATCATGTGACTAGGTCGGAAAAAGTCTGGAAAAATCGGAACAAATAGTGAACATATTCTCCAGCAAAATATTCCCACGGTTTTGGCAAAAGAGTGGCATTCATTATATTGCATAAGAATAACATAATTGGCTGCCTGCAGGGCTCGTAAACTCGCAAATATCGCAAAAAATGGATAGAACTATGGACAAATTGTAATATATTTGGGGGCACCGGTTTCCAGTCTATATCTGTTCCCACGCGTCGAAATATTCCCACAGGGCCAAAAGATGTCATTTTTAATTATTTGCGCTGATATATAATTCTTTCCGTAGGCCTTGATAAAATAGAAACAAATGAAGACTATTTGGACTATATATAGGGGCACTGTTTTCTAGCTGATATCTACTCCCACGCCTCGGAATATTCTCATGGTCCCAAACAATTTCATTTTTTTCTTCATTCGTGCTGGTACATAATCCTTTCTCTAGGCCCTGGGAAAACCCATTGATAAAGATACAGTAAATGCATTTATCATGTAAAGTTACATGTTCATCATATATATAGAAAGTTTTCTGAGCCCAGTCCATTAGACTGTGAGCTGGATGGAAGCACAAACCAAGAGAGTATCTACTAAGAAATATCCTACAGGCATGATCTTCTTTACCTAAGCTACCAAACTTTGTACATGGATAGCTCTGAGTACTTTAGGAGTTATAGCATTTCCTCCATGACATAAGTCCCCCCTCAATTCTTCTCAAACACATTGTATTTAGTATTTATGCTGTTGAAATAGTATTGATACCCACATTTTGACCCCTTTTGTATACATTTGGCATGGTCTGACTGCTGTAGATGCCCAGTTGGAGTGGACTTAGTATCAACTGTGGGGAGTTACTTAGTAGTACTATTGACTACAATAGTAGGGCATACGTAGTGTACATTGCAGTTGGTATAGTACATAAGCTACCAGGGTGTGATATGTGTTACTATAGTGTATAGAGGTGGTACTGCAGTACTACCAGGGCTATTATACAATAGAAATATGCCTGGGACACAGTATCAGTGTGCACTATAGTTTTCAACTACAGAAAAAGTGATATAACCACAAATAACTATGGTACATGAGCTCTGCTTCTTTCTGATTCCATATTGGGATCAGTACTTTAACGGACCTTTATATGTCATTCGTGTCGTTTTTCCGGTACACTTTCCGATTTCATCCGATAATTATTCCGGGTTTACCCGGATTTAATGTTCTGCCTCTCCTGTGATGGATTTTGGTCAGACATTGTCAATTGTTGTATGTATCGAATGCGACAATGCACAGCTGTCCGATGGTGTTTTCTTCGTTTCGATTGGATGGGCGGATCATGAGTTATACAATAATTTGTATGTCGTCGCATATTTATTACTGAATAAAAAAGGAAAAATGTACGCTTTTTTCGTCAAAATTTTGGCGATATTCCAGTGAGTTTGGTCGTTTATGACATGAGAACATGTATGCTAGGCATGTTCCCTGCATTCCTGGTCTTGTCCTGAGGCACTGGTTCTCCGGAATTTGCTCTTTTTCAATACATTTACTCATGGTTGTGTGATTTCAAGTTCTGTTGTCAGGCCACAGATGCTACACAGTTTCACCCAATTCCTCACCGAGGTTTTTCCAGAAAAATTGTTTATTCAATGTGTTATATCTCTGCAAGTGTTCCCTGTATGAGGGTGACTTTTTCAATCATCAATGTATTTCAAGTGCAAACCACATTTCTCTCATTTAATATTGTATATTATACCGCCAGTCCCATCCAGTGTATCTATGCATGCTGATAGCAGTTGGTTCACTTGAATAGATATCCAGCATGCTGATAGTTGTTGTTTCACTTGAATAGGTATCCAGTATGTATGTTCAGGATTGATTGCATAAGCAGTTTCCTTTTTTGTTCTGATTCCATATTGGGATCAGTACTTTAACGGACCTTTATATGTCATTCGTGTCGTTTTTCCGGTACACTTTCCGATTTCATCCGATAATTATTCCGGGTTTACCCGGATTTAATGTTCTGCCTCTCCTGTGATGGATTTTGGTCAGACATTGTCAATTGTTGTATGTATCGAATGCGACAATGCACAGCTGTCCGATGGTGTTTTCTTCGTTTCGATTGGATGGGCGGATCATGAGTTATACAATAATTTGTATGTCGTCGCATATTTATTACTGAATAAAAAAGGAAAAATGTACGCTTTTTTCGTCAAAATTTTGGCGATATTCCAGTGAGTTTGGTCGTTTATGACATGAGAACATGTATGCTAGGCATGTTCCCTGCATTCCTGGTCTTGTCCTGAGGCACTGGTTCTCCGGAATTTGCTCTTTTTCAATACATTTACTCATGGTTGTGTGATTTCAAGTTCTGTTGTCAGGCCACAGATGCTACACAGTTTCACCCAATTCCTCACCGAGGTTTTTCCAGAAAAATTGTTTATTCAATGTGTTATATCTCTGCAAGTGTTCCCTGTATGAGGGTGACTTTTTCAATCATCAATGTATTTCAAGTGCAAACCACATTTCTCTCATTTAATATTGTATATTATACCGCCAGTCCCATCCAGTGTATCTATGCATGCTGATAGCAGTTGGTTCACTTGAATAGATATCCAGCATGCTGATAGTTGTTGTTTCACTTGAATAGGTATCCAGTATGTATGTTCAGGATTGATTGCATAAGCAGTTTCCTTTTTTGTTCTGATTCCATATTGGGATCAGTACTTTAACGGACCTTTATATGTCATTCGTGTCGTTTTTCCGGTACACTTTCCGATTTCATCCGATAATTATTCCGGGTTTACCCGGATTTAATGTTCTGCCTCTCCTGTGATGGATTTTGGTCAGACATTGTCAATTGTTGTATGTATCGAATGCGACAATGCACAGCTGTCCGATGGTGTTTTCTTCGTTTCGATTGGATGGGCAGATCATGAGTTATACAATAATTTGTATGTCGTCGCATATTTATTACTGAATAAAAAAGGAAAAATGTACGCTTTTTTCGTCAAAATTTTGGCGATATTCCAGTGAGTTTGGTCGTTTATGACATGAGAACATGTATGCTAGGCATGTTCCCTGCATTCCTGGTCTTGTCCTGAGGCACTGGTTCTCCGGAATTTGCTCTTTTTCAATACATTTACTCATGGTTGTGTGATTTCAAGTTCTGTTGTCAGGCCACAGATGCTACACAGTTTCACCCAATTCCTCACCGAGGTTTTTCCAGAAAAATTGTTTATTCAATGTGTTATATCTCTGCAAGTGTTCCCTGTATGAGGGTGACTTTTTCAATCATCAATGTATTTCAAGTGCAAACCACATTTCTCTCATTTAATATTGTATATTATACCGCCAGTCCCATCCAGTGTATCTATGCATGCTGATAGCAGTTGGTTCACTTGAATAGATATCCAGCATGCTGATAGTTGTTGTTTCACTTGAATAGGTATCCAGTATGTATGTTCAGGATTGATTGCATAAGCAGTTTCCTTTTTTGTTCTGATTCCATATTGGGATCAGTACTTTAACGGACCTTTATATGTCATTCGTGTCGTTTTTCCGGTACACTTTCCGATTTCATCCGATAATTATTCCGGGTTTACCCGGATTTAATGTTCTGCCTCTCCTGTGATGGATTTTGGTCAGACATTGTCAATTGTTGTATGTATCGAATGCGACAATGCACAGCTGTCCGATGGTGTTTTCTTCGTTTCGATTGGATGGGCAGATCATGAGTTATACAATAATTTGTATGTCGTCGCATATTTATTACTGAATAAAAAAGGAAAAATGTACGCTTTTTTCGTCAAAATTTTGGCGATATTCCAGTGAGTTTGGTCGTTTATGACATGAGAACATGTATGCTAGGCATGTTCCCTGCATTCCTGGTCTTGTCCTGAGGCACTGGTTCTCCGGAATTTGCTCTTTTTCAATACATTTACTCATGGTTGTGTGATTTCAAGTTCTGTTGTCAGGCCACAGATGCTACACAGTTTCACCCAATTCCTCACCGAGGTTTTCCGAAAATAATCGATTTTAAATCAATATATATATTAATATTTCCTATTTCTTTATAATTTAAACAACTTATATTTGTTTTTGCCTCTCTTCCACAGTTCATCCTTTCCATGTAAGGTAACCTTCTCTGCTACCCCTTCATAATTAGTTTTAACTTTCCTCTTCATTCGTTACTTGATTGTTTAAGTCTTCTGATGTACATTGACGACTGTTAGCATTCAATTTGTAACAGAGATGTCTACTATACTCATGAACTCGTATAGCTTAATCTTCCGTAGAGTATATGATTGCGACCCAGTAACGTTCGAGAGCCAATAGCTTACACAACGGACACAGTATATTAGATAATCAATCTATTCTTGCTCTCATACCCTTATCAGCATGCTCCCGTCGAGATACTCCGGTCGCCCGCTCAATGGATCGAGCTCTAGGTTCCTCTATCCCTACCTTTCGCTCTGCTCCCTGCCCTCTCACATCCCTCTTTACCTCACCCACTAGAGGACATCGAGACCCTCAAGTGCCATGTCGATTCTCGCGGACGCCCCGCCGAGTATCCTTGACACTCGTACGAGTTGTCCAATGACTAGCTACGAACTATTTTACGACCGACCTCACACAATTGGTATTTTTGATCATCAACTCAAACATCATAGAACTCATCTGCTATCTTGTTATACAATCAGCTTGCCTGATTGGGTGGAATCGCATGCCGTGCGCAGCATCGGCTCTCTTCAACATGTACTATAGTGTATGGAGCATTTATTGCAGTGAAAACAGGCTGTAATATAGCGAAAATATGATCGGAAACCAGTACATGTGTGTACTATAGTAGTCAATGAGAATATTGAGAGAAAACACAATATAAACTACTAAACAACTACAGTACAACAGCTGGTGAATGACTATAGTATGATCAGACAAAACCCTTCAAATAATTCCGCGCTGTATTCCCTGTCCTTCCTGGCAGCTTATAGAACCGTATGCAATTAGATGAGGAGAAAGGTGCCGCAGGGAGCTACAAAGATCAACGAATAGGTTCTCTCGCTGGCGGTCATGAGTCACGTGACATGACACACTTATAGTTTGACCTCGTCGACACTTGTATTTTCTGCCTATTTTCCTCCATCCAATGACCATTCTGCATTTACTGGGCCATATGAGAGTATATTCCTAAAGGACCACCATGAAAAATTTGCCAGATCCCTTGTCCCGAGCCTCATGGCGTCGTGTGCACGATGACTTAGTCCTGTCGTGCTTACTCTGCATGCACTATAGTGCTTGACTTCCCATTGGCTTTCCAGTGCCCTTTCCCACCGCCTTTTGCATCTGAGGACCCCACATTGATGACCAGGACAAGCAGACATTATCATAGGCAGTGAGACACGAGTCACACGACATTATTCGAGACCCAAAGACATTGATTACTAGAGTACATGCGAGAGCACCGATTGGTGCATCCACTTCGCGGGTTCTGAGAGCATAAACTATAGTATACAAAATACATGCGCGCACTGCTAAGTCGAGATGCTACAAGAAATTCGGCGCGGGATCCTCGTCATCTGACAGCTCAACCTCTGTCTCTGAGTCCTCGGAGTCGCTATCACTCTCCTCTACTAATGCAGCCTCGACCTGACCACTGAGCGAGACACTACCGTCGACATCCATGACTGCCACCGGAGGCTCTGTCTCACCGTTGCCTGCATCACCAGGCCCTGATGTACTACTAGCCGCCCAAGGCACGGACAGGCTGTGAGCCTCCGCCGCCTTTGTCCACAGGGCTTGGAAAGACGATGCGAGCTCCTCGTACATTGTGACGTGACGAGCCGCATATGCATCCAACCCGTCCCGAATGTCCGGCGGCACATCGTGTCGGACACCAACTCGGCTGTTCCACCAGGTGGCCTTGTGACGCAGAAATCGCACTGAGCGTGCCATCTCCTGCAGAACATGTTGTATCTCCTCGTCCCACCGCCGAACCCGAGCACGCGCCTTCATCCAATCAACACGTAATCCTACAAGTCTAAATCAGCCATCGACAATCGCGATAGTATGAGCCCGACAAACCTTCATGGACTTCTTCCTCGCTCAAATCCTCCCCCGCCTGCCCTGGTATGTCACGCGCCTCGTGCGGCATTGCTCTCCAGATCCACAACTGCTCTCGATGACCCTCTCCGAGCAACTGTCCTCGAGTACGCACATTTTCTGCGAGCGCCTCCTCATCGCGCGGCGGCCGAAGATGTTCGTCTTTCAGTTCCAGCAGTCGATGTTGCCATGGCCCGTCGGGCCAAACGACAAGCAACGCGGAACGGGCCACGCGATACGTTGACGCATACTTGCGGATCCTGTCTTGCAAGCGGGCGATCTGATTGCGCGCGCGTGTATTCGAACTCTGCCCAGGTCCGTCGACGAAGATATGCTTGTAGTGGACAAGGCCGGCGCGAAGTCGAATCTGGCGACGCAGGTTATGCAGCGCGTCTTCTGCTTGCCCGACACGGAGTCGACAGTATTTCTCGCCAAGACCGGCGACAAACCCTTGCGTCCACATAGGCTGCGGGATAGCGGACGGAAGATACAGCGGTTCATCTTCAATTTTGACGCCAGCGTCCGCCGCCGCGTTGTCCGCTGCCAGGGCCCGCCTGCCTCGTCTCCGAGTCGGCCTGTTCGGCGGTGAATCGGTCGCAGTGCTCGGTGCAGGTTGGATGGCGACTGGAGAGGAAGCTGCGGCATCGTCCGATGATTGCAAAGCCGTCTGAGTAGCCAGGTGAGCGGCATTGGAGAGACGAGGGCCGTGATCGGCGCCGCGAGAGGAAGCATTGGCGTCGCCTGATGACCGCATAGCCGCCTGAGCAGCCAGGTGAGCGGCGACCGCGGGCATGTATATCTTCTGTATGCCTTGCCAGGATCGTACTCGATGTTGTAATGCATTTCGCTTCTCCTGTAAGGCGAGCCTGCCCGCGGGTGTCTTGCTGTCGCTGTTCTTCGACTTGACACGTAACGCTCGCCTGTCAACAGATGCATCAGAATATGGCGGTCAATGAGCACGCAAATAAATGCTTACTGGAGATCTTCCAGCTCAAGGCCTACGCTAAGGAAGACGCTCGCCGACATCTCATGGAGCGAAATGACCCCACGATCCACGTCGGCGGCCTCCTCTTGAGCTAATTCTAGGCGAATGTCACCAAGCGTCGACACTGGAGCACATCAGTCAAGCACTTGCAGACAGTGAGTTGTTGCGAAGACTTACCGTACGCTGGCTCACTGTATGGATTTTGGCACGTGTGATCGGCGTCCCAAGCGCGGACCATCGCCAGCCAACGTTCGCGGACCGCCTCGGGGATAGTGGCGCTGCTGTCTTCGAAGACCTTTGTCTGCTGCGCGAGAGCTGGGACGGCTTCCTTTAAAGTGCGCGCAAGTTGGGTGCCTGAAGGTAGTGAGCTTCGCGGAATGAGCCAGTCAGACAAAGGAAAGGCTTACCAAGTGAGGTCGTTTTTCGCCAGTTGATGGCGCCGAAGAAGTCGTCGAGGCCTTCGTGACGAGACCCCGGCGCCATCTCACGAGTGCTGAGCGCAGACCCGTTTGTCTCTGCCCAGCCTGCCTCTATGCCCTCACCGCATGTCCGCCCGACACCTTCCGTTTTGTTGAGATCGAACTCAACCTGACATGGCTCTCCGTGCGCAAGAAGATGGAATTTGGGAACCGCGAAGATAATGTCGACATTGTCGAGATCGAGTCGCATCTCCTCCGGATATTGCGGCATGCGGATGCCGAAATTCTTCGAGAATTGGCATGCAATGTCATATGACAAGACTAGCGTCTTGATGCCGGCAGCCGTTTGCGCGATAGTCGAGAGAAGGACGTAGTCCATGCTGCAGTAACTGGAAGCTTCTGTTAGGGTCCGAAAATAACAAATGATTTATGCTTACCGTTCTCCGCGCTGCAAATCACCAATACTGCTCTTGCGGTAGAAGCAATGCCGTGCGCATATTACAGCGCCAACCCCGTTCACGGAGAAGCGCTTGTGTGTCGGCATGTTGGCATGGTCTACGGCCGCGAACGACGAACCACAGTGCTTCATCTGAACGCTTGTGAGCGGATGAACGCGGCACTGATCATCGAGGCTCAACTCACCTCCTCTTGGTCTACGTACTTCTCGATGAGCTTCTGATACGGGCCATCCTCAACAAAATAAGACCACCCTGGCGCAAGTTCGACATCGGACAAGCCGCGATTTTTCAATTTCAGTTTGAAGTTAGCATCCATCGCAAGGAAGACGGCATGCTTCCATCTGAGAAGCCGTCAGCCCCACGTCACGCAACACGCTGCCAGAGCTCACTTTTCGTCTTCGGGTGCGTCTTCCCAACCGTCTGGCATGTTGCGACCAGGCTGCGGGCATGCAGGGCACTCGACGACCAACTCGCCGATGCTTGTTGCTGAGATCCCAGCGGGATCATGACCGCGACCGCCGCGCTTGGCCATTCGGACGTTGCGAAAACAGCGCATGACCCGAATGAAATCCTTGTAATGATTCTGACAGTGATCGCGGCATCAGCAACTCATCTGAGAAATAGAAAGCGCTCCGTACCTTTGCTGGTTTCAGCCCAGTCCCGTCAGTCACGCGCGCCAGCCCGTGCCAGAAGTCGTAAGCATTCATTTTCCCTTGAAGAGTGAGGGCATGAAACAGTTCGCATGTTCGAAGCGTGACAGCAGTGCGCGGCCGCTGGATGGTTGCTGGCCAGCAACGGAGACGAAGCAATTGGACAAATGTCCGTGTGGTCCCGCAGTCGCAGAACCGGACCGCAACCGTGTGGACGCCGCTGGTATCGATCACGGTGAGTTTCGTCGAGGAGTTCCGAGGGTTTGGACAGAGACCATCATCGTGGCCTAGTTGCAGGCAAAGGCCAGCGTCGAGCAGCGAGTATTTTTCAAAATGCCTACCATTCCATCTCTGCAACAACACACAATGAGTAAACTGTGAATCTCAACAAGCGGGACGGCGCACCTGTACACGATGAAGCGGCTCTCTTGTATGTGCCTGGCAGAGGCAGTGGTTGCAGACCAGCGGCGCGCCGACACAGTCGATGCACCGCGAAGTCCACAGTGAATCACATTCACTCCCAGTGCACTGCGTGACCCCCGAATTATCCCCTCTTCCATCCAGGCGGAGGAGTTCGTCGATGTACGTATCGCGGAAGGGCACCCATTCTTGTATAAGTGCGAGCTATTAGGAATATAAATTCAATTTCAGGGCATCGCGCACATAACAAAGTAGAACACACCCGATTTTTCTTGCGGCGGCGTGTAGTTGTGGTTCGACGCCGTTTGCGCCGAGGCATGTCTGCATCCGAAATATAGTGTTCATAGGACTCGTCAATGGGACCATCGACCGCTTCAACGGCAGCCTCCTCCGGTGGATCGTCCGTGACGATGGCTTCTGCGGAAGGAGGCGGCCTTGAAATGTCGAGATGGGAAGTGGTTTCCGAAGGCCTTGTAGCATTGCGGAGGCGGACATTGGTGTGACGCGTTGTCAAGACCGGCTCGACGACCATGGGGACGACGGTGATTCCATTCTTCTTGCCGCCGTGTTTTGATTTACGGACCATAGCGAGAGGGAGTGGGCATCGGAGGACGCGGGAACAACGACAACAACCGAACTCAACAAGGCGGCGTGCTCGAGTCCTGCACTGAAACGACACGTGTCGATCCGGGCGCTTAACCATGCTTGTCGTTGTCGTGAGCTTGAGCTCTTCCCTTGCGACGCAAGGAGCAGGTATGGTAAATATGTAACATAACAATACATTGAGATTAAACCGCCGGGACACCGCTTCAAATATGACACAGGTGGCTACAAAGGAGAAGTATACGCATACAGTGAAGACGGAGATGTATACAACAACACTCTACTGGATCAGAGCGGCTGCAAAACCTCGCAGGACGTACTAAATGGTATAAGAGTACGCGACATACATGATACAACAATGCGGAAAGCGGAACAAAAGGGCGGTCAGAATCCATAGAGCTGCTTGAAGGCTCTCTTCCGCACACTGTACACGCAAGATCAGCATGGTGCACATATCACGCAAGGCAATGCATACCGGATCCCATTGAAAATTAGGCCTGTTTTGGTGCTGGCCCGATCAACGGCCTCCAGACCCTGGCTGAAGAGCTCGATCTGCTGATGAAGGCCTGCAATTATACGCCGGTGGGTATGCATGCGTCGGTGCTGGGCGAGAGGTACGTCGATGGGGGATGCTAGGTTCGCCGTTGCCTGGGCGAGACGCTCATTCAAGAGCACCCTCACGTCGTCGGCGTACTTGAGCCACCAGCGTGGATCCGAGGCAGACTCCCCAAACTCACGCGCTGCCCGTCGAAGTGTTTTGCACTGTTGCAGGACTTCATGTTCATCCATAGCCATGATAAGTGTGCGCTCCGGGTCTTGCATGCCGTTGACATAAGGGAGGACATTGCTGTAGCTACAAAATATGGTCAGCAAGGCAAAAGGTGTGCAAACTGTGCATCGGACGTACCCTGGAAGACACATCCACTCCTCCCTCAGTTCCATCCTTTTTTGCTCTAGATCTATCCGCGAGATCTTGCGCCGTCCTATGCTGCGTTGAGCCGCAGCGTACTTGCGCTGGTAGTCCTGGCGGTTGACTTTGTTGCTATCAACAAATATACGGCGCCGTCAATGTTCGTCATGCGTTAGAAGGGAGAGCATGTTCCTACCGTTCGTAATACGACTGTCTTTTATCTTGCGCGGGCGTTGCGAGGGAGGATTCGGATAATTCAAGGGTGGGAGCGGCAGTGGGAGGTGACATTGGGTGGGAGATGCGACGCGTCAAGCGAGCGACCGCCATCCAAATACCTCTCTACAAGACAATATATGTTCCTCAAAACCGCGCACTTCGAAATTTAGCATAGTAACGGGGGCAGCAATTAGAGTTGTCCCCATCCTATCCGTATAATATTCTGAGCACATAGTAGAGAGATATTGCTGTGTGTCAAAGTTTTTGCTCACCGGGCCGCCAAAACGCCGGCCTGCCCGATTGACTCCTTCAAACGTTCAGCCAGCTTATTGAAGCCCAAAGCCAGTAGTAGCTTAGCGTCGCACTTGTTAATAGCCTAACACGCCCGCGCGGGCTTCATATATTGCGTCAACGCCGATTCAAACAACAGTATAAACTACGACCGGCGCACAACACACGATGACCTGCACGAGAAAACTACAGCACCACATACACATAACGACGAACCTCACGGCAACAACAACCACCCTACACAGAACGCAACACGTGGCATCCCGATGTCCCGACCGCCACACCACGACACCAAGACACGCGACACCGACACCAAGACACGCAACAACGATACCACAAGACACGCAACACTGACACCAACCAAAATGGATATCGTACAAACAAGAATGGGGGCGTAATATGCAGCCCCCCGCAACAAGGTAGGATAAATAAGACACAGAGACAGCGGGGCGATGACGAGGAATGGGGAGTTGAGGCGCAAACGGACACAGACTGAATGAGCATGTGCAAGAAATGGGAGAAAGGCAGCCGCAACATGATTCTTAATATTTCTGCGAAATGAGTTCACCGCACGGAGTCAGGAAAGTGAGAGTCCGAGCTCGGCATGAGGAGACTGCGAGAAGTTCTGCGGGCGTCACCAAGCGCTGCGGTGGTCTAGATGGAGTCGTAGTCGTGCTCGACGAACCAAGCCAGGGCTTCGTCGCGCGTCCGGAATCCACAGAAGAAGGCGCCGGGGAAGGCGATGACGAACGGGCGCACGTTCTGACTGCGAACGAGATTAGAATGCTAAAGATACAAGGGACGTGAGCCACTTACAGCGGACCGCGGAAGACACCGGTGACGTGGCCTCGAGCGACGGCATACCATTCGTCGCCATCTACGGGACGATAAAACTGTGCTCGGAGACAAGCGCCGCTGTTGCAGCTTGTGGACGCGACCGACGAAACCACACCGGTGCTGCACTCCGTGCGACCGCCCGCGCTGCCGCCCGCAGTGGCCTCGCCGGCGTTGGAAGCACTTGGAGAAACTCCCATCGGCGTCCTAGAACGCTCCTCACAGATTGCAGTTGTCACCGCCACTGTGGAATTGATGATGGGGCAGGGGCATGGTGTCGATGACTCGGAGGCAGCAGAGAGGGGCATGTTGAGCGCGGTGGTAGTGTGCAGATCGGCGCTGTCGACGGTGGCGGCACTGGGAGTGACGGAAGAGAGCGACGGGGATGCAGACGGTGTGGAAGTCAGTGAGATGACGCTCCCCGCGGATGATGGAGAGTGCGGCGCCGTGGAGAAGACATCGTCGTCGGGCTCGTCGGGAGGGGCGTACGTGCGGGTAACAACGCGGTAGCCGTCAGCCACTTCCCCGGTCTCGAAGTCCCTGTTCAGGGAAACTGTCATCACCACGGGTTGATCCTCAGAAGGCTCGTCGTCGAGCGGCGGGTTGCGGCGCCCGATGAGGTACTGCAGGAGCTCGTCCAATTCGAGGCTCCGCATAACATCCGCGAGGGCATTGAGCTCCTCCTGGCTGGGTCGACGGAACGACGCTTTCTGGCGACCACCAGCGGTGGACAGGGAGGATGGACCAGCGGCAGGCAGGGAGGATGGGCCAGCGGCGGGCAGGGAGGGTGGACCAGCGGCGGGCAGGGAGGGTGGGCCAGCGGCGGGAGAGGGCGGTGGCGGGGAGGTGTCCTGGAGAGAAAGAGGAGTGGCGTCGGCGGAGGTGGCGTCAACATGTGCTCCTGCGTGGGAAGCGCCGGCCGAAGGATCGTCGGTTGGCGCGGCATCAAGTGCTTCGCCGTTGTGGTGCGGGTTGGCAAAGTGGAACACAAGGCTGGCGGGGTGTTCAGGCGGGGGGTTGGGGTGGACGGACAGGGCGGTGTGGTAGGCGGAGGCGGCTTCACCCAGAGAGTGAAAGCCGCGGAACTGCGCTGATGGCCACCCAGTGACGAGGCGCGCGGCAATTAGCCTGAGAGGTGCCGTCAGAACGCGGCTGCGATGAATATGACGGTGGGAGACTTACCATTCATTAAAAACGCCAATCTGCTCACCATTGACGACGGCGTAGAACGAAAATCGGCGCGATTTGCCGACGCGAGCGGGCACAAGCTGTCCGAACGGCGGGTCAGTTGGCGGCGGAGGAGGCGGAGCTAGATTGAGTGCAATGGTCGGCAAGGTGCATCAGGGAGGTGATACCAGATAACTGACCTTGAGACATTGCAAGTGTTCGAAGAGGCAGGACGAGAGCGCAGGGGGCGAGAGACGATGATGGGGGTAAAGAGGAAGAGCTCGCCAACCGTCCCCGGCCGCGCTTGACGGGTTTTATGCAGTCGGCTTCGGGATTTGCCATACCACGCGGTGGGATGTGGCTACGGGTGTCGACAGCCCCACGCGGTTGCAGCCTCACGCGGTGGCACCTTGCTTCGAGAAAAATCCACTGTGCAGATCGCTCATGGTCAGCTGAGGCGATAAAGAGAACACAAAGGCGGGCGTAGTGAATACTTGCCTGCAGAACCGCACGCCCGCCCCAATCCCCGCCCGAAACGCGTTTTCCTGCTCGCAGCAATGACTCGCTCTCGTTCTAAGAAAAAAAACTCGTCGTCTGAGCCCCGTTTCAGTAAGAAGAATTGGACAAACCTCGACCAACTTAGCTTCCTCTGGGATCGCTTGCCGACGTACCGCGACCACCAGGCCGCGCACACTACCGTCGAATTCTGGCCGATTCTCTACAGCGACTTCCTGGAGAGATGGCCGGAGACAGACCTTCCGGGCTGGAACAAAAAGTCGTCGGGCGAAGATGGTCCTAAGATCCGCACAGTACGTCGTCCTCGCTGTCGGCACGCCAGACAACTTTACCTAATCGAGCATTAGCGGCTGAAGCAGTGGTTCAACAATAAGAGTCGCACGTCAGGCTCTGGAAAAGCTTGCAGCAAGAAGGTCTTGGACCTGTCCGGGCGGTGGACGCGCCGGCTGGCGCCGTACCAGACCTACCAGACGCTGTACTGGTCGAGTAAGCTGCAGGCAATCGTGGAACCGGAGTGGAAAGAATACCTCGATACGACGCCCGGCGCCAAGCGCTCCGAGGTGCTGGCCTTCCGCAATCGCCGGTGCCGTGAGCTCCTTGCTGAGGAGACGGCGGAGGTTCGGGAGGCAGTCGCGCAGGCGTTCGACAATGGGATTGGTCAAGACGTGGAGGATGACTCGATGCCGTTGGAGCAGCGGCTAAAAGAGTACCAAGCGTCAGTCTCGTGTTTACCCATCCATCGCGGCTGCATACTCACAGTTATCACAGAGTCATTGACATCCTCCCGCGTACGTTTGTGAACGCATTGCAACAAGTGTCGGTGAAGTCGGGTTGGGTGGCAACCGTCCTCTTCGGGGGTCCGGCGCCTGCCGCCGACGGGCAGATCCAGTCGTTTGCGTAAGCACACTCCGCGCCTCCCGCCCACCTCCCCACTTACGACCGTCCGACTCTCAGCATTCACTCGGAGGTTGATGGGAAAAACTTCAAGGACGTCTACCCAGCCTTCGACGAGCACGTGAAGAAGCCATTCGTCGCGTTCTTGACGAAATGCTATAGTAAGTGTGGTTTTTCATGCGCGTTGATGCCAGCTCATCTACCTGCTACTAGCGCAAGACGTCTGTGATGCGCGCTCCCTTGCTCAGGCTTCAGAAGACTCAGGATCAAGCACGGACATCTCGCCCTCTGGCGCGATCGTCACCGATTCCACCGTTTCCTCTGATGCGATAGTCATCGATTCCACCGTTCCCTCTGGCCCGATCGTCGTCGATTCCACCGTTCCCTCAGATGCTGGCCAGACTGCCGACTCCCCCGCATCTCCAAAGTCGCAGCCGCTGGGTACCAGGGCTGGTGCGCAGCCGTCTTCCCAACCAACTGAGGCAACACATCCATCCTTGCAGCCATCCCAAAAGACGGCGAAGTCACCCGCGGTCCCTGTCGTGCAGACGATTCCCTTACAGAAAGAGAACATCCCCCCGAAACCGAAAGGCACTGCATATGAGCAACGTCGTCTCAAGCGTATCGAAGAGAACAAAGCCATGATCGAGGCTCTGGCCCTAAAAAACGGCGCCAGTCGCCTCGCCGCCGAATTGGGTGCACCACCGGGTCTACCGAAGCCAGTCACGCACAACCCTAGGGCCAAGGCACCGAGGGTGCCGTCTGAAGAGCGCAGGAGGTCGACAAGGACTCGTACCACGTAAGCACAGCATGGTTCATCAACGTCTTAACTTGCGCTCATTGTTGAACAGGCTACCCTCTGTGGACGATGAGGAGTTCGCAAACGCTATCCAGATGGAAATGGATCAAGATGAAGACGCTGACAAGGAGGGCGACCGCGAATGGAAGGGAAGCGATGATGAAGACGACGAAGACGACGAAGACGATGAAGACGATGAAGACGAGCCGTTAAGACATTCACCTCCTCCGAGCTCCACTCCCCCGGTCGCATTGCCTGACCTTGCAGACACGTCCACTGCTGCCGCACCCACTAACGAGTCCACCACTACCACCGTGCTCACCACCGCCGGCGATTCTGACCTGTCGACCACCGTTGCCGCTGTGCCCACTGCCATGGTTGCCGTGGCGCCGACCACCGCCGCCAGTCCTGTGCGTGTTGTCGCCGAGACCCTTGTGTCAGCAGCCTCCACCCCTCCCAGCGATTCAATCGCCCTCAGCAACGCTCCCATCACTGGCGAGACCACAGCCTCGGCCGCAGCCAACGTCATGCTCGCTGAAGCCGCCACAGCGGGACCTTCGGCATCAGTCGAAGCTCAGTGGCTCGTAGAGGCCCGCGACTTCATCACCGGAGCAATCGACGAGCCAGAATGGCTCTCCTGCGTCACCAACTGGCTCGCGCTCGAGCAGGAGGTGGGCGACGTGGACAGCCGCGTAAGTTGCGCTCAAATAGCGCTATCACCGCAACTAACGTCTCCAATGAACAGGACAAATCACATTGGCTGAACGTCGACACGCGCGTCAGGCCAAAGGAGGTGCACGAGTGGTTCAAGAGTGGTCGCAAGCTCGAAAAGCCGCCCCACATCTCCAATGTCAAGACGTTCGCTATCCGGTGGCGAGCATGGTGGACCTCGATGCAGCCTACCTGGCGCCAGCCTGACGAACGCGACGGCTGGCCCCTGCTGAGGGCCGAACACCCCAACGAGGCATGGTCCGGCATCCGCAAGGCGGGCAAGAACGGATTCGTCGTGATCCTGATCACGCTGATGTGGTGGACAAGCGCCGCGAGGACCGATGGCCAAGTACGCGAGGTCCTGTCCGCCCTTGAAGATGTCGAATGGGTTTCGATGAGGATGGCGCCGCGTGCTAGCGGAGCGAAGCGCCCGGCATCCGAAGGCATTGAAGAACCTGCCGCGAAAAAGTGAGTACACCTGGACGGAGGTTTCGCAATCATAGCTGACCTCGCTGCTCCCACAGGGTGAAGATCTAGGTTGGACGTCGCTCAAAGCCGCGTCGTGCCGTCGTGCCGTCGTGCCGTCGTGCCGTCGTGCGCACGTATGTATATCTTGTGTATTGATTGCGCCCTTTGTTGTCCGATATCTGATATCCGTGTTTGATTGCCTGCCCTTCGTCCCATTGCTTCGTTCGAGTAACTGTGTAACCCTGCTTTGATGTGTGTGTGCCCTGCTGTGATACTGGTATATTTTGCTTTGCTGTGTTTTGCTTTGTTGTGTGTGTGCCCTGCTGTATGTATCTTGACCCCGTATTGTATGTCTGAATATAAAATAATATGTAAAATAACGCGGAGGAATCTAGCCCGCCGCCGCCGCGGTGTACTACAGTACGTGGCGGCTGCGTTGTACTACAGTACGTGGAGTACGTGGTGCCGCGGTGTACTACAGTATTTGGCCAGCGCAATGTACAGCAGTACGTGGCTGCCGCTGTGTACTGTAGTGTACAACGGAATAATATGTACAGGGCCCCATCCGGTGCCGCGGCCGCTGGTGTGAGGTACTGTAGTACGAGACAGGCGTCCCTGTAGGTCCATTAATAATAAGACCGGTAGTGACCGGTCGGTCCATTATAATAACAGACCGGTAACACATGCATTTAAATGGATGCCTGTGCGGCAGCGAATAAAATAGATAGAATAGCGAAAATAATCCCACGGTATGGGGGCACCGGGACATGGGGGCAGGATCCGCGCTGGCCCACGTGATCACTCAAATGCGGTTCCCACGGGCCAAATCTGGAGAATACATATAAATTCCGGATAATCAGCAGAAATGGGCCTATACTGCGTACAGAAAGGTCGATAAATGGTCAGAAATATTACCACAGCAGGCCTGGGCATGCATGGACACGTGACAGTTCGAACTCGTTTCACACGGGGCACGGAAGCACAGAAAAACATTACATTTGTCCAGAAATGACAAAAAACATATATACAGGGCACATAGCTTTGGGTGGGCCCTTAAATATAGGTACCAAAAACCTGAAATACATATCAGAACATGTTTTATACACAATGGGTGGGATAAGATAAAGCAAACGCACCGGAAACTCAACTGACAGCCATAGGTTCAAGGGCCTCCGCATTTATATTGATACCATCTTCTTGTCGGTTGGATAAGAACCCTGCTGCGGTCTCTTGAATGTCCTCCCACTGGCCTGCAAAGCGATGTCGGAGATTGTGGTACATGGCAACTTGCTTTGAAGCATATGCCGACAGTCCCTCGGCGAGATCTGGAGGGACTCCGCGACGCTCGGACGTCCTTTGCCCCCACTCGTCCGCCCAGAACTTGAAAGTCACCGGCACGCGCCGCATCTCCTCGAGGAGATGGAGCACCTCCTCCATCCACCGCATGGATCTTGCACGGGTTTTGAACCACTCAAGCTTAAGGTCTGAAAGGAACCGTCTGTTACATATTCAATATACAATCAAGGCGGCAACGTACCGTCCCCGACCTCAGCATCTTCGTCTCCGTTGACTCCCCCGCCTGCCGTGTACCAGATCCATGGCAGCGTGTACCGGCTCTCTCCTGTTGAAGAAGGACCGCGACGGCTGCGAAGATACTCCTTGACGCGTTCAATGTCGGCGAGGTCGATTTGATCGAGCAGACGCTCGCCGAGGCCGACGAGATGTTCATCCAGGAGTTCGCGCAGCCGCTTTTCCCAAGTACCAGGGCCCACCAAGCGATGGTACGCAGCCCTATGCAGCCGGTATGTCGCCGCTGCACGGTGCACGGTGTCGTCGATGCGTGATTGGAATGACCGTGCCCGTGTATTCTTCCGCTGCCCAACTACGTTGTTAATTTTGAACCGTTTAACGTATGTTCGGAATCGTAGTTGATGGCGAACATCTTCGAGGGCCTGGCATGCACCGGCATAGCGGAACTTTGCCTCCATTTCCGCCAACGTCGGATCACAAGCCGTAGCGCGCTCGCGCGCACTGAGGTCCGAGGGCAGGTATAGCTTGATATGTTCAGGCCTGATTGTGTTGTGGGATTGTGTGGACTCGTCAATATTGATTATGCTGGCAATGTGGTGCATATGTACATCTTGATCTGCCCGGAAGCGGTGGAGGAGGCGGAGGATGGATGTACGACTCTCTTGGAGCCGTGCCGCCTGGTTTGAGGTGCCTTCATGATCCTTCGTCTTGTCGAGGCGAAGCTTCAGCCTGAGAGACGTGTTCGCGTCAGCCGATCGTAGCTTTAGGAGTCAATTACTTACTGCATGACCTCGAGCCGGAAACCGGACAAGATGAAGCTGCTGGCGGCAGGCAGCGACGCGATAATTTCAGCGGCTTGAACGGCGTCGTGGTCTTCTTGAGCCAGCTCTAGTCGGACCTCAGCCACAGTGATATCTGAAAGCAAAGCCACAAACATCAGCAGGTAGCAATGCTGAACGTAAAGCATCACGCACCTGACTCCGGCTTCTTGTACGGGTTCGGGCCTCGACCGTGTATCTCCCACTGCTGTATCTGCTCCCTCCATTCGGCCAACTTCTCCGGGTGATCGAGCTCCAACGACAGTGTGAATTCTGTATATATGTCGCCCTGTTCCGTTGCCTGGGCAGTCGCGGCCTTCAATCGACGGAGTAAGGAAGGACCTGTTGACGGGCGTCAGGCGCTGCATCTACCATTGTACGACTAGGCTTACCGAGGCCGATGATCTTCCTCCAATTCGCGTGCCCACAATGGTCGTCCATGGTATCGTGTCGACCTCCAGGCCCCATCTCCTTCGTGCTCGCGGCGGCGCCGTTGACATTCGACCAGCCGCGCTCCGGCCCCTCGCCATCCGTCTGCCCGGTTCCACGCTTCTTCGAAAGGTCAAACTCCTCCTGGCACTCCTCTTGATGCGCGGCGATGTGGAACTTGGGCACCGCGAAGTCGATGTCATCGGGGAGCGTCCAATCGGGGTTTCCGTCCGCTCGTCTCGACAGGTTCTTGTGCCATTGGCACGCGATATCATATGACACCAGTAGGGACGTCGTCTTGAAGCGACTGATGGCACTGAAAAACATATAATCCATATTGCAATAACTAGCCACATCTTAGAAAATACATCAAGGACAGGGGAAAAAATAAACGCACCGTTCTCCCTTTTGAAGGTCGCCAAGACCATTAGGTAGCCAGAATTCGTGCCTCGCATCAAAAATGCCGCCGACACCCGTCACCCTAAGCCCCTTCGTGCTCTTCAAGTTGGCAGCTGTAAGGGCCGCAAAGCGAGAACAGCCGCTCATCTGTGATGGGTTGGTTGGCTCATATCGATGACGCATAATATTCTGCCACGTACCTCGTCCTGGTCAACGTGAGCTGCCACATGTTCGTCGTACTTGTCGTCCGCGACGAAGTACGCCATCCCGGTGTGAAGACCAGGGTCCTTCGTCTTGGAGGATTGCAAGCGATTCTTCAGACGAAAATTTGCATCCATCGCGACGATGGGACGATAAAGCCACCTGCAGACAGGTTAGGCACCCATAATCATAGCGCAGATGAAGAACTCACAAGCGATTGGATGCGGTGGCTTCCCAATTTTCCGGCAGGTTGATGCCCGGCAACGGGCACGCAGGGCACTGCACCGCAAGCTCGCCATCCGCCGTCCCAGTGACACCCGTCACATCGTGCCCGCGTCCACCCCGCTTCATCATAGCGATATGGCGCCACTCTCGAATCATGATCATCCAAGAGGGCAAGCGATCCTATATTGAACATCAGCCACGTCGCGAACCATGGACCGAAGAAAACTCACAGGCAAATTGGAACCTCCGGTGTTGTCCGTCTCAAGCTCGAGACTTCGCCATGCGTCGTAGCCGGTTAATTTTCCTGTCAAAGAGAGCAGATGGTACTTCTTGAGGGCCGCAAAGGTTGCTGCCGTGTTGGGATCGATCACCGTTGCTGGCCACCAGGAAAGTCGAAGGAGCTGCTGCCGGCGTTGAATCGTGGATGCGCGTCCGCATCCGCAGAAGTCGAGATTGACGTTGTGGATGCCATTCGTGTGGATGACGACGAAGTCGGATCGAGCTGGTTCTCGACGGCCACAGACAGTGCCGGGGGAATGGTTGAGCTGGATCCGCAACCCGAGTGATGCCAAAGACGTCCGCTCAAACATACTACCGCTCCACCTCTGAATACAATCAATCAGCTTGGTGCGGAAACACCAAGCGAATGGCACATACCTCTAAACGATGCAAAGGGTTTCGAGCATGCAGCTTGACAATGCAGGCCGAGCAAAACAGCTCACCACCAATGCAATCAGAGCAGCGAATGTTTGGTTCTGCATTCGCATGGCAGTTGGGACAGGATCTTCCAGCATGCGGGCCTCGGCCTTCCAATCGCAGGACTTCGTCAAGATATTC
This sequence comes from Auriscalpium microsporum, assembly GCA_019914985.1. Lineage (NCBI taxonomy): Eukaryota > Fungi > Basidiomycota > Agaricomycetes > Russulales > Auriscalpiaceae > Auriscalpium > Auriscalpium microsporum. The sequence goes on along the minus strand of JAHLMG010000012.1, from coordinate 526,795 downwards.
GTCTCGGAGTGGGATCCAGGACAGAAGTGGAAAGTCCTGTAGGTCCATGAGTTAGATTCACAGAGTTCTGTAAGTCAACGCACCGAGTTTTGATATCTCTTAGCTCCACCCAGAGCAACATCTGCCTCGGTCACCAGCACGACCTCGCCACCATCGTCAACACCGAGGATGCCGTCGTCGAGTGTTAGGCCTGCACTGCTTCCGTCAAATTCGCCTTCGAGGAGTAACCCTTGGTTGTCTTGTGGATGGGTGGGCTGCGAGCTGGTGGAGGGTTCGGGGAGAGTCTGCGTGTAGACGCGGGATCGGATGACGGACACAGCGGGATGCAGGCGAAGCCCATCGGCAGACGTCTTGAGCAGAGTAGAGCGCGTGCCACCTTTGCTTGTGCTCTCAAAGAAGCCGTAGGGTTTCTTACTCTTGGGCGGCATGGCCCGGGGGAGGTACGAGGGATAGTGCGAAGGGAAGCAGGTCTCGTGACCGCGACCTGACTTGAGATCAACAGATACGGACACACAGAGTCCACGCGACGACATGCTACACGAGCCCTAAACAAATATGACATTATCTCTACTTCTTTACACCAAACGCCGTCTCGATATCTTGCGCCAGCTCGTCATACTTCGAGAACAACGACACCGATTCATGCCACCGCTGCCGTCTAGTGGCGTCCATGGCCGCCTTCCCTACAGGGTCCTCCTCCTGAAACTCTTCCTCCGTCCGATGCCCATACGCGACGCGCCGGAACAGAGCGCCCGCGGTGTACTGAGTGATGGAGGCTCGGGTCTCGTCCACCCGGATGGGAATGTTCTCGTGGGGAATGCCGCCGACAGAATGTGCATAACAGAGTGAGGAGGGAATTCGACGATTAGCTTCGCACGGTGGAGGACGAGCTGCCCACCCGTCCTCGGGTTGAACTCCCCGAGCGACGCAATGCTGCACCAACCACTCGGCAGGTTCGCCGAGTCGATGTGAGCTTTCGTAAAGGTGTTGGGGCCAAAGTTGAACGTTGTTGCCGCGCGAATCGAATTGTCGTAAGGGAGGTGGAGATCAGGGTGCCGCTCCAGTATTTCCCCGATGTTGTACTCATAGTTCTTGTACATTTTAGGAGAGCCCATCGCAAACGTTGCTTTCAACCATGCGTTAGCATTCTAAAGGTATGGGATAGGTACTTGCACGCACCATTCATGAAGCCAGATATGCGGTGCACCCCTCGGCCACGACACAACTTCTTCACGATCGGGCGATTGCTCTTGTGGAGAATGAGCTCTGCAGGTTCCTGCATGAAGCCAGGCTTCAGACCGTGCGCAAGGAGCATACGTAGCCACGCACCGTCTGCCCTCCTCCGTACGAAATACCTGTAGACAGGGCGGGATAGTTTCCGCGCCGATGATAGCGTTGGTCCTTTGAGAGCTTGAGCTTGCCTAGAGCTTCATCCAGCTCGTCGTACGCCAGTACGCAATCGTCGTCCCATGTCTCGTCGCTGACAGGACGGCCAGCAAGGCTGCCGATGATCCGATTCTTCAAGTCCAGGATGGCGTGGTTTGTTCTTCATGAAGTTAAGCAGGAAGCAGGGATGTGCGAGGGAGCAACGGCGCACCTTCCGTTCCACGCGTAATACCGGTAGTTGTTTGCCCTCAAAGTCGCCAGCCTCCTCTGCGCTAACCTCAGTAGACCCCCGCCCTTCACCCCCACCCAGCCCCCGCGCGCGTGTGGCAGCCTCTCCGCGACCACGCGAACCGTGATTTTCCTCGGTGTGGCATACTTGGCAACGAGCTTGCTGCGGACCTTGTAAATCACCATGCGCGACGTGATTCGTGTGTTCTGTCGCAGGCGGTTGCGACGAACTATTGCGTGCCGTTGGGCAGCAGACTTGGCTTGAGACTCCATGACAGCATCGCTGTCGGCAATCGTGGATGGGAGAGGCGGATGGTCGGGCTGGTTGCTATGGGCCGGCGTGTCGTCATCACTGCTCGCCGGATCGGGAATGTCGGCCTCGGCATGTTCGGCGCGGTCGGCGTCCTCGCCACGTTGGTACGCATCGTCGATGAGCGCGTCGAGATTGCACTCTCCGTCGACAACCAGGGCAGCCTTTGGCAGCAGGGCAACGGGGTCGATGTCGTAAGGTGAAAAAACGCGTCGAGAACGCGTCTTTTGTTTAGTTAGCAAAGAGATTGTTGAGGGCTGTATAATAAACACGGCGTACCGTCCGAGACATAGCCGCGATGCAGCGCGCCGAAGAAACGCGCTTGCCCACGCAGAATAACGAACCTTTCAAAACCTACACAGAACAATTAGCTTGAACGGGCGAGGCAAAAACAGATGAAGAACGCGGGGGAACGGTCCGCCGAACGTGCCCCGACGCGTCATGCGGTCCCTGTCGGGCTCTCAACACAAGTGGCCAGGGAGTTTGGTTCGACAGACGCGACTTCGATGTCTAGCGACCACAGACGCAGCAAAAGGACCCTGTCGGGTACACTGCCTGCATTGTCCGGGAGTTGTAGACTCGACGCGCGGGAGGTGCAGGGGGAAATAATAGATCACCAAACACACCTGGTTCAGAGGGCCTTGACAGGGATGGGGGGGGGGGGGGGGGGGGGGGGGGGGGGGGGGGTGGTAGGGGTGGGGGTGTAGGGTGGAGGGAGGAGGATGCAAACAGTCCTGTGAAGCGGCGGTGAACTTCATCTAAATAAAGCTGGCGGACTTCAACCGGCATTTCGGTTAGAACAATGCGCTCCGGGCGGTTCCCCGGCCCGTGCAACCAGAAACAATGTAGACGGAGCTGTTACTACGCTTTGCATTGTGGAACAATTCGATGGATATTTACGGGGGCTCTAAGGAGCTGCCCCATTGTTGGGAGTTATTTTCATATTTTATATTCGGGGGTGCACAGGTGAATGGTTGGGGGTTCAGCCTTACAGGTACGACGCGCTTCACTTTGCATGCGCTTACACCCTCACACCGACCATCTTTGCGCGTTCCCCGCTCACCTCTCTGCATACCTCTCCACCACTGCATACATCACTCCTCGACATTGGTGTACGCTCGTTCAGCTATAGCTATGAAACCCGCAGCTAAGGAGGGCTCCTATTATGATCGGTGCGTCTGGTGTTTGTTCGTCTTCGCGGAGTGCTCTCTGACACCAGCACTCAAGCAACCGCGAGGACCGGAAGCGATATCGAAAGCTTTATTACGAGGCCAACAAAGGTCGCCGCAAGCTCAGCAAGGCTGCCCGACAGGCGCTGACTGGAAAGCGCAGGCGTGAGCAGTGCGGGACGCGCGGGTGCGTGGCACGTTTGAGCGATGTGAAGAATCTACTAATATGCGATGCTGGGCAGCTCCTACAGATGCTCGATTTCTCATAGTGACTCGGCGGACGATCCTTGTCGAGACGGCGACACGGAGTCTATGCTCACCGGCGACATCGTGGCGTTGCGAGATAGCCTTAGCCAGCGACTCGGCGAGGAGCATTGGGTGCCGGAGTACATATCCACCCTGCAGTTGTGGATCGACAAGTACGTTGCCGAAGCTCAACTCATCATCGCCGAAGGGGTCGGCGCGAACTCCATGAGGCTCCATCATCTCCGGAGATTCGTCGCAGGCCTTCGTCAAGAGCAAGAGCTAGGAAAACAGGGACGAGATCCACGGCGCGCTGCGCTGGAGGACCTCCGGCTGATACTGATGTGGGGAAGAAGGTGCGTGTGCTTGCTTTTGATACGCTCCTCAGTTAGCTGACGCGCCATGCAGAGTCAATACAGTTAATTTCTTCAAGCTATATGGCTGGTAGTCTGACAAATTCACCCTCCTTCCAAGATGGCAGGCTACTGTACCGCTCAAAGACGACCGTATTAGCTCTGTAATTCTCGTATTGTCTTGCACAAAATGAAGTGAAGGTCACGATTCACCTGCGCAACACCGCCACTAGGCACCGAGGCCAGCCATGATTATCGAGCACTCGCCGTTGTGCAATGCCGAGTCTGTGTCCACAATGCTTCTGATACGTGATTGCTTACAGTTCTGGAGCTCTGGTCCATTTAAGTACTGATGCCGTTTTCTACAGACTTCTGAAAGGATCGACAGCGACACCCGTGGCCACACGGCGTCGGGCTGTTGTGGAACGCTGCATGCTGCCCTGCTACACCGCCTCTGCCGACATATCCATGGATGCGGACATCATGATGTACCCGCCCTGCGTACGCGTGACATGTCTGCCCACGGTGGCAGATGACATCCCAGTGCTCTCGAGCGCGCTCAACACGGCCTATGCGCCTCTTTTTTGGGCAACCATATGGTCCGTGACGTGTTCCTCGATGCCACATCACGTCACTTATCAGAGCCGCTATCCGTGCATTTGTACCAAACCCAACCAACACGCGCCCATGCCCCGCTTTATCTCTTTCGCTGCTACCACCATGACCCGCATCACACTCACCGTCGATGTTCCAACCGATGAGCTTGCAGACCGTCTCGAGAGCATGACGGTCAATTCTCTCCCCAAAAAAACCGTCCAACGATGGGAAAGGTGCCAGTACGTAGCGTCCTTGTTCTCCAGAAACTACGAGCTCACCTTACCGTTAGCGTCGCCCGCTAGGTCCGCGACGGCGGCGACATCCGCTAGGTCCGCGACAACGGCGACATCCGCGAAGTCCAAGACGTCCGCGGCATCCATGAAGTCCGGTTCCCCGACCGTCGATGGGGCCATCTCCGACGACGAGCCTGTCAAGCCCAAGCAGGAGGAGCAGGAGGAGCAGGAGGAGCAGGATCCGTGGGAAGGGGAGACGTGGGCTATTTGAAGGGCGTAGGACCAGGGGTGTATCGCGTAGGGTGAGTCTACCCCAACCTCGGATTCCACGGGTTGCTAACGGTACCATTCAGCTCGGATGAGTTCGTCCAGGCCCGCGGAGTGTCCCGCTTCACAAAATACAAGAAGTACCCAACCTACCGTGCTGCCCGCAAGGCGTTTGATGACGCGGACCGACGGGGCGAGACATGCCCGTACTCTAAGGCTTGGGATGCGAAGACGAAGTACGGGATGCCCCCGTCGTGAGTGGCCGTCACATTGCGACGCAACTCCCATCCCACACACTGACATGATGTATGTACGCTCGACAGGTGATGGAGTGACGTACGCAGTTGGAGGGTGGCTACGAACACGACATACTGTACTTGCGCGCTGGAATGTACCGTCTACATTGTGAATACACGGATGTTGCTGCGCCTTTCTGGCTTTACATGAAACCGTTGGCTCGCGACTCGGAGCAGAGCATCGTGGATGGAATATTGAGACTGCGAGTGCACAGCCAATGTCAGTGACGGTATTGCCAAACTGGGAACTGGTCGGCGTGGCTCAGATCTTCAGAGCCGCATGCTAAGGCAGGAAACGGGAACTATTATTCGAGATTCGTACTCGGAAATAGTAAATGATGATCGGAGCACACACTAAGCCCCGGTGCGAGGACTCACCTGACACAAACGCACCGTCAGAATGCTCTCCAGTCCGTACACGGTGCCGCTCGCGCAAACAGACGAACTCTACATTCGTGCACATTGCCCTCCCTCCTGCACGTCGTCCACAGTCCGAATCTCCCACGTACAGGCCCAAAGATGCCGAAGGCTTCGCAGCCGGGGAAAAACCCGTCGCGAAGGAAGAGGACATCGGCGTCCAAAGCTGCCGGAAAGGGCGGTCGTCGAGGTCGTCCACCTTGGGCTCGTGGCCTCAAGCTTGCGTTCCTCGAGCAATGGATGCCCGAGTATCGGAAAATCGCTGGCAATAAGGGTGAGGTTAATAATTCTACACGAGAGTTTCTCGGAAGTTCGCCAAAAAATTCGGCGACAGCCTACCAATCGACCAAGACGCGACTGAGGAGCGATGACTCGGAAGAGGCAACACTGGACGACGTGTCAGAGTACGGTGGTGAGGACGCAGAGGACCAAGTTCGACGGGACGAGTTCAATACTGAGGTTAAACGGGTGGGTCAGTACATTCCGCTCTCTTTACACGATGTTACACTCACATATTTGCAGAGGATTTCCGCCTGGTACCCCGCTCAAAATCGGCGGTTGCCAATCCCGACCGAGTCTTCGCCCACATCCAAAGATACCTTCACGGCGATGCTCGAGGGGGTTGTCCAGCCGCCGCGTCGTCAGCAGGCGATACAGTTGTACTCGAAAGTGCATTGGTCGACCAAGATCGCGCCCCACTACGAGAAGTTGCGGGGAGAGAAAGCTGTTGACAGCGGGGACGGTGGCGGCAGCGGCGAAGAGGACGGCGAAGAGGATGATGAAGAGGACCCCAGCAACGTCGGGGAGAAGGACGCCGGTCAGTGGAAGGACATACATCTGAGGATGCGTGCCATTCGAGAGAAGTGGGCGTCGGAGACCGACAGTGTGAGGGCGGAGGTGAAGTGAAGGCATTGGTGGAAGAGGAGTACGACGCCGCGATGGAGGAGTACAAGAAGACATTCCTGCAAGTCCCATCGAGCGATGAGGACCGCGAATGGTGAGAGGCTCACCGTATATCAACCCGTCGTCCGACTCACTGACTTGATTGCAGGACAAGTGCCCATGCGTACATGTTCTCCAGCCGATCGTGGACATGGTGTCGACCCGGTTCAACTGCGCTACTTCGCTCTTCATCGCGGGCCGGTACCTTCGAAGAGCGGCCATGTTGAGGTCCACTCGTGAGTTCAACTCAGTATTTGTGAGGCATTTGACTAACACGCACCTGTAGCGTGCATGCGGGAAGAAGAAGCGTGGTGTCGTCGATGAACTATGGCCGCAGCATGACCGGGCGGCGTATGAAGTTGTCGCGGACTCGATCGCTGCCTTCGCGCGGGCCGCCTTCGGTGAGCAGGGAGTCTTGCGTATTGTGGCCGTGGCACTGACTCGGCGGACAGCGGCGGATATTGTTCGGATGTCAAAAAAGGGAAGCAGCAACGGTGGCAGTGCAGAACCCATCAGAGGCGGTTCTGCAGACGACTTGGACGCTCAAGACACCCCCAATGCCGTACGTCAAGCTCGAGTTCAGCCTCCACACCGCAGCATGTGATTCAACCGACGGGCCTGTCTGCCATCCCTGCTCAGTGTCGTCCACAAAGCCCAAGACTCCCTCTGCGTCGAAGAGCACCGCCGTGCGCGAAAAGCCCACCCCGCCAACGGATCGCAGCGCGTCACCCGGGGCGGCTACCAACTCCTCCCCTCGCACGCTACCTCTGCCAGTTCAACTTGCCCCAAGCACTCTGGCTTATGACGGCGCTGCCGACACTACCACCGGGCCTCAACTTGAGCGAAGAGCTTGACGGTCCGGCCTCCGACCCCTCGCGTTCCGGTGCCAACGCGACACAATTTCCGCCGCCTTGAGCGCGCCGGATGGCCGTGACCTCAGTTAGTCTGCCCACGGACACGACGCAATGCACCGCACGCGGCGCACGGGCTGCCCAACGCACCCGCTCTCGGTGCGGTCTCGGTGGATGCAACGGGGGACAGACAGTTGCTCACATATATGTCATCGAGTTTCAAAAGCGCGGCCTTCCTCATATGCATCTCCTCATATTCCTCGAGGATCAGTGGAAGATAAGGACCCCATCTGATGTAGACTCCGTGATACGCGCGTACTGGCCGGACCCCCAAACTGAACCAATCTTATTTGATGTCGTGAAGTCATGCATGGTTCATGGCCGTGCGGCATGGCTCACCTCGCTTCCCCATGTATGGACCAGAAGACGATGAAATGCTCGAAGCGCTTTCCTAAGGCCTTTCAGGCCACGACGACGATGGATCAAGGGGCTATCCACTGTACCGCAGGCGGACGACGGTTGTGCATATGAAGTCCGCGGTGTCTGATGGACAACCGCTGGATTGTTCCGTACAACCCATATCTGTCAGCAAAATATCGGTGCCATATTAAGTCGAATGCGCAGCGTCGTTCAGCACCCTGAAGTATCTGCACAAGTACGTCCACAAAGGACACGATCGTGCAACAGCAGAGGTCAACGACAATGATGAGATCAAGCAGTACATTGATGCTCGCTATGTTTCCTCGATCGAGGCTTTCTTTCGTATCTCACATTTCGACCTTCATAATCGTCCCCATCCGTCACGCGTCTAAAGTTCACCTCCCGGGGCAACACCTGGTCCTGTTTGACCCTAGCGAGACTGTGGAGATGCGCAGGAACTGCGTGCCGGCAAGAGAAGACGATGCTGACAGCTTATTTTCGCGCAAATGAGGATGACGGTTGTGATCGGAGACTTCGCACGGCGATTCACGTATCAGGAGTTTCCCCAACACTTTACCTGGAAGACACAGGAGAAGCGCTGGACTATTCGCCGGTCGCACTTCTCAATTGGCAGGATGTATTTTGTGTCCCAGTCGCAGGAGAACGTTTTTACCTCCGCACGCTTTCTTTCTGTTGTGCGAGGATCAACATCATTCCAGAACCTCCGAACAGTTAACAATGTGACACACCCTACATTTCGTGATGCATGCCTTGCCCTTGGTCTCCTCGAAGATGACGGTGAATGGCGCCAATGTCTTGCAGAGGCCGCCGTCATGCAGACAGGTAGCAGGCTCCGCTTTGTTCGCCACCATTCTCTTCCACTGCACCCCGGCTCAGCCAGAGGTTCTTTGGCAACAGTTCCGCACCAGCATATGTGACGACGTTGCCTTTCCTTTTCACCTCCGCCGGCACTTGACATTGAGGCCCCAACTGAGGACAATGTTTTTGACTACGGCCTCTTCCTTATCAACAACATCCTTCAACACGACTACGGGTCCTCACTTGATCGTCATCCTCCTATGCCCGTGCCACAACAGGACTGGGCTATACTTGCACCCAATAGATTCTCGCAGAGCAACGGAACTATGACACCGAAAACAAGCGGCAGCAAGCAGGATCTCCAGTTGGCATGCTCAATGCAGACCAGCTAGATGCCTTCCACCGCATCATCGCTCCGTGCAGACAGCCGGTCAAGTGTTTTTTTGCATGGACCAGGTGGCACTGGAAAGACCTTCCTATACAAAGTGCTCTGTCATCGTGTTCGCGGAGATGGCCGGATTGTCTGTGTGTCGCGTCGTCCGGTATCGCTGCCCTCCTCCTTCCTGGGGACGCACGTCACATTCAATGTTCAAGATCCCTATTGAGAATCTCACAGATGGGTCTTCGTGTAGCATTGACAAAGAGAGCAACTTAGCAGTGATGCTGCGAGAGGCACATCTTATTATTTGGGATGAAGCTGTAATGCAACATCGGTACGTAACATGCTCACCTCTCTGGGCGCTGAGCTGATTCGTCATTTCTTTAGGAATGGGCCCGAAGCTGTTGACCGCACATTGCGCGACATCAGGGATGACGAGCGCCCGTTTGGAGGACTCACGGTGGTCTTTGGAGGGGATTATCAGCAGATTCTACCTGTCGTACCGAAGGGCTCACGTGAAGACATCGTCGCCGCCTCACTTCAACGATCATCACTCTGGGATCATATTCATGTTCTTCATCTGCGCCAAAATATGCGGCTGCAGCAAGATCCAGATGGCGCCGCCTTCGCTGAGTGGCTTCTTGATGTCGGGCATGGTAGACGGACTACGCAAGACTCTCACATCACCCTCCCGTCATCTATGGTTTGCCCTGACCTCGCTTCGTTAGTCGATTTGTCTACCCCGGGCTTGCATCGGCTACAGCACCTCCTCCCCCGAATACTTTCAAGATCGGACAATTCTTGCTCCACGAAATGAAGAAGTCGACACCATCAACGGTCACGTCTTGAATATCCTGCCAACCGATGAGAAGGTATTCTACAGTTCAGACGCGGTCGTGTCGGAGCCAGGCGCAATGTCCGACTCGGACGCACCTCCTCAGTATCCACTGGAGTACCTCCGCGCGCTCAATGCATCCGGCATCCCCCTCGGGGAACTGCATGTGAAGCTGGGTTGCCCATTACTCCTCCTTCGAAACCTGGCCGCTGCACGTGGCCTGTGCAACGGGACGCGCATGATCGTGCTTCGCATGTCGGAAAGAGTCCTCGAGGTTCGCCTCATTGGCGGCGATCACGATGGTGAAATCGCGTTCATCCCGCGCATTAGTCTCACACCTTCAAACAGCCACGCAGAGTTTGCTTTCACTCTGCGTAGGCGACAGTTCCCTGTACGTCTCGCATTCGCGATGACCGTCAACAAAGCTCAAGGTCAGTCGGTCAAGTACGTTGGCCTCGACCTTCGGGCTTCTGTCTTTAGTCATGGGCAGCTCTACGTCGCATTGTCGCGCGCTACATCAAGTCATCAGATCAAGGCACTTCTTTCCGATGTTGCTGACATGGACACGGATGAGACCATTAACGTTGTTTATCCTGAAATTTTACTGGACTAGAACAGTGCAGTTTAGTGAGGACCGAGATTGTAGCTACTATCACTTTATTCTCACAGGCTCCGATGTCTCGCAATTGGTTATATTGTGGCCGACTTTCTGACCGGAGCTCGAGAACTGTGTAGAAGCTTGAGCGGGATTCTGAGCGCTGCGCGCGGATGAATCGTGATAGGTTGTGATCGCCGTCACTGCACATGTGCTCTTACCATGAATGCCGCCTTGCATAAAGGCCAACGGCAAACGACACCACCATGACTATCGTTCACCATGACCTCAAAGACCTTTTCTATCCTCAGTGCCATGCTCTGTCTTGAGAATCCGCGTACGCTCTCCCCAGACAAACCGAAAACCATCGTCTTCGATGCTCGGATGCGACTTCCCTCAGTTGCTAGCGAGATTATGCTGCACCTCCAGTACTACAACAAGTTCGACTTCAACTTTGAAGAGGCCACTGAGGATGGGTTGTACGCCCATGTCGAAGCCAGAGTGAGTTGCTCTCTCCTGTTGAACATTGTTCTGGGCTCATGGCTTCATCCAGGTCAATGCTATGTCATCTCAGCAAACAATCCGCCCAAGCACGCGCGGGGGTAGGCTTCGGGAGCACAGAGACTATCAGTTGATTGGAGATATCTCGAAGGTATGTAGCACTGCTAGGCCACGGCGATCCATCTCCGCTGACTCTGGATGCCGCGTACGCTCCAGATTGTCCCAGTCTTGACAGGTGACGACAAGGAGGAAGGATTTGTTGACCGACATGGCCCCTCCCTCCAGGTCTGCGGCACCGTGCAGAACGTTGACAAGGCTGCCGGTTCGTTCACGCTGAAGTCCAGCCAGTGGACATCCTCATCTCCCGGCGGGTCGCTGTCCGCCCTCATCACTGTTCCGAGTAATAACCGCTTCTCCGACAAGAGCAAGTTCATACCTCACCTGAATAGTCATGCTATTGTGTGGGGCGAGTTGACGGGTTTCAGTTCGGGGGCGGACGGCTTTCCCGTGTCGTTCAACATGGACTTCGAAAACGTACACTTCCTCGGTCGACCAGCCATTCCTCTCAGTTCAACAACTCCATCAACACCGCGCTCGGGTATGTACACAGCTCTTACTCGCCTCAGCGCACTTGCTCATTGCATGCCTTCAGACAAGATGAGTACGAGCTCCGAGGCCAGTCCCGTTGCTGCCAAGCGACGCAAACTGCTCAGTGCGTCCTCCTCCCTCAGCAGTGTTCCCGGAGACTCTGGGAAGGCGACCGACTAAGCCATGGATAGGACGGCGGGTGGGTTTGAACGTGAGGACTGAGGCCGAGGTCGCAGTGATGTAACGATTATGTAGCTGTCTGACCGGTATATTATACCTTGCCTTCGTTGTCACGTATGGCCTGTGCAGTCCGACAGATAACGATGTCTTACCAAGTCTTCGATCCTGTCTTCCCCCGTGCTGCGGCACGGGTCACGACTAGTACAATATATATCATCTATCTCTAGAAAGTTACAATTATTGCGTCTTTCATAATTCATGAGACTCCGCAAAAAAAAGTTGAGAGGTCCTCGACCCGTGGGCTGTGGCGCCACCGAGTACCGCCGCTCCGCTCTCGGCTCCGACAATTGCCGCGGCGTCGCCGCGCACCGGCCACTCTTGCCGCTGCTTCCCACAACGTCCGACGTGCCGTTGTCGTCGTGCTCACGTGCCGCACGACGTTGACAATGTGTATCTCGGCTTCCACTACCCCAATGGAGGCGCCTTTGCCTTTGCCTTTGCCTTTGCCTTTGTCTTTGTCGTCGTCTCTCGCACTCAGTTTATCGCTCTCCTCGCTCTCATCTTGTTCCATCGTTGTCCCATTAGCCATCGCCCTCGCGCTTCACTGCTCTGACCGTCTTGTGACCTCGGCGATCGCAGTCGCACCGCTCTCGTCCCGCAGCGGTCGCACTGTCGACCGAATTGCTCGCACGACTCACCTCTGTCTTCCGACCGTTGCCCCAGCTCCTCCAACCACTCACACGATTGGAACGGTTCAGCGTCATTTCCTGCACTTCTCGCAGGTGCTCCGACCACCTCGCAACAACATTACACGTCGCCCATCGCGTCGCACGTCACCCATCGGAGCCACCCTTCTCACATCCTCTTCGACGAACGTGCACTCAGCGTCCAGTCGCTCGCAGACGCTCGTAGTCGTTTGCAGTCGCTCGCAGTCGCGCACAGTTGCTCGCACCATGCGACCCCATCTTCGGACCCTCATCGACGACTCTCCGAGCGTTCACGCATTCCGACCAGGCCCTCCGACCACACATCTCGTCGGAGACGCTCTCCGATCATCTTCGGGACCCTGACACTCACTCGCACACATCAACGGTACCCTCTTCAGCGCTCTAGGGATCTGGTATCACACACATTACCGCCCTACTACCTGTGGGTGCCCATCAACGGGTCAAGGACCTCTCAACCTTTTTTTTTCGCGGAATCTCATGAATTATGAAAGACACAATAATGCAAACATAATAAGTTATCTACCACCTGTGTCCAGATCTTTTTGATCACTAGATACCCACTCTTTATAGGATATCATGTATCATATATATGATAGGGCTAAGTAATTTTTGATACACCTTGCTCCGCGCTGCAAGCAGTAGTGTTTAGACCAGTCAAGTGGTCTTCTTGACTCCGATCATGCGAACATCCTGTGGGGGTTGTTTTGCAAGGCTGGAGCCAGAGCTCCAACTGTCACAGTCTCGCAGAACGTATGCATGATAGGAATTGGACCATCAACCTAGTTGCATAAGGCACACACAGTCTTGTAACCTCTCTCTCATTATTTCGACCTCCGCCATGCAACCTCAAGCATAGCATCTTCCACAGCATACTACTTCAGTTCCATGAGGGACCCTCCGGTCCCACTTGGTGTACTCCGCAGGGACCCTGTGGAGCACCGCACGCACCCCGTGGGCTCAGGGGTGCTCAGCCATTGCAGGCAGCTGGGACATGCGTGCAACACATGCGACATCACGAGGTCCTCGTGGGAGCTGCCAGGATTGCAGCGAGGGCTCAGCAGCACCGTAGACGTCACCACTGTCATCACTTTGTACAACTGACAGCACACCCGGACCTGGTGGGATCCTGCCTGTACCGCACAGCCTATCTGCAGTGAGGGTGCCTACCAGGACTGGGCAGACATGCAAGCTCCAGCCGCTCCAGCAATCGCTAGACAGCCTGAGCCCATAGTGTGTATGCGGGACTCTGCAAGGTCCCTGCGGAGTACACTGAGTGGGCCCGGAGAGTGCCCCATGGAACTGAAGTCCCTCCCACAGCTGCCATAACTTGTCTGAATTCTATCATTAATACTGACAAGATTTTCGTTAGAATACATACACCATGCCATTCTGATCCTACGATGTCCGAGTACCTCTGCAGTCGCACCATTGTCCATCTCAGTTCTTAAGCTCGCACTGTATTGTTCTGATCCCAATCATTTTGTGTTTGGGTCAGTATTCCAATCATTCTGATTGTTATTCTGGAGTACTCTTCCTGGAAGAATGATCACAGCATTGCAATGTTGCAACCTCACCTCCTACCACATAGCATATTGTAACATGCAGGACATTGAGCTACCACCCAGTAATATAGGAGACAATCCCCAAGCCCAAGCTGTCAGTGATTGAGAACAATGATCGCCTTTGTACATTGAATGGCCAAGCCCCCCTCCCCCCCTCTCCCCTAAATGATTAAGAGTAATTGTACTGCCATGCGTGCATTGGCCCATTAACCCCAAGTGAAATTGTTTGGGACCATGAGAATATTCCGAGGCGTGGGAGTAAATATCAGCTAGCAAACAGTGCCCCTATATATAGTCCGATTTTTCTTCATTGTTTTCTATTTTATCAAGGCCTACGGAAGTAATTATATATCAGCGCAAATGATTAAACATGACATCTTTTGGGACCGTGGGAATATTTCGATGCGTGGGAACAGATATAGACTGGCAACCGGTGCCCCCAGATATATCATAATTTCTCCATATTTATAGCTATTTTTGCGATTTTATAGGCCTTGCAAGCAGCCAATTATGTTATTCTTATGCAATATAATAAATGCCACTCTTTTGCCAAAACCGTGGGAATGTTTCGCTGGAAAATATTTTCACTATTTGTTCCAATTTTTCCAGATATTTTCCGACCTAGTCACATGATCAAACATATTTGGCATTTGTCGGGTACCCATTATAATATATACCTTATCGGTCATACATTGTAATGCATTGACCGACGACCATCAGTATGTATAGCTATTAAGCTACAGGGACGCCTGGAGGACGTCCTCGCGCTCCAGCCGGTCGTAGCGCTCGAGACGTTCGAGCTCTTCGTCATCCATCGGAGGAAAGGCCAGATCTTCGTCAGGTTCACCACCAAAGTCGTCGGGATCACCGGCCAAATCTTCTGGCGGGCCGGGGTCTTCGTCTCCGTCGTCTTCGTTCGCTGACTGGTCGTCTTCTTCTTCGTCAGAGTCTGCAGGGAGGTCCGCGACTGCGCGATCGTCATCGTCACCCCACGCAAAAACATCCTCCTCTTCTGCAACGGACAATGCGCGGTCCGGGCTCGAAGGCCAGTGGATGGCTGAGGAAGAGCATGAGCGAGACAGACATGAGGCAAACAGCTAACATTACCCACCTGGGATAGCAGCGGACGCGTCCATGTCCGATGCGCGAGCCGCCTCAGGAGCAGGGGTGTCTTGACGGTAGTTGGAAGGGCCAGGCTGTGGAGAAGGGGATGGGGTTCTGTGAAGTGACATAGCACGTTCATGAGTGGCTGGCGCGACCGTACGCTCGACTAGATCGGGCAGTTTGTGGCGAAGGGCGGCGCATACGACATCTGTGGTGAGCCGGAGGTGCTTCGACAGGCCTGACTGCGAGAACCAGCCTTCACAGCCAGGACACATGACACCTGCGGTGCCCATATCTGCATCGCCCTGTGCCGGCCTGCGGCGTCGACGGCGAGGAGTTGTCGGGAGGTTGGAGGACATTGAGAAATGATGGACGGAGTGGCGCGGCACGATCAGGATATGGCAACGGCTGCACCCTGAGTCAGCGTATGGTGCGCCGTATAAAATGTCGGAAGTGGCTCACGCGTTGATAATTTTTTTTTGCCCGCATCTGCCTTGGCCCACCTGTCCCTACCTTCGTCCCTCCCGCTCCTTACAGTCATGCCTGGTGGCAAAACGAAGGCGAAGCAGCCCAAAGCGGCTGTGTCCAAGAACAAGGGGCCTGCTGACACCGTCACGGTCGAAAAAGTCAGCGTCAGAGCACGCAAACTGTCAGAAAAAGGCAAGCCGTCCGCGCTCACCATGTTTGCTGTACGAGTCAAACTCACCATAGCGCGTGTCTTCAGCTGCCGCCGCAGCCGCCAAGACAACGGCGAAAGTCGCAGCGGGCGAGGGCGGTGCGTTGTCAGTGCGCACTTTCTGCCTCTTGCTGATTGTTGACTCCACAGGGGCAGCTGCAAAAGGAAGAAACCCCAAGGTGGCCGCCGCCCGCGAGACGCCAGCGGGCCGGGCCAAAGCGACCGCAACGAAGAAGCGAAAGACAGCCGACGCCGACGTGGCGGCCCCTGCTGCAAAGAAACGGAAGGGTGGTAAGTCTGTGTGACAGACTACACACTGCTAGTAGTGCTCACCAGCAAACCAGCGGCCCGCAGCCATGCGTCAGGCTCCGACGCGGTCCCCGTCGACGCGGTGCCAGTCATCAACGTCAGCGAGTCAGGTAAGCTGTGAAACACATCCATCAGGACGCACAGAAATGAGGCTCACAATGCATGCACATACCTTGCATTATACAGAAGCTTCCGAGCGTGAAGATGAAGGCACCCCGCCTGCAGACGAAGACGAGTCCGCGTCCGACGTAGTTGCTGAAGACGACGAGGTCTTCGGCACCGTCGACGCCAGCACCGAGGCGGATGGCGGCGCGGGTCAAGCGGCTGCTGCAAAGCCTCGCGGGAAAGGAAAGAAGGCGCTGGACATCCAGTTCGAAGTCGCGGTGAGGACGTCATCTTCACCTGCCCGTTCAGCGCCTGAAAGTTGCCATTCTTAGATTCCTAGGTGGACGTCCGAGGCCGTGAAGCCGAAGGCGCTCACAGAAGCTTCGGCGCCTGCTCCCAAGGCGCCGAAGAGCGCCAGAATGCACCCTACACGCGGACCCCCACGAGCCCGGCTGCGCATCGACTCCGAGTCAGACGAGGAGGGGGACAGTTTGCCCGCCAATCACACGCAGGTATGTGGTGGGCTCGCTATCATGTACGATGTAACTGACGTCCGGCGTGTATACAAGGACGACAACCGCCACGTCACACCTTTGGACGGGTCCGGCGGTGCTCCCGAGGACGACCCGTTGACCGAAGCTTCCCCCCCAGCCTCCCTACAGGCCTCATCCGCTGCAGACAAGGGTACGGAGGGCATGCCGTCCGTTGCGGCCTCTCGCGCCGTCAGCGTGTCAGCGGCCTCTCGCGCCGTCAGCGTGTCGGCGGCCTCTCGTGCCGTCAGCGTGTCGTCGGCCGGTGTTGACGACGGTGACAGAACCACGATGAAGTCCCAGGTGGAGGTTGTCCCAGCGCAGGGAGGGTCGAAGATCAAGATACGCGCGCAACCGGCGACGGTCACCAAGGTCATACAGCACGCCAACAAGCATGCAATGCCGGAGTTCATCTGCTTCAAGAACGCCTTTCCAACGCAAATCGAACGCCCTCCTCTCCTCAGACAAGCCCTCCTGGATGCGGCCAAGGCACTCGGGCACGTGGCGATCGAGAACAAGCTGAGGGAGGACCCTGAATACGCAGATAGCATGGCGCGCATCGTACGTTTCACTTTCGCTCTCTATTGCAGGATCGTGCTAATGGTTTATCTTCCTGCCTCATGCTGCCTAGACCGACGGCCGCATCTCAAACCTTCGGGGCAAAGTGAAGCTAGTGGCGGACCAGTGCGTCATGAACGCGTACGAACTCACCACGATCCCTGCAGCCCGCTTCGTCCGACATATCCACAGGCTCACGGATCCGCAGAATCATCCTAGGATGTATACTTACCCGAGTAACGGTGCAGCTGCAGTACGTGCTTCTTATGCTAAATGTCCCTCGCTAACGAGCATGGGCGCCGGACAGAACGAACACTTTGACACGACGCGCCCCTACTGCCACCCGGCCATCATCACCGTTCTGCACAACTCCTTCTTCGGCACGAAGGCCGCCGTTCGGTTCAACGAGAAGAAGTATCAAGCTGCCGGTGCTGGCAACAAACCCGAGCTCCCCATCGCCATGGTGGCTCTTGCGTCTACCGCGGTGCGTGCACATTGAAGTAACATGCCTACTGATGTTCATCCTTTACATATAATATAGGTCTATGTTGCCCTCGACTGTTACTCATTGGGATTGCAACCAACACACCTGGAGTTCGAGGCCAACAAGTACACGGGGGTGTATCTGGAGCATGTCGACGCCCTCGAGCAAATTCGACTTGGCGACCCTGTCAAGTTCTCCACCCTCATGGCCCACCTCTTCAAGGCGGCCTCGTGCGTGTTCCCGCTGTTCGTGTTCGTCGCCGTGATTGTCAATTAACTTCCTTCGTGTGCAGCGGCATGAGGGGTGGATCTGGACGACACGTTGACACCTCCAAGATTGCAGCATCCTTCGACTAGCTGTGCTATCGGCCACACTCTTTGCCCCCTATTGCCTTATTCCCCGGGTCTTGCCCTATGCAAATGTCTAGCTTCATTCCCTGGCGGTGTACATGACCTGCTGTGTCCCCCATTTAGTTCATTCCTCCTACTATGTGCTCACTGGTGCTTATTTTTGCCCATCCGCGCTGCTTGCTTGCAGTTGCTTATCGTCTCTTATATCCTACAATTACCTGAAATCAAATGTGATTTATCTGGCTTCTATGAGTGATAATGAGTGGTAATGAGCTACAATGAAATTGTTGGATGACCTGCTAGCAAGCAACTTTGAGCAAGGTATAACAGGTCATTAGCTGTAATAAATGCTCATAAAAGTGGGGGGTAAGCTAATTGGGCCTCCTGCTCATTGAGCACTCATAAGAGCTAATGAGAAGTAATTGGTGCTGATCACAGGGGAGGGGGTACCCTGATGTGCAATGCACATATCTCAATTAATTGAAGTTTGTGGAGTCGAGTCAACTCTGCTAGCGGCATCCTACATAGTATCCAATGATCATTATTCTGTGGTAGTTTTGAGCTGACATCTGTACCGTGGCCGGTAAATTCAAATTGAGAAAGCTGATGAAATTCATCTGTCGATGCGACAACTTGGTATTGAACAAGCTCACTTAGCATCCACAGCGGCTGTTTCTTTCCACCCCCAATCAAAGTGTGACTTGCGTGGTCTGGAATCTTGGCTATATAACTAGGCAAATATCCTACTATATATATGCATAAATAAACTAGAAAAATGGATATCATAATATTGTATAGCATATTCTCAATGGGC
Source organism: Auriscalpium microsporum (assembly GCA_019914985.1). NCBI lineage: Eukaryota > Fungi > Basidiomycota > Agaricomycetes > Russulales > Auriscalpiaceae > Auriscalpium > Auriscalpium microsporum. The sequence goes on along the minus strand of JAHLMG010000012.1, from coordinate 507,966 downwards.
CCTAGCCCTAGTAGTCCGTTGACTTCAAAACACGCCCCGGTGGATGTCCTTTGACAGCAAAACCAAATAGTGAGTCTGTGCGTATCGCATAACAGTCGTGAAGGATGCCCCATGATGATGGTTCAGGTCAAAGAGCGAGCCATGAAATTTTCACCTTTGATAAGCGGCTCACATTTCCTACGGTCACATGACCTAACAGGTTTCCCTGCATATACGACATTCTACTTCGAATACTTGATTTTGTTGTGTGTCTCCCTCCGGTTGCCACCCTCTTTACGATTGCCATAATAATGTTTTTCATTGCCGTGAACAAGAGTACTTGCATAATATACTACACGACGAATTAATGGTTTCAAAGACATGCCAGCTTTTAACCGGCCGCTTGCTACCGCTTCCAAAGTATCAAATCGTATCATACGAAGTTGCCGGTTCAAGATTAGCCAATTGTGTAGATGAATTTCATATATACCCGCTGAAGGCACATTGTGAAGTACGACAAATAACAAGGCAAATGACAATGAATAGTAGGCGTTTCAAACCAAGCATTGCCCGCTGTCTATACATAGCCCCCTACGGTCGCCATGACATTGGCAGCCACAATGCTAAAGCCCAAGCCCCACTGTCCATCGCTCCGCTTGAATTTGTTAGCGGTGAAGAGAACACTGACGAGCGCCTCCCTGGGAACCTCACCCTGCCAGAGCGGACAAGGCATCTCTGGGCCTTTCTGCCGCGCGATAGACGGAATCCAGACATTCGGACGGAAGGTACCATTTGTTGGGTTGTAGAAGTGACGGCGAGCATCAAACACGGGCACTATACAAAAATGTCAGATAAAAATTCAAAAGCTGTCGGAAGGAGACACTCACCATCATCAGTGGCCTTGAGCGCAGTGCGGGAGATGCGAGAGTCCATCAGATGATTGGTGCTGCTCCCAACAGCCTTTTTGATGACGGTGCGATTGGTAGTCGCTATGAAACAAGAGTATATCAGTAAGACAGAGAAGTGTCATATTTTGGGATAATCACCAGTTTGCTTGGACTGCGATGGACGATCGATGCTGCCCATCGCAGTGGTGAATTTGATAGCACCACTGGGAGTGCTCCAGTAGATCATGTTGCGGCACCCCAGGAGAAACCCAAGCATAGCGAAGATGCGCTCTGCCTCCCCACCAATGGGAAAGCCTTCGATGCCTCGCTGGCACTTGGCTGCAGCCGCAAAGCCAACGATATCTCCATCCCCACACAAATAAGACCGGTCATTGAAGACCTGCATCTCGAAGATGATGGTCTGCCTCGTCTCTGAATTGATCAATCCAAAAGACTCTTGGCCTGCTCGATGATTTATAGGCACCATCGCGATCTGCGATGTGTCCAAGATGCGAACTGGGCGATGGATGTTGGCGGCATCATCGGAACCCAGACCGATGTAGTCACATATCGCGCTGTAAAATCTGTAAGCACAAACATCAAATGAAGTAGGCTTTGCATATACCTGTAACTGAGGTTCTGCCCATACTCATCGTCTCGCTTGAAAACAATGAGAGAGGCTGTCGCAATGTTGCCAGTCTGATTCATCGCCACATTTCTATAGAGTTGCATCGGCTCTAGTAGTTATCATAGTAGTAGATGAAGGACGTACCGGAGTGGTATCAGGTCTTTGTAGCACAGATCGTCCTCTAGGTCTTCTCTCTGCGAGACTTCATCGTCGTTCATCCAACCCATCCTGAACAGATGTCAGATCAAGTCAACATCATCAAAGGTCCCGCTCACCCATCATCTTGATTCTGAGCGTCGCCTTCATTGTCACCGGAAGATATGACAGTAGTCATGGTAGGCTGCAGAGGCGCAACAGTAGACTGCTGAGGCGCAATGGTGACAAACGTGTCAGGCGGATTGTCGACATTGAGGGAGAGCGCAGTCGACGAAGATGAGGTACTGTTCGCCTTGAAGACATCAGAGGTTGGGGAGAGGAATGGGGCCTGAGCCAGGTCGAATGGACTAGAGGGCCAAGCAATATTAGGCGAGATAGGCGAAGGAGGGTTAGCAGGAGGTGCGTCAGGCGTAGAAGATGAATGCATGCTGGAGTTACATGATGTTAGTATGAATTGTATGCCAGAGGGACGGGACGCACATCGGCACAGCCGCCTTCTTCTTTCCGTTGACTTTGGCCTTGCGCACCTGCTCCAGGAGGAACTTCTTGTGAGCTGCTTCATCCTCATCCTCAGTGTCTGTGATGGCCGTCGGCGCCAGCATGGAGGCACTGGAAGATGCCTCCGCTTGACAACGCGAGGGTGTCTTGGGGTAGCGCTTTTTACTGTAAAACGATATTAGTCAGGTATTCATGCTGAAATTTACGCAACATACACAGGCGATAACTCCACATCTTCCTTGTTCTTGAAATGGACCTGAGGCCCAAAGCTGAGAACATAAAGAGTTAGTCATATAGAAAATGAAATGATATGGGCAACGTACACATCGTCGCTCGAAGCAATGAAGTCATTGAAACCTTCAAAGTCTGACGTGTCGAAGTCAGAAAACTCAACGTCAGTCAGACCATCTTTGGCGTCGTCAGACTCTTCTGCCATATTGTCAATAAACAGGCTGGTCTGTTTTTTGCCCTTCGGTGGTCCTCCTGTGCTGCATGGAATGTAAGTCTACGTTGCCGTCCATTTATATTTTGAAGACAACTCACCGAACACCCATGCGATCCTTCCGAGTCTCCTTGGACTGAAGAGAGCTTGGCGCCAGCAAAAATGGGCTCCTACAACATGTGTATCGGTTGTTGGCGCTGCATATGAGTAATAGAGAGGACATACAGAAGCTTGGCAGGCTCCGCGGCCTTAGTCTTGGCCTTGCGCGGCGCTCCTGGAATGACAGACTTCCCCTCAAGGGACCTATTCCCAGATCAGTTGGCGAGGCATATGTAAAATAAAAAAAGACGCACGGAGGAGTCAACTTCTGCAAAGCAGCATTGTCTGCATCCATGGAAATGTCGTCCTGTGCAGGTGTCACCGTAGGCTTCTTGACGCGCCTATACAAGTATATCAGCATATCAGGCATAGATATAGATACAAAAAACAGACCTCGCGGGCACAATGGACTGCTTTTTCGCAGCGCGCTTGATGGTTGGAGAGGATAGCAAAACGAAGCCCTCATCGTCTGATGCGGAGCTAAAGGCATGTCAGACAATGAGAGTCACAGAGTATTGCTTAGCATACCTTTGTATAATATAATCGGGCATCTCATCGTCAGAGAGCTCGATGACTGAAGGCGTAGACGCTGCCTTGACACCTTGAGCCTTAGACCTAGCCTTGGGAACCGTAACAGACAACTTGGGTGGCACAGACACCCCGGATGCCGCAGAGGCGGCAAGCATAGCACTAAATCAGAGGAAATTCTTAGCCAAGGCAGGCAGCAATACACAAATACTGAGATACTTGCCGCGTAGTGCGTCCAAGGAAGGGCTGCGACCCCATGCGACTGGTGACTTTGGAGATCTTTGCTGATTTGACAGGGGCCATTGTATATAAGTGATGAGCGGATGAAGCAACGAGCACAAGGGCAGGAGTAGGAGTAGAAGGGAGGGTAGTCTGCGTGTGGGGGCAAACTGGCTCTCCACGAATGCTGATCCTCCTTTTTATGCTGGACAGGCAGCCGCGCGGTATCATCTGTGAGAACTTCGACTTGGAGAAACTTTGAGCTGGCTTTGTGACCAGGAAGCTTACTACGTACATATTACCGAGACAAGTGCTGTACGTATCGGTCAAAAAGATGTGAATCTGTTGGGGGAGGCCCCCGGGTGCACGCTACCTGTGCAATTAGTACGGCAGAGAGCATCCCTTAGTGTTGCCAACCGGAGAGTTCTTCAGCCGAATCTAGTGTATCTGTGATTTGGGGTGGACGGCGGAGCAATGCTACAGAGAAACGCAGTGGAATAGGATGAGGACTAGCTTAGGAACGTGCATTGAGTGCCTTACCTGCGCGGTCAGAAGACTGACGCGTCCTAGGGCCATTGACGCGTAGGCGCTGTCCCAATTTCGGCCAGGGAACCGACGGCCGATAGAGCGGACAGGAGTTAAGCGCTGTCAACGCGGTCAGGAGACCGACGCGTTACAGGGAGACGAACGCGTACGCGCTGTCTCAGGGATGCAATGGCCGATATAACCGGATCGGCGGCATTGATGAAGGCGCTACGGATGGTGCTACGGATGTGGGCACATACGCATCGCTTTAACCCCGGCCAGGTACCAAGACAAACCTTCGCAGGCCAGGTATGCATCAGTAGAAGCATCATAAAGCTAAAAGCCTCTTCGTAGTATAGCATATCGCCATCGCAGCCGCCCAAATCAGGCAATTATTACCGATGATAAGCCTGGTGCAGTGCTGGGAGGCGATTCTTCGCCAATTTTCGCACTTTCGACAAGTCGACAAGCACAGCAGCCATAACTCCGATCGTTGGAGTCGCACAGCGCAATCGCGCGATCGCAACGATACCCTGGACACCACGCTCAGACCATCGACTCAGTCGCACGACATCTACGCAGTCGTCCGACCACTCGCACACTGTTCCGATTGCGACCACGCGACTTCGAGCGCCACGTCTCCCACAGCTGTCGCAACTCAGCGGAATTCTGTCAGACGTTTCGATCGTCGAGATCATTGCTCGAACACGCACGCCACGCCGCTCCGACAACTCTGCGACCTCCGAGTACCTCTACAGTCGCGCGATTGTCCTCCGACCATTGTCCCACTCAGGTCTCGAACTTGCGCCGTATTTCTCCGATCCCGATTGTTCTGTGGTCGCTTCAGCACACCGATTATCGCCTCATTGCTCCGATCATTGCGCGCACAATATCGCATTCGTCCGACCGCTCGAAGAGTCGCAACATCGCAACGCTCGCCTGCGCCCCCCCTCGCACATCGGAGCATATTCCCTTGCTTGCCACGTCGCCATTGTCCCCTATTCTTGTCATATTGTCTTGTCCGACATTGTAGGACATCGCTCTCACACTTCTTGACAGCGCAGATCGTTTTCCATGCGCCTGCACTTCCCTCTTGACAGCGCTGATCACTTGCTCTACATTGTTTTCTACAGCCTCGCAGACCTTCATATATGTTCGCATGACTCCCCTCCATTGTCCGTACCATGTGCGACTTGCGCACCATTGCTTGCCTTTGTTCCGATCGGTTTCCTTTGTTCCGACTGCATTTTCGATCGGACTCGTACTATAGCGATCGGAACGTATATATAGCGGTCGGACACATGCTGCAATACAGATTCGGTTACCCCCTCGCGGTTCAGATCTCATTCGGAGCTCACACCTTCGTCTCTATCGTATAGTTAGCTCGAGGCTAGCTTCGTCGCCTTTGCCTTTGCCTTTGCCTTTGTCGTCGTCTCTCGTACTCAGTTTATCGCTCTCCTCGCTCTCATCTTGTTCCATTGTCGTCCCATTAGCCGTCGTCCTCGCGCCTCACTGCTCCGACCATCTTGCGACCTCAGCGATCGCAGTCGCACTGCTCTCGTCCCGCAGCGGTCGCACCATCGACCGAATCGCTCGCACGACTCGCCTCTGTCTTCCGACGGTTGCCCCAGCTCCTCCGACCGTTCACACGTTCAGAACGGTCCAGCATTGCTGCCTGCACGACTCGTCGTTGCTCCGACCATCTTGCGACGTCGGAGATCGCAGTGTCGCGTCTATCGTCTCGCAGCGGTCGCACCCTCAATCGGACCACTCGCGCCACTCGTTCTCACATTCCGACCATCGTTTCCACTCGTCCGAACGGTTCAGCGTCGTCGCCTGCCCGTCTCGTAGTTGCTCCGACCACCTCGCAACGACATCACACGTCGCCCATCGAGTCGCACGTCGCCCATCGAATCGCACGTCGCCTATCGGAGCCACCCTCCTCAGATCCTCTTCGACAATCGTACACTCAGCCCCCAGTCGTTCGCAGTCGTTCGCAGTCGTTCGCAGTCGTTCGCAGTTGTTCGCACAGTCGCTCGCAGTTACGTCTAGTCGCGCACAGTCGCTCGCACCACGCCCATCGAATCGCACGTCGCCCATCGGCGCCACCCTCCTCACATCCTCTTCGACGATCGTACACTCAGCATCCAGTCGCTTGCAGTCATTCGCAGTCGATCGCAGACGTTCGCAGACGTTCGCAGTCGCTCGCAGTCGTTCGCAGTCGCTCGCAGTTGTTCGCAGTCGCGCACAGTCGCTCGCACCACGCGACCCCATCTTCGGACCCTCACCGGCGACCCTCCGAGCATTTGCGCATTCCGACCAGGCCCACCGACCACACACCTCGTCGGAGACGCACCTCCGATCGTCTTCGGGACCCTGACACTCACTCGCACACATCAACGGTACCCTCTTCAGCGCTCTAGGGATCTGGTATCACACACATTACCGCCCTACTACCTGTGGGTGCCCATCACTTTTGGAGCCCACCGCGAGGGACCAGTCAGGCTTTCTCCGAAGATTTCGGAAGTGTTTCCACCCCTCTAGCGCACGTCCGCACACTCTCGTCGACTTCGGACTTCGAGTCGCCGAATCCACACGATTGTCCAAGCACCGCGACACCGCCATCTACGTTCCGATTACCATCTCCCCCTTCCGACCCATCATACTCCGATTTCGATCGCAGCCACTCGCTCGTCTCCGCAGCCATCGTCGCAGCTCGCACCCATTCATCGGATCGCACCACCACATCCCGCAGTCGTTCGCCGAACATATTGCACAAGCCATGGCGACTCGCATGCCACCTCGCGGAGCGAAGACCGCACCCATTTTCGCTTCCGACCCTCGCACTGTTCGGAGGTTCTTCTCCGATTTCGAGACAGTCGCTGCGCTCGCTGGTCTCCCTTCCGACCGTGCGAAGAAGGACTGGACGCAGTACTACGTTCCGATCGAAGTCGCCGACCTCTGCGACTGCATTCCCGAATTCAACGACGCGAGCCCGTTCAGCGATTTCAAGAAGGCTATCATGGCCCTCTACCCCGGAGCTGATCAAGACCGGACATATGGCACTTCCGACCTCGAGACGCTCATCGCCACAACTCGAACAATATCTGCGATCACGCTCGATGAGTTCGCTGCGTACCACCGCGAATTCCTTGCGATCTCGGGCTTCCTCATCAGGAAGAGCCGTTACTCGGAGCTCCAGCAGAAGTGCGACTTTCCCCGCGGCATTCCGAACGCACTCTGGGATCGCATCAGTGTTCGCCTGCAGGTCACGAAGCCAGACGTCCTTCCAGGAGACTCATACGAAGTTTCCGATGTCAACAGCTCGGCTCAGTTCGTTCTCCAGTCCAGGACCCGATCATTGGATCGGAGCGTCGCCCCAGTAGTCCCGACTAATCGGACGCTCATTCCGCCGTCGCCAGCACCGTCCCTCGCTGTCCCGACCGACGACATAGTCGCATCGCTCGTCCGAACATTTACGCAAGGAGGCACCGCACCAGTCGCAGTACCAATCGCAGCAGTCGCTTCTCACTCCACAGTCGTCGCTGCTACACCCTCGACTCATGGCCAACTTGCGACTCAGCTCATGGTCGATGTTGCTCTGGAAACGGCACTTCCGACATTGGTTCCGACCTCCGATCGCATCGCGACTATTGAAGCGGAGATAGCGTTTCTTCGCGAACAGGAGGCCCTCGCACGAGAGTATGATGACCTTGCAGCAGTGCTCGAGCAGCCTGAAGTCGCGGACAGCACCCCCGACGAAGTGTCACCTCCTCTCGCTGTCGCTATGCCCAGCGCACGGATCGCTACGACTTCGGACCTCGATCGGAACACGTTCTACGCCTCCACCACTCCCACAATGGCGATGTTTGCTCTTGCGAGCACTCCTATGTGTAGCACACGCACTTCCGACCATCGCGCTGTCTCTCCGATCGCATGTCCGCAATTGTCGGAGCCAGTCCTCGACGAGCATTCCTTCGCGACTATGGCTTCGGAAAACCTTTCACTTGCATCAGCTGTTCGCATCCAGGATCGCGATTGCGACACCATCGATCCACTTCCTATCGACGACTCCACTGCGCCAGATGCTCCGATTTCCAAATCGGAGGATCACGTCCATCCCAGCAATGTGCAAGGCAGTTTCAGCGTCGCTCTGGACGTCGTTCTAGCCGCTCCGAACGCTATCGAACGCCTTCTAGTCGACATCGGACACAGTGCATGCCTCGATCTTGAGCTCCGACCCGCGTCCTGCGACACCCCTACACTTCGCGCCATCGACGGCACTTCCGACCGTCAAATATCTCCCGAACAATCGCAGCTCATTCCCTCGACATTCATCGTTCCGTTAGTCGACAGTATCCACAGTGCAGACCACGCTGGTCGGAGCACTCTCCGATTCTTCAACAACCAATTTCCGCAGTACGTGTGCGACCCTGGTGGCATTCTGGCCCTCGCTTTGCCCGACACCATAGCTCCTCATTGTGTTCGCCCTCCGACCGCGGATCGCAACAGTCTCGCGACGATTTCGGAGTACGATTCAGAACCACAAGTTGTTTGCGAAAGCCTTCGGAACACTCGCAGCTTGTTCGAAGCTCTTCCGACCATCGACAACGACCTCCTACCCGCTTCCGATGATTCGAACAGTCTAGCGATTTCGACGACGCGGATTCACGATCGCTTTAGGTCCATCTTGCTCAGCGATCGAGTGCGTCGCCATTCACTTCCGACCTTCAAGTTGGAGACCTTTGGATTTTTCCGCGCGCTATCGGCACATAGCAGCGACTGCGTCGGACCCACCTTTGCGACGACCGCAGAGCCTGGTCGCTCAGATCGCAGTACGGAGGAGCCCGCAATCGAAACCACAGCGATTCCATGCCCCGACTCAGTGCGCAGCATCGACCAGCCGCTCGCTCGCATTCGCAAGCCCCCCGACTGCTCCGCACGCACAGCGCATCCTTCCGATTACATGTTCGGAGCAGTCGCACTGCCCAAACATGCATCGACTATCGACCCAACGCTTCGAACGCTTGCTGTGCAGTTCGAGGCTGGATTTTCTCGTGGTTCGACTCCGTTCAAGGTCGCGATAAATGCCCCATACTCCCCCGTCACTGCGACCCACCGCTCAACTCCAGCCTACCCATCCCATTGCGTAGCGCGATTGCTCCTGCTCGTTGCGACCATCTGCGACGTCGCACAAACTCTCCGAACGACTGGCCACCCGCAGCACGCAAGCATTGTCGCACTGACCGTGGACGGTCAGGATTTCAGTATGGAGGAGGTGATAAGCCTGGTGCAGTGCTGGGAGGCGATTCTTCGCCAATTTTCGCACTTTCGACAAGTCGACAAGCACAGCAGCCATAACTCCGATCGTTGGAGTCGCACAGCGCAATCGCGCGATCGCAACGATACCCTGGACACCACGCTCAGACCATCGACTCAGTCGCACGACATCTACGCAGTCGTCCGACCACTCGCACACTGTTCCGATTGCGACCACGCGACTTCGAGCGCCACGTCTCCCACAGCTGTCGCAACTCAGCGGAATTCTGTCAGACGTTTCGATCGTCGAGATCATTGCTCGAACACGCACGCCACGCCGCTCCGACAACTCTGCGACCTCCGAGTACCTCTACAGTCGCGCGATTGTCCTCCGACCATTGTCCCACTCAGGTCTCGAACTTGCGCCGTATTTCTCCGATCCCGATTGTTCTGTGGTCGCTTCAGCACACCGATTATCGCCTCATTGCTCCGATCATTGCGCGCACAATATCGCATTCGTCCGACCGCTCGAAGAGTCGCAACATCGCAACGCTCGCCTGCGCCCCCCCTCGCACATCGGAGCATATTCCCTTGCTTGCCACGTCGCCATTGTCCCCTATTCTTGTCATATTGTCTTGTCCGACATTGTAGGACATCGCTCTCACACTTCTTGACAGCGCAGATCGTTTTCCATGCGCCTGCACTTCCCTCTTGACAGCGCTGATCACTTGCTCTACATTGTTTTCTACAGCCTCGCAGACCTTCATATATGTTCGCATGACTCCCCTCCATTGTCCGTACCATGTGCGACTTGCGCACCATTGCTTGCCTTTGTTCCGATCGGTTTCCTTTGTTCCGACTGCATTTTCGATCGGACTCGTACTATAGCGATCGGAACGTATATATAGCGGTCGGACACATGCTGCAATACAGATTCGGTTACCCCCTCGCGGTTCAGATCTCATTCGGAGCTCACACCTTCGTCTCTATCGTATAGTTAGCTCGAGGCTAGCTTCGTCGCCTTTGCCTTTGCCTTTGCCTTTGTCGTCGTCTCTCGTACTCAGTTTATCGCTCTCCTCGCTCTCATCTTGTTCCATTGTCGTCCCATTAGCCGTCGTCCTCGCGCCTCACTGCTCCGACCATCTTGCGACCTCAGCGATCGCAGTCGCACTGCTCTCGTCCCGCAGCGGTCGCACCATCGACCGAATCGCTCGCACGACTCGCCTCTGTCTTCCGACGGTTGCCCCAGCTCCTCCGACCGTTCACACGTTCAGAACGGTCCAGCATTGCTGCCTGCACGACTCGTCGTTGCTCCGACCATCTTGCGACGTCGGAGATCGCAGTGTCGCGTCTATCGTCTCGCAGCGGTCGCACCCTCAATCGGACCACTCGCGCCACTCGTTCTCACATTCCGACCATCGTTTCCACTCGTCCGAACGGTTCAGCGTCGTCGCCTGCCCGTCTCGTAGTTGCTCCGACCACCTCGCAACGACATCACACGTCGCCCATCGAGTCGCACGTCGCCCATCGAATCGCACGTCGCCTATCGGAGCCACCCTCCTCAGATCCTCTTCGACAATCGTACACTCAGCCCCCAGTCGTTCGCAGTCGTTCGCAGTCGTTCGCAGTCGTTCGCAGTTGTTCGCACAGTCGCTCGCAGTTACGTCTAGTCGCGCACAGTCGCTCGCACCACGCCCATCGAATCGCACGTCGCCCATCGGCGCCACCCTCCTCACATCCTCTTCGACGATCGTACACTCAGCATCCAGTCGCTTGCAGTCATTCGCAGTCGATCGCAGACGTTCGCAGACGTTCGCAGTCGCTCGCAGTCGTTCGCAGTCGCTCGCAGTTGTTCGCAGTCGCGCACAGTCGCTCGCACCACGCGACCCCATCTTCGGACCCTCACCGGCGACCCTCCGAGCATTTGCGCATTCCGACCAGGCCCACCGACCACACACCTCGTCGGAGACGCACCTCCGATCGTCTTCGGGACCCTGACACTCACTCGCACACATCAACGGTACCCTCTTCAGCGCTCTAGGGATCTGGTATCACACACATTACCGCCCTACTACCTGTGGGTGCCCATCACCGACAAGTGGGAAGCTCAGATAGCAGGAAATACAAAGGGCAAAATGCAAGCCAAGCTAGTAGTACCAGCAAGCGAGCAGCATTTGTCACACGAGATTGCATACCGGTGACTTGGAAGGAACCACACCCTCAGATCTTGTCGGTTATGGATGTGGGGTGCAAACCATGGAGCGGAGTATACATGTAGTCAGTGCTTAGAAGCGGGACCAGGCAAGATACCGGCATATGTCTATGCCTGAAGAGACCAAGCGGGACATGTCCGACATGGAGAAGGCAACAGATGACATCTCAGCTGGTTGGAATCGAACTGCTCGTCGTGAGATGGGATGGCGGTTCAAGCATTGGCAAACTGAAACGCAGTTGTCAGGTACCCAAAGAAAATTGAATACCTGCGCATGCAATGCGCGTAACAATATATCCGTAAACCGGCCGCCGATGCCTGGAACGTCCGAAATGCACGGTGTAGCCCTGTCTTTGAATTGTCAGCGTGGAGCACATCTTTGGGAAGGACTTAACGTCCACCGCATCCATTTCCCCACCCACCCCCCCCCCCCCCCCTCTAACTCCTCCCACCTCACACCCCATACATCGCTGACGTCGTTTACAATGTCTTTCACGGACTTGTTCATATTCCTATCTCATCCTGACTGCCGTGCGCAACTTTTTCTTGTATCAGCCTGCCGTCTACTTGCTAACACGTCAGTATAGTAAAGCATGTCCATGCCATGCTGGCAGACTTTCATGCTCGCCGCAACCCTCAAGAGCAACTTACCGCTGTGTGTATTACAACTAGATGTCCGATGTTTGTATTATTGATGTGCCCTAGGGGAGTGAGACGCCTGGACTCACCTACACCAGAAACGGCACCGACATCGCGTACATCTTGCAGAAGGATATGACAGGAGAGACGTACGAGGCGGTCTTCGAAGTACAGGGTGTCCTTATGGACTTCGACTTGCCGCCAGTCACCGAAAGAAATCAGTACGTGCACGACATCTACAATTCATTGATGCGATACTCACATTACAGTCTCAGACTCATGCCGAAACCAGCCTGGGCCAAGCAGTCTGTCAAGATATGTGGTCTAGGTTCCCCAGTCTTTGACTCAGCGATCCGTGGCATAAGGGCTCTTGGGGGTAAACTTGCATCCCTTTACAAAGTTGGCGCTCTGCAAGAGTGGTCTCCGTCAGTCATTGGAGAATGGCCGAGCCTTGACTTTGCAACTCGCTATGTCACACCGCATGCATTTGCGAAGGGTCAACAGGCTGTCCCTTTCTCTAAGGATGTCGACCCTCAAGGCCTCTTGTTGAAGACCACATCATCGGTTGGTGTTCATCTAGATGACAATGAGGTCCTGTACTATGAGGCACAACACAATAAGTACGTTCTGATTGTGCTTTCTTCCCCCTCAGTACTTACCAGGACATGCAGAGATAACAACATCGTCTATCACCCGATCGATCCAGCTGTTATACGCATCGGGCAGATTGTGCAGCTCCAGGTGGCTTTCACGTCAGTCCCGCTATGGGGCAAGAAGGGTCAGCATCAACTGGCGTGTAAATTGAGGTCAATCGCAATACTTGATCGTAATATTCAAGAGGTGTGTCCAGTGATTTATATACCCTTTGTCCTGCTTAATGTGTGTCGTCAGGCATTTCAGTTGTCCGAGCATGCACATGTGCAACGTACTTTGACGCATTGCATCCCGGCAGTGCCCAAACGTAGGGTGGGGTATGCGACCCCCGCTGCCAAGCGTGCAAAGACAAGAGATTCTTCTACAGGCTGTAGTTCGCCGATGGCTGTTGAGCAAGATATGGAGGGGCTATCGCTGGCGCAGGATAAGGAGAATAGTCCGGTATCTTTGTAGTATGTCGTGATCGAATTCTTTGGGTACTATGTGCCAGTGCGTTATGAGAACAAGCAAGGGCCTTGGCATATCGCAACTGACGGGAGAGCTCACCGGCGTGTCAACCGATACCGCAGGTAGGCGGTAGATATAAGGGCTCCGCTGCACTGCAATAGCGGCCCCGCAAAGAACAATCTGATTGAGAGTGGTTCTTTATGGGCAGCTCAATGGACTGAAAGTCCAACGGACAGAGTGTCTGAAAAGACACTCAACTGCGCGTGACATGCTAATGCGGAGTAAGTAGGGTCAGGGTACGGAACGGAGACACGTACCGATTGGTAACAAAGTTTTGCATTCGAAAAGTAGGGCCCGCCAACATATTGGCGGCCGATGGTAGTGTCAGCCAATATACAGTACCGGCGTAAGTAAGTACTCGCCGTGTGGGATGGATATTCACTTTGTTACAGATATGGAGACATAAAATGGTACACGTACAACTACATATACAGAGAATATACCGTATACTACAAATCAAGCAAGCGATACGACGGGCCGTGTAATCGACTAATCTTGCAAAGGGTATGCTCTGCTGTTATTACGTCCCATCCCATATGTAACCGCTGCTCAGATGTAAGTGCAGATGAAACCAGCTCAAAGAACGTACGGAACGCCCATTGAACTTGTTGCACAGGTGGCTTGGCAACGTCAAAGTCTGTGAACGCCGGGTCGACAAGCTCCATCCGTTGAAGACCAGAAAGTGCACCCTTGGCAAGGTAATGGATGACCCGCCCCATTTCATCGACCCCAGGCATGGCCACAATGCCAGTGTACACATAGTCCGCGGCAACCAGGTAACCAATAAGGTCACCACATTGTGGATATACCCGCCGCGCTCCTCCTGTTGGTGACGGCTCCATCCGGATAACTTCATGATAGAACTCCGTGAAGTTGATCGGATCGGTATCTGGGTCGGCCAAATGAAAATTGAAAGGAATGCCGGATGATCCGGTGCGGTCCCAAAGCACTGAGACGTTTGTGAGCGGTCGATTTGTGGCGGATCCATATATCATAGCGTCAACAAAATATCTCGGGCCGAGGGATGCAACCATGACCGCATGGTCATTTGTGAGCTTGTCGGGTTGATCGAAGAAGATGGGGTGATCAAACATGTAGCCGCTGCCGAAGAGTATGGTCCGGAAGACCAATGCACTGAAAAATCCTTTTCGCGTGCGCGCATGTTCTGGGGCGTAAGGACCATGCACTGTTCGAGCTCGTCGCACACCAGGTGCCTTCTCCCGGAATGGAAGCAATTTGTCCAGGTGTTTCCCAACCGCCTTCACAAGATTTCGGTCGCGTAAATCATTGTCATGAGGAGCGCGAGCAAGGGAAGTGAAGCCTGAAGTCGGTGCGTCAATGAGGTACTCCATCTTCTTCAACAATTCCACGGCTCGCTCGACGTAAGGGAACATTTCAATTGTTGCCTCAATTGCGTTAATGTTGATCCCAGATGGCGGTGGCGGTGGCTGCTGCTGATTATGGGAAGGTGGCGGTGGTGGTGGTGGGGGCGGCGGGGGCGGCGGTGGTTGTCCCGGGTGCCCACGGCGTGACCGGGTTCGAGCTGAGCTGGAGGACGCTGTTGACGCAATAACATTGCGATTGCGTGATCGTGCCCCAGAACCCGAGGCATCTGTTGGCGGTAAGGCAACAGGCGACCTGCCGCCGCTGCTGAAAAATGCCTCCTGCTCCGCGGAAAGTGACGACCCATTGACACCAGCAGCCCGAGTCATATACGCAATCAAACGCATAGCAGCCGCCTCCTGAGAGTTCGCCGCCGTTATTGGCAATGCAACCATTTGTACCAAGAAAGGCATGAGGTTGCGCGGCGTGAATGGTTGAGTCGACGGACGGGCATTGATGATTTTCGGAAGTCGGTGCCAATACATCTAGAAAGCAGCGTCGAGGAAGAGGGAATCCACCGTGAATAGTTGACGCATGGCAGCAACAAGCCATGCCTGTGCTCGGCAGACTTTGATAGGCTGAGGAAAGCCGAGCCACGTAGAAAGGACATCGACCATGATATTGTAGACGTGTCGCTGATGATTAAACGCACTGCTGTCAAGCGGGTCTGTGTCACGTCTTGGAATCTGGATGATGTACACGCCGGCGGGAAAGGATGGGTGGTAGTCACGGGGAGTGATCTCTGCGGTCTCCGTGCGTAGTGTTATGAGGGTTGAAATTTTGCTGGCAAGCATGGACAAGCGGTCGGAGGATGGTGCAAATACAGCCTGCGCATAGTGCAGGCAAAGCGACTCGAGCCAATTGCACAGCAAAGCATGATTCTCCATAAGCAGGGCCCTCATGTGGCGAAGATCAAGGTCACCAGCGGCCTGCATGGCTAACAGCTGCTGCCACCCTTGCCAGGCGGGTGTGATCGTGCTGATCGTGTCTTCATGCGTCCAGCGTTTGGAACTGAGCTCATCATGCGCGGCGGTTAACCGAGATGCAGCCTGGCGCACGGTGATATGAACAGATGGGGATTCCATGGAACGGAAAGTGGTCGCAACAGAGGAAGCTTCCTGGAACAGAGTCGCAAATGAAAATGATGTTGTGCCTGGGGACAAAGTCAGTCAAATGCATGCCACACTAACCAGGACAATAGCGGCACGTACCTGGGGTAATTTGAACGAGAGGTGTCTCCAAGACTTCATCTCGAGTGATGTTTAATGGGTTTGTCAGAGGTTGGACCATCCCAGTGACCGCCAGTGTCAACCCTGCGTCTTGCGCAACAGCTGTTGTTGACAGACTGGAGGCTACCAAGGAAACACGCTCGGCATGATTTTGTGGCAAATCTTTTATGGATGTCTTAGATATACAGAGAAGCAAAATCAGCATGGAACGCACCACAGTAATTATCAGTGTTGCCCTGCAAGTTGCGAGCCACTCGCATGCGTTCTTCGCCAATTGTTTGCTCATCTTGTCCTTCAGCCCCTCGCTTGCGTTTTCGCGGAGACACAGAGAGTGTTGTGCTGGTCGCCATGCTAGCCTTTGCCATTGCCGCCTCCAATTTTGACATATCCGTGGACTTCAATACTCTGTTGTAGACGCGAGTCGAAGAGTCTGTAGAAGATTAAGGCAATAAGTCCTCCAAGAATTAATGCAGACACAAAAGGCACTCACTGGTAGGCACGCTCACGACAGGGGAGGCATCAGTGACATCATCATCAACAGGGTCCGGTGATTTCATGATCCCTGTGAAGATATAAGTATCTAATAAGGTGCAGAAAAAGTCGGCAGACATACTCGAGTCAAATACATGTTTCGCAGGCCGGCCGCCAGTGCGTTCGATTGCAGGACTTGCCTCGGTTGCGATAAGCAGTGTCTTCGTTCGTGCGCCGTCTTGATGGCAGAATGGAATGAATAAACGGCACCTAGCATTGTAGGCTCTGCATATTTCCGAGGCGTCGCGACGCGCGACAGCACAGGAATGTAATGGATCTGCAAGATAAGCTTCAACAGTAGGTAATAGAAAATATACACTCACTATTGAGAATTGGAGCAAGAGGCCATGGACGAGCTTCATACACTTCATCATCACCAACGTCCACTGAGAATGCAGACAATAACTTGTCCGGGTCAATGTGAGCCTACAAGACAAAATTTCAGACAACATCCCGGACTAGAGAATACTCGCCACATTACCGTAATATCCAGGGGCAGCTGCGCAAATGTATAAACGCTCAAAAGGTACATGCTGCGGGCCATAAAGTCCGTAAGCTCCTTCTTGCCCATGATGACTGGCCCGTCGGAAGCAAAAGTTGCATGCGTTGACCATGCACGCTGATTGCGATCTTCCGGGCTTACAAGCAGTAACAGTCAGCTCAAGGAGTTAACCAAATGAATAGAGGACATACTTATTCTTAACCGCTGGATCAAGTGTTAACATGCCATGTGTTCGCGTAGCCTCTCCCTCGTCGGGTGCATTTGAGCGCAACGTAGCCAGAGCAGTTATTCCCTGATTTTCCAAAACAACACTTGGGGGATAGCACACCACAACAAGGCGGTACGCCCAATTGGGGACGGCCTGTCCAGCAGGAGCGCACGGTGGTGTTCCGCCATGCCGCCGCAGACCGTTGAAGTAGGCCACCTGTAACCCTTCCAAGCGTACAAATATACCGGCCTCGATGAGATGAAATGTGCCCGACTCGAAGTCGTCTGGTATTTCTGGACACGCTACCATGCCAGTTAACCCAGAGACGGAGTCGCCGCCATCGAAATGTGGGCCACCGTATTTAGCCAACTCCTTGATAAAACTTGTATCTAAGAATATGTTAGGAACACGCTGCACGAACACATTGCAAAAGAGAACAGACCAGAATCAGCTAGTTGAGCAGGCGATAGGTTGACCTGACTGGTGCCAAAGAATTTGTTATTCTGAACGCCAATTGCCGGGGCGTTGACGAGCTCGGCTTGTAATGTCATGACGTCTCGATGGGACTTGGGCAAGAAGTCGTAGCCGCATACAGCGACATCGATTGCAGCCTAACAATAATATCGTTTGCGAAATACATAAGTATTTGATAGTGATACACACCTTTTCTATCTCCTGGCGTATGCGAAGGCCGTCGGTCATGCCCAATTCCTCAGAGCCCTTGTTGCCCACAGACGGCGCAAGAAGTTGTGTTGGTTTCTCATAACTGAGTCCGATGTTATAACATCGGGAATCGCCAACGGGAAGCGCATTGCCGGAACGCTCGAATGCCGTCCCACCCTCGTACACCCCGGTATCTGCATTGAGTGTAGGCTTTGATAGTGTGCGCTCCGCAGGAGGTCCAAGGACGCGTTGCCTGGCAGCATAAAAGGCATCGCATACCATGTCTCCGTTAGGCGTCGCCCGCAAGAGACCCCTATTGATATATCAGGACCAATATTGAACAACAAGATAAGGTACGTACTCATCGATGAGCACGCCTTGCACAAGATCTTCACATCCGCAAAGGCATCCTGTCAGGGCGCGCGCGAACACTGCGTCGCCTGGCTCCAGTTTGAAGACTCCTGTAGGACGATAAGAACCAAGGAACTGAATATAGATAATACGCAGACGCACCCGCATCGCCATCCCACGCACGACTATTGACCTTTGGGACTGGAAGATCCTTCGTTTTCACCCACGTAGCCTTCAGACCTGCTTTGGAGGTGTCTTGATAATATACAAAGGTGCGGCCGACCGTGCCCCTTGCCGATCGCATGCGAGGATCTTCACGCAGCGGATGTACTCCTTCAACACGGTATAGCACAGGCATACCGGCAACTCGGTTGGGAATGATCAAAGCCTCCAAAGAGAGAGCATTGTGAGGCATGGGATGGTTAGAAGATGCAGCACTGGGCTGCGAGGGTTCGGCAGACATGATGGTCAAGAGCAGGTTGTCGACATGCGCCCTTGACCCTATCTGAGCAGTCAGCACAGCATTACGATTACTCTTAATCGTTTTTTTCTTCCATCAGTCAGGCAAAAAACGCACACATCAGAAAGATCGCTTTAGGAAATAGGTCCCAAAGTTCGGACCAAAGTCAAGTCGCGTCGTCCCACCTGCCTAATTCAGTAATTCTTACCTAAGTAGCTTCTGCCCAATGGTTTTTCATACCTTTCCGTTTCAAAGACACTCGTGTCTGCGAGTATTTTGTGTTTTGCAAGCTAACTAGCGCAGATATGCATATGATTTGAATTGTTCTGTGATGAGAACAAGAGGCCCCATGTTTTCCATTTTTGGTATAAAGTTCCCACGGTCAGTGCAGAGAAAGATGACGTAGTTTTCGAGGGCAAACTGCAAGTTGATCCGGTTTACTACGTCATTTTTCTCTACTCCGGTTACTACAATACCCGGGGTCAATATCTTTAGTACTAAAAATGCGCACACACAGAGGATTGAACCAAGGGCACACAGCTTATGGATTATATAATATAGTCTAAGAGCACTAACCATTAGGCTACAAGGCAGTATATGTATTGCACATGTGTAGCTGTCTATAGCCTCTATCAGCCTCCTATATCCTGTTGCTCTACACTACATTTCCCTAGATTGGTGCCTTTTCCCTGATACAATATATACATATTATATACCATTGGAAAGCTACAATTAATGTGCACATAATTGTCAGAGTATTAGAGTTTGCACGACATGTTATAGGTACTCTGAATCATTTTTTTTCTTTTTCAAGGAGTTAGGCAAAATGTGGCACATTTATACACCTCGCTTTGTGTTATGAGGCAATTGTTCACCAAGGTTTTTGCACTTTCATGAAGATTTTGGAAATTAGAGTGTTGCATATACGAGCTCCGACCACCTGATTAATCTCTTCAAACACCTGCAAGACTTAGACCCAGAGTTACAATGATTGATATGCCTCGTGCTGCGCTGATGGGTACCAGCCGGTAGTAGGGCGGTAAATATCTTGTATACCTGTCCCTAGAGCGCAGCGCACGGTACCGTTGTGTGTGTGTGAGGGGCGAGTCGTCAGTGGTCCTGAAGTCTCTGGGAGTGTCTCCGAAGTGGGGGAAAGGTGTTCGAAAGGCAAAGGCGATGTGTTCGGGAGTGATCTGAAGTAGGAAGGACAGGGAAGTGGGGGGGATATTACAATCTGTGTGTTTGGAAACAATGCGTGGAGCGTCGAACATTTGTGTGGTGTAGGTGAAGTCGAATACCGAAGTGTCAAAGTGTCAAAGTTGAAGTTGAAGTGTCAAAGTTCCGAAGTTGAAGTCGAGGTTCCAAAACGTCGAAGTTGAAGTGCCGAAGTCGAAGTGTCAAAGTGGAAGTGTCAAAGTCCCGAAGTCAAAGTTGAGGTTCCGAAATGTCGAAGTCGAAGTGTGGCAGTGACGAAGTGGTGAAGTCTGGGTTGGAATCGAAATCGAAGTTGAAGGGCAAAGGTGGATGCAAAATGAGAATATGATACATGCATCGAAGGGGAAGTCAAAGTCAAAGGTGAAGGCGAAATCGAAATCAAAATCAAAATCAAAATCAAAATCAAAATCAAAATCAAAATCAAAATCAAAATCAAAATCAAAATCAAAATCAAAATCAAAATCAAAATCAAAATCAAAATCAAAATCAAAATCAAAATCAAAATCAAAATCAAAATCAAAATCAAAATCAAAATCAAAATCAAAATCAAAATCAAAATCAAAATCAAAATCAAAATCAAAATCGAAGTCGGAGTCGAGATCCGAAGTCAAAATCAAAGTCAAGATATGAATCGAAATCGAAATTGTAGGTCGAGGGTGGAATCAAAAGGTGAATACAATACGTGCGTCAAAGGCAAAGTCAAAAGTCAAAAGTCAAAAGTCAAAGTCAAAGGCGAAATCGAAAGCAAAATCGGAGTCGAGATCCGAAGTCGAAGTCAAATACTATACGTGCGGCGTGCAGCGAAGTCGAAGTTGAAGTCAATAGGTGTGAAGTCAGTAGTGTTTTGCACGGGTAAACCCCCGGGTGTTGGGAGCTCTACCCGTACCCGTACCCGTGCCGGGTCATACCCGCCACCAACGGGTGCGGGTCACCTACGGGTGCACGGGTTTGTGCGTGTACCTGCGGGTACCCATGACCTGTCTGTATGATACTTCAATACACTAGTTATAATACAGTCGGCATCTACGCAGTTCGTTCTACCCGGCTGGCACTCACAGCTCCAAGACATGGGAAATGCACAGCATGCTGGAGGACTGCATGGGACGGCATGCACGTCGTAGGCGGTGCACAGCACCGTGCGCAAGTTGTTATGAGCGTGTGGAGCAGCAGGCGTGTCGTGGGCGTCGCACGGGGGTCTGGGCGATGCACAGCATGCTGCACAAAGCATGGGAAGCGTGTGGGATGGCGCGGGTGCCGTAGACGGTGCGCAGCACCGTGCGCGAGTTGTTACGACCGTGCGGGACAGCAGGCGTGTTGTGGGCGTCGCGCGGGGGTCTGGGCGATGCACAGCATGCTGCACGAATTATGGGACGCGTGTGGGACGGCGCGGGTGCCGTAGACGGTGCGCAGCGCCGTGAGGGACAGCAGGCGTGTCGTGGGCGTTGCGCGGGGGTCTGGGCGACGCACAGCATGCTGCACAAATTATGGGAAGCGTGTGGGACGGCGCGGGTGCTGTAGATGGTGCACAGCGCCGTGCGCGAGTTGTTATGAGCATGTGGAGCAGCAGGCGTGTCGTGGGCGTCGCGCGGGGGTCTGGGCGATGCACAGCATGCTTCATGAGGCATGGGAAGCATGTGGGACATCGCGGGTGTTGTAGGCGGTGCGCAGCATGGTGCGCAAGGCATTATGGGCGTGCTGGGCAGCAGGCATATTGTGTGCATTGCGCGAGGCCTTTGGCGGCGCGCACAGAGGGCTGGGGGCAGTGGTGGGCTCAGGCAACTCGTTCAAGTCGTTGCTAGGTGCGTTGCTAGGGACCCAACACCGTGTTCAGCCTCAAGAAAGCAAAGTACAATGCAACAAAACCCTTACTGTCGCACAGAACATGATCTGATGTGTACCAGGAGCTATGGAACATTGGAGACAACGAAGAAAAGATGGGAAGAGTGGAGAGACAAGTCAAGGACAAAGGAAGCAGGACAACTCACTCGAGTGTATGCTGTGACATTACAGTGACCATCACCATGTCACTTCCTTAGTAATCCAGTAAGTGTGCTGGTACCAACGGGTGCCGGGTACCCAGCATGATGACCCGTACCCGTACCCGTGACCCGCATGGGTTCTGAAAACCCGTGCAAAACACTAGAAGTCAGAAGCGCTTTGACAACACGAGTGGTCGAGGAGAGGCTCTAGCGAGAGTCTCAAGATGTGGGGGACAAAGGGGGCATAGGATATGATCAGGGGGATTGATCTGATGCCGAATATCATACTAACGAGGCCTATATATACTACGAACAAGTCCGAACTAATATACAACCATGAGAACAAACCAGAGTATAAGTAGAACGAAACACGAAGCAAGTGGGTCAAGATCACATGCAGTGAGTGAGTCGCAAACAAACAGTAAGTCAAACACCATTGCTAGAGAGCCTGAGAAGAGTAGGAATGAAACATAAGATGATGAAACATAAGGGACTCCACTGTCGAAATGTGCACCTAACTCCGAAATATGTTCTGAAGTCGCTGCGGTGATCATGCGAACTTCCGAAGTATTGCGCTGCGTAGCGGTTCGAAGCAGTTAGGAACGCTTCGAAGCACTTCTGGAGGGCTAGGAATAGAGTCGGAATGGGGGGGACAATACTAGGAATGAGGGGGCAATGTTCTGGAGTTGACATGGCCAACGTGTGGAGCAGCCTAACAATCTTGTGGAGTGTTTCAACTTTCGATCATGTTTGAGGCGGGTCTGATGATGATGGGCCTTTGAAGTCTGGACCGAGTCACGTGCGGGCACTTCGGAAAGATCTGTGGAGGCTGTGCTAGCGGGTCGGGAGTGGTGCGAGTTCGGAAGTCGAGGTCACATGACTTTGAAACGAACTGTGCGACTTGACGAAAGTTTGAAAAGTGAGGTGATATCCTCGCCCAGCTCAGAACCAGGTGTATCAGCGCTGTGAGGCAATTGTTTGCCAATTCTTGCACTTTCAACAAGTCAATATGTACATAATTTTGGAGTTTGGAGCATTACGCAGGTAAGCTCCGACCACCCAATAAGTCTTTCCAAATGCTCATAATATTGGAGCCAGAGTTCTGACCTTTGAAATCTCGCAGGATGTCTGCACGATCAAAATTGTACCTTGGGCACAACACTCGGACCATCAACCCAGTCGCACGCTGCACACGCAGTCATCCACTGACTACTTGCATATTGTTTCAATAGCCGCTATGTGTCCTTGAGCATATCTTCTCCCACAGCTGTCATAACTCAGCAGCATACCATTAGACATTTTGATCATTGAGATTGTCATGAGACCATATGTGCCACACCGCTCTGATGATTCTGCAATGTCCAAGTACCTCCGCAGTTGCGCTATTGTCCTGCTACCATTGTCCAACTCATTTGGAGCTCCCAACTCCGTCCCTATTGTATAGTTAGCTCGCGGCTAGCTTGGTCAACTTTGCATTTGTTGTCATCTCTTGCACTTAGCTTATCATTCTCCTTACTCTCATCTTGTTTCATCATTGTCCCATTAGCCGTTGCTCTCAAGCTTCATTGCTCCGACCATCTTGTGACCTTGGCAATCACAGTTCATCCCATGGCGATTGCACCTTTGATTGGATCGCTCACACTACTGGTCCCTGTCTTGCAACCATCGCCTCCACTCCTCCGAACAGTCACATATTCAAAATGATCCAGTGTTGCTGCCTGCACAAGTTGCCGTTGCTCCAACTGTCTTGCGACATGGGAGACTACAGCCTTGCGTCTATTATTCTACAGCAGTGGCACCCTTGATCGGACCACTTGGACCACTTGTCCTCACATTCTGACCATCGCCTCCACAGTTCAGCATTCTTGCCTGCTGGTGACCAAACTCATCTGACAGGCGGTCAAATGGTAAAACTACCCCCGCTCATTGAGTAGTACTGTTTTAGTTTGGGGGTGGGTGCGTCCCAGGTTTTCCAGAGGGCTTGGAGAGTCGTAGCTATCACCGGGGAAGTATAGAAAGGGATGGGGTATGAGGGGGAGAGTTGGCAAAGGTGTGGGAGGTGGTGGCAAGACTTGGCGACAAAAGGCAAAGGTTGGGGATGTAGGGCAAAGGTTGGGGATGATGGGCAACAATAGGGCAAAGGTTCTCAATATGCAAGTGTGTAAACGGTGCACTGCAAAGGTGAAGATGTTGACGTTGATAAAAGGGTGAAAAAATATGCTGCAAAGGTGGAAGACAATAGTTCTCGAGGTTTGAGGTGCTTTCTTGAGGGGGAGAAGTTCCTATTATTGCATGCATACGTTGCTGGCTGCACTTAACTGCAGCTTTGCCCTGACATCCCAATATAGTCACATCACTTGCCCAGATACAGGAACATTAGATATCTCAAATATGTCATACAAACATACCAGGCAGTTAGTGGTATATTGAATGGCCAAGCCCCCCTTCCCCCCTCCCCCTGAACGATTAAGAGTAATTGTTTTGCCATGCATGCATTGGCCCATTGACCCCAAGTTACAAATGATCATGATAACCAAACTGATATAGTTGATAAAGTAACAAATGACGTCGGGCACATCTCCTGAACTTCATCGTGAAGGAATAGATGCAGTCGGAGAGCTAGTTTACGAAGTCCGAACGGAGTCTGCGGGCGACTACATGGGCCGACCGCCGATGTAGCTGCCTCTCTCGACAAAAGAACTCTGCGGCCAGTGACGTGGCGCAGGTTGCGGCAGGTATATATCGGTATCGGTAGGCGATAAGAGAGCTTCAGAACCCACCGTCGCTGCGTGCAGGTATGGGCGCAGGCATTGGGCCGCACGGGCGTCGTGCACGGGCGGGGGCTTCATGCGTGGGCATCGTGCACGGGCATCATGCGTGGGCGTCATTGCGGCTGTCGTGCGCGGGAGTGGGCATCGTGCACGGGCATCGTGCACGGGCGTCATTGCGGATGTCGTGCACGGGCGTGACCGTCATGCGCGGGCGTCGTGCGCGGGAGCGAGCGTTGGGCGTGCGCGGGTGCGGTGGGCGTGCGCGGTGGATGTGCGCGGAGGCGGTGGGCGTGCGCGGTGGATGTGCGCGGAGGCGGTGGGCGTGCGCGGTGCGTGTGCGCGGAGGCGGTGCGTGTGCGCGTGGGCGGGCGTTGTGCGCGGGGCGCCGGCGTTGTGCATGCGCGGGCTTGATGTGCGTGGGCTTTCGCAGTGGCCGCGTCGAACCGCGCAGCCGCGTTCATGCGCGACAGCGGCGCATCGGAGGCGGAGCTGCGTCTGGCGGTGACTTTCGGAGAAAGCGCAGAGGCAACGGACCCTACGTACGCCAAGGGGTGCTTGTCCTTGTGCTATCGAGTGTCATTGTCTGTGGCTCATCGGGTTGCAGGTATTTTCGCCAGGCGCGCGCGTGGGAGCGGCTTGGAGAGGTAGGGAAGGCGCGACAGGCGCTCAGGCGCGGGCTAGACAACGTGGCCCTGTGCGACAGGCAGCAGATCCGGTACATATGCATTGGAGAAACTATCCATCAAGCGGATTGCGTAAGTAATATGCAGTGAGATCGCAGAGCATGTTGACGTACCAAAGGCAAAGAATCAGAGCGCCTTCCTATTTGTTGCTAGCCAGTCTTGTTCACTAGGCGGGATCTCGTACTCTGACACGTCTTCGGGGTCTGCATGTGTATGCCGAATCCACCACACCTCGTCCGCCTCGGGGCCCAGGTCGACCCATTCAAGCTGTCCGTGGCGCGGCACAAAATCCTCCTTGCACCGCTGCGTGGCCCATTCATTATTCGACTGTGACAACTTGACGGCCAGATATTTGAGCCGCGGAAGCGTGACCTCTTTCCACTTCACGACGGGGGACCAGGCCCGCATATCACAGGCGAGTGTGAGCGACACTAGGTTTTTCGCGCGCTCGAGCATGTTCGTGTGCACCACATCCAACCAAAAGCTGTTCGATGGCGCAAAGGCGGATGTGTTGTAGAACGAGGTGGTTATCCGCAGGTGTGTGATGGAAGAAAGTGCCGCAGTGAATCCTGAGGTTGCGTAGACCGCGTTCTGCAGCGGCGAAACATGTTCCAGCGTGAGGTAACGCAGGTGCGGCGTCGCTCCCCCGACTGTCGCGATGAGGGCATGCTGCATGGATACAGATGCATCTTGCAGAAGGCCGTGGTGGATTGTGAGATTGAAAGTGAATCGGAGCGACTTGAGACAGGGCAGCCGTGCTGCACACGAAAACGCGCGGACGAGCGGATCCTGAACGTCAGGACCGTAGCTTGCATCTGAAAATTAGCGCTGTCAATATCTGTGTACCAGCTCGAACGTTCCCCAGCGCACCTTCATCAGCAGCGTCGCCATTCTTAATCTCATCATCCGCATCCGCATCGCGGTAGGTCGCCTCCTCCACGTAATGCGCAAGGTCCGACTCCAGCAGGCTCACCAGGCCGAGGGCATTATCGCGCCGATTCGTTGCGCCGACGGTGCGGAAGGCGGCGGGGGTGGCGGCGTTGCAGGAGGCTCTGTTGACAGCGCGGAGGCTTCGGAGGTCGCTGACGGAAGAGACGTCTTTCATGATCATGAGGAAGATCTCCAAGGGGAGAGTGGTAAACATATTGTTGACAGCGTGTATAATGAATGACCGTCCGCTGACGTGGATGAGGATGAGAGAGAGCACGACGACGTGCTGGCAACCGCGGCTGAATTCAATGTGTGCGACCTCCGACTCGGAGTCAGTGTGGTGCAGCCGGCCCGGAAACGCCGGGCATGCTCGTTGCAGGTGGGCCTGCTCTCGACTCGGACTCCATGGTGTGCATAAGTTCTTTTGAAAGGCTCGATACTGTTGATTTACTAGTTGTTTTTATTTGCCCGTGCAAGCTGAAGAAACCGCAAGCACCGCCTGTGGCCTAGTGTTTCGAACGACGATCTCGGACGGAGTTCATCAATGGTGAGGGTACGCCGACACGCCCGAGATCCGCGCGCTGTTCTCCAACGCGCTCACAGAGCGCGACTCCACCGCCGGGTTCGACTTCGCGCTCAAGAGCACGATCAGGGCTGACAGCGATGCGCCTACCTGGGGGATGCGCATCCTGCGTGCGGCCGCAAATGCCACAGGGAAGCACTACACGGTCTTCGAGGCGCGCAATGACAATGAGTGGGAGGCGGGGTACAAGATGTACGTGTGAGGTGAGACTGACAAATGCGACAGCTCCCGAGGCACGTAGACTGGATCTGATGTAAGCACGGACTCGAAACAATGTGAGGGCGCGGTGGGTGTACGATGCACGAGCGCGGTGGTTGTGCGCGGGCGCTGGCGTTGTGCGCGCGGGCGCGGGCGTTGTGCGCGGGTGCGAGCGTTGGGCGTGCGCGGGTCCGGTGGGTGCGCGCGGACGCGGTGGGCGTGCGCGTGTGCGGTGTGTGTGCGCAGAGGCGGTGCGTGTGCGCGTGGGCAGGCATTGTGCGCGGGGCGCCGGCGTTGTGCATGCGCGGGCACAGTGTGCGTGGGCGGGCGCGGTGGGTGCACGATGCACGAGCGTGGTGGTTGTGCGCGGGCGCTGGCGTTGTGCGCGGGGGCGCGGGCGTTGTGCGCGGGTGCGAGCGTTGGGCGTGCGCGGGTCCGGTGGGTGCGCGCGGACGCGGTGGGCGTGCGCGTGTGCGGTGTGTGTGCGCAGAGGCGGTGCGTGTGCGCGTGTGCGGGCATTGTGCGCGGGGCGCCGGCGTTGTGCATGCGCGGGCACGGTGTGCGTGGGCGGGCGCGGTGGGTGCACGATGCACGAGCGTGGTGGTTGTGCGCGGGCGCTGGCGTTGTGCGCGGGGGCGCGGGCGTTGTGCGCGGGTGCGAGCGTTGGGCGTGCGCGGGCGACGAATGGGCACGGTGGGCGTGTCCGCTGGCACGGTGGGCGTGTCCGCTCGCACAGTGGGCGTGTCCGCTCGCACAGTGGGCGTGTGGGGGCGTGGTAGGCGTGTGAGGGCGTGGTGGGCGCACCATGTACGGGCGCGGGCGTTGGGCGTGTGCGGGCGTTGGGCGTGCGCGGACGTTGGGCGTGCGCGGGTGCGGTGGGCGTGCGCGGTGGATGTGCGCGGAGGCGGTGGGCGTGCGCGGTGGATGTGCGCGGAGGCGGTGGGTGTGCGCGTGGGCGGGCGTTGTGCGCGGGGCGCCGGCGTTGTGCATGCGCGGGTGGAGGAACGGGCGCGCGAGGCAGGCGGGGCGGCCGTTGGTGGGCAGCGGCGAGGACATGGCGGGGGGACTGAACGAGACGGACGGCGGCACGGACGAGGTCGACGGCGTGTTGTCCGACAGCACGTCCGCGTGCTGCGCGGCGCCATGAGCATCGTGCGATGTGAAAGACACGGGGGCATACGCACCGGCTGCTCGTTCCCGCCTGTGACAAGATGCTCCGGTGATTCGTGTTCGTGCAGGAGGGACCGCTCGACTTCCTCTTCGTCGACCTCGTCCGAATTGTCGCCGTAGAGCACGTCCCGCAGCTGCTCGCGATACCCGCCCTGTGAGACATCCGCGTCGACCCCGGTGTACACAAACTGCTCCTCCTCGTCTTCGGAGTCCCCAGCGAGGCCTGGCTCGTGTGGCGGCTCGTCCTCGTCGTCATCGAAGAGCTCGTCCATGCAGGCAGAGTAGTCGCCGGTGACGTCCTGGTCACCATGCTCGTTGCCGAGGTTGGAGAACTCGAGC
This sequence comes from Auriscalpium microsporum, assembly GCA_019914985.1. Classification (NCBI taxonomy): domain Eukaryota; kingdom Fungi; phylum Basidiomycota; class Agaricomycetes; order Russulales; family Auriscalpiaceae; genus Auriscalpium; species Auriscalpium microsporum. The sequence goes on along the minus strand of JAHLMG010000012.1, from coordinate 479,539 downwards.
GACGGGCGGCGCGTGTGGTCGTCAGAACCGGCCATGCTCTTGCGAGACTGTGTGTCATGGTGTGCAGTGAATCAGAACGTGAGCTTCAACGCGCTTGCCGCCGCCGCGCCCAAGGCTGAGGGCGTGCGTCACACGCAGTCACGTCACACTCTCATGTCTTTCCTCGCGCCGTCCATCGTACCTCCAGAGCTGCCCGGCTGTTCCAACGGTCGTATGCCGCAGACGCAAAGGCGTCCGCAGCGGCCTCCTCGAGTGCAGGAGCCAAGGATGCAGAAGGTTTGAGAATCACCGCGGAGTCTACCAAGCGACCTGACACACTGTGTCAACGCAGATGCACCGCGTTCTTCGTGCCCACCGAACACCGTTCTGATTGGCACCAACTACCTCAAAAACCAGTCCACGGCGCTCGCGCTGCCTGACGAGGAGTACCCGCCCTGGCTGTGGACAATATTGCAGCCGCAGGAGCTGCCCGATCGACCAGCCGCACCGGTCGAGTGTATCCTCCGGTTACCCGGGTACTTCAGTGCCGACGCGTGCCTGAATTCTAGAGAACGATGACGCACAAAACCGGATCAAAAAACGAAAACCAGTCAGAAGCTACGTCATCGTTCTCTGCGAAGGAGCACGTACCTTCAGTATACCTTCTCGAGTGTCGACCACGGCTGCGTGTGCGTACGTAATGCGCCTGCGTGCGTGTCGTTTCGTGTGCATGGGCGCCATGCATGTGCGTCGGCGTCTGCCCGTGCATGAGCGTTGGATGTTGTGCACAGGCGTGGGGGGCGTGGTCACTGGTGGGCATTGTTTGCGGGCGCGGGTGTGGTTCGCGGGCGTCAGGCTCATGCTCGGACATTGTGGACGGGCATCGTCGCCCTAGCGTGTGGGCGGGCACAGTGCACGAGCATGAGCTTGGTGCGCGGGCGTGAGAGTCATGCGTGGGCGCAGAGGGCGTGTGCGGTCGCGGGCGTCGTGCGCAGGTGCGGGCGTCATGCGCGAGTGCGGGCGTCGTTGGCGTGCACGGGCCCCGTGCATGGTGGGTGTGCGTGGGCGCGGTGGGTGTGCGCGGGCGCGGTGCGCGTGCGCGGGCACAGGCGTCGTGCACCGGCAGCGATGGTTGTGCGTGGGCGCGGGCAGCGAGGGTTGTGCATGGGCGCGGGCAGCGAGGGTTGTGCATGGGCGCGGGCGTCGTGCACGGGCGCGGTGGGCATGCACGGGCAGCGGGGGTGTGCACGGGTGCAGTGGGCGGGCGCGAGTGTTGTGCGCGGCCGCGGGAGTTGGAGTTGTGCACGGGCGCAGACGTCGTGCACGCGTGGGCGCGGTTCTTGTGCACGGACGTGGTGGGCGTGCGCAGGCAGCGGGGGTTGTGCGCAGGCGTGGTGGGCGTGCGTGGGCGCGGTGGGCATGCACGGGCGCGGTGGGCATGCACGGGCAGCGGGGGTGTGCACGGGTGCAGTGGGGCGGGCGCGAGTGTTGTGCGCGGCCGCGGGAGTTGGAGTTGTGCACGGGCGTGGGCGTCGTGCACGCGTGGGCGCGGTTCTTGTGCACGGACGTGGTGGGCGTGCGCAGGCAGCGGGGGTTGTGTGCGGGCGCAGAGGGTGTGCATGGGTTCAGTGGGCGTGCGTGGGCGCGGTGGGCATGCACAGGCAGCGGGGGTTGTGCGCGGCATCGTGCACAGGCGCAGGTGTCGTGCACGGGCAGCGAGGGTTGTACATGGGCGCAGGCGTTGTGGGTGTGCGCGGGCGCGGTGGGTATGCGCAGGTGCGGGCGTTGTGCGCAGGTGGGGGCGTTGTGTGCGGGCGGGGGCGTTGTGCGCGGGCGTGGGCGTTGTGCGCGGGCGTGGTGGGTGTGCGCGGGTGTGGTGGGCTTCGTGCGCGGGCGTGGGCGTCAGGCGTGTGCGTGGGCGTCGGGCACAGGCTTGGGTGCCATGGGCTTCCATAATTGTCTTGCAGGAGTGGGGTGTTGAGGAGGGAAGGGAACACGATGTCGAGGGGCGGGATGGGTATGCGGTGCCCTATTTTGCGGCGTAGCCCCATGGAAATAGCAGGCTCACCTCCATCCACCGTAGCACGGCGGACCCACATACGGCTTCCCATCCCACACCCACCAATAACATCTCCGATCGCCTTGAGAACGAGGTGAACGAGTTGTCTCAAATCACCGACTGAGAGACGGAGATTTACGACACCCCGCGCCACACCGGGATGTCTGAAAGACATCCCAAGTATTGGCAGGAGCTGGGAGCTGGTGCCATGTTCCTGAGGGCGAGGAAACAGACCAGGAGCCGGAAGGAGAGGTGGGTGAGGAGGCCAGGTGCGTTCAGACCGAAGAGAAGTGTGCTGACATAATGGATGGCCTAAAGTAGATAGGTGAGCCACCCAGCGCTCGCGACTTCATCACAACTTGAACCCACCGCTGCCTGATAATTGCTTGTGGCCGTCCCATCCCATCCCATCCCTTCCCTTGCGACAGGCTACAGCAACACCACACACACTTACTCCATGGCTGCACCCTACTACGTCTTCAAGAGCGGCTCACGTCTATCTGATATCATAACGTCTCTGTTTTCCTTCATCCTACGGGCGATGCCGGTATCGTCAAAGAGTAGCATCGTCCTTGTGTGTGCTGTATACATATCATCAATGGGGGGCCGTTCAAAGCAAAATGGACACAGCATACCCCTCTACTCTGTGCGCTCCAAACCGCCTTATCGGCCGCGCCTGAAGCTGCCGGATCCTGATCGAGACAGCCGTCCCGGTCTATCTTGAGTCCTTGCAGTGAGTTAATAATGCTTCTGCCATTATAGTATCTGACACTACCAACACTGTCTGTGGATGGGGTACTGTGCTGTGCGGCATTGAAGTCATGGCGCACAGAGTCCACCGGTTATCCGGTTGTTTCATTGCCGACCCGTGCCTGAAATCAAGAGAACTATGACGCACAAAACCGGATCAAAAAACCAAACTGCGTTAGAAAGTACGTCATTTTTCTCTGAACTTGTGTGCATACCTGTACGACAGAATGTCTCCGGTGCCTCTGTGCTCGTGCAATGACATGTCCACAGTGCGCGCGCCAGGTCGTATGAGCCGTGTAAGTGAATTTGGCGGTGGCGCTTGTGGGCCGGCGTCCAACCTGTGGGCCGGGCATCGTGCACAGCTGGCGTGAGCACAGTGCGTAACATGTGTGCATGGGTGTCGTGCGCGGGCACAGTTTTTTGTGCTCGTGTGGGCGTTGCCTTGATGCGGACGTGGGGATTGTGCGCAGGCGGGGGCGTTGTGCACATGTGGGCGCGGCGGTTGTGCGTGGCAGTTGTGCACGCACGGGCGCGGTGCGTGTGCGCAAGCAGCGGGGCTTGGGCGCAGGCGCGGTGGGCGTGCGTGTGCGCGGTGGGCATGCACGGGCAGCGGGGGTTGTGCGCGGGCGCGGGCGTCGTGCACAGGCGCGGTGGGTGTGGGCGGGCGCGGTGGGTGGGCGTGGGCGCCGGCGCCGTGCACGGGCAGCGAGGGTTGTGCGTCACTGGGGGCGGTCATCGTGCACGGGCGCAGTGGGCATGCACGGGCAGCGGGCGTGTGCACGGGCGCGGGCGTTGTGCATGGGCAGCGGGGGTGTGCGTGGGCGTCATGCACGGGCAGCGAGTGTTGTGCGTGGGCGCGGTTCTTGTGCACGGGCGTCGTGCACGCACAGGCGTGGTGGGCGTACACAGGCAGCGGGGGTTGTGTGCGGGCGCGGTGGGCGTGCGTGGGCGCAGTGGGCGTGCGTGGGCACGGTGGGCATGCATGGGCAGCAGGGATGTGCGCGGGCGCGGGCGTCGTGCACAGGCAGCGAGGGTTGTACGCGGGCGCGGGCGCGGGTGCGGTGGGTGTGCGCGGGTGCGGTGGGTGTGTGGTGGGTGTGCGCGGGCGTGGTGGGTGTGCGCAGGTGCGGGCGTGGTGCGCGGGTGGGGGTGTTGTGCGTGGGCGCGGGCGTTGTGCGCGGGCGCGGGTGTTGTGTGCAGGCGCGGGCTTCTTTGCGCGGGCGCGGGCGGCGTGCGTGGGCGTTGCGCCCTGTCTTCCTTGTCTTGAAGGAGTGAGAGTGTCGAGGAGGAAAGGGGATGCGAGTCGAGGGCCGGGGAAAGGGTATGCGGTGCCCGATCTTGCGGCGTGGCCCATTATGAGAGCAGACTGACCTTCATTAACTGCGGTGGGGCGCACCCACACACAGCTGCCCATCCCATGCTAGCTGTCAACACCTCCACGCAAGACAATCGCCGGTCAACGTCATCTTGAGAGTGCACTGAAAGAGGCCCATCAAACCACCATCTGAAAGACGGCAATTGATGAGACCCCACACCATACTGGCATGTCTGAAAGACATCCCGGGGTTTGGCAGCTGCTGGTAGGTCCTCCAAGCTTGAGGAGCGTGAGGGGGAAACGAGGAGCGCGACGGAGACATGGGGGAGGAAGCAATGGATGTTAGCGCCGAAGAGATGCGCTGACATAACATATGTCCTAAATCAGATACGTGCGCCACCCACCGGCGCTTGCGACTTCACCTCATCCCACCACCTCTGTCGCACAATTGCTTGTACCCTCCCCAGCCTACCCTTTCAACAACCCTCATCTCCAAACAGCATCGCCACACACATCTTCTCTGTGGCTGCATGACCTTGCATCTACAAGATTGGCTCCCATTTGCTCAAGATCATTTCCCCACCGCCGTCGCTGCACTCCGTCGCTACTGCAAATGTGTGTGCTTTGTTGTTTTTGTCCCTGCTAGCTAATCACTGTATACATATGTAGCCCTCTATAGCTCTGCGTGGACGATCCGTGCCTGACGCGTGGTAGAACAGTATTATCTTGGACTCTCTCTCCTGTTTGCTAATTCCTCGATGCTATAGAACGCTTGCTCCAGGGCCGATCTTGTTCCCTGGTGTTCTCCCAACGGCATTCACCAGAACTGAGACGCAGTTGGGTGCCTTTCAGGCATTCACTCCGGTGGACTTTCAGTTCATTGGGCTGCTCTCGATACTTGGCTTGCCTTTCATCAAGATTGCGTCCTACGCAGACTCCTGCGTGCCGATTGATCCTGGATTTCTGTCTAGCCTTTATTGTGTTGGCGCTGCTCGAAGCTGAGCAGACATCCACGAACTGGACACACGCGCCGACGAGGTTTCCTACCGGCTCCTAGTGGGAGGCTTAAAGAACCCCTCCCTTCCTTGCACCCACACATCCACCTCCGCTATGGCTACCACGTCGCATGGTACGCACATGTCTCCCTTGGTGGTACACAGTCTTACATGAGTATGCATAGATCCCCTGGACAACACGTGGATGCGCCCCACAGTCCACTCATCGTGCCTGCGTGCGTTGTGCAGTGTCTGTTTTTCTTTCCTTTCACACTTAACTTTTGACACAGAGGCCTTTGATACAACTTCCGAAGAGCAAAGCGGGGAAGTCAACGAGTACTTTCGTGACGGCAATGAGCTACGAAAGCACGAAAAACGATACAACTTTGATTCATCCATTGCATCTCATACGGACGCATACGTCGTTACACATCTCCGGTGATACGCCTGGTTCCCCGTCGAGAGGGGATTCCGACACGAATTTTCGGATTTTCGCTTCGACCAAAGTCACGTGACTTTGGTCTCCGGACACCGCCACTTCGGCACGAACCGAAGCCACACGACTTCGGTTCCGCATCTCGAGCGTCTCCCGCTCGGTACCGAGTCACTTCGAGGCGCCCGCACGTGTTTCGGCCCAGGCCTGAGGCCCCACAGACCGTGACCACGCCGCAATCATCGCCTAGCGAATCAGCGCACGGTTCGAAGATCTGAAACACACCGGGTGCGCCACTCCCGAGATAGCCGGCGGTTAAACGCCCTTCCCTCCCACGTACATTTCGGCTTCCTGATTGGCTCCCTCTGACGTCCCGACCCTTCCGATCCGTAGCGATCCGAGCCAGAAGCCAGGACTACGCACCGAACTACTTACGAAGTTCGTAGCCCCCTCGCTGCGACTTCGGCGTTCGGAACACGTCTTTGGCGCGCTTCGAGCCGCTGAGGCGTACCTACGATTCATACCACCGCTGTCGAGCTCGTAGTGAGCCCTTCATTACTTCATGTATCCGCTCCGCACCCCTCCCACTTGCCACTCGTGATACTTTTCTACTCCGTCTGTGTTTCGTTCCGTCTATACCTACCTATGTTCGCACAGTACGATACTGGTTCGAACTCGCTTGTAGTATATATACGGCCCTGTAGCGCACTCGGAATCCAAGTTACTTTCCCCCCTCATAGTCAGAATCTCGAAAGAGTACTCTGCATCGCCGCCAGCATCGTCAGCTCTTACTGACGTTGCACCCCTCGTTCTACCAACTTCGTCCGTAACCTCACCTTCGACTACGCCGCACGCCGCACGCCGCACGACTTTCGACTTCGACTACGCCGCACGACCTTCCGAACTTCGCCGCACGCCGCACGCCTCACGCCGCACGACTTCCGACTTCAACTACGCCGCACGACCTTCCGAACTTCACTCGAACTACGTTCCGAACCTCGATAGCAGCTTCGAGGCCTCGTCAAGATCAGACCCACAGCAAACGCGTTCCCGATCACACAGCCAACTCGGGTCCAACCCGATCGTCGTGATACGTCCTTCCCTCCATCGTTTCCACAGCGTTCCTCGTTTCCCCACGAACGACTCCGGGTCTCGCTCATTCGCGAATTCGTTGTCTCGTCACCTCGGTGACTCGTACGCGTCCTCCCGCTCGTATATTGTTCGGACGCCGTCGTCGCGTCATCCCGAGTATTCGTATCCTCGTCCCGACTACTGTTCGTGTAACGACGAAGACACTTCGCGAGTCTTTGGGACTGTGACGCTCGCTCGCGCACCCGACACGGTACCACTGATCGCGCTCTAGGGACAGGAGATACATACATTTCCGCCTTACTACCGCGTGGTGCCCATCACCGGCAAGGCTCACATTCCACTTATATTTCCTCGCCAAATGTCGACTTCGTGCCTGAGCTGCCAACGCATCGCCTCACTGAGGAGTTCTGCTATTATACAGATGGCATGCTTGGCCCGTTCGAGCTCCTGAAGTGGCCGCAAGGATACGATGCGCAAGAGCCGCACCACATGGCCGCCCCCATCAATCCATTTTTTTTTGCATACAGTGATGCGCTCACCGACTGCCCTCAGTATGAGAGCCGAGATGCTGGGAATATGCATAGACAGAGCCTTCCTCGCCGTGCCGTCCCTGAGCTTGACGTCTGGGAGGACCCCAATGCCCCCTGGTTCAATTTCCCTGACAGTGCCTGGTCTACGGACCCGTTTACGCGCAACAATCTGGGGCAACTGTCTTTCAGCGTCATCTCAAGACTCCAAGCTGCTGCTCAAGACACCTGCGATGTTATATTGCCCGTTATCAATGTTGTCCTCCCGCACGAAGCCGACAGACCAGCGCGTCACTTTGTTTCTGGACGGTGTTTTGCATTGGAACGCGCAATCCACCCCCTCCAGTCCGTTCAGCCTCTCGTCGAGGCCATTTTGTGGTTCCGCGAGGTGCAGCGAATCTTACTCGAGCTGCGAGCTTGGTACAACTATATGGTTGTCATCAAGCCGCGCATCGACGCGTACATGGCCGGGAAAGGACCATCCCGTCCATATCCTGTCCTACCTCTCCGAGGTGTCTTCACATCGCGACAAGTAACTGCACAAACCCTCCTTCACCAACTGTGGGGAGTTACTTAGTAGTACTATTGACTACAATAGTAGGGCATACGTAGTGTACATTGCAGTTGGTATAGTACATAAGCTACCAGGGTGTGATATGTGTTACTATAGTGTATAGAGGTGGTACTGCAGTACTACCAGGGCTATTATACAATAGAAATATGCCTGGGACACAGTATCAGTGTGCACTATAGTTTTCAACTACAGAAAAAGTGATATAACCACAAATAACTATGGTACATGAGCTCTGCTTCTTACTATAGTGTATGGAGCATTTATTGCAGTGAAAACAGGCTGTAATATAGCGAAAATATGATCGGAAACCAGTACATGTGTGTACTATAGTAGTCAATGAGAATATTGAGAGAAAACACAATATAAACTACTAAACAACTACAGTACAACAGCTGGTGAATGACTATAGTATGATCAGACAAAACCCTTCAAATAATTCCGCGCTGTATTCCCTGTCCTTCCTGGCAGCTTATAGAACCGTATGCAATTAGATGAGGAGAAAGGTGCCGCAGGGAGCTACAAAGATCAACGAATAGGTTCTCTCGCTGGCGGTCATGAGTCACGTGACATGACACACTTATAGTTTGACCTCGTCGACACTTGTATTTTCTGCCTATTTTCCTCCATCCAATGACCATTCTGCATTTACTGGGCCATATGAGAGTATATTCCTAAAGGACCACCATGAAAAATTTGCCAGATCCCTTGTCCCGAGCCTCATGGCGTCGTGTGCACGATGACTTAGTCCTGTCGTGCTTACTCTGCATGCACTATAGTGCTTGACTTCCCATTGGCTTTCCAGTGCCCTTTCCCACCGCCTTTTGCATCTGAGGACCCCACATTGATGACCAGGACAAGCAGACATTATCATAGGCAGTGAGACACGAGTCACACGACATTATTCGAGACCCAAAGACATTGATTACTAGAGTACATGCGAGAGCACCGATTGGTGCATCCACTTCGCGGGTTCTGAGAGCATAAACTATAGTATACAAAATACATGCGCGCACTGCTAAGTCGAGATGCTACAAGAAATTCGGCGCGGGATCCTCGTCATCTGACAGCTCAACCTCTGTCTCTGAGTCCTCGGAGTCGCTATCACTCTCCTCTACTAATGCAGCCTCGACCTGACCACTGAGCGAGACACTACCGTCGACATCCATGACTGCCACCGGAGGCTCTGTCTCACCGTTGCCTGCATCACCAGGCCCTGATGTACTACTAGCCGCCCAAGGCACGGACAGGCTGTGAGCCTCCGCCGCCTTTGTCCACAGGGCTTGGAAAGACGATGCGAGCTCCTCGTACATTGTGACGTGACGAGCCGCATATGCATCCAACCCGTCCCGAATGTCCGGCGGCACATCGTGTCGGACACCAACTCGGCTGTTCCACCAGGTGGCCTTGTGACGCAGAAATCGCACTGAGCGTGCCATCTCCTGCAGAACATGTTGTATCTCCTCGTCCCACCGCCGAACCCGAGCACGCGCCTTCATCCAATCAACACGTAATCCTACAAGTCTAAATCAGCCATCGACAATCGCGATAGTATGAGCCCGACAAACCTTCATGGACTTCTTCCTCGCTCAAATCCTCCCCCGCCTGCCCTGGTATGTCACGCGCCTCGTGCGGCATTGCTCTCCAGATCCACAACTGCTCTCGATGACCCTCTCCGAGCAACTGTCCTCGAGTACGCACATTTTCTGCGAGCGCCTCCTCATCGCGCGGCGGCCGAAGATGTTCGTCTTTCAGTTCCAGCAGTCGATGTTGCCATGGCCCGTCGGGCCAAACGACAAGCAACGCGGAACGGGCCACGCGATACGTTGACGCATACTTGCGGATCCTGTCTTGCAAGCGGGCGATCTGATTGCGCGCGCGTGTATTCGAACTCTGCCCAGGTCCGTCGACGAAGATATGCTTGTAGTGGACAAGGCCGGCGCGAAGTCGAATCTGGCGACGCAGGTTATGCAGCGCGTCTTCTGCTTGCCCGACACGGAGTCGACAGTATTTCTCGCCAAGACCGGCGACAAACCCTTGCGTCCACATAGGCTGCGGGATAGCGGACGGAAGATACAGCGGTTCATCTTCAATTTTGACGCCAGCGTCCGCCGCCGCGTTGTCCGCTGCCAGGGCCCGCCTGCCTCGTCTCCGAGTCGGCCTGTTCGGCGGTGAATCGGTCGCAGTGCTCGGTGCAGGTTGGATGGCGACTGGAGAGGAAGCTGCGGCATCGTCCGATGATTGCAAAGCCGTCTGAGTAGCCAGGTGAGCGGCATTGGAGAGACGAGGGCCGTGATCGGCGCCGCGAGAGGAAGCATTGGCGTCGCCTGATGACCGCATAGCCGCCTGAGCAGCCAGGTGAGCGGCGACCGCGGGCATGTATATCTTCTGTATGCCTTGCCAGGATCGTACTCGATGTTGTAATGCATTTCGCTTCTCCTGTAAGGCGAGCCTGCCCGCGGGTGTCTTGCTGTCGCTGTTCTTCGACTTGACACGTAACGCTCGCCTGTCAACAGATGCATCAGAATATGGCGGTCAATGAGCACGCAAATAAATGCTTACTGGAGATCTTCCAGCTCAAGGCCTACGCTAAGGAAGACGCTCGCCGACATCTCATGGAGCGAAATGACCCCACGATCCACGTCGGCGGCCTCCTCTTGAGCTAATTCTAGGCGAATGTCACCAAGCGTCGACACTGGAGCACATCAGTCAAGCACTTGCAGACAGTGAGTTGTTGCGAAGACTTACCGTACGCTGGCTCACTGTATGGATTTTGGCACGTGTGATCGGCGTCCCAAGCGCGGACCATCGCCAGCCAACGTTCGCGGACCGCCTCGGGGATAGTGGCGCTGCTGTCTTCGAAGACCTTTGTCTGCTGCGCGAGAGCTGGGACGGCTTCCTTTAAAGTGCGCGCAAGTTGGGTGCCTGAAGGTAGTGAGCTTCGCGGAATGAGCCAGTCAGACAAAGGAAAGGCTTACCAAGTGAGGTCGTTTTTCGCCAGTTGATGGCGCCGAAGAAGTCGTCGAGGCCTTCGTGACGAGACCCCGGCGCCATCTCACGAGTGCTGAGCGCAGACCCGTTTGTCTCTGCCCAGCCTGCCTCTATGCCCTCACCGCATGTCCGCCCGACACCTTCCGTTTTGTTGAGATCGAACTCAACCTGACATGGCTCTCCGTGCGCAAGAAGATGGAATTTGGGAACCGCGAAGATAATGTCGACATTGTCGAGATCGAGTCGCATCTCCTCCGGATATTGCGGCATGCGGATGCCGAAATTCTTCGAGAATTGGCATGCAATGTCATATGACAAGACTAGCGTCTTGATGCCGGCAGCCGTTTGCGCGATAGTCGAGAGAAGGACGTAGTCCATGCTGCAGTAACTGGAAGCTTCTGTTAGGGTCCGAAAATAACAAATGATTTATGCTTACCGTTCTCCGCGCTGCAAATCACCAATACTGCTCTTGCGGTAGAAGCAATGCCGTGCGCATATTACAGCGCCAACCCCGTTCACGGAGAAGCGCTTGTGTGTCGGCATGTTGGCATGGTCTACGGCCGCGAACGACGAACCACAGTGCTTCATCTGAACGCTTGTGAGCGGATGAACGCGGCACTGATCATCGAGGCTCAACTCACCTCCTCTTGGTCTACGTACTTCTCGATGAGCTTCTGATACGGGCCATCCTCAACAAAATAAGACCACCCTGGCGCAAGTTCGACATCGGACAAGCCGCGATTTTTCAATTTCAGTTTGAAGTTAGCATCCATCGCAAGGAAGACGGCATGCTTCCATCTGAGAAGCCGTCAGCCCCACGTCACGCAACACGCTGCCAGAGCTCACTTTTCGTCTTCGGGTGCGTCTTCCCAACCGTCTGGCATGTTGCGACCAGGCTGCGGGCATGCAGGGCACTCGACGACCAACTCGCCGATGCTTGTTGCTGAGATCCCAGCGGGATCATGACCGCGACCGCCGCGCTTGGCCATTCGGACGTTGCGAAAACAGCGCATGACCCGAATGAAATCCTTGTAATGATTCTGACAGTGATCGCGGCATCAGCAACTCATCTGAGAAATAGAAAGCGCTCCGTACCTTTGCTGGTTTCAGCCCAGTCCCGTCAGTCACGCGCGCCAGCCCGTGCCAGAAGTCGTAAGCATTCATTTTCCCTTGAAGAGTGAGGGCATGAAACAGTTCGCATGTTCGAAGCGTGACAGCAGTGCGCGGCCGCTGGATGGTTGCTGGCCAGCAACGGAGACGAAGCAATTGGACAAATGTCCGTGTGGTCCCGCAGTCGCAGAACCGGACCGCAACCGTGTGGACGCCGCTGGTATCGATCACGGTGAGTTTCGTCGAGGAGTTCCGAGGGTTTGGACAGAGACCATCATCGTGGCCTAGTTGCAGGCAAAGGCCAGCGTCGAGCAGCGAGTATTTTTCAAAATGCCTACCATTCCATCTCTGCAACAACACACAATGAGTAAACTGTGAATCTCAACAAGCGGGACGGCGCACCTGTACACGATGAAGCGGCTCTCTTGTATGTGCCTGGCAGAGGCAGTGGTTGCAGACCAGCGGCGCGCCGACACAGTCGATGCACCGCGAAGTCCACAGTGAATCACATTCACTCCCAGTGCACTGCGTGACCCCCGAATTATCCCCTCTTCCATCCAGGCGGAGGAGTTCGTCGATGTACGTATCGCGGAAGGGCACCCATTCTTGTATAAGTGCGAGCTATTAGGAATATAAATTCAATTTCAGGGCATCGCGCACATAACAAAGTAGAACACACCCGATTTTTCTTGCGGCGGCGTGTAGTTGTGGTTCGACGCCGTTTGCGCCGAGGCATGTCTGCATCCGAAATATAGTGTTCATAGGACTCGTCAATGGGACCATCGACCGCTTCAACGGCAGCCTCCTCCGGTGGATCGTCCGTGACGATGGCTTCTGCGGAAGGAGGCGGCCTTGAAATGTCGAGATGGGAAGTGGTTTCCGAAGGCCTTGTAGCATTGCGGAGGCGGACATTGGTGTGACGCGTTGTCAAGACCGGCTCGACGACCATGGGGACGACGGTGATTCCATTCTTCTTGCCGCCGTGTTTTGATTTACGGACCATAGCGAGAGGGAGTGGGCATCGGAGGACGCGGGAACAACGACAACAACCGAACTCAACAAGGCGGCGTGCTCGAGTCCTGCACTGAAACGACACGTGTCGATCCGGGCGCTTAACCATGCTTGTCGTTGTCGTGAGCTTGAGCTCTTCCCTTGCGACGCAAGGAGCAGGTATGGTAAATATGTAACATAACAATACATTGAGATTAAACCGCCGGGACACCGCTTCAAATATGACACAGGTGGCTACAAAGGAGAAGTATACGCATACAGTGAAGACGGAGATGTATACAACAACACTCTACTGGATCAGAGCGGCTGCAAAACCTCGCAGGACGTACTAAATGGTATAAGAGTACGCGACATACATGATACAACAATGCGGAAAGCGGAACAAAAGGGCGGTCAGAATCCATAGAGCTGCTTGAAGGCTCTCTTCCGCACACTGTACACGCAAGATCAGCATGGTGCACATATCACGCAAGGCAATGCATACCGGATCCCATTGAAAATTAGGCCTGTTTTGGTGCTGGCCCGATCAACGGCCTCCAGACCCTGGCTGAAGAGCTCGATCTGCTGATGAAGGCCTGCAATTATACGCCGGTGGGTATGCATGCGTCGGTGCTGGGCGAGAGGTACATTGATGGGGGATGCTAGGTTCGCCGTTGCCTGGGCGAGACGCTCATTCAAGAGCACCCTCACGTCGTCGGCGTACTTGAGCCACCAGCGTGGATCCGAGGCAGACTCCCCAAACTCACGCGCTGCCCGTCGAAGTGTTTTGCACTGTTGCAGGACTTCATGTTCATCCATAGCCATGATAAGTGTGCGCTCCGGGTCTTGCATGCCGTTGACATAAGGGAGGACATTGCTGTAGCTACAAAATATGGTCAGCAAGGCAAAAGGTGTGCAAACTGTGCATCGGACGTACCCTGGAAGACACATCCACTCCTCCCTCAGTTCCATCCTTTTTTGCTCTAGATCTATCCGCGAGATCTTGCGCCGTCCTATGCTGCGTTGAGCCGCAGCGTACTTGCGCTGGTAGTCCTGGCGGTTGACTTTGTTGCTATCAACAAATATACGGCGCCGTCAATGTTCGTCATGCATTAGAAGGGAGAGCATGTTCCTACCGTTCGTAATACGACTGTCTTTTATCTTGCGCGGGCGTTGCGAGGGAGGATTCGGATAATTCAAGGGTGGGAGCGGCAGTGGGAGGTGACATTGGGTGGGAGATGCGACGCGTCAAGCGAGCGACCGCCATCCAAATACCTCTCTACAAGACAATATATGTTCCTCAAAACCGCGCACTTCGAAATTTAGCATAGTAACGGGGGCAGCAATTAGAGTTGTCCCCATCCTATCCGTATAATATTCTGAGCACATAGTAGAGAGATATTGCTGTGTGTCAAAGTTTTTGCTCACCGGGCCGCCAAAACGCCGGCCTGCCCGATTGACTCCTTCAAACGTTCAGCCAGCTTATTGAAGCCCAAAGCCAGTAGTAGCTTAGCGTCGCACTTGTTAATAGCCTAACACGCCCGCGCGGGCTTCATATATTGCGTCAACGCCGATTCAAACAACAGTATAAACTACGACCGGCGCACAACACACGATGACCTGCACGAGAAAACTACAGCACCACATACACATAACGACGAACCTCACGGCAACAACAACCACCCTACACAGAACGCAACACGTGGCATCCCGATGTCCCGACCGCCACACCACGACACCAAGACACGCGACACCGACACCAAGACACGCAACAACGATACCACAAGACACGCAACACTGACACCAACCAAAATGGATATCGTACAAACAAGAATGGGGGCGTAATATGCAGCCCCCCGCAACAAGGTAGGATAAATAAGACACAGAGACAGCGGGGCGATGACGAGGAATGGGGAGTTGAGGCGCAAACGGACACAGACTGAATGAGCATGTGCAAGAAATGGGAGAAAGGCAGCCGCAACATGATTCTTAATATTTCTGCGAAATGAGTTCACCGCACGGAGTCAGGAAAGTGAGAGTCCGAGCTCGGCATGAGGAGACTGCGAGAAGTTCTGCGGGCGTCACCAAGCGCTGCGGTGGTCTAGATGGAGTCGTAGTCGTGCTCGACGAACCAAGCCAGGGCTTCGTCGCGCGTCCGGAATCCACAGAAGAAGGCGCCGGGGAAGGCGATGACGAACGGGCGCACGTTCTGACTGCGAACGAGATTAGAATGCTAAAGATACAAGGGACGTGAGCCACTTACAGCGGACCGCGGAAGACACCGGTGACGTGGCCTCGAGCGACGGCATACCATTCGTCGCCATCTACGGGACGATAAAACTGTGCTCGGAGACAAGCGCCGCTGTTGCAGCTTGTGGACGCGACCGACGAAACCACACCGGTGCTGCACTCCGTGCGACCGCCCGCGCTGCCGCCCGCAGTGGCCTCGCCGGCGTTGGAAGCACTTGGAGAAACTCCCATCGGCGTCCTAGAACGCTCCTCACAGATTGCAGTTGTCACCGCCACTGTGGAATTGATGATGGGGCAGGGGCATGGTGTCGATGACTCGGAGGCAGCAGAGAGGGGCATGTTGAGCGCGGTGGTAGTGTGCAGATCGGCGCTGTCGACGGTGGCGGCACTGGGAGTGACGGAAGAGAGCGACGGGGATGCAGACGGTGTGGAAGTCAGTGAGATGACGCTCCCCGCGGATGATGGAGAGTGCGGCGCCGTGGAGAAGACATCGTCGTCGGGCTCGTCGGGAGGGGCGTACGTGCGGGTAACAACGCGGTAGCCGTCAGCCACTTCCCCGGTCTCGAAGTCCCTGTTCAGGGAAACTGTCATCACCACGGGTTGATCCTCAGAAGGCTCGTCGTCGAGCGGCGGGTTGCGGCGCCCGATGAGGTACTGCAGGAGCTCGTCCAATTCGAGGCTCCGCATAACATCCGCGAGGGCATTGAGCTCCTCCTGGCTGGGTCGACGGAACGACGCTTTCTGGCGACCACCAGCGGTGGACAGGGAGGATGGACCAGCGGCAGGCAGGGAGGATGGGCCAGCGGCGGGCAGGGAGGGTGGACCAGCGGCGGGCAGGGAGGGTGGGCCAGCGGCGGGAGAGGGCGGTGGCGGGGAGGTGTCCTGGAGAGAAAGAGGAGTGGCGTCGGCGGAGGTGGCGTCAACATGTGCTCCTGCGTGGGAAGCGCCGGCCGAAGGATCGTCGGTTGGCGCGGCATCAAGTGCTTCGCCGTTGTGGTGCGGGTTGGCAAAGTGGAACACAAGGCTGGCGGGGTGTTCAGGCGGGGGGTTGGGGTGGACGGACAGGGCGGTGTGGTAGGCGGAGGCGGCTTCACCCAGAGAGTGAAAGCCGCGGAACTGCGCTGATGGCCACCCAGTGACGAGGCGCGCGGCAATTAGCCTGAGAGGTGCCGTCAGAACGCGGCTGCGATGAATATGACGGTGGGAGACTTACCATTCATTAAAAACGCCAATCTGCTCACCATTGACGACGGCGTAGAACGAAAATCGGCGCGATTTGCCGACGCGAGCGGGCACAAGCTGTCCGAACGGCGGGTCAGTTGGCGGCGGAGGAGGCGGAGCTAGATTGAGTGCAATGGTCGGCAAGGTGCATCAGGGAGGTGATACCAGATAACTGACCTTGAGACATTGCAAGTGTTCGAAGAGGCAGGACGAGAGCGCAGGGGGCGAGAGACGATGATGGGGGTAAAGAGGAAGAGCTCGCCAACCGTCCCCGGCCGCGCTTGACGGGTTTTATGCAGTCGGCTTCGGGATTCGCCATACCACGCGGTGGGATGTGGCTACGGGTGTCGACAGCCCCACGCGGTTGCAGCCTCACGCGGTGGCACCTTGCTTCGAGAAAAATCCACTGTGCAGATCGCTCATGGTCAGCTGAGGCGATAAAGAGAACACAAAGGCGGGCGTAGTGAATACTTGCCTGCAGAACCGCACGCCCGCCCCAATCCCCGCCCGAAACGCGTTTTCCTGCTCGCAGCAATGACTCGCTCTCGTTCTAAGAAAAAAAACTCGTCGTCTGAGCCCCGTTTCAGTAAGAAGAATTGGACAAACCTCGACCAACTTAGCTTCCTCTGGGATCGCTTGCCGACGTACCGCGACCACCAGGCCGCGCACACTACCGTCGAATTCTGGCCGATTCTCTACAGCGACTTCCTGGAGAGATGGCCGGAGACAGACCTTCCGGGCTGGAACAAAAAGTCGTCGGGCGAAGATGGTCCTAAGATCCGCACAGTACGTCGTCCTCGCTGTCGGCACGCCAGACAACTTTACCTAATCGAGCATTAGCGGCTGAAGCAGTGGTTCAACAATAAGAGTCGCACGTCAGGCTCTGGAAAAGCTTGCAGCAAGAAGGTCTTGGACCTGTCCGGGCGGTGGACGCGCCGGCTGGCGCCGTACCAGACCTACCAGACGCTGTACTGGTCGAGTAAGCTGCAGGCAATCGTGGAACCGGAGTGGAAAGAATACCTCGATACGACGCCCGGCGCCAAGCGCTCCGAGGTGCTGGCCTTCCGCAATCGCCGGTGCCGTGAGCTCCTTGCTGAGGAGACGGCGGAGGTTCGGGAGGCAGTCGCGCAGGCGTTCGACAATGGGATTGGTCAAGACGTGGAGGATGACTCGATGCCGTTGGAGCAGCGGCTAAAAGAGTACCAAGCGTCAGTCTCGTGTTTACCCATCCATCGCGGCTGCATACTCACAGTTATCACAGAGTCATTGACATCCTCCCGCGTACGTTTGTGAACGCATTGCAACAAGTGTCGGTGAAGTCGGGTTGGGTGGCAACCGTCCTCTTCGGGGGTCCGGCGCCTGCCGCCGACGGGCAGATCCAGTCGTTTGCGTAAGCACACTCCGCGCCTCCCGCCCACCTCCCCACTTACGACCGTCCGACTCTCAGCATTCACTCGGAGGTTGATGGGAAAAACTTCAAGGACGTCTACCCAGCCTTCGACGAGCACGTGAAGAAGCCATTCGTCGCGTTCTTGACGAAATGCTATAGTAAGTGTGGTTTTTCATGCGCGTTGATGCCAGCTCATCTACCTGCTACTAGCGCAAGACGTCTGTGATGCGCGCTCCCTTGCTCAGGCTTCAGAAGACTCAGGATCAAGCACGGACATCTCGCCCTCTGGCGCGATCGTCACCGATTCCACCGTTTCCTCTGATGCGATAGTCATCGATTCCACCGTTCCCTCTGGCCCGATCGTCGTCGATTCCACCGTTCCCTCAGATGCTGGCCAGACTGCCGACTCCCCCGCATCTCCAAAGTCGCAGCCGCTGGGTACCAGGGCTGGTGCGCAGCCGTCTTCCCAACCAACTGAGGCAACACATCCATCCTTGCAGCCATCCCAAAAGACGGCGAAGTCACCCGCGGTCCCTGTCGTGCAGACGATTCCCTTACAGAAAGAGAACATCCCCCCGAAACCGAAAGGCACTGCATATGAGCAACGTCGTCTCAAGCGTATCGAAGAGAACAAAGCCATGATCGAGGCTCTGGCCCTAAAAAACGGCGCCAGTCGCCTCGCCGCCGAATTGGGTGCACCACCGGGTCTACCGAAGCCAGTCACGCACAACCCTAGGGCCAAGGCACCGAGGGTGCCGTCTGAAGAGCGCAGGAGGTCGACAAGGACTCGTACCACGTAAGCACAGCATGGTTCATCAACGTCTTAACTTGCGCTCATTGTTGAACAGGCTACCCTCTGTGGACGATGAGGAGTTCGCAAACGCTATCCAGATGGAAATGGATCAAGATGAAGACGCTGACAAGGAGGGCGACCGCGAATGGAAGGGAAGCGATGATGAAGACGACGAAGACGACGAAGACGATGAAGACGATGAAGACGAGCCGTTAAGACATTCACCTCCTCCGAGCTCCACTCCCCCGGTCGCATTGCCTGACCTTGCAGACACGTCCACTGCTGCCGCACCCACTAACGAGTCCACCACTACCACCGTGCTCACCACCGCCGGCGATTCTGACCTGTCGACCACCGTTGCCGCTGTGCCCACTGCCATGGTTGCCGTGGCGCCGACCACCGCCGCCAGTCCTGTGCGTGTTGTCGCCGAGACCCTTGTGTCAGCAGCCTCCACCCCTCCCAGCGATTCAATCGCCCTCAGCAACGCTCCCATCACTGGCGAGACCACAGCCTCGGCCGCAGCCAACGTCATGCTCGCTGAAGCCGCCACAGCGGGACCTTCGGCATCAGTCGAAGCTCAGTGGCTCGTAGAGGCCCGCGACTTCATCACCGGAGCAATCGACGAGCCAGAATGGCTCTCCTGCGTCACCAACTGGCTCGCGCTCGAGCAGGAGGTGGGCGACGTGGACAGCCGCGTAAGTTGCGCTCATATAGCGCTATCACCGCAACTAACGTCTCCAATGAACAGGACAAATCACATTGGCTGAACGTCGACACGCGCGTCAGGCCAAAGGAGGTGCACGAGTGGTTCAAGAGTGGTCGCAAGCTCGAAAAGCCGCCCCACATCTCCAATGTCAAGACGTTCGCTATCCGGTGGCGAGCATGGTGGACCTCGATGCAGCCTACCTGGCGCCAGCCTGACGAACGCGACGGCTGGCCCCTGCTGAGGGCCGAACACCCCAACGAGGCATGGTCCGGCATCCGCAAGGCGGGCAAGAACGGATTCGTCGTGATCCTGATCACGCTGATGTGGTGGACAAGCGCCGCGAGGACCGATGGCCAAGTACGCGAGGTCCTGTCCGCCCTTGAAGATGTCGAATGGGTTTCGATGAGGATGGCGCCGCGTGCTAGCGGAGCGAAGCGCCCGGCATCCGAAGGCATTGAAGAACCTGCCGCGAAAAAGTGAGTACACCTGGACGGAGGTTTCGCAATCATAGCTGACCTCGCTGCTCCCACAGGGTGAAGATCTAGGTTGGACGTCGCTCAAAGCCGCGTCGTGCCGTCGTGCCGTCGTGCCGTCGTGCCGTCGTGCGCACGTATGTATATCTTGTGTATTGATTGCGCCCTTTGTTGTCCGATATCTGATATCCGTGTTTGATTGCCTGCCCTTCGTCCCATTGCTTCGTTCGAGTAACTGTGTAACCCTGCTTTGATGTGTGTGTGCCCTGCTGTGATACTGGTATATTTTGCTTTGCTGTGTTTTGCTTTGTTGTGTGTGTGCCCTGCTGTATGTATCTTGACCCCGTATTGTATGTCTGAATATAAAATAATATGTAAAATAACGCGGAGGAATCTAGCCCGCCGCCGCCGCGGTGTACTACAGTACGTGGCGGCTGCGTTGTACTACAGTACGTGGAGTACGTGGTGCCGCGGTGTACTACAGTATTTGGCCAGCGCAATGTACAGCAGTACGTGGCTGCCGCTGTGTACTGTAGTGTACAACGGAATAATATGTACAGGGCCCCATCCGGTGCCGCGGCCGCTGGTGTGAGGTACTGTAGTACGAGACCGCCGGGTGTACTGTAGTACGAGACCGCCGGGTGCACTGTAGTATACAAATGCTGCTGACTGCCCCATGCACTACAGTAAAAAGAGCGTACATACTATAGTTCAAAAGTGTATGGACTGTAGTCAAAATGTGCTATTGAACCCTAGCTAATGGTACATACAATAGCAATAGAAGCTTTGAACACGATACTAGGCTGACCTACTACTTGAGTACTATAGTCATGTCGAGAGATTCACTATAGTGAACATAAGAACTACATCCCTACAACAAACAAATAGGCTGCCCTACACTGTAGGGAGATAGTGAATAAAATGGGGCCCACGGCTCCCTTCACGTCGGTGTGCCGGTTTGGTGTCTGCGTCGGCTTTATACGTTCAGCATGCGCATACAGATCGGGTTCTGTCTTGATCCTGTGAAATGGATTGGCGCATTCTCCAGCACCATCAAGCGCACTCTGGGTGCAACCAAAGTGGTTGCTCCGACTTGGTCGCAATCTGCCATGCTACATCTGAAAAAATCAAAAATTATATAAGACCCTGCCACAAGTATGGGCAATAGTGTAGCTATATATTTCCCCTGCTATGATATATATTGTTCAGTAGACAACATCACATACATAGAGATATGTGACACTATTATAGGGCTATGTACACTAATAGCGGTGCTCTCCATGCTATAGAGTTGCCCTGGTTGCTATAAGAGCTATAAGAGCTACAACAGCTATGTTGATGCTGCAGTGTCCTATATAATATTAGCCTTCACACCTAGGCTTCAGGATGAAACAAAATCTACCATATAGATTGATATGCATGATGGTCTGTAAAGTTATTTACAAAGAAGTTACTACATCTATCAAGAACATTATCAGCAGTCCAAGACCGATCTGCACGTTCCTCGAAGCGTGGAATCAATTGACAGCCCCGTCGGACTGCAGAAGCAGGGAGAATGCAAGCTTCAGGACTCTGGCTCATTGAGACTGGGTACATATTGTTATCGGTGTCCTTCCCGTTAAATCGACTATACCATTCCACATATACCAGGACACCCAAAGGCTCTGCTAGACCATGGACCCGCATCACCGCCAAGTCGATGCCAGGTGGTATGCGAAAAATGACACGGATTCGCCCTACACGTAGCCCTTGAATTGATAAGCAAGCGGGCCATCCTCGAGAGCAATGAAAGCTAACCTGTAAGACCTGTCTCCCCTGCGGTCCCCTTCTCATCAACCAGGACAGTGTCGAATCGTTCAACAGTGTTAGACGTGCCAGGCTGAGCGATGACAGCATTGGTGATAGACGGGGCGTCGTCGAGCTGGAGGTTGTGCAAGATAAACTTGATGCGGCGCCAGACATCGACGGTGTTGAAGGGGAGGATGACGTCGTCGAAGAGGGTTCGTCGCGAGCGCCCCGACACGTCGTATGTCTTGCTTAGGCTCCCAATGTACACGCGCAGTGCCGGAAGAAAAGCCTTCGCGTGGAAGTCCCGCGACAGCGTCGCAAATGAAACCCCGCGCTGGCCTGGTTGTTTGGCGATGCAAAGTGTAGGTGGGGTGCGCTGTCGAGCTGCCTGAGGGTCAGGCAGTTCGCCCGTAAGCCACTGTATATGGGCGTCGAACATGGCCATCTTGTCCTGGCGCTCTAGCCAGAGGATCATCTGCGGAATGTAGTCCTTTTTGTTGGTAGCGCGGTATGCGTCCTTTGCATAGTTGATGTGCAGGCGCTCGGTCGCTTCGGTGTTGCTGTTGTCGGTAGAACCAAAGGCTCGTATGCAGTCGACGTAGTGCTGGAGTGCATGTAGCTTAGGGATGTTGAAGTGGCCGCCTGTCGATGTCCAAGCTCAGCAAACGGACTAGAGCATCAGAGCAACAAAAAACACACCTGTTCGCGCCTCAAGCTCGAGGAAAATCTTCTTGTTCTTGTGGAAGGTGTCGAGCGCGTCTTGAAGGTACCCAATCGTCTCTTCAGAGTGGCTTTGGTATTGGGCAATGTAGAGAAAGTCAAGCAGCGCCCGCGTTGCTCGTATCGCGCGCGGCGGAGCCCTGCCGACCAAACAGCCGAGCAGCTGCTTCGACATCTCCTTGTGCTCGCCGCCGGAGACTTGCGACAGGCGGCTGATCCCCTTGATGAATGATCGCACGCCGTGCGTAGCAGGCAGTCGCTGGAACCGAGCATCCAGCTCTCCTGCTCCCATCAACGAAGTGAGCCAGTCGATCAGGTGGTCGACTACGCCCTGGTAGAGCTGGTGGAGGATGTCGGGGGTGATCGCATCGTGGATGTTGCAGAGGTAGTGGTCCACCCAGAACGGCTTGTCGACATGGGTGAGCCCGTTATCCTTGAGGACAGCTTCCCGACGAGCAGCGGATGGTAGGGAGGCGGCATGGTGAAGGGTTCGAAGGGTGATGTCTGGCTTGCGACGCATCCAAGGGAGGTCATGGTCCTCGAACTCGTTCGGCACGGCCTGGCAGCGAGGACAGCGTGATCCAAAGCGTGTGCATGCGACGAGGCACTGCTCTGGGTAGTCGGCCACGTAGCAGGCGATGATTGTGAAGCACCGTCGCACAGCGCCGTCACCGCCTGTGAGCTCGACGCCGCTGCGACCGGGGCCTCGTAGGTGCTGCATGATGACGTCCATCGCAGCATGAAAGAGGCGAGCACGGAGGAAGCGCGCTGCGGTCTTCGTCATGTCAGAGACGTCGGGTGATGGAAGGTAGCCGATGAGTAGCTGGGCATGGTACGAAGGCTTCCGTTGAACGGCCTTCGAGATGTTGCCAATGGTGAGGTACACAGGATAGGCCTCCTCAGACCCGTTGAACGAAGTCAGCTGCGTCTTGTCGGAGCTCAGGATGATGGGGACAACGGTGGCACCGTCCGGAAGCTTCGCCTATGATGGGAGATAAGTCAGCACAAAGGTGTGGGGGAGGAAGTCCAACACGCACCTGTGTTTGATGCCACCAGTCCCCCGTGCACATCTCGTTGTACAGCCTATGCTCCTCCTCCTCTGATTCGTCGCTGTACTGGCGCTCGGGTGCATACTTCATGTGCTTTGCAAATGCAGGGTTTCCGTACAGTGTCTTGACTGCTTCAAGTGGGTCGCGAAAGTGAAGCGTCTGGTCGCGCTGCTGCCCGTCTGGCATTGTGATGGAGAACGTGGAGGTTTTCCAGCGTGCGCAGTCGGGGAGGGAGTCGATGGTTTGGTTTAGAGACCGAGAGTCCTTGAATGATAGCCCAAGTCGATCGTGTACCTGTGGCATCCGAGGTGAGCACAGTGAGTAAGTGTAGTTGGTGACGACGCACGCCTGGGATAGCCAGCAGCTTCGTCAGGGCGTTCTGTGTAGGCCCACCTTCGCCCTTCGCCCATTTGGCCACCTCCCAGTCAAGCTGGTTATTGAAGGGTTGGTAGGGATTGTCGTTGGCGCCGCGCCTCTGACGCTGCGCATGGTACGTTGCACGCGCGTTCCTGTCGGTCCGAACGACATTGCCAGCTCCAGGATACGGCACTGATATAATGGGTGTGCTTTCCGGGGCTTTCCCAACGGGCGCAGGAGTTGGTAGCGCGGCTGCGTTCACAGGTGCTAAGCAGTTTGTCAGTCATCAGCCTGTGCGGTGTGTTGTGGATAGCGCACCTTCAGGCTCATAGTCTTCCTCTTCATCGTACGCATTGAAAGCGTCTGCCAGACCAGATCCATCGGATTCTTCACCATCCGACATTGGCGGGTCGTCTTCACTATCGCTTGGAAAATCCGCGTAGTCCTTGAGCTCGCTGTGCTCCGTCCGCAGTTGTTCCTTCCGAAGCCAGGAGCATTTTGACGATTGGGCGATGTGGCTGTTAAGGGCGGCCTTGCTCTTGAAGCCTCTGGAGCAGCTGCTGCAAGGGTGTTGTCCAGCCATGGTGGCCGTAGGGAAGGGAGGTCGATGCGTGTCTGGTGCCTTCCCTGGCGACGGCGTGCCTTGCCAGCGCGCGACGACAGGCTGAGGGCCAACACAAGTGCTACGGCGGGCGGTACATGGCACATGTATATTACTGGACTGGCGTGCGGATTACTGGGCCAGCGTGCGGATTACTGGGCTGGCGTGCGGCCAGTGCGTCACGCCAGCATCACCCGAAGTCTGCACCCTGTGCGTGCGCCTACTATGACGCGTCCAGCGTTGCGCATATTGACGATGGTCCGAAAGGGCGCACCGTGTAACGGCGTACTGGCGTGCTGTACTGACGGCGTGATTGTGTGCTGGCATGCTAGGAGTTGCAGGTGGTGAGTGAGTCATTCGGGGCGGAGGTCATGGCGTACACACCTGCTTGCTTGCGTGCAAACCTCCGTCCCCACCGTGTCTCCTCTCCTCTCACCCTCTCCAGGGTCCTCTCCTCTCCACAGCCCTCACCTCGTGCGGACGCGTAGGGTGTGCCACATTGGGCGTGCTGAAGTTGTGCTGAAGTGCAGTGACGTGCAGAGCGCCCTGCGCGTCCTCGGGACGCGTCTGTGCAGCCGGGAGGCACCTGGTGTGGCGCCATGCAGGGCTACGCAGGCGCATCTCGACGGCACGCAGGGCGATCGGCACGTCTCGTGTTGATGCTGCCGGCGTGCGTCGCGCGCTGGCGCGTGCTGGGGGCTGTGGCGGTTAGGGCATGCGGAGCGGGTGTGAGGAATGTACGCACCTGCTTGCTCGAGCTCCAGGACGCCGTCCCCCCCAGTCCTCCATCTCCACCCAACCCCACGGCCCTCTATTCCTCAAAGCGAGCGCGTGGACGCGTGCGTGCGTAGGGTCTGGGACCTCGGCCGCGCTGAAGGCCGGCGCAGTGGGCAGCAACAGTGGAGCGCGAGCCTGCGCGACGCGCGTCCTAGAGATGCGTCTGCGCAGCCAGGAGGCGCCAGGTTTGACACCTAGCGAGGCTGCGCAGGCTCGTCGACACGTAGACGGCACGCGTCCCATGGTGGGGTGTCCGGTGGCATGCAGAGGGAGTGTCGCGGTGGGGTTGCAAGGGCGGGCAAGCGGCACGCGGGGATTGCACAACACGCGCTGGAGGGTGCTAGCAGCGTTCCTGCAGCGTCGGCATCGGCGAATGAATGCACAGGAGTGAGAAGGGCTCACCTTTGCGCGATTCTAAGCATATGCCCGCTGTTTCTGGGCACTGCGCTCGACTGGCAGCGGCGGTGGCAGGTCGCCAAGCCGGCGCGGGCAAGGCGGCGTGACCGGGCCTCGGTTAGATCTCCGACTCTGCACTCACTTTGGCTCTCTGCGTAGCCGCTCCGACTCGCATCCCACCTACCTTGCCACCATCTTCCTGCCGCGTGAGCACCGTCACCCGCTACGTCTGTGATGCTCACCGAAATCGCGGCGAACAATGACAAAAATGCTGAGTATATCACTGTCGTCGGTATCGGTGAGTTGCAACCGCGGTCGGCACACTTGCGCTGACTTGCTTGCATCTCGCAGATTTGAGCATGACATGACGTGGCGCGCGTGCCCGCAGATATTCATGTGGGGTGAGCATCTCGAGCGCACTTTCCGGCGCGAGTGCTGACCTCCACGCAGTGTACAACGCGGCGGGCGTGTCGAAATCATCGCCAACAACCAGGGATGACCGATAACGCCCTCATGGGCTAGCTTCACAGACTACGAGCAACTGTGCATAGCGACCATCCTCCGCCTCTCATTTACTGACATGGTTGCGTCTTCAGTATCGGTGACTCTGCGAAGAACGCGTAACAGTCAAATCCCGAAAACACCGTCTTCGATTCAAAGCGTCTAATTGGCCGCAAATATGATGAGCAGGACGTGCAGCGCAATATAAAGCACTGGTACGTCTCTGTGTGATGCCGTTACTGCGCGTTACTGACGTCAATCCAGGCCGTTCATGGTCCTCAACAAAGCCGGAAAGCCCGTCATTCAAGTGAAGCACCGTGGCGAGGACCGCGACTTTGTGCGTTTCTCCTTTTCTGCGGCTGCGTCCTCGCTAATTTTTCGTATAGACACCTGAGGAGGTGTCCGCCATTACGGCCCATCGCGTACGGCCTTGACAAGAAGGGCGGCGAGTCGCAGATCATCGTCCACGATCTCGGCGGTGGAGCCTTCGATGTGCGCCTCGAGCTCAGTCATCAAGACGGTGAAGGATACCGGCGTCAAGAAGGATGCTATCGACCGTCAGGTATGTGATTTGGAGCCTTGCGATCGGGAGGTGGCCGGGGCCGGCGGGGTTTGCCGCGCAGGCGGTCGCTTGTTCCAAACTTCAGCGGCCGACCTGCCACATCTCTTCTTCCACTCCCACCTCGTCCATTGTGTCGCTCGCCCCATTTAGCTGACTCCTTTCAGCAGGGATGGCGCCCAGTAAGAAACCGACAAAGCCTGGTGGAGTAGACCTCGACGGCCTTTCTCAAGAAGCTCTGGAGAAGCTCGTCACACATAGCCGCAACGCTCTGAAACGGAAGAAACAAAAGAGTACGTGGCAAATCTTCACGCGCAGCTCACTTCTGATCTTGCGTTTATTCTGGTAGATGCTTCCGATGATGCGGCAGCTGAGAAAGCAGCTGTCGACAAGGACAACGCACGCTACGCCCTCCAGCAACACAACGCGGCCGTTGCTGTTGAAGACGAGGATGACGGTGACAGGCACCGCGGCCACCGCAGCGGCCACCATAGCAACTTTGGCAGCCAGGTCTTAGACGACGCTGAGCTGGCTGAGCTGGCTGATGACCCCGACGCCGATGCCGAAGAGGACAACGTCGCACCCAGGCCGAGCAAGTCTCAATGTAAGTTGCCTGCAGTCCACTTCTTTGCACACTTACTGACAGTTGCTCGAGATTGGGAACAATCAGAAGAGGAGAGCGACCGCCCTGCCCGACCCTCGGGCGGCATCATTCCATTCAACATCGACGGCAATGTCTCTCATGACGACGAGGACAGCGTCGCACCTGCGACCAAGAAGGCCCGTCTGTCAAGAACTGCGTATCCCTCAGTGCGTTTTCTATCTTTGCCACGTCATTAATCTGCTTACACGTCTCTACAAACAGATAACTCCGTCGACACCGAAGACGGTCAGGAGCAAGCTTCCTTCTCGCAAGCGCGCCAAGGCACAACAACCTTCCTCGCCATTTCGTGGGCCGCCGACGTCCTCCCCGCCATCAAGGTCCTCCCCCCCGTCGACTCCTGTTCGCTCTGGCTCCCGGGACCAGCCCTTCACGCCGTTTGACCGCAAACGACACGTCGTCAAGGCTACGGCACAAACCCCACCGACAAGGGCACTTCTGAAGGTTGCCAACACACGCTACCGCGTCAAAATTGCCGTTGAGGACGCATTCCCCAGCGCCACGAACATCATTGCCATGGCAAAAGCCAGCTACCTTGAGGCTGCCAAAGACTCGAAGGCCGTCAGCCGCCGCGACCGCTTCAATGCGGACGAGGTCTATCGAGATCTCATGGTTGCGATTGTAAGTTCGCTTGTTGTGGTGTTTCTTCGTCGTTGCTGATGTTCTCCTCGGCTGACCGATCCAAGATCAAGCGTGGAGGCGCGCAGCTGCGAGGAGAGCTCAAGACCAAGACCCAACATCTTGTGGTGACGCATTATGGCTTTGGCAAGATGACTGCCGAGCAGATCATCCCCGCCGTTGCCAAGCTTCGCACCGGGGGCCTGTTCCACTTCAGGGACACTGAGAAGGTAAGGCTCAACCTCTCTTTCGTACCTGATACTCATCGTCTACTCTAGCGTTTAGGGGCTTTCGGAAATCCGCTCATCGCGACGCTCCTCTCCCAACAGTGGTTCTCCAAGAGCACGGCTGAAGGGGTAGGAGCATTCTCATCGCAGTTCAACCCTCCGACCATCAACAACGTCGCTTTAATTACTACGACGGTGCGTTCCCTCCTCCATCCACTGTAATGTGTACTCATACTCTGCTAGATTGGTTGTGGCCTCGATGGATGGAAGGAAGGCATCCTTTCCGGCGGCGGTGTCCCGTTCAGCCAAGACGAATATGAAGGCGAGTTCCAAGAACATCTCGAAAGCCTCAAGCGGTTCCGACGTCAGAACCCGGCGAAGTTCAGGGCTACCTTCTCGAAGCTATGGAAGGACGCATGGTACGTGTCTTTGTGCGCTCACTACTACCCCACATGCCTTACCTTTGACACGCAGGGGCATGGCACGCTTAGAGATCCCAGCCGAGACGACCAAGACAGGGTTGCTCCATGATGACGACTTTGCTGACACTGAGGACGAGGCAGAGGTTCCAGAGGGCCATGCAGCTGAGCACGTAGCAGGTGGGGCAGCTGAAGCTATTGCTGGTCACGGTGATGAGCGCAGCCAGCCAGCCAGTCCTACTTAATAGAAGATATCTCATCTGCCTACTATTCTAGATTCTTACCATAGCTTGACAAGGCTGCTACATCAGCTAATAGTATAATGTTTAGCTTTTCCACTGAGTGAATATTGAGTGAATAGACTATAGTAAGTTAATTGAACCAATATATTAGCTTTACTACCAAGCTTATGATGCAGTACTGCAGCCCTGATAGTCTCTCTAACCTATATCCAATATCAGTAACTGTGAATAAAATATAGCCTTTCAAGGCTCATGTGGCTACACACACTAGGTACATTGTGTATCATCTGTAGTCACCATTCAGTAGTATAACACCTTGAGACAGTCTAGAGTATACTTCATACATCATCTCATGTGACTCAATAGACTGCATAGGTTCCTATAGCATACCATAGCATATGAAGCATACCATAGTAAGGTGTGGTATTATATAGCAATATCATAGCAAGGTAGGGTGTTATATAGTACTATCATAGCAAGGTGACTTGCTACTGATGCTATACTGAAATTGACCTTGCTATGGTCCTATGGCTAATATATTTTCTAGATACCCCTCTATACTGAGGTAGATTTTTTCAGATGTAGACATGACTGCGTTGGGCTTCACCGAGCGGTTGAGACACTATTCCTCATTCAGCCGGCCTATCGTCCGCAAGCCAGCTCCAATTCTTCCCGACCTACCTCCAGTCACCGAGTACGATACACAGGTCCCAGATCCAGAAGATAGCACGATGGAGCCACCAATTGCGTCAACATCAGGTGGGTTTAACATTCAATATGTGGTTGATATAATTCTAATATATCAAATGCCAGGAAACACCTCTCTACGCCATCCACCGCAAGATCACAATGCGGCGCTGCACTCAGGCGTGAAAAAGACTGGACCTGTGCCAGCCAAGTCATCACAGCAAATGCAGGTGCAGCGGGCTGACTGGCACCCAGAGGTTCATCCTGCGTGGGCTTCTGTCGAAGAAATTGTCCGCACCATTCCAGATCACGATGATGTGTCTCCAATGAGACAAGTCTATGGCTTTCCACCTCTCCACGCATTCTCCGGTGATGTAGCAAGCAAGATTCATCACTGGCTGCGCCTTCGCCCGTACTGTTATAGCGCTGTGTTTGCTCAAGATGGCGACGCCGACATCCCCATCATGCTCAATACAAGTGGCTGGCGAGTTGCCCTTGAGGGCCACTACTACGCCTTCCAGATGCCGGATAGAGCAGGCATCAGGTCTGCGGATGCTGACATTGCTCTACTGCCCAAGCCTCCTCATCCCCCTACCGTGACTGGCAAACGGCGAGCAGGAAAGGCCTCAAATGCGACCGTGACATCTTCCAAGCGGTCTCCTGCCTGGAAGGCCCGGCGTCTCGGCGAACGCATCGACATTGCGGTGCATTTCAATGTCAAGTATGGTGTTCCGCCGTACGAACCACACTTGCAGCCTTGGCCCAGGTGGCGGAACCAGCCAGTTGAGCGTGCACAGGTGGAGACAGACAAGATGCTGTGGGCTGAGGTCGTGTGGGAATTGTCCATAATGCACTTCCGCATGGACCTTATATGGTTCGACCAGGCAGCAATGGAGGACGTGCACAAAGCCGAGGCGCACGGTGATTCTGGAAAGGAGCTTGACCTACGACTGGACCGAGTCAACTTGTGGATGCAGGTGTGGAATTTACAAGGAGGTCTCCAAGTCGGCACAGATCCTGCAGCATTGGACTGGCTTGTCTCTACAGACTGGACAAGGCGCAGGACCGGTGTGGCACGCTTCGCAAGCCTTGCGCGCAGTTGGCCGGGCATGAAGCTGGAGCCGTTCCTTATTGGGCACTCTATCTCAGAGGACATCTTTTTGATGTACGAGCGTGACATGTACGAGAAGTACTGTCGCCTCTATCATGCACACCGGGGGCGCCTTCCGATCTTGCCTCTCACGCGTCCATCGACCATTCAGTCGGCTGAGTCAATCATGTAGTGTAATGAGTGCCAGAGAGTGTTGTTATGTCGATACGTAGCCCATACGGACCACAACTTGTCTTAGTGTGTCATTCATGTAACCTTGTTTGTTGGCGTATTGTAAATATTATTAAGTGTTCACTTCAAAGACCTGACATATCTAAGCATAAGAAAGAAGGCAAGGGCATGGTAAAGTCCATGCAAAGGACACGGACCCCAGAAATTTATTGTTAGAAGGATAGACACATGGAATGTACCTAATATAGGCAAACTTACTGAATGAGGCAGGTGGGACAATGCAAATTGATTTTGGGACTAACTTCCGGACACATTGCCTAAAGCGACTTTCCTGATGCGCGTGTTTTGGCCTGACTGATTTAGGAAAGAAACGATTAAGAGTAATCGTAACATATTGGCAGCCACGAGTTGGTGATCCCACACAGGATTGGTGGTTCTGGGTGAGTAACAATCGCCTAGTCTCAGTCCAAGAGCTCGCCACCTGTGCCATAGTGTCCCGCGACATTGCCGCTCAGCAGGCCCTTCGCTCGAATACCCTTCGATCCGCTACCCAAACTCCCGTACCCACGCAACCACCAACCCGTGTCCCTACCCCCATCACTACTCCCATCCCACTTGCGTCCACCATCATGGCAGGTCCTCCTACTCCCCCTCCCGGTAACCCGACTACGACAACCTCAGCCCCTGCCAAAGGCGAGATTGGTGTCAAACCGACGCCGTTCACTGGCGATCGTACCATGTCCAAACACTTCAAAACGCGCATCCGCATGTTTTTGCGAGGCAATGCCGCCAAGTACGTGACGGATGATGACAAGATCACGTTGTTCCTTGATCTTTGCCAAGGAGACAATGCAGGCAAGTGGGCTGAGGCGCGCAGTAACGAGATCCTCGACGACGACGAAAAATATGCGAAGGACAGCAATTACCAGCGTAATTATGACACATTCGCCAAACTCCTCGCTCGTT
The DNA here is from genome assembly GCA_019914985.1 of Auriscalpium microsporum. Lineage (NCBI taxonomy): Eukaryota > Fungi > Basidiomycota > Agaricomycetes > Russulales > Auriscalpiaceae > Auriscalpium > Auriscalpium microsporum. The sequence continues at coordinate 448,044 of JAHLMG010000012.1, read as the reverse complement.
TTGACATCGACTTTGCGCCTCTCAATGAGACGAACTCCGCCCGCGCCGAACTTGATCACCTCAGGATGAACACGCGAACTGTCACGGAGTACATCACGGACTTCGAAGCGTTGGTCCCTAGGACCCAGTATACCGGGGAGTCCCTCGTTTACTTCTTCAAAAAGGGACTAAACTCAGGACTCCTTGACGATTGCCTTCGCGCAGACCCCGTCCCAGTGACATTGGAGCAGTGGAAGAAGAAGGCAATGGACAGGAACGCTGCCTACATCGAGCGCGTCCGCACGATGGCAGCCACCAAGCGCTCTGCCAGGACTTCATTCTCCCCACCCACTACGCCAAAGACTCGCGCACGTGTGGCAGCAGCTTCCACTTCCCCCCAGACTCTCACGAAGCTCACCGATCAGGAGCGCGAGCAGTTGCGACTGAAAGGTGGTTGCTTCAGGTGCCGTCAGACTGGACACATTGCGTTCAATTGCCCACTGAACCCGCGCAATGCTACCACGGTCCGAGCGATAGAAACCGGCCCAGCGTCGGGAGTAGCTCCTGCGACCGCTCAAGCAGAGATCCCAACGGTCACCCGTGCCATCTCGGACTTGACTGCGCAGATCAAGGGGCTCGAAGGAGACGAAGCAGAGGAAGCAAAGGCCTTCCTGAAGGACATGGTAGAGGGTTTTTGAAGCGCCCCCCGGTCGCGTCGTCCGCGGGTGGCTCAAGGTTTTCGTTAAGTTCATCGAATCGTTATGCTGTACTCTCTTCATCGGACATTTGTGAGCAATCGTACCCCTCTGCGATCTATATGTCCGCTGTCACACGCAACAGGCAATCACCCTCGATCGCCCTTCAAGTACAGCTACGACTCAACGAACCACGAAAACTCATCGACGCCGATGCTCTGCTCGATAGCGGAGCAGAAGGAATCATCCTTCATCCCAAGTTTGCCACTGAACACAGACTTCCCTTGAAACCCTTACCCCGGCCATTCCCCGTTCGCAATGTCGATAACACCGAAAACATCATGGGCTGGGTACGCTACTCAACGACTCAGACAATTCGCATCTATGCCAAGGACTCAACATCCTATCATGAGGAAGAAGCTGAGTTTTTCCTCACCGACATCGGCGACTACGACATGATTCTTGGCACAGACTGGCTGGAATTTCACAATCCGGCAGTCGACTGGCAAGAAAAGCGCGTTGACATGACTTGTTGCCCACCATCCTGCAAGTTGCATGCACCACCGGTCAAGAATTTATCAACACGCACAGAACGACAGACTTCCAAACCGCTTGCAGCCCCACGGCCTACTACCAGGCCGCGCCATGAGGTCCCACCACCTCCACCAACAATGCCAAAGTACGTTGTTCCAGCTCGTCGTGTCCATGGAGTACGTCTTCGCACTATGCGATCCCCAACACTCGGCGCCCTGTTCACGGAAGACGACGAAGAACGATTCACCATGGAACATGCGTGGATGGTGCACGGATTGCAGCTCGCTGGTGTGTTACCCGCCTTCGATATCCCGTTCACTCCCTCGCCTGTCGAACCAGGACCGGTGCACGTACGAGCAGCTTTCACGAACGCACAAAAGCTCGCCGAAAAAGCTGCCGGACCTTCAGTGCAGAAAGAATTTGAGGAATTAGTTCCGCCTCCGTACCACGACTTTCGCGACGTCTTTGACAAAACCTCTTCTGAACGTCTTCCGGAACGCCGTTCATGGGACCACGCCATTGACCTCAAGGACGGCTTTGAACCACGACCAAGTAAGGTTTACCCGTTGTCGCCAGCTGAGCAAGTGGAACTGGACACCTTTCTCAATGAACATCTGGAGAAGGGCTACATACGCCCATCCAAGTCTCCCATGGCGAGTCCATTCTTCTTTGTTAAGAAAAAGGATGGCAAGCTACGACCAGTTCAGGACTATCGCGCATTAAACAAGGGGACGGTCAAGAATGAATACCCGCTGCCGCTTATCTCTGAAATCGTCGACAAGCTCAAGGGTGCCAAGGTCTTCACCAAGATGGACGTCCGCTGGGGTTACAATAACGTACGCATCAAGGAAGGCGACGAATGGAAAGCGGCGTTCAAAACTAACCGCGGACTCTTCGAACCATTGGTGATGTTCTTTGGCCTCATGAATTCACCTGCCACGTTCCAAGCAATGATGAACGAACTGTTTAAGGACCTCATCGACCTCGGCAAAGTCATCATCTACATGGACGACATTCTTATCTTCACCGACACCCTTGAAGAACATCGCCGCCTGGTACGACAAGTCTTGCAACGACTTCGCAAACACGACTTGTTTTTGAAACCCGAGAAATGCACCTTCGAACAATCCTCAGTCGAGTACCTTGGTCTGATCATTTCCCACGATCATTTAGCTATGGATCCAGTCAAGGTTGCTGGAATTGCAGACTGGCCAGCGCCACGAACGGTGAAAGACGTCCAATCCTTTTTAGGATTTGGGAATTTCTACCGGCGCTTCATCCGTGACTTCTCCAAGATTGCGCACCCACTGTTCGCCCTAACCAAGAAGAATTACGCCTGGAACTGGACAACTGAAGGCCAAGAAGCCTTTGATAACCTCAAAGCTGCGTTCACCTCATCTCCCGTCCTTGTAATGCCTGACCCTACCAAACCATATTTGGTGGAAGTCGACGCCTCAGACTACGCAACAGGAGGCATACTCTCGCAGCGTGGTGACGACAACCTCTGGCATCCAGTCGCATATCTGTCCAAGTCGCTCTCCGACCCAGAACGCAACTACGACATTTATGACAAAGAACTCCTGGCCATCATCCGTGCCCTCGAAGCTTGGCGCCACTACCTCGAAGGCGCTCCAGATCGCATAGAAATCTGGACGGATCACAAGAATTTGGAATACTTTCGCTACGCCCAGAAGCTGAGTCGTCGACAAGCTCGATGGGCGTTATTCCTTACACGTTTCGACTTCGAACTGATCCACAAACCAGGAATCTCTCAACGTGCTGATCCCATGTCGAGGCGACCTGACCATAGAGAGGGGGTGGAGGACGATAACGCGGAACGGGTACTACTGGACCCTCAATTTTTCCGCATCCGCGCTACTCGTCCTGGCGCTGTTACCTCCCTTGGTAATCATGACCTCCGACGTCGCATCAGAGAAGCAAAGACCAAGGACATAGAAGTCATCAAGGCTCTCGACGTTATACTTGGCAATGGACCTCGCTCATTGACAAAGAACCTAGAAGAATGGAACACCGAAGATGGACTTGTCCTGTTCCGCGGAAAAGTCTATGTTCCTACAGATGACCAGCTGCGACGTGACATTGTCCGGATGCATCACGATGCTCCTTCAGCAGGACACCCAGGACGCCACAAGACGCATGAACTAGTTGGACGCGAATATTGGTGGCCCGGTATGTCAGTCTTCATACGTGACTATGTCGACGGTTGCGCTACTTGTCAAGCAACAAAGGTGCAGAATCATCGAACACATGTTGAAACCATCCCGAACGCCATCCCCAATCGACCATTCCAAGTCATCACCTCGGACTTTGTAGTTGAACTCCCACCCTGCGACGGATTTGATTCAATATGCGTCATAGTTGACAGGTTCACGAAACATGTCACGTTCACACCCTGCAACAAGACAATCACAAGCGACGGCACGGTGGACATTCTCATCGACAAAATCTACCGTCATTATGGCCTTTGGGATCGACTTATCTCTGATCGCGGACCTCAGTATGCAGGAAAGGTTATGCGTGGCGTACTCGACAAGTTAGGCATCAAGTCAGCCCTCAGTACAGCCTACCACCCGCAGACAGATGGCGAATCCGAACGCGTCAACCAGGAGATGGAGCAGTTCCTACGAGTGTTCTGCAACTATCGACAGGATGACTGGGTGAAGTGGTTAACCTTTGCTGAATTCTCGCATAACCATCGAGTTCATAGCGCCACAAATCGGTCACCTTTCGAGATGCTCCTTGGATATACGCCTCATGCCATACCCCCCATTCACTCCACATCGACCATTCCTACAGTGGAAGAACGCCTTCGACGCATGGAGCAAGTACGGGCGGAGGTTGAAGCCAGTTTACGCTCTGCAGCGGAGGTCATGAAACGCAACAACGCCGACCATGTCAAAGACGGTGTACGCTTCAAGGTTGGAGATCGGGTATGGCTAGATGGGAAACACATCAAGACGACACAACCAAAAGCTAAGCTGTCACCGCGACGAGTCGGACCCTTTGCAGTCACTGAAATCATCGGACCAGTAAACTACCGACTGAAGCTTCCCCCCACTTGGCGGATCCACCCCGTATTCCATGCATCTCTTTTGACTCCCTACGTCGAAACCTCAGCTCACGGACCCAACTTCCTTGCGCCACCGCCTGAAATAGTCAATGCGGAAGAGGAGTACAAGGTGGAAGCAGTCCTAGACGCAAGACTCACACCCAACAAGCGTGGCATTCAGTACCTTGTCAAATGGGTCGGTTATCCCAACTCAGAGAATCAGTGGCTCCCTCGGACAGCCATGACCAATGCCACTGGCGCAATAACCAAGTTCTACAAGGACCATCCACGGGCTGTTCGCCCTCCTGCGCTACGTGGACTCATCTATTTTGATGCACTACAAGCTGATCATGCGCTCCAGGAGAAAGCGCGTCTTAGAGAGGGGGTGATGTCACGAATCGCTCCATTTATTTCGACTCTCTTGACTGCTATTCGCACCCATCATCGATCACGGACCATGATCCAGACTTCTCCCTGATCCAGAGCTTTCCGGACCCTTCCATGATGTTCTATGGCGAGGCTGTGCGCACTATTGTTCACATTGTTCTCACTTCTGATTGTTCTCCATCGTCATGGTTCCTCCCTTATTGTTCCGCTTCCTATTGTCCTGCTGTTTATCCTTGTTTGGCCTCACCTAGTATATAAGGACTCGTGTTTCTCTCTTTATTCTTCAGACTGTTCACTTCGTCTACACCGTACGCAATCTATTGCCTGCGCTGTTGATCACAGCACTCTCACTCATCTCATCCCTCTGGTTCGGTTGGTGACTTGGGCGGCTCTTTGTGTGTTCTTTGACGCGAGTCTTGACAGGCGCGCGCACCACGGCACACGACTTCCTCACAAACTTTGTCCCAAGTCGAAAATCCCACGGCCGTTCCCCGCTTTCGAGCCATCAGGAAACCACCTACGCCAATTCGATTGTATTTCCAACGCATCCAGACCCCCGCCTCATGTTTGACCTCACTATGACATCATAAATTCGCGTCAAGCAGTTCGATTCCCATCTCAAACATCCACACTCCCATGAAGTTCGCCGCCCTCGAATCGTGATTCCTACCGCATCCGCTACTCGCTTCCGATTCCCCCCGCTATTGGTTCTCGCCCGGAGGAACGTTCCCAGAGAATATCGGTCGCAATCCGTCGCCTCAACTATCTACCGACACACCGAAATGCGCACAGGACGTGCCGGAATAAGCTTGGAGCTTATCGGTACCCTGGCACGAGGCCATCCCGCGCGTCCCTCAGCGCTAGCAACATTACGACGCCAACCTCCCATCAACTTCGAATGAACCTCTCAGTGCCCTGGTTGACGACGTGCCAGATCTCCCATATGCACCTTCGCAAGCCATTATGTGTGAGGTCACATGACTCCAGGGCCCCGAGCTTTTCGTACTTCCGTTGACGCGACTACTTCTGCCTTCTGACCGTGGACGGTCAGGATTTCAATAAGGAGGAGGTGATACGACTGCCTCCCGGACGAACGGAGAAACCCCCGACTTTTAGCATTTTCGGTACTTTCCGAAATCACGTGACCTCGGCCCCCGGGGCCTCGGTACCCGCAATCAGGTTTCAACACCGCCCCGCAGAGTCTATCAGCAGCGCCTAGCGATCATTCGAAATACCCCGTAAGCGCCCCCAGATACGCCACAACCCATAGGACAGCCGATGCCGCGGCACAGCATGCGCCGCACCCAATTTGGTAGCCGCCCACCCCGCACGGACGCGCCGCCGTCAATCATACTTCCTGACTTCGCCCTTCGTCTTCGTATTATCCCCCTTATCTAGATCGATTGTCCGGTCCCGCACGCGTAGAGCCCGCCAAGTCCAAGACGGGAAATATCGATGTACAACGAGCCAATACCGCCCGTCGTACGTCCCTCCCTTCGACTTGTGTCCGAAATACTTGTCCGGTTTCTCCCAACATTCCGTTGGAGTGCTGGCGTCTTTCGCTTTGACGCGCGTCTCGCGTTTCGCATACACCAACAATAGCGACGATCGTACGTCTAATACTTACAGTTGAACTCTCCGATACCGACTTGCCACATACCTCGTATATTCGCTCCTCACGTCTCTTCGCACCCCCGTGATATCTGACTCGTGTATTCTGTGTTTCGGTTTCGTATTTGTCTTCCTATGTCAGCGTCCGTACGATTCGGACCCTGACTCGTTTGTCGTACAAATAGTTCTCGAGCGCACGATTGCAATAACAAGTTACTATTCCCCCTCGTACTCAGGATCTCGAAAGAGCCCCCTGAAGTGGTCTGACTTCGCCACAACCTTTCGACTTTGAACCCACGACTTTCGACCTTTGCCGCACGCCGCTCGACCAATACGAATACGAATACCAATATCGCGACCTCCGACTATCCCCTCCGCCATTTCGATAAATCCCTCGTCTCTACGCCGCTCGACTTACCCAGTCTTCGCCTTTGATCTCGAAATATCCGCAACGTCCTTCGTCACAGTCATATCGCTTCGTCTAGCTTTTCAATATATTCCGAGTCTCCCCCCTCATCATTCCTCGTTTCAGAAATACGTTCTGGGGAGCACGTCCGTCACGACTCCAGCGTTGTATCATTTCGGTGATCGGCGTAGTATCTAGCTCTCGACCTATTGTCCTTTCGCCTAGTCTCTCGTCTCCTCCGATTCGTATTCAAGTCACTATCTCCCACTCCCTCACAGAGGAGGTCGCCGTACGTAGTCCCGGGACCCTGACCGCACTCCCTCAACCCGATACGTCCGAGCCCGAGCTCTGAGGATCAGGATTCAAAAACATATCCGCCTCACTACCGATCGGACGCCCATCACCGCGTCATGCCGGAGTTGTAGAGCTCCTGGACCGGGGCCTTGTCGCGAGCTGTGTTGACTTGTGCCGCCGTCTCCGCAGATTCTAGGTCATTGACACCTTGGACAAAATCGTCATAGATGTCATGCAGGTTGCACTAACAAAAAGTATTCCTCATGCAAATCACGTTTTCCTCGTGAAGTACATGCTGAGACCTCAGTGGACATGGGTACAGGTGCAATCGAATTGAAACATGGTGAGGCCTGGCTAAACACATTCAACCCTACATTAACTTACCTCATTAGGTGCAACTCGGATGTTGCTAGTCTTCTTTCTGGAACTGCTATTAAATCCATTATAGCATATGTGACTGACTATATAACCAAGACACCTTTAAAGACTCATGTCATGTTAGAGGCTATCAAGTCAGTCTTCAATCGCAACTCTGAGTTTCTCAGCGGAACTGCAACGCAAATGGAAAAGGCACGCAAGGTCATGGTTCAAGTGGTAAACTCTATGACTACCAAAATGGAAATTGGTGGCCCAATGGCATCTCTCTATGTGTTAGGACATCCTGACCATTACACCAGTCATAAATTTAAAACATTTTATTGGCGACCATTTATCAATGAAGTGAAAAGATATTGGAACGCGCTGGAGCCTGAAGAGGAGAATGGAGATCGTGTTGTTATTAACAAAGTAAAAGGGAAAATTGTTGCATTAACTACTGTAGATGACTTTACCAAGCGCCCTGTGGACTATGAAGCTATGACTCTTTATGATTGGTGTCGCTTTGCTACCAAGTTCAAGATTCCCAAAGATAAAAAGGCAAATGGACAAGAAGTAGCTGAGAATACTGATCTCAACAACCAACATGACATGATGGATATAGACCAAGACTTAGATCACAAAATACAGGTTGGTGGTGGTGATGATGATGAGAACATGGTGATAGAGATTGAAAGTGACACAGAAAAGACAATAGTTGATAGTGACGATGAGATGGATATTGATCATGATGACATGAGCACTGTCGTGAATGATTCTGATGATGAAGACTATGAAATGAGTATTGATATCACAGAAGCAGATGACAGTTCATCTGACTATATACATGCCAAGCCAAAGAAAGGCAATAAAAAAAAGGGTCAAAAGGACAAGAAGCCAAAAGAGTACCCCCACTTTTTAGCGGGACATCCTCAATGTGAAACACATTCCATCAGGCTGGCATCTGAGGATGAGCCAATTGTCCCCAATTTTGTTGGAGGAGCTCTTCCTAGAAAAGACAAAGGAAATTATGAGGACTATTGTTTGACTATGCTTACCTTATTCAAACCTTGGCGTGTGGGCTCTGATCTAAAAATTGATGGTCAAACTTGGCAGGAGGCCTTTGAGACATACACTTTTACCCCTCGACAGCTGGAGTTGATGAAATTCTTTCACATACGATATGAATGCAATGATGCACGAGATGACTTTCATGCTCAGCGCAAGGCCGCAGAGAAAGCAAACAAAAAAGTAGAGCTCAATTCTATCTTTGGTCAGTTCCAGGATGATTTAGATGCCCAGTATAGTGAGGATCGCAACACAGATGAAGCACTCAATGGCAAGGAGCTTGAATGGCTGAGTGCTCAATTTGATGAGGTGAGTGGGAAAACAGCAAACAAAGCAATACAAATGGCCGAAATTGAGCAAGTTCTGCAGAATGGTGGATGGGCTGCTGCTGATAAGGAAAATGGATGGAGGATTGAAACTAATATTACAAACGGAGATATCATGACAGGAAAGCAATGGAAGGATGTACTGGCAGATAAGAAAACAGAAATTTTAAACAAGAAGCAGGAACAGTACCACCGAGTAGGAAAGGAGGATGAGCTATCCCCTAAAGGCATACCAAAACCATATAATGTTAATGAAGTCAAAGTTGTAGATCGCGAGTTCTTGTACAAGACCTTTAAAGCTGTCAGTGAAAAAGATGCACGTCTCATTGAAGAGGTGGCACAAGAATATACACTCAATGAAGAGCAAGAACGAGCTTATCACATTATAGCAAATCACTCTGTTGATGCATTTGCTGAACAACTTAAGATGCATATTGGAGGGATGGCAGGCACAGGTAAATCTCAAGTTATAAAGGCTCTCATGGCTCTCTTTGACAAGCAAAATCGTAGCTACGTATTTCTGATAATGGCTCCTACCGGTACAGCAGCTGCCTTGGTGTCAGGGTCAACTTATCATTCAATTCTTGGTTTCCGAGGAGGAGGAGATGGACCTGGCAGTGGCGTAAGTGAAACAGCAACTACTATGTCAAAGATTCGAGAGCGGTTGAAATGTGTCAAATATGTTTTCTTAGACGAGGTATCTATGATCGACTGTGGTGACTTCTATCATATTAGCTCTCAAATGAGCCTTGCTCTACAAAGTGATGACCAAGCCTTTGGTGGCAAGAATATGATTTTTGCTGGTGACTTTGCACAATTGCCCCCTATCCAGACAAAAGGACCTGCACTATATAGTCACAATGTCTCCACTGTTCTAGGAACTACCAATGGCTTTAAAGAACAACAAAGGACAATTCGCAAGGCTTTATGGCATCAAACAAACGTTGTTGTCCTCTTGAGACAGAATATGCGACAACGCTCACAGACAGAGAGAGATGCACAGTTCCGTATAGCATTGGAAAATATGCGTTATAAATCATGTACTCCACAAGACATTGCTCTTCTGCGATCCAGAATTAAAGGGCCTCAGAATCCAGATGTTGTTTTTTTTTTTTTTTTTTTTTTTTTTTTTTTTTTTTTTTTGGTTCCAATTTAGAGTCCCGTGGCAGCGTACCGTATGTCAGGACTGTGGCTATAGTAAATATCGTCCCGTCTCTTCCTCTGCATGCCCTGTCTGTTCCCTACAACGACTCGTGAGTTTCCTCCGAGTGAATGTGAGCCTTGGCATATCAAGGTTCCAGTGGCCCGTGTGGCTTGATGGGCGCCTTCGTCGAGAGAGTGGTGTATGGTGTCGACGAGAAGATGCTCGGCCATGGCCTGTGCGAGGCGTGCTCGCTGCCTTGTCGTTCGTCGTGTGCCCCGTTGCGTGCGTGGGTTCCGTATGAGGCGTGTAGCTGCACGCGCGCGACCTCCGTGTCCCTGTCTTCGTTCCTCCGCCCTCTTTCCCGTGTCTGTGGTCTCTCTCCTGCCCCGCGGACTGCGTCCGCCTCCCTCGCCCGTCTCTCTATCCCATCCCGCCTGCTCGTCCTGTCCTGCCCTGTGCTTCCACCGGTTGCCCCCTCTCCTCGGCCGCTCCGCGCGTCCGTCCTGCACCGCCGCCGTTCTCTCCCAGCTGCCTGTGTCCCCGTCCCTCTCCTCCTGAAGCGTCGCCCCTCTCCCTGTCCGGTCCATTCTCTCCGCTATTCCCTCGTTGAGCCCTGCCGCCTCCTGCGCGTACCCGCATATTGAATCGTGCTTCGAATTCCGCTACGTTTTTCCTGAACGTGTCTTTTCTAAGCTCTCCTTCTTTCTCTGTCTCCCGGAGGTCGCCGAACGTGTCGAGGAAACGCTTCGTGTCGTGTATGTATCGGAAGAGGTGTGGGAATAGGGCCGGCTTCGACAGCAGGTGCGTGATCTGCATCTTGGCGGGTCCGACGGCCTGTAGGAGGCGGTCGCGCGCTGTGGCGTGTCCTGAGCATTCGAAGATAAAATGCCAGACGGTTTCTTCTGCGACTTCTCCGCATTCGAGACACTTGGGGGTCTTGGCTCGTCCGATTTTGTGGAGGTAACGGCGGAGGGGGATCGCTTTCGTGCGCAGCTGCATGAGCAGCGAAGCGTGTCGCCGTGGTAGGCGGGCGGTCGCTTTCCTGTATTTGCTTGATGGCATGGACTCGTCTATACTGTGAATGTGAGCGTATCTCGGAGATCGTTCGAAGTCGGCGACTCTCCTTGCCTTCAACTTTGTGCGGAATGCCTGTCTCGCGGCGGACTTGCTGATTGGGAGCGTGCCCTTGATTGCTGCCGGTAGGTCCTGCTTGTCGCTGGAGAGCCCTCTCGCCGCCGCCTTCGCTTCCTCGTCACTCGCCTCGTTCCCCGCGATTCCTACGTGACCCGGCACCCATATTGCGGAGATCGTGCTTCCTCGGTGTTTCTTCGTGGCGATGTCGATGCCCGTGTAGGCTGCGTCGATTAGGTGTGACCCCGGTTTTGCCTTGGCGCTCTGCGTTGCTTGTATGGCTGCGACGTTGTCGAGGCGTATCGACGCGTTGTTAACCTGTGCTTCACGGAAAATGAGTTCCGCCCCCAGTATGATGCCGACTACCTCCGCCTCGTAGACCGTGTGGTTCGACTCTTTACCCAGGTGTTTGTGGAGAGTGCGTACGCGTCTCTGGTTTCTGTATAGCACCGCGGCAGCGCCGACACCCCCGTCAATGCACGATCCGTCCGTGTATACCTCTACGTCATCGCGTACGGCCTTGTTGAAGGCTGCTGCGGCCTTCTTGTTGCGCGCTATGTACGTCCTCATGTTCGGCTCCCATTTCGGGCCGCGCTTTGTCGGCCAGATCTTCTCGAATCGTTTGGGGTTGATCCTGAATATGTGCATGAGGCGCTGGATCGGCGTCTTCGCGCTTTTCTCATATGGCTTCGCGCGCGCGGTGCGGATGTGGTGGTGGAGCGGGTGCGTGTATGGGACGGTGGCGAGTCGGAGTGCGGCGTCGTGACATTTTTGGTCGACAATGTGTTCGAATGGAGGGAGGTCGGCGTGTGCATCGAGAAGATCGGTGGCCGTGTTGCGTAGAGCACCCGTGATGCTGATCGTGGCTTGCCGTTGTACTCGTGCTAGTCGGGCGATTGCGGACTTCGATCCGTTCATGCCGCTGTACGTGGGAGTGAGGAATATGTCAGTGGCGTATAACATCTTTGGGATGGCTACTGCGAGGTAAAACTGTCTCATGTATCTTGTCGAGATGCCGCGCGAAGGTCGGGTGAATCTGCGGAAAGTGTTGACCCATTTGGTGCCCTTTCGGAGGGCGTGTGCGACATGCTCGTGGAATCGCAGTTGGCGGTCGAGGATGACGCCCAAAAACTTGTGGGATGTCGCTGGTGCGATGCGGTTGCCTTGTATCGTGATCGGTGGGCAAGTGATGAGTGCGCGCGTGTACGTCGTTGTGAGGGTGGTTTGGCGTAGCATTGTGTTGTCGTCAGCGGCATTGGGCACTGTATCGACGCGCGTCTTCTCCTTTCTCCTCGAGAAACACATCAGTGCGAATTTGTCAATAGCAAATGCGCACATGTGTGATGCCGCCCATTGTAACGCGCCTCCGTCTCTGTGCATCATGGCCTGTAATTTCGCGACAGCAGCTGCCGGGTTGCGTGCAATCGTTAAGTATGCGGTGTCGTCAACGAAGGCAACGCCGTGTTCGTCGTCGGTTTCTCTAGGCACGTCGAGTAGGTCAGCATTGTAGAACTGGAAGAGGATACCCGACAGTGGGCATCCTTGGTCTACGCCGCAAGGCATCGTCTTGCTCTGTGACTCGTATCCGTCGAAAGACATGGTGGTGCGTCGGTCGCTGAGCTTTATCGTGATCCACTCGGTGTATTCTTTAGGTACGCCGCGTTTGCACATGTCATGCACCAGTCGGTCGAGGTTGATGCTGGGGAAAGCGCCTTTGATGTCGAGGAAGAGCGCGCACGCTACCTTGCCTTTATCCATTGCTTCCATTGCTTTGCTCGTGACGTAGTGTAGGGAGTCGGTTGCCGTTCGCCCTGCTCGACATCCAAAGTGTGTCTCCGGTAATAGGCGGTGGTTTTCGGCCAGCTGCATGAGTTCGTCGGCGACGCACGACGAGAGGATTTTGCTGACGGTGCGGATCAGTGCGATTGGGCGATATGACCCGGTCTGCGTGTAGTCGGCCTTGCCCGGTTTGCGTAATACTACCGTGCGCGAGTCCTTCCAGTCCTGCGGGTACCTGTGGAGCGTGAACGTAGCGCGGAAGAGGGCACCCATGAACGGCACCAGAATGTCTTGGCATTTCTTGAATACAACATTTTGTACTTCGTCTGTGCCGGCTGCTTTGTACGGCTGTAGGCGTGCAATCGCTCGTTTGATTTGTGCATTCGTGATGGGCTCGAATGCGCACGCGGGTGCGGGGTACTGGCTTTCGTCGAATGCCTCGTGCGCTGCATTGGCGTCGGGGAAGAAGCTGTCGAAAAGGAGGTCAGCCTTCTGCGCGTTACCTGTTATATCAACGTCCTGTTGTCGGAGGGCCGGTATGCGTGTTCTGCCGCCGCCCATTGACTCCGCGCTGAGATACCTGTGTGCCGTCCATGCTCGGTCCTCTGTTAGCTCCGCGAGGAACTCCTGGAAGTGTTCCATCTTTGCTTGCTTGATGGCTTCCGCATACGCGTTTCGCAGGCTGCGGGACTCTTCGTGCGCCGGGTGATCGACATCTGCGCGGAATACGTACGATTTCCTTGCGTGATGCTTTGCGTCGTCTTTCATGCGCGTGAGGTCTTTCGTCCACCATCGCTTCGAGTACGGGGTTGGCTTCGACATGGGCACTGTGCGTGTGACGGCGTCAATGAGGGCGAGCGAGAATAACTCATACGCTGCGTCAAACTCGTCTTCGTCATCCAGTTCTTGTGCTTGTGCGGGGTCGCCGAGGTGGTCCATGAGAATGTCGCGGAAGTCGTCCCAGTCGGTCTCGCGGAAGTTGCGGCGCGTGGTCTCGATGGTGGTGTGCTTCGTCATGTCGATGACTGTGAGTATCGGGAAGTGGTCGCATTTGGTGGGGATCTCGTCGGGGAGCGTGTGGCACTTGGTGACGCGTTCGGCGAGGGCTTCGGAGGCAAACGTGTTGTCTGGCCGGGTGTGGTTGCGAGTGGTGAAGGATCGGAGCGTGGGGATGTGCTTTGGCAGTACCATCTGCATGTCATAATCTGCCGTCAGTTCGATTAGGCGTTCAGCCGCCTGCAGATTCGCCGCAGTGAAAAGATGGTGGTTACGCGGCTCGTCCCACATGGGGTGGTGTCTGTTAAAGTCAGCGCACCATAGCAGCTCGACGTTTACCTCTAAGCCGTCGCGTTCCGCCTGTCCGCGTCTGGCTTGTAGATATTGCTCGAGTGCCTGCAGAGAACGGTCGTGTGTGCAGTCGTTGTAGATGCTGAAAACTTCGACGATCGTAGCATTGCTTGTGATGCGGATTGCCGTGATGTCGGGGCAGTCGATAGGGATTGGCGTCCAGAAACTGGTGTCGAGTGCCTTGTGCACGAAGGTTACTGATCGGGTCTTGCCGGGAGATTTTGCGTGCGAGGGTGGGTACACCACATGCCAGTGGATGTTGGCCGTAGCGACGTGTCCTGGGTTGATGTACGGTTCCTGGATACATACTATGTCAATATGGTGTCGCCGGATGGCATGTAGCATGTCCAGTTGGGCCAGGTTTGACGCGTTGCAGTTTTGTTGCCATATCCGTAAGCCTGTCTTCGTCTTCGTTGGGTCGTTCGTCATTTGCGTATGCCGCGGGTTACTCGTCCGTCGTTTCCATCGTCCTCTTCGTTGTCGGGATGCGTGTGGTCGTCGTCTTCGACCTCACCGTCTTCGACCTGCCTGGATCCCAGCCAGTTGTCGAGCGTGTTCGCTTGACTCGATGTCGCCGATGCGGCGCGTGCGCGTCGGGTCTGCCAGCCCCGGTCAGCCTGGCTCGTAGACTGGGACATACCTCTGTTCGCCGGTGTCTTCCGCCTATCCCTCGTCACTTCTTTCCATGTTGCATCTTCCAGCGTGTGGCCCGTTGGGGCGTGGCCCTCTGCGTTCATCGGCGGCGGGGCGTCCGTGCGCGTCCTCCTTGCGATGTGCGTGGCCCGCTGCTCCCACGTCCATTCATCTTGTTTCGTGGGGAAGAATCGGTATGTCGCTGTTGGGTCGCGGAGGGCCATGTTTGCGCGCTCGCGCGCGAATGAGGGGCACGTGCGGGCCCAGGAGGCGTGTCCGTGCGTCTCGCAGCTAACGCACCAGTGGTCTTGTTTGCGGTCGCTGGGTGTGTCGCAGTTTTTTGTCAGGTGGTTCCCTCCACATGTGCCGCAGGTGTCGTGCTCTTGCTTGCACTGCGCGGCGACGTGCCGCCCGAATCGCTGGCATTTCAGGCATCGACGCGGTTCCGCGAGCAGCCGTCGGCCCTTTACTCTCTTGCCCGCCATGATGAGTCCTGTGCTGATGGCGTCATTCGCGGCTTCTTCCGAGTGGAACTTGACTAGGACGAGGGCGACTTTTTGGTCCGACGTGCGGCGTTCAATCGGTTTGAGCCAACGCGTGCTCGCAATTTCGCCGTTGCGAAGGCCGCTGTCCTCTTCGATTCGCCTGAGTTCTGCGTCGTCGTTGGCTTTGTGGCTGATGGGGACGAAGTCCATGATTACGGGGTGGAGGCGGTCGCGGATGTGGATTGAGCCAGATGCGAACAATGTCTCGAATTGTTCCTTGTTCTCGGTCTGTCGGAGCCAGTCTGCGAGGTCGCTGGCGGTGGTTTCTAGGACGATCCCCTTGTTACGAAGGAAGGTGACGCCGACAAACTTGCTGCTTCCGGTCCACGTCTTCATCAGCTCCACTGTGAGGTTTGCCTTCGCCACTATCTCGAGTTCGGAAAGGGAGTGCAGATTGCTGTCTAGCGCGTCTGGGACGACGTCCATGAGTATCTGGCGTCGTTTCTCGTCGGTCCTACTGAGAACCGTGTGGTGGTTCGCGGGCAGGGCGGCAGCCGGCGTGTGTCGGCGGCGGGGATCTGCAGCGGCGGCGTATGACGTGGGGAATGGCGTTGTTGGCCGATTCTCTGTCCAGTGCGGTACTTCTCTTATCTCGTCGGGCGGGCAGACGTGTCTCTCCTGTAGTGCGCGTGTGGTCTCCTGCAGGGCCTCCACGGTCGACTTCATCTCCCTTACGACTTCCTCCAATGCGTCTCCCGTCTCCACCTGCCATTTTGCCGCCATCTGTTCCACTGCGTCGTCCATGCGCTGGTCGACGGTGTTCTGGACTGCGTCTGCGACAGTCTTGGCAACATCTTTTGAGATGAGAGCGCCCGCGGTGCTTGCGACTTGGTCCCGACTCATCTGGCCCAGAATTTTCCCTACGGCGTACGTTCCGTCCTGTAGGTCGCGTGTGCCTCCGCTTGGTAGACAAAGCAACGCGTTACTTAGCTGTTCGAGCGAGATCTCGCTGTTGTGATTTGTCGGCGGTATGTATCCTCTTTTCGTGAGGTAATGCACAGCGGCCTGTAGGTCACTGAGTCTGTGCTTCTTCTTTATGTCGTCTAGCGTGTCATTCTCTGTGCGTGGTTCGACGGGCTGAGACTGGCCGCGCGTTATGGGCGCTTGTCCTCTGCCTGTCGCGCTGGCACCCGCCGGCGCGGGGTTTTTGTTGCCTTGAGGCGGAATTTTGAATATGTGTGGAGAAAGAGGTGATATAGTAAGGTTGTGTGTGTCTAGGTCCCTCCACGAGCGAAGTACAGCGTCGTCCGAGATGGCCGAGCTGCGTGCTGGTGGTGGTTACCGGAAAAGCCGATCAATCCAGATGTTGATCCAAATCATCCCAACTTTCGCTTCGTGTCTGTAATTACTGCTTTCAACTCTCAGCGTGACCAAATTAATACCACAATGTCAGATCGTTTTGCTCTAGAAACCAATCAAGTCTTGAAGCCTTTTTATAGTGTTGATAAATGGAAATCAAGGGAGCCTACCACTGTAAAATCTAAAGGCAAACAACTTGATCCAAAGCGAAAGTCAAACAATGTACCTCCTGACATGCAAGCAAAGCTGCACAGTCTGCCTCATGGTGTTACAATGAACATTCCTGGTGTTCTCAAGCTTTGTCATGGTTTACCTGTTATGATCAAGCGCAATGAAGCAACTGAAGTGTGCGTGACCAATGGTGCAGAAGGTACTGCTGTAGGTTGGCAATCACATGCACTAGATAATGACAGAGAAACTCTGGATGTTGTATTTGTAAAGTTGACAAAGCCACCAACCAATGTTCAGCTTGAGGGTCTGCCAGAGAATGTTGTGCCACTATCCAAACAATCTATACCTATTAAATGCAATACTCCCAATGACGGCAACATCTTCATCTCTCGAGACCAGGTTCCTATTGTGCCCAATTTTGCAATGACAGACTATGCGTCACAGGGAAGAACACGTCCCTTTAATGTTGTTGACCCATTCAGGTGTCGTACCCACTACTCCATGTATACATGTCTATCAAGAAGTGCAAGCTTGGATGGCACTATTTTAATGCGTGACTTTTCTGCAGCAATTATAACAGGGGGTCTCCCTGGCCATGTACGCCAGGAGTTCAGAGAGTTAGAACTGTTAGATGAAATTACTCGGTTGCGCTATATAGGTGAACTTCCCAGTGATATCAATGCCTCAACACGTAGCACATTGATCAAGCAGTATAGAGCCTGGGTTGGAGCTGACCATGTGCCGGGCAATGTGCATTCTTCTATCAAGTGGTCCAAGTATAACCCGCTGGTAATACCAGAAGTGGGTGAAGATGCCCCATGGCAGCGAGTCACATCCAAGGGAAATAAAAGGTCAACGAACCCAAAACCAGCCGTACAGGGGACAAAGCGAAAATATGATGACACTGACCTTGGAAATGGTTTTGTCTCTGCAATAGGGACTCAGCCAATAACTCAACTTAATACAGATAACGGGCCTGCTCGCATTGTGAAGAGACGTAAAGTTGTAGGCAATGTAAATTTAATGGCTATCTCTGGGAGAGAGCGTAAGGGGTATATCTGGAATGCAGACACTTGGAGTTGCGCCTATGATAGCCTGCTTACAATTCTCCTGCAAGTATTCATCAGTCATGATCAAATATGGAATAGAGATGTTGCTTCAATAAATCCTTATATTACTTTGATATCTGAGGGATGGAATCAGATCATGACACGGCGGGCACGCCCCGCGGCAGTTTTCAGAAAACGCCGAAGAGGCAGTTTTCAGGTGTTTTCAGAAACAGCCGCCGGACTCGGCTTCTCCCGGACTGCCAGCACAGCACGAAACACCTACGTCTTGCTCTCGTCGTCATCGACGCTCGTCGATGTGGACACCGCACGCAGCGCTGCGCCCGCCCCTCGACACCCCTCGCACGACTTTCGCCTGAAACCCACTGCACGTCGGCGCACCCCCGCAAACTCGCAACTGTGATCATGCTCCGGAGCCAGCCCGGTCATGTCACCCACAGGCAAGCACAGCAAATTGAGCGCAGCTCCCCGACACAGCACCGGTGCACTTAGATTGGCCCACAGGTAAGTCATACCAAACCCTTCACATTCATTCAACAATGCTGATGCTGCTGCCGCCGCGACACACTCTCCACCTCTCCGCACGCCGGGTAGTCCCCACCCAACAGCCGACATTGATCCACACCGAGAGCCATGCTCGCGGCCTGCGCAGCCTTGTATGGCATCAAACCTGGTACCTCCCGGCTGCGCAGATGGGTTCCGAGGATGCGCATGGCGCTCTTCGTGTCGGCACTCCCGCTGGCCCTTCAACATTGAGGCGCGCGCAGTGGTGGGGCCTGTGGTCAGCGCGGCATCGAGGACACGATGTCAAAGTTACAAGGAATGCACGATGAAGACAACCGCGAGATGCACGCAACACGTGGCACACGACGAGGGCAAGGAGGCAAGGAGTAGGAGCGCGTAGCAAGGGCGACGAGGGCGAAGAGCAGGGCGGCGCGTTGCGCTGACGCGCCCGCTTGAGCTGCGCACCGGCCCTAGTCTGTTGTTTCAGTAGGTAGATTATTCAATACATGCCTTTACTTCTGCGTACGGGAGACTCGTGGTGAGACAAAGGGAAGCAACAGTCGCGTGCCACGTGCGTCACTCGAAGACAAAGGGGATGGTACGTCGTGTGTTCTTTACGATTACTCTTAATCGTTCTTTTCTCTAACCAGTCAGGCCAAAAAATGTGCGTTTGGATCGTTACCAAAGGAAATTATATCCCACGGTCAAGTCGCGTCGTCCCTCCTGCCTAATTCAGTAATTCTTAGCTAAGTAACTTCTGCTGTGTTTCAAAAGACACTCGTGTCTGCGAGTATTTTGCATTTTGCAAGCTAACCAGCAATAATATGCACATGTTCTCAATTGTTCTCGGGTCAGCACAAAAGATTGCATAGTTTCCATTTTCGGTAATAATTTCCCACGGGTGGACTCCTATGACGCATCAACCGGCAGTTTCTGCTGTGTGCAGGTTGAAATGCGTCATAGTCACACGTCCCGGCTACTACAATACCCGGGCTGAATATTGATATTTTTAAAAAGTTGCACAGAGGGGGAATTGAACCCCAGTGAGAACCGGTCCTGCGCGAATATGCCCCCGTATGCGTAAATATGCATACATATGCGGACCGCAGATCCAGTAAAAACTTGCCCTGCGCCCTTCTGCGCTGGTCTGCGCAAAGAGAGAGAATTATGCCACAATCTGTGAATTTCTGCGAATCCCGGGAATCCGCAGAGGCAGTACTCTGCGTCACAATATTGTTCAATTGTCGCATCGCATGGCATCTCGCCTTTGCGCGAAGGGACGTCGCACACAGCTCGTGCACTGCATCGACGCATAGCTTGACATTGTGCAAGGCAGTACACCCGGCCCGAGCCCGTCGCGTCAACATTCCTCTGCTCCGCCTCTGCACCTCTCTGCACGTGCGTCTCGTTGCGCTCAGAGGCGCCTCTGCTCGCGCACATCTGTTCATGGTGCAGCGCACGCAGCACACCCATTCCGTGCTGTCTCCCTCTCGACCCGTGGGAAGACTGTCTCCCATCTTCTATATTTCGGCCGCCTTTGCCCGCCGCCTCTCTGCATCTTACCACCATCTACTCACTCTACCCTCCTCCTCTGCCCTTCTATCCGTTCTGTCCACTCTCGCCCCTTGTGTCAATGCAGCCCATCGCCTACGCTACCAGCCAGCCCCCGGCCCTCGGCACATAACAGCCGGACTGCCTTTGGATGTGAGGCTCTCGCTCTCCCCCAGCGCATATACTCACCCTGTCGTCCTTTTCCAGCCGCTTTGGCCCTCGGGATGCATCAGCAGCGTATGTCGTATGCTCCGCACTCAGATATCATCACGCTGACGGTCTTGCAGCTGCATGTATGCAGTTCAGCGAGCGTGCGACGCTCAGTGTTCGGTACGTGGTACCTCTATTATCTCCGGCATAAACTGATCAATCTTACACAGGACTACTGCCTCGGCAACTTGAATTAGGGTATGCCCCAGGTGTGTGATCTACGTAGCTGCTCCGTTCCATTTGACTGATGTTATGCTGCAGGGCTCTCGCACCATCCTAGCGCGGCTTGGGAGGTCTGGTCACGGCGGTGCGTGCATTCTCAATTGAGCTCGAGCTGAGAACAATCTACTCACACTCTTCTATAGGATGTCATCTCTGTAGGTTCGTTCTGCGGTGGGTGCACGGTTCGGACATCTTACAAGCAGAGGGATGGACGGGGCGGGGTCGGCGCATTGTATTGTTATCTACAATATAAGTGTCATTTGTATGCGCCAATCTGCGCCAATCGGGGCTGGTATGCGATCTGTACGTACAAGCAGAATGGGACAGATTCACGCATATGGGAGCAGATTCGAGTACATAAAGCTGCGCAGATAAGAGCAGATAAAAATCTGCTATAGTCCAATTATCTGCTTGAATCTGCGGTCCGCATATGTATGCATATGTACGCATACAGGGGCAGATTTGCGCAGGACCGGTTCTCACTGGGATTGAACCTAGAGCCTCCCAGTTACAGAATCTAAGGGTATTAACCACTACACTACAAGGCCATTTATCCTTACAGGCGACTTATAACCCTTATTGACCTTCCATCTTCTCTTGCCCTATAAGTCAGTTTGCTCTTTTCATCTATTTCTTTTCCCTCCTGTGTTACAATAAATATATATATATATTATATCTATTCCTGCTACCTATAGGTAGTGGGTCTTGCAGTGCAGTAATTGCCCATTTTTGTCACAGATGATGTGAAATCAGAGGGGTCTGAGAGTAGTCCGAGAGAGCGGCCTGGCGTTGGTGTCACCAATCGGTGACGGGACTCGTTGAACGGGCACAGGCGGCGAGAGCAGGGTGGGAGTTAGAGTCTCCTGCACGAGGAGAGGAGCAGCTAAGAGCGACGGATGGATGTCATTCTTCGCTCGTACGGGATCCGAGCCCATGCCCTCATGTGGTCCTTTGGAGGATCTCGACGAAGCACGCAGGTGAGGGAGGTAGGCAAGAGGATTGTTATTAAGTAAGCGGATGCACAGGGTGAATAACAAGCTACAATACATGTAATACTGTCAGGTTGCAGTCAAATGTGTCGCAGAAGTAGGAGGTAAATAATCTAAGGAGAATGTCCGGCATGTCCGTGACAATTTTACTGCAATCAGGGGTGGATCCTATAACACAATAGAGCTTGCTTACACAGTGCTTACACAACCTGATCAAGACGCTGCCTGGCAAACAATAGCATCCGCCTTGATCACCTCTGCTTGTTCTTGCCCACAGTGTAGCCCCCGCTTCCCTCTCGCTTTCTTTTGTTCTCGGTCATCCTTTGCTGCACGACTTGCATCCATCCGCCGAGCTGCATGTTAATGATGTTTTCTGTTCCACTATCACCATCAGTCCCCCAGAAGGTGCTGCAACTTGAACATCCATGCTCAACTGCATCCTCGCATCAAACTTGGGCTGTGACGTTGATGACCAAACTTGTCGGACAGACGGTCAGATGACAAAACCAAATCCTGCTCGTTGAGTAGTACTGTTTTAGTTGGGGGGCGTGTCCCAGGTCTACCAGAGGGCTCGGAGAGTCGCAGCTGTCACCGGGAAAGTGTAGCGAGCAACGGAGAAGGAGAGGGGGAGTCGGCAAGGGTGTGGGAGGTGCTACAAGACTCAGGGTGGCGTAGCGAGACTTGGCAACGAAGGGTAAAGGTTGGGGACGATGGGCGACAGCTGGGGGAAATGGATGACGATACGACGAAGGTTCTCAATATGCAAGTGCGTAAACGATGCGCTGCGAAGGTGAAGGCGATGTCAATGTCAATAAAAGAACTAAACAATGTGCTGCAAACTTGAAGGTGAAAGACAATAGTTCTTGAGGTTTGAGGTGCTGTCTCTGGGGGGAGAAGTTCCTATTGCATGCAGACATCGCTAGCTACACTTATACATGGGAAATGTGTCGGATTAGCTACATGAATTGTGTGATGCGGTCAGCAAAGCCGTGCAAAGCATCAGCGAAGTGTAGCGAATGAGAGAAGAGGAATATCAAAGGCTTAGACACCAAAGCTGTGCTACCCTCGGCGAAGTCTCCGGGACACTCGGGGAACAATAGCAACACATCAAAAGCGGTCATTGATCTGGATCGCTGATGGTTCGGTGATGGGCACCCACAGGTAGTAGGGCGGTAATGTGTGTGATACCAGATCCCTAGAGCGCTGAAGAAGGTACCGTTGATGTTTGCGAGTGAGTGTCAGGGTTCCGAAGACGATCGGAAGTGCGTCTCCGATGAGATGTGTGGTCGGAGGGCCTGGTCAGAATGCGCGAACGCTCGGATAGTCGTCGATGAGGGTCCGAAGATGGGGTCGCGTGGTGCGAGCGACTGTGCGCAACTGGACGCGACTGCGAACGACTGCAAGCGACTGCGAGTGACTGCGAGCGACTGCGAATGCTCGGAGGGTCGCCGATGAGGGTCCGAAGATGGGGTCGCATGGTGCGAGCGACTGTGCGCGACTGGACGTAACTGCGAGCGACTGGGCGTAACTGCGGGCGACCGCGAACAACTGTGAACGACTGCGAACAACTGCGAACGACTGCGAACGACTGCGAACGACTGTGGATGACTGCGAACTACTGCGGACAACGGCGAGCGACTGGATGCTGAGTGCACGTTCGTCGAAGAGGATGTGAGAAGGGTGGCTCCGATGGGTGACGTGCGACGCGATGGGCGACGTGCGACGCGATGGGCAACGTGTGATGTTGTTGCGAGGTGGTCGGAGCAACTGCCACCAGACGCTGTAGCTTAATAGCTATACATACCGATGGTCGTTGGTCAATGCATTACAATGTATGACCGATAAGGTATATATTATAATGGGTACCCGACAAATGCCAAATATGTTTGATCATGTGACTAGGTCGGAAAAAGTCTGGACAAATCGGAACAAATAGTGAAAATATTCTCCAGCGAAACATTCCCACGGTTTTGGCAAAAGAGTGGCATTCATTATATTGCATAAGAATAACATAATTGGCTGCCTGCAAGGCCTATAAAATCGCAAAAATAGCTAGAAATGTGGAGAAATTATGATATATCTGGGGGCACCGGTTGCCAGTCTATATCTGTTCCCACGCATCGAAATATTCCCACGGTCCCAAAAGATGTCATGTTTAATCATTTGCGCTGATATATAATTCTTTCCGTAGGCCTTGATAAAAAAGAAACAAATGAAGAAAAATCGGACTATATATAGGGGCACTGTTTGCTAGCTGATATCTACTCCCACACCTTGGAATATTCTCATGGTCCCAAAGAATTTCATTTTTCATCATTCATGCTGGTACATAATCCTTTCTGTAGGCCCTGGGAAAACCTATTGATAAAGATTCAGTAAATGCATTTATAATGTAAAGTTACATGTTCATCATATATAGAAAGTTTTCTGAGCCCAGTCCATTAGACTATGAGCTGGATGGAAGCACAAACCAAGAGAGTATCTACTAAGAAATATCCTACAGGCATGATCTTCTTTACCTAAGCTACCAAAATTTGCACATGGATAGCTCTGGGTACTTGAAGAGTTATAGCATTTTTTCCATGACCTAAGTCCCCCCTCAATTCTTCTCAAACACAATGTTATTAGTATTGATGCTGTTGAAATAGTATTGATGCCCACATTTTGACCCCTTTTGTGTACATTGGGTATGGTCTGACTGCTGTGGATGCCCAGTTGGAGTGGACCTAGTATCTACCATTAATTCCTATATATACCATGTTATTCTTTGAAGCCATTGGTAGGCTGCACTAAACATATATATTCAATATTTATATGTTTTGGCCCAAAAGAATAGAGTGTGCTCAATAGCTCTTCAGGATGTCATCAATAAAATCCCCAGATATTTCAGAAATTTCAGAGGACTCATAGGCCATGCCCCACCAACCCCAGAAATTATCGAAATCCTGCAACAATGTGGTAGGTAATACTGTACTTTCACTCTGACATGCCCTCTAATATATAGAATGGTCCCAGGCTTGTACAAGTACACATGGATGGCCTTGTGATCAGTTAGCATAGGCTTATTCTCATCTAAGCTTCTATCATATGTCATAGTTCAGTGGAAAAAGAAAGGACCATGTGCCAATGCACATGCAAGTACCATCTACCAAGTTTTTGTAGGATTTCAATACTTATACCAGTTGGTGGGGCATGGTCTGTAAGTACTCTGAAATATCTGGGGATTTTATTGACAACCTCTGGAAGAGCTATTCAGCATACTCCATTCTTTTGGGCTAAAAGATATAAATAATGAATTACGATTACTCTTAATCGTTTTTTTCTTCCATCAGTTAGGCAAAAAACGCACACATCAGAAAGATCGCTTTAGGAAATAGGTCCCAAAGTTCGGACCAAAGTCAAGTCGCGTCGTCCCACCTGCCTAATTCAGTAATTCTTACCTAAGTATCTTCTGCCCAATGGTTTTTCATGCCTTTGCGTTTCAAAGACACTCGTGTCTGCGAGTATTTTGTGTTTTGCAAGCTAACTAGCGCAGATATGCATATAATTCAAATTGTTCTGTGATAAGACAAAGAGGCCCCAGAGTTACTATTTTTGGTCAAAAGTTCCCACGGATAGGGTAGAGAAAGATGACGTAGGTTTCGAGGACAAACCGCCAATTGACCCGGTTTACTACGTCATTTTTCTCTACTCCGGCTACTACAGTACCCGGGCTCAATTTCTTTATTACTAAAAATGCACAGAGAGAGGATTGAACCAACAGCATCAGGCAAATAGCTTACATAACAAAGCCTAAGAGCGTTAACCATTAGGCTACAAGGCAGTATGCATGTATAGCTGTGGTGTAGCTTCTATCAACCTCCTATTACGATTACTCTTAATCGTTCTTTTCTCTAACCAGTCAGGCGCGTTTGGATTGTTACCAAAGGAATTTATACCCCACGATCAAGTCGTGTTGTCCCACCTGTATAATTCAGTAATTCTTAGCTAAGTAATGTCTGTCCAATGCCTTTCTACATCTTTGTGCTTCAAAAGACACTCGTATCTGCGAGTATTTTGCATTTTGCAAGCTAACCAGCAACAATACGCATATGTTTTCAATTGTTTTTGAGTCAGCAAAAGAGACTGCATAGTTTCCATTTTCGGTAATACTTTCCCACGGGTAGGTACTATGACGCATCAACCGGCACTTTATGCTGTGTGCCCGTTTGAAACGCGTCATAGTCACACGTCCCGGCTACTGCAATACCTGGGCTAAATATTGTTATTTTTAAAAAGTTGCATAGAGGGGGAATTGAACCTACAGCCTCCTAGTTGCATAATCTCAGAGCTTTAGCCACTACACTATGCACACCATTTATCTCTACAGGCTATGTATAATCCTCATTGACCTTCTATATTCTCTTGCCCTACAAGTCAGTTTGCTCTTTTCATCAGTTTCTTTTCCCTTCTGCAATACAATATGTATCATATATCTCTAGAAAGTTACAATTATTGCGTCTTTCATAATTCATGAGACTCCGCGAAAAAAAGTTGAGAGGTCCTCGACCCGTGGGCTGTCGCCACCGAGTACCGCCGCTCCGCTCTCGGCTCCGACAATTGCCGCGGTGTCGCCGCGCACCGGCCACTCCTGCCGCTGCTTCCCACGACGTCCGACGCGCCGTTGTCGTCGTGCTCACATGCCGCACGACATTGACAATGTGTATCTCGGTTTCCACTACCCCAATGGAGGCAGTTCTGGGCTTTTTTTGGAAGAGTAATGTAACTACTATAAATCTTTTACATATGATGTAGTTCTATGGTGCTCTGTGGATAGAAATTACATACATGTGAAAATGGAAATACAACAATTTTGCCGTGCAATACAGCATTAGATAAATGTTTTGGGTATCATAGACATACATGATATCTGAACTCTCGATTGAGCCCAAAACCGCCTCCATTGGGGCAGTGGAAGCCGAGATACACATTGTCAACGTCGTGCGGCACGTGAGCACAACGACGACGGCGCGTCGGACGTCGTGGGAAGCAGCGGCAGGAGTGGCCAGTGCGCGGCAACGCCGCGGCAATTGTCGGAGCCGAGAGCGGAGCGGCGGTACTTGGTGGCGCCACAGCCGACGGTGATACGCCTGGTGCAGCGCTAGGAGGCAATTCTTCGCCAATTTTCGCACTTTTGACAAGTCAACAAGCACAGCAGATGAGCTCCGACCGCTCGATTAGTCTCTCCGACCAATCGCAACACCAGAGCCATAGTTCCGATCATCGGAGTCGCACAGCGCAATCATGCGATCACAATGATACCTTGGACACCATGCTCGGACGATCAACTCAGTCGCACGCCATCTACGCAGTCGTCCGACCACTCACACGCTGTTCTGACTGCGACCACGTGACTTCGAGCGCCACGTCTCCCACAGCTGTCGCAACTCAGCGGGATTCTGTCAGACGTTTCGATCGTCGAGATCATCGCTCGAACATGCACGCCACGTCCCTCCGACGACTCTGCGACCTCTGAGTACCTCCACAGTTGCGCGATTGTCCTCCGACCATTGTCCCGCTCAGGTCTCGAGCTTGCACCGTATTTCTCCGATCCCGATTGTTCTCTGGTCGCTTCAGCACTCCGATTATTACCCTATCGCTCCGATCATTGCACGCACAATATCACATTCTTCCGACCGTTCGAAGAGTCGCAACATCGCAACCTCGCCCACAACCCCCTCGCACGTCAGAGCATATTCCCTTGCTCGCCACGTTGCTATTGTCCCCTATTCTTGTCATATTGTCTTTTCCAACATTGTAGGACACCGCTCTCATACCTCTTAACAGCGCAGATCATTTTCCATGTGCTTGCACTTCCCTCTTGACAGCGCTGATCACTTGCTCTACATTGTTCTATACAGCCTCGCAGACCTTCAGATACGTTCGCATGACTTCCCTCCATTGTCCGTACCATGTGCGACTTGCGCACCATTGCTTGCCTTTGTTCCAATGGGTTTCCTTTGTTCTGACTGCATTTTCGATCAGACTCGTACTATAGCGATCGGAACGTATAAATAGCGGTCGTACACATGCTGCAATACAGATTCGGTTCCCCCCTCGTGGTTCAGATCTCATTTGGAGCTCACACCTTCGTCTCTATCGTATAGTTAGCTCGAGGCTAGCTTCGTCGCCTTTGCCTTTGCCTTTGCCTTTGCCTTTGTCTTTGTCGTTATCTCTCGCACTCAGTTTATCGCTCTCCTCGCTCTCATCTTGTTCCATTGTCGTCCCATTAGCCGTCGCCCTCGCGCTTCACTGCTCTGACCGTCTTGTGACCTCGGCGATCGCAGTCGCACCGCTCTCGTCCCGCAGCGGTCGCACTGTCGACCAAATCGCTCGCACGACTCACCTCTGTCTTCCGACCTTTGCCCCAGCTCCTCCGACCACTCACACGATCAGAACGGTTCAGCGTCGTTGCCTGCACTTCTTGCAGTTGCTCCGACTACCTCGCAACAACATCACACGTTGCCCATCGCGTCGCACGTCGCCCATCGAATCACATGTCACCCATCGGAGCCACCCTTCTCACATCCTCTTCAACGAACGTGCACTCAGCATCCAGTCGCTCGCACCATGCGACCCCATCTTCGGACCCTCATTGACAACTCTCCGAGCGTTCGCGCATTCCAACCAGGCCCTCCGACCACACATCTCGTTGGAGACGCTCTCCGATCGTCTTCGGGACCCTGACACTCACTCACACACATCAACGGTACCCTCTTCAGCGCTCTAGGGATCTGGTATCACACACATTACCGCCCTACTACCTGTGGGTGCCCATCAACGGGTCAAGGACCTCTCAACTTTTTTTTTGCGGAGTCTCATGAATTATGAAAGACACAATAATACAAACATAATAAGTTATCTACCACCTGTGTCCAGATCTTTTTGATCATTAGGTACCCGCTCTTTAAAGGATATCATGTATCATATATGATAGGGCTAAGTAATATATTGATACACCTTGCTCCGTGTTGCAAGCAGTAGTGTTTAGACCATTCAAGTGGTCTTCTTGACTCCTATCATGTGAACGTCCTATGAGGGTTGTTTTGCAAGGCTGGAGCCAGAGCTCCAACTGTCACAGTCTCGCAGAACGTATGCATGATAGGAATTGGACCATCAACCTAGTTGCATAAGGCACACACAGTCTTGTAACCTCTCTCTCACTTGGGGTTAATGGGCCAATGCACGCATGGCAGTACAATTACTCTTAATCATTTAGGGGAGAGGGGGGGAGGGGGGCTTGGCCATTCAATGTACAAAGGCAATCATTGTTCTCAATTACTGACAGCTTGGGATTGGTGGGTGGTAGCTCAATGTCCTGCATGTTACAATATGCTATGTGGTAGGAGGTGAGTGTTGCAACATTGCAATGCTGTGATCATTCTTCTAGGAAGAGTACTCCAGAATAACAATCAGAATGATTGGGATCAGAACAATACAGTGCGAGCTTAAGAACTGAGATGGACAATGGTTCCACTGCAGAGGTACTCAGATGTCATAGGATCAGAATGGCATGGTGTATATGTTCTAATGACAATCTTGACAGTCAGTATTTCTGATAGAATTCAGACAAGTTATGGCAGCTGTGGGAGGGACTTCAGTTCCATGGGGCACTCTCCGGGCCCACTCAGTGTACTCCGCAGGGACCTTGCAGAGTCCCGCAGGCACACTATGGGCTCAGGCTGTCTAGCGATTGCTGGAGTGGCTGGAGCTTGCATGTCTGCCCAGTCCTGGTAGACACCCTCACTGCAGATAGGCTGCGTGGTACAGGCAGGATCCCACCAGGTCCGGGTGTCACGGTGCTGTCAGTTGTACAAAGTGCAGACAGTGGCGACATCTACGGTGCTGCTGAGCCCTCGCTGCAAGCCTGGCAGCTCCCACAAGGACCTCGTGGTGTTGCATGTGTTGCACGCGTGTCCCAGCTGCCTGCAATGGCTGAGCACCCCTGAGCCCACGGGGTGCGTGCGGTGCTCCACAGGGTTCCTGCGGAGTACACCAAGTGGGACCGGAGGGTCCCTCATGGAACTGAAGTAGTATGCTGTGGAAGATGCTATGCTTGAGGTTGCATGGTGGAGGTCGAAATAATGAGAGAGAGGTTACAAGACTGTGTGTGCCTTATGCAACTAGGTTGATGGTCCAATTCCTATCATGCATACGTTCTGCGAGACTGTGACAGTTGGAGCTCTGGCTCCAGCCTTGCAAAACAACCCTCACAGGACGTTCACATGATAGGAGTCAAGAAGACCACTTGAATTGTACAACTGACAGCACCGTGACACCCGGACCTGGTGGGATCCTGCCTGTACCACGCAGCCTATCTGCAGTGAGGGTGTCTACCAGGACTGGGCAGACATGCAAGCTCCAGCCACTCCAGCAATCGCTAGACAGCCTGAGCCCATAGTGTGCCTGCGGGACTCTGCAAGGTCCCTGCGGAGTACACTGAGTGGGCCCGGAGAGTGCCCCATGGAACTGAAGTCCCTCCCACAGCTGCCATAACTTGTCTGAATTCTATCAGAAATACTGACTGTCAAGATTGTCATTAGAACATATACACCATGCCATTCTGATCCTATGACATCTGAGTACCTCTGCAGTGGAACCATTGTCCATCTCAGTTCTTAAGCTCGCACTGTATTGTTCTGATCCCAATCATTCTGATTGTTATTCTGGAGTACTCTTCCTAGAAGAATGATCACAGCATTGCAATGTTGCAACACTCACCTCCTACCACATAGCATATTGTAACATGCAGGACATTGAGCTACCACCCACCAATCCCAAGCTGTCAGTAATTGAGAACAATGATTGCCTTTGTACATTGAATGGCCAAGCCCCCCTCCCCCCCTCTCCCCTAAATGATTAAGAGTAATTGTACTGCCATGCGTGCATTGGCCCATTAACCCCAAGTATATATATGTTGAATGCAGCCTACCAATGGCTTCAAGGAATAACATGGTAAATATGAAACATATTGGTAGATACTAAATCCACTCCAACTGGGCATCTACAGCAGTCAGACCATGCCAAATGTATACAAAAGGGGTTAAAATATGGGTATCAATACTATTTCAACAGCATAAATACTAAATACATTGTGTTTGAGAAGAATTGAGGGGGGCTTATGTCATGGAGGAAATGCTATGACTCCTAAAGTACTCAGAGCTATCCATGTGCAAATTTTGGTAGCTTAGGTAAAGAAGATCATGCCTGTAGGATATTTCTTAGTAGATACTCTCTTGGTTTGTGCTTCCATCCAGCTCATAGTCTAATGGACTGGGCTCAGGAAACTTTCTATATATGATGAACATGTAACTTTACATTATAAATGCATTTACTGAATCTTTATCAATAGGTTTTTCCAGGGCCTACAGAAAGGATTATGTACCAGCATGAATGATGAAAAATGAAATTCTTTGGGACCATGAGAATATTCCAAGGTGTGGGAGTAGATATCAGCTAGCAAACAGTGCCCCTATATATAGTCCGATTTTTCTTCATTTGTTTCTTTTTTATCAAGGCCTACGGAAAGAATTATATATCAGCGCAAATGATTAAACATGACATCTTTTGGGACCGTGGGAATATTTCGATGCGTGGGAACAGATATAGACTGGCAACTGGTGCCCCCAGATATATCATAATTTCTCCACATTTCTAGCTATTTTTGCGATTTTATAGGCCTTGCAGGCAGCCAATTATGTTATTCTTATGCAATATAATGAATGCCACTCTTTTGCCAAAACCGTGGGAATGTTTCGCTGGAGAATATTTTCACTATTTGTTCCGATTTGTCCAGACTTTTTCCGACCTAGTCACATGATCAAACATATTTGGCATTTGTCGGGTACCCATTATAATATATACCTTATCGGTCATACATTGTAATGCATTGACCGACGACCATCGGTATGTATAGCTATTAAGCTACAGGGACGCCTGCTTCTTCTTCAAACCCGCCTCAACGTCATGGGCTGGTTTCATCAACATAGTGGCCGAATCCATCCCATGTCGTCGCGAAAACCTCGACGTCTCGAAGCTGACTTGGGTGTTTGACAAGCCGAAGAACGGCACACCCAGGGCGCTCGCGGACCAGGCTGGCTTCCAAGCCATGACCATAGCCCTCAAGGAGAGAGCGAAGGATCATATCATCAATATCTCGATGCCGTGTCCAAAAGCTCCCGAGGTACGTCGAGCCCTCGCAGCTTAGCTGTCAGTCACTCATCACCTTCTCAGCCATGGGACGATGATCAGGCTGCTGTAAAAGTAGAGAAAGAGATCTCCGACGCTGCCGGCTTTGCCGCCGGATCCATTCGAGATCAGATGGTGCGTACATCATGCTGTGCGGCGTAGCAAGTGACTATATGCGCTGCATTTCAGATGGGTTTAGATGAAGCGGCTGCGCCTGCCCTGGAGGAACTCAAGTCACGCTACCCCATCGGTGCCAGCCCCCACTTCCCCAACAAACGGGTCTACGAGAAGGATGGAAAGGTATGGGATCTTAGTGATCTGAGGCTGCGCATATGGGCGGTGCATATTGTGAGTTGTCACGAATCGCTCCATTTCTTTCGACTCTCTTGACTGCTATTCACACCCATCATCGATCACGGACCATGATCCAGACTTCTCCTTGATCCAGGTCTTTCCGGACCCTTCCATGATGGTCTATGGCGAGGCTATGCACACTATTGTTCTCACTTCTGATTGTTCTCCATTGTCATGGTTCCTCCCTTATTGTTCCGCTATCTATTATTCTCTTGTTTACCCTTGTTTGGCTTTACTTAGTATATAAGGACTCGCATTTCGCTCTCTATTCTTCAGACTTCACTTCGTCTACACCGTACGCAATCTATTGC
Source organism: Auriscalpium microsporum (assembly GCA_019914985.1). Taxonomy (NCBI): domain Eukaryota; kingdom Fungi; phylum Basidiomycota; class Agaricomycetes; order Russulales; family Auriscalpiaceae; genus Auriscalpium; species Auriscalpium microsporum. Next base: position 415,836 of record JAHLMG010000012.1, on the reverse strand, counting down.
CTGCGCTGTTGGTCACAGCACTCTCACTCATCTCGTCCCTCTGGTCCGGTCGGTGACTTGGGCGGCTCTTTGTGTGTTCCTTGACGCGAGTCGTGACATGAGTGACCAGACTTCATTCCTCTTCCTGATCACTCAATATCCTACAGGGTCGAGGAGACGCAACTCTTGAGAATCCTCTCATGTCGACACATTTTGGGATTCAGCATGCAATCAAGAAACCCTCAGCAGTGACGACATCCGCGGCCGTTGCTGGGCCAAGCGCTGCAGCTCTCCAGCAGCAAGAAACGTCGCCGACGATGTCGCTCCCGATGCATGCTCTGAATCCCTACGCATCCATGTTCTCAATGCCTTTCCTTTCTCCTACAATGAACCCCATGATGATGAACTCCATGATGAACCCCTTGATGATGCACTACTTTATGCAGTCCCAGATGACGCCTGCTCCACCAAATTTCCATTCCGGATCTTATCAAATGCTGTTCCCCATGTTTCCCTTGATGCCGAATATGCCCCAGTTCGCTGGTCCGATGGCCGCCTTCCCACATGCATCCATCCCCACGCACGGCACTGTGCCCGCTACTCCCTTTCCCTATGCAGCAGCACCTACTGCCGCACCTGCTATGTTTTCTCCCACAGCAGCGCCAACTGCGCCAACTGCGCCAACTGCTCCAACTGCTCCAACTGCGCCGGGTGGTCCCGTGATGTCCGTGGTATCTGCGATACCCACTGCGTCTGTTGATGCACCCATCTATTCTGACACGTCCGCATTCGCTGTGGCATCGCCTGTCCCATTCGAGGTTGTCCTGACCGTGCCAGATACATCCGAGTCGATCGCGCCTGCTACTCCCCTCAACATGCCTGCCCTTGCTCTCCCCATCACTGCGAACACTACACTCTCGTCGGCTCCCGTGCTGGCCAATGGAGTTGAACCTGTTGCTCTCAATGCCTTGTAAAGAGTTTCTCGCTACTCACCTTTGTCTTTATTATGTCACGCTTTGTTGATCGCTGCGCTCATGTTGCATTGTTGTACTCAATTTGTAATTACTCGTGCACTGCCACTGTGTATCCCAAGTGTTCTTACCAAATGTAACCCGCATGCTTGAACCACCCGTATGCCATTTCCCTGGTAACAGCCCCACAGGCCTCCAGCAATGCAGCCTCTGCATTATCTGCCTGGTCAATCTCAAATTCGTGGCGTCATATATAGGCTTTCACTGTACCAGTATTAGGCATTATCTAATAAGGATAGCTAGAGTACTTACGTGCACTGAAACTTTCTTAGATCCGGTGAGTACGGGGGCAGGTAAAGGAGAATGCAGCCTAGATAAGATGTCAGCGGCTCCATTGCGACCAATTGAATGCAAACTGCTGTACCCGCATCATGCAACAACTCCGCCAGAGCCTCGACATGATGAATGGCACAGTTGTCGACAATCAGGACGCTTCGCGAGTCAGGCCAGGGATTCATGCTCGGAAGCTGAGACGGAACTTGTAAGCATACACTTGAAGTGGAAGTACAATAGGAAAATACCACTTCCTCCGCAATGAAATCAAAGAAGTCAAATGAGTCAACAGACCTGGGCACCGCGCGAGCAGCAACGTAGCCGTCGAGCGCAATCGCAGCAACAAGCGAGTACCGCTGCCCTCGGCGAAAAGCTTGCTGCATCTCTGCCCGCTGCCCAATGGGTGCACGTCCGCGCGTTCGTCCGGTGGTGCGGTCCTTCTTGCTCGCTTCATCAACAAAGACGAGTTGGCTGCCGTCGGAGACATCAGCAACTCCGACAAAAAATAATGAGATATTACGGGATATTTTAGGCGTCCTAATGATCGGGCCGGACTCGTGCGGGCTCATGGATTTCTCGATGTCATTGTATGCCATGAAGAGGGATGGTAAGGCCCGCAATCCATACACCTAGAGCAGTGAATACATAGTGTATATAGGCACAGTACAGCGGCCACATCGTGCTCCCTCGATCCCCGCAGACTCTGTAGCGCCGGCCAACCACCGCGCGGCATCCCCGAAGCCCTGTACAGCCCGCACATGATGACAACGTCCCCCCTGATTGACGAAGTGGGTGCGCGCGCAGTCTTGGTCTGTCGCCAGTAGCAAGCTGGGTGCGAGCCAGCGAGTGCAAAGTCGAAGGCGTGCAATGCCCGCAGCCAGTGACGTCAAGACAGCCTGATAAGGCAGCGCGCAAACAACGCGCAAACAACTCCAAGTCTGTCCATCGCTGCTTTCAACTTCAAGTCGACGTTGCCCTTCTCTTTCACCCCACATCCTCTGTCCCCCGCTCTCCTCTCGTACTTCTCACCTACATTCCCCTGAAATAGAGAATCCTTTACACGCTGAACAAGCTTGATCTCCGCCTCCGCTACCGCTTGCTCCTTGCTGCCGCCTCTGCTACCCCTGTTTCCTTGCTACCGCTCGCTCAGCCGCTCGTTCAATACTCCTGCCTTTGCTTACTCTACACTTTTCCTCCAGATTTAAATTCACCGTCTGATAACAGGAGCACAATGCAGCATCGCGCGCGCACGGAGTGGACGGTGGATGCGCGCAAGCGTGGCGCAACTCTAGCAAGGCCGCGCCGGTGACACGCAGAGCAGCTCTCGGAGATTCGGAGCACTTATCCAAATGGAAGGTGAGTCATATATGCGCATATACAGGTCTTAATGGTAATCTGTATTGCATTGCAGGTTACTAACACTTGCCAGCATCCGCTATGACCCGACTGTGCTCCGACATCTTTTGCCCGCAGGCCAGAGTACTAACACATCGTCAACCCGCAGTATGCCTGTCCCCCCCCCCCCCCCCTCATCATCTCGGACCCCATCCAACATGTCTTGCGTCCTTGCGAGGCATATCCAGTGGGAACATGCACTGCGTTTGACCAAAACTGCCCCAATCCAGTGCCCTCGTGCCTTTTGCGCTGACAGCTTTTGTTGCCCCGCAGCCCGGAACCAAACCCTCTTTCCTTTTTATTTCTCCTTGCACCTCCCTGCGCAGCGCAAACTTGGCTGTCCCGACGGCGATTGTCCTGAGTTTTCATGACCTGTACGTGCTCCTCTGCCACTATCTGACCCTTGATCTCAATTTTCTCAGGCTATTCGCAAAGGTGAATTCCACCGCATTTGGCAAGCCGTGGGGCCAATCCTCGCTCAACGCGATGATGGTACTTTTTTCCTGACGGCGTTTACCATCTCGCTGTACGACCACCGGTGCACGTTGTGACTGAGGGACATAAGCCGCAGCGTGTCGAGCACCATTGCTGACCCAGCCGCATAGCTCCATATGTTCTGGAAGAAGCAAATAACTCCATGTACGGTGTGCTCCCTCGCTCGCCACCCGCTTGCTGACAAACTCGTGCACGCAGCTCTATCTTTTTATATCTGTGTACATCGTGCATTTAGCGCAGTCGCAGATGGGCGCTGACCAGACGCCACCCTGATGCTCCTCCAGCGATAGAGGCTCCGACGAGAGACACCGAGTGTAAATTTGATGTCGTCTTCATCCCATCCGAGGTCCCAGAGATGCAAAGCACACTCTTTGAGGTCTGAGCTGATGCGGCGCCAAGGCATAGGGGAGAGCAATGTGTATAGGTGTGCGTTGGAGGCAACGAATGGTGGGCTTCAGCGCTCCAAAAAAGGAAATATTCGTTGGGGCGCCGGGCCCAAAAAAAAACTACGTAGTGCCATGATATATTCCAATCGCTGTAACAGGGCCTTTTCTTCTGCACACGGAACGCACAAATTGGTGGTAAAAATGAGATTATTTCATTGCGTTGCCCGGTAGGGCAGTGGTATATGTACGTGGCAAGAAGTAGGAATGAATACAAACATAATGTCATGGGGCCTGGAATAAAATGTGCGAGACACGGAAGTAACCGAGACCCAGAAACCGGACTCGAGCCATCTCACACACCTAGTCCCGAGTTCATTTAAACTATATTATATGCACCACTACAGACAGCCAAAAAAGTACCAGCAAGTATTCAAAGCCAGATGAACTCCTACAACTTTTGCAGGCCCTTCATAGCATTTGCAATGGCAAAACTCGACTTCGCCATGATTTGTCGAGACTCTTTCGTCACCTCCGGCAGTGCCTGCATCTCGCTCAGCTTATTTGCATGTTCGCTGAGCTCACGCAAGATGTCGCTCCCTTGTCTTGCCGAGGATGCTGGGAGATTGTCGTGGCAGACAGCAACGATGCTCGACACGATGGTGATGATCTGCGTGAGATTCTCGTTCAGCGTGGGCGAAGGTGTCGGACTTCGGACGCCTGATAGCACGCTTTGTATGGCGTAGACGATTGACTCCGTCTGAGCTTCGAGGTAAGGCTTGGAAGCAAGGTCAGCAGAGGTTTGCGTGAGATGTACGACGTGATGACGGACCTTGAGTTCCGTCCAGGCATCTTCAGACCCCTCTGCCATGGCAGAATCGTCGCTCACGACGCCGGTCGCGGACGGATGGTGGTCGAAGATCGGCGGTGGGGAGCTCGCGTCCGAGCTGGATGGATCCGAGCGAAACCGATCAGAGCCTGCGCTTCTCCCTGATGGTGGACGTCCCGGCGGTGACATCGATGGTGGCGGGGGCGGCATGCGATCGCGGTCCTCGCTGCGCCTCCCGACAGATATCGAGGAGGAAGAGATCTCACTTTGTCCTCGTTGGTGACTCTTCGATGAGACATCCTCCGCCACGCTCTTCAATGCTGGAGAATATGAGATTACAGACGCCGCGCTGCTACCGCCGGCGGCCGCAAACCCCTCCTGTTCAGCCTTCGTCGCGCGACGTATTCGCACTGTCCGTCCAAGTTCGGTGATTGCGGCAGATACGTGACTGGCAGCAGCGTCAAGTAAGCTGACAGGCGCTAGTCCGGCGCTTGTCGCATGGGTCCGTGCTGCTGCGACGAGGTTGCCAAGTGTCGCCTCCGCGCGAGCAGTGTCCGCAGCACCGCGGACATCCTCGACAATGGATGTCACCGCGTTGACAACAGATTTCATGGGAGTAAGCACCCGTGTAGGAGCGGGCGCTCGAGCGGCAGACAACAGGGCGTCGATTGCTGCGAGGAAAGCAGTCAAGTGTACGTCAGGGATTAAACCCTCTGACGAGATGGGTAGTTGGTCGGAGTCAAACTTGGGCTTCTGAAGGAAGAGTTGCGACGTTGCTTTATTTATTCACCAGTCAGTTGGCCGGAATATGCATTGACGAATGCACAAACCTTTCACGGAGCGTAATTCAGTCTTGGCTTGCTCGTACTTGCGTTTGTACTCCTTAAGCTGGGCATCGAGGTCGCGGATCACGATAAGGTCGGAGTCTTTCGAAGTCATGAGCTCATCGTTGCGTCGGGAGAGGTCCGACACCTCAGCAATAAGGCCCTCCATATCCGCGCGCAACTGCTCTACGAGCTCGGCGTCCGCCTAAAAAAACAAGATGAACAACCAATGAAGCATCACTTCAGAGTTGGACTCACCCCACCACCGGCTGCGCCAGAATCCCGCTCCTCTTCAAGGCGGTCACATCTTTCTCGCAAGATAGCCAGCTCTTCCTCGTCTTCTCGTGAGCGTCGGGCTTCCCGCTCCCTGTTACGCTCTCTTTCCTCGCGTAGATCATCCAACTCCTTCTGCATAGCCCGCATAGCGCTCCCTTGCTCTTCTGCGCGCTGTCAATGAATATGAGCGAAAAACGGTAGAAACGAACAGAATCGGGGTGCTTACTCGTCGGACCTCATTGAGCTCCTCCTCGAGCTGGCTCACGCGGTCGTTGCTCTCCTGAGCCTTCCTCTCCCACTCCTCGCGGTCTTCCACCTCCCGCTCCAGACCAGCAATCTTGTTCTGCATGGTGGCGATGCGATATTCGTAATCCCTCCGCATGCGTTCCTCCTCCACGCTCGCGCCTGCGCTCGCCCTTCCGCCTACACCAGCGCCAGGCGCGCCCTTAGCAGAGCGATCTGACGCGACGCTGCCCCTGCCAAATGACATCTTGTCAAAATACTCGTCGCCACCACTACGAAGCCCAGGCTCGTCGTCTTCCGTGCCCCGCAACCTCTGCGCTAGGCCTGACAGCCCACCGGGCTCATCGCCGACATCGCCCTCGCTCTCGGACTCACGATCCCGCGCTGATACTCCTCTTCGGGCATACGGCACCTCGATATCTTCCTCTGCTATTGTGCTTTTGTTAGGGATGATCATGCCCGACGTGGCGGTGGCGCTCTGAGCATTAGTTGTGCTCGTAGAGTCAGACGCACTCGCCACAGAGGGACGTCGTCCGAGATCCTGTTGCAAAGTAGATGTTGTGTCCTGCGAGGGACGTCGGCGAGAGTTGTAAGGGTCGGAATCGGAGGTATTGTTGGGATTGGAGGGAGGCCGGTCGCGCTCAAGAGATGGTCGACCAGGAAATGGCGGAAGAGGTTCCTTAGTGCGCGGAGAATTGGGGAAATCGGGGGACGGGATGTCGTCGTAGGTAGAGCCAGGAGACGTTAAGGAGGCGTCTGTAAGGGGCTAGTTGGACTTCAGAATCTGGCAACGAAAGGACTGCAGAGAACGCACATATTCCTCCTTGAATTCTGGATACCTCCGCACGAGTTCATAGTAGACGTCACTTGACAGATCTTTGAAGCGGGAAGTGGGTAGGGTGGCAAGCTTCTGGCGGGCTTGATTCCGCTTGGGGTGGAAGTCGTCGCGCACGGGAAGAAAGGGGACTAGCGCATCATGAGCTCGCGTGTACGACACGTAAACCTTTAGCTACGCACTGTCATTAGAGTCGGCATTATTCTTCCTTCGTATTAACTCGTCGTATACGTCTGTGGAAAGCTCCTGGAATTGTTGGCGGGTGAGGCGGGTGAGTTTCTGGCGTGCTGTGGAGCGCGAGTTGGCGGGCTCTGGCGGGGAGAATCAGCGGTCTGTGTCGACGGCGACATGTTGCGAGCGTACCCTTGGCGAGGTAAGAAGCAAGGTACTTGGAAAGCTCGTCGTAGTGTGTGCGGGCAATGATGCGCGGGTCAACGGCGGGCGAGGCCGGTGCATTGCGATCCTTGAGGGGTTTATACGAGTCAGTGCGGTAGTTTGAGATGCCCGAATACGTAGTGTTCGTGGGCGAAATCGAGCGCGCGCCGGTGGGAGTGCGCTTCATGGCGGAGGTGAGAGGAGGAAAGGGCTCGGGGCGGACACGCAGAGCTCGACGCGTCGTGGGAAACACATGTTGGCCGCGTTGCACAATGAATCAGTGATACCGCTACACGATAATCTACACTCGGTTACCCTACAGCTACTACTCATGCAATATCCAGTCGCTGCATCACCCGTCAGCACCGTCAGCACCGCCAGCGCACGCTCTGCAGTCCCACTCACCGGCTTCAACGCTTTGATCAGCAACCACTCTTCGTTCGACACATCCGCCTTGAACGACGTCTGCATCGCAACCGGATGAGCCCATCCCTCACGACCGACGACCGACACGCGCACCTTCAGCACATCAATACTTTGCCGTGTGATCCGACTGTACAACTCGTCCTTCTCGTCGAAATGTCGGCCGAACATCTTCGCCGATTGGTATACCGCATGCTCGATCTTGACCGCGACACCTCCACCTGCCTGCGACTTCTTCACCAGCTGTTCGAAGCGTGAGATGCGGTGGTCTGTAACAAAGCTGACAACGTACCTCCATTGACTTGTGATTGATCTCCAACGACGTACTAGAGACAATCGTTAGCAACCGAGATACGTCGCGCGCCAGCTCGTAACTCACATCTTGCCTAGTTCCACAATTTCTTTCGCGCCGGTAACCGGATCCGTCTTCACAACGCACAGCGGCGTCCCAACACGCAGCGTGCCATCGAGTATGTCAACGCCCAGAATGATAGGATCACGTTTGGCGAAGCATGCGATAGTCTTGAGGCGGCACGGCCAGACAGCCATTGGCGCAGCGTCTCTCCGCTTGGCCTCCACAATCTCCGCATTGTACGCCTTGAAAGCATCGAACAGATGGTAAATGATATCGGCTGTTGTTCATCGTTAGTCCTGAGACAAACAAGGTGGCGCGAAGATACTACCTTTGAACAGACGAATGCCCATCTCTTCGGCCATCCTCTCGGCATCCCTGTCGACAGTTACATCGAAGCAGAGGATGCATGCCAACTCGCGAGCCTTCTCCAACATGGTTCCGGCGCGCATCACGTCTTTCTTGTGCACTGGGCCGATGTTGATGCCGGACACCGGGATCTTGCTGACCTTCAAGAAATCGAGAAGCGCTTCGAGCGAGCCGAGGGTGCTTGCCTGGACGCAAACACCGCGACCAGACTTGTCGATTGAGTTAAGCAGGGAGGTCAGATCTGACATGACCTCTTCGCGCAGATCGTCTTCGTCATCGTCAGGACCGACTACCAGCAATCGAGAGCCGGCGATGGCTTTCTCCAGATCTGGTGCAACGAGCTTCACACCTAACGCCGCCTTCACCTCCTTGTGATGGACGTATGATGACTACGTAGCAATTGAGCACTGAATTTATGACGCAGAAAAAAGGGCAGACCTTGAGGCGTAGTTCACGAAGTGGTTGCGGTGTCAACAATGCACGAACTTGTGTGACGATAGGACCATTGAGGCCGCAGACGACAATCTTGTCACTCTCACGGAGGATCCCGTTAGACAGGACCACATCAATGGTGGTACCTAGGCCTTCCACGACTTTCACCTCCAGGACAGTGCACTCGAGCTCGGACAGGTACATTAGCCGGTCACTCATACGCTGCTGCGTCAGGTTGACGAGGAGCATAATCATGTCCGGAACACCTTCTCCAGTGATGGCGGACGTGGGCACCAGGGACACGTTACGAGCGAAGCTCTTGTTATCGTAGTAGAGAACAGAGTTGAGACCCTGTTCGGCAAACGCCACGATCGTCTTTTGAACGCGATCTTCAAACTCGCGTTGTACAAGCTTCGACTGCTTGGCGAGAGATTCTCTAAAGGCGCCATCGGGTGTAGGTTCCCAGCCATAGATACGATCGATCTGTACGTGGGCGTCATCATACTGGACGAAACCGCGCCAGAGCTGCTCGCCTTGTTCAACGCCACGATAAAGGGAGTCTTGCGGTCCCGTAGTAAACGAAGCGATTCGAGCGTCTGGGGCTCCAGACCGTGCTACAAAGAGTTGTCACCACCAAAGAGAACACGACACAGCGACGACCACCAACCATGATATCGACGACAAGGATAGCGATGTTACATAGGGAACTACCGCGCGACCGCAAGTTGGTGAACGATTCGTGACCGGGCGTGTCGATGACGAGCAGGCCGGGGACCTTGTACTCTTGCGTGTTATCCTGGGAGGATGTGAGCCTCCGACAAGTCCAAGTGAACAAGGACATGCCTTATTCAGGACAGCGGTCTTCGTCTTGATAGCGTCCACAGGGAAATAGGTCGCACCGATCTGCTGCGTGATACCTCCAGCCTCACCCTCCTGCACATTGGTCTGCCGGATCTACTCATTCCAATCGGAAGTAAGCATGGGGTGTATCGTACCGGCAAGCTATAAACGCACCTTGTCCAACAGCTTTGTCTTTCCGGTGTCGACGTGCCCCAGAATGCAACAAATCGGACTTCGCAGATCATCTTTGCTGCCCGCCGCAATCGCTGCCTCGTGCGCCTTGGCTTTCCTCGCCACGGCTTCTGCCTTGCGCTGTGCTGCCATTGTTTGAGCCTTTGACCGCGCATCGTCTGACTCCGAATCCTCCTCGGATGACGACTCCTCAGAGCTGGAACCCGAATCCGAGTCCGAATCCTCGGACTCCGACTTTGGATCAGCCTTACCATTCGCCGTCGCACCACCGTTCGCCTTCGCCAGGGAGGCTGGTTTCGACGCGGCGGTAGGCGGCTCGATTTGCGAGGGGGCGGGTTTCGCGGCTTCTTCATCTTCATCGCTGGAGTCGTCGTCCCACGCAGCCTCCACATCCGGCACTGCTTTCTCCTCAGGTTCGGTTTCTGGAGTGAGTTCCTTCGCAGGAGGCGGCTCAGGCGTTTGAGGTAGAGACTCGGGTGCCGGTGACGCGCCCTTTGCTCCTTGGCCCTTCCTGCGGTTGCCATACATCGGTCGTTTTGATGCTGTCGCGGATTGCTGCAACCCTTCAATCTGTACACCAGATGCAATGAGAGCCTGCCTGCGAATTTCGGCCGCACGTTGCTCATCCTTTTGCTTCTTCGTTAACAGTCGGCCTTCCTTCTTCGCCAACTCGCGCTTGGCCTGTGTAGAGCAGAAGCACGAGAGCATCAAATACCAGTCCAGGTATGTCAAAGGAACACGTACCTTTTCCTTCTCTTTCTTGCGTTGCTTCTCTTCCTCTTTCCGTTTCTCCTCCTCTTCCGCTCTGCGTTCCTCCTCTTCAATGCGCCGCCGCTCCTCTTCTTCCTTCAGTCGCGCCTCCTCTTCTAGGCGCCGTTTTTCCTCCATCAGTGCCTTCAACGCGCTGATGCCCGAAGTGCCCTTCTTCTTGGCCGGCGCAGGTGCAGGTTCGTCCTCTTTCTTCGCTTTCTTCTTCTTCTTCTTCTTCTTGTTCGCGTCTCCCTCACCATCCTCGCCTTCATTCTCTTCATTCTCGTTACCTGCTTTAGACAGGGCAGCAACAGCAGCGGGTGTCTCAGCAGTAGGAAGTGGTTCTGACACGCTCGCATCCGGTTCGGGGGCCAAGGTCTGCCCCTTTTTCGCTGCTGCCTGAGCCTTTTTTCTTGCCTACGCCAGCGTGATTATTGTGGTTCCAGAAATAATAACGATTACACACCTTCTCCTTCTCCTTCTTCAACTTCTCCTTCTCCTTCTTCGACAAGACTTTTGCACCCTCAGCACCCTCCGCAGCGTCGTCGTCGATGTCGCCCTCCTCCTTCGCTTCAGGCTTCACAGCTGAGGTCTTCTTCTTGTCCTTCTTTTGACCTTGAGTTGCTTTGATGGCAGACTGAGGGATGCGTAAGATGTAGCTTGTAATCCAGAGCTGTATGGCACGCACCATGAGACCACCAAAGTCATCTCCTTCCCCTTCACTCGCAGCTTCTGTATTCAGAACTCCGGCCTGAGGGGCATAGGCGGGATCATCCTGGGCATTATTACCCGCCACAGATTGACCGGCTGATTCCCTGCACGATCTTATGAGAAACAACCAGTAGGAGGTAGGAGAAACACACCAGAAATCATCGTCGATTTTCTTGGCCTTTTTACCCTTATTCTTTGGTGCCATTGTATTTGGCGAGCGGTGCAAGTCGAGCAGAAGTGAGAGAGATCGTGAGTCGAGAGATGCGGCAAGGGCAGCGGATCTCTGAACGGGAGCCGGCCCGCCACGCGAGCACAAATAACGCCAAAGGCGAATATTCCGTGTTTGTTTTTTTATCACTCCAGCATCGCACTGCAAGTTCATCTCGAGGCCATGGCAGACGTTCTCCAGCTCTCCGTCGTTCCTCCTCCCCTCCCCAAAAACTGGAGCCCACAACCCCCTCCAGCGAAACCTCTATCTCGTAAGAAAAATCGGCCCTCTCATGCATCTACGCGTGATAAATTTTGTGCCCAGCTCTCGTTGATCGCAAACTCATTGCTGCCGGCCCGGCCTACCTCGCCCATGTTCGCAGAGCCGTGCATAACCTTTCCTTCGAAGAGCACGACAAACACGTCGAGGAAGAGCGCAAACGCTTGCAAGAGCTGAATGGCGATGGTGTCGGAGAGGACGATCTTGGTGTGGGCGAGGAAGAAGAGTCCCCAGAGCTGTCGTTGCTTGATCCCAAAGAATGGAAGGTGCGCATCGACCTCAGTGTTCTATGTGTCCGATTCACATTTCTTGCACGGCAGAAACAAGACCATTATGCTGTCCTCGGCTTGTCACGCCTACGATACCGCGCAACGCCTGCGCAAATCAAAGTTGCCCGTGCGTTCTCCTCGTGTCTTATTATAGCATAAGCCTAACTCTTGACCCAGATCGCAAAAAGGTGCTCAAGCACCACCCGGACAAAAAAGCTGGCGTTGCAGGCGACTCTAACGACGATGCCTTCTTCAAATGTATACAAAAGGCCATGGATGTGCTCACCAACCCTGAAAAGCGCCGTCAATTTGACTCTGTCGACCCGCACTACGAGAGCCTCGAAGAGGACGTTCCCACAGCCACGGAGATCTCCAAGGCCAAGGACCCAAACAGAGCCTTTTTCGAGCAATTCTCCCCGGTGTTCGAACGCGAAGCGCGCTTCAGTCGAGTGCAGCCTGTGCCTCTACTGGGTGAATACTCGGATGCAAAGGCGCAGGTAGAAGGTTTCTACGACTTCTGGTATAATTTCGACAGCTGGAGAAGTTTTGAGTACCTGGACAAGGAAGTGAATGAGGGTAGCGACAAGTAAGCGCCCTCACCCTGTGACCAGACGACAAGCGCTGACCGTAGACCTGCAGCCGGGACGACAAACGATACACTGAGAAGAAGAACAAGACAGAACGGGCCCGGCGTAAGAAGGATGATACTGCTCGCCTTCGTGGCATTGTGGACCTCGCCCTCAGCGTCGACCCGCGCATCAAGCGCATCAAGCAGGAGGAGAAGGAGGCACGTGAGGCGAAGAAGAAAGGCAAGTCCAGCTCCGGGCCCTCGAAAGCCGAGCTAGAGGAGCAGAAGAAGCGCGCAGAGGAGGAGGCGAAGCAAAAAGAAGAGGCAGACAAGGTGCGCTGGGGCGGTCGTATTTTGCCTCTTACAATGGATGAGTAACCTTCGATGGCAGCTCGCCAAAGCGGATGCAAAGAAAGCGAAGGCAGCAGCTGCTAATGCCGCCAAGAAGGCGAGGCGAGCGGCTCGAGACCAAGAAGCACTCGCTTCCTGACCAGTCACCAGAGTCAGGACAGGGGGCGCGCTGCGGATTAACATCTCCCTTCCCTCTGCACTCCCCCGACGAACACATTAGTACCCGTGACTAGCAATGCAATGGTATTGATTTGTCTCCGTATAGTCATGTTCTACAACAGTCCGTCAACTCGCGCCCAACGTCCTTCACGCCCCCAAAAATCTTCAAACACTAATGATAACAATGACAGAGATGGTATTCGTACAGATGCATGTAGTGTGGGTATCATAGTACACTTGGTTTATCACTGAGAAGTCGTGCCAGCTGCAGGTCAGATAATATTGGCGTCAGCTCCCGCGCAACTCCCATAGACTTAGCCACTCACTCCTCGAGTTAGTCGTCATAATTGCGGTTCAAGAGTTCGCTCAGCGCACGCGACACAGCACCCGCGCCCTCCTTCACCTTATCTCGCTCATCCTCCGCGACCCGTGTCAGATACTTCGTCTCGAACTTGTCTGGGTGCCACAGCTTTAATTGGTCCTTGATGCGGTCCTTCGAGTTCTTGGACGGGTCTACTGGCGAGTACCTCGACAGCACGTACGCGCTCACCGCGGTCGGCGTGATCTCCTCAGGCTCCGAGGGGCGTCTGAATACTGGCCAAGGGAAATTGTTCCACCCAAGGCCGCTGGCGGTCTTCAGCGTCTTCCACTTAATTGCGTGGTTCTCGAATAAACGGACAATCTCATCAGAGGACAGAACCTTCATGGACTTTGCTTCGCGCTCGCTCGCCAGTCTCTCTTGTTCCCGCTTGAACTGCTCCTGTTGCAGCCGGGCACGCTCCTCCTGCCGCCGTGTCCATTCAGCCTCATCAAGGGTGGAGGGATGGGGAGAGGTCCCTGGTCCGCCAGAACGTGGCGTTTGCTTCGGCGTCGAAGACGGGATATGTGTCGAGAAGGACGTTTGAGAGCTCGCGAACGAGTTGGGGCGACTATTATTTGACCAATTCGAGCCAGCTGAGGAGCTCCAGTTCGACGATGTGCTACTGCTTGTCGTCGACCCGCCGCGATGGGTTTGCCACGGTCCGCCTGGGGATGGTGTCGAAGGGGATTGTCGGTACGAACCGCCACCGTAGCTGCTGTCAATGCTAGTCTGACGTTCCCGTTCTGTAGCCCGGCGTTGATCGTCTCGTCGGACCTCGCCTCGCTGCTTCTGCTCGACCGCAACGCGCTGACGTTCCTTCTCAAGGTTGGCGTGTCGATGCTCCTCGGCTCGACGCCGCCGTTCCTCCACCTCTCTACGATACTCGGCTTGGTCCTCGAGATCGAGTGTCGCCTGCAGCCGCTCTGCGGCTAGCCGGTCCTCCTCTTCCTGCTTCAGTCGAGCGTCCCTGTCCATCTCCTCCTTCCGTCGGGCCTCCTCCTCTTCAGCTTTCTGTTTAGCCTCTGCGTCCTCTTGCGCCTGCCGCCGAGCCTCTTGCTCCTCCTCCTCCGCCTCTGCCTTCAGTCGCGCCTCCTCCGCGAGGCGCGCCACCTCCGCCTTCTGCTCCTCCTCTGCTTTCTTCCGCTCCTCCTCCGCCTGCACCTCGGCAGCCTGCAACCGTTGCGCCTCGAGCTTGGCGGCCTTCGATTTCTTCTGCGCAGATTTCTTGCGGTCCATCTGTTTCGGTGGTTCTGAGAGCTTCCGTCTGGCCGCCTCCTCGGCGGCCTTCTGCCGCTCCGCTTCCTCCTGCTCAGCAGCCATCCGCGCTGCCTCATCTGCAGCCAGCTGGTCTTCAGACTCGCTGGCCGTCGCGGGCTCCTCGTGTTCCGCGGGAAGGGAGGCCGTGGGCGATACTGCTGTCAGGTCCGGCTCTAACTGAGCTACGCTTTCCCGGCGCACGAGCTCTTGTTCGCGCCGCTTCAGCGCCTCCTCCCGCTCCTTCATCGTCCTCTTGCTACGTTCTTCCATCTCCTTGACCTTTTCCTCTCTCCGCCGCGCGGCGTCTTCCTTTCGCTTGGCCTCTTCTTCCTTCCGCCGCGCGTCCTCTTCACGTTGGTAGGCCTCCTCCTCGCGCAGCCTCGCGTCCTTCTCCTTCTGCCTTGCGTATTCCTCTCTGCGCCCGGCATCATCTTCGCGCTGCCGCGCCTCCTGCTCCCGCTTTCTTGCAAGCTCCTCCTTGAACCCTGCGTCCTCCTGCATTCGTTTGAGGTCCTGCTCCTTCCGTCTAGCCTCCTCCTCTTTCCGTTTGACATCCTCCTCCTTCCTCTTAGCCTCTTCCTCCTTCCGCACGGCCTCCTCCTCCTTCCGTTTCGCCGCCTCCTCCTTTCGCTTAGCTGCTACCTCCTTCCGCCGCACCTCCTCCTCCTTCCTCTGCGCCTCGGCTTCCTTCCGCTGCGCCTCAACCTCCCGCATCTTCAAATCGCTCTCCCGTTGCTGGATCTCCGCGTCTCTCTTCTTCCCCTCCGCCTCCCGATGCTTGACCTCAGCCTCTTTGAGCATCAGATCGGCGACCCTGTTCTCGAAGACCTCACCCTTGCGCCGGGCCTCCTCTTCCTTCTCAGTGATCTCCGCGAGGCTGCGCCCGTACTCCTCCTGCAATTTCCTCGCCTCCTCCTCCTTCCTCTGCGCCTCCTCCGACATTCGTATCGCCTCCTCCTCCTTCTTCTTAATCTCGGCCTCCCACCCGCGGAGATGCTGCTCGATCTCGAAGCTCCGGATGCTCCGTGCGCTGCGCACACTCTTCAAGCTGCGCTTGTCATCGAGCTCGCCAACGACGTCGTCCTCGACCGATTCCTGATCGGAGATATCGTCAAAGGCTGGCGCGCGTCGCAGAGAGTAACCGCTGTCCCCTCGTCTGTGGGCGGAGCTCCATTCATAGGACGACTGTGAGCGCACGCCCCAAGAACTCCGCGTATCGTCGGGTGTCTTCTGCCCGCGGGGAATGGCGATGCCCTGGCGCACGTCCTCGGGAGAGCGCTGAAAGCGAGAACCAGGGCTCGATGACGTCGGGAAGCGGACAAACTCGTTCTCCAGAGGTGGCGGACGCGGGGCGGGTATGGGCCGTCCGTTGGAATGTGGAGGAGGAACATAGGAAGTCTGACGTGCTGAAGGAGGGTAGTCCTGGGCAGGGTAGGGAGGGCTAGCTGAGATCTGGCGTGCACGAATGCCAGCACTGACGCCATTCATACCGTCCCGCACCTGGCTCCGTTCGGCTGGATATGGACTGGGAGTGGATGCGACGGCACCAGCATGTCGCAGGGCAGCGGTGGCGCCGCCTCCAACGCTGTTGACACTTCCTCTGCGAACCGGCGAGGGGGAGTACGTCTGCCCGGCTGCATGCGCAAACGTGCGCGAGATACCCGAGGGCTCCGGTGAACGGATTTGATTCCCTGGCTGCCAAGTCTCCCGGGTGTACGAGCTGGAACTGGAGCGTCGGGAACCTCTGTAGGACAAGCTGGCGCGACGGCGGGGTTCCTCTGCATCATCCTGGTAGTGGCGGTCGTCGTCGTGTTCCTGAGGTGAGTGAGAAGGGACTTCGGATGTATTCCGTCTCGACCGTGGAGGTTTATGCAACCCTGGAGGTGGGGGAGGCAACGGAAGATGGGGTCGGTCGTCTTCTGATTCTGCCGACTCTTCGGAGTCTGAAGCAGCATCGTCAGAGTCTGAATGGTCGTCCTGATCAGCCTTTGGATTCGCGCCGTTCTCTGGGTGAGGGCCGTCGAGAGCGCGCTTGATGTCCTCCTTCTTGATGCTATCCAAGATGGCCTGCTGCTGCTTAATGACCTCCTCGGATTGGTCGCCAACAAGGCCGAGAGCCCATGCGCGTTCTTGGATCTCGTAATTAAGCTGTCGTTTGAACTCGTCCTGAGCGAGACCACGGATGGTGACCATGCTCTTGTCGTACTCTGCGGACGCCCTCGCGCGCGAATCATCGTCTGTGAATTTATTGAAGACGTCGTCACGAGCTTTCTGCGCGTCCTCGACCATGCCCTGAAGGCTAGCTTCGATGCGCTTGCGGGTGTCGGCCTTCCATGTCTCGTCCGGCTCAGCCTCCTTGGGGAACCTAGTGCGTGCAGAGGTGGGGGTGGGGACGGGCTGAGGAGGGGCTGATAGCATTTGGAGGGGGACGTGCACAAGCGCTGGAACCGGACAAGCGATATCAATCTCGAGTGCCGGGTCAGAAGGAGCGATCGCGCGCGCAGGGGGCGAGAGAGAGCTCACATAATGGACAAGAGGGCTGGAAAGGAGGTCGGGCTTGTGCTGGTCGTGCGGAGAGAAGACGTGACGTGCGTGACGACTGGGAGAGCGTCGAGCTCAGTAACCGGGGTTGAACTGGGCTGCCTCATGGTCAGTGCACGAGGTACGACAGAAGCCCTGCGGAGTGGGCAGAGACGAGACGAACGCGTTACTTATAGTGAGCAGCTCAGAGCTGAGACGGCGACGGCGACGGCAACGACGTTGGTGGGCGTTGGTGGCGACGGCGAGAGAGCAGAGGCGGGGGCCGCTGTGTGTCGGGACGCGGACCTTTATGGCACCGTCTGCCGCATCTCTTCATTATCGCCCATATGTATCCGCTTATGTAGCCTGCGCCCACGCCCCGCCCCTTCTCCTCCTCGCCCGCCCGTCCCTCGACGTCGCCGCACCCGCGCGCCGTCCCTCGGCGCTGCCAGTCGGGCGTCGGGACGCGTCGACGTCCCACTCCAGGCAGCTCCCGCCCGCCCGCATGGCCGCTGACGCGTTGCGTGTCGCCCTCGGCGGCGGCCTCGATCCCAGCCACCAACGTTCGACGCATCGTGCTCTTCTCTTCTCGACTTCACTCGTCCCAGCCTTCGGTCGGCCGCGGCCTCTCCGCAGCGCAAGGCGACCCTCAAACGCCAGCTCCGCACGTCCATGCGTTCGCCGACCCCTCGCCTGCACGCCTATCTGCGCGTGGTCCAGACCCTGTCTCAGCTCGCTCGTAGAACTGCCCTACCCTGCCCCGGCAGCCCTGTGACGACGCCGCTTTGAATCTGATAATCGATGATTCGACTTGCGTCGAGCGAGCCCCTTCACGGTCAGGTGAGTGCCCTTGTAGTAAGTACCTATGTATGCAGTGCGAGTTGCGTCCTGATCGTCGGGCTGAAGCTGCATCAGATATTCCATTCCGCGAAGGTCTTTGTCTTTGTCGCTCTGATTGCGTCAACGTTACCTGCAATAGCCGAAATTAAAATTAATTGCGGGGCAAGAGCACCCGGGCCGGTATGCAACCTTATCGGCGCACACCTGCAGCGTCCGACATCAGCGCGCTGCTGGCCTTCGCAGCAAACTGAACGATTGATGACTCGAGTCGTGGTTCAAACCTACATCCCGCAGCTCAGCCAAGTCACCTCCAAGACCACTCCTCCGCAGTACTATCAGTACACAAGTCTACATACGAGTCAAGTCTCTACATGTAAGTACATGATATACAACGTTCCAATCACCGGGCTCCATAAATCTCCATCACTCCGGGCTCGTCATGTCGGCTTGTAATATATCGTCGTGATGAACTGCACACAAACCCATCAGTGCCGCACACACTTCCCCAGCAGTGAAAACACGCACCTTCTTCTTGTACCGCGTCGTATTCCCCACTGCAAGCACGCCGTTCCGGATCGCGCTCGTGCTCAGGTGATGCAGCACAACGTGCGACGGCACCGGCAGCACACTCGCGTCGTCCGCCAGCGCCATCGCCGCCGCCGCCGTTCCTGCGCCCGGAATCGCCCCGCCGGAGCCAGTACTCCCGCCCGTCCCGCCCGCGCCGGTGCGCCCGCGTGGCGCGCCGCCGCCCCCGGTGGAATGGGTGTGCAGGTGCGCGGTAACGTCCGTCCCGCTCGCCGTCGTCACAGGGATACCCTCACGCTCTCGCTCGCCATCCTCCCCCGCGCTCGCACTCGTCATCGCGAGCCGTGCGCGCCCACGCGGCGCACCCCCCTCCCGCCGGCGCTCCTTCTGCACCTGCACGGCGCCGCTGACCGGCCCGCGGACGTTCAAAATGAGCTTGTCGAGGTGACGCGGGAGGACGGGCGCGGGCGGGACACACGGCGCGCCACCCTGCGCGCCGTTCGCGAGATACGCCTCCTCTTCGCGTGCGGCGGCGAGCAGTGCGGGCGGGACGACGCCCGTCCAGGGGCCGTCGGTGCCCGGGGGGAGGAGCGGGTTTCCCTGCGCGCGGGGGAGCGCGTCGGATGAAGAAGAGGCGTGCGACCAGAAGGAGATTTGGTGTGGGTGCGGCGGGAGCGAGGAGGTCATGTGCACGGGCGGTGGGGCGTGCGGCGGATTTGAGTGCGGCGCGGCGAAGGCGACGTGCACGTAGTTGGCAAGGGAGCCGTCATCGTCAACGGCTGTGGGGAGATCGTGGGCGACACGCCACACGTCGTCCACGAGGAACTTGATGTGGTGCGTGCCGGGGAGGAGAGGGACGTACGTACTGAACGTGTCGGGGGTTGTGCTGGAGCGAAGGTGGGCGGGGGGGCGGCAGGCACAACGGCAGGAGACAGGATGGAGGCGCGCACGAAAAGAACAAGCCCGGTCAGCGTCAATCGATCGGCGCGATCGGATGGATACACGCACTCGCGGTCCATGGTCTGACGGCCCTTCCAGTTGTTGTCGCCGGCGCGGGCGAGCTGGACGCTGCGGCCGCCGCCGTGCCAGGAGATTTTTGTCAGCACCGGCTCTGCGCGCGGCTCGTCTGGGGCCGCCCTGTGTGCGGGGAGGGTGCGGAGGCCGAGGGGGATGGTGCTCGCGATTGTCTCTGGGACGAACTCGGGACGGGGCTCGGGTTCACGGTCCTCGTCGTCGATCGCGGGGAGCGGGGCGCGTGCAAAGGACGGGGTGGGGGTGGGACGGTGGCGCTGCTGCGGGGGGAAGAGCGGGATGTGTGTGGAGGGGACATCTGTGGTGGAGGGGAGCTGCGAGGGGCGCGGGTAGGACTGGTAGGGGTGTGCGGCGTTCTGGTTCGCGGCGGCGGACTGTGCGGGGATGGGGATGGGGGACGAGGCCTTTGGGCGGCGGTAGTGGGGATGGGGGGACGCGCCGGGGGAGTTGAGGGAGGACGAGGCGGGGGTGAGGGAGAGCGACGCCAGGTCGGGCAGCTCGAGGGATTTCTTCTTTGTCCGGAGGGAGCGGTGGACGTGGACGACGGGCGGGGCGGGCGTCGAGGGCGGGCGGGGGGCGTCTGCGTGGCCAGAAGATGCAGAGTTGCCCATGTCGTGTACCGGTATAAAGCGCCTCAGCGGGTCCGCTTCCAGTTCCTCCAAGACGCGTGTTGCCCTCTGTTTGGTCACGACCCCGGCCACTGCCATCCATTCACGGTGTCCCGTCCTCCTCCTCCTTGTCACCCGCCACCATCTGGATCCCTCTGCGCGACAGCCCCCCGCTGCGGCTGGCACACCCGCCTGGCCGCGCTCTGGTCAGCGCACACGCGTCGAGCCGCGTCTCGTCTCGTCGTCCGTCTCCCTCGCTGCTTCCCCGACGGCGGACGCGCTCCCCTTCCGACAGGCACGTTCCCCCATCACCACTGCTGCGCTGGCAGCGCAGACGCTCACGATGCCTCTCACACGCCAATATCCCGATACCCGTCCGTCGTCCCTCTCTTCCCTCTTTCCCAACACTGTCGCCCTGCTTCCGCCGCCCAAACTCTATCTTGTGTTTCCAAGGGAATGTGCATATACTCACCGTGTTTCTCCATCAAGCAGTGCCCGCCCCCAATGACGTCTATTGCCTTCTCTGTCGCCCGTCGCCCGTCGGGTGCCGGGTCGGTAGATCTCGTAGCGTCGCGCCGTCCACAGAGCCCGTTATCTGCGCCGCATTCATGTGGTGCGTATCCGAGAAGCGCGTCGCCGCACGCAGGACAGCATGGTCGCTGCACGGACGTCACGTCAGCGCGCAGGCGAGTCCTTCGCGTTACCACGTCTACAGCTTGTGCTGACTCCAGCTCCGAGCGCATAGGATGTCATCTTCGGAGCCGGCCCATTTCTACCGTCAATCCGGCTAGGGCCGCAGTCAACATCCAACGCACGCTTCCTAGAGCCCCCACGCACTCATGACGCAGGCGAGCGCACACCTGGCTCCAGAGCCTGCCTATCTCTATAGCCACCCTGTCGCTGCCCCCGCCTCGGCTGCAATCAACCTTGAATCTCAAGCTGGTACCCTCCCAAGCCCGACCCTCCTTCATCCCCGCATTCAGGACAAGTGTCTTCGCCGCGCAGCGTGTCGTACACGACAGAAGCTGCCGAGCCCGTGATTCTGCCATCCCCATCCTATCATTCAGTTCGCCTCCCCGGCCCACGACGCGGCGCGTTGCATTTTGCCCAACCTTATCGCGTGGGGATAGCGTCGTGCCAGACCGGCATGTACCCTCCTCGGGTATGTGACTCAGTGCCGACTAGTGCTCTCTCATAATATACTTACAATCGGACCAGTGTCGCTACGTATTGATATCTCGGGGATTGTCGGGCTGCTGTTACACTATTGATCTATGAGTTGTATGTGAACATCCAATCTCAACGTAAATTTGACATCTAAAGGCAAACTGCGCGCCATAGACTCGCCCATGTACGTACTCGACGACCCGGGCGGCAATGTTCTCCGTTCTCCCACCAACGCCGCACCCTACAAGCATCTCGAGCACCCCTCGCGTCTTCTTTTGCCATGTCATGACGTCAGTCCTACATGCAACAGTTGACGAACCGGCGCACACGGCGCGACGGATACAGTTTGCTTATACGAATGCCTCTCGTACTCGGACGGTGGCAATGCCCAATCATCCCTGTCATAGCGGCCATATATCCCTCGCTCCCTGTGCAACACGGCCCTCTATCGTCACTGCGAGTCTTGTGGCATCGCAAGTCAATACCCAACACACAGCTCCTAGGCCCCCCATGATCACCCACTATCGATGCGTATCCTCTGCGCGCAACGCAACCTCCTCAGCCTCTCCCGAATCCGCGCGCACCCCGTATCACCGTCCGCCCGTGCACAACCTAGCACACGCCTCCCCGACGGCGCGTTGGATATTCCACAACCTCATCGCGGAACGCGTCGGCAGGGGTGACCGGTGACGTCGTGTGAGCTTCGGACCTTGGGTGCAGTAGGCGCACTCCCAGGCCTCGGTGACTGGGGGCTTGCTTGTCAACCTTCGATCTCTCCGATGTGTCTACGGCGCAGGCACTCAGCCGCACTGGGACGGTGCCCACGCCGACTCTAAAGCCAGTGCCGGTGCGCGTGATTTCTCACTAGCGCCGCCCTCACCCTTGCGTGACGCCATGCCGACGTGCCCCGGGCGTCCTTACGTCCCTTTCAACCAGCGCGTCGACGGCAGGCGGCCAGAAGACGCAGAGTTAGTACGAATGGCCACTAATAAGAGGACCCCGGAAACCCCTGCCTGGCTCTCTCTCCAAGGACCCCTAAATCATGCAGTCTGTGCACACATGCTGCTCATGGCGCGGACAGCGACGCTGTCCGCGCCTGTCTGTCTCATTTCCCCGTCCACCGTACAGCCATTGCGACACTCTCATCTGCCTTTATCTGTGCGTTCGCATCTACATGGCAATCGCCTTCAAGGCTCCGTCGCGATGGGCCTTGTGTGTAATTATGCTTACTTCTGCTCACTGATGAAGTGGCGTGCACATGCATTTTTAGGATTTTGAATTGGCCGTTGGATCTTGAATGCACCGCGTTGCTCCTCTTGTCACACTTTGTCGCGCCGTGGCGTTGTCTCTGCCTTTGTAACGTCGATGGGACAGCGGCATATGTAAGTTAGGAAAGTAACACGCGGGTATCTCTGGTAACTAACTAATATCGCCCTCTTAGTGGCAGTACTCGAGACCAGATGACACGCGATGGAAAACAATTGAACCGGTAGGAAGTTGGGTAAGTGCTCGACTATCGACGGGTTCAGTAAACTCCTCCCGCTGAAACATCGCTAATCAAGCCACATATTAAATGTAGACGCGAGTGCGGATCCCGGGTCGCGTGCTATCTAATCACCGGTCTCGAGATATGTAAACTTCAGAATACAGTGTCATGATGTCCGTTTTATGTGCCGGACCGCTGTACGGCGTCAAAATGGTGCTGACATATTGCGGGACGCTAGCGCTGTCAGGGCGCCGCGGTCGTGAAGCCGCGATTGCGTTCGGACACCCCGGACAGCCCATCATGTCACTATGTGCTGGGTAAGAAGTTGCAGAAGGTCAGCCCTCTATGTTGCCACCTGGTTTTGACTCTGACATCTGATGGTTTCTTGCAGCTGCCTGGTAATAGACTTGCCGCCCTTTCACGGCGTTCACAGGGTTCTTTTGGTAACCACTTGCTGACGTCTGCCCTGAGGTGCCCTCATAAATGGCCAGCTTTTCTACTCCGAGAAGTTTCTACTCTAGTGCTTTATCTCACAGACTACACCTTTCTGACCCCCAGATAGCATGTCTCTCGTCGAATCCTACGTCAGTTTGCCTGCTCAGCCCGCTCAAATAATATCGACATTGCGTGCAGATTGGATATCCTGTAGGGGCCCTGCTATGCTTCTGGCCACGATCTGACGGCTACGTCTCTTGCATGTTTCCACTCTGACCAGCTTCTCTGGTGCTTCCCGCCGATAATCCCGCACGAACCGCGCGAGCTCGGACTCGCCAGGATCACTGGGGAAGCTGACGCCTGGGCGCTGCAAGGGGGAATACCTCGAGGACCAGGAAGTCGAAACCGCCAGGAGCGCGCTCTCCGCGTAGTAGTAGTCTCGGTAGTCCTAGGCCCCGGCCCGGGGTCACACTTACTTGTACAGTACGCGCCCAATGTCGACGCCCACAGCGCGCACGGATAGTGTGCGCGGTGTCAACAACGGGTCCACACACCGTGGTTTGAATTACGGGGTGCGGCACTCGTCTCTACCCACCTCCTTTGCACTCCGTCAAGCCCGTCCTTTTCTCGGATGCGCGGGCGGCTGATGGAGGTCGACGTGGTCCCCGGTGCGCGACTCATCGCCGAGCGCGATCGGTGCCAGCGCGTAGTCTTTTGAGTTGGCGAGCGTGCGAGGGTGAGGGTTGTGCAAAATAGTACATAAGTACTTAGCTGAGGGCCGCCTGGCAAGTGCCATTGGAGCGCGGGAACCGAGGCGGGGACTACGCAGAATCTCCTCGAGACGCTGTCGAAGTTTGGTAGCATTTTGATTTTTTTTTTTTACATACAACAACAGACAAATGACGATGCTATGCGAAATGAGTATGCGTAACGATAAACAAATCATTTTAGTCCACCGCGTCTGGCACAGTCTCGTTCCCTTCCACACTTTTGAGGCTGGCGAAGCCGATCTGTTCGTTGCCGACGTCGAACTTGGTGTAAACGTTCTGCAGGAAGACGTCGCCGAGGATCCATAATCCTGTGGGCACGTCTGTCAGCAGCTGGTGGCAAAAGCATATGTGCCAAGGCACTTACCAAAGCTGTCGTCTGCAGCAGCGCCACCAACACAGGTGGACGAGCCGTCCTCGACCGGACCGAGGTTGAAAGTGCTGGGGTCAATGGTGAAGGCCGTTCCGCCGAGCGTCACCGAGATGGAGGTGTTGAACGTGCAGGGAACTATAGGCGGCATCAGCGAGAACCGAGGCGAAGCATCGAGGGAAAAAAACGCACTGCTGTAGAGACCGTCACCGAGCGAGTTGTCCGCCTTGGCACCAGGGATCTGCGCGTAGAGCGCCTTGATGCCCTTGCTGGCGCCGATGATTTGGGTGGTGCCGGTGTCGATGATGGTCGCGGTCTTAGTGCTGACGACCTTGTTGCCGTTGACAGCGAGGCTGTCGAAGTTCGTTTGCCAGTAAGCCTGAACATGCATTATATCAGCATCACAAACTCGCGATCGCGCGGGTGGAGACAGATACTTACCGCGTCGGTGACAGCAACGGTGGTGAAGTCTCCAGAGTAGAGATCGTCGTTGACGCCGCCGATGAACAGCTCGGAGCCCGTCTCGGCGAAGTAGAAGCCGAACGACTCTTCGGCGACCTTGCCCTGCGCGATGAGCGTCTGGAAGAGCGGGTTCGCGTTGTAGTCTGAGATGGACTTGAAAGCCATGCCGAGCAGGCCGTCCGCAGGGAACTCGGAGGTCCCGAAACCCTCCGAGTACGTCTTCGCGGAACCGAGGGTCTGCGTGGTCGCCTGTAAACAGGGATGTCAGTCAGCTCTACTCGCTGAAATGCGAGCCGACTTACGGTCAGGCCCGCGATGGAGACGGTGTCGGTGTACTGCTCGCCGGAGACCGTCGAGCCGTCACCGTAGGCCAGGCTGAACGTCTTCTTGAGGTCCTTTGCGGTGGAGCTCGCGCTGGGGCTGTACAGCGTGTGTCCAGAGCAGGTGGAACCGCAGGAGGAGCCAGGCAGGAACAGGTCGCTGCTGCCCGTGTCGAAGTCGACTGGTAATAATAAAACGGCACGTTAGCCAGGCTGCCTGGACGGGTGCAGGAAGGAAAACAACGGACCTGTGTACTCCTTGGCCGGATTGCCAACAGAGATCGTGCCATACCAGAGCTCTGCGTCGTCGTCGATCAGAGGGTCACCGGCCGACGTGGCGCGCTTCTTGAGGTTGCGCGCCGAGGGATGAACCTTGCCGGTGTTACGCTCGTAGTTCTCGAAGCCCCGGTGGACCTTTCTGAAACGGTAGCGGCCGAGCATCAGCACAGGCTACGCAGGGTCCAGGTGGCGAGGAGAAGTGAACTCACGCGACAGAGCTGCGCAGCTTCCTCTGAAGGACGTCGACCTTGACGGACCCATTGGCGTTGTGCAGGGAGGAACGCTTGGCAATGGGGATGGCAATACCGCTGCGTGCAGACGGCGTCTCCGCGATCGGGACGGCCGTTGCCAGGAAGGGAAGCGCAGCGAGGATGAAGGCGGCGGAGAAGTACATTTCGGTGAAGAAAGACTTGACTGTGATACTCGACTCTTGGGGAAGAGGGCCGGTGAGGAATGTGGGCAGAGATCGTGTCGACTTTATACTTGCAGGACAGGACCATGGACCGACAGTGCCCTGTGCGCCGCCGCCCTCCAACGGAGGGCTTGGATGGGATACATGCGAGATTTCCGTGTGCTTCTCGGCGTCGGCTGAACGGAGAGTGCGATAACGAATGGACCGCGCGGCATGTTGGTTTATTTAAAGTGCCCCAAGTCCTCGGTGCATGTATCCTACCAACGCAAATCAGTAATCCGATCATAGACGTACTGACGGAAAAGTACCGTGCGAACTAAGGCCGTACGTCTTTGATCGACGTTGGCAACCACATCTTCTGACGATCATCCACATGACCCTAGGATGGTCCCGGAGGTGCATACAGAATTGTGTCTGACGTTGGCAGACACGGCCCATGTGCACGTTGAAATGGCATGTGGGTCTCGCCTGCGGGTGCTTCCAGCGCGCGCGCGACGCGACGATGATGCACAAACCTCCTGGCATTGACAACGCACCACATGCTGACGCCATCATCAGAATAGCGAACACCTATTAACGCCGGCAGAGAGACTCAGACCGGCCGGCCAACAAAGAGTCATGTTTGATGACAAGTGGGCGTACTAAAATTATCCTCGGTGGCCCGGTGTTGCTCGTGCAAACACTTCTGATACCGCCAACATGACTTCCAGTCCACGCAAAGCATGGCCTAGTCCATGTGTCTCGTCCGCGAGAAGACAGCCAGGCGTATGGTGTTGACACGGAGAATTGTCGAGACCGTCGAAACGGCGAAATGCTTTCACGACACCTCGCGTGCCGACACTCAAGGACGTGGATCAGAGGTGGGTGCAGACCCAGCAGTGCCAGCAGAAGAGAAGCGTGGGATTAGACAGGACTAGACTCGGATGCGATGGAGAGCATGTTGGCTGCAGTTGGCATGTAAGTACCGCGCTGATGATCGTAACGTTCCATCACGTTTTGTTCAACCCTTGCTCGAGCAAGGCTGGCAAAGCCGATCTGCTCATTTCCAAAGTCGGACTTGCTGTAGACGCTCTGCAGGAAGTCGAGGATCTAGAACTCAGGGTATGTATATCAGCAAACCTCCTTACCAATGCTGTCGTCCGCAGGAGCACCGCCAACGCAAGCGTACAAGCTGGATGAGACCAGACCGATGTTGAAAGCGCTGGGTCAACGGTGAAGGCCATGCCGCTGAGCGTCACCGACTCGGAGATGGGGGTTGAAACGAACGAAGTGCACGCGGCGTACGTCAGCGCGTCAGCACCGGTACGATCTTATCTATTGTACGTTGGTGTATCTATCTACTACGCCGATCTAATGCACTGTGTCTGTCAGAACGAGGGGGAACAGTGCCGACTCATCCCCTCCCCCATACTGATAAAAGCATAGAGTCTTCTACTAGATGCTCTTGCCATGACTCTACTTACTGCAAGCCTTGTAGAGCCTTGCTAACGGACTTGCGATGACGTAGCACGCGACGGCACGTGTGGGCTAGGCTCGCGTCCGTCTCGATCGCGAGTCCGACCGACTCCTCGCGCGTCGCGACTCGGAGCTCTCTTTTCCTACCACCATCACTCTTTCGTCCCGCACCAACTATGGTGGAAGTGAAAAACAAAATCTGCCTCATGTCCGCCTTCCTTGCTTCCCTCCCCAAGCGTCCGAGTGTCTGACTGCAGCGCAGCGTCCACGATGGCTGGGGAGTCGCCGCCGAGAAGGGCTTGAAGGGCAATGCCATCGAGGCTGGTACAACGACGAACATGGACACCATCGGCAAGGAGCACTCTCATCGCACACTTTCAGCCCATGGCATCGCCGTCGGGTTGAGCGAGGGTCTCATGGGCAACTCCGAAGTCGGGTATGTGCAAATGCCTCAGTCTCCGCACTCGCAATCGTCACTCATGTCCGGGTGGTCCGCTGCAGACATTTGAACATCGGTGCAGGCCGCATAGTCTGGCAAGACATCGTGAAAATCGATGTGTCGATCAAGAAACGGCAGTTCCACAAGAACGACAAGATCGTCGAGAGCTTCACCCGGGCAAAGGAGGGCAATGGGCGCTTGCATTTACTCGGCTTGGTGCGGGCATTGTCGGTACTCTCCATTCACTCAGCGTCTGATTGCCCGCATTCCCAACGCAGGTGTCCGACGGTGGTGTCCACTCGCACAACAGGCACCTCTACGCACTCATCGAGACGGCGAAGGAAATCGGCGTGCCCCATGTCTACATTCACTTCTTCGGGGACGGTCGCGACACTGCGCCGCGTTCCGCCGCCGGGTACGCGAAGGAGCTTCTCGAGTTTGTCGAGAAAGAGGGCCTGGGCAAGGTCGCGACCGTCGTCGGCCGGTACTACGCCATGGACCGCGACAAGCGCTGGGAGCGCGTCAAGGTCGCAGTGGACGGCCTTATCAACGGCGTCGGCGAGGCCTCCGACGATATCGTCAAGACGATCGAGGAGAAGTACGCCAAGGATGAGACCGATGAGTTCCTCAAGCCTATCATTGTAGGTGGCGACGAGAGCAGGATCAAAGGCGCGTCTCCTGTGCAACTTATATCTCGCATAAGTGCTGATACGCTGAGCACAGATGGAGACACTCTGTTTTTATTCAATTATCGCTCGGATCGCATGCGCGAGCTTGCCACTGTTCTTGGCAAACTTGACAAGCCGGTCGACTTGGAGATTCCTAACGACCTCGTAAGCGACTGCTCTTGCCTGACTCTTGAGCGGTCTTCTGATGTGCCCATGTAGCACATCACCACGATGTCTCGCTACAACATCGAGTTCCCCTTCCCTGTTGCCTTCCCTCCTCAAGCGATGACCAATGTCCTCGCTGAATGGCTCGCCAAGCAGGGCCTCAAGCAGGCCCACATCGCCGGTACGACCTAATAGCAACCTCCTACTGTCTCTTCTCTGATGCGCCATTTGTCTGGCAGAGACGGAGAAGTATGCGCACGTCACATTCTTCTTCAACGGAGGCGTGGAAAAGCAGTTCGAGGCTGAGGAGCGGCACATGATTGCTTCTCCCAAGGTCGCAACCTACGACAAGCAGCCTGAGATGAGCGTGCAGAAGGTCGCCGACAAGGTTGCCGAGGTGGTCAAGGCGAAGACGCATGAGTTCGTCATGTGCAATTTCGCCCCACCCGACATGGTACATCCTTTTCTTACTCTTATCCTATTGCCCATCGCTCAGCTACCGCTGCAGGTTGGCCACACCGGTGTCTTCGACGCTGCTGTTGAGGCGATCACCAACACTGACAAGGCGGTCGGCACCGTATACCAGGCGTGCCAAGAGGCGGGCTACATTTTGCTCATCACGGCGGACCACGGCAATGCAGAGCAGATGCTCAATCCGGACACAGGCGCACCGCACACAGCACACACGACGAACAAGGTCCCGTTCATCATGACCGGGGACCCCGCGAAATACCAGTTCCTCAGTGACGATGAGAAGAAGGAAGAGGAAGAGGACGGTGCGCTGTGTGATGTCGCACCGACGGTGCTGGATCTGCTTGGGCTGCCGAAGCCGGAAGGTACGTGGCGTCCTTATGACCCGGTCTGATAAAACGTTTGCTGATGCTGTGAGCAGAAATGTCCGGACGCTCGCTGCTGAAGGCTGCCGCATGAAGACATGCATGACTGATTTGACGTAATAGATGGAAAAAATGAAGACATGTTGTAGAAATGTAACGCATCCACGCCAAGACGCGCAATAGAACTAACAGACTTTGTACATCTCGACGATCGCCCAACCTGTCGATGGCGGTTTTTCCAATTGTGTACACGTGGGGCCTAATCGCCAACTTCCAGAGTGCGCCGCACTGATCTTAAATAATATGACCAAAGTCACTTGAGGGCCGCCAGCGTGACACGGCCCACGACCTGCTACGGAGCGCTGCTGCAGGTATCGACGAGGACCATCGATGGAGCCATATGGCCACAGACAACACCCGTACCCAATGAGTGCGCGCAATTCCGCTGCTGCCACAAGAGCTGCTGTAAAGCTGCCAAGAAGATCCGGTGGACTCGGTAAAAATTGTCCCTCGATTCCGACCGTCGATTCGCTGCAACCGATTCCGATTTGACGCTATCCTGGCCGCCATAATAAGTACCTTGAGCTACAATCTATAACTATGCAAACACATCTATCGACTGACGCTCAACCCTGCCCACAAACCAGGCGCACGTATCCCAATCTAAGCACCCGCGACACTGACCTCCTTCTTCTCCGAGCTCTCCCTCTCCCTCTCCCTCTCCATCCCCTTCACCTCCGCGCCCGCAGCCTCCGCATCGCCCACGCGCGGCTTCTCAATTCTATACCAAATCAGCAGCGTGAGCGCCTCCGCAACGAGCACCGCGAACACGAACCAGAAGCCGTCCGCGATGCCGTGGTAGCCCACCGACCTGCCCTCGTCGACGCGCTTCCGGTCGATCTCCGTCTGGATGGTCGTGACAACAGCGAGGCCGAGGCCCAGCCCGATCTGCAGCGCCGCGTTGAACATCGCGCCCACGGTCCCTGCGCTCTCCGGCGGCGTGCTGCGTGCGCGTGCGCGATGTATAAGAACGCGGCGCGCGCGGGAGGCCGACTCGGAGCAGCACGTACTTCATGAAGATGGCGATGTTCGCGTTCGTGTATACGACCATGTTGCCCATCGTTCCGATGGCGAAGGCCGGGAATACAATCGACCAGTACCTGCGCCCGCCCGCCGTCAGCCCCGCGGAATCAGCAGCGCATGAAATCGCGACCGACCGTGCGCGCGTGTTCCCAAAGGGCAGCATGGCGGTGGCCACGATGTCGGCGAGCAGCCCGCACAATATCGACCACTTCGGGTTGACGTACTTGGGGAAGTGGCCGCTGACGCCGGCGATGGCGGTGGAGAGGATGCCGGACGGGAGGAAGTGCACGGAGGTCATGATGGCGCTCCACCCGTAGACCGTCTGGAACAGCGGCATCAGCTGGAAGAACACTGCGCCGACGTCAGAATAAACACGTCAGACGCTGGGAGATGGAGGACATACGCGTGCACCACCACCAGATGGGGACGATCCCGAGCGCGACGAGGATGGGCACGTTGGGGTACTTCCAGGTATGTGGCGGCCTGTGCGAGCAACACAATGAGCAACCCCCGCGGCCCCTTTCTGCCGGTGTAAAACGCACAGCGACGCCATATGGGGATCTATCTTGGCCTCGAAGACGAAGAACGCGACCGCGAGCACGATGGACACGATGAGCGTGCCGATGACCTGGCCGGCGCCCCAGCCCGTTGCCGAGCCCGTCGTCACGGCGTAGATGAACAGCACGATAGACGCTATGCCGCGCGGTCAGCGGCACGCGCTCGGAGCCGGAGGGATGCACACACCCGTGAGCATAGAGACGCCGCCCAGATCGAGGCGGCGCCACGACGGCTTGCCCGGGCGCGGCGAGGGCGGGGGGAGCATGAAGACAGCCACCACGGCGATGGGCACGCCCATCAAGCACGTGAAGTAGTATATCCAGCGCCAGCTCGCCCACTGCACGAACATGCCGCCGATGATCATGCCCAGCACTGCACACACACACACACACACACACACACACACACACAATTCCACTCAGCGAGGCAGCCGGGGGACGGGGGACGCGACGCACCGTTGCCGACGGCCGCAGACCCGCCGAAGAACGCGATGCCCTGGCTCTGCTCGTGCGGGTCGGGAAACCACTCGACGATGAGGCTCAGCGCGGCGGGCACGGTGGCGGCGGCGGCGATGCCCGTGAGCGCGCGCAGCACGAACATGGCGACCTTGTCGTGTATGCGCCCGCAGGCGAGCGACAGCAGGCCCACGCGCGCCGAGCCTGCGATGACCGACCACTCTGCGCCCCGTCAGCAGCCGGCCGCGCTGATGGCCATGTACACGGCGCGCGACGTGCTGGAGCTGTGGATGTCCGCGACGCGGCCGCTGCTGAGCAGGAACGCGGCGAAGGTCGCGGAGTACGCGGAGAAGACCCAGACGATCTCGTTCGCGGCGATGTCGAGCGAGCGCATCATGGCGGGGATGGCGGGGAACAGCGCGGACGCGACGAACGCGTCCATGAACTCGACCAGGCAGAAGAGCACGAGGAGCGTCGCCTTGCGGGCCCTCGACAGGACCGGTCGCACTGCAGCGCCGTGAGCGCGTCGTGCGGGAGAATGTGCGATCGACGCACCATAGCCTGGCTCCGGAGTATTGACGATTGTTGTGGCAGGAGAGCTCATCACAGAAAGAAAAGGACGAGGCAAGAAAAAAGGGGAGCAATTGGCTGCTGGGCTGCTTCCCTCCTTGCACCTTAAATATTACAGACAAGATGGATACACGGCGCCCCAGGCGGATGGCACAGGATAACCCAATCCACGATCGCCGACGGGTAGCGGACATAGCTTGCCAATGCGAATAGGGCACCGCGGCCACCCTGGCGTATCGGCATACGTGTATCCCTCGCAGGATCTGCGCGCATTGAATCAGTGGGGATACCTCGAGCCTGGTAGCAATCCATAGCATTCCAATCCCCAGCACGACACAAAGGACCGCAGAACCCCTGCTGCACGGCAGAAAGCAAGCGTTCGGAAATTCAGTGAAAGGGAGAACACGCGTCCGAGGAGCCTGTGAGAGGGACGTAGCCCGGCGGTGAAGCATGGTGTCGACGTCGACTAGCGTTCCAGTCCTCGCGTTCGAGTTTGGCGAGTACTCGTATTCCCGAGCGCAGCCATCAATAGAGACACCGTCGGTTCTGAGAGTCGATCGGCAGGGCGCCAGCGAGTCCCAGACAGCCTACTCATACCTTCAAACTATAGCGACGGCGTAGTAGTACCTGCAGCGCGACCCACGAGACCGGGACACTGTGCCACTGTCCAGATATGAGGATCGAGAATGCAGGCGTCGAGTCGACGAGGCGAGCGACGTGTATTATCAATCGAGACCGACGCCCGTCGGAGTAGTAGGACGCGAGTGACTCAGCGGTGCTGCGGCTATGCACTCAGGTCGCGACTCCTACTTACTGAGGCCTCGCTTACTTACAGTCTTGTGAATCCCGGTGTGACGATGCCGACCACTCGCGCTTTACTGTACTTATAAATCCCATCGGATACCTTAAAATAAGCGTGCTAACTCGCCACAGTCGATCCACAAGGCTGCGCTACGCAGCGGCGCGGGCATGCGCATGTTCCTCCGCAAACGCATAACTCACAATCCCATTCTCCAAAACCAAATACTAATAGCAAGCGTACAACATCCCCTCCTCACGCAGCGGCGCAAGCGCGTGTCGACGTCGGGAACGGCGCACTCACACCGACGCGGTTGCGCCATAGTTCGGGGCGGTGCCGACGGGCGCGAAGCCCGCAGCGCTCTGGTACTCGCCGTTGCCGACGTCTGCGCGGACACCCGATCGGCATCGTCCGTCAGTGTATGTCGGGCGTCGGGCGTCGATGCGGGACGCACAGATGTAGCCGCCGCGGCCGTAGACCTCCTCCGCCTTCATCCTGCGATACACGAGCCAGAACGCATGCTGCCGTGCAATGGGTGAGCAAGCGAGTGCGGATTAAATTTAGTATGGGCGGGGGGGCGCCGGGAAAGGGGGACGCACGAGGAGGCCGGGGATGTATCCGAGGCTGGAGCGGAAGGCGTGGTGAGCGGGCTGGCGACGGACGGGGGTGGGGCGTCGACGTACGTGGAGAGCAGGACGTTGATGAGGAGGTCGCAGCTGCAGCCTGTGAGGAAGGCGGCTGCGGCTGGGGGGAAGATGATGGCGACCTAGGAGGGAGGGTCAGTGGTGCGGGCGGGGAGAGGAGGGAGGAGACGTGCGAGGATGAGGAGGACGTCGGATCCGCGGACAGGCATTTCGGGATGGCGGTGAGTGTGGGTGTCCATGGAGGCAGGCAGACGGGCGATTTATAGCGCTAGTGCGCAGCAGTTGTCGGCACAGGCGCCTGTCTGTACGGTGGCGTGACTCGGATCCGGACGCGCGCGTTGGCTTGCTGCGCACTGCGCACGCTCAAGCTCCTCGGCATCGCACGAGCGGCACGCTAGCGGTGGTGGTATTCGCGAA
Organism: Auriscalpium microsporum; assembly: GCA_019914985.1. Lineage (NCBI taxonomy): Eukaryota > Fungi > Basidiomycota > Agaricomycetes > Russulales > Auriscalpiaceae > Auriscalpium > Auriscalpium microsporum. The sequence continues at coordinate 382,065 of JAHLMG010000012.1, read as the reverse complement.
CATATTATACAAGACACGTATCTAAGCGCACAACAGTCCTCGACTACATGTACGCGGCGTGCATTCAGCGACCGTAGGCGGTGGCGGTCGTCGCGCCGTAGTTTGCCTGGGCCGGGGCGGGGCCGCCGAGGCCGCCGTGCGCGGCGGAGCCCTGGTACTCGCCGTTGCCGACGTCTGCGCGGGGCGGGGAAGGCGTTAGTCGCGGCCACGGAGGGTGTGCACGGGGGACTGACACATGTAGCCGCCGCGGCCGTAGCGCTCCTCTGCCTTCATCTTGCGGTAGATGAGCCAGAAGGCGTGCTGGAGGACGGGGTGGGTGGGTGGTGAGCATGCGGGGAGGAGGGGACGTACGATGTGTCCTGGGAGGTAGCCAAGGCTGGAGGGGGCGGGAGATGAGCGGGTGGGCAGGGGTGCGAGGGGTGGACGCACATTGTGAGGACGATGTTGATGAGGAGGTCGCAGCTGCAGCCTGTGAGGAAGGCGGCTGCGGCCGGGGGGAAGATGATAGCAACCTAGGCGGCAGGGTCAGCGGGGCAGGCGCGGGCCGGGAGAGGACGGACGAGGATGAGGCAGACGTCGGATCCGGTGACGGGCATGTTGGTCGTGGTGACGCTTAGGACAGACGCAGACGGGGTTATATACCGTGTACCATGGCGCAGGTGCGTCACTGCGGCGCGCTGTGGCGGGTGACGTAGTGCTCCCACGGCCCAACCTGCCTGCTGCTTGCCATGCTGCGCGTGACCTCGCCCGCACCGCCTCGTGCCCGCCCGGCCTCGTTGCCCTCGCCGCCCCAAATAATTATATTGTCTGCATGCCTTGCCGCGCTTTGTCCCACGTGCCCCGCCGCTCTTATACCGTCCTGCGCCGTCCATGTCCTACTCGTCGCCATGCACGCCCCGCTCCCCCGCGCCCCGCTCGCCCTCCGCACCCTCCACCGCGCCACACAGGCCCTCGCCCTCCTCGCCGACGCCCTCCCCTACCTCGCCCTCGCCCTCGCCCTCGCCCTCGCCCTCGCCGCCGCCCGCGCCACACTCCTCGCCCTCGCCCTCGCCCTCCCCGCCGCCGCCCTCGCAGACGCACTCGCACACCGCCTCCGCTCCCGCCTCGTCGCCGCCCTCGAGCTCTGGCGCGACGACCGCATCCTCGCCGCCGCCCTCCGCGCCGGCCGCTGGCCGTCCCTCCCCGAGGCCCTCGCCATGCACCCGTGGGCCGCGCCGCCGCCTCTGCTGCAACGCGGTGAGCTGCCCTCGTCGCTGCCGTGCGGGCACCCGTTCATGATACGCTAGCAGATGCCCTGCCCGCCGCGAAGCCGCGCACGCTGCCGCCCGGCTTCTTCGACCTGCCCCCGTCCGTCCGCCCGGTCAGGTGCGCCTTCTCCCCTCGCTCTCCGCCAGCCCAACTCACGCCCTCTCCCAGAGCGCCACCAAGCCCCCGCCCCCGCCGCGTCTCCGCCCGCCCGCCCCCCACGCCCCCGTGCGCTCCCTCCCCCCTGCCGACCCACACCAGGCCCACCCGCACCCGCCCTCCCGCGCCCCCGCCCGCGCCGCGCATCCCGCCCAGCCGCGCCTACGTGCGCCTCCCGCACCCCCCGCGCGCCGCCCCCGCGCCCTTCCGCCCGCGCCCGCCCCCGCGCGTCGACACGACGCTGTTCTACGCGCGCGAGCCCGCGCGTCCGCCGTGCCCGGACCCGCACCAATGGCCCCAGCACCACCAGGGCGCCGCGTATCCGGAATACGCGGCGTACCAGCTGCCCGGGCGCCCCGACGCGCGGTACATGGACCAGGCGTTCTGTCAGTACGAGCAGTCTCGGATGGCACAACACTCTCCGCCGGCGGACGCGGCTCCGCGACCCTCATGGTACGCACACCCCGACGCGCACGCGCACGCGCACCCCGCGTACGTGCACGCACACCCCGACACGCCACAGGTGTCCTATCATCCGCCGCCCCCCGCCGCCCCGCACCCCCTCCCTGCCTCCCCACACCCCGCCTCTGTCTTCCCCGCCTCCCCGCACCCCGCCTCTGTCTTCCCCGCCCCCCACACGCCCGCGCCCGCGCCCGCGCCCCCATCCGCGCCCCCCGCGCCCGCCCGCGCACCCCCGCACCAAGTCCCCGCGCCGCCCGCCACCGAGGAACACGCGGACGAAGAAGACGACGAGTTCCCGGACGACGAGCTGCCCCCGCCGTTCGACGAGGAGCCCATCTACTACGACGCAGCGACGCGCACCTGGCGCGAGCGCGTCCCCGCCCCCGCCTCCCCCGCCATCCCCACCTCCACCGCCTCCCCCGCGCCCCCGCTCGACGCGTCCGACGCGCGCGAGCAGTCGCCTGCGCCGTCGGCGGGCACCGCGACGACCCTCGTGGGCGCGGGGACGCCTGCGGAGACGAAGGGCGCGGACTCAGACTCGGACTCAGACTCGGACTCGGACTCGGACTCCGGGTCCAGCTCCGGTTCCAGCTCCGGTTCCAGCTCTAGTTCCAGCTCTGGTTCCAGCTCGAGCTCGAGCGACTCGTCCGACTCGGACTCGGACTCGGACTCGGACTCGTCGGATTCGTCTTCGGAGGAGGGGGCGATGGCGGTCGATGCGTGAGATGCCTGTGGACACCGTGCTCTGTCCACGGCCGACACCGCTGCCCGCCCGTCGCGACGGGCGCGCATGCCCGCCCACCGAGGCGCGCCGAGGGAAACCTCACACTGCATTAAGCATTGCTCAGACTCTAGCACCGGCTGCCGAGCCCACGGATGGTCACTACTCACTCACTACATACATCCCGGAGAGCACGCATTTATTTCTTGACTTATCACTCATATCTCACCTTTTTTCCCTGCATTCTCTTCCGCATCTTGTTTTCATTCTCATACACACTGTTTGTATCTCTACCAGCAGCATTTTCACCCACTCAATAGCATGATGTATCGAGCACTGTGTGATCACTCGTCCTCGCCCTCCGCGTCCGCCTCGCCCTCTGCGTCCGCGTCCGCGTCCGCGTCCGCCTCCGCCTCCGCCTCCGCCTCCGCCTCCGCCTCCGCCTCCGCCTCCGCCGCACGCGCGGCCGCCGCATCCTCCGCCGCCACCGCCGCGTCCGCCTTCTCGCGCTTCAGCCGCTGCTTCTCCGCGAGCTCGCGCCCCGCGACGCTCAGGTCCTCGCCGAACACGCGCAGGCTCAGCGCGCTGCGTTGCGTTGCGTTGCGTGCGCTCACGCTCAGTCTCACTCTCTGCCCTCGCGGGACGGAACGCACGCACCTTTTCGCCTTCTTGTCGATCATGAGCGAGACGGACACGTTGGATTTCCAGATCGGCAGGAGGAGGTCGTGCGGGAGGCTAGAGGCGGCGCGGGTGAGCAGCGCGACACGTCGGAGCGCGGACCACGTACGTTGCGCCCGCGCCCTCGCTCGCGCTGAACCGCGCGACATGGCTCCCCGGCGCTGCAAACACGCAGCCACGCATCAGCCGCCCCGTCCGTCACCCGCACGCACGCACGACACCACGCACGCTTCGCCTGCACCGCGCTGACAAACGCCTCCCCGAAGCCCGCCAGCAGCGGATAATACGCCTCCACGAGCATGCGCAGCGCGCCCGCGTCCGCGGCCACGATGCTCTCCGGCTTGATATACGGCAGCACGACCGGCAGGCCCTCGCTCAGCAGCCGGAACTGCGACGCGCCGTCGGCGTCCGTGTCCGCGCGCTTGCCGAACCCGCCCTCCTGCTTGGTGAAGATCTTCGTGCCCGCGGTCATGATGCGCGCGCGCCGGAAGTCGTTGTGCGCGAGCACCGCGCGCACGACGTCGTTCGTGAGGTACAGCGAGCGCGCGGGCGCGCCCGCGGGGTTGCGCACGAGGATGTTCGCCGCGGGGAACGCGGGCACCAGCGACAGCTGCTCGCTGGGGGCGGTCAGCGGCGCGAGGAGCAGGGAAGAAGGGTGAGCGCGCACATGCAGCCTTGGACGACGGGGTCGTCTGCGGGGATGAAGTTGTACGGCATCTCTTTGAACCCGTTGTCGCCCCCGGCGTGCTTCTTGCCACGCTCTGTCGGTTCTGGTGTCGGCTTTGAGGATGAAGCGGCTTCGACATCTAAGCAATGTCTGTCAGCAAAATGTCTCGCGAAGCATAGTAACCTACCCTGCTCCATCGGCGTTGCAGTAGCAAGCGGCGCCTCGGACACCGGGGTCGCGGACATCGGCACGTCCTCGTCGCTTTCCAATCGCGCCTTCTTGGTCTCAGGTGCGTCTGCGACGTCGTCTGCGGCCGCAGGGCGCTTTCCTTCCCTGAGTATGCCAAATTCAATGAGTTCTCCGACCAGCAAGCGGGAGCTTACTTGACGGCTGCTGACGGCTCCGATGCCTTTCTTTGCAACACGGCGATGAAAAATCCCCCCGTATCCTGCAGATGAGGATATATACGCAAGCTGATCGACCGTCAAGTCTGCGACGAGCACCCGATGCCGCGTGCACGCACCTTCGCTCCAGCTTGAAGTCTTCACCTGCATCCGGCGGGAAGTGGCTCCGCACCAGCTTGCCCGATGGGTGCGCCGCGTGGTACTCGTCCCAGGACTCGAAGAACGTCATCTGGCGGTCCGCCGCTGGCGTCCACGATTTGATGCCCGGTCGGCGCACCAGCTCCGGTAGGGACGAGGGAACGTCGACGAGTTCGAACGCTGCAAGGGATGAGCGACTTGGCAAGACAGAAACTCCTTTGGCACGCACCTGGGTTGGTGCGAAGTGCCTCAGCAAGGACAGCTTCGTTCTCTATGGGGTTCAGAGAGCACGTCGAGTACACTAGGCGTCCAGCCGGGTGCAGCATGCGCATCGCGCGCTGCAGAATCCTGACCTGCAAGCTTCGCAGAACGCGTCAGCGTCATATACATTGCACCACGATGACAGCGCACCTATGCAGCCCATTGCCATCCATCGGATTCCACCATTTCCATATCCCGATATTCTTACGCAGAGTGCCATCGCCGCTGCACGGCACGTCGCACAGAATCCGGTCGAACAGCAGCTGCGGGGCCTTCGGCTTGCGGGTGTCCGACGCCGCGCCAGTCAGATCTTGCGGCAAATAGAGCGTGGGGAAGATCGACGCGTCGACGTTGGTCACCATGAATGCGGGGCTCGGGAGGCGGGCGGACTGGTGGATGAGGAGGTGTGTGCGTTTGTAGTCGCTGTCGTTGGCGATGAGGAGGCCGGGTGGGACGGAGGACGCCGTCGGAGAGGGAGAGGAATGCAGTGCCTCGAGGAGTTGGGAAGTCTGCCGTAACGCGCATACGTCCAGCGTCGCGCGGAGGTCCAGAGCGACGACGCACCTTCGAGCCAGGGGCAGCACACAGGTCGAGGACCTTGTGGTGCGGCTGGACGTCCAGGAAAAGGGGAGGCAACATAGAGACCGCCTCTTGTCGCGTGATGTTTCCAACCTCGGTCTCAAACACGAGGAAGTTGTGGAACTTTTTGAGGTCGGGGTTTTTGCGCAACGCTTGCTTGGACACGTTGAAATGCCAACCGAGGCCATCGGGATACCTGTTCAATTCGACGTTGGACTCCCAGAGAATGGGCGACGACTTGCTCACCATGACAGTGGTCTCGGAGGGTCGACCAGTTCGCCTTCGAAAACGATGCCTGTTAGCTGGGGCAAATAGACATTCTCAATGGCGTTTTTCAACACTTGCGCAGTCCTACGAACATCAGTCGAGTCCGTTTGCACCCTTGAAGCTGTGCCGCTTGTCACAACCACTCACTGGCGAGTCCGCGCAATCCTGAACGTCGTCGGCAGAGGCTCCTTGAACGCCTCGAACAGCTTTGTCCACTCCTCCTCGCCTCCATCCAGCAGAGCTTGTCTTTTGTAGTACGCCTCGAACCTCGGATTGTGCATGTCCTCTTTCGCGAGCATTTCCCCGCGATTGTCGTCGGGATTGACGACGACCGGGTGGCCATCGCCTGCGTCTGTCGGACGGCTGGAGTTTTGGTGCTTGCCGCCACGACCGCGGCGGGAGCTGCCACGCTTCGTGCAGAGCCCGCAGGACAATGAGACTCTCGCACAGACGACATGGAGGACAGACAGTCACCTTGTTTCGGCCCATGTCGACGACCGTGACGATGTTGCTGCGAGACGCGCAAAATGACAAACTCAAGATTAGTAGTAGATGGGACAGGAAAGGAAGGCCGACTGCCATATCGGGCGTTCGAAGAACAACGACTCTTGCGCTGGAGCGGGCAAAAAGGCGGAGAAAGTAGCAAGGTATTGGGCACTGGCCATCGCATACAGCTTTGATGTGGGTCATTTCAATAACTGCGTAGCATCGCGATGGTGAAGATCACACTCGTTGTACAGCAGAGTGGGCACCAGCACACACTACTTACTTCCTGAGTCCGAACATGCATATAATGCACTGGCACACTGCTTCGTTGATCTTAACCAGGCCGGTAAATACCACCAAGTTTGTTTACAGACGATATGATTTTACAGACAATGACAATGCTATGCGAAACCCGTGTGCGGGTCAATAAAAAAATGCTCCTTGTACAGCACGTTCCTCACACTGCGCGCTCATGATGACAGCTTTTCATCACGGCCATTCCGCTTACGCCAGGCTGGCGAAGCCGATCTGCTCGTTGCCGACGTCGAACTTGGTGTAGATGTTCTGCAGGAAGACGTCGCCGAGGATCCAGAACTCTGCGGAACATGTATATGAGCAGGGGAAGGCGAAATGGATGGACAGAGGTGCTTACCGCTGTGGACGAGCCGTCCGAGACCGGGCCGAGGTTGAAGGTGCTGGGGTCAACGGTGAAGGCCGTGCCGCCGAGCGTCACCGAGATGGGGGTGCTGAATGTGCAGGGAACTGCAGGTGGCATCAGCGAGAACCGAGGCGGAGCTTCGAGGAAAGAAAACGCACTGCTGTAGAGACCGTCACCGAGCGAGCTGTCCGCCTTGGCACCAGTGATCTGCGCATACAGCGCCTTGATGCCCTTGGTGGTGCCGATGATCTGGGTGGTGCCGGTGTCGATGATAGTCGAGGTGCTGCTGACGACCTTCTTGCCGTTGACAGTGATGCTGTCGAAGTCCGTTTGCCAGTACGACTGAATATGCATTATATCAGCATCACACACTCGCGATCGCGCGGGTGGAGACAGAGACTAACCGCGTCAGTGACATCGACGGTGGTGAAGTCTCCAGAGTAGGGATCGTCGTTGACGCCGCCGATGAACAGCACGGAGCCCAACTCGGCGAAGTAGAAGCCGAGCGACTCTTCGGCGACCTTGCCCTGCGCAATGAGCGACTGTTACAGCGGGTTCGCGTTGTAGTCCGAGAGGGACTTGAAGGCCATGCCGAGCAGGCCGTCCGCAGGGAACTCGGAGCTCTCGAAGCCCTCCGAGTAGGTCTTCGCGGAGCCGAGAATGGCCTACAAACAGGGATGTCAGTCAGCTCTACTCACTGAAATGCGAAAAGCCGACTTACGGTCAGGCCCGCGATGGAGACGGTGTCGGTGTACTGCTCGCCAGAGACCGTCGAGCCGTCACCGTAGGCCAGGCTAAACGTCTTCTTGAGGTCCTTTGCGGTGGAGCTCGCGCTGGGGCTGTACAGCGTGTGTCCAGAGCAGGTGGAACCAGGCAGGAACAGGTCGCTGCTGCCCGTGTCGAAGTCGACTATTCAAATAAAAGGCGGCAAGTCAGCAAGGCCGCCTCGACGCGTGTGGGAAGGAAAACTACGGACCTGTGTACTCCTTGGCCGGAGTGCCAACAGAGATCGTGCCGTACCAGAGCTCGGCGTCGTCGTCGGTCAGAGGGTCACCGGGTGGCGCGCTTCTTGAGGTTGCGCGCCGACGGGTGCGCCTTGTCGGTGTTGCGCTCGTAGTTCTCGAAGCCCCGGTGGATCTTGCTGAAAAGGCACCGGCCGAGCATCAGCACAGGCTACGCAAGCGAGCAGGTGGCGATGAGAAGTGTACTCACGCGACAGAGCTGCGCAGCTTCCTCTGGAGGACGCCGATGTTGACGGACCCGTTATCGTTGTGCAGGGAAGAACGCTTGGCAATGGGGATGGCAACACCGCTGCGTGCAGACGGCGTCTCCGCGATCGGGACGGCCGTTGCCAGGAAGGGCAGCGCAGCGAGGATGAAGGTGGCGGAGAAGTATACTTCTGTGAAGAAAGACTTGACTAGGTACTCGACTCTGGGGTGAGAGGGCCGGTGAGGAATGTGGGCAGAGCACGCGTCGCCCTTATACCCTCAGGATGTACTCCTCCGAGCTCGAGTACGGCCGAGCACTTGGTACTTACTTACTCCTGCAGGAGTCAGGACTCGGAGTCGACGGCGGACGCGCGTCCGAGTCGCGCTACCCTACAGTGGGGCCCTTTACCGCATGCGGTCCGGCCGCGATCAGAGGACTGCACGTTCTGCCTATGTAAGTACTCCTCGTTCTGACCATTCGCGTTCTCTACATCCGCCCTTTCTTTCAATCCTCCATGTCTGCGAAAAAGAGAATGTCTAAAGATAAACAGCAGGCGTCCCAGTCACCTCTGCCTACTAGTCCAATCTCTGCTTCACCTCCCGCCTCGTACCCCGTCTCTTCACTCCAACAACTATCAGCTGGTGAGATCCAGCTCAAACACAAGGGTTTCACAGTCCGTCTCCCACCAACGTGGATCACGGCCTTCGAAGACAAACAAGGCCTAGATGAAATAAGAAACCCTGGCAAGGCGTTCTGTTCCAGGCTGTGGGGCAAAGCGAATCTCGCAGACAGTGACTACGGGTTTCGTGCGGACGAAGAGCTACTGGCCGAACAATTCCTTCAATTCACTAAGGGAAGACTGCTCATACGTCAAGAGTATGATCTAATGTACCAGCGCGCTGAAAACATGTACCGCCATTTCCCCATGGGCGGCGTAGTTGTTACAGGTCAGCCAGGGGTTGGTGAGTATCCAAGTCTATCCAGCGTTCTCGATGGTTCGACTCAACATTTTGCAGGCAAGACAGCCTCGATCGCGTACATCGTCGCACGTCACCTTTCAGAGCGCCGTATCATCGCGGTGTTCCTTACGGGGGAGCTGTTTCTCTTTACCGAGGAAGGCGTCTTCACCCATGCCAACCCATCACTGGCACACGCGAGCTACGACCTGAACACTGGCCTTCTTGCCAAACACTGTCCCTGGTTGCTCATCGATGCGAGCTCCGAGCAGCCGCACAAACCTCCCCCAGATAGTCTCGTCTGTAGTCCCAAGATTTTCCCACTTCACCTCACTTCTCCGGACGAAGACAGGTACAAAGGATGGCTAAAACAGAGAGAAGGAATCCTTCTCATCATGGACCCCTGGACCGACGATGAGCTTCGTGATGGGTATGTTCTCCTTAGCTCGACCCAGCTGCGGTTCGCTCAACTAATTTCTGTAATAGGCTCTCTCTTCAGTCGTTCTTTCAGGACGCCAACCCAGGCCAGCAGGAGGCTTACCTGAACAAGCTATCCGATACCATCGCTCAATACGGGAACGCGGCTCGTGATATATATGGCACCCTCGCAGGGAGGAAGAAACTCGATACCGCGATCCTGGACGCGCTGAAGGAGTTCACATCATACGAACAGGTCATGAACCTGAGGACCTTGATGGCCCAAGCTCACATCAAAGCCGACCGCATTTCCCACCAACTTGTCACGGTTGAGCGCAGCAAAGTCCCGGTTACCTCACCGACCGAATCCGACACGGCAGTTTTGAAGCCGAAATCGCCATACGTCGGGGGCTTAGTGTCTTACTGGGTCGCGCGCGCGGAGTATGTCAAGACTACGGACTTCCTTCGCCTCCTCCGTGCATTCCCCCAATCAAGCACGCTCGCCGGATGGATTTTTGAGGGGGCTGTTCTCCACATCCTCGCCAGGAGCCCGGATATACCTCCCGACATCCTGGCAGCCATCCCTCTAATATCGAAGATGGAGCGCCTACGCCCCAAAACCCGTGCCAATTTTCGACACGTACCTGCGCCCGACGCGTCCGACGCATCCGACACGCCTGATACGCTTGACGCCGACGCGCCCGACGAACTCGAGGTCCTCACCGTAGGCGACGAGCCCATGGACGAAGAGCCCGCGGGCGACGAGCCCATGGACGTAGACACTGGGGTGCCGCACGCGAGCCTCAGCCTCCCGGAGCTTGCTGGCATGTCATACTACGACAACATCAGAGACGTCCCCGCGCATACCAAGAAACTACACGTACCGTCCATTCCCAATAACCCTCTGTTCGACGGATTTTTCATCGACCACACCGCGATACCAAAGATCCTCTGGGTTTGCCAGGTGACGATCGCGAAGACACACAAGGACTCTGCCAATGTTTATGCGCAGATTCGTGCGATGAAGCAAAACATGGTGAACAAGTACGGGAACGTTGAGGTGAAGTATCTGTTGGCGGTACCCGCAATGCCTAAGCGTATATACAAGTGGAAACTGCCGGGGGGGTGGAGCGACCCTGGCGTGAAGGGAGATGCCTACTGTCTGCGTATTCCCGTAAGTGGCTTCCATGCGTGACACGATACCAGTGACCCCCACCTTGCCCCCACCCCGGGAATACCGTCATAGATCCAGTACTCCGCTGCTGCCTCTGCCTCTTCTTGCCGCCCTTCGTCGAGTCGGCCTGTCACCCCGCCTGCTATGCAGTAACCTTCGTAAGCTCCATCTTACCTCCTTGAGAGAGTCTGCTCGCTCAACGCATTGGAAGGCCGCAGATTACGTTGAAGGCCATGTGAGAGGAGGACACCGGCAAGCACGATGTGTCAGGACGGCTTTCACCGCCATCCGGTCAGCACAACCTACACATCGACGCCATATGCTTCCTCGGACATACTCCCTATCGCCTCGCCGACGAGCACATGGACTAGGCTTTGTTTGCGTGGACTACCGGTCTTGTTGCTGATCAGAATTAGGTATGCGCACGAGCAATACACCCAGGATAACTCCGTCGTTCATTGCATATTGCGTGTTCTCTTTCGATGGCACCATCCCTCTCGCAGCTGTTCGTCGGGTTTCTACTCGTCTTCCGGCGGTTCTCGCCGCTTTCTCAAGCTAATTGGCTATCCTGACGGTCGCAGCGGCATACACTGCGTTGCTGCTAGGCTCGCTGTGCATCAGTTCAACATTCGGCGTCGTCAACTGATGGAAGAAGGCAGCAGCTCGCAACCGAAATCTATTTCTGGAACTACGCTACGGCCGCACTCTTGTCTGCACCACTCCGATGCGGAAGCATGCTGCTTCCAGCGCCTAGATATTTCACTGAATTTATCTGCGTCGGCGCATGCGCGTCCCGCGTGGTCGCAGCTCCGGTCCATACCGGACTCTTCCATTTCGGCTTGCACATGGACAAGGATCGCATTCTCGATGCGCTCTGCACGACATTTTGGACACCATTCTAGCGTCTCGCATCGTGATCATCAGCGGCGCGGCGGTTGCCAACGTGGACTCAAATGGAATGAATCGGCACGAAATGTTTTTCCCACGGTACTTTTCGGTCAGTACTGTTTCACATTCGCTATGTTCTCTGTACAATTGTTCATATCCGTTGGCAGGATGCACCGCGCGGTGCAGAACATCACATTCCCCGTATTCACTACACAAATGTCCGCGCGGTTAAGTGCGTTATCGCTCCGTGTCGCGTTTCCGCGTGCAGGTGGCGACGCCGAAGAAGAGAAGCAGAGAATCCTCACATGGATCCCATTCGAGCCATCCGCTACGCTGATCTCGTATTCTGTTGCTCGGCCGGACTCGAGCTCGGAGGAGTGCCACCCTGAGGGTATAAAGGTCATCGTGCTCTGCCCACATTCCTCACCGGCCCTCTTCCCCAAGAGTCGAGTATCACAGTCAAGTCTTTCTTCACCGAAATGTACTTCTCCGCCGCCTTCATCCTCGCTGCGCTTCCCTTCCTGGCAACGGCCGTCCCGATCGCGGAGACGCCGTCTGCACGCAGCGGTATTGCCATCCCCATTGCCAAGCGTTCCTCCCTGCACAACGCCAATGGGTCCGTCAAGGTCGACGTCCTTCAGAGGAAGCTGCGCAGCTCTGTCGCGTGAGTTCACTTCTCCTCGCCACCTGGACCCTGCGTAGCCTGTGCTGATGCTCGGCCGCTACCTTTTCAGAAAGGTCCACCGGGGCTTCGAGAACTACGAGCGTAACACCGGCAAGGTTCATCCCTCGGCGCGCAACCTCAAGAAGCGCGCCACGTCGGCCGGTGACCCTCTGATCGACGACGACGCAGAGCTCTGGTATGGCACGATCTCTGTTGGCAATCCGGCCAAGGAGTACACAGGTCCGTTGTTTTCCTTCCTGCACCCGTCGAGGCAGCCTGGCTAACGTGCCGTTTTATTATTACCAGTCGACTTCGACACGGGCAGCAGCGACCTGTTCCTGCCTGGCTCCTCCTGCGGTTCCACCTGCTCTGGACACACGCTGTACAGCCCCAGCGCGAGCTCCACCGCAAAGGACCTCAAGAAGACATTCAGCCTGGCCTACGGTGACGGCTCGACGGTCTCCGGCGAGCAGTACACCGACACCGTCTCCATCGCGGGCCTGACCGTAAGTCGGCTTTTCGCATTTCAGTGAGTAGAGCTGACTGACATCCCTGTTTACAGGCGACCACGCAGACCCTCGGTTCCGCGAAGACGTACTCGGAGGGTTTCGGGACCTCCGAGTTCCCTGCGGACGGCCTGCTCGGCATGGCTTTCAAGTCCATCTCAGACTACAACGCGAACCCGCTCTTCCAGACGCTCATCGCGCAGGGCAAGGTCGCCGAAGAGTCGTTCGGCTTCTACTTCGCCGAGACGGGCTCCGAGCTGTTCATCGGCGGTGTCAACGACGATCTCTACTCTGGAGACTTCACCACCGTGGCTGTCACCGACGCGGTTAGTCTCTGTCTCCACCCGCGCGATCGCGAGTTTGTGATGCTGATATAATGCATGTTCAGGCTTACTGGCAAACGAACTTCGACAGCCTCGCTGTCAACGGCAACAAGGTCGTCAGCACTAAGACCGCGACCATCATCGACACCGGCACCACCCAAATCATCGGCGCCAGCAAGGGCATCAAGGCGCTCTACGCGCAGATCCCTGGTGCCAAGGCGGACAACTCACTCGGTGACGGTCTCTACAGCAGTGCGTTTTTTCCCTCGATGCTTCGCCTCGGTTCTCGCTGACGCCGTCTGTAGTTCCCTGCACGTTCAACACCCCCATCTCGGTGACACTCGGCGGAAAGGCCTTCACCATTGACCCCAGCACTTTCAACCTCGGTCCGGTCGAGGACGGCTCGTCCACCTGTGTCGGTGGCGCTGCTGCGGATGACAGCTTTGGTAAGTGCCTTTGCACATATACTTTTGCCACCAGCTGCTGACAGACGTGCCCACAGGATTATGGATCCTCGGCGACGTCTTCCTGCAGAACGTCTACACCAAGTTCGACGTCGGCAAGGAGCAGATCGGCTTCGCCAGCCTGGCGTAAGCGATACTGTGGAATGGCCTTGATGAAAAGCTGTGATCATGAGCATGCAGTGTGGGTAATGCGCTGTACAAGAGCATTTGTTTATTGGTGCGCACACGGATTTCGCTTAGCATTGTTTCTGTCTGTACTGTCTGTAAAATCAAAACTCTGTAAACAAATTTGGTGGCATCGTTCGTCTTGGGCATGGCGGACGAGATAGGATAAAATTGTCATGCCATGCGCGTCGTAACCATCATGCGCCCGAATTCAGCGAGCCCCAGGGTCTTGTCTGGCGAAGTCGAATACGCATCGAGCATCTCGACAATCTGAGGGCACAAATACATGCATATCATGCTTCCGAAGAAGAGATCATGAGCAGCATACACTTACCTCCTCTGTCTTCATTTTCTCGCTGAGCGACTTCGCAGCGGCAGCTAGTTCGCGTACCCCAAGCCGGCGCTTCGCCGCCGCATTCGCGTCCACGCCAGGAAAGAAAAGCACGAAGGCCTCCAGACATGCGGCCTTCTGCCGCGCAGTGAGCTCGCCCGACTCAGATGGCGACAGTGAAGGGGATTTGCGTCGTCGTTTCGCGCGCGATGCGCTGGTAGATGTGTCCTTGTCCTTGGCCCTGCCCTTGACCGCGCGACCGCGTTTCGGGCGCGCGGTCTCCGTGTACTCGTCTGATGAGCTGCCTTCCGACTCGTAAACTTCGATGGGCTCATCATCGACACCGACAGCTCCATTATCCTCATCATCGGGCTGCTGCTCGGCATCATCGTCCTCGTCCGCGCCCGCCTCGTCGAGCAGCGCGGCGCAGACCGACTGCCAGTCCCGCTTGCTCACGCGCTTGTCATCCTCCTCTTGCTCCTCCTCCTCACCTCCACGCTGCCGAAGACGCGACGTGCCCCAGCCTTCCGCAGCATTGTTGAAGACGGCAAGGGTGTCTTCGTCGTCTGGAGGGAGGTCGAGAAGCTGCAGTGCGTAGGGTATGCGTGAGAGCGGGATATACTCGTCCGCGTCCTCGGCGGCGGAAATGAAGCCCCCGGCAGGTTCTTCTTCGTCAAAGATGAAACCTCCTGGTGCAGGATCATCAAGTAGGAAGCCTCCGGGAGCGGAATTCTCGACGATGAAGCCTCCGGGCGCGGAAGATGGTCCTGGGTCCAGGAGGAAGCCACCTGTTCGAGAAGTCGATTCGTGCTGTTGGGACAAAGTTGCCTTCGCGAACGCGCGGTTAATGCGCGATTGCAGGCGGTCTGATAGGGCGAGGAAGGCAGGATCTGGCCGTGCTGACATTCTCTCGCTGAGCGACGTCGACGTCGAGGAAGAGGCGCGTCTGGTCACAAGTTGTGACACTAGCGTGCTAATCTAACGCCGGTAGCCTAGCTATAGCCAAGCGTTATCTACTACCACCATCTATCATCTGTTTGTTGCACTCATGCCCACATTCTCCCTCGACGAAGAGGCGCGCCTTTACACCACAAATGCCGAGCGTGAGAAGTACGAGTCGCTTGCGACGCTCTACGGCATCATCGTCGCGCTCGACTACCTCGAGCGCGCATATGTACGGGACTCCGTGACCGCCGCTGAGTGCGTGAGCAGCGGCCCTCGCATCCAGGCCAGACCTGATCCTCGAGCCATAGGTACTCGCCCGCATGCACCCGGCTCCTCTCGCAGTACAAGACCATGTTGAAGCTCGTCGCAGACGACGTGCCGAGCGTCGACGACTTCATGGCCCAATACCGGGTGCGTCGCTGTGCGTCGTCGCTCCTCTCGGACACCATATATTCTGATGCACGTGAAGTAGATGGATCATCCAGCCGCGCTGCACAGGCTCAAGGTCGGTGTCCCTGCAACCATCGAACACTCCAGCGAAGCGGAACCGGAGACGGGCAAGTGGGTCGCGGAGACGACGCAGGTGTGTGCCCACTCTGTCTCGCATTGCCGGCGCTCTAATGCAACGGTCTCTACAGAGCTTTATAACATTTATGGACGCGCTTAAGCTGCGATTGCGCGCGAAAGACCAGCTGCACCCGATCTTGCAGGAGCTGGTCACTGGCTATGCGCGATTTAAAGGCAGCAAAGACTGGGAGGGCCGGAGTAAGATGGTTGGCTGGTGAGCGATGCTCAGCCTACGGCGAGCGATGCCATTGACGTGCGCACCAGGTTGATAACATTGAACGGGATGAAGGCGTCGGAAGAGATCACGGAGGAGCAATCGAGGCAGGTGCGCAGATACGCTGTTGAGGGGGAATGTGTTACTGAGGACCGCGGCAGCTCCTCTTTGATGTCGACCATGCATACGCAGAATTCTTCAGGAGCTTGAGCGGAAAGGGAGAGTCATAATCTATGGCCTGGGGCGACTACATCGACACGTGGAATAACACAGCGCGCACGACATCTCTGGCCAACAGAGCTGTCGCTTACTGTCGCTTTTCTAAGCGCCCATTGCCTAGCGACACGCCTCAGAGACAGCCTGCGTCCCTAGGTAAGTATGCTCGGCCACCTCGCCCAAGGACTCTTCGCCTTCCAGGTCTCAGCCGGGATTTCATGTCCTTTCCTGTCGCATGTTCGCACATGTATTATTATAAAGGCTATAATGACGGTGACATCCATCTGCTTCCTTCCATTTTACTTGGCGGACGAAGCCGCCATGCCAACCTTCCTTCGGCAATTGCTCAAATCCTCGCCGGGGGCGTCGTAGCTTGGTGCGCGTATCGTGTCGTGTACAATCTTTGCTCTCGAACTTTCCCGGGCCATCTGATTCGCATGCAGCTGCACGACAAGTATGGTATTTCCTTCGCTGCCACTGCAGCACACGTACATCAGGACATTGCTGACAGTTCTATTCAGGCGATGTCATCAGGATAATGCCGAACGAGGTGAGCTTGACTACCAGCCACCTGATTGACTTCTCACTTCTGTGCTCTTGTTATCAACTTTACTTCGCCAACCCAGAAGCACACAACGATATCTACTATTCAAGAAACAAATGGGACAAGGACTATCGCACATATTGTGCCTTCGACGCGGACACAGCCTCCCTTTGTCTCACGTCGTACCATGATGCGAAGCGGCGTGAAGACGTTCTGAACTCGCTAGGACTTGATACGGACCAGAGTACGTTGCTTGACCGCTTTGCGACCTGTCTCAAACCTCATATTCTACGACAGGTTGACGTGTTGTGCGATGCACTGAGCAGACACTACACAGAAGGTAAAATTGAAGAATATCTCTACACTCTTGGCTGCAGGTGCTTTGCAATGGACGTCATCACCTCATGCTGCTTTGCCCAATCTGCCGACGCCACGAATGTTCCCGACTTCGATTCTGCGCCGAAGAGGTGCTTCCCACTCTTACTCTCGGAACGCACTTCCAAGCCTTTGTCTGGTTCATACGTTACACCCCACAGTGGGTCGCACTGTGTACGAGATCGCCCGTCATAGCTGCATGGTTCCCCTGCAAAATGCGATCCCTGGAGGAGTGAGAGTACACATTCGTAAATTTTTATTTGTGTCCGGCCCCCTGAAATCTTGCACGTCTAGGCGCAGTGCTTCACCTTCGTCCAGCATGCCGAGTCGGTGTTCGAGCAAGCCGACGAATTTTTACCGGAGCGATGGCTTGCTGGAGATGCAAAATTCCCTCGAGAGTTCAATCGTAATCTTCTCGAAGGGTCCGCGCAATTGTCTGGGTACAAAGTGAGTATATGCCCCACTATTCTTATCGAACATCCAACGTATTCCCTTGCCCCGTTTGGCATACTGCGAGCTGTACCTCGCACTTGCCCACATCTTCCGGCGCTTCGAGCTAGCCGTTGACACAGAGCGGTAAGCTCCATACACACGATTGGTCGAAACGAACGCCCGCGTGCTGACCGCTCCAAAAATCGCCCGAATCTTACCTTCAGAGAGCACTTTGTTCATTACTTCACGGGCCCACACTTCTCTGTGGCGTGCAAGCCAGCCACTAGACTCGTGATATTGATCGCAGCCACGGTCTTGTTCGCTGCTTGTACTTCATGCCTCTTGTCTGGTTCTGGGAGATCTCACAAAGACTGTATGGCCATCCGCATTCCAACGGTTAGCAAACTTCTCCTGTTGCGATCACTGAACCTTACGCACCGTACTATCCACGTAACTGCCTACGACGAATTGCAGGCAGGTCTTCCCATGGACTGCGCACTTATTTATACACCAAAGCCGATTTACAAAGGCGCATCGAATGGCGCTCCGCAGTCCACGGTGTTTCCGGCAATGGACTGACGGGCAATCGGTTTAAACTGGTTTTCATCCTCCTTCCCTTCACCCACCTACTAAAGCAGCGTTCATCATGGGTACGCGTTCTGCTCTATCTGAGCAGATGGTGGCTTACTCAGCCCGAGTTTCTGCTGTAGCTGGCCCTGATCCCGACTCCCTATACCACTACGACCCGACCAGATGGGTCGCCATTGTCTTCCTAATTCTATTCAGCCTTACCACCAGTAGGTCCTATTCGCGTGTAAATATACGTTGGCTAGCATGTCGCTGACGATGTATAGTTGCCCACCTCGGCCAGGCTATCTGGTGGCGCATGTGGTGGTTGCTGCCTACAGTCGTGCTGTGTGGCGCCCTCGAGATAATGGGCTGGATCGGGCGACTATGGTCCAGCTTCAACAATGGCACCATACTTTCGCCCTTCATGCTGCAGTAAGTTCTCGATTTAGTCAATGTTGTCTTACCGCTGAGCCCTGTTGTGCAGGTCCATCACTACCATCCTCGCGCCTACACCGCTGGTCGGGGCTAACTTCATCTTGCTGGGACGTATCATCCGACGCCTAGGACCACGTTACAGTCGCCTCAACCCCAAACTATGTACGCTGCCTTTGCCTAACTTACTAACCTCGTTAAATTGACGGGTGGTTCGCAGACTCCTCAGTTTTCCTGACATGCGTAAGTTCCTTCTCCCGCACGATGGGCAACTCCGCGGCTCACCAGCCATACCACAGGATATTGTGTCCCTTCTCGTTCAAGGCAGTGGAGGTGGTATGTCCGCAGGCAGCAACCTATCAATGGCCAAAATCGGTGGCAACATCACGCTCGGTGGCATTATCTTCCAGCTGGGTAAGCATCATCACGTCGGGCATCTGGCAACGTTGATTAACCTACCGCAACCATAGTCGCGATCATATGCTACTCCGCGCTCGCGGTGGAGTTCCTGATACGATATGTCAAGGACAAACCCTTCGAGAAGCGTGATGCTTCTGACCGGCCTAGGGGACCCACCGACACGAACATACAAATTCTGCTCGGCGGAATGTCGCTCATGACGGGCTTCATCCTCATCCGGTCAGTTGCACTCGACCCTCCATCTTTGCGTGCACTGACATGTCCTGGAAGTTCGGTGTACCGCACCATCGAGCTTTCCGACGGGTATAATGGCAAGGTCATCTCAACGCAATACCTTTTCAGTAAGATCTATCCAGTTAGCATCACATACTGTCAGCTCAACGTCAATGCGCCAGTTGTGTTTGACGCCGCCATGATCGTGCTGGCAATGTTGACATTCAACTTTTGCCACCCTGGGTATTTTCTAGGCGAGTCAAAGCTTCAGATTCAAGATGGGTCGGACATACCTCTGGCTCTTGCCAGTGACGGGTGCCAGAAGAAATATACGCCTCTGGAGGGTGAGGGTGAGAATCGCGTCTGACGTTGTCGTGATTACCCATCCTCGATGACGGGCTACTCCGAATGCTCTATTGTCGGTATTCAACTTGATCAGCGAGCCACAAACAACACGGAAATTTGTTTGATTTTATTCTTTCCGGTTGTCACTGAAATTGTCCGAAAAACGTGAACCCGCGTGCCAGGGGCGTGGGACTCGCCAACGGCATCGCCGTTGAACGTTGACTCGGGCTCAGTGAGCGGTTCCTATCCCGAGACGATTGGCTGCCGCCTCAGTCACGCCCCTCCCACTCCCGAAGCTTCGCCAAGTACCGTGAAGTTATGGGTGCGTCTGCCGTAGACTCTTCTCCCTAATGGTAATGTGCAGGCGAGAATGTCAAGCAAGCCGGCCAT
This sequence comes from Auriscalpium microsporum, assembly GCA_019914985.1. Lineage (NCBI taxonomy): Eukaryota > Fungi > Basidiomycota > Agaricomycetes > Russulales > Auriscalpiaceae > Auriscalpium > Auriscalpium microsporum. The sequence goes on along the minus strand of JAHLMG010000012.1, from coordinate 362,580 downwards.
CGACCTCGCAAATGGCCGCCGCGCGAGCTCACGAATATGGCTGCGAAGAGACTCAAGAGAGGCTGTCTCGAGGGTCCCCATCGCTTTGCTCACCAGGCCTATTTTCTCTGTTACTGCAATTGACTGACTCGAGGCTTTATCTGATAGTGTGTTATTGCTAACGGTCTCCAGCTACCTTCATGTGTAGCATAGCTTTCTTTCATGTGCACGGGTCCATCGATCGATGGGCAGCGGAAGTGGCCGCGATGGCCACGAAAATTACAGTCTCATTTCCCGAGCACAGCCTCGGACTGCGACAGGATAGAACAAGATAGGATTTCCGTAGCCCTCCGTGCGGCGGCACGGGTTACGAGTCTACTACAACGAAGAGCAGGTATTTGCAGACTTTGGTGCGTGACACAGTTTCGTCTACAGCTCTCTTGTATGTGCTTATAGCGGTGCTTGACTACGACTAGCACTGGTAACTTCCTCCCAGTTGTCGTTTGGCAGGGTCAGACGGGTCTAACATCGAAGCGCAGTGAACCGACTCTTCCCTCAGCAACCCGAGTCGACCATGTCGCAAGGCTGGCTATCATATTGACAACCTATCGTGGTCATGATCCGAGTGCGTCCTGTACCAGCACCCTTCTCGACGTCGATATCGAAAGTTTCTATGCATAGAATGCCGTGGCTTACTCTTCTGGCCTCGCAGCGCTCATAAATTGAACACCTTTCCCTCCATCAGCGATTAAAAAAATGAACAACGCAATATGAGAACATGCTTCTCGTTGGCCAGATCAAATAAATATGGTACTCGATCTCGGCGGAGAACATCTACTGTCTCCATAAATTCCAGTATTGAACGGCATTTCCCCGACTTGATTCGATTTACTTCATACCGCTACTAACTTAGAAACCCGCTACCAGTCTCCGGGGACATCGTCCGTGCCGACTAACGAGCCGACCGTCCCAGCGACGCCGCTCACGCCGCCCCGCGCGCCACCACCCTGTTGTTTTTCCTCTTCTTGCCCACCGACCAGCTCCTCCACGACGTCGCTCGACCCGGTCCTGCGCGCCTCCTGCGCGACGGACGACAGCGACGCGGGCGGGACGTACTCCCTCACCGCGGCGGCGATCGCACTGGAGAGGTCCGGCGAGGGCACGCCAAGCGCTCTCGCGAGCTCCTCGATGCGCTGCTCCACGCTCAGCGGCGCGCCGGTACTGTCGCCGTCCGCGCCGCCGCTCGTGCTCGCACCCGACGCGGAGGGGGCCTTGCGCGAGCCGAGGCCGATGAAGGTGAGCAGCGGCGACTGCGCGGCGGACTCGACGCCGCCCTTGACTGTCGCGACGGCGACGGTGGTCGCGCGGTACGCGTACCAGGCGACAAAGAGCAGCGCGACGAAGGAGATGGCGTGCACGAAGTTGTTGAAGGTGATGCTGGAGAGCGGTGGAGAGACGCCGGAGCGCACGCCGCGGTCCTCCTTCGCCTTGGACGGTGGCAGGTCCGTTTTGCTGTGGTGTGTTTGTGGTGACGAAGAAGATTTCTCTGAAGTGTTTTGGGTTTCCGGGACTGCTGCGCCATTGGGAGTTGCGACCATGGTGGATATGCGAAGTGCGGTGAATGTACGAGATGTATGCGCAGTGCTACCTGTGTGTGTCCAAGTCAGACTTGGATGCCCAGGAGTGTGAAGCAAAACATACCGAGATGGTCAGTGCAAGGTGGTGGACTCACTCCGCGCGGCCAGCAGGACGAGTATATGCTGCACTCAACGTGTGACGTCATACGACACTCTACCTCGTGACGTCATGCGTCCTCCCTAGGCGGCTCCACTGCGTCAACGCTCCGTATCCATGCTTCAAAGCGCGATGCCAATATTGCTCTAGTGAATGGGGTATACAGTAAGAATGCGTGTATGGTAACATGAACCGGCGCAAGAACCACAATATCCGAACAGCGAGACGACTTCGTCGAGAACACGCGCACATGAGGACAGAACTGCAGAAGCCGAAGCACTCTTGAACAGACCGGCGAGCAGCGGCGAGTCCTGCAGGCGAGGCGAGGCAATACAGCAGCCCGAAAAGTCAGGTTCCAACGGCGCCGTCGTACAAGCCCGGCGGCCTGCCTATCCGGTCGGGGGGCGGGATCCTCGAGAAACGAGCGGGCCGGCGCCAGGCGAAGTTCGTGCCGTGCAGTTGGTGTGCGCAAGGCCCATGGCACCGCGCAGGGGCGTACACGGCCAAGGGCGGCTGATTAGGGTGCGCGGCGGTCCTCGGCTGTCTGATGGATGGGTGGCGAGTTCATTAGTTCCCGGTGAAGTATGCGCGAAGACGGAGCAGGAAAAATACCCTCGGGCGGAATTCCATACCCACCGCGTAACTGAGAAGGAAGCGAGGAACATTGCTGCCTGCTTCCAGTCGTGATCAGAGAACAGGCAAAATATACAGCACGCCATTGATACGCACCAACACAGGTGACAGCATAGCCTGGCGAACCACGAACCACAGCATCCCCCACAGATACCCAGCCGCCATTCGCGCAAGCGATTCGCCTAGACGAGCGACCGGAAAGAAACCAATCAGCAACTCCTTGGTAGTGAGAGGCGTATCCAGGCCGCCGCAAGGTGACGCGAAGATCGTCCAGGAATTACCATCGACAGCGGCGAGCACGGATCCCCATGAGCCCCCATAGACCGTGCTGAGCCCACCCTTCATCGCAAACGCGGTGTTGTTCAAGTCGTCGAGCGCGCCGTGGGCGGTCAGAGTGAGCATCTGCAGTGTCTCTGCGAGCTTCGCCGTAGAGCGAGAGGCAGAGCCTTGTGATGAGCGGATCTGCCTGGAAATCTCCGAAGTCGAGTTCATATGTTGCGTGAGGAGGGCAGCGGCTGCAGTCAGCGAGTCGAGACTCTGATGAGAGGTGTTAGTGAGGCAGGATATGGGGATCAAAGCGCTGCTTGCCTCGCGGATGTTCGTAGACCTGCGTCTATGCGTGCATAACGCGCCCACACTTGATTCTGAGGCAAAATGAACGCCTGCAATGCATGGCGTCGGAGGGACATACCGTGTATTCGAGCACCTGCATTTCCCTTGCGTCGATCCGATCATATACAGACTCTAGACGCGCCACCACGGACTGCTCGATGGACGGCGCGAGGAGGGAGAGCGCATCCGCGTGCTACTCCCCGGGTCAGACAAAGGTACAGTAGGAAAATGGCCGCGGCGCATACGTACTTGCGTGGCAGCAGTTGACTGCTGCCTCTGGGATTCACGGAGTCCGGCCCGGAACTCTGCAATTGTCTACAGTCGATGTATCATCAAGCTGCAGCGCACATGAGAACATTGGGGACGGACCTCTGCTAAGGCAGCGCTAGCCTTACGGTTGACCTCAATCATGACGCCATCCATCGCAGACGATACTGAACGCAAGCCACGGAGGGCATCCTGGCTCTCCTACATCACATGTATATCAGCAATGTGGGGGGACATTGTATAATATATGCAGGCAGGCAAGACGAACGGAGAGGAGGGTGTTCCAGTGCAATACCATCTCTTGGTCGTGTTGTAGATGGTCATTCATGTAACGCAGCAGAGCAACTTTCTCCAGCGTCGCGTTACGATAGAGTTCGCGCGCAGTGTCTTGTTCGTTCGCTTTCTGGTAAGCCAGGCATAATTGGGCTGTGCATATATCTGGTCAGTACTCAAGCGCAACCGCGGTGGATCGCACACTTACGAATATCCCTCAAGTACCCAGAGTAGCTCGCCCAGAACTGGGCACTTCGCGAGATTGCGCTGGTTCAACATGAGTGTGGGCATCGTATTGCGCTGAACAGCGCAGCACTCACTCTACGCATGGCGCGAACGGCACATCCACAAGCTCGGCGGCGGCCACCCCGCCCGCAAACGGCGCGCACTCCATCGGCGTCGAGTGGTATTGTGCCGTCTGCAGCTCGCACAGCGTCATCGTAATGGCCCCTGCAAGCATATATCCCAGTTGGCCTCCCTCATCCTGCAGCTCTCGCGGAGTATATGCGCACCTCTGACACGCGCGCCTTCGTCCAGCTCGAGGTCGGCGCAGCGCGCGTGCAGCTGGGCTGCGGCGCTGCGGAAGCAGTCTGGCTTCCGTGCCCGCGCACCCACAGAACCTAAAATAGACCACGGTCGGCAGGAGATGAGATTCATCGCGTAGAATGCTAAACGGGAACGCGGCAGCGCTGGCGAGACGTACGAAAGAGGGCGTGCTCGTCTGCGTCGGATAGGCCGAGGGTTGCTGTGTTTCAACAATGTGTTCAGCGCCGTGGTCGGGCTGTGACCTGGCTTGACGCACCGATGGAAGCTCGTACGTCGGCGCCGGGACTGGTAGAGGCAATCGCGGGGAGGCGAGTGGCGTCACTAGAAGTGTGCAGCCATCGCAGCGCACCCACGGGTAGGTAGAATGTCGCCCCGAGGGCGAGGAGAAAGCAGGCGGTCGTCGACATCGCCGTCCGGTTCGAAGAGTTGTTGCAAGTCCCGGGCCAGACAGACACGGTTAAAGCGCGTAAATTACGTACGCTGGCGTTGCGCCCCGCGTATGTAACGCTAACGGGCATATTGTCGCTTATATCCGCCCATTGAACTCAATTACCTTGACTATCATATACTTAACAGCGGTGTGCTCGTTGATCCTGGTGTGGAGGGTGGCCAGCTCTGAGGTGGGTAGTACTTACTACGATTTCAGCGCTACTTGTCCGGTCCGGACTCGGAGTCGGAAGGCCGGTAAGTTGAACATCATAACACACGCTGATGGTCTCCCACCGTCCCTGTGTTCACTTAAGAGACCCTTGAACCCTTTCGCTTTTGCCCTCTCTTCCTCGATCTATTAGAATGTCCCAGAGTACGTGTGGCAGCTGTATGCCTTCCGACGTGTCGTTGATGTTCGAATTCTGTAGCTCCCGTCATCGTCCACCACTTGAACAACTCGCGGTCGCAGCGCATCCTATGGCTCCTCGTACGTGCCAGGGTCTCGCTCCCGCGTGGCCTCCGCCTCATTGTCGTCACAGGAAGAGCTTGAGGTACCCTACGAACTCAAGACCTACCAGCGGACACCCGAGCAGCTCGCACCGAAGGAGCTCCTCGAAGTCCACCCGCTTGGAAAGTCTCCCGTCATCACGGACGGCGACGTCACGTTGGCAGAGAGCGGGGCCATCGTTGGTACGCCAGCATGTCCATCGACCTAAGACCGCCCGCTCATCCACTGTACCGCTCATAGACTATCTCATCGAGAAGTATGGGCAGGGGAAAATTGCCCCGACCGGGGAGGCCAAGCTGACGGACTTGTACTGTGCGCTTGTCTTTTCCATTTCCGCGAGAACGAGAGCTGACGTCCGTGCGTCAGTCCGCCACTTCTCCGAGGGCTCCTTCGCCCCTTTGGTCACCAACCGGTACATCTATAGCCTAGTCCCCGAGCGTTCTCCTTTCTTCCTGCGGCCCCTCCTGCGCTCAGTCTTCTCCAGCCTCGACGCGAGGCTCATCGACAAGCCTCTCACGGCCGCTCTGAACTTCGTGAGTCTCGAGTCCGTGTCTGCGTCAACGAGGTTTCTCACTCGTGCGGCAGATCGAGGGTACCTTCGCCAAGAACGGGAACTGGCTCGCCGGTGGCGCGGAGCCCACCGGCGCCGACTACATGATGTCGTTCACGCTTGAAGCTCTGGCCGCGAGACGCCCGGAAGACTTGGGCCCTCTCACCAAGGCCTGGGTCGAGCGCATTCACGCACGGTATGGCGAAAATATATGTGACAATTCTGCCCATACTCACCGACACAATCTCACAGCCCGGCCTACAAACGGGTGAGCCACCAAGACCCATCTTCTGACCTAGCTTGCGGTACTGACTCGCTGCTCGTTTGTAGGGACTGGAAAAGGGTGGCGAGTACGCATATGCCAGGCTCTGAGTTTTTCCATGTTGGGTTTTCCACGATAGCTTCACAGTACAGCACGATACCTATCTTGCTAGCGCTTCCATGCCGTTGCACTGGTTGTGCGCGGCGCTTCCAAAGGCGCCGACGCCTCTTCTTGCTGTTCTATACTATGAAGAATGATATGCTTGTTTCGCCTTCGTACTTCTGAGCCTTCTGTGGGCGATCTGCAGCCGCGGATCCGTCAGTGGCTTCTCAACTTCCTCAGGAACTTGTCAACCACTTCGCACCAGCACAGCCCGCGCGATCTCCAAGAACAAAACAGAGCGATATATTGAGAACAATGCATATGAATCACAGTGCAAGGAGAGAACACTAGGGTTACAGCGAGTGGGAAGGCGATACTTAAACAAACAGACAGGCAATGGTACGTGTTCAAGACAGCTGCGGAATGAGTGGATGCTCGACGAATAACGAACCAAGCAAGAAATGCGAACGAAGACCAAGAAGAGGGTATAACGCGTACTGGTACATACATCTAATCCGGGGTCCAAGATACAGAATGGGTAGTGTCGGAAACAAGATCAAAGTCTATTCATCGGCGTTCATCGGCGTTCGTCCCCGCGGTGCTTGCGGTGGCTCGACGCGCCCGACATCGCGCGTGCCTCCCAGACGGAGGGGCCATCGCCCTCGAGCCAGTTGCCCGTCGAGCCGTCGCGCTCGAAGTCGCCGTCCTTGTACCCGTAGCGCTGCTGCAGGAGCTTGAGCAGCGGGTTGCGCAGCGCCGGGTCCATGCGGACGCTCTCGCCGGGGTGGTAGCTCCCGACGTCGTGGCGTGCGAGGCTCTCCTCGAAGAGTGCCTCCTCAAAGGTGCAGCCGCAGTTGAGGTGGCCCGGCGGCGCCATGCGCGGGGGATGCGCGCGGCGTTCGCGGCGCGAGTCGTGCCATGCGCAGAGCGCGTTCCCGGCCCGGTTGAGCGAGCAGAAGAGCTTCACGCGGGCGTCGGTCCGCGCCTTCCACGACGCGTTGAAGGAGGACGAGGCGGGCGGTGGCGCGGGTGTGGGGAGGCCGCTAACGGAGGAGGAGGGGTACGAGGAGCTGTGCATGGGGTTCGCGAGCTCGCTCTCGAGCTCACGCATGCGCAGGCGCGCGGATTCATTGATAAGCTCGAGCTCGTGGACCTTATTGCGGAGGTAGCGGATCTCGTCATCCGCCGGGCGCGACGGACGGCTCGCCGAAGGTGTCGCGGTGGTGGGAGTCATGGGGATGGGGCCACGCGCAGAGCCCGAGAATCCTACGCCGGGCTGCCCGATCATGGGGATACCCACGGGCGGCGGGTTGCGTCCTTGGTAGGCGAACTGCTCCGGGTACGAGGACGCGGGGAACATCGGAGGCGAGTGTGAGGAGGAAGAGGCATTAGGATTACCGTAGGTCGAGTTATTATACTCGTTATATTGTAGGTAGTTTGCCGATGGGCTGCTTGAAGTGAGCGATGTTGAAGGAGAGGACATGTGGTTGAAGGACATGGGGGCGGAATGGTCGTCGAAGCTTGCAGGCTGAATGCCTGCTGACCCAGAGGCTTCGGGGGTCGTTTGAGTCCAAACCATGCCCGACGCGACGTTGTTGTACGCGTTTCGGTGGTGGTGGGAGCTCTCGCTCGTGGGGGAGGGGGAGTTGGAGTCCTCAGAGTTCGAGGATAAATGAATGTCACCCATCGCTCCTCGCAGGCTCGACGAGGTCATGTTCGAGCCTGAGGATCGAGGCCGTGTGTCATCTCCAAAAAGTGGTCGACGCATGGCGGGGGTCTGTGCACACCGTCTGCTCAATACGGCGAATGGAGTGACATATGGGAAGATCGCGCACCTGGGCCCCCGACGCGGCGAAGGCATAGGCCTGCTGCCGTTCCACTTCTAGGGCGAGGACGTCAGGATGGGTTCTTAATCGCACGCAGGCTGATGCATGCCACTCACCATTCTCAGTTTTGATCCATTGATTATAGTGCGGATTGGCCATTTTTGCTGTATCTTCCCCACGTTTGTCGTGCGTACGGACGTCACGTGCGGAGATGGAGTATGGATGTTTCGAGCGTCTCTGAGAGCTGATCGAGGAGGAGTGCCGACGGACGGGCGGGGGTGCGGGCGGGGGGGAGACCGTCGTGGTAGGGCCGGGGGAGGGAGGGGAGGACCCTATATAGAAGGGGCGGGGCTCAGTGGCTTGCTCGGCTTTGACGTCGAGAGCACTGTCGGAGGATGGCGAGCGGTCGGGCCAGTTAAAAGAGTCGGGCGTCGTCTCATGCATGACGATAAGCGGTGCAGATATTCACCGGAGAAAGGAACAGGGTGGATAGCGGGAGTCGGTGTCGCTACCTGGACGATGGTGTCCTGCAACGGGCTGTGATCAAAGGTCGCGAGGGACTCAGATCGTGTGTCTGGTCGACTGCCCGACCGACATGTTTAAAAGGTCGCAACAGGCTGTACAGGAAAGACATCATGGGCCTCAGCGGCGAATTAAGCGAGGAGCGCACCGTGAGTCTGGTCCTGATCTGCGCGTGGCAGTTGAACCCCCGAGGTTCCTGCCCGCACATCGCGCACGGTCCTGCGAACAGACGCCGGCTTGAAGCGCTTGCGTTGTGATGGTGGCCCGTGGGCTAGTACTTGTTATTCTTCGAAGAGGTCGGCCTCATCAAACGGATCAGACACACGCTCCGGCTGTGTTTGCTGTGTCCGGCGTGAGGCGGCCGTACCCGGTGCGCCTCTACTAGTAAGTACTACGCACCCATGCCACCGAGAAATTTAAATAAGCAAGCCTCGCCCGGCCGCTCGAACCGCGCACGGACGTGCGGCACCTATATAACATGCCATCCACGCGGACGAGTGATCATGGATTTTTCCACAGACGCTCAACAAACGCCCAGCCACGAGCTGCCACGAGGCGTCGTAGAGCGACCCAGCAACACGGACGCATGCATTACTGCAGAACGAAATGGGAACAGACGTGCAGCGTGCAGGGCGACCCGTTTGCCGATGTGGGCGGGCATTTCGCCGCCGGCTGATACGACTGCAGGCGACGACTTATCATATACGACTATTTTCTGATACCACAAGGAGACTATCATTTATCATATGCACGCTCCATGTACTTACTAGACGGCTTTGCCCGGCTCATCGAATCCACCAGCGGCACTCCAAGTGCGCCGCCGTCGCCCCTCGGATTAGCGGACGGACGACTGGATCTCTGCCAGTGCTAGATCTAAGGACATCGAGCGCCTAGTATCCCTCAGGGTCATCGTCCAAGAAAATAGCCGTCGACTTGCCTCTGAATCCAACGATCAGGAGCCTTTCGTAACGGATGCTTCGCGCCCTGAGTTCGCGTCATGCCTGGAGCCGACTTTCTCTGTCACCAAACTCGGGACGGTGGACGGCCGCGACATTGCAAGGTCAGCGACGAACGGAAACCACAGCCTTCCAGCCCTCTTCCCGACCATCTCCAAAACGCGGACATTAGCACATCCGAGCCTGCACAGGTCTATCTTGTCTCGATGTCGTGTTGGCAAGCCTTGTGGCCCCGAGCGCTCGCTCCGTTGCTCCGTGCCCGCAGCCCGGCCACTCTTGACTGCCGGTTGACCCACCTCATGGCTTGCTGCCTATAACGCTGTTCGCCCTCGTGGTTCAGGCGCCCAAGGAATGTTCGAAAATCGGTTAGAATTAGAATGGCAATGGCATTGAGTTCCCAGCGCTCGGTTCTGGCTCTGTCTGCCATTGCCTCGTGATTAGGTCCGCAATGGAGGCAATTAAATTTCTACACGGCCAGCCTTGTGAGATACAAGTAATGCCTGTGTCGACGCAGCCTTCTCTCCGTCCTTTGCACGCCTCGCCTCGCCTATACCACGACCCCCTATCCCCTGTAGTACCCTAACCTCTGAACGAATCACGATTTCGTGCGCTCTCTCTAATATTAAAGAAGCTGGTCTCGGATGAGTGCATCGTGCGTGAACCTTTGCTTGACGGCACTGCCGGGTGATCACTGCCAACATCAATCCGCACGCGCCGTATTAGGCCGTACTTGACCCTTAGGGTGAGGACATAGCCACCCATCAGCTACCTCAGTTTCACTCCGGCTGACTGAAGAGACAGAGGATCAGACGGCTCAAGCCCAGGAACCCAGCACCCGGTGGGCCGATGTATCATCCCGCGCGTCCCATGTCCGCCCGAGTGCTTGCCCGCTGGCCACTCGCACGGTGCGTATAAATGGTTACCGCCCTTCGGTGGAAAAGCGTTCTGATTCCTCGATAGATGCCACCAATCTCAGCCGGGCATTCCGATCCTACAGTAAGCTTTAAATGCATGTTGCAGGGTCGCTGATGCGGGCGCATCCGTCAGGTGCGGTGGAAGGTTATATAGAAAGTCGTTGCCGTGGGCGACGTTTGAACATACCTAATCCTGGTCAAAGTGGTTGTCCGCGAAGCACATCCGCGGTGAGCCAAATGCTGCTTCCAACGATGATTGCATGTGCCTCAGCAGGCTAAATGTATGGTGCCCGATGATTCCGCACTCGCGCGCGCGAAGAGACAGACAGCTGCTCGTAAGATGGCGGCACATATTGGAGACCACATTCAATGCTTCGCCGACGGAGGGCGGGGCGGCGCTGTTTCAGACTCGCGATCGTCGGGAATGTCGTAGCGGATAATATCTCGCCAAAGCTTGGCTTTGGGAAGATTTTGACTTTAAAGTGCAGGCGCACATGTCAGCCACCGCAAATCATGGAGTAGTGTTTGCTTACTGTGATTCGGGGGGGATATCTACCTCGCCAGTGGACAAGTTTATGTCGACGAAGCGGGTGATCTCAACGGCAGGGCGCCCCGGGCAGCTTGAGATTCGCAATTGAGTGGCTATCGACGTTTCAAACCGTGAGCAACTCACATACGGAACAGACGGGGTATGGGGAAGCAGTAATATTGCGGACGTCCGGTGTGCGTGGCCTCGAGGTCACACGAAAACTGCAGCACCTCAGCGATGCGGCATGGCGACGGCTGCTTGGCTGGCTTTCCCGAGGACATTTTGACCGAGATGAAGCCTGCACTGTCCAAGGGCACGTAAAGAGTTCTTGACGTCTGTGGATGCGTGCAAGCCGCGCGTTGGCGCCTGGGCCCGGCCGGCGTGCCGCATGGGTACCACGTGCCCGATGAACAAAATTTGGACGGCGGGAGATCGAACGAGTTTTCACGCCTGGCTCTTCCTCTCATCTTTCGTCCAATCTCCCCTCATTTTCCATTCACGATGGTCTTCAAAGTTGCTGGTGAGTCGGCATGCGTGGTTCGAATCGTGAACGAACTTCATCTGTCGAGTAGATGTCTCGCTCGCGGCGTTTGGTCGCAAGGAAATCGAGATCGCTGAGGTTTGTTCATCGCGCTATCTGTTGGCTCTATTGTCACCGGTCTTGTAGAATGAGATGCCTGGCCTGATGTACATGCGTGCCAAGGTGTGTATTTCTGCATGTGACTGCGCATCTGTCTGCTCACGCTGTATCATTTTTCAGCACGGTCCATCCCAACCTCTGAAGGGCGCGCGCATCGCTGGCTGTCTGCACATGTGCGTTTCAGGCCCGTCAGAAATCGGATTAAGTTGTGTGACTTTTATATGATCTGTTATCGCAGGACCATCCAAACTGCTGTCCTCATTGAGACCTTGACGGCCCTCGGCGCGGAGGTGTCGTGGTCGTCCTGCGTGAGTATCCTGGACTGCCTTTCGCGCCACTGGACTGATCTTGTACTCTCCAGAACATTTTCTCGACCCAGGATCATGCCGCGGCTGCGTGAGTGCCAGTGCCGGCGTGACAGATTCGGCGGCTAATCTGCCGCTCATAGAATTGCGGCCACTGGCGTCCCCGTATACGCATGGAAGGGCGAGACCGAGGAGGAGTACCTGTGGTGCATCGAGCAGACCCTCTCCGCCTTTTCCGGCAATCAGCCTTTGAACATGATCCTCGACGATGGAGGTGACCTTACGAACCTCGTCCACGAGAAGTACCCCCAGTATCTCACGGGTATGTGAACCGCTCGCTCCACAATCTCCACCGACTGATGTTCCTTCCAGGCATCCGCGGCCTGTCTGAGGAGACCACGACTGGCGTTCACCACCTGTACAAGGCTTTCCGTGACGGCAAGCTGAAGGTTCCTGCCATCAACGTTAACGACTCCGTCACCAAATCCAAGTTCGACAACTATTACGGTTGCCGCGAGTCTCTTGTGGATGGCATTAAGCGTGCGACCGATGTCATGCTTGCCGGCAAGGTCGCTGTCGTCGCTGGCTTCGGTGACGTGGGCAAAGGCGTATGTCTGTTTATTGGTGCATTGCACTGCAAAACTGACATTCTATTTCCTGTCAGTGTGCGGAGTCGCTGCGCTCTTATGGCGCCCGCGTTTTGATCACTGAAATCGACCCCATCAACGCGCTTCAGGCTGCGATGGCTGGGTACGAGGTCACGACCATGGAGGACGCCGCACACCGGGCAAACGTCTTTGTGACCACCACTGGCAACAGGGATATCATCACTGGCAAGCACTTTGAGCTTATGCCCGAAGATGCCATCGTGTCCAAGTGGGTTCTCATGATCCGCACTTCCGGGGCAGCGCAATTTACGCCTAATTGAACAGCATCGGTCATTTCGACGTCGAGATTGATGTCGCGTGGTTGAAGGCGAATGCCAAATCCGTCAGCAACGTCAAGCCCCAGGTAGATCGTTACACGATGGCCAGCGGCCGTCACATCATTCTTCTTGCCGAAGGTCGCCTCGTCAACTTGGGGTGCGTTCCATCGACAATTATGTCAAGCAAAGATTCACCTGTGCTCACGTCAAAACGTTAATAGCTGTGCCACCGGCCACCCCTCGTTTGTCATGTCATGTTCGTTCACCAACCAGGTCCTGGCCCAGATCGCCCTGTGGACAACCCCTGAGAAGTTCCCGTTGGGCGTCCACATGTTGCCGAAGGAGCTCGACGAGGAGGTCGCGCGTGCTCACCTCGCCTCTTTGAACGTCAAGCTGACCACCCTCAATGCGACGCAAGCGTCGTATCTCGACCTGCCCGTCGGCGGTCCCTACAAGCCCGACCATTACCGCTACTAAGCGGCGCGCCTTGGCGCGAAAACAGACGCATAGCTGCTCTGATCGGCCTCAACGCCGCCCTCGCCAAGAGGAGATGGAATCTGTAACGTTCCCTCAAGTGTGGTGTGTAGACGAGTCTCAACGCTCTCGTCAGTTGGCAGGCGTTACCGCAGTGTGCGGGGCACGCCGTGTATGTAGAGGAGTCGTCTGCTTAGTTGTGTAGCATGTCAAACGTCGTTCATTGTACTGGGCCTCAACGAGCCCAAATCCACATCCATTCCCCAGGAACTGTGCAGGAGTGCCAGAAAGTGCCAAGTCCAACGTGTCGCGCCGCGAGCGCGTTTGAGGTTCAAGAGCTTGGCAGTAGATTGACCAACTGTTGAACTTACCTGGTCCCATATACTCCTTCTTTACTTCAAAACACGTTCTATCCTGGTGGCTGCAGAGGCCGCGCTACCAACAAAGGTCAAACTGGCAGGACGTCCGCCGTGGGGTTCGGCGGCCACCGCACCTGCCAGTGAGCCTCCTGGATCCCGCCGCACACGCTGCGACTTAGCACAGGTAAATTTATCATGTTCAACGGTGGTGACACCCCGCGCGGCGCCCTCTCAAGCCGCGGGATGATGCGCGATCATGATAAAGTGAGTACGCACCGCCCCTTGGTGGAAACCGCGCGCGGCCGCCGCCGCAAAGTGAAGCAGTCGCCACGACCACTGCCCATCATTCCCTCTCATACCTCCACGCACACAGCTCCGACCATGGGCGCGAGCGATGTTTCGCCCCTTGGGCCAATTGATCCCGCGTCGCTATCCGTCTCAGAGGAGCAGAAAGCCGCGCCGTGGATCGTGCGCAAGCTCGTCGGGGTGAGCAACGCGCCTCCGAGTCGATGGCGAACACAGCCCGTTGCTGACCCGCCGTTTGCACCCACCGGGACCCTCTGGATCTATCGCGAATCTGCGATCGCCCATCGCTTGCCCTGTTTCTCTCCCGTGCCGGCTTTGCCCATGGGTGTAGTCGATGACGGGCCGCATAGTCATGTCGTCTTACGAATCGCTGCGTGCAGCAGGGACGACCGTGATCTGTCTTTCACCGGTATGTCTTGGCCGTGGTTGACCGCTGGGTGGACTTTGCTGACTGCCTGCCGATCAGTGGGGCGACTCGCAACCGTTCTTCCTTCCATGCGTCAGGTTTCGCGATCTCGCCGTACATACGGTTATAGCCGCGACAGTGAGCACACTTACCCTTTCGCTGCTACCAAACACTGGTCTCAATGTCGACTAGGGCGGGATGGCTGCCGTGGCAGCACCGGCAATGGGCCCCGTCGCTGACGCTATTGTCTCCACTGTGGGGGATTCCATCCTGGTGGAGGTCGGCATGCATGCGGGCTTTGAGCTGACCACCAAAGCCGCGAACGACCTGGTAATCGACCACGGCTTGAAGAGCCTCATCCCCACTCACTCGAAGATTCTCGAGACAACCCACGTGAAGAGCATCCTTATCACCCTCAAATACAAGCACACGGTTGAAGACGCGGCTTTAGGATTCTACCGCAGTAGTCTCCACAAGTTAGTAGCAGGTACCTCATCTCCGTATGTCTAAAGCGAACTCGTATCCAGGGACAACAGCTTATTTTCATCCGTAAAAGACTACCTGGCGATCGAGAAGGGCTGGTTCAACCCGTACCTGTTCGCGAGCGGACGCCGGCCTATCATACCGCGTTCCATGAAACCTGATGTGATATTCTGCCATGGTCCTTTTCTGTCGGGTACTTATCCCCGTTCGCCTACTAGTACAAACGTCTCATGAAACGTCTAACCCTCCGCAAGGTGATTACAAGATCGGGGAAACTATCGTTGCAGAATCCGCGACCGTCATTTCTTTCGGCAATGCGCCTCCACCTGCTGAGGCACCGCCGGGATCCCCGAAGCTTCTCGACGTCAAACAATTATCCCTGTCGAACGTATTCTCCTCCTCGCGTGCATCATCACCCGAACCCACCTTGACCCCACTTTCCCCGCAACCCCGACGTCTTGTGCTCGTCGTCGTTGGACTCAAGCCCCACCGCAAGCTCTGGACCACGAGTGCACGCCCAAGCGAGAGCGTCATCTACTACCAGCTGCTGAACGGCTGCCCCACAATCGTCGTGCCCGTGAAAACCGGCGCGCCACTTGTCGCATGGGATGGGCTCACGCTTGAGGACCTCTGGAAGGTGCCTCTCCCAGATTCCGACACCGAATCCCCAGGCGCGTCCCGTTTCTCCGGTATCGTCGGGGTGCTCAGCGAGTTCGTCGAGCTTTGCATCGACTGGGACCGCGTGTCTCTGCCGGAGGTGCACGTGGGCGACATGGAGAAGGATGGAGATGTGCCTTTGGAGGCAATGGAGCAGAAACGCGACGCGCTCCGTGCGGCACTGCGCGCGCTTGTGGCGGGGGCGATCCGCAGCGGTGAGAGCAAGGCCGTGCGCGACGATGTCGACAAGGAACGATCGGGCATCGCGATGTGGCGCATTCCGTGATAGGTTTGGGGCTCCTACTTCTGCGTTCCGGAGCGTTCGTTGCATAGAGCTGGAGCGGGTCCGCGAAAAGACGGTGTGATGGCCGAAGTGATACGCGTGTAATGAAGAACGGTTTACTCCCACTGCTCCGCAAAGAGGAACAAACTGTTGGTTGCTCATCGTCGTCGAGTCCGAAGGCGAGCTTCTTTGGTTGCGATATCTGGACGGACCAGGAAACCGTCGGGATTTGTTAGACGCGCGGTCAATAGTAGCTGAAGGACGTGCTGTGTGATAACGATCGTGAGTGAATGAACTATCACCCTCATCTATTCGAAGGACCGGGGTGCTCGTACGTGCTACAGCCTGAGTGACGCCACAAAGGGGACTCACATTACAGCAGGAATGAGACATCTCGACTTCCGCACACATCCGCGAGCACAGCACCGCCAAGCACCTATAAGAAAGCGCGCAGCTCACCCACTGACATCTTATCTTCTTATCCACTACTCACAACCATCGCAGCGCAGCGCATCAACCACTTCCACCCAGGGCCAACCAACTCACTCTCATCCTAACACATATCCCACACCATGTTGTGTACTGCATCCCCTTCGTTCAAGCAGGTCTTGACTCTTCCTAACACACCCCTCGACTGGCCATCCTCCTCGTCGCCGGGGCCGACGAACGATTTCCCCCGTGTGACCGGTTTTGGATTTTACCTCCCCGGCCCGCCCCCAGTCCGTGCGGGGGTATCTGCACCTGAATCTTTGTCTGTCCCGCCGGTCGCCGACACAACATTGCGCGCGAGAATGCCGCAGGCCAGCAATAGGGGCGTCGCTCCGGAGGCCAAGATCCAGAGAGTAAGCCATACGTTACCTGGTACCTGCATTATGTAGTGCTGATCTACGATACGCAGAGCTGTATGAAGGGCAGCCGACCTGCTCGTCCCGAGTCCCCTGTCATCGACACGTTCAACCATCGATACGGCGCCCACACCTTAGGACAGGCGCTGCCCCCAACCATCATCGTAGATGACGCTGCTCTTAGTCTTCCCGGCGGGGTCAGAGTCGACAAGAGGAATTCTGCGAAATCAGTAAAGGGCAGGATTTCCACACCCCACCCAAAGTGTGCTCAGCGTCTGGAGTTCGCCCAGTAGATGCATGTATGTTACAGTAATCAGATGCACAGAACTTTCTGCAATCTGGAATAGCAAATGTACGTAGTTCGCCTGGCAGTATCAAGATCAGGGCACAAGTCGGAGAGCAGCCGAGTCGTCCCCTAGAGATTAGCCCTGAGCTCTCGTAGCAGAGCGTGCTGTGATGCCTCGTTGACCCTTAGCACCATCAGGAAAGATACTATGTAGTTCACCTGCAGTCCGCTTAGAGAGTTTGTCAGTGCAATCCACAAGCCAACTTGATATACCACTGGACAAAAGACCAGTGCACGGCAACTGCCGAGCCGTTCCACGGCTTGTACTGGATGGTAATACAGACCTCTGCGGCGGTCGTCCATTCCTCTCTCCTCGTCCTCGTCGCCATCGTCGACCCCTCACCCAGACCGCACCTGTTCGCCGCCCATTCCCCCCCTCTCGACCCCAGCACATCGTCGTATCACCCACCGTCTCTTGTAGCAGCCGCCCGCGCGTCGCACTCGGTTCGGGCCACAGATCGATTCCCCTCCTGCTGCGGCGGACCACATCGAAGGCACCTCGCCAACGGTCTCCAGCTCGCCACCCATTCTTGACTGACGTCTCATGGTTTCGCCTCCCTCGTCGTCGTCGAAAGTGTCCTATGCAGATCGCGCGAAGAAGGCGCAGACCATCAAGTCCGTCCCCGCCCAGACGACGCAACGTCCGCGGCCCGTCAGCAAGCCAGCTGCCAGCCCTACTGTGTCCAATGCACCAAGCTTCCCATCGGCGCCCAGCGCGGGCGCGTCCTCCCCTATAGTGGACGCCCCAGTTACGTCTTCGGCCGGACCCCCTCCCGCACCGGTCCCCTCATCGCCCACGCGTCCTCTCACAGACGAATCAGGCGCCCAGAGTACCAATGGGGACACTGCCAGCCATGACTCCGCCTCTACTGCTCCTTCGTCGACACCGTCGCAGACTGGATCTGCGAAGGCGGTCCCCGTCAACGTTTGGAACCAGAGGAAGCAGCAGATGGCCCACACGCGCTCCCAACCCCGACCTCTCCAGGCTCTCTCCCAAAATGTTGAGCCACAACCACCGCGGCCCGCTCTGCAACTCGTGAACAAAGACATCTCCGTTGCTTCCGGTTCCCGACAGGATGCCCCTCCCACCGCTGCGCGAATACCGAAAGTGGGCTCGTCACCTGGTCTGAACGGCGAGTTGGATTCTGCGGTGAATTCTGCCGGCGACCCCTTCGTTGTTCGGCCGCGACCGACATCTGGCTCCCTGCCGCCACCCGTCGATGATGCCGAGAGCTGGCCTGAAGTAGGCAAGTCCCTGTCGCCGCCGGCGAAAATTCAGCCTACACCACATGGAAACGGGCATCCAGTGGAGGGGAGGCAAGAGCAAGGGAAGAAGGAGGATGAGGTTTCGTCGTCCAGCCAGCCAGCGACGCCGAGGAAGAGTGCGTCCTCTTTTCCTACATTATTCCTGCCTCGCTTCCCATTTTCACATCTTCCGCCTACGTTCAATCCACTATTATTACGTGTACTGTACAGTCGCTAACAATGTTTGCGTTCCCCCTCGTCCATGCGCCTCCGCACGCACAGGTGAAAAGACGAAATGGGTGTCGATACCCCGCGAAGAGCTGCAGGCTGCAGCTGATGCCCTCCAAGTCGCGCAACAGAGGTCCCATCCTGCCTCACGGAATCAGTCCCAGATGAACAGTCCTCGAAGGACACAACCTCGGAGCATTCCTCCATCTGGTGCGCCTTCGCAGGGCCCGAGCAAGGCGCCCTCTGTCCGCGGATCTTCGGCGCATTCACGAATACATAGTCCATCGGGAAGCGTACAGTCGAGTCCTCGAAATATAAACCGAGGACGCCGTTTACCTGTCGATGAGTTCATGGGGCATGGCTCGCCCACCACGCACATGACATCCTTGGAGCCATCGCGGCCTTTACCAGGAAACTCTCCTCGAGTTTATGCGGAGACGACTTTCGCTGCCCCGGTCCCCTCTATCTCTATCACTAGAGATGTCTACAATTTTGGTGCCATATCCAGTCAGTCCAACAACCCGCCCACGTACTATGTACCCCCTCCACATCCCCAGTCGCTGCACGCTAGTCCTAATCAAATGCATTCCCACTTTCCTCCATCATCTGGCGAACATTACCATCAGCCATACCCAGTGCAGCCCTCCAATGGCTACGCCAATCCGCCTCCGAACGCCCCTCCCATGCAACAAAATTATGCTGGAACGCCACCGTATCCAATGTATAACCCATATGCATACCCATACGGACAGCCTTATGTATACTGGAACAATGGACCGCCACAAAGTGATCTCCCAGGGGCGCCGCAGTACCCTCACTACGCTCCGGTGCAAAGTTCCCCGTCGGCGCCGCCATCACGGCTTCCGGAGTCGGATGTGGAGGGCAACTTGCCTCCACCAACATTGATATCGCGTCCGCCACCTCCCCAAGCTTCGGACGCGGTTGCAGGCTACCGCGAAGTTACGTTTCCTCACGATGACAAGCAAGGAGAGGTCGTTCGTGAGCGCTTAGCTAGCGACGTAGTCTTTGGAAGCGTCGGTCTTCCAGGGGGCAGCCAAATCCCCAGCCCTGCGCCAACTTCGGCGGAGGCTGGGAAGCCTTCGGACGATGTTGTCTCGGGGTCGAAGGAGCGCAGCGAGCGCACGATTACGACATTCTCCATCGGAATCGGCCCCGGCGAGGCTGGTCCATCGCATGTGCGGTCGCGGACACGGTCGCAACCGCGGCTGCGCACGGACGCTTCATCAGGCGGCAGCGACACGCAGGGCCATCAAGCGTCGGTCGTGGACATGACCGACCCCGAGACCAAGTGGGCATTCGGGACGGCGGGGAAGATTGGCGGAGAGGTCCAGGATGAGAGTTCGGCGGACCCAGCACCGCCAGCTTCTCCTTTGCGCGTCGGGGGCCTTCCTGTCGAGCCACAGCCGCCAGATGTACAGTATGCTAATGCTGCACCGGAGCTAACACAGTTACCTCAAGGCGTGCCTCTCGACCCTCTTCCGCCCGTGGAGTTCCATCCGGGGTCCCACTGGCAGCAACACCAGGTATCCCCGCTGACGAACGGACTGCAGCTCCAGACCGGCGTTGGCCCCTACCCCCTCCAACCGATCTCGGCGCAGCTTCCAACTGGGAGCACGGACGACTCGCTCGAGGTGAAGGACTATGGCTTCGGCTTTGGGCGCCGCGGCGGCACGAACTTCGCGCAGCCGCTGTCCGCGCGCGAGGAGCGCGCCCCCACGCAGGATTGGGGTGTGGGTGACGGCGCGCGGGGCCATGGAAGGCCGCGCCGGGGGTCGTACAGCGCGTACGGTGAGCGCGGCGGATACGAGCCGCGCGGTGGGTACGCTGGGCGGCGGGGGCGCGGGCTCAACGGCGGCTACGGGCGCGGGTACGCGTCGCGGGCGTACGCGCGGGGTGGCGCCACGTTCTATAACCATCGCGGCCCACCGCCGGCCCCTCCGTTCACCGTCACGCCGCCACCGCAGGGGTTCCAGCCACTGCCGCATGCGCCGACGCCGCCGCAGGCGGAGGTTGGCCAATACTACCCGCCGCTGCAGCACCAGTTCGTTCCGCAAGGGTACGAGTATCAGCAGTATCCGCCGCCCATGCCGCCGCCGAGCGCGCCTCTGTCCGCGCCCGCGCAGCCAGTGCCGCCGGTATCACGCCCGATGTCGGATGTGCCGTACCTGGATCCGACGCGGTTCTTCCTGCTCGGCCAGCTGGAGTACTATCTCAGCACGCAGAACATGGCGACGGACTTCTTCCTCCGGCAGAAGGTAACGTTTCCTATAATATTCCGTGCATATCTTATAATGAATCTGTGTATCGGGTAGATGGATTCACGTGGGTGGATCCCTATTGCGCTGCTCGCGTCGTTCAATCGCGTGCAGCAGCTCACGCAGGACGCGCAGCTCGTGCGCGAGGCGGTCGGGCTCTCGCACGTGCTCGAGGTGTTGGGCGACTTCGTACGCATGGGCGCGGGCGAGTGGCAGCAATTCGTGCTGCCCGATGCGGAGCGCAGTACTGTCGAGCCGCAGCAGTACCGCGATGCGGAGGACGTGCCGCAGCTGTACCGTGACGCGGAGGACGAAGAAGAGGAGGAGGAAGAGGAGGAGGTTGAGTTCGTGATGGGGCAGGTCGGCCAGCCGTGGGTGGCGACGCATTCGTGATGGCCTGCCTGTGCAGACTGCCTGCTGGGGTCGGCGGCAGCTCTCAGCCCTTATCTGGTGGCGCGTCTGGGCGAGGTGTTCGCGGGAACACGCCGTGCAGCACATGCGTCTGGCGGGATGTCCGCTCAAAAGCGCCGGCGACGCGCGTTGTTTTATGTCTCCCTTTGTTGAGACTGCCTCTTTCCGCAGGCATACATCGTTCTTATCGTGTTCAATTTCAGCTCGTCCATCCATCCATCCATCCATCCATCCAGACGATTACTCGCCCGCGCACGCCTACTGCCACTCCGTCCACCGTGCCATACCGGCCCTGCCGCCGCCGTGGGCCACTCTCTCGCATGTATCTCCCTGTACTTGCACATATTACCATCGGTTGCCCAGATATGCATACTCACGTATTTCTCATTATTCTTGCCTCTTGCGTTGCCGCGTCTGTCTGTCACTTTGTCTGTTGTTTGTTTTGCGTTTGCTACCCTTGGGCGTCTTTGCAAGTATACATACATATGTCTTCCATGAATCTTGCCCCGCATCCTGTATCGCCGTATTTTTGACATACATCGATTGCTCTTGGTCTGCAGCTACATTAGCTATTGTTATTATTGGAAGAACGATATCTGCTGTGCGTTCGACGACTTTCTGGCACCTCCAGAGCGGCATTTTCGTCTATTCCTATAAGGCGGTTGCGCGGCAAAGTCATATGTGCCGCATTCCGGTGTACTCAATGTTCTAGAAGCGGGCACACCGCACCGGCCGACACTTGCCGCAGACTATTCTCATTTGTAGCAGGCACAAATTCGACCTCTTGTGATATGCGATGGTGCCCTGCCCGTAGATTCCTCCTGCAATTAATTACGCCCAATGTAAGTACACTAGTGCCGCTGCTAACAAAGCTCTCCGGCGCGGCAGTTGCAAGCTGGTCATGATAAATGCCGACGTCCATGCAATTTTGGCACATTTGCCGGCAGCGTTGCCTGGGGACATGAACCAGGGCCTACCCCACCGCCCCTTCGGGTCTACTCCTTGCCGACGTCACGCCAGTGTGGATGTGACGACGAGCAATTCTTGCTCGCCCTCAAGTACTGGGGGCATGATGGGTCGCGTCCCCTTCACTGTCTAGGTATTTAGTTACTTGGCTCTGAGAGCAGCTGGAGAGTCACTGCGCTGCGGGAGGGGTGCTGTGTGCGCGCGGACGTATGGAAGTCAGGGATGGATGCACAGGCGGCCAGCAAGCACGATATAGCGACGTACACTCAGACTGTGACGGTGGTTGCCAGGTGTGGCGCGAAAAGTAGGGAGCGTGATGTCGGATGAGGTCTGGCTGATTCCTGAGGCGGCGTCGTCGTTCCGTGTACGACATCGATTATTCAACCTATCATGGTATCTTGGTTAATGAAGCTAAAAGAATTAGGTAACATGGGTCGCACGTCAGGAGCGCCGAGATTGCAAAGACTGCACACACGAAGCTGGTCAGTTGGAAACTATTTGCCAATGAGTAACGCGCCGCACCTTTTCCTAGACAGAACAAGAGGGGCATCATCATGTATGTCTTGGAAATTGTTGGAAAGGGCTACGAGCGGTCAGCAACCTCGTAGTTGGGGACCAACGGTTGAACATTCTACCAGAATGAGGACACATATTTGATAGACTCTGAAGTTGAAGTTAGGATACATTTAGGATATGAGGGAAGTCCGTTCAAAAGGTCTCACACTATGAATATACCGCGAGTTATGAAAAAGACCATAATTCGCTCGAACGGGTTCTTTCTGAATTGATAGTGTGTAAATGAGTGCGATCGCCAGCTACAGGAAGACGCGCCTGTGAGTAAACTCGTGCTGTTGCTGCCGTAGGATGTGCGTCAAGAACGCGGTTATGAGTGTGTCGAGCACTGTCGACGTCAACACACCACTATACTCAAGCACCTTCATATTCTGATTTCATTGAGCGCCTTCACCGACGGAGTGAATACCGGTACTTGCAAGTGTCCCAAGGGCAGGTTGCCCGCTAATAATAAATATACTTCGAATACCCGTGAGCTCACGCACGTGTTTTCTCCCAGAGGGCTTACTTGTGATATGTGAGTTGAACTGTAACGCATATTATTAGCCGTGACTCAATTAAAGAACACGCCCAGCATACCGAGGGTCACCCCATATGGGTATATAGCAAGGAATGTCTGCAGAAGGGCTTTGCATGGACCGTCTGCAGCGAGGAGTCCAAAGCAACGCACCATGGCCACATGAACGATTTTATTGAAGGTCTTGCGATAAAAATAGATGGCTTCGCGCACTGCGAAGATTTTCGTAATGTTGCATGAGTGGCCCGAGCACATGACGACGTAGAACCGTACATTTCCATACTCTAGAAATAAAGAACCTATCGAAAGTGCGCAGTCAGATGGAACGATGACCGCAAAATGAGAGCTTACAGTTGTACGAGCAATATTGTTGAGCTCTAGTAATGTAAGCATCGTTGATGCAAGAGTGTAAGATGCGCCGCTTACTGTAGCTAAAGTTCCTGCCTATCATGGCAGCGTCAGTATCTTGGACTAACAGAAGAGTAGGACACGTACACTCCAAACCCTGGGTTAGATACGCCACGGGCTTGATGTCAGATCTGCACCGACACGAAGCACGCGAGTGAACTTGCCAACTGGTGCAGAAATTGTAGTGCATGTCCCCGTAGTGCTTGACGAAGACATCGTACGAGGTAAGCGACGAGCAAATTGTTGAGATAAAGTCAAAGAGCCTTCAAGTAAGCGTCAGTTACAAACTTGAAGTCGCGGTCATGCTAAGAAGAGAAGCATACGAAATGAGGGCCACCTAGATCGCGGAGGAGCCGGGCATCAGCAGACTGAAACCATTGGTCAGTTGACTCGACTGCGACGCACCCATATCTTGAGGTCAAGGCCATCCTTGGGAAAGTAGTCAAAGTAGCAAATGGTTTGGTAGCATGTGACGCCCCAAAGCCTGGGCGTGCGTGTGTGAGTTCATACGAGCTTAGAGGGCTCGAGAAGACGAGCTGAAGGCATGCGACTCACACGACAGAGAGCACGGACCCGATCAACAGTGCTCCAACGTCTTGTAGAACACCCGAGTCCGACTCCAGCGCAGAATGCAGGTGGATACCTGTCATCGGGCTGCGCTTGACTTGGATGGTAGAGGAAGGGACATGGGCTATGGGATGGCGCGCAAGCGGGTGCAGTTAGAATGGGGGGCGGACGCCGACGGGCCCTGGTTGGGAAGGGGTTGTAGGTCCATACAATATATCATATGTCAGATAACGGAGCGAGTATTCGTCTGTGGCCTGTGCGGACAGAGCGACCACTCGGTAATTGAGACTCGGTTATTACTCGAAACATGCTCGGCTCGAGCCTCAGGTACTGCTCGACTCACTGCATTTCGGCGGCGTTCAAGTTGAAGGAAGGTACGAGGAAGGCTCACCGTGGGGTACACGCTGAGCGATGATGAGACTCATACTGGAGGATGTCTAAAGATTAAATGGCGATTGTGAGCCGCCGCCGATAATCTGAACTGAGGTCAGTTGAAAGAGGTTGAAAGCGACTTACATAAACGCCGCCTGCCTGGCCCTGCCACCAGTGCCACTGCTGGTCCGATCGCGTGGCATATGGTGGACATCAATCTTCTAGCAATTACAGCGCTGTAAAACGCCATTCAAATCACTCAAGCGTTCAATGCTCATACTCGCCACTAGCGGATTTTACCTGTGTTCTCCCTGAAGGTGAAACTAGTCACTAGTCACCGGTCCCCTCGAGATTCGTGCTATGCCGCGACTTGACTGCGCGCGCCCATCTCCCGTGCTTCCGTGCATGCACGGCCTCCCTAGCGCCCGCGCCCGTCGACGCGTGCGCATCGCCAGGCGGCCTCGCTTACTTTCCCGACCGCGACGGAGTCCGCGCGGTCGTCCCGCTGGGGAAGCCCGCCGCCTTTCTGATCTGCATCCGGGTCCCGGACATTGCTCGTAGGCGCACGCCGGTCA
The DNA here is from genome assembly GCA_019914985.1 of Auriscalpium microsporum. NCBI lineage: Eukaryota > Fungi > Basidiomycota > Agaricomycetes > Russulales > Auriscalpiaceae > Auriscalpium > Auriscalpium microsporum. The sequence continues at coordinate 337,771 of JAHLMG010000012.1, read as the reverse complement.
ATCGGCAAGTCCTGTGCAAGCGGACTGGAGTGCATTAATCCCCGGAAGGGCTACATTGGGCGGTTCGTGCCGATCTTGTTCGCGAGGGCTGTCTGACTAAGTAGTCTCCCGAGGGCCGAGGAGAGTACTAGTAGACAGTATCAAACCTTCACGAGGGCGCCGACTTGCGGGGCGTCTACTCGAAGAATTTGGCGACGCGGGACAAGAAGGCATTCTCCTTTGTATGCGTCCCTCATGATGTGCAAAATAACCACCGTATTGTCGAACATACAGTGCCGGGAAGGGTCTGCGGATCTGCGATGCGTGAGTTTCAGAAGCCGTCCTGGTGCGAAGTCGGAGACATGTACTCACTGCGTACTCAAGCCCTACAGAGCGACTAGTATCTGTAAGGTCAAGCTAACAGGGGCTATATCCATCTCATGGCATTAATATTCGCCGGCGAGAGCGGGGTAGATATACAGATTACCGTAGGGGCGCGAGAAAGCGTCGCGTGCTATGTAAACGGTCGGTCACATCCTTCATTCCAATCGCGGGGAAGAACAACAAAACAAGAAGTTCGGGTGTGCGGGCGTGACGTGGCGTGCAGACAGACATTATTATATCTGAGTGATAGATAAGATGGGATGTATGTAAATATCGTTACCAGATGAGCGAAATCAGGGTCGGTGGGCAAGCTGCAGGATCATAAGAGGTCCGCACGCTCGAAGTTGCCGGTAAAGATGACCTCGCGGACTACTGGAGCGTGAGCTGTGCAGACGGCGCGTGAAAAAAGGGGGGAGGGAGGAAGAGGGCTTACTGCGCGCGAGCACAAGCGACGTTGCGTGTGAGTCTGTCGCACATGTCACATGGACGTGCAATGGCCGCTGGCTTGTGCTGTACTGCTTGTAGATCATCGAGAACTTGTCCTTCAAATCTGCGGTCTGGTCAGCCGCGCGCGCGGGTAGCAGGGGGATAACGAACAGATCAGCACGCTGTCCTGGTCGTTCGCGCGGTCCTTGTATGACGTGACATAATGTCGGAACTGAATGCCCGCCTTGAGCTTCGCATCGAGGATGTCGTATTTGTTGAGCAGAAGGATGAAGCTGACGTCCTTGAGCAGCATGTTCGAGCAGATGGACTTCCACAAGAGGAATGAATCCCACTAGGATGGCGTTTCGTTATCCGAGTCTGAAGCGAAAAGGGATGTACGTACGAGCCGATTAACGGTGCGGTCTTCCGCGAGAGTCTGGTTGAATGCGGATACAGGCGCAAGGAAAACCAGGACATTCACTATGACGACATGAGCACGCGGTTGCACAGACACGTGCAGAAGGAAAAATACCGTCATCAAAATACGGAACCCAGGCGGCTGCAACGGGAGTCAGGACTCAATGGGCGTCCGGACGGCTAGCGGCGCACGCACCGCGCATGCCCCTGCTGCCCCCGACATCAATGATAGACCATGACTGTCCCAGCTCCGGCGCTAAAGGGGAGCCTGTAAGGCGGCCGCCATCTAAAAAGACGTGTGCGGGGTGGGGGGAGCGAGACTACGCACCGGTTTCCATGCGCAATACATGTTCCTCGACACCTACCGTCTGGATGCGTGCCTTAAGCACGTCCTCTGCACAGCCGCCGATGGCCGATTAGATGGCTAATGATTGCAGTGCGGGGAAGGGGGCGCACCTGGGGAGGGCTCGTATCCCGGTGCAGCGATGCGCTCCACCTCATCCAAAAAGCTACGGGGAGTCAGCGCACACGAAGCGTGCCCTGGTGGCGGCGGCGGGACTCACAAACCCGACTGAAACTGCAGCGCGACGCTCTGCTCCTCCAAGCTTTGGCGGACGCGCGGGTGCGCCCACAGCGCGAGGATGTCCTCGCGGCACGCCTCAATTACGCGGCGCGCGTTCTTGACTTCCTCGACGCCCTGCGTCTCACTCTTGCTCGCGTCGCCCGCGCCCACGCCGCTGCGCGAGAAGAGCGCCTTCCAGCGCGAGCCGGGGCGCACGGCGACCTCAAAGCCGCGCTCGCTGAGCCAGGCCGGCGTCGGGGCGGTGCGGCCCTGGTCGTCCAGCGAGAGGAAGCGGGCGAGGTGCTCCTCAACGTGGCGCAGCGGCGAGAGCGTGACGCGCAGACGGCGCAGGTCGTCGCCAATGTCGGCGAGCGGGACGAGGGTGCCCTCGGGGGGCGGCGTGTCCTGCGGGGCCTCGCTGAGGAGCGAAAGGAGGAAGGTGACGGAGCGGACGAGGTTGAGGTCGATGACGGCGCGCCAGGCGGCTGCCTCGGCGTGAAAGGAGGAGGGGGTGAACTTGAGCTGGAAGTTGCGGAGGATGGTGGATTTGCCGGACTCTGCCTGGCCTGTGTGCGGGTTGGTGAGCGGGGGCCGGGGGGCGGGGACGTGGCACGCACCGAGGAGAATGATCTTCACGTCAACTCTGCGCTTCCTGCGCTCGTGCTTCTCGAGTTCGATGGCATGATCGATCTCATCGCTGACAACCTTTGCCTTGCGCTCGCGCTCGAGGCGATCTGCGCGCTGTGCTTCGGTTTCATTTGCGAGGGGCTCGGCGGGCGGCCACTGGGAGTCGAGCTGCTCGAGGTCGACCTGGACGGCGCGCGGGGGCGTATGGGGCTTCGGGGACTTTGTAGAGAAACGGTCCCGAAACGACATGGGCGGGGCTGTGATGGCGGGAGGAAAGGATAGGAGAGGAAAGGGAGGAGGAAAGGGGCACGCACTTGAGAGACGAGGCAAAGGCAGCGATGGGCCGATAACTCTGATAACTCCTGCGATAGCCTGGCTAGGGCTGATGCACGCAGGGCCCTCACGACGCAGCCCGTTACTATCCCGCTCGCCGCCAGCTCGCCGCCCAGCTCGCCCTCGCCGCCGCGCCCGCATCCCCACCACGATTATCCACCTGACACCCGCACCGTCCCGGCCGCCCGGCCGCCCGGCGTCCAGCTGTGCGCTCGGTGGCGACTCAGGATACTAGGGGCGCATGACTGCTCAATTGATCGTAGCCTCGAGGCATACTATCGCAGATTGATTGGAAGTTTACTCCCATCGGCTACGTCGCCTCGCGCAGACCACACCGCGACGTCGGGGACGGCGGCTACGACGTAACTGTTTGTAATATTAAAATATAACGGGGAAAGACCCTCAAGGGCCACCTTGCTGGTACCTGTGCGCTTCGGGTCTCTCGGCCGCATGATTGCAAGCGGGAACCAAATACTGGTGGCCGCAGGGCCGCGTATCGATCAGTGGACTTCCTTGCGATGTATAGTGCCCCAGACGCGCTCACGTGATGTGTTGATTACTGCGTCGAGACGCGTATCGTGGTAGGAAACACGCTCGACACAAAACATACAAAGCCCCTCCGCCCCCTCCGCCCCCTCCGCCTCTACCGTCTGTCAAAAGAACACCCAAGAACATCCGGTCACAAAATACGTACCGACAATCATTGTCCCGACGGTACCCTGGGCTGCCCGCTGCGGCGTAACTGCGCGGTCGGCGCCTGATCTCGATAGTCGTCGGGTCACGATGCACATGATCAGGGCGCAGGCCGCGAGCACCGTGCCAAGTCAAGCCCTCTAGTCATGCCAAGTCCTGTGGCAGTGGCATACGGCGCGGATATTGTACAGACGGGACGCGCGTGTGGGGCCACCCCATAGCTTTGAAAGTGTTGGTCATGCAAGCGAAGGGTGTTTCAGATTCTGTGTGCATCGGCGGCGTTGTAGGGCTGTCAAGATGACTCCGAGGAAACGGCCGTGAATGGAGCTAGTACTAGGTCGAATTCGAACAGGTTGCTGGCCGCAGCAATGGGCGCTAAGCAAGGCATCAGCTGTCTCTATGGTAGAATTTAGGTGGGTGAACGAGATGGCGTGCGAGGTAGACGGGAAGGAGCAAAGCGAAGACAATTTTTATGATGAAAACCGCAGAGAGAACACTTGAAACAGTAACGACTGGCGACATCTTGAACGGCCCATTATAGATTTACCCCAAGCAGACGTGAAAAAGGTCAACAAGTCGGCAGCACTCGATATGGTCGTACGCAAGTTGTCGCCGTGTTTATTTAATGATGAGCATCACATCGGACGAGTCTCAGGCTAGTCTCAGCCTCCGGGGGAGTCCGGACTTCATTTCCGTGATGGTAACGTGACCGTTGTATGTTGTGTGACTCTATGACTCTCGAGTCTATACTCAACGTGCGTCAACGTCAACCCTCAACATCTTTGCGGCGTGCGCGGTATGATCGCAGTGCTCACCGGCTAGATCGACTTGGAGGCCAAAATGTCTGGCAGCTATATGACATACGCCGCCGCATACCCCGGGACAAGCCTGTATTCAGGCGACGAAAAAGACGCCAGACGGTAGGAGTCGTTCCGCCACTAGAATTTCAGATGATTGTCTTCTTTCTGGTCAACCGCCCGTTTGGTTGCGCGTCGGCGTCGAAAGCTGGACGATGCACCTGCTGCTCGGGCCACCGTGACTCTGCATCAACCCACAAACATTGGTTTGACCCACCCGACCGCCCCGTCATGCGATGCGTTCAGCTCGGTCTCTCGATGGACATGATGCGCTTGATCGTCTGTCAACGGGGCGCGTGGCCGCAGCCGTGTTACACAGCGAGAGTGCGGCCCGCGAAAGATGCGATTGTGGCACGCAACCTCATGGCGACATGTGCGCAGCAAGTAGTCGGTGGAAGGCTGCAATAAGAGGGAAAGTGCAGGCGCTAGCCTAGTCCGCACGTAAGTGTGTCAAATTTATACCCGAGTCTCAATTACTTACCGAGGCGCTGTCCCACGCAACGACGGGTTCCTCGGATGTGTTCCTCGTCGACACCGACCATGCGTCACCTTCGACATTTATATGGACCTACAACGGTAACGAGGGGACTTCCCGCATCATCACCCCTACCCACTTTGCCCGCGCGAAGACAGCCATTCCGCCATCCCATGCTCTCTCTGCCCTCCGAGACGTCGACATGCACGGGCCGATGACAGGCAATCTCCTGCCTTCCGACCTGGAGTCGGAGACGGGTGTCCTGCCAAATGCCGGGGCTTTGTTGATCGGGTCCGTGATCTCTGCCGCGTAAGTTGCTGTATCAACTTCGTAGAAAAAACCCCAGCCTTCTTACAAGCCTGGACCGCACGCTCAGGTTGTCAGGCGTCACATTCTACCAAACGAGTTACTACTTCGACGAATTTCCCAATGATGCCCTCGACCTCAAAATATGGGTATGTCGCAAGCATGATAGTGCCGGCTTCAGCTTGATGATTCCTGGTCCTTATTTGAATCAGGTGGCTCTCATATCGTAAGATACTCTTCCTGATAATGTCACCACGACTTTGCGTTGACGATGCTTTTCGCGCAAGGTTCGTCGACTTGATCGCGACCGTCTCCCAGTCAGCTATGATGTACATATTCTTCATCAAGCACTACAGTGACACTCTCTACGTGGCATACGACACTTGGCAAGTCTCCTCGCATGCTCCGTGTCGGTGCATTAACCCGCGTCGCGTATTGGACAGGGTTTGGTCTGTACGTGTCCTACCTCTATTCTGCTCTTGCTACGCACAATGCCCGGCTCGAATGCTGTCATGATAGGCCCAGAATTTAGCAACAGTCAGTGACGCATCTTACACCGTAGACTCACTGATGTCCACATCACTAGACCACAACCCTAGCCCTCGTGCAACTGTTAGCTTCCCTCTCACAGCCAGTGGTATCATTCCATTTGACGGCATCTTGTTTCCTAGATTTTTCATCTCGCGCATCTGGCGATGTACGTGTCTTTGTTCATCGTGAATCGGGTCGCTCAATGATCCCATAGTGCGCCAAATCGTTTATCCCCATCGCAGACCCCTCAATACATTTGCTCGAATAATCTTCGTGCGTCGGGCCTGACTCCTCGCTACAGATGATTGGCCCTTAGTCAAAGTTCCTTTGCAGACTATCTTCGCTGTATATTCCTTTGTGGGGGGCCTCGGTATGCCTAGTACGTGCATTGACTGAAGTCTAGCTGACAAGTCAGCGTCGCAGTTCTCGAATGTCAGTCGTAAGTCATTCGAGAGATAGAATGTGCTTTGAGCTCATGGACATCGCAAGCTTGACTGCCGAGAGCCGGAGACTACCAAATTCCAAGACCCCTGCAAGTACCAGCATTTACTCCCTTTCGTCGAACTCACTCAATGGCTACCATATAGCCTTCGGATTTGAAGGCACTTTACTATAGTTCCGTTTGGACATCGACAGTGCTGGACATACTCATCACTGTGTCGTTGACGCACATCCTGCAGCAGCACCGGAATGAATTCGCTCAAAGGTATGTTCTACTGCACTTGCTGACCCCTTGTACATACGCTATTCTTGATATGTCCAGAAAGACCCCGTTCATGCGACTTATAGTCTTCTTCATTACGCGCGGACTGATCATACTGTGAGGCTTTCTGCCCGCTCATTAATATTCACATATCCTAAACCCATTCACAGAATATATGAATTGATTGTCCTCTTTCTGGTAGGCTCCTCCGTTTACTTTTGCCGGATGACGCTCGTGACTCCTTGCAGCCCCTTCAACTATTCAAAAGGTACACATTGATTCCCGTCTTGTTCTGTACATGCAAAGGTGCGGTCACGGTGCGTCTGCTTGGCAGCACAGTGTCTGCGGCTGACCTTTCGACCCACAGTCTATGCAAACTCAGCACTTATGACGTGCGCCACCACTACCTGTCAAGCCTCCTGGCGTTGTTAACCAAGATACTATGATAGGTTGAATAATCGTCGGAAGCACAATGTCGACACCCCAGACCCAAGCCGGACATCATTTCACATCAGGCTGTCTACCCTTCACGCCACAGCCGGTGACGGTGACACCCTAGACGTACGTTCCATTGTCGTGCTTGTTCATTCCTGACATTTCTCCACGCAGCACCCTGCGAGTGGCGCGGTGCTCCCAGAGCCGACGACGAGCACTGGGCGCGCAGCCGAATCAACAATGGGATACGGCACATCATGCCTTCGACCACCCGACGGCGAACAAGAGCTGCCCGTCGTCAATTGATAATGGTCCGGAGTATGAGTGTAGCGCGGAAGAGACGGCCGAGCGGCCTGGTTCGCCGCATGTCACCGCGTCAGCTCCAACCAGACCGCCGTCGGCTGATGTCATTAGCAGAATTGTACAGCATTGAACGGGAATTAAGTACTACCCGAGGCAGCGGCTGGCAGCAGTGAATCGAAGAGGCGTCCCACGGGGCACCGTCGAATAAGTATTCGAAAGGACCCTGCGCCCATTGCAAATGGCCAGGACGCGGCGGCAACACTCTGACTCCGGAGTGGGGGCCTACTTGAGCCTGCCTGCCGTTACAGTGACACACCACGTCGGCCACGCAGCATGATAGCAACCTAACACCGGGATGCGTCAGACTACGCCACTCTTCCGTGCACAGACGGCGGATTACTTACGCGCCGGCCGCTCTCCAGGCTTCTGCAGAGGCATCGACGAAGCGCGATAGCGCGCCACGCCCCCACCACATGCGCCGCGCTCAGGGGCAGCCGACGCGGCTCGCATGCACGGACGCCTTGTAGAATGCCAGAAATATTGCTCCATAGACGTGCCGGGGGTCCTCGCTAGAGGCACGGTGTCTGATCTGCACTTACATACGGAGAGCGGGTGATCGGTCAGACCGATCAGACGCGCTTCGTTGATCTATATTTCCGTGTTGCTGACTGTTGCTGATCTGTATGTAGTCTCCGTTGCCGACCCCGCGCGGAAGATAAGTCGTTCCTCTGCTATCTGTATGGTGGCCAAGTGGGGGCGACGAATCAGCACGCTGATGGCCAACTGATGGCTATGGAACTGCTGAACTAACTGCTCGGCGTTGGCGTCCTTGCAGTCATAGTTCCGTGTCGGTCGAAAGGTCGGACGAAGGACTCGAAGGAGGACCGTGATTTGATGATGAGAACATGGCCACACAGCCAGAGGCGTCTGAGGCTCAGAGGGCGCAAGACTGTGCCCCTGGAAGCAGCAGCTTCGACAGCAAGCGAGATATGGAGACGTACATGTACTCAAGTACCAGTGTCTGATGCCAGCATATCGGCAGTTCCTGGGCAGTTTTCTCCTGGAAACATATCCTTACAAGTGACTGGTGCCTGAATCGAAGGCTTATCTGAGTCACCGAAACGAAATCCGATGGAAGGATCAGACACAGAACCAAAATCCTATCACAAATCCGGCCGATCGATCGCCACAGCGGAGCTTGAACTCTATGGGCACAAACTGTACAGTACACACCGCGCCGGGAATTGCCGCATAGCAGCTCAAGCTCGACGTATACGCCCCATCGCCGCCGCCCGCCCTACATACAAAATGGTCAACGTACCCAAGTGAGTGCGCTGTTTCGCGTCGAAGGAGGGAGCAGTGCTGATCGTTGGTTGCGTTTGCAGGACTCGCCGGACATGTGAGTTGCTTTGATGTGCCAAGATGTGTTGTGTGTATTGACGAGTACGGGTAGACTGCGCTGGGAAGGCGTGCAAGAAGCACACGTACGTCGCTTTTGCTGCACCGCAGACGGTCATAATGACTGATTGTGTGCTTGCAGCCCGCACAAAGTGACACAGTACAAGACAGGCAAGGCTTCCCTTGCTGCGCAGGGCAAGCGGCGTTACGACCGCAAGCAGTCGGGTTACGGTGGTCAGACCAAGCCTGTCTTCCACAAGAAGGTGCGCCTCACGCCTCGTTTCCCCGGACACCCACTGATCTCCGGTCATACAGGCCAAGACGACGAAGAAGGTTGTATTGCGATTGGAGTGCACATCCTGCAAGTACAAGATGCAGCTTTCCCTGAAGCGTTGCAAACAGTGCGTCCCATCATGCTGACAGACTGCCCCCTGCTAAAGCCGACGCTTGTTCGGCAGCTTTGAGCTTGGTGGTGAGAAAAAGACGAAGGGCGCCGCGCTCACCTTCGTACGTGCCCTCTCCTCCCACACTTACTCCACCCCCACGCTCACACGTCCCCCAGTAAATCCTGCGTGGGATTGCCATTTCGTTCTGTTGTCTGCTCTCCACATGTATTCAAGCTCGATTCATACGTCGTATATGATTATATGCACCATGACAATGACATGCACGTCGTAACATCATGCGCGCGTCCCGAACTGTGTCCCGCACTCTCGCTTACGCTGCACATGTCGCCTGTGTGCCGAATAGATTTCCCGCATGGGCCGCGAGATGTATGTACGTGAGGGGTTGCGCGGGGGCCCTGCTGTGTACGACCCGGTTCCGGCTGAGAGTCAGTGGCGCCGTTGTCTATCTGACATGTGGCTGGCGTGGGCCGCCTGGAACACGCAACGCAAACATTGACTGGCGCGCCGGAAGCTGCGGTACAGTACTCATTAGCGGTCTCGGAAGTACCGCTTCTGTCGCGGCTCTGACGTCTTGCCTGCATGCTGTTCAGAAGAACAACGGCGTCTTGTTTGAGAGATGAAGCACACCGGCAGTACACCGGCGCGTTCGTACAGCCGCACGAAATCTTACATCGCAAAAACTCCTCGTCTTCAGCGGATCGATGGCGTCTTGCGAAAAGCGGTTTGCCTCACGGATGCAGCAAGCAGACGCGCGGTTCCGAGCAGTACGCACTTACATACGCTGTGCACCGACTAGCGATCCGACTGAGATAAGAACACAAAGCGAGCGCGTGCGCGAGAAGATGTGGTGCTGGCAGGTTACTTCATATACACGATCATGCAATAGGTGGAAAATCTAGAGAAGCGTCCTGTCGTTCCCAAGCTCTCTCCTGGTACCTAGTCCCTGCTGTCAATATGAGACACATTCGCTCTTGAACAAGCAGCGCACTTGCAGGACCGGACGTCGAGAGCTATTAGCATGGTGTGCGCTCAGGACGTGGTGCACCTCCGGCAAGTATCACGCACAATGACGCCTGTGTGGCTGCAATTCATCGCGCGAGCGAGAAAAATGCTGTAGATCTCCTACCGCATCTGTACAGCCAAGCGTTTTTGCAGCCGACAGAGTCGGCCCTTCCTGGGTTGGTATGTACTGAATGAGAAGGTGCATCGTGGTGGGAGCAATCATGTCAAGGAAGGACTGGAGCCTGGAGGTCGAGGCTCAGCAAGCTTCAAAAGTGCAAAGAGAGGGCGGCCCTGGGTAGCAGCTACATGGGGCAGGCTGGTGGAGCGGAAGGGCGAAGGAACCGAGGTGGAATGGCAACGGGTCGTCAGCGTTGCGTCGGGGGCGGAACGGGACAACCTCTGAAAACCAATTGTGCAACTTCTACAGCGCGCGGACGGCATACAGTCCACGTCGTGGCTTGATGCCTACTCGTGAGACCATCAGTAGTATTCCGAGAACGCGCCAGGATTCCGTAGTGTAATTTGCGCGCGGAACGGTAGTCAGAGCGCGAGCACTGAAGTAAGCGGTCGGACGCACCTTCGGGTTACTGATTGCACTGTCCCTTCGGACTCGATTCGGGGGAGCGAGGGATGTATCTGGCTGCAAGCACGTACGCCTCGAAGCCGAGAAGACTGAATGCGTGCCGATGCTGCTGAGAGTTCGGACGCGAGGGTGCAAGCCTAGAGACGGATATCTGATGGCACAGACAGCTAGCTCCTGGAGATGACCAAGATGGCAGCGCGTCTCGAGCTGCAGACGAAATGCGCGAGCTGTGCGGAACGCAGAAATTGGCGTCTGTTTCGGTGATGGAACGGTAGTACTGGCGGCGTCTTGGCTGTTCCCGAGATGCAATAGCACGACGGCGAGAAAGGTCTAGCAAGGCTGCACCGACGAGAGCGGCAGTTGCAGCGACGTTCTCCTGAGCGGGGTCGCCTGCGGGAGTAAGAGACTTAGTAAGAGAGATTACACTGCGAACGCCCGCAAGTAAGTACTTAACTTACTTTCCGTAAGGAGACAGCGTCAGCGACAGGGTGGCCGGGGTCTCGCCCGATGGATCTGAGCGCTGCAACCGACGAAATAAATACAATCGACCCACCGCCTGCGCTTGAACATTTCCCCCTCCCTCCCTTCCCGCCCTCCTCCCGCCCCCACCGCCCGACGTTCACTCGTCCGAGGCCCGTCGCTTTATTTCTTTCCGCGACTTCCACATAGACATCCTACGGAGGCAGCCCGCGTAAGTGTTTGTCTCCTCATACCCCAACAATTCGCACCTTGGATTATCTCCCCAACAGTAGCGCTGATCGCGTCTCCAGTCGTGACTTTGACCTTATAATCCGCACCATACCCCCCCAAGACGCGTAAATCCTCCGCTCGCCCAACATGCGGGCTTTAATCCGGCCTATCTCTGTCCATGCCGCCAACTCACCCATAGAGGCCATCGTCTTTTTCTTCGTTCTCGCCACCCTCGCGTACTTCCACGTCCTCTCCGAGATTAAACACTCGTCCTTCTTCGCCCCAGCCACTCTACCGCCCCTCCGACCAACACATGCACTGCTGCGCGACAACGAGTGGATTAGTGTAAAGGAGAGCGTGTGGAGGCAGGCGCACGTCGAGGACGGCGTTGCTGCGCTCGAGCTGGAGCAGATTGTCCTGTCGCTGGACTCCAAGACGGCAAAGAAGGTGCGTGAGCCTCGTGTATGCGCCGGTTTGTCGACGCTGATGTGCTTGGTAGGCGTCCGAGAGCCTGTCGCGTCTCGCGCCGCACATACAGAGTTCCTTGGATAACGTCACACATTTCCTCACGCAGCGCTTCGCGACCTCTTCGGGGTTGACCTACCCGAATCTGTGCTACTCTCTCACAGGCACGGAAGAGGACGTGGAGACGCCTTGCTTCACTTTGGCCGCGTCCGACTCCGCAAAATCCGAGGTCCTCACCCTGTCCTTCACTCCGGGCAGCCGCGACGAATTCATCTCCGCCCTCAAGAAGCAGGGAACCTTTGCATCGGAGGAGTTTGGCAACATCAAGTATGTCGTCGAGAACAGCGAGGCGGAGGCCGTTGCCGCCATGCGGAGCGGCCGCTGGGTAGCCTACGTCGCGCGGAATCTCGTGGTCCGACTCTGGGAACTAACCAAGGTGTGTGTCTCTCCGGTGTCCCACGGATCACACAGCTAAACTAATTTTATCTTCCAGAAAGCAGACTCCCTAGACATCCTCCTCGTCCTCGCGGGCTATGTCCTCATGCACACAACATTCATCCGCCTTTTCTTGTCCTCGCGCAGCCTGGGATCCAACTTCTGGTTGACCACCGCCATTCTCTCGTCCTCTATCCTCGCGTTCATGCTGGCCCTTCCCATCGCAGGCTATCTGCGCATTCCTCTGGAGCCCGTTAGCCTCATTGAGGCCCTGCCTTTCCTGGTCTGCACAGTTGGTTTTGAGAAGCCCCTCCGGCTCGCGCGCGCCGTGTTCTCTCACCCACATCTCGTGCAACCTGCAGTCTCGGAGGGCCGTTTCCGGGGCCAGATGAAACCGGCGCCGGAGCTCATCCTTGAAGCGCTGGACAAGGTTGGAAACGTCATCATCCGGGACTACGCACTCGAAATTGCGGTGCTGCTCATTGGCGCGTACAGCAAGGTCGGCGGCCTCAAGGAGTTCTGCGCGCTCGCTGCGCTGCTGCTGACGGTCGACTGTGTGGCGACGTCGACCTTCTACATCGCCGTGCTGAGCGTGATGATCGAGGTGAGTACGGCCGTTATATTACGTAAGCATGCGTCATGTCGGCCAATTTCACGCCTTCGCACTCGTCGGGGTCCGCACAGTTCTGCTGCCTGTCTCTCCTTTGTTGGATAGTGAACTTACTGCTCTGCTATTGTTCCACAGGTTCGTCGCATCAAGCTATTCCGGACCATGTCCCGCTCCCGCAGGGCGTCGCAGTCAGATGTCAAGCCTCCCTCTATTGTGAACGGCCAAATCCAGATGCCAGTGCTGACTTTCAGCCAGCGCGCCTCCGCTGCTGTCCTCGGCGTAAAGGGTTCCCTGCTCAGGACACAGACTGGCAGCAAGGAGAAGGACAGCAAGGAGGAGAACCCCGTTGCGCGTCTGAAACTCCTTTTGGTGCGTGATGTCTCAAAGCGCTGACGGAAATGGATCTAACTATTGTTTCCCCCTTCCCTGCTCAGATCGTATCATTCCTATCTCTTCATCTCTTGAACTTGATCACCACCTTGACACCCGCGAGTGCTCTGGCACGTCACCAGGAACAAGCGTCGCTGTTCTCGACCGACGTCGAGCCTGGCGTCCGCAAGGTCGACCTCACGAGCCCGGCTATCGCCCACGTGCTCGCGAGCCTCGCGCAGCAACAGAGCAACTCGTCAAGTGAGCTTCTCGTCAAGGTGTATCCGCAGACGTACGTGCGCATGGTGCCCACGCCATTCGTCGTGCCACACAAGGACGCGTACCGGGGCCCCAGGGAGAACGACGACATGCTCGACAACTTCATGTCCTCGTGGACGCGCCTCGTCGGCGACCCAATCCTGTCCAAGTGGATCGTGCTCCTGCTCGGTGTCAGCGTCGCACTCAACGGGTACCTCCTCAAGGGCATCTCCACCGGCACCGGCTCGACGCGCACCATGAACCCCGCGCAGAACGTCCGCTTCACTGCGTCGAGCAAGAATGAGTCGGCTCCGACGTCCACTGCGGTCTCCGCGTTCCCCACGGCATCGCGGGTGGAGAGCGGCATCACGCGCTCCGCGGCGCCGCTCGTAAAGCCCATGGCTGTCAAACTCCCTAAGACTCGCTCGGTGAACGGCATTTCCTCGATGCTTGATTCGGTCGACATCCGGCTGAAGGCCCAGAAGTTCACGACAAGCGACGACGAGTCGGATTCGCCAGACGATGACGAGGGCAAGGAAGGCGCGACCGGCAACCGCTCGCTCGAGGAGTGCATCGATATTTTCGAGAACGGCCCCCGTCCCGTCTCCGTATCGCTTTCGCTGCTGAACGACGAAGAGGTTATTCTGCTCGCGCAGGCGGGCAAGATTGCCGCGTACTCGTTGGAGAAGGTGCTCGGCGATTTGGAGCGCGCGGTTTTGATTCGCAGGGCTTTGATCTGTGGGTATCTCATGCGCTCTATCCGGCAGACTGTATGTTGACCGGCTGGCTTTGCAGCACGCGCGTCGAACAGCAAATCGCTGGAGAAATCGGATGTGCCTATGTACCACTACGACTATTCGCGCGTCATGGGTGCGTGCTGTGAGAACGTCGTCGGCTTCATGCCTCTGCCACTTGGTATCGCGGGTCCCCTCAAAGTTGACGGCGAGCTGTTCCCCATCCCCATGGCCACCGCCGAGGGCACCCTCGTCGCCTCCACCTCCCGCGGCTGCAAGGCGCTCAATGCTGGCGGCGGTGTGACCACCGTCGTCACCTACGACGGCATGACCCGCGGCCCCGCCATTGACTTCCCCTCCATCACAATGGCCGCCGAGGCCAAGGCATGGATCGACTCTCCTGAGGGCAGCGCCACGCTGCGCGAGGCGTTTGAGTCGACGTCACGGTTCGCGAAGCTGCAGAAGTTGAAGACTGGCATGGCCGGGCGGACGCTGTTCGTCCGCTTCGCGACGACTACCGGTGACGCGATGGGCATGAACATGATCTCGAAGGGCACTGAGAAGGCGCTGGAGACGATGAGCAAGTACTTCCCCGAGATGATCGTGCTCGCGCTTTCGGGCAACTACTGCACGGACAAGAAGCCTGCTGCGATCAACTGGATCGAGGGCCGCGGCAAGAGCGTCGTCGCCGAGGCAGTCATCCCGGGTAAGATCGTCAAGTCGGTGCTGAAGACGACCGTCGACGCGCTTTGCAACCTTAACACTAAGAAGAACCTGGTCGGCAGCGCCATGGCGGGCTCCATCGGCGGATTCAACGCACACGCAGCGAACATCCTCACTGCGGTCTTCCTCGCGACTGGCCAGGACCCAGCACAGAATGTTGAATCGTCGAACTGCATGACCTTGATGGAGCCGTACGTCGCTTCCTCCCTCGCGCTCCGCTCTTTTCATTAACTGACGTACCTGGACCCGTAGAACGAACAAGGGCGAGGACCTCCTCATGACGATCACCATGCCCTGTATCGAGGTCGGGACCGTCGGCGGCGGCACCGTGCTCGGGCCGCAGCAGGCCGTGCTCGAGATGCTGGGCATCAAGGGCGCGCACCCAACGCATCCCGGGCAGAACGCGCAGCGGCTCGCGCGCATCATCGCGGCCGCAGTCATGGCGGGCGAGCTCTCTCTCCTCAGCGCGCTCGCCGCGGGCCACCTGGTGCGCGCGCACCTGGTGCACAACCGCTCGCAGCTGAACACACCGTCTGCGTCGCGCCCGATCACCCCGGGCCCCGACACCCCGCCGAACGGCGTGTTCTGGGCGCCGGGCACGCCGGACCCGAAGAGTGTGACGCGCGCGACGGTCGGCCCGCTGACGGCGACGTCGTCGACGCTCTCGCTGGCTGGGTACAGCTTAGACGCAAAGCCTTGAGGGGACGCTCACTGGGCTGGACGGGGACGCGGACTGACTTGATTCGCAACACTCGGCGCTGTAAACTAATATACTTTCGCTCTTGCTTCCACTATAGCTCACTACAGTACTGCTATACCTCATTTTGCACGCTGCCTCGCATGAATACAACGAAATACCTGCATATCATGAGTATCACCAGTCTAAGCGCATGGCACGAGGGCGCCACCCGGCGCTCGTCCGACACCGTCGCTCGCGGCTGTCATATGTAGCACGATGACCGACTGACCTGCTCACGTTCAACTTGCTGATCCAAGTCATGATACTCGACTCTCAGCCCTCCTTTGCCCAGTCAGCTGTCCTTGGCTCTGCGGCCGTGCTCGTGTGGAGCGTCTGGCGCGTGGTATACAACCTCTACCTCCACCCTCTCGCACACGTCCCAGGCCCACGATGGGCGGCAGCAACGCAGTTATGGCTCGCATACAAGGAACTGTGGGAGGGTACTTCGCTGTCCGATATCCGGTATCAATTGCATGCTCAATACGGTGCGCCGACGCTCCATCTGGCCACTGCTCACGACGCTAATTAACACTCTGCCTTGCTCAGGTGACGTTGTTCGTCTCACACCCAGAGAGGTACGCCGCTGGGCTGGTGCTGCCAATACACACACTATATGCTTACCGGCTGATCAGATTCACTTCGCCAACCCGGAAGCGTTCCACGACATCTACAACGCGAAGAACAAATGGGACAAGGACGACCACCTATACCGCGCATTTGACATGGACCTGTCTTCCCTGTGCATGCCGTACCACCAGGCCAAACAGCGTAAAGAAATCCTCAGTCCAATCTTCTCCCGATCAACCATCGTCAAGTTGCAGTATGTGATCCAAGCACGCGTACGGCGTGGTCTTCTCTCTTTCTGCATCGCTTCTCAGCGCGTGCGTACACCAGGTTGACGTGCTCTGCGATGCTCTCAAACTACAACATAGTGAAGGTGCGAACGTCTGACAGTGACTCCTGTGCTTTAGCGCAGTATTCACCACCTCTCAGGCAAATTCAGCGACCTTTCTCTTGGATTCAAGTGCTTCGGGATGGACGTGATCACCTCATTCTGCTACGGCTGCCCCGTCGAAGCCACCTCCGCGCCCGACTTCCAAGCCGAGCTCGTGCACGGCGTCGAGGAGGTGCTGCCCCTCGTCACGCTCGCCAAGCAGTCCCGCGCCGTTGTGTGGTGCATCCGCAATACACCGCGCTGGCTCGTGCAAGCCACCGGCTCGTCGTCTATGATGGCCCTTATGTGTCTCCAGGACGTGCGTGCCTCTGCACACTGTCATCGAGTTACTGACTGAGAGCAGGCGCTCGCGTAGACGCTGCGGAAGCAGATTGACGACATCGTGCGCAACCCCAGCGAGCTTGACAACGCGCCGCACCAGATCATCTACCATGCGCTGCTCAATCCCGAAGCCAACAAGGGCCGCTCCATGCCGTCCAAGCTCAGTCTTTTCCACGAGGCGCAGGTGCTCCTCAACGCAGGCTCCGACACTGTTGGCATCACCCTCATAGTGACCGTCTACAACATTATCAACTCGCCGGATATTCAACAGAAGCTCCATGCGGAGCTCCGAGCGGCGTGGCCGAACCTCGAGGAGCCGCCACGGTACGAGGCTTTGGAGAAGCTCCCGTATCTGGTGCGTTGGTAAAGTGGCCGTTTGTTGTTTGCGGCTGAATGGCTTTCCAGACAGCCGTCCTGAAAGAGGGGCTCAGGTCTTTCCCTGGCGGCGTGGCTTTCCCGCGTGTCGTACCTCCGGAGGGCGCGATCATAGCCGGTATGTCCGTTCCTGGTGGAGTGAGTCTGCGTCGCTCTTTCATAGCGCTTGTGTCTCTGACTGTCCTGCCTGCACAGGCGGTGGTTTCGCAAGCCTCAACTTTTGTCCAGCACAGCGACGCCGTATTCGAGCGCGCGAAGGAGTTCTTGCCCGACCGCTGGCTCGGCGACGACGCGACGACGCTCGAGCGCTCCCTCGTTATCTTCTCCAAGGGCCCACGGAGCTGCCTCGGGATAAAGTACGTATCTCTCTTTTGCGGTGATCTCATGCTGAATTTGCGTAATTCATTTGCGCTAACCTGTGTAGCTTGGCTTACTGCGAGCTCTACCTCGCTCTTGCTCACGTCTTCCGGCGTTTTGAATTGACCTTGGATCCCAAACGGTGAGCTGTAGATGACTTGCGGAAGATGCCGATGTTCTAACACTATACTTCTGCAGTCCGCCGGATTTCACGTTCAAAGAACACTTCGTGCCTTATTTTCCGGGCGAGCACGTGCATGTCTCTTGCAAGCCTGTAGACTTGTGAGGGCCACGCGCCACTGGTGACCCTAAGATTCATCATCGACGTTCTATAGTGTAGAGCTTCGTGATTTTTTGTTTGATTTATGCCTTGCCTCGCTCGGTTATCTGGTGAGGAGTTGCATCTCGAGATCATGCTTCGTATGCTTATCGCCAGGGCGTTCGAACATTCATTCACATCCGTTGCCCACAACATACTGTAATCAACCTATACAAAGTACTGAGACATTGAGGGACTACCGTCTGCAGATAATTTCCTGTAGGCTGCACCTGCGCCCCCCAAAGCCCCACGTGTATCATTAGTCAGGTCACGGGCAGAAGGAGTCGGACATAATAATATAAGAGCACACGAGGCATATATACTCTGGCATATACACCTAGCTAGAGTTTGCGAGTAGCATTGCGATTTATTGAAGACGAAGGCGTGGGAACATGTCCGCGACTACGCACTTATTGTTACCGCATCCGAAGAAAACCCCGTAATTTGACCCCGATTAATGTAAAGTGATTAGCAAATTAAGTATCGGCGAAAATCAGTACACAGCGTGGCCGTTGATAATGCTCTTCACACCTCGCCCAGCCTCCGTTGACTTCAACCCAAAGCTCACCCCGCCGCCCAGAGAACGCTCCTCCCCCCGCCCATCTGCCTTCTTGTGCTCGTCCACAAGCTTGCACAAGCCTTCCAGCGTGGTCCACTGAGGCACATACCCGAGCCCGCCCTCCTCCGGCGGTGCGCGCGCGCGCGAGTCGTCCCACACGAGGTGCACCATCGTGAGCGCAAACATCGACGGCTGCAGGTTGACGAGCTCACTATTGAGCGCAGGGACGCGCCGCCCGAGTGCGCGCAGGAGCCGGGACGCAGAGACGAGTGGGAGCATGCGCGCGAGGTGCAGCATCTCGAAGATGTGCGAGAGGAGCAGCATGAACGTCGCGGACATAATAGGGAATCTCGTGAGGCCGTCGGTGAGCGTGCTGAGCATCGTGTAGATGTCCGCATACGTAACGGGCGCGCCTGCGTCGCATACGGCGAATGCCTGCCCGCCGATGTCGGGGTTCGAGGAGCCTTGAAGCATGTCGAGCAGCCGCCGCTCGTAGAGTAAATGCGCAAGCGACGCGTTCTCGACGTAGATGAAGTTATGGAGGGTGTTCCCGATCCAAGTCGGGTTGATCTGCCGCACGAGGTACGCACCGCACAAAATGTCGCCACCAGGCCCGTAGATTCCATTGCCCGGGCGCACGCAGCCCGTGCGCAAGACTCCCCCGCCGGACGGCGTATTGTCCACGCCACGCACGATCTTCTCGCCCTTCGCCTTCGACACAGCGTAGTTGGAGAATGCATCCTCGTGACGCTGGGGTATTTGCGAGTCGTCCTTGAATACCTGCACGAAGAACTCGGGCTGCGCTTGCCACGGCCACAGCCAAAACCGCGTACGGCGGACGGTGATTGAGCCAGACGACGTGTACACGAGCACAGAGACGCCAATCTCGCGCGCGACGTCGACGACATTCTGTGTGCCCTGGACGTTGACTTTGTCGGAAAGCGGAAGCAGGCACGGGTGGCGCTCGTAGAACCGGATGTTGGCGACGGTATGGAAGACGGTGATCTCCATGTCTTCGCCAGCGGGCCATGGCGCCTTGAACGCTGCACGGACAGCCTCTTTGTCGGACACGTCTACGAGGCGGAAGTCGACGTCTTTAACGCGACCTGTGGTGAGATCGGGACGCGTTGGTGCGCGGATGTCGAGGACACGTATACGTCTGGGATCCTCCCCCCTCTCCACCAGATGCCGCACTATCCATCCACCCAGAAACCCAGACTGTATGTGGTGTCAGCATTGGCGCGAGGATATACTCCGCTGCTTACCCCGCCGAGGACGATGTAACGCCGTCCTGTCCGTGGGGGGAGAACGGTGTCCACTGAGTGCGGAGATGCTTGTATCCGCCCTGCCATCTCCCGGGCTTCTTCTGGCGTTATCCGTTTTGCTGAGAAGGCGGACGCGACATCGGGAGGCAGAGTCATGAGCTTTGCATCGTTGACTCGCACGTAGACGTAGAAGAGCAATGCAGTGGCAAGCAGAGTGACAGCGCCTGCGACAAGCAGGCCCATGTTTCGAGACTGCTTCGAGTTTTTGGGGTATGGGCCAGCTGCTCTGATGGCCTTTGTGGGTTGGGGGAGCTACACAGTAGTGTAGAAGGGTGTTCGTCACGGCCATGTTCGAGCTCACTGCGCGTCGACCCTGAATCATATTGATATATACAGGTAATCGGTTGCTCCGAACGGTCACCACACACTCACAAGTCTCTGCAACAACCGCCAGTGAGGACGAGCGTTACTCAGTGTTTTTTACGGAGTAGGGCAACTCGTTTGACGGTACGCTCTGGCAATCTCGACCCTCAATCGCCCAGCTCATCGACAGGACGAATATGCACTGGGCTATTCAGTATTCTCTCCCGATGCCGATATCCTATTGACTCCGATTGTATGCGGCGTTCGGTCTTAGCGAGCGTGCATATTCGAATGCCCGAGATGATTGTTCTACTGTCAGTGGCGGGGAACACTACACAAGGCGGAAACCAGCGATTACGACAGGTTCTTTGTGATGGTTGGGTGCCGCATGGTGCTCGCTGGTACCGCAGGGTGCTCGCGGGGCTCGGACGGCGGACTGGCATGCTGTGCCGCGTTGCGCTGACACCGCAGGGTGCTCGCGGGCCCGCAAGGTGCCTGCGGTGGGGCACGGCGGAGGCGTCAATGAGGGTAGGCGATGCGGCTGGCGGGGTCGCGGCGCGGGGTGCTGGCGGGTCGCGCGAGGTCCCAGCGGCGTCCCTACGCTGCACACTGGCCCCAGCCGTCCCATGGCTGGGCGCGCCTGAGCCCGCGGGGTGCGTGCGGGATGCCGCTGAAACCCCCCGGGGTACACCGGGTGGGCCCCCGGGGTGCCCCACGGAACTGAAGTCACTCTGGGTGCTCTCCAGAAAACGGGATTGGTGGCACTGGACTGCCAGTCACAACCTGCCATGACTCCTCTTCTGCGCTTGCTTGGGCTCACTATCTCTTGCAGTTTGCCAACAACCAAAGCCTGCCGGACAGTGCTGCAAACATCTGTCCTCCTCGGAATCCTTCGGGAACAAGAGTGTCAACGTGCTGTACTTGAAGCAGTGGTCGCGGCGCCACCACCGCAGGTCATGCGCAGCACAGTTCGCCTGTATCCAGACGCAGGAACAGTTTCATCCTATGCATCCAAATATAACATAGGATACGGCCGGCGGACATTTCCGCGACGCTTCTCTCATCGCATAGGTTTCAGCTTCTCTTCGCGCACAGGTGCGTTGCTGTTCCCAGGTGTTCATCACCTTTGAATGGACTCCGACATCGTCATGTGGCCATATCTTATTCGAGGAAGTCGAACCGTCCAAAGTTGAGTCACATCATACCGACAGGCGCCAAGGGCAGTGACCCCATCTCACAGCCTGCGACGTGGTACGTATACTAGTATTGAGCGTCAGCAGGGTCGGTGGTGTCAAATTCGACGCAGACATCAGGGCAGCTGCGGCCTTTGTGCACAGCAAGCCACGCATTTCAGTCCAATGAGGAACGTACTCAGCCGTCGTTTGACTCGGCTGCGAAGTTATAAGATCCTGCTCTTCGAATTCTTCGGATTCACTCACCAAATACCACCCATGGCAGGACTCGTAGGCCCCCGAGACATATTGGACCTAATCCTGAAGCTGAAGTCGATCTGGGATGAAGTACGTACTGCAATCTCCATCATCCCTCAATCTGACCATTGATGTCCCCTAGGTCGCCGATAATTCCAAAGATTTGGAAGTCTTGACCAACCAAGTACACAAAGACCTCACGACTCTATACTCCCTCACATCGAGCTATGGTTTGACTCAATATCCCGCGAAGAAGCGGGCATCAACGAATGGCTCTATTGAGGAGGCTCTGGACACGTTATCCCGGTGGGCAACGATTGAAGTTTAGCACGCACGCCATTGCTCATCGGGATTACAGATCGCTCTCGGACTGCCTACGCCGTTGCAAAGAGCTGAAGCCACCTAAAGGTCACTTCAAGGGCGCGGCGTGGAAGGCGTGGAACAAGGGAGACGTCCGGAAGGAGATCCAGAGCATCCAGAGATCAATAAGCGCATGCCATCAGCAATTCACCGTGGGTTTCCTCTGTTCCCTGTCTCGAGTGCTTTTAGCTGACTTCACCACATCGCGCAGTCGTCCGGAATTGTGATCATCGCCAAGGACATCTCCAAGTTGCGGCAGGATTTGCGAGCTGAGATAAAAGCAGGCGTCGTTGCAGGGATCAAACAAGCCATTTCCGATCCCACACTTGCAGTGAAGCTGGTGAGCGCAGAGAACGTGGACAAGCCCACCGCGAAGAAGTGCCTCCGCGCTGCTAAACAGGTACTTTTGCATCAGCCCATCATAAGTCTCGTCTCTGTGCTCAACCTCAGCGCAGGTAATGACCGACCTACCTCACTCCAAGGCGCCTCATTCTGGGGTGAAGGACAATTACCTGCGCCTCAAGTGCGAAACTCTCGAGGGCATCCTCAAGAGCAAAGACAGTCGACCCTCCTGGCTCGTGCGCAAAGCATCCGGAACATCGCTGGACTTTGCGCGGAACGTCATCGTCACCGCCAACCCTGCCGACCCGTCCCATCCCAAGCCTGACGCTATCCTCCTGTGCCTCGACGCCATAAATGCAAGCCACGAAAGCGAAATGTTGTCTCCTGCCGCGGCAAATTCGATTGGGGAACTCTCAATAACTCTCTGTCAGATCGGTCTGAAACGCGAGGCGTGCAGTTTGGCGAAGCACGTCGTCAACGCGTATCGCGTACTCACGGACCGCGACCACAAAACCTATTGGCCGCGTCTCGCTCACGCCTTGGACAACCGGGCTGCAATCTTGAACAGCCTGAATGCCGAGCCAGGAGAGTCGTACGCGTGCGCATGGGAGGCGTACCAAATCTTCCAGGGCCTCGCTACGAACTCATCGGTCACCTATATGCACTCTGAGGCCATCGCACTGAAGAATTGCGCCAACGCGCTGTGCGCAATGCGCAAGTACTCCAAAGCGCTTCCCCTCATACAATCCTCAGTCCGCATCCTGTGCAGTCTCGCACACGATTCTCCCCACGAATTCGCTCCTTCTCTCTCGCAGTCTCTCAACAACCTTTCAGAATGCTTGACGAACCTGGATGACAAGGAGGGTGCTTTGGCCGCCGCGATCGAAGCTGTTGACCTTGTGGCGACGGAGGAGAATGCGCATCCGAACACCTTCCTTCACATACTCGCCACATGTCTGTTCACAAAGGCGACATGCTGCGAAGACATGGGCAAGACTCAGGACGGGCTTCAGGCTGCCGAACGGGTCGTCGCTATCCGGCGGAAGCTCTACAAGTCAGATCGCTATCTATACGGGTCTCAGCTGTCCGACTCCCTCGCTCTCCTATGCGATTTGCACAAGGCACTCGACGATCACTCTCCTGAAGCGTTGATGGCTATCGAGCAGGCGGTCGCTATTGACAGAGCCATTGGCTCCGAAGAGGACAGTGCGGAGAGCCGAAGCGCGTATGCTTCGCATCTCCACAGGTACGCTATGCGCTTGACACAAGCCGGTCAAAAAGGGAATGCTCTGGGCATCATGGACGAGGCCGTGCGGGTGAGGAGGGATCTTTCCCAAGTCGATGCAGCCGCGTACAGCGCCGATCACGGTAATTCGCTGTACGACTTCGCCGTGCTTCTGTACCAAACGCAAGAGTACAAGCGGGCACGGAAGGTCATGCAGGACGCTGTCAACGTCCGCACTCGGCTGGTGCACAGAGACTCGAATGCGCACAAAGCGACGCTAGACAATGCGCTCAAGGCGTTGAGGACGATAGAAAAGGCTATGGGGGCCGGATGATCGGAGGCAGCGGTTTCTGAGAGATGCCGACGCTGGTCGCGCAGCGCTGTTATTTCTGCCATGTGTCGTGGACTTCTGCCGTCGCCATGGACAGACTTTCCAGTCTCACAACCGAGGACCTTACAACCGAGGACCTGACCAAGTGGGATGTCACAAAGCGTACGTGCCTCCGAGTCGCCATTTCGGCCATGATTGACCTTCCTCTCTGCCCTCAGATTCGGTGTGCCGTGGCGGAAACGTCCATGCCGACGTGGTCCTGTAGAGTGTGCTCTGTTGGCTGGCAGGGGGGGGGTTACGGTACAGATGACCTTTACAAGGACTGCAGGGATAGGATTCTGATTCTGATTACCTTGCCCTAGTGAGGCTGGAGGGGCCTTTTGACTCCGACGAGCGTTATCTCAACAAGCGCACGCCGCACCATTCTAACGGGATAGCAATGTCATCCAATCAACAGTCAAGTTAGTAAGTTATGTACAAAGTAGGCAACCGAGACAGACAACAAGATGATCACACTGTTCAACCAATTATTCGTACAAGCGCGATGCGACTGGAGTCTGTGCGCGTCTAGTCGTTATTACCACTGCGACGAACCGGGTGGCATGATCCATATTACTGGAGGGTTCCTGGGATCCGGGTATTCCGGAAAATGATACGGCTGGTCCTTCAGCGATAATGTATGGGAGTGCAAATTACACCTCTTGATGTACAAGTGGCGTCGGCTTGGTTGTATGCCGCTGTAGTTCCTCTCGATGAACGCGCGGCGCAACGTCCGTACGATGGTAACACCGTTTGGACTCCCGTTCGCGCCCGCCTCATTGGGCAGATCGCAAGCCTCCACGGTCAGGGTCATAAGGCGGCCAAGTTGCGGCTCGAACGCAGCGTGCTGCGCGCCCATCTGCGCAACAAAGCACGGCGCGGCCTGCTCCTCCAGGCAGAGCTCCCGAAGGTCATGCGACAGATTGAGGATCTGGAGGCACGGGAACTGCGGCGCGTACAATTCTAGCTGGAGGCTGAGGATCCCCACGCGGTACAGCGGAAACGCCGTGGCCAGGCACGCGACCATAGCGTGCCAGTCTTGAGGGTGCAGACGGTCGCGGTGTGCAAAGGATAGACGGCTCCGGTGGGGCAGGTTACTTTGAGGTGTGCGCCCTGCGAGGAAGAATTCGGTAACCAGGCCCACGTTTCCTTGGACGGAACTTGTGTTTTCATAAAGGCGGACATACAGCGCTTGCATGCTGCTGCCCGCAGCATGGTCGTAGCGGCCATGCAGGATCCTCCCGAAGGTTTGCAGGTCCGCGTGCGGCATGTGGCCATGTCTGAGCTCGAGCTCAATGTCGATTATGATGTTGCTGCGATACTCAATGCAGTGGAGGAATGATATGGCAGCCTGCGGGTGCGCGATGAAAGAGAGATTCACAAGGTGTGGGAGACGGATACGGTTGGGGCGAGAGATTGGGGTAGGCGGCGTGGAATTGCCCAGCGCGAGGCGTGTGAGGTTTGGCAGATTCTGCAGTGCATCACACAATTGGCCCTGATTATCCCAAATGCGCCCACATTTATCCAATTCCAACGTATTCAAGGACGCGCAGGAGACGCCCAGGAAGGGGGAGTATCTCTGGATGGCGACGTGCGAGAGGTACAGCTCCGCGAGACCGGCAGGAACGGAGCCCGCAAATATGCCTTGGGGGAAATTGATCATCGATGAGTAGTCTTGGGAGAATATCCGGAGTATGCGCAGGTTGGGTGCGTTTGCAGAGCAAAGGGCTTGGACATACGGATAGTCGAGGTTCGTGAGGTACAGTCTCGAGGCTCGCGATATCCACCGACCGCCTCGCATGACATGGTTTCGGTCTTCCGCAGCTAACTTGAAGACGTCCTCCTCTGTAAGGCCACTACGGAGATGGCGAATTGCCGCCGACATGTCTAGAAAAAATTAAAGGCAAGGGTTCGGCAGAAAATGGATGATCAGGCTGGAGGGTAGCGGGACGCTGGGGAGGGGTGGGTGCAGTGGGTCGCAAAACAAACGAGAGGCCTGGCTCCAGATGCTGGGCAGATGCAGTTTATATAGAAGTCAGCAGAAGGCCAAGAATAAGGTCTCTATGGAAGTCGCACAGCTACTCACCACGAGGAAGGTCTGGCAGTCCAAAGAAGAACCTCATATTCGACAATGCGACGGGCGAGTAGCGCACAGCCGACCTCGTTGTAAATGCGCCGCGCTAAGGACGAAGCAGATGACAATCATCACTGGAAGAACACTTGTCTTCCGGTGGGGGGTTCGTCACTCAGTTCTCTGGGCAGAGCGCTTCTAGCATTTGTTGCCGTCAGTCGACCATGCACAGGAGACCATGTCCGGAGTCAAAGGGACCGGAGTCCTGCCTTCCGTTCAAGAACTGCGAGATCGAAAGAGACGATAGATCGTAGATCGTCGCCAACACAGCGCCTCTTGATACAAACTTGGACCTCGAGGCGAGGCGGTACAAAGCGCGACACTAGAAACTTAAAGAGAAGCAAAAGAAACAAAGAAACCGACCGTGAGCGCATGCCGCGACCGCGAGGCTGTTGTCGACGCCGCGAGTATTGTACTTTACTAGGATACCCGGTCACCGTAGAACAAGGCCAGATGAGACCCTCGTGTGCGCAGCGACAACGAGAGGCGTAGCGAAAGAAGCCCGATCCATGTCGAAGACTCTACTGGCTCGCAGAGCCCGTGATGGCAACGTGGTTGCGCACAGACATCAAGACAAGAGGATAGAAAGGACGGCTGCGTCACCGGCGCTATTAGTCACAAGTATGATTGGTCCGGTAAGTACTTGACAGTCTCAAAACTAATTGTTAATTTGCGTATATGTAGTGTGACAGAAATACTTGATTAAATATCGGATATGCACCATATTCCCAGATGAGAAAAAATACAACAATCCTCTCGAGGACCCATTAGCACACATCCTTCCATTTGAACCACAGACTACGACAACCACAGGACCGCTATGACTTGTCCGGCAGTCCTTGGTCCCACAGGACCTTCGGTGCCGAGTAAATCTCGCGCTCTGTCGACCCGCGGGTAGTAAAGGAAGGCTTGTTGTAGTCGACTACCACCGAGTGCTCTACGCGCACGCACACATCCAGTTCGTTCGCCTCCTCGGTGACGTCCCGCTCGCCAACGATCTCTTCGCGATCTAAGCGCGAGACCTTGTGCGTTGCCCCGCGGAGCGCGTCGTTGATGTCGCGTGATGATTGGAGGTACTGCGAGACCACCGCGCGTGGAGCGTCGATGCTGGCCTCTGCGATGGTGATAGGATTTTAGGTGTAGCCGCTGAAGAGGTATGGGGGATTCCGGACGTACCGCGAAGATGTATGAGGATACGCTGGCTCATAATCCATGACACCGCATATCCCAGCGATGCCCTTCAGATGTCCATCAGCGTAACGACACATACACCATCACGGAGGACATACCCAGCGGACTGCGCGATAGGGCGGTCAATATTATCTCATCAGACACTTGACGTGATAGCACCTCACCTGAATGGTTGTATTGCTGGCGCGATACAAGATTACGTTGAGCACATTAGCACCTATCAAACGCCGAGGCAAGCGCGGTCAAGTCGGCGAAAGACGAAACAAAATGCTAAGGACGCACCTGTCAACGCAACGAAGTAACCTAGTCCATCATATAGCATCCTATGCCACCAGAGACAATTAATATACAGGGGCGATGCGGGAGGTCGCATGAGACGTACACCTTCATGAGATGTGACATCCTGTAGTTCGATTGTCAGAGCAAGTAAACCTTCAGGGTTGCCAAGATACTACTTACCCCGTGGAGTTTGGACGACACTTAATCAAAAAGTAGGACGATATTGACAGCGTCATCATGTCGTATAACATCGCCACTAGGTAGAATACCCAGGCAGCCACTTTGGCATCTGGATCAAGGCTGCCTGGCGTGCAGCTGATAGAGAAGCGTGAGGACCGAGGTCAAATAGAGTGAAGGTTACTTACTGTCCCTATTCAAATTGACGAATAGTTCAGACGCGCGTTGTCCAAAAATGAAGAAATAAAGACGTTTACATTGAGCGCGACAGCTGCAAATCAAGAGGATTAGACGAGCTTCCCAGCTGAAATTGTGTCGATGCTCACGTGTTCGATGCCACAGATTGCTGAACCATTGAATCTGCGAATGTGAAGTTGGTCCGGGTCATTCATATACGCAGGTGTTGCACGCACAACTATGGCAACGAAGTAACCGGAGAGAACGGCCCAGCCTACCCAACGGTTCCGGCGCGATATGTTGTATGTCCTGAAGGGCCGTTGGTTTGCAAAATGCTTGACGTAGATAGAGACAATCATACCGTACGCCTACAATCGCCTGCGATACCATGACCTGGAGCACTACAGAATGTGGCCACGCAATCAGCATCCGGTACAAGGAGACGAAGTTGGTTGTCTTACCCTTCAGCACGGGCGCAGCCATGTAGTAGTGTTGACAGCTTTGTGGTGTGAAACTATGAGAAAAGAAGCCGACATTGCTGACAACTAGGATGAGGATGCTGATGTATCTGCGAGTATTTCATCAGTGACAAAGATAATTGCCTTGGTAGCTGCCACGCACCTGATCAAGACAAACAGAACAAAGCCCGTGCTATTTAACGAGTTTGTTAAGACAAGACAGTCCTCGTTCGGTGGATCCAGAGCATGAACAGTACCTTAGACGGAAGGAGTGAGCCTGGCTCTTGTATAGCCGCCATTCGGAAGGGAGTGTATACAAGTAGCTGATAGGGCAAGGTCAGCACAGCAGATAACGAAGGAGTCAACCACTTACTCATAAAGAGCAATGGCCAGCGACGTTACGCGGAGGTTATTCGCGACTGCGAAAGTGTGGCTGCTGAAGTCGTCAGGGGCCATTATGAACGGGCAGCAAAGAAAAGCACAGCAAAGAGGGGATGGGCGCTGGGAGCCTAGCGTAGGCGATGCTCGAAAACACGCTCACTCGGCATCGAGTCCTTATTAACAGTCGAGGGCCATATTTGCGCTTGCCCGAGCCGCCGCATGGCGCCCCGATCCCAGGGTGACGAGATCTAATTCAATATGATCAAGATTTTCGCGAGACCACCTGAGAAACGCCACAGGATTATCGTCCCGTCGAGACCTCAGGCCTCCGGTCCCGGACAACTTCTAGTAGACGCACATCCTGCCACAAGTGATTGGCGCTTCAATCCCCCGCGAAGAGGGGTGACGAGGAGGAGATGCGGCTATGTTGTGTCTTGACATGAGAACCTACGACTGGTTGCATGACATATGGATATTGAGGGACCAAGGTAGGATGGGCGAGTGATGGGCGCACCGAGAGTCGGACTCCGGCTTCTAAAACATCCTCGAGGAGCATAAGAGGACTGTTCCGGGGTTGCCTCGTAGTTGCGTAGTGATGTTGCCTGGAGTCGAAGCGTTGGCAGTGATTAATGTGAGGTTACTTGATGGCTGGCATCAAATTCAGAAGTGCGAATTCTCTCCAAATCTCCTTGCATGACAGTGAAAGTACTGATCGTTAATCCGACCCGCTCAGAAGTGAACTAAACATGGAATGGGACTGACTCAGCGGTTCGGACGGAATTTTGCGCGTCTCCGGCGATAAGTGGACTGCTGCTTGTCGATCTGTGGCTTCGAGGATCCACGGTTACGGACAGGCGATCATTTGTCAGCAACAAAACAACGGGCCAAGATGCTGGGTTTGCGGCGGGCATTGGCGTTGCGGAGGCCGCTACTGCTCCTATGGTACTCCCACAGTTTCAGTGTGAACCTGTGCCAAAACGAGATCAAGAACGCTCGGCATGGCTCGAGCACTCGTTGACGACTGTTGACGACTGACGAAATTCGAACGCACGCACATCACGACGCCACAGGAACTCGGGCCAGGTGGGCTGCGAACGTTCCTATCAGAAAACCTAAACTCTTACAATTATCTAGTGTGTCAGTCGTTGTGCACTGCTATGGTTACTAATACATGTCCGTTGCTCGCGTCTCGAGTCTAGACACGATTGCACCCGTCTCATGCACCATCGTCCTCCTTCAAATCGCCCGTGAGTGCAGGCAGTCGCGAATGCGAGTACAGAAACTAACCGAGAGCAAGACATGTGATCACTGGCAGGACGTCAGCAGTTAGACAATTTGGGCGCCGGCCTGCGGGCGCAGCGTATGTCTTTTTTGTGCACGAGGTATGCCGATCGGTTCTGTAGACATATTATAATTTGCTCGAGCTTGCGCCCCCAATATCAAGCTGCCAGGATGTCGCTGAATGTCGGCACCTCCACATGGAGCGCGGCGTCATAGCGGCGGCGGTGGTGTAGAGGGCAGCGTGTGATGTTGATGGTGACGTAGGCCGCATATTCACGTATCCTATATAGTTGAAGAAGGCCAGTGAGAATGAAACCAACCTGACTTTCGAGACCGTGTACTAAATTCCGGGGTGTAGCAGCTGTCTCGCGTTGGTCTCGCGACAAGGGTTTAGCCAAAAGGACGTAGGAAGCAGGCATCCTAGGCACAGATATCCGTGACTGACGCTTGCTGGTCGAGAGCAGTCGACGGTTGTCAGTGTGTCAACAGCAGTGACCGCGGCCTTATCCAAGCAAAGGCGTTAGACACATCATAGAGAGGAAAGATGACAACGCCGTACCACGCTTTCCCACACATGCCAAATAAATTCTCGTCAAGGGCGCCGACGGGATGCTCTTGCAGAACCGCCCAACCCAAGCGTACCAGCGGAAACGGCGGAACTGTTAGAAGGCAGGCTGGGCGCACCGGTAGACGAGATGCGGAGACCTGAAACAGCGAAATTCGCGGCTTGAAGCGATGCATCCAGGCGCCTGACTCCGAGCCCTGAGCGCGAGCCGTAAAGCTCTCCGTTCTCACACCGGGCTCAGTGAGTAGCTGCGGCGCAGAAAAATGCAGCGTCATGTGAGAGTAACCTTCATTTGGCATTCGGAATGGTCCCATGTAAATCCCTCCAAGGGAGTCCACAGCTGTCGCCCCGCTCGAGGCTAGTGATATGAGTAATGAGGATACGCACAGTGCGGTACAGTGTCTGCAAATCGGTCAGAATATCGACTTACATAGACGGAGAGCTGAGAAACGTACCGGAGATGAAGTAGTTGACCACAATTTTGACCAGGCATGCTAGAGAGAATATCGACAATGTCGGATGTCGTCATGTTGTGCCTCTCCTTTGAAGCGCGCAGTGTAGGGCCGTAAGATGGATGCCACCACTTCACATCAGCCACGCTCCCAAATAAGTGCACCGTGGTGGAAAAGCATTGCAGAGCATAATCACCCCCTTGCACCAGTTCGGAGGTATTGTGGGCAGAGGAAGTTTCAATGAGCGAGTTCAAGCAAAAATGGGCAGGAAAAATGGGACCAAGGTGTATCTGTGTTGTAAAGTAGATGGTGACAAGAGTTGGTTGTGAGCCTACGAGGCCGACAGACCCGGAACGTCCGTTGACCTAGCAAGAGCATCAGCTGCACTGTATCATGGTGCAATTAGTAGAGGATGCACGGATATGATCCTCCTTCCAACCTATGACCATTTTCCGGATCCTACGCCGAGCTGTGTGGTATCGCGCAGGAGCCTCGCCGTATGTCAGCCACGCAGCCCGCACGGCAACGCTGCGTTTTGAACGAGCGACGCGTTGCGTTCCAAGTGTAGCGCGCGTTGCAGTCCAAGTGTAGCGCGCGTTGCAGAGCTAATGAGCGGCGGGCGGCGAGAGGCGGCGGCGTGAGTGGCGGACGGCGTGCAGGTTAATGGAGGATCTCAGGACGGTGTGGCCCGGGGGGAACTGTGGGAGAGTGTGGGGATGGGCGGAAGATCTAGTTACATAAGTTTATCGGGACAGGATCGGGCGGCCGAGAAGCCGAATCTACGCCAGACTCCGCCGGAATCATGATGTGCGCCGGAACACATCCTGAACACACTCCAGTGAGCATCAAGCTCGACGCGCATGCTTGAATCAAGCATCCGCAGAGACAGAAAACAACAAAGGGTTCAGCGCGGAGGTTCAGGCATTGAGTCATTGCTGCTGCTCTTAGCTAGGCACGCTAGCTAACTAACAAGTCTACAGATTCAATACTACAGTACGAATAGTACAATCTTCGGTCAACGTCAGATATTTACTACGACTACATACAAGAAGAGGTGAGGGAACTGGGGGAAAAAAAGTGAGCATCTCGCCATCGGTCACGTCCGTCACTTCAGAACCCATCGGACGAGTGCCGCGAACCTGCGGCCTCCTTCGTGCCATACAGCGCACGGTCCGCGGCCGCTGCGCCGACCTCAAGGTCAAAGTTCAGCGCGCGTACTTTGTCCGCATCCTGCGCATGGTCGTCTAACGTGTCGGTCTCGGAGCGCTGGCGCTCCACCGTGACCGCGATGTCGAATGACCGCACAGCGGACACCGCATTTGCCGTCGTGCGGAAGGTCCCGAACTGGATGCTGCTTGGCGGCGGGCCAGAGGCCGCCACAGGCAGGCCGGAGCTGGTTTTGCAGGCGATGTGAGCGCGAGAGCAAAGGAGAGAGGATGGTGGACCGTACGAGAGCTCAGTGTTGTTCGCGTAGTTCGTGAGCGAGCGATACATCCGCGTCGCACCGATAACCCTGATAAAACGCGTCAGAAGCTACACAGAAAATGACTCGATAATTAACATACATGATCAGGACTGCGATTTGCGGAATTAGGGAACCACGAGTTAGATGACTGATAACAGCCTCAGATTCCCTCCACTCACGTGCGGGGGTTTGGAACATCTGGAGGCGATCGAGAAAGATCAAGCTCATGTCCTACATGTTAAGTCAGGCATCGACATACCAAATTCCACACATCTGCGGGGTGCGTCTAGTCAGTGCATGTTGGACTCGTCACAATGCATTAGCTACCGACCATTGATGTTCTTGTACAGAAGGATCTGAATGCATGCCATCATATCAGTAAAGGCACATACCCATCTTTCGGAACACAGGAGGACTGACGACAACGGGAAGTTCAGCGATCGTTGCCATTCCGAGCCAGATGAGGCCCTATGACACCATCAGCAGCCAAGCGACGGTGAGAACGGGATGGAAGCGCAGCGCACCTGGTGGTAGAGCATGCGCCAGAGTCCGAAACGAAAAGATTCGCCCTTTAGCAAGAGACCGAGGAGCATGATGATAAGAAGTGAGGCGTCCGACGCGAACGAGATGATCCCCATGGGCCGCCCGCGGACCGTGAGCATGTCGAGGCAGCCGCCCCCGGCCGTGTTCCACATGCCCCTAGACTAGAAAGGGTCGTCAGAATAAAGCAGGTTTGCTCATACGCAGGTGATTCACCCTGATGACTTCTGCGCAGAGCGATGGGGAAGAGTGTTTCAGCGCGCTGCGATCGTAAAGCAAGGCAAGATGGCGAAGGGACATACCCCGAATCCAGAAACCACCGGATACGAGCCAGATGATACTTGCAAGCACGGTGACAATCCTATTGCGGTCCCAGATGGCTGCGCTGGTTAGGAATGAGATCAGGCAGGGACGGGCGAGTGCGAGTGACTGGTGATCAGTACATTCGTAATACGATGAGGAGCGCAGCTAAGGCCATTGAGAGGGCAGTGAATGCCTGAAGACGAAGGCATGAGCAGGCGGAATGATGAAGCGAGGAAAGAGACGGCGCAACCGTGGCAGCCTGGATCCATGACTGTCGACGCCATACATAATTGTGATAAGTACATGAATATATTACACATAGCGGGCTAGGGCTTGCACATACCTGGCAATTAATTTCGCGAGTGACATCCATCCCGATGAGGTTGAGAACAGTGAACATAAGACAACATAACCGACATGACGAGTAGATCTGCAGGAAACGTCAACGCCAATTGCCTGCGGCACAGAAAACAAATCACGCACGCTGAGGGTCCATAGCCACTTCCGTTTTCCCGAGATAAACTCCCATTCGTAGTGTAGGTTCGTAACGTACTCCCAGCTGTCATGGATCCCGTCAGAAGCGTTCAGGTCGAGGTAACGAGCATGCACGGACATGTACACCCCGGCGAGAGCGTGCTCCAGTTTCACGAAGTCAACTGCGTCGGACAGTGAGTGCGCAGCAGGAGCGTGTTGGTTGAAGGAACACACGGTATGTCCTCGCAAGGATGGTGGGATCGTTCCAGTTGACCATGGCTTTGACAGAGTGCGGGGCCAGTGCGGGGCGGCAGTGAGAGGAAGCCGAAGGCCCCTTGGTGCAGAGCATGCGTTATAAATACTAGGTCTTCCACCATCATCATCAGTGCATCAAGTCACGATCAAGCCTTCCAAGTGAAGAGAGGGCAAAACAGTAGGTTTAACGCCATTTCGATAGTAGCGTATTCCCACGCTCAATTCGGAGATGGCGAGCCCGACGATTGACCGCAGAATGTCTGCAGAATGTGCACTGTGTGCAGGCATAGTGTCTCACTCACCGGCATGCACCGTCCTTGTAGCTAGTATCCGCTCCCACAAGCTCTGTACGGCGCTGCAGTCAGAATTCTAACATCGATGTTTCTTCCATGCATGCGCGTCTGCTTGTAAGCGCCAGCTCGTGACCCTCGAGCCCTACAGAATACGATCCCCTGTAAAACAATTCCCGAGTCCGACGAGGGACGATAAGGGGAGGCAGCGGCTCGGAATGTCAGCGATTGGGCTGCTGGAACAGGCGTTGTAATCTGTACAGACCTCAGTAAGAGTAATCCGAGATACGCCAACACTCCAAGGCTTCCATACGTCCTGAGAGCAAGCGCCGGCGCCGCGTGCACACGGGGCCGATACATGAGAAGCTTGGGCCACTATCTTTGTCGAAGATACAGATGCGTGGCATCCATCAAGGCAGGTATATATCACGAACCTCATATCCTTGCAAGAATCAGCCAAACGCAGGCACAAACAGTCAAAGCATACATTCGGTAACACAGGAGCAAGATGTGCGAGACGAGCTGAGTGCCCAGCTCCACCGGTTCCGTTGGCGACTCGGAGGTCATTCAAGTTCGACCCCGATTCCTGCTCGAGAAGGTAGATCAGTGCTGAGCGTAAGAGCACGAGCGCACCACCACTACACATAGTCCCTGGTCCCGAGCATGCATGGCGCTAATCTGCCAGGGATACGTAGATGTGAGCCAAGATCTTCGGAGAATATGTGCGGCTCAGGTCCTACTTGACCTCCCCACAGTGATGATGGCGATAATCCTAACCAAGTGCACCTGTGATAGGTCCCTAAGCTTATGGGCATCAGGTTCGAAAGTTCGCCTCCTGCCGGCCGAGCAGCCGCTACGTCTTACCTGCCTGCCCCGGTCCCCGACGGCCGGTCGCCTCGCTGATGTCTAGATCGCGGTGAAATTTCTACAAAGACTCCGAGAGGGCTGCTGGCAGGTATTGCGGATATTGTGCACATATAGACCGACCACTAGCACATACTCGAGGGCGTCGGCTTTCTCCATGCGCTGCCAGAGCGACATGATCCTCGAATGCGATCAGGCGCTGCTGATTGAATATTTCGGACGCCCGTGGGGCTGTCAAGAACCTCGCGGAAGAACGCAGGTGGACATCACCGGGAAACGGAGAAGACATACGGCGCAGATGCCTGAGGAATTTCATCAGGGCAAGTAGTACCTCGCATCTATGGGGAAAGTGATGGTCGGAGGGTCGCGGTAGTCTCCGTGGCTGGTGACCTTATCCACAGGAGAGAGTCGTTCGTGCAGTCAAGTGCTTACATGCTGTATAGAATGAAAGCCGTTCCCGCAGCTCGTGGGCGTTGCCGAGTCGGCAGTGGCGTTATTATCCAGTCCGAGTCGGTGACTATCCAGGTCCTTCAGAGCAATGTTTTTATTCTACACTGCCTTGCGTGCATGGCGTGCAGCGCAGTGGCAGCGATACTTATGTATGGTCGCCGGGGCTGGAATCGCCGCTCGATCAGCTGTTGATAGCGCCTGATGCTGTGAAACTTTCGAAGCGCTGACGAGGTTTTCTGTCAGTGCCTTCGACGCTGGCTTGGAGCAACTGGCAGGATCACTGATGAACAAGTCCTGAATAGCGCTGGAAAACTGTACATATAACTCGGGCGCGCAACCCAGCCCCCCGACTTCCTTGCATCCGACTTCCTTGCATCCGACCCGCCAGCTGGCATTCGAACGGCGCCATGGTCAACTGGAACGATCCCGTCATCCTCGCGAGGACATACCGTGCGTGCATCCCAGCCACCCATGCATAGCCGTCGCGCACTCATTCTCCCCCGCAGTTGACTTTGTCAAGTTGGAGCACGCGCTCGCCGGGGTGTACATGTCCGTGCGCGCTCGATACCTCGACCCTGACCGCTTCTGACGAGACCGGGACACACAACAGCTGGGAGTACGTCACGAATCTGCACTACGAATGGGACTTCCTTGCGAGGAAGCGGAAATGGCTTTGGACCCTCTCGGTGCGTGGTTCTCTCCTCGTCGCGGGCACTCGACGCTGACGCTGACGTCTCCTGCAGATCTATTCGTTCTGTCGTTTCTGTTGTCTTATGTTCACCATCCTCAACCTCGTCGGCATGGATGTCACGACCGAAATTAACTGCCAGGTGCGTCGTGGTTCATAGCGGATGGATCATAAACTCACTTCACGGGTATATACAACGACAGGCGTGGATCCAGTCCGCCCTGGTACGTCGCCGTATCTTTTGTCTTATCCTCTCGCATACTCACTGCTTCATCCCCAGACATTCGCTGACCTCGCTTTGGTGTCGGCTTCACTCCTGATCGTACTGCGAATGTACGAGCCCGCCGTCCATTCCCACCCGTCCATCTCTGATCCCGTCTCCCACTACCAGCGCAGCCATCTGGGAACGCAATGTCTACGTTATCGGCCTCTCCGGCACCATCTGGCTCGTCAATGCCGCGTTCTGGTTGCGGGGTACGTTCCCGCCCTTCGATACCCGATGACACCACTGACTCGATCTATCCATCATCTGCACAGATATCATCAGGGTGCATACCAACTTTGTATTGGCGTGCGTATTGTTGGCTTACGATCTTCTCAGTCCAAGGGCATGTGGAACCCGATCGAGGGCGGCTGCCTCGACCTGCTCACGGAGCGCGGGAAGCCCCTCGCGATCATCTCGTTCTCGACTGACGCATCGCTGCTCATCATCATGCTCTTCGGGCTCCTCTACAAGGGCGAGGCGGTGCGCTTCGGCATCTGGCGCACTCTCTACCACCAGGTACGCTGCCCTCAATCTCGCTCTCACCATGTGCGCGATGGCTGATGCAGCAGTAGGGTCTCATTTGGCTCAGCATGGCAACAATTGCTGAAGTTCCGGTCATCGTGAGTTCTCCTCTACTTCTGTGCCTTCGTGTGAACGCGCCCTTACCGATATGGCCTGTGACAGATTCTTCTCTTCAAGAACATCAACGGTCGGTAGCTTATGGTTATGATCCTGTCAAAGCCATGTGCTCACCCCACCTTTCCCCTGTGCCCCACAGATGTATGGAACTTGGTACGTAGAAGTTCTTTGGTTATTCAGCGCACGAGGTTCACATAGTCGCTCGCAGATGTTCCAAACGCCTGCACGTGAGTACTGATTTCCCTTTGCACCTCTGAAGCCCGAGAACACCCGCCTGATCTCTAGTCGCCTGATGCACCACAGTCCTCATCATGTATGTATCGCGACCACTGAACTTTTTTGCGGACCTTCTGACGGGGGTCACCATCAGGGTGATCGGTGCGACGCGGATGTACCGCTCGCTGTCTAACTACGGGCAAAACTCCGAGCTCTCGTACGTCCCCGCCCTCCGCTCCCACCCTCATATAATACCATAACTCAGCCACCCCGCCTCCAGCTCCGGCGGCCTGCCGCCCTCTGCGACGAAGAACACCGGCCCGCAGCCGAGCAGCATCCAATTCGGGGGGCGCACGGCGGCGAGCACGACGAACGCGTCGTACGCGATGCGGCCGATCGAGATTGCCGTGCACCGCCAGCACGAAGGGGACGGGTTCGGCGCGCGCTCGCAGGACCTGGACAAGGTGCACACGGTCGACCTCGAGGTCGGCGCGGTCGGCGCGGTGGACGGGGACCACGCGCTGTACGGCACGAAGGAAAAGGCGGGCTCGCGGCATTCGTCCGACGGGTACTGAGCAGCGTCTCGGTCCTTACCCCGCGTTACGATACCTGCGAAACCTCTTGTTGTTGTATGTCGACTGGATATCTGACCCGCGTGGTCGTAAGCTGTTTGTACAGTCTGTTGTTGTAGTGTTTAATGTTATTAGATCAGTGTAAATCGACGAATCCATCCCAGACGGTCTATTCTGTAGTCGCACTCGCCAAGTACTGCTCTTCGAGACGTGGAAGGCGCATCATGCCGAGCACGATATTGTGAGGGGCATAATTACTAGGCAAAGAAATCAGACGGTGGGCGGAGGTTGGATGGAGCTCACAAAATTTATAAGAAATGATACGATGTTCGCGCAAATCCGAGTCGGAGGACTCAATAAGTATAAGCCGCAAAACTACGACAAATCTCCACGGAGACGTGTCCGTGATGGGGGGGACCTCGGAGTCGGAGGTCCGACGGAGGAGCAACTCAACCCTGCTCCGAGTCCGCCGGCCCGGGTGCGGCCGGTCCGCTTGCCAGTGAATTCCTCCCTTGCTCCTGGCGCATTCGGTCAACATGAAGGACTCGTAACTAGCCGTTCGATACCGATCACGTGGGTGACTGGCCTGTGGGCATCCACTGATGTGCTTTTCCTCCTCGGCTACCATGAACTTCCCTTGTCAGACTTGTCTACTCGGAGGGTGCGGCAGTGGGGACGGCTGTCGGGTTCCAGTCGCTCCGCCCTTGGGCGGTTGCCTTGCCCTCAGGCTTCAAGGAAGCTGTGGTCTACCCTTGTGCCGAAGTTCAAAGTGACGAACGATGATCAAGTTGGTTGCCTGCTTCCAGCAAGCAAGCGTCGGTCAACCGAGCCAACTCTGTTGAGTACCTTCGCAGTCATCTGCGGTGGCTTGCTACTTCATATGTATCGCTTGCTGCCCGACTACCGTTTATTCTTGCATGCTCTATTCAAGCTTTCAAGATTTGATTTCAGGCGCGCTCCGTAGTCCTGGAAATGAGTGCGCGCTTGATGCGCGCACTGCACTGCAGTCCTGGTCTCGCCGACCGACGCGTGCACGTCGCGTGCCATCCAGCATGCCCAGCATGACGAAAGTCTACACAGCGCCGACGCCCTCAGGCCTCAGTAGTCTCCTGGAAGCAGACTGAACGCGGCCGATGATAGTCAATCAGCCGAAGTTCCCAGTGCATCGCCTCAAACCTCCACCCTCCTCCCACCCTCACGACAACGCAGCATGCCCTCCGACTTCACGCCGCCCCCACCCTCCCCCCCACCGCCGCCACTCATCCCAATCCTCCCCGCACCCTGGGCCCTGCGCGCCGAGCTGCACATCTTCCTCGCACCGCAGGCGCGCAACCCGCCTCCCTCGCCCTTCGCGCCCGCCAACCCGAACAGCGCGCCGGAGATCCTGCAGGGCCTGCCGGCGGGCGCGTACCACCCGCTCGAGGCCGTGCACCCCGCCGCGCTCGCGGGCCGGCAGTGGGCGGGCGGCGCGGGGAAGATCGTGCTGGCGCGCTACGAGGACTCGCCGGCGGGCGCGTACAGCGAGCTCATGTACGTGAGCGACTTCCGGTGCGCGGGCGGCGCGCGCGAGGCGGCGCGCATCACGAACGTCTACGTGAGCGCCGAGGCGGGCGTGTGGAACGGGCGGCGGAACCACAGTGCGTCTGACTCTTGGCCTCCTCTCCTCTCCTCCTCCCCCGCATCCACGCGCACGTCTGACGCGCGGCAGGCTTCCCCATGCACCTCGCGCGCTTCGACTACACGCGCACGCCAGACGGGCGCACACTGCTGCGCGTCTCGCACCCCGCAGACGCGCCCGCGCCGCTCACCGCCGAGCGCCCCTTCTTCGTCGCGCGCCTCACGCCGTCGCGCGTCCCGCTGCTCCCCGTCTCCGCCGCGCTGCTCCCCTCGTCGCTTGCGCGCATTGTGCAGCCGCCGCTGCTGCCCTCGCGCGCGCCCGCCGCAGAGCCGCTGGTCGTCGGGAACGCGGAGAGCACGCCGTGGCTCGTGTCGACGCCGGTGTTCAAGGGCCACTGGGGCGTCGCGTACATCGAGGAGGTGCCGGAGGCTGAGGATGGCGTGGAGGGAATGGGGGACGGGGTTGGGTATCCAAGGGTGCGGCCGTGGTCGGCGGGAGTCCGGTTTGAGGGCACACTGGAGGACCCGAAGCCGACGATTATGGAAAGCGAGGAAGACTGAAAGTGCGTGCATCTGTCTACAAACCCAGGTCAACCCACGCGTGGACATGGATTGAGCTCACGCGATGCAGCCATGTTCCATACAGACAAATGTATTACAATTGGTTGACCCGCATTTCTTACACGCTCTACAAGAGACGTTGTTTTCGTAGCTTACAACAACACCGGCCTGCGGCAACCCCGACGTTCACAAGCGAGGGCGCTCGGAGGAGTGTTCGACGAGTCAGGGTTTGATAGCGATCTTGAGCGCGGTGCGGCTGTTCATCTTGTCCAGAGCCTTCCCGTAATCCTCCAGCTTGAAGACGTCCGTAACCTGCAGCGCCAACGCGTCAAGGAAGGAAGGCCTGGAGCAGCTAGCGACTTACCATGCCGCTGACCTTGATCTTGCCGCTGTCGAGGTAGGCCACGGCGCGAGGGAAGCAGTAGGTCTGCGAGAACGATCCAATGATCTATGAGAGGGATCAGCACTGCAGGTGTGGCACAATAGTCAAAACCATCCACTTACGCGGATCTCGTCCCCGAAGATCTTGCCTGGCGGCCAGTGCACGAGAGCCTTGTTCTCATACACGCCATAGATCATCAGCGTGCCACCGCGGCGCACATAGTTGATCGCCTCGTTCGCAAGCTTCTCCACGCCCGTAGCTTCGACGACCACGTCGAACCCGTACGGGTTGTCCTTCTTGAGCTGCTCCCATTGCGCCTCAGGATTCGTGCGGTCGAGCTCGATGTACTCGTCCGCAGCGTTGAGCTGCTTGGCGATGTCCATCTTGATGCCCTTGTTCGCGGCGAGCGTAACCTTGTGCGCGCCGTTCAGCTTGAGCAGCTGTGAGAGGACGAGGCCCGTGGGACCGGCGCCGAGGAGGAGGACGTCGACACCGACGGGCGGGTTGAGCTTGTCGAGGCCGTGGATCGCGCACGCGGCGGGTTCCAGGAGCGTCGCCTCCTCGTCAGTGAGGTTGTGGATCTTGTAGAGCTTGTTCTGGGGGCTGCAGACGACCGCGTTAGAAAGTATGGACGCACGTGAGGTTTGAAACCTACTAGACGATATATTCGGCGAAGCCACCATCAGAGCTCACGCCACGGGCCCGGAAGTTCTCGCACAACAAAGATTGGCCGCGTCGGCAGTAGAAGCACGTATCGCACTGCGGCGCATGTAAGAACCGTGGTCAACACGAGAATGTATGCTACATACCGTGATGCCGACGTCCGCAACGCAGCGATCGCCGAGCTCGAAGCCCTTCACGTCCTTCCCTTTCTCGACGATGTGGCCGACAGCCTCATGGCCGGGGATGAGCTACAGCATACACGGCCGCATATAGTCAGCTCTGGGGAAGACTAAAGGGGATACGAAACGCTCCTACTCACCGGGAAGCGCGACGTGAACTCGCCCTCGTGAATGTGTCCGTCGGTGCCGCAAACACCTGGACACATCAGATAGTCGCGCATATATGCACTCAGAACCAATGTCTGCGAGGGAGCAAAACCCGGAGACTACTGACCGCAGGCGTGCACTGTGGACAAAAAATGTGAGCATCGCGAATGGGACCCGCCGCCGTCCCTTCAGGCCAGATCGCCTTATGGGTGACAGACGACGCGTTGAAAGAGAGGCGCACACCTTTCAAGAGGACCTCGTCGTCCTTGGGCTGCGGGAT
Organism: Auriscalpium microsporum; assembly: GCA_019914985.1. NCBI lineage: Eukaryota > Fungi > Basidiomycota > Agaricomycetes > Russulales > Auriscalpiaceae > Auriscalpium > Auriscalpium microsporum. Next base: position 296,144 of record JAHLMG010000012.1, on the reverse strand, counting down.
GGGGACTTCCTTGATCTCGAACTCCCGAGGCTGTGGACGAAGTCAAACTGAGATCCGGACCGCGTCGTCGTGTCGCGGGAGCACTCACGGCGCTGTACCAGAGAGCTTTCATCGTTCCCTGAACCATGGTGATGTCGTCGTCGTTGTCGTGCGGGTGAGAGAAGAAGAAGTGGGGAACGGGAAGAACGGAGATTGGACGCGATCGCTATCTTATATAGATGCTGGTGAAGAGGGTGATGATGTCATGCCTTCTGCCCTTCGACTGAGATTTTCCTGACAAACCGCGAACGGAAAGAGGTCGCCCACCGTTGGCAACGTCCCTCGCAATTATTCTCCGGAGACAGAGTCTATATAGAAGGCAGGCAAGTGCGCTGGCACACTGCTCAAAGGGGTTGTGCGTGCACAGCTTTGCTGGGCATCGACATCGATAGCGGCCGCTCACCTGCACTACGGCACACGCTCGTTGCCCGAACTTCGACCCCCAAGAAGAACGAGGTCTCTCATCTAGCTTTATGGTGGCGGACAGATGCTTCATGGCCGCCTGGCGAAATGGCATCGCGTCTGACTACGAATCAGGAGATTGCAGGTTCGACCCCTGCGGTGGTCAATATCACTCGTCAGCTCTAGTTTTGCCCTCGCTTTTTTTGAATCATCGACTGCACGCACATTCGAAATTCCAAATGATTTCTCTTCTTCTGCGTGGCGACAAAATAATATTCACAGTAACTACTCTGGCCCAGCACTCGCCTGCAACACCTGCTCTTCCTCCTCCTCGTCGCCCTCCTCCTTCGTATCCCAGAAGCTCTGCTCGATTGCGCGCAGGTACAGCGGCATCTTCCACAGGTCGCCGACACGCGTGCGCGCGTGGTCCAGCGCGATTGCGACCGTGGGGCCCGCGTCCCCATGCGCAGCGAGGTACTCCGGCATGTGCGGGTAGCGCGTCGAGAAGTGCGTGAGCAGGATGTTCTCCGCGCGCATCCTGATTCAACGGTCAGCGAGAAGTCACTGCGGCGAAGGCGACGGCTTACTGCTTGCCGATCGACACCGCCTGTCCAATCGTGCTGTGCGCCTTAGCATACGCCAGGTCCTCTTGCTCGTCGCCCATCGTCGCCTCGTGGATGAGCACCGTCGCGCCCTCGCCCGCACGGGCGAGGTTATTCGAGGGCATCGTGTCGCCCGAGTACCTAGCGCCATCACCATCAGCACACACGGCGATCGATCCGCACAGCAGGCCGCTCACACAAGCCGCCACCCGTCGTGATGCGACATGACGAGGCCGAACGCCTTCGTGCGGTGGCGCACCTCAACTGTGTTGATGCCCTCGAGCCCGAGCACGTCGCACAGGGCGTCCGCAGCCAGCCGGGAGCTATCGCGTCACGATACCTCAGTTCAGAACGCGCGGGTGCACGCATACACTGCACTCACTTTGCTGTGGACGCCCACCCCTCGTTGGCTGGGCCCTGCGAGCGGACATTGATTGCGTCGTTCACAATGCTGACGACGCCGTTGCGTGAGTACGGCGAGTCCGCGAGCCCCAGATCCTCGATCTCCGTGTACTCCCGCAGATACAACTGCACCGGAAACCCAGCCACCAGGTACAGCGGCTCCGCCGGCGGCGGGTCGAGCTAACCAGAACAACAACAAGCCAGTAAGTCGTCACCATCCCACTCTGATAACAAGACTGAGTGAAGGTGCGCACCTGCCGCCGCATAGCGAGGATCTTCGCGAGGCCAACGTGGTGGTCCGCGTGAGCGTGGCTGATGTACACGCACTTCAGCTCGCGCAGCGCGTCCCACACATTGTCGCGCTGCGCGGGATCGGTCCCAAAGTACCGCGCGAGCTGACCCCAGGTGCCCTCGCCGGCGTCGAGGAGCACATTGCCGCGCCGCGGGATCTGCACCAGCATGCCCGACACTGCGTTGCTCGGCGTCAGTTTGCTGACGTGCGCGGGAGAGCTGGCACGACGTACCGTTGCGGTAACGGCTTGAGACGGCGCTGCTGGTACCGAGCGGGATGATGACGACGTCGTCGCCTGGCCGCGGGGCCGCGTCTTTCCGCTCGGCGAGGGTTTTCTGCACCAGCTGCTTGGCCTCTGAAAACCGTTCGAGCGTAGCGGCGGGGAGCTCGAGCAAGTCAGACGAGGACATGGCAGGGTGGAACTTATCTCGCTCTTCGATCCATGTCTCGCATGTTGGAGGGTTCGCGGGACGAAGGTCGACGAGAGTATTGACACGCAGGAAGGCAGTGTTGATCGGCAGCGAGGGGATCTCTGTAGGTAGATGAGCATCTCGACTAAAGATTAGTTGCTGGCATTACCTGATAGCGCCTTCTTGGATGTGGCGTTGTACTTAGGAAGAGCGAAGATATCCGGGTCTAGCTGATTGAGGCGAAGTTGGCTAAAGGCAGCGCTGGTGAACGTGATTGGGTCTGGGCCATGCTCGCGGGATGTTATCAAATGCTTTCTAGATGTTAGCGATCATCCTGAAACGCGCATCAGTGGCTGGACGTACATGTGCGCCATCTGCGAACCCATTCATGAAGGCCTTGTAGCGTTCGTCCTCCAAAACCCCATCGCCAAGTATGTGGTAGACAACATGAACGTTGTACAGTTTCACGTCTTGCTCCGCCTTGGAGTGGAACTTGGCATAAGTAGTCGAGAACGTCGACGAGAGTGAATCAATGTATGCCGGCGACGGGACATCCAATATGATGCAGACCTGGCAACGAAGTCAGAACCCGACTCTCGAGCAAACTCAGACCACGAGCTTACCCCTGGCTTCTCAGACTCCCCGATGCATTCCTCCGGCTGCACAATGCGTTCTACCTTCCCACCGTGCCCATCATCCACCATGAACCGCACCGCTTGTCCTTTGGAAAGCATTCCGCGGTAGCGGCCTTGCACGCCCAGTTCCTCCGCGCGCTTCACGTCAAACTTTCCGCGCACACGCGGGCCGACGACGATGTATGCCAGCCGCGGCCGTGGTGCACTTGCCTTAAAGGTAGGCAGCTGCTTGTACGAGGAGGCGGGGTTGAAAGGTTTACCGCGCCGCCAGCCACCTCCGTTGGTCTTCGGAGCATCATTGGTGACGTCTTCTGAAACCCAGTGTGGTGCTTGTGGTAGTGCTCCCGTGGTCGGAAGGTCTACCGGCGGTACAGCGTGCACGAGCTCGGAAGGAGCATTGGATGGAGGTAAGGGTAAGGCGATCGGGGGCCCGGACGATGAAGCAACGGGTGGGTCGTCAGGCTCTGCGGCGAGATCCTTGCCCTTCCCCTTCCCCTTCCCCTTCTTCCCCTTCTTGTGGTCCTGTTTGGGTGGCGGCGGAGGTTCTTTCCAGGTGAACATGTTTTCGACGACCAGCTGCCTCCACGTCTGAGCCTCGTCGCCAGTCAGAGCGCTTGGATTGAAGTTCGGTTCCGTGCGAAAGCGATCCATTAGCACCGCAGAGGTAGAGGTGTCAGCGGCTGGAGGTAGCGTTTCGTGCGTAGGCAAAGGTCGCTTGGACGGCTGATCAGGGGATGCTTCTCGCTTGCGCTTGAGTGTGGAATCGGAGTCCACCGCCATCCCTTCTTCTACAGCCGAATCGGTCGAAGAGAGGGTGGTAGGGGTAACGGCAAACGAATAGACGGAGATGGAGTCATCTTGGTAGACGACAGGCGGCTCGACACCAGGATGAACGGGTGAAACAGCCACTTCTACTGGATTAATACAAATGGAATTTCTGATGAAATACAGCTAAATGTGTGTATAGAGGTGATAGTCATGATGCAGACGCACCTAAATGTATACAGACGCGCGGACGCAAGGTAGTGTAGTAGTCCCGTCGGTCCGACCAGGTCCATTTTTCGCGAAGACGCATCAGCGATAGACATGAGCATACCTAGGTCATCGTCAGCACATCAAGCCTCAACTCAAGAAAAACAACGGGAGGAGCGGTAAATTGGTTTGCGGGCGCGTTGGTCCAGCTAGCCGTCTGCACCTCTTGCATGACAGCCCAAATTATTGGAAGAGACGAAATACATTTCACTCACCTGGAAGCCCACTTGCCCTCTGCGTCCCTACGTCTGTCAAGAACAACGCCTTGATTTTCTTCCATCCGCGTCTGCCCTGCAGCACAGCGCGTGTGGTGTTTTCGCCGACATTGAATATATACTTCGCCGAATTAAATTGGACGGTGATGGAAGGCTCCGTGTCCGACGATTGAGACGTGTAGGTCGACGTCGACCAGTTCATGTTCTTGCCGCGTAGAGTGGTGGTTGAATGGAATGAGCGGAGGTGAGCACCGGCGACGGAGCTATATGTACAGCGGTTACGCGACCATAGTGCGCGGAAGCTAGCCAGAACTGACGGTGCAGCGATTCCGGCGATGAAAATCCAAGAAAATGCGATGGGTAGATATACTTTTGACCGGCCGCTGGCGGTGGTGGAAGAGACGAAGTAGAGGCAGAGTTTTCATGAAATTCATGACTCATATCCAAATTAGGGACTGAATGCCTACCCGATTTGACTCTGATTCCATCGTCTCACTCCGGTCAAAGACTCCGGTGAGGCATCGGGTCGCTCAGTTTATTAAACCAGACAAGGAGCAACAACTACGGAGCATGACAGCATATTCAGATCGCAAAGCAAAGGGAAAGCTCGACAGCTTGGATCGTGACAAATCGTGAACAAATGTATAGATATTAATACCTGGACACTCATTGTCTACTTCTTCCTGCCACCCTTCTTAGCAGTCTGTTGCTTGATTTTTGCCTGCCGCCGAGGTTCAGTCATGACCAGGGAGCACGACTCGAAGAACAAGACTTACATTAGCTCTAATTCTGGCTCCGCGTTTCGGCCGATCATCTTCGTTCTCAGTGGAACTTGTGACGGACTTGGCCTCGCCAGCATCGTCATCCTGCGCATCTCCGTTCTCTTCTTCTTCGCTAGCGCTTTGCTCCGAGGCGGACTCCTCCTCCTCCTCTTCCGAATCCTTCGCCGCACGCTTGCGCCGTGCCGCCGCTCTCGCACGCCTGACGATGGTCGGGTCGGTAAATATGAAGCGGACGGAGCAGCGGTAATCTTACTTGGCCTGGCCATTGGCACGCGTTGACTGTGCCTTACGCTTAGTAGCTGGTTTCCGTTCCGCACGTTCCGCCTTCGTCTTTTCCTACAGCACACATGAGCATCTGCTCAAAAGATCTCTGGCGCAAAAGTACTTTGTGTGCTTCGGCAGCAGCAGCCTTAACAGCCTTCGCTTGCTCCTTCACCCAATCCAGAGCTTCTGCGGGAAGGTAGACCGCCTTCACGATCTAATACAAAACCGTCAGCGATAGAAAGTTCACAGAAAATTCACATTGTATACCTTGTTGGCGGTCTCGGCATTGGGCAGCGGACGCAGGATGTCGGAGGCTAGCTTGATCTTGCCGGGATAACTCTGGAGCGTCCAAGAATGGTTCTGCGCCTTCACTTTGATGATATGTTGGGCTAGCTCGCTCAATGCATAGAGATTCTTCATGCGGTCGTCAGTGACGGGCTTGTGTTCGGCAGGAATGTAACGAACCTCGCTATGGGCGGGACTCTCACTGTCCCGCACGGTTTTCGCCTTCCCAGCTATGTGGTACAGCAGAGCTATATTCTCGGAGGACGCGATGAGCTCTAAATAATAATCGATGTACCTGGGTGGGACAAGTCAATCCAGAAATATCTCGGGTCAAGGCACCGACATACTTCGCCATCTCTGGTATACTCGCTGGTGTGAGCGAAAAGTCGGGATGGTGGGCCAGGAGATGAAGCAGGCGGACGAAGATCATTTCGAAGTTGTTGACTCTCATCGCTGATGAGAGACGTTATAGACCGCGCGTCAAAATGTCTCAACAGACTGACCTGGGGGTGCATTCCGGAAAGCAAATGCGATATATGCTCTGGCCTTGAACCGAATGAGATCAGGTAGAAGCGGTAGAAGCAGCCGACGTACCATTGCCTTGATGTCTGGCTCGGGGTCGTGGACCGTGAGAAAAGGGATGATATTGAAGTGGGCAGGCAGCTTCTGCGACTGCCCCAGAGCAACGAATTTGCGGAGGAAAGCCATGCGAACTTGATAAGATGAATCCTAGATGTGAGCCCTCATCAGAGATAAGTCAACAGTCAAGACAGCAGTATCATAAACCTGCATGGTGATTGCGAGCGTCACGAATTGCTTCGACATATGGCTTGCGAACTTCTCGACACTTGCAAATTGCAGCAAAGACACAGCCGCTTGTAATCGCATCCGCGCCTTGACTTTGGGGCTGTGATGTATGCCGATCCCATCAGACGTTGAAAATGCGGAGAATGTCGACCGGTACGCACTCGTCAATGTCACCCTTCTTCAACGACCCAGTATTTTCCATTATCGAATTGAACATCTTCAACACAGGCGTCGCGATCTCCAAGGCACTCTCTGACTCTACGTGCGCGAGACACCGATTGCGGCATACTTTCAGTGAGAGCAAGCGGGCTTGCAGAGCCGGCGTCATGGAGTCGTCTTCCACCCATTCCACGTCAGTATCCATGTCATCCTAGTTGTCCCAGTGAGCGTTTCATATCAACTACGTGGATGTAAGCACATACGGGATCTGGAGGGATGGGCCTCATCAGAACTTCCTTGATGAGGAACGCCACGACGTCTTCACTCTTCGTTTCGAATGCCTCCGGCGCAGACCGGGCGAACTCAGCTAGAACAGCTATATGCGCCACTAGTTTATCTGGATTCACACCCGGAAGGTCATCCGATATTGTCTATCAGCCAAAATCAATCACTGCTGACGAAAAGGAGGTAAGCGATTGCCCTACGTTCACAACGTCTGTGCATGTATCTTCTGCGTTCTTCGATTTCGCTAGCAAACGTGCCGAAAACTTCGCCTGGCGCGGATTCGAGTCTAGCACAAAGCGCATGACACGCTCCGCAGTCCGCCTGCATGCCTGTCAGCAAGCGCTCTAAACATAGCGTTGATACTCACTTATCCGTCGGCGCAAGCTTCTCATCCCAGCTCGCTACCGCCGCCAGCGCCTGCAGCCCTACCTCCACCAACCTCGGATTCCGCTCCTCCGCGATCGCCTTGGTCAGCTCGCCAACATGTGGCTTGTACAGTGCCGGGCAGTGCTTCGACACGAACGTAAGTACGGCATGCGCGTTATTCGCGGAGAGCTGCGCCTGGCTCGTGCCATAGCCATCACCGGTGGGGTCGCCGCGCTGCAGGCGCTTGACCAACGTTGGGATGGATGAGTGATTGATGTACCGCAGGGAGGCTCGCCGGAGGACGGTGGACATTGTTGTATGGATGGCAGGTGATGACTCCTGTATGCGGCGGAGGAATTCGGCCTGCGGTGTCCCGCGTTTAGAGAACGTCCGCTGTGACTAGGTTGGAAAAAGAACGCACTGAAGCCTTCACAAGTCCTTTCAAATCCGTCTGCGTGTCCATACATGTCTTCAAAAGCTTGTAGAGTCTGCTTTCATTGAGCTTCGCGAAGGCGTGCAGGTCATCTGCTGCTTTTTGCGGGTCCGGAAGGGTAGCTAACAGCACAGTTCAGCGCCATACCACGCGAGCGGACGAGGAGACCAACCAGACAGCCTCTGAATCACGATGTTGAGCCGACGAACAACCTCGTCTTCGTTGTCATCGATGACGCCGCCCTACAGAAGCATCAGCATCTGTCGCTTGGGTAAGTTACCACTTGAGTAAGGCTCACATTATTGGCTACACAGCAGTCAACGAGCTTCTCGTAAGGAGATGGGCGGCTACAATGCTGTTAAGAAGGACTGCAAGGTCGGACATGCGGGGTACTCACGCGGCCTTGACGCCAGACATCGAGAGTAGGGCATTGACGGCCTTCTCGTCTAAGAACTTCATCGTCGTCAACAGCCTATCTGTCCAAGCAGAGTCGTCCACGTCTGCCCCTTTGGAACTAGATGATGCTGGCAGTGGAAAAACGAATTCCGCGAGTACGGGTTCGATAGCAGCCCTAAGATGATGCAGGGTTGAGCGTATTAAAGATCGCCAGGAAAGGAGGGTCCTACTTGACTTCCTGCGTTGTGACACTCATGCGTAACAGCGTTTCTGGAATCCATGCAAATTGCTGAGTCGCGGCGGGATCGCCACTCTCGCTGGTTCACGCGAATCAGTCTAGCTCAGAGGTCCAGACTCGCGCCGCGACTTACATCTCTGGGTAAGCAACACTGAACAACTTCCCGATGCTGTGCAGGGCCTCTACTCGCACAGAGTGCTGACGCAACCCAGTTGAGCACGCTGGACACGGGGGCAGAGTCACAACTAGTGCTCACCTTCCTATCGAGGCCACGTCCTGCAACATTTCGGAGTTGGTGTTCTGACACATGGTGCAGTGCGGCCTCGTAGTCCAGATGAGAGTAGATCCTGCACACGGCTGCTCTCACCTTCTCGTCGGGATCGAGCAGTTTCGCTTGTAACGCCTCTGCGCGGGGGTGAAAACCTTGGTTGGACTTGGGCTACAATACACGCACCTTCGACGAGCTCGTGCTGCTCAGACAAATTCGAGACCAGTCCCTTCGCCGCTTCTACCAACGCCAACCGTACCGCCGAGCTCTTGTCATTCTTCCTAAGCAGCCACACATTCCACGTCGTCGGGTACTTCTTCACGAGGTCCGCTCCTCCCTTATCTCCGTACATCTCGCCGAGGACTTGTGTGGCGAGTGTACGGAGTTGCACGTCCTCCACTCGGAGCTCTTCCTCGAGCTGGGGGATGACGCTGTGCAGCAAACCGGGACACGAGCGGTGGAGCTGCTTGATGAGCTCGTGCGCGTCCCGGATTTCCGACAGGTCGGACTCGGCGGGCGTATGCGAGATGATGATGTCGGTGAAGTACTGGCAGACATGCCGCTGGAGCTTGTCGGCGGTGGCATTGCAGATGTTGACAGCGAGTCGGTGCGCGGGATTGTCCATGCCCTGTCATGAACGTGAGCGAGAGGGAGCACCGTCCTGATATGTACGGCACGCACCACATTCTTCCCCGTAAATTGGGCGAGTATGGTGTCCAGGATATCAGACGGGAGGACTTGGGCTTCGTCGATGAGAGCGACAAGGATGTCTGCCATGAAGATTTCGATCTTCTTCGCGAGGTCATGGCGCACCAGGCCAAAGAAATCGCGAAATACGTCGATCATGAGCTCCTCCGCGTTCGGTAGATCGCATACCAGCACAACACTCTTGACCGTGGATAGCGACTCGAGCAAATGGAAGTACTCATTGTAGTAGGGCGCGTCGGCGCCTTTGAGGCCTGCGGAGAGCTGACGGAAGAAGAACTGGAAGATGTCGCGCAGTTCGTTGTGCGTGTATGGTGCATCGGGTGCATATAAGCGGAGCAAGTCGGCGAGGCAGCAGGCGGTGAAAGCTTTGACTCCGCGGTCTTTGTGGAGGAGTAGAGATGTATGGATGAGCTGGGTACGTGCCGCGCTGAGCGTGTTGGTGTCGACACGGTCCTGATCCAGTGCGGCGAGTTCGGTGTGTAGAGCGCGAAGTTTCTTGAGTAAGAGATCAGTGGAAAGTCCCTTTCCTACCAACTTCTCGGAGAACTTGAGCTTGCTGGGCGATGCAGAGCCGCCGCCGCGCGTTTGGGCGACCATCGCTAGGGCGCAGAACGAGGGTCAGATATCGGTTTGCTTTGTTTCTCGACTCCTGAATAATGACTGCGCTGAGGGGGGGAGAGTGAGGTGCGGTTCTGTCTGTTGCAAGGAGAGCATCAGCTTGCGGCCACAGGGGACGTTGATTCGGCGCACCTAGCAGCGGAAGTTCGATGATATTTTCCGCCTACCGCCGCGCGATTTGCTCGCAGACGCGAAAAGTGGTCGAAGGTGAGAGGTTGCGTGTGCACGGAAGCAACACGCGGAGGTGCAGAAGTGCCTTAGGTACTGGCAGTCAACGCGCTCGTGTGTCGCGTTGTGTGGTCGTATTTACTGCCTTGCACTGCACTGATTATAGTTCCTAGGTCTGAGCAACATATCGCAGGGCCGACGGGGAGCGCCAGGGTACATTTTTTATAAGCGAATCATGTCTCTCTGTACATTTTTTCTTCAGAACTTGCAACGGCTGGCTGTACTCTGATATTCGTGTCGCAAGCTCGCTCAGCCAAAATAGGCGCGTCGCGAAAGTTAGAGTCCGGAGCGAGAGCGCCGGCACGTTTATTGCCTTCCCATTCCCCACACCACATCTCTGCCTTAGCTACCGATGGCGCCGACACCTGCAAAACGTGCTCTGCCGTCCAAAGAGTCAGGACTTTTCAGGGAACTCCTCAACCTCTATGAATCCCGGCAGCTGAAGAAAGGCCTCAAGACCGCAGACCAGATCCTAAAGAAATATCCTGAACACGGTGGTGAGCGAGCATCCCCTTGGCACTGCAGACACTGTTAAAGAGACAGAATGGCGGTGATTGATGATAAATCAGAGACGCTATGCATGAAGGGTCTCATCCTCACGCATATGGGCAAGCGGGAGGAAGGCCGGGAGCTGGTGAAGAAAGGTGTACGGTTGGACCTGACATCGCACATCGTATGGCATGTCTTCGGGCTCATTCAGAAGGGAGAGAAGAACTATGAGGAGGCGTTGAAGTCATACACGCAGGCTCTGAAGTTTGACAAGGTACGTTCGTCCCCTGCTCATACCCCTGCGGCCCAAGCCGGTTCGCTTGTGGGGCATGCACCCCAGCCCACGCAAAATATCATTCGTCGTTCTGAGGATTTACCCTCGGATCCCTGTCCTTGGGTCTTGGATCCCTGTCCTTGGGTTTGAGCGCGCTCGCGGCCCTCCGTGTTCCTTGGAATTTTCATTTCTTGACAGGCGCGCCGTCGGGCCTTATTTAACATATTGTGAACTCAGGAAAACATGAACATCCTCCGTGATGCTGCTCATTTGCAAACCCAGCTCCGCAATTTTGACGGTCTCGTGGACACACGCTACCTACTCCTCAAACTTCGGCCGAACCTCCGGCAAAATTGGATCGGTCTCGCGGTCGCACATCATCTTAATGGCAGCCCGTCCGATGCAAAAAAGGTCCTGGAGCACTATCAGCGGACGCTCAAGGTACAGCTGCCGAATACGTTGCTTCCAAGATCACCAGCTCATGCCTTGCAGAATGTGCCAGACTACGACGTAGAGCAATCAGAGCTACTGCTGTACCATGTTCGCATACTGGAAGAGCTTGAGGAATACCCGGAGGCCCTGAATATGCTAGACATAAACGCAAAGTCCAGAGCCATCGTAGATCGAGTGGGGATCATGGAGACTAGAGCTCGATTTTATCAAAGCACGGTCCTCCAGAGGAGGCGGAACACGCCTGGCGCGCGCTCATTCAGCATAACCCCGACAATGTCAATTATTACAAAGGCCTCCTTGCTACCAAGAATATCGACCTAGGTACGGCAATCTGTATTAGGATGTACTCTGGCGCAGAGTACTAATTGAACAGCAGATGCTTTGTCAGAGACTAACCGCGCCGACGCTCTGCAAATACTGCAAGATTTCACCACGCATATACCGCGCGCAGATACTCCCCGAAGACTCGCATTGACCATATCGACAGGTTCGCAGTCACGCTCGTGCACGGCACAGACCTGACTGGTTCCACAGGCGATGAGTTCGAGACGCTTGCGAAGGCATATGTCCTACGCGCACTCAAGAAGGGGATCCCTTCCCTCTTCGTCGACATCAAAACGCTTTATTCCGACGATCAAAAGCGTGCGTCAATCGAAGCATTCTTTGAGTCGTACCGGGAGTCGCTCGAGCCCTCGACGCCATCCCCCGACCCTGATGCGGACCCTACGGAGTATCTATGGACGCTGTACTTCCTCGCACAGCACTACTCAAGCGTAGGCAACCATGCGCGCGCGCTGACTCTCCTCGACACGGCACTCCTACACACACCGACACTGCCAGATCTGCATACGATGAGGGGGCGTGTGCTGAAACGCTTGGGGGACCCGCTAGGTGCGGCGAACGCAGTCGAGCAGGCACGCCTGTTGGACGGACAGGACCGCTTCCTGAATACGAAGGCGGCGAAGTATCGACTGCGCGCCGGCTTGACGGACGAGGCTAGCGATGTGTTTGGGCTGTTCACAAGGGTCAGTACTCGTATGCGTACATCTGAGTATGTGCTATGCCGCGACTCGACTGATGTGTGGCCTTGATTGTAGAAAGACGCCCCGAGTCCTGGGGCAGATCTAGAAGACATGCAGAGTCTGATGTACCTCGTTGAAGAGGCAAATGCCCACCGACGGAAGGGCAAGCTGCATCAGGCGCTCAAAAAGTACCATGCTATTCTGAAGGTAGTCCCATTTTCTTGACAACGAATCGCTGAAAAGACTGACGCTGGTTTATTCAAGGTATTCCAAGACTTCGAGGACGATCAGTTCGACTTCCATGGGTATTCACTACGGAAGTTCACGATCAACATATATCTCAAGTGTGTCTGGTCCCTTTTGGTCGGCCAAGCTACGTTGCTCACGTCTATCCAGCTTGATTTCCTGGGAAGACAAGCTCTGGTCACATCCAGCATACATCACTGCCGCCATAGCTGCTACCCAGGTATGTCACCGACCTGCATCTCGCGGCGTGGAACTTTGACGCTGTCCTATTAGATCTACGTTACGGTGCACGACGATCCATCGGTCGCCAAAGACGTGCTCTCGTCCGGCACAAGTTCAGAAGCCGAGAAGAAGGCCAAGAAGAAGGCCAAGAAAGCTGCGCAGAAGCAACAAGAGGAGGCAAAGAAGGGTGCGTTCGCTGATGCGTGGGATCATGATTGATGATGCTCATCGGGAGAAAGGTGCAGCGGCATCTGGAAACGAGGACAAGGGCCTTGAGTTAGTCCAACCCAAGGACGAAGACCCTGACGGTGTCAAGCTGCTCAGCGACCCAGATCCCCTGGAGCGCGCGTGGAAGTTCCTTGCACCATTACCAGGGCTCGCACAAGACAACATAGACGTGTGGATCGCAGTGTATGATGTTGCTATCCGAAGAGGTATGAACCTCCGTCGTCTATCCCGGAATTGAGCTTGATGCGAGCATCATAGGTAAGTATCTGCAGGCTGTTCGTGCCCTCAGTAACGCGAAGGCGCTCGATCCTGAGAATGCCGAGCTATACGTGCGCTATGTGCATCTAAGGAAAGCTTGTAAGCGCTGTTGCTCTGATGTCTTGCTTGGTGTTGAATATGTTAAAAGATTCGTCGCTGGCTTCGCCATTACCTGGGTCGGTCGGCGCTGTGGTGGCGAAGGCGCTCTCATCTTTATTGCCCGAGGAGCAGCAGTCGCAGCTTGACACTAATCAATACCTCCAACGGCACTCAACAGACGGGCGGGCGGCTTTCGCCGCAGCGCGAGGACAGCACATCTTGGGCAGCCCGCGAGACGAGGTCGACAATACAATCTTCACCGTTTTCAATCCCGACGTGAATCTGTTGCTCAAGGTGCGCTGCTAGGCTCCGTCTTTTCATTTACAAATTATGGACGAGACCGAAATTCATAGACGGCCATTGACATATTCTCATGGTTGAACGAGACGCACTCGCCACGGGCCGACGAGTTCCGGGTCGCTGCTGATAAGAAGTTTGCGCTGTCGACAGTGTTCAAGACAGCGACGGAGCAGGCGACAGTGGAAAAAGAGGGCTTGTCGGTGGAGGAGCAGCAGGAAGTCATTGGCTGAAGGTATATGTGCAGTGTAGCGATGTCCATTGGTTGTTGTAGATCTTGTATTCATTCTCGAGATATAATCTTTTCTCTGGAGGCGATGGGAAAAATTCAAGACGCACTTCGTTGATAAGACCACTTCCGTTCTTCTAACGGCCGCTTGAGGGGCAACACTGGACAGCAAACGTGAATGTAGCACCTCCATTGCATTTATTGTTGAGATTTGGGAAAGTATGACCGCGAGGTGCCACTTTCCTCTACCTCTTTTCGATGCATTCACAGACCTCGCTTTGCTCTCTCTACCTCAGCCTCAGCCTCCAACTCGCCTGCGGCAACTTCTGCCCAGCGTGATAAGCCGCCTCCCTCAAATGCGTCGCTTAGGCGCTGTTGTGCTTCTGACCAGGTCCAGGTCGCCGTTTCTCCCGCTGTCCGCGTAGCTTGTGCGTCAGGAGAGTTAAGAGGGGGAGGAGACGGCGCGCGTGAAGACGTGACGGAGAAGGGAGGAGCGGGCTCGGAGGTGGTTGGGCGGTGTAGGCGTGCCGATAGCCCTGGCATTTTCGACAGCAAAGTTTGCCGCATGACAGAGGCAAACTCTTGCGTCTATGAGATGATGCAAGTATGCTGAATTAATTTCCGAATCTAGTGTGAAGACGCGAACTCACGTCTTTAACCCCCAGGTACGCCTTCACACCTAAGACCAGTGTCGCTCCGCCGAATGTCACAGCCGCGGTTGCTATGCTGAAGGCTTTCAAGGTATATAGCGCCCCATTGAAGTCATCTTGCTGGGAAGGGACAGCGCTGCTGCCAGCTCGTGTCTCTGGCAATTGAGAGTGCACCGTGCTGTTCACATGTGCGCCGGCGACATGCTCTCGGGGCCGGTGAGTGACATCTGCTGAGCGCGCACCACGTCTACGTGGAGGTCCCGACGTTACATCGCTCGCAGCGATGGGGCGCCGCGTTGCTGCACGACGTGGAGGTGCAGTGTCGAGCTTGTGTCCCAAGTCCGAGATGGCGGCAGCGCGATTTCGCCTGAGAAGTACGAGAGGGACGGCGAGGGCAGCGGTTGTGACGGCTAACTGGGAAAAGTTGTTTGAACAGACAAATAACATCCACGCGCAAGAAACGCACAAGAGAAATGGGAATCCACGGTGACAGTGTCGGCTTCTTCGCGGAAGTGGGCCACTCCGGGGCCTCTGAACCATCCGCCGCCATTTTGGTCGCAGGGACTTGATCAGAAAGGACAGTTGCAGTGGTAGTAAGTAGACAGGGAGGTTGCAGCCGCCGTTGGAGACTGTAACGTTATCTACGACGCCGTGTTATCTCCTACATGCCATATGTGTTATCTATTACATAAACGATCCGCGTCTACTACAATCTCGGATGGAGGCACAAAGATGGTTTTTCAGAGTCGGGCGCGCATGCTCGTAGCTGCCATGTCATTGCCAGGATGGAACCCAGACGATGCTGTCGCCGCCACGCTCTCGCTCCTCGCGTCCATATCCTACGCACCCCAGCCCGGGAAGTTCTCCATCTTAGCTTCAATTTCCATCGTCAGGCTTGCGCCAGAGTCCGCGACGCCAATTATCAAGGTAATTTCGCTGGCGACTGGGTCAAAATGTCTCCCCGCCGACCGCCTGCCTCCCAATGGCGACGCGCTCCATGATTCGCATGCAGAGGTCCTGGCACGACGAGGCGCCGCACGCTGGCTCTTGGAGGAGGTACTTCGCGACGTGGACGAGCCATCAGAATGGATTCTCAAAGGGCTAGATGGTCTTTTCAGGCTCAGGCCTCAGGTGGAACTCTGCCTCTACGTGTCAACAGTCCCTTGTAATGCTTTCCTTGCTCTAACTATGCAGGGTATTGACTCTGCCTCAGGTGGTGACGCATCGACACATCTTCTCGCTTCCGCACAGGAACCCTCCGTCGCTGCTCTCAAGGACTCTAGACCTTGGCCCATTCTCCCTCCGGACGCGCCGTCGCGCGGGCGCGACGATTACGCGCGTCTCGGTGTACTACGCACAAAGCCCGGTCGTGCAGATGCGCCTCCAGTTTCTAGCATGTCGTGCAGCGACAAGATCGCGCGCTGGGGAGTTCTTGGAATCCAAGGAGCCCTCCTGAGCACCGTCTGCTACCCTGTGTACCTGGGTGCAATTGTGATCGGAGAAGTGCCCGAAAGCATGCGAGAGGGTGTGAAGATTGACTGCGAGAGGGCTTTCTGGGGGCGTGTCGAGCGAGTCGATGGTATGTTCCCTAGGTGTTCAGGTGTATGATCTAACCCAACGAGCGAAGCAAGATAGGCTTCCTCAGGGCTATCGGGTCTCAACACCGGCGGTTCATCTCACTTCAATTCCGTTCACCTATTCGAAGGTGTCACTGGGAGGAGCAGCCAGTACTTCTAATGACTGTGAGCCTTGTGTTCCATGAGCCGACGGTCTAGTGGCCGAGTCACTGTTTTCGTAGCCTTGTGTTGGGTTGCAGGCTCGAGTTCGGAGGTCCTCATCAACGGCTTGCGACGAGGTGTTCCACCAAAACACAGAGCAAAGGAGAAGTTCAGGTCCGCGCTTCGTGTGATGCTTTGGACTCTTGACACACTAAGCGCAACAACAGACCCCTTCTGTCAAAAATCTCGTTCTTCACGCTGTACTGCTCCGTGATGCGAGCCTTGGACAAGCCTCTTCCATCGTCAGTTTCACCCGTGCTGCTCCGCAAATGCTTATCACTGATGATCCCTCAATCAGAGAAACGACATACTATGCAGCAAAGGAGGCTGTCCAACAGTATCAGGACGCGAAAATATCTCTAGTCGGCCCAGGTGCGCCCTTCTCGGGCTGGATTCGCAGCGGGGAGATGTGGGAGAGTTTCGATTCGATGGGGACCGTGCGGCTGGCCCTTCAGCAATGAAGACTGGCTCATGCTCGTCCCGGCAGCATATTCGTGCGATATTTCGGGTAGCTCAAGACACGATAGACTCGATGTCTCTCATGGATGAGCCATAGAAACGGACAGCAATTATAAGATACTCGACGAAGCCGCAGAAAGATGCACGTAGATATACACGGACATCAATACCTATTCACCTGCAACCAAGAGGGCAAACTCGAAGTCGAGATTGAGAGCTATCACAAGCAGCAGGTAACAAACGTCGTCATTGATCATGCCGGCGGCGGGGGAGGCGGGGGCGCCGGATCGCTTGGTGGAGGAGCAGGGCCGCCAGGTGTGCCGTTAGCAGGAGCCGCATACCCTTGCGCGGCATAGTACTGCTGGTATTGTGCCTGCTGACTTGCTTGCCATTCTTTGAACTCGGGCGAGTTGACGTCGTAACCGTACGCCGCCCTGCGTTAGAGAATGATTGTTTGAAGTGCCCAATTGTGAAAGGAACACAAGACGACTAACCAGTACGCAGAATATGCATCCAAGTCGGTCGGCGCGGGAGCCACAGAACCTGGTGCAGCACCGTTCGGTGGAGCAGGGGCGCTGCCATCCGGCGGGGGTGGTGGAGGCTGTTCGCCCGGCGGCGGCGGCGGCGGAGCTGCTGCTGGTGGAGGGGGTGCGTAGCCGCCCTACAGTAGGTAAGCATTGCGGTTAGTGCACGGTCACGGAGAAGGAAAGTGAATCCAAAAAGGTAGAGAATAATCTCGAGCCTGCAGGCGAGCAAAGGTATGTATGAGCGAAGTATACATACGGCCATGGCGCTGTAGGCGGCGTACTGCAGTTGGGCTTGATGGAGCTCCGCTTGCTGCACCGTGAGAAGCTGGCGCACTTTGGCATGCTCGCCGCGCACGACTTCAAGGAGGTCTTCGGTTAGTACTTTGGCACGGGCGACTTGCCCTTCTTCTGGCCCTCTGTTGACGTGCTCAACTGAAGTGTACTCAAGGCAAGGAGGAAGCCACTCACGTTATGTGAATGTGCATCGGCTCGTCGGCTTCACGACCTGTCTCCTGTTCGACAAATCCTGACCCCTGACCCTTGATCTGCACACGGGTGCCAGTTTCTGCCTGGATGTACTTCACGAACATGCCCTACAGACGTCGTGAGCTCTACAACTTGGATCAAACACCGAGCGTACTCACTGTCGGACCGACAACCTTGGCACGGACGTTGAAGTTTCGAATCGAGTCAATCCCCACAGGGAGCTTCTCTTCGGGCCATTTTCTCTGCGAAAGGGGTCAGAATTATCATACAGACAGAAGCACGCCACGCACCCGTCGCCCGTCCTTCTTGTCCTCCACCAAAGATCCCATATCGACATTTATGAGCTCGTTGACCTTGTCAATAGCCTGCTGTAGGATCTCCTTTGTTGTCGCAGAAATGTGGAGGTACAGTGGGGGGTCCTTCTCCGTCGCCTTCGAACGATCCGGGTACCAAACACCTTTTGTGCTCACAGACGCACCCGTCTCTTCATGAATCTATACAAAGCATGATCAGAATTCAACCCGCCTTTCCACGGAAGCGCTGCGCACCTGCTGCTGTGTCGAACCCTTCGTCAACATATACCGGTTCCGCACATCGTTGATGTCGATGTCGTGCGTGAACTCTGCGTCGTGAGGGTCCTTGGTCCCTGCTGGGCTCCCGCTTCCTGCCAAAGCCCCAGTGCTGAACTGGGCAGCAATCTTGGCAGCGATGGCGGCTGCAGCGGCAGCTGCTGTCGATGCGCTTTTTCCATCCTCGGACTTCTGGACTTTTGCCGCTGATTCGCTGGCCTCCGGAGAGCCATCGGGCGCCGCTTGATCCCACTTGCGTTTGCTGGACATAGTGACAGTGGAAAGGCTGTTAGAGGAGGTTGTATTTGCAAGTGAACAAGTAGCGCAAATATTGCCATGTAACCCCTTTATTTGGCTGTATTTGTCTCGTACTGTGACTAAACAACAAAATTGAGATACAAGATGGTAGTCCAGCCTTAAATGACTCATCCCTCTCCATGCTACTCAAACACCATGAAATTAGCCGCTAGAAAGGTTTGATCGCGATCTTCACGGCCCCACGACTGCTCATCTTGTCCAGCGCGTCCTGATACTGGTCGAGATTGTAGACATCGGTGACCTGGGTCGCGCGTGAGAACTCTTCAAATAATGAGCCTACGGCTATACATACCAATCCTTTGACGTTTATCTTCCCGCAGTCTAGGTAGGCTACAGCACGCGGGAAGCAATGCATTTGCGCGAACGAGCCGATTATCTGACGAGTAGTGAGATGTTAACAGCAACGCCATCAGGAGGGACGAAGCTACAGACCCGAATTTCATCGCTGAAAATCTTGGATGGCGACCAGTGGACAAGCGCAGCATTCTCGTACACTCCGTACACCATCAGCGTACCTCCTCGGCGGACATAATTAATCGCGTCATTCGCGACTGCCTCCGCACCCGTCGCCTCGATCTGATCAACTCATTCAGCTAGCCACCACCACCACGGTAAGCGGTAGATCGACCTACGACGACATCAAAGCCGTACGGATGTTCTTCCTTGATCTTGTCCCACTGCGCTTGTGGATTCTGCCGGTCGAGCTCGATATACACATCGCCCGCGCCCAGCTGTTTGGCTACATCCGTCTTGATGCCCTTGTTCGCCGCTATAACCACCTTGGATGCGCCGTTCAGCTTGAGCAGCTGCGCAAGGATTAGTCCCGTCGGCCCGGCGCCGATGATGAGGGCCTCCACGCCGACGGGCGCTGCGAGTTTGTCGAGGCCGTGCAGAGCACAAGCGGTGGGTTCGACGAGGGTTGCCTCTTCGTCGGATAAATTATGAATCTTATAGACTTTCTTCGCGGTGCTAAGCCTGAAATTTAGTTTGGTGCAAGGCGGTTGAACTGCGATATATACTCACAAGGCAACATATTCCGCAAAGCCGCCAGGAAGGCTCACACCTAGCCCTAGATAGTCCTCGCACAGCAGCGGCTGTCCTCTCCGGCAGTAGAAGCAGGAGCCACACTTTAGCAAAGGTATCAGCTGTGAGGAAACGGCTATGAATCACGGAAGACGGACGACAACACTCGGGTCCGCGACAACGCGATCGCCTGCGCTGAAATCCTTGACGTCCTTGCCAACCTCTTCTATTTTCCCTACGACTTCGTGGCCAGGTATGAGCTGACCGCAGACGGATGAGATGCACGCATGAACGGACAAGAGGAGCGGGGCAGCTCACAGGAAACGCTGCAATGAACTCTCCATTGTGTATGTGCGAGTCCGTTCCACAGATACCTGAACATTTTGTGAGATCGCCTGCATGTACGCGGTCGCACGACTCACCGCAGCTGGATACTTTGAATGTCCGAATGTCAAGTTAGCCTACAGCATCGATGGTACTACCCAGAGACGACCAGCCTTTGATCAGCACCTCATCATCACCTATCTGTGGGATCGGGACGTCCACAACTTCAAAATTCTGCGCCTGCACGTGCCCGTTCGAGGGGTTCAGAGTAAGTCACCAAGGGACAGATATTGGGACTTGCAGCGTGATAGTAGACGGCCTTCATGATCTCGTGTGATATGAGTCGTATACTCACAGGCTTCGAGCGGTTGCACTGCGTATATCGGCTGAGGCGTATCCACACTCTGCCTGCCTGACGATTGCAATCGTCACGAGGGCTGGCGGCGGTCCGGGCGGCACTTCCGGCAGTGTACCTCCTCCGTGAAGTGGCCACGGGCTTATAATAATGCTTCAGGATACCCCGCGATATTATCAGAACCAAAGAATGACTAAAAGCTGTCTCGTACGCTCGCCAGTACTTACGCGTCAAGGTATACAAAGCGCAACGTGTTGCGGGCCAAATCGCCGGACGCGAGTTGCCAGTAAAAGATCAGAGTTTGATCGTGTCCGCGCCTTGCGCGCTCGCACGCAAGACGTTCTCTTGCTTTCGGGGACGATGGCGGACAGGAGGGCAGCGACCAGGCCGCACGCTGCCGCCACCGCAACCGACGCCCGACACTCGCCCGACGCGGACGTGCGGGTCCCAAACGAGTCATGCAAACAACGACAAACATTTCTGGCGCTCGTTTAATTGGCAACGTCGCGTCTGCGCGTCTCGCTTGACACGCTACAACAAAGGACGCGTTTGCTTCTTGCCCCGGTTTGTCTCCCCATTGAGAACAATGCTCTCAGACAGAGAGCTGCTCGCTCTCGCCAAGAAGCAATTGGGCCTCGAACCCGAGGAGTATGCGGTGAGCACGACGCGACGCGTTTTGCAGTTCGTCGCGACGCCCCTACTAACACTCCCCTAGGACGACGATGTCCCAGCTGCGTATCTCGAGGAACTCAAGTCACACCTCGAAGACGCCCCAAATGACACCAATGTTTGCCATTGCCGGGCTTGCGCCGTATATATCAATGCTAACATGCTGACTTTCAGTTTTCGGTTGAGTTGCAAGCGCCCGACGGCCGTAAGTGGCATGTGGTCTTCTTGCCAAGCTGGTGGCTGATAACCTGTGAAGTAGGCTTTGTGGTCTGTCATGAAGATGGTTGCGATGGAGAAGTCGTAGAACTTTGGGCGCGTCCTGTTGCGGGCGGCGGGAGACGTGATGGTTTTGGCTCGTTGTCGGCATACAGGGTAAGCTTCAGCATTGTTTCACGCAAAGCTGCAGCTCGCTCATTCACCGCGCCACAGTCGCATGCACAGCTTCATCCAACCCATTCGGCGATCCGTGACTCGCGCGTTGAAGCGGAAACTGTGGCCCACAGTGTTGTGGTCGCGCCCACAAATGTATGCGCTTCGCTTTGTTCGTCTGCCATATAAAAATGAGCTCACATGTGTGCAGATGCCTTCAAAGACTCGCCCGCGCCCGCGACCTCTCCGCCCAGCACCCTTGAAGAAGGAAAACACAGCTCCCACGACGTTAGCTTCACCCGTCGCTTCTTCTGCTCGATCCATGAATTCCACGCCCGTCAAAACAGAGCAAACGGACTCCTTGTCCATGTCGATCACACCAGTGTCCAGCGCGACCACGCTACCTCGCAAGCGCAAGCGCAAGTCCGAGCCCATGCCACTCGTCAAACGCGAGCCGGTCAACGAGGTCATCGACTTGTCTCAAGACGTAGAGTTCATTGACCTCTCATCCGAGCCTGAGTTCTTTGACCTCACCGAAGACGAGCTTAAGCGCACGCCAAAACGCATCAAGGTTAAGCATGAGGATGATATAGTCATGAAGCCACTCGACCTCATCAACCAGCGCACTCCGGTGACCTTGCCGACCTCATCTGCTGCTGGCGACGTTGACGATATCCGCGAATCGCTGATGGATATCCAGCGTCAGATCGCCAGCATCAATGCTCAGATAATGCGCGTCCGACGCAAGACGAACCCCTCGAAAGCTGATCTGACGCGTCTCAAGACGTTGCAGAGCCGCGCCGCTGCACTCGAAGCGTCAAAATCTCAGCAAAACAACCTTCTACCGACCCTTCCCCGCACGCACGCCGAAGATGTGAAGCCACTCCTGCTCGCGGTCAAGCTGAAGGCTGAGCGCTCCGAAGCGACCATCCCGCAGACTCCTCCCCGAGTCAAGCCTGAACCGCAGGCGTCTGGTTCAAATGTCAAACTGTCGCCCGTAGCCACGCCGGCTACGAACCCTTTTGCGGCAAAAGTCGAGGTCGACGTGCACGTCACTCCAACTCCAGCTCCAGAGCCACAGCCTGTCGCGTCGGGCAGCAAAGCAGCAGCCTTGGCAGAAGCAGACAATGCCTTCTTCCCACAACATTTCCCCATCAATCCGCACCTCAACCCGATCAATGATGATGCATACGACGAGGACGGTGATTTCCGCGGGATGGGCAAAGACAAGTTCGCAGGCCCGGTCGCCAAAGCCGACGAGTAAGTTGTCGTGTTTTCTGAGCGCGGTGCCGATGTTGATAAGGGGCTATGTAGCATCCACCAATTCTTACTCTCCGCCGGTAACGCGGAGCAATTTGACGGCGACGCGACATTGGACGAGGCAGTTAAGAAGCTAGGCTTACCTGATATCTTTACCCCGCTACCGGGAATGGAGATCGCCCTCATGCCGCATCAGGCCATTGGTGTGGCGTGGATGCTTGAGAAGGAAAAGAGCCGTGACAGTGGAGGGTGTCTGGCAGACGAAATGGGTCTGGGCAAGGTGAGTCCTCCGTTTGTCACCGAATCCAAAGGATGACCACTCATGGCGCTGCTAAGACTGTCCAAACGTAAGTTTGACCGTCATTCTGCGAACAATGTCTGAATGACTACATGCAGGATCGCAACGATCGTGATGAACAAGCCTAAGAAAGGCGTCATGAAGCCAACGCTGATCATCGCCCCAGTTGCGCTGCTTGACCAGTGGCAGATGGAGATAGAGATGAAAACGAATTGCGGGTTCAAATGTTTAATCTATCATGGTGTGTTTCAGTGCATCACCGCATACAGGACGCTGACCTGAACAAACTTCCACAGGGTCGAGCAAGCCAAAGAAGAAAGAAGATGTCATCAAGTATGACATCGTACTAACTTCTTACAATGTAAGTCCAGCCTCGCTTGGGATCGCAACAAATGTCTGATCTGACATGGCCAGACTGTCTCGCATGAGTGGCCGGACCCCGAAGAGACCGTTCGGAGGGAAAAAAAGATGAAGAAAAAGAAGACGAACAAGGCTAAGGGCGACGATTTCATTGTTGAAGATGATGACGACCGCGAGTGGACGAAGAATTTCAATAAGCGGAAGCCTCGTAAGTGGCCTCCTGTTCTATTGATGACGCTGAATCATTGTAACTTCCTACGTAAAGCTGGCTTGCTCTTGACCATCGATGTAAGTTGTTGGCTTCCTCAAATATATCAATTTCCGTCTAACCTTGTGCAGTGGCATCGCATCGTACTCGATGAAGGACACAATGTCCGCTCAAGGTATGACAATTAAATGAGCTCGTAGCATGGTCGTGTCTAATGCGATGCAGGAAAACGCGCGTATCTCGCGCCGTGACCAAGCTAGAAGCTATCCATCGATGGGTGCTGACCGGGTACGCTCTCTCTCTCTCTCTCCTTCATGCCCGCGCATATCTTTCATTCTGGTCAGGACACCCATCATGAATAGCCTGACGGACGCCTACGGCATTCTGCGGTTCTTGCAGATCCGTCCATGGCACGACTGGCAGGAATTCAACCTGCGCATCGCGAAGCGCGAGCGCAAATATCGTACGTCCGTAAGTTGACGATGACAAGCGCCAAAGCTGACCTCCTCGCAGCACAACTCGCGGTGGATTGTTTGCAGGCCATCTATAAGACGATGCAGTTGAGGAGGACGAAGGAGACCAAGATGGCTGGCAAGAAGCTTATTGAGCTACCCCCGATCAAGGTTGAGTTGACGAAATTGGAATTTACGGCGGAGGAAAGAGCCATCTATGACATGGCAAGTGTTCCCGTTTCCACCGCGAGCAGAGTTTGATGTCGAGGTCCCATGCAGGTTGAGAAGCAGACTCAAGCCGTCTTCAACAATTTCCTCCAGGCGGGCACCGTATTGAAGTGAGCTCACCTTCATCTTACCTGGCAATTACATGTGCTGAGATGTGCTCGTATAGGAACTTCCGCCAGGTCCTCGTCATGCTGCTGCGTCTGCGCCAGATATGCTCGCACGCGTCGCTCATCCAGGAGAACGGTAAGGCGTTCATCGTCCTCGATGAGGACGACGAGGGCCTGTCCGTCGAAGCTGGGACGGAGCTCGCCAGAGCTAGAAAGCTGGTGTCGGACAACTTTGTAGCAAATATGAAGCACAAGCGCAAGCAGTTCGCACTGCAGCGCATCGCTGCTGAGAAGGAGGTCAGTCTTTAATTTTGGAGAATAGTCGAGATTATTGACGCGCTTCGCCGAGCAGTCTGCTGATGCCGCTGTCGAGGAAGAAGAGTGCCCAATCTGCTTTGACTCTTTAACGTTGGCCGATGCTATTGTGTCGCCTTGCACGCACATCTTCTGCCGCGATTGCATCTGTCAGTCTTTTCCGTCCATCCTGTGAGGCTTTTGCTCACCCCCTGTATACCAGTGAATGTCCTAAACCAGGCTCGTGCGGAGGACCCGAATGAACCTCGCAAGTTGAAGGCGGAAGAACGCGAATGTATGCTCCAGTCCTCCTTCAGCCTCGCTTCCTTCAATAATAACCATTGTTTGCAGGCCCGACTTGTCGCTCCGCGATCTCGAAGGACAAGATATTTTCTCTAGCCGCCTTCGAGCCCACCGACGGCGATCTCACAGAGGCCACCGCCGTTCCAAAAGAAGAGCCTGTCGTCGCCCTCGAGAAGCGTTTCGTGCAGGTGGACTCGGACATCGAGATGCTGGACGATGAGGACACCGCGCCGACAAAGAAAGACACGAAGGGCAAGGGCAAGGCAAAGGCACGCCCGCGCAAGACCCGCCGCTCTGCTGCGTACGACTCTGAGGACGACGAGGAGCACTCGGACCTCGACGACGGTCTCAGCGACTTCATCGCCGACGACGACGAGGATGAGTACGAGGAGAAGCAGGCGCAGCGCCGACTCCGCAAGCGCTTGGGCAAGAAGCGCGTGATGGTCATCGAGTCGGAGGACGAGAGCGAGGTCGAGGAGGTCTTGTTTGGGAAGCCGAAGTTTGCGCACTTGCCGAAGGAAGAGATCAAGCTTATGCCGAAGTTCCTGCCGTCGACGAAGATGAAGCATATGATGCAGCTCATCATGCATTGGAACAAGGAACATCAGGATGAGAAGGTACGTATGGCGGCAGGCTACTCTGCGATGGTGCACTAACTCAAGTCTGTGACAGATTCTTGTCATCTCCCAGTGGACGCAGGCTCTCGAGCTGGTTTCCGACTTCCTCACAGAGAATGGCAAGCTCCATGTCAAGTAGGTCCCTGCCTTTCGTCGTACGCGTACCGCCTTGTGCTGACACGCGCGCAGATATCAAGGCGACATGAACCGGAAGAAGCGCGACGCTGCCGTCCGTGTGTTCATGGCCAAGGAGAAGGCGCAGATCATGCTGATGTCTACGAAGTGTGGAGGCGTCGGCCTCAACCTCACTCGTGCGAACCGTATGTCTTCACCAGCCTTCCTCATATCTCGTCATTGTAACGCTTTATTCAGGTGTGATATGCCTGGACCTTGCGTGGAGTGAAGCTGTTGAGAACCAAGCATGGTCGCGCGTTCATCGTTTGGGCCAGACGCGTGACGTCGTCATCCAGCGCCTCGTCATCGCCCAGACTGTCGAGGACCGCATCTTGGCGTTGCAGCAGCGCAAGGTACGTCGTGCCGTGTCATGTCTCCTTTACCATCCTCATGGAGATCCCGCAGAGGGCTCTCGCCGATGGCAGTCTTGGCGAAGGCACCGGGAAGAAGATCGGTCGTAAGTTGTTCGGGTTGCTGTTTGTCACGCCATGCTCACTCCCTCACTTTTGATACAGGCCTGACCGTCAAAGAGCTGACTACTTGTGAGTTGTTTCCATATGCACACGTGCGCCGTTCTGACTGGCCTCACAGTATTCGGTCTTTAAATCCGTTCATATTGTTATTATCTTGCTATCCTATCGTCTTCGTCCGCCTTCGCGAACCTACTTTTGACCTTACATTCAACTCTGGTAATCCCACCTCCCGCTTATCCTACTTTTTGAATCCCCTTCTTGATCTCATTCCGGTTCTCCTACCCTATCCTCCGGGCATCTGGACTAGTTTCTGCTGTGCATGTGCGGAAGATGCATTATACCCTTATTTTTGTTTGTCAGTCGTATTGTTTTATGTTTTAGTTGCGCTATAATGTAGATTGCACTCAAGCGTAAACATAAAATAGACGCATCTTCTGTGTACGGCCCAACCACCGTGCCAACTTTATGAGTCGTCAATATTATATAGTATGGTGTCGACTCGGACAGCTAGCAAACTTCACAGATGCACGCGACAAGGCTGTCAGAGTCCAATTCGAAGTGCGAGCCGTTCGGCCAGCGGAGAACTTGCCGACCACTGCAAGCACGAGTTTGGTAGTCCCTGCAAAACCGTCAGCAAGAAGTTGCACTCGGGAGGCGTCGCTATACCCACTGGAGTAACCCCATGATACCGGCCATCCCACTGGATCGCGTCGTCCCCGAACCGCGCCCGCACCATCGCCAGCGTGCTCTCCGACACCTCGCACTCCGTGATAGTCAGCCTGAACGTGTGGCTCACAAACCGCTGCTCCATGACGCGCATGAGCACCGCGAACCGCTCCGCGATCGTCGGGTCGGTCAGGTACAGCCCCTTGAGGTCGATCTGGATGTCGTGCACGGCGGGGAACAGCGGCGTCGGGTGCGGGAGGTACAGTGCGTGCGCGAGCCCGTTGCCGGCAACGCACCCCGTGCGCACACCGCTGGACGTGGGCGAACAGGCCAGGTGCGCCGTAGACGTCGCGCCACACCTGCTTGTCGAGAAAGACGCCTGGCTGCGCGTAGAGCGATGCGGCGCGCGAAAGGGGAAGGCTGCGCGTCATCTCCGTAAGCGTTTTGCGTACTCAGTCTCCCCTGCCTCACCCATCGAAGCCGCGAACAGCGCAATCTTCACCTCCGAGGGCAGGGCGGGCTGATCGCCCCATGAAGATTTGGAGCCAGAGGACTGGGATGCGACGACAGTGATGTCAACGGGTTCGGCACCCTTGATGGAGAGATTTTCGAAGGAGAGACCTGCTGTATGAGCATCCGCGAAGTGCGTTTTCAGGGTGCTGGAAATGAGGGTGCCAAACTCGTCGAGGGAGTGGTTCCGGGGCTGGTACCGACACTCCCATGAGAGGGCAACCCTTGTCGGGACGGTGACGTGCTCCATGAGGGCCGCGATCTGAGCTATGTGGCCTTGAAGACTGATGCTCTTGAGGTGCAGCAGGGGCACCCTCGTTGCCACAGATCCTGCGTCAACGGCTGTAGTCAGCGGCAGCGTCTTCGATAATATCAGGGTCTCGAGGCGCGGCATGAGCGCAAGCTGGCTGAGAAGCTGCGTCATGCTATTCTTAGGAAACGCGCAGCCCACCAGTTCCAAGTGTGTTAAGGGTGCGCGCAGGAGCGGCGAGTCGAACCGTGTCGGCACACCGCTGACCACCAAGCGGCGGAGCTTCTCCGGAGTGGCACCCTTGAGCATACCTGAGTCGGTCAACAGCGAGGCTAGATATGTCTCCCTCCCGGTGCGTGCAATCGCCAGTTCCACCAATTCCGGAGCGGGCACACCGAGCGCGACCTGTATCGTCCTCGCGTCTTCCCTACCCACGCCGCCAGTGGAGACGTCCAACATGAGCTCCCGCATGCGTGGCATCTCGCGCAGGGCTGCGAGATCGCCCTTCCGTATATGCGGCGTCCATTCGAGCACGCGCACGCTGATCGGCACCGGCCGTGACTGCTCGAGTGCGAATGCGGCCCAGCGTGCACTGTGGAGCGGTATTTGTGCCCAGAGCTCGCGGCACGCGAATGCGGAGCGCCTCCAGTGCCGGCAGACTTGGGTAACTGCAAGCCAGGTGTGCTGCGAGTCCGCAGGTGGCAATGGGGATGGCGGGGAGAGAAAGGGCAGGTACGCGAAGATGTGCATGAGCGTCTCAACGGCAAGCCCGGAGGAGGGACATGCCAGGAGGGGACCTATCGCACGCTTCGACGGTATTGGTAGGACATGAAAGGGAGTGGATGTGGACGAAGGCTCCGTGGGGTGCTTGGCCCTTTTTGACGATCTCAGCACCCTCTTCTCGGTGTTCGCCGGCGAGCGTTCGTCAACTTTTCTACGCGTCTGCGGGGATCTGTCAACGAGTGAGATGCGCATGCGTGTATAACACGCACCGAAGGCATACGAGTCAAATTAGTGCGTACGGTCGGTGCTGCAAAATGCCAGTGTAGGAGGGGAGCCCGGACATCCCTGTGCGCCAACGTTGCTATTAAATAGGAGGGCGGCAGCAGTGCTAGTGAGCGCTTGAGCTCTCAGCTCGGGGTGAGTATCGGGCAGGGGTCCGCTGAATGTTGGTCAGCGCTTAGGTAAAGAAGAGCAACTCAGCAAGTGGTTGAATGAGTCAACGCGGCGCGTCTGGCCGAGCGGCAGAACCATATGGTATGTCTGAGTGACCAGAAAAGCTGACAGGATCTCGGGGTGCCGCAAATCTTGTAGAGATGAGAAAGTAAGCTCGAGAAATGCATCTATTGTTTCGTACGAAATGTCACACGGCTTGGATGGCGGATCTCCGGCGATCGTCAAGTACTCGAAGCCGCTCTTGATGACATACAACCATGAGCGACCACATCCCAGAAGCCGTCGCGTCACCGAGCGCCGCTGCTCTTTTTCAACTGAGTCAGGATTGCGTCGATTTCAGCAGTCTGCCGGTCATGCAGCTTTTGGAACTGTCGATGCAGGTCAGATGCCCAGACAAGGTAAGATACGCAACGGCCATAACTCAACGCGCACCTCTTCAATCTCGACAGAATGTTTGGCGAATTTGCCCTTTTTGACGCTCGCTTGTTGCTGTCGCCGTATCTGCACGCGTGCTTCCTCTGCTTGACGCGCTGCGGTCTGAAGGAATGTGTTTCTCGCATCCACGGTAGGTCTAAACAGTATGTGAGAGGCTCAGCCCCACGAAACAACGCATCGAAAGTAAACAATTACTTTGGTATTGGTATCTTGATTGTCCGCTCGTCCACCCGTTGGGGCACCACCCCTGGTAGCTTCGCCTCGTACAGTGCATCTTCCACTTCTTTGAGGCTCTACTGGCACATTTCGCTTCAGCGAAGGATCTCTCATAGAGCAAGGACACTCACATCCGTGTCGAACACCGTGACCACAAGGACTGAGCCGTCGCGAACCCCCACGGTTGCCACCTCATCCAATCGCACCTTCGTTTCGCCTGCCTCTTCGCTCGTCAGCGTGACACGGACAGGCGATAGTAGTTGCGGGGTGACGCGTCCGCTGGCACGGGCGTCGAGCTGGCCCGCCTCGCGCCGGTACCACTCGACGACCGCGGTCATCTTGCTCGCCGCACGCTCATACTCTTCCTGCGATGCGGGATCGGTCAACGCCTGGGCGGATCCAGGAGTGAGCGACGCAGTCGACACGGGGCCGCGTTTGGAGTGGGGTGTTGGGTCGACAGGTTGGTTGCCCTTGTGTTTGTGTTTCGAGGCGTACGTGCGGTGGAAGGTGAAGGCGGCGGCGCACGATGTTGATGGGCGCACTGAGCTACGCAGAAGGCCCTGCGATATTCGACATGTTCTGAGCAGGGTCGACATTGAGCAGAGGATGGACGCGACAGCAGTCCGTGCCAGTGTGTGGCGGCTCAGAGATAAGATAAGATCAGCTTTCCAACTGCCTCGATGTGCAAACTTTGCTTCAGCGCTTCACTTACACTGTCTCCCCGTCACCGCGCGCGGGCACAGCACCGTTTGCATCCAGCAAGCAGCAGCAGTGCATGTCCTGAAACGTGTCGGGACTGCCAACGAACTCCTCATGCCCTGGAGCTAGCGCGCTACGCCCTCGGACTGTGCTCTCAACCGTCCACCCCGTCGTCCGCGACGTTCACCTGTTCGATATACCCCCAAAATAATGGAGACATCGCCCGATGCGCTGAACACCGAGCTTCCGGATGCCACGAGGAAGGGCTCTCCGGTCGTCCGTGCGACGAAGGATATTGCATTCGGCAGCGTAACGTCCTCTCAGCTTTCACGCTTCTCCTTGCACTGACACTATGTCTTCTCGTCGGAAGATAGCCGGAATGCTCTCCAAAGTACTTGAGCATCCCTTTGACCTTGCCAAAGTGCGCCTGCAGTCGCAGGTCCTCGACGCTTCAGCACGCTTCAACGGCCCGGTCGATTGTCTCGTGCAGACCTACAAGCACGAGGGCGTGCGGGGCCTCTACCGAGTGCGTGTATATCCTCCCATCTGGCGGCGCCTCCACGCTCGTCGGGGAGCGCGTAATCTGATATCTGATTGCTAACATTTTGCACAGGGTCTGCCCGCGCCAATTGTAGGCGCCATGGCCGAAAACGCGTCCCTGTTCTTGGCGTATGGCGAGCTGCAGAATGTTATCCGGTCGGTGGCCGGAATAGCTACGTCGCAAACCCTGTCCCTGCCGCAGCTTGCTCTGGCAGCCGCCGGCGCTGGCGCCATCACCAGCTTCGTGTTGTACGTGCTGTGCAAACTCACCAACCGCACATCTATAGTAATTCGCGATTGCAGAACACCCATAGAGCTCGTCAAATGCAAAATGCAAGTTCAGATGCTGGTTGCTGCGCCTGCAGTCTCTACAGCATCTGCGACGGCAGCCGCAGGTCCCTACCAGGCCCAATAGCTCTCATCACTCGCATCGTGCGCGAGACCGGCGTCCGCGGGCTATGGCTTGGGCACATGGGCACACTCATCCGTGAAACCGGAGGCTCCGCCGCATGGTTCACCGTCAAGGAATTCGTCGCGTCGCTCCTCCTCGCCCGCGACGCTTCATTAGATTCTTCTCCGTCCCAATCACGGCCGCAGACCACCAAACGCGATCTCAAAGCATGGGAAAGCGCCCTCAGCGGCGCATGCGCGGGCGCGTCGTACAACCTCGCATTCTTCCCGGCCGACACTATCAAGAGCACGATGCAGACGGAGGCGGAACTGCGCCCGGGCTCTGCTGGCGGCTCGCGGTCGTTTGCGACGGTGGCGAAGGAGCTGTACCGCAAGCAGGGCGTGCGCGGGCTCTATGCCGGGTGCGGAGTGACTGTGGCCCGGGCGGTGCCAAGCAGCGCGCTCATATTTTGGATTTACGACGGACTGAGGAAGCGGTTTGGATGAGCGTCGGGGCTGAGGATCGATAGGCACGCATCACATTGTTTTGCTTTGCATAAGTTATGGATCTTGCTGTGCTCAGGACAGTATCTAGATAGAATTAGAGAGGTATCTGTTTGTCTACTCGCCAAAGATCTAGTCACAGAAATTGTCTTCGAAACAGCTCGAGTTCCCATCGTCCTCGCCATCGTCTCGTCCGTCACTACCGTCACCCTCATCGAAGTTTCTCAGCCTTCCCTCCTTCCCATCCCAATCCACTTCCCGTGCGACTCTCCGCAGTCCATCTATCCACGGCCGCTTGATTGCACACAACGTGATGCACACCAACTCCAAACCCTTGCCCGCCGGCTGCTCTGCACGTCGTGCGAGCCACTTCGGCAGCTGCTCATTGAAGAAAAGACCGCGCGTGCCTGTGGGTGACCATGCATCGACCATGACCTTGTAGAAGCCCAACCCAACCATTTTGGGGAACAAGAGTCCCATCGGTGCATGTCCTTTGTAGTCCATGGAGGGCCTGGCGAATACGGGTTCGGAAATGGCTTGAGAGAGGGAAACGGCAGCGATCCCGGACGCGCGGACATACTGTACGTTCTGCGCATGGCCGAGCATCTCGAACCAGCGGGCGGGCTCCCAAAGCACGCTCTCGACGTACACGCTCAGCTTCTCCACGTGCTTTGTGAGCGGAAGTATGCGCAGCTGCTCCTGCAGCACGCGCATGGTCGCGCGGTTGTCCTGCGCCTCCCAGACGATCTGCAACTCGAGCTCCGGCACTTTGTCAAACCAGTATTTTGGTGTGTCCTGGCTATCTGACCATGCGCGGGTATATAGCCCGAACTCCGGCCGGTGGAAGAGAGACTTGACAGACACCGTGCGCAATGGCGCGGTATCCGTGGTCCGGTTGAGGTGCGCGGCGATGAGGGGAAGGACTACGAAGCACTCCTCGGGGACGTCGTTGATTGAACTCGAAGACATCGAGACGCTGAGCTTCGTGGTGGGCGGCATGCGGATGTTCGCAAGCAGGTTCCACACGCCTAGGACAGTGCCCGCAACGCCAAAACGGCGCAGGCACGCGAGCCGGACAGGGTGGTGCAGCGGCTGCGGGTCGCTCGGGTAGCAGTCGTGCAGGATGAGCACCTCCAAATTTGGCATCGCCGCAAGCGATTCAACGAGCTTGCCGTGCGAGCTGTGGCACGACGTCATCTTGAGCTCGACGAGCCCGCTCACGGCGAGCGCGCCCCATGAGAACTGCATCCCACATAGCAGGATCGTGCGCAGCGCGGGCGAGGCCGCGAACACTTCCGCCGGGATCGCCGTGAATGTTCCGTCCGACGCGATGCTCGTCAAGCGAATCGACTCGAGCAGCGGGGCGGGCTGCGTGAGCACAGCCAGCACGGGCGCGAGGCTCCCTGTGCTGCCCAGGAAGCTGACCGTCTTGATATGAGACAGGTGCGCCTCGACGAGAACCGCCGTCTCCTGCCCCGAAGCGACCGATATGGGGAAAGCCCGGTGGATTAAAACGGGCGCCATCCTGGACCGCGCGAGGAATACTTCGGCCCATTTTCGGCCTAAGGCGAAGGAAATGGATGTCCAGAGGCTGGGCAGGTCAAGCGCGAGCGCGCGCCAGCGCCAGCATACGTGCGTCACGTTGACCCAACCCAAGCTGTACTGGCGCACGTCCAAGTGCCGGTAGCAGCGCGGAACGTCAACCGTGGCGAGCACGGCAAATATCTCGGCCATGATCTCCGTAGGCAATGCAAAGACGGGCGCCAGCTCGTTGCGGCGCGCGCGCATGAGACGTAGGACGGTGTTGACGGACGCCATTTCTTGGTCGAAGACTGCCCGCGCATCGATGTCGTGCGCGTTGCGGCACATGATGACGCTGTCCAGCAAAGACAGGCGTGGGCTGGCTGCGGTCCGCCAGTATAGCTCTGACCTGGAACCTCTTAAGTCCCTTGTGAGAGTGCGAATATATGCCAACGAACCTATCCATTTGCTTCCTGAATAGGTGGTGAACCTCATCGGCAGGGGGAAACGTTCCTGCAGCACAGTCAGCGGCTGTCACCGAGGAACGGCTACCCTACGCACCTTCGTCAATGGGCAGCATCATGCTTGAGTCTCAAGGTAGTTAGTTCTCCAGCCAACGCGTCCGCGGCCACCGCTGTCCTCGGCCTCAGTGCAATACTATGGGTCACCGGTCACCCCGTTAGCTGACTAATTCTAGCTGACATACTGTACCCGATGTATGATGTAGCGCCGAGCCGTTGTTGCACCGGGAACAGGATACAAAGGACTGCAAGAAGTAAGTAAGTAAGTTGTGTGAAGAGTTATGCATTGTACATCGCAGAACGCCGACATTGAAAGGGCGTCCGTCACGCTGTCACGACAATTCCGATAAGTACAAATTGGCAACCGTCACGCTCCTCTCCTTTCTCCATCTTTCACTTATACACCATCCACTCTCAAGTCTCTTACATCCGCGTAAAATGAGTGACCAAGGCGGCTCCTCTGGCGGCGGTGGCGGCTACACCACCACGTCGAGCGGGACGAACAGTCAGGTGCGCCCGCCATATCCTGCCCTAGCTCTGCTGCTTATCCCACTCCCTCAGGGCAACCACTACTGCTCGCGCGACTACGGGAACGGATCGAACGCCTACCACTACTCCAACAGGTCAGTCGCGAAGTGGCAATGGTTCTCCCGATGGCTAACCTCGCGTGTTTTACAGCAACGGGAGCTACTATTACAACAACGCGAACGGGAGCAAGTACTATAATAGCGGGAGCGGGTACTCGCAGTACACGTCCCCGAGCGGGAACACGTACAAGAGCACCGGGAAGTGAGGCGTCGCCTGCGCGAAAGCCCATGTGAGCGTGTTTGGGGGCTTTGCGCCTCTTTGCGCTTTCGTTGGGGCTTACACTTATGAGACAGGAGGCATCTTGTGTATTTTGTAGAGGCGTGATGAAGAAGCGCAATTGCCTGTATATTACCTTCATTCAAATGGCCTGCGTGTGGTTTGACTGCTACTCGCTTCACCGCGACCCGCTCGAGGAAACGAACGGAACAGACCTCGGAGTCCATGTTCGTACCGTGGACCACCTTCTTGAGCGCCGCGCCTACGTACCGTCTGGACTCTGTACTACGTACAAACCCAGCTTGTACTCAGGGCAGGTAACTTCCTACATAATGATAGACACAGAATTGGGTAAGATTGTATGCAATCGTAATCGTCTGCCTCAATGCACAGTCACAACTCCTTCTATCGCCGGAAGCAACAGGATGAGCATTATATCCAGGTCTTGCAAACAACTGACGCCTGACCTTGGACGGTGTGTGGACCCATACACCTGCCCATTCAACACCCGTTGTGCGATTTACGGGCGAATGCCTGTTTTCTAGTACCTCACGGGCTGTAGGCATCGGGATGGCCGCCGCTTCAGCGACTACCTGCCCAGTGGCGGCCACTCCCGCCGCTGTTGCCGTCGGCGCAGGTCCGCCAGTCGTGTACGCTCGGACGTAGTTGACTTCAAAGTACGCGTTGTCGTACTTCGGAGAACCGGGCCCTACGACATTGTCGTTGTACTAACCAAAAGTGAGCCCCCAGAGCGTCGCCTGCATCCAAACAGCACTCACGCAGAGACCTGTGGGACCGGCATTTGTGCAGCTCGGATTATAGACCGCTGGTTGTCCAGCCCTACAGACGCCAATGTCAGAGGCGCCACATGTGCTTAAATATCCAGTGCGCGAACCAGACGCCGCAGAGCGTGATGTCGAAGACCAGTTGCTGGGCTGAGAAGAACTCGGGGATATTGCATCCAGAAGCTGGATAGCTCGCCGACGGCTGGCCCCAGTCTGACAAGTCGATCGGAGAGGTTGAAGTAGCAGTCAAGATCGACTGGGGTATATCTGGTCGCTGATCGCAATCGCACATGTCAGCACCCAAGGCATCAAGAAAGCACGACAAGAGACTAACGCTCCAGTACCAGATGCTTCCGAGAGGCTCTATATCAGCTCGGCATAGATTTTCTGCACATGCCACTCACAAGATCCCTGCAACGTCGAACTGTGTCGCCCACACCCCTCCACCGGCCTGCGCGAAGCCAGCATTGAAGCTGTTCGGCTTTGTCTCAGAAACCACGCACCCCGTCGGCTGGGAGCAGTCTCTCGGGCCCGACGCGCCTGTCTGCCACGCTCCCTCCGGCTGGAAACACCCTGGCGTCGTGTGCAATGCGTATTGATTGTTCCCCTGGCCACACAGCAGTCGTCATCTAGATGCCAAAAATGGCGGCACGCATCGTACCATGATATTGACGGCCTCGATGATGTCGATCTCGCCATTGTTGGGCCATGTGGGGCCCTTCGTCCAGAACGCTGGCCAGACCTAAGTGCGCTCGTCGTTCATATGCTGGAGATGGAGATGGAGAGCGGCTCGGAGTGGAGTGGCGCACCGAGCAACCGTACGGAAGGTGCGAGACGTCGATGATCCAAACACTGCCCACTCCGTAGAAGTCCTGCGACGTGATGCGGACCTACATAGACCACATATGAACTAAGCCTTCAGAACTCGTCGTACGCTAGCAGCGAGCGCCTGTCTTTGATCAAACGCACCGAGTTCCTCTTCTCGTTGAACGGCACATTCGCCGCGCTGTCCACCTTCATGACAGCCTGTCCGCGATTATTGACATACGCGAGGCCCTGCTGGACAGCAGAGTCGCGATCAAGCCACCAAACGTCGCCTGTAGTGCATGGCCAATGTCCGTCCGGGTGTGGGCGTGCGTGCAAGCGTCGATGCTACGCACCTAGCGTGAGGTTGTCCCAGCTGCCGTAGAATTCCCATCGGTCGAAGAAAGTAGAGCCGGAGTACTCCCGGACAACATCGTAGGAGGTTCCGAAGGGCAAAACGCTGAGAACTAGGTACACGAGCACACAACACCGGCGGTACACTGGCATGATCAACGCTCGTCGTTCTTTCCAAGGAGCGCCTACTATGTAAGGAACAGCCAAAAAAGCATCTTTAGTGAGTAAAGAGGAACTAGTGACCACCGCAGGGGTCGAACCTGCAATCTCCTGATTCGTAGTCAGACGCGATGCCATTTCGCCAGGCGGCCAATAATGATATGGCCATTAGTCATATATTGATAACAGTGACTCTGTTCATCGAACATCATTTGCATCTCGAGCGATCATGAATGTTCTCCCCCGCCTTTTCGCGTTTGGCTATATTCTTCAACTATCTCAACAGCATATGGGGTGCTCCCACAGAGGAGTTGTTCGAAGGCGACCAGCCTATCTCAGCATACAGTCAGATGGCCGACTGGTTCTGTAATCTCGAGTTCAAGCCGGAAAGACAGACACCGCGTCTTCCCTTGTTAAACTGCATTTACCTTTGAGTCATCTGCCAGGGTAAAAGCTGATATCCAGACATATTATTACGGCAGCAATGGACAACAGAGCATATTCTGGCCAATGGGGCATTGCTGGAGCACGAATCAGGAAACGCCTGTCGTTCAAGAGACAGCTGCTGCGATTGCGAATCGAGACATCCTCGAAAACTTGACTGACGGCGCATTCTCTGCGAGGAACATGCGGTGGGATATTGTGGCGTTTGATCTGCTCGTCTTACACTGAGGTACAAAGTTTCCAAGTATCAGTTGTTAGACTATCAACCGATATGTCACGCTTCAGCAGCAAATGGCAGGCGGTATAGGCTGCTCACTTTCGCCTGCGCTGCAGTCATATCAGTGAATCAGTAGTACAGTTAGATAGTCAATATATCGAGACTTTCATGCCACTTCGGGAGCGCGCCGCCATGCCAATATTTTCGCTTGTTCACTTGTCTTGTGTCGCGGCTGTTTTGACTGCGAGGGATGTCGATGGAGGTTGGCAGGCGCCAGAGATCGGTGTAGGAGAGTCGGGAGGCCGAGACGCGAAGACATTCTGCCAGAGGATAGACGGCGCACCGGAGTTTGTGCCGGAGTTTCCAATGCCCAAGCAACCGTGACGCACCTGCGAACGTCGAGAGCGCGCACCTCCGAGTCCATCTCAACCCCCGCATCGCCCCGAACGCCCAGCGCGAGATGGAGAGGTCGGTGTCTTGCGTCGTGAGTGCGCCACGCGTCCCACTATTTAGTGTTCTGAATGCCACTGTTCTGCGTGACGACGCAAAGATGTTTGTGCAGGGGCCATTTCAACGGTCGCCCAAAGACAGTCATTTGTATAGACTCACCAGGAGCAAGAAACCAGCGGCGGCCAACTTGAAGGCTTCGCAGCCTCGTGATTCCCCGCCGTCTTCGTCGTCGAGCTCGCACTCGTCCTCTAGTCGTCGTCATAGTCTGACAAGTCCGCGTTGAACTCCTTGGTCATCTCGCCGATGCTTCAAGAGACATGCAAAGTTGCACCTATGAATTGACTCTGCGATAGACGCACTCTTGCCGCCCAGGCACGTTTTCGGGACGCAAAGTTCGGTCCGGGATATCGCGTTCGACGCACGAGGCGCGTTTGTCGATGTTCATGCCTCGGCCACCAATGACCTTCCTGGGCGATGCCATACTGCACCCACGCGGACAGAGCCCCTCGCACGGCGATACTGTCCGTCTCGTCATAAGGACGCCCCGGACACGAGGTCGACGTTGTCTGTCCGTGCGCAGCTCCGCTCCGCTACACCCCAACTTCCCTCTCACGACAAATGCACACGGCACCCAGGCGCGCTCTCCTCGCCGCCTTGTACCTCCTCCCCGCCGTCACGTCCTACGACGTCGTCCGCGAGTATTCAGGAAAGTCCTTCTTCGACCGATGGGACTTTTACGGCAGTTATGACAATTTGACGCTTGGTATGATGCGCAGTCACAATATCAACATGACTTTGACCTCTTGGTTTGCAGGGGATGTGTGGTGGCTGGATCAGCCCGACGCGACGCAGCAGGGCCTCGCTTATGTCGATAGGAACGGACGCGCCGTAATGCGCGTCGACAACACGACGAACGTCCCGTGGAATTACAAGCGCAACTCAGTGAGTAATGCTCATATCTCGCAGGAATTGGGCAAGGAGGGGGGAGGGGGGCGGGAAGGCAGAGAGTAGAGGTGAGAGGCGGGAAGAGAAATCGCAAGACAGTTGGATTTATTTCCCTTGCAGAGGGCGTTCCTCCCTTTTCGTGACATGGAATGCCGCTCTTCATGCTGACCCTTGACCTACGCAGATACGCATCACCTCGCAAGATTTCTACGACGTCGGCAGCCTCTGGGTCATCGACCTCACGCACATACCCTACGGCTGCTCCGTGCGCGCTCCCCTCCCTCACAGCCACGCACCGCCCGCTGACCCTGGCCCCTCGCCCAGGTATGGCCCGCCTTCTGGACCAAAGGCCCCCTCTGGCCCGACGACGGTGAAATCGACATCATCGAAGCCATCAACCTCATGGTGCGTGCATCCACCACGCGGAACGCAACGGCGCCTGACTGACCAACGCGGTGCGCACAGGACCACAACCAGTACGCGCTCCACACGACGGGCGGCTGCGTGCGCCCCGAGGGCACCGTGCAGACGGGCGCCCTGGGCCCCACGGACTGCTCGCTGGGGAGCGGGTGCGTCGTGTCCGAGACGAAGCCGAACAGCTACAGCAGCGGCTTCGCGCAGACAGGCGGCGGCGTGTGGGCGACGCAGTTCGACGTCGCGGGTGTCTTGTGAGTGCTGCGTGCCTGCCAGCGTTTGACTCCGCTAACTGACCAACCAAGTATATGGTTCTGGAGCGTGCGTGGTCGTGCTCTGCTTCTCGCGCGCTGGAAGCAGCTGATTGCCCTGTCCATTAGCGGGCAGACGTGCCCCAGTCCCTTCTGCAGGCAACCTCCACGTCGGCGATAGACATCTCGCAGTGGGGTATCCCAAGCGCGAGCTATCCGGCGTCGGGCTGCAACATCACGAACTACTTCACATCCCAGCAGCTCGTGTTCGACATCACGCTGTGCGGAGACTGGTGCGTTTGCCATCCCACGCTCATATATATCACGAAAATAAATCAATTACGCAGGGCCGGCGTACCCTCGATATACCAGCCGGCCTGCAGCGCAAGCGGGCCGACCGGAATCTGTGTGAGTGTCCTTCTCACGCGACTCTGCGCGGGCTGATGACGCCGTGTCTTCGCAGTACAACGACAACGTCGTTGGCAACGGGTCAAATTACGATGAGGCGTACTTCGAGGTGAACTACCTCCGCGCGTATACGACGACAGGCGCGCCTGCAGCGACGCCGAGCGCTTCACAGGGCGTGTCTGTCCCCGTTATCAGTGCGACAGGCTCGCTGGCAGGCCCAACTGGGATCAACACCTCCCCTAATGGTGGTGGCACCAAGAACGGCAATGGCGCAGTTGCTCTGGGGTCGAGCGTTGTCGCCACAGGCCTAGTGGCGGCAGCGTCTTTCGTCCTTGTCTTGCTGTTGTGATCTGATTGGCTACGTTGATAAAACCTTGCTTTCATAGCAAAACGTGCTGCGATGAAATTTATGGACAATTGTCTTCTTATACTGGGGTATCTTTATGCAATCTTTACGACATCCTTTATGGAACGAACGTGGAACGCTACTTACTAGTACAATACCTGCTTGTTAGTTACCCTGCGATCTCTTTAATTAGGGTGCTGAGTTTTACTTAGCTGATGCAATTTCGACATCACTGTCTCGGTGCACTTGAGGTGGTCGACGTAGTCCTTTGAATCGCCTCGGGAAGTAAGTGTCTACGAAGTCTCCGTCACGGTCTCCCACTGGCACTGGACGACCGTGACACTGCTCGGGACAGAACACGGTCACGCCGAGCCGGAGAAACAATGGCGTTACAGTGACGTGCTGTCACACATGGGCGGTGCACGTGAGGGGCCGCGCAGCCGTATCGACCGCCGCGCCCGAGTCCTCTAACTCGCATCCTTGGTTCCCACTCGCTCACATGTTCCACGGCGGCAGCCTGCAATCCTCCTTGAACTCGCCGCTGTTCCTGCCAAACTCGTGAGGAAGCTCGTCAGGAGTCACTTTACTCGGACCGCATCAGTGTCGGTCCCGCCGGCTCGACAGACTCGGCCACATTTCGTGAGTGCGGGTGCCGCCCCATTGTTCAGAAGGTTGTCAACATTCTGATCGGTCTGGGATATATAAGACTGCGCAGCTGCTGCGACTGGAGCTCTGCTCCCCCGCTTAACTGCCTGCGCCCACTCTGCTGCGCCTCCTCTTGCACTCGTTCTACAGCAACGCGTCACCCAGCGTACCTCATCTACGTTGCTACACCACCTCGAGATCTCTTAGCCGACCACATGTGGTCACCCGTTTCCCAACCGTCCATAGAGGCGGCTCACAGCGCACTGCCCGAAATCTGCCTCGAATATGGCCAAGGCTCTTGCATGCTCGGATCGAATTGTCCCCTCGTTCATCCTTCGGCAGAAAATATTGCGGATGTCCTCCATTCTTGAGTGGCAGGCATATGCGCCCACGAGACGCCCTCAGGCACCCGTTCGACAGCCTCGAGGATGCTACCCGCTTCCAACATACTCAAGCATTCCATCGTGTGCGCTAGCCTTACGTCTGCTCAGGCGTTAACTAATGCTTCTGCAGGGAACACGTTCGGTATCAAACGAGATCTGCATTCAGTTTCTTCGTGGGATGTGTGCTTACGGCGCAAGCTGCTTCCGGCTTCATATCACGACCAAGAGTCTAGTGTTTGTCTTCGGACCTCGTCTGAAGCATCGGTGTGTCTACAGTGCAGTGGTTACCTCCAAGGGACCGTCTCCTAGAATTATCCAGCTTCTACTAGCACCTGGCACGAAAAGTGCCGGTGGTCTCCTCAGCGCGAACGTCGCCGCACCCACAGCGGACAGCTATGTCGAGTTCTCGCAACAATCCAATGCGTCGCCGTCCGCATGTGATGTGAAGGGCACGCCGAACGTCACTACCCCTAACGCTCCACTATCAAGCGCATCTAATAAACCATTGCAAAATGTGAGTGCTTTTTAATCATTGCAAATGGAACGCAATCTCAATGCGTGCAGACTGCAACAGTGTCGAAAAATCAACCCGCTGCGCTCAAATCGGGGACTCCTCTTGCAACCCAACCACGGCCTATAAGTCCCGCTGCGGTTGCTGCGGAGTCGACTCTAGCAAACGGGGTCTCTAAGAAGTCGCCTTTACCGACAGGAGGCACGTCTCGAGTAAGACCGCGTGCGTCATGTTACATCCTTCCATTCACATGTCCTTTAGGCTACCGCCAATAAAGGGAAACAAAAGCAGTCCTCCGCCGCACCGGCACTGGATGCAACACCTCCCGTCGCTGTAAAAGACACGGATTTGAAGGTGAAGCCTGTGAGCCCTACGCGCCCCAGCTCGCTGTCTCTTTCTGAACCAAAGTAACAGATCACAGAGATGCCGAAAGAGCAACTCAAAACGGGAACTCCCCTTGCACCCAACCACCGCCTGCAAGTCCCGCTGCGGTTGCTGCGGAGTCGACTCCATCTAACGGGGTCTCTAAGAAGTCGCCTTTACCGACGTCTCGAGTAAGACCACGTGCGTCTTGTTACATCCTTCCATTCACATGTCCTTTAGGCTACCGCCAATAAAGGGAAACAAAAGCAGTCCGTCGCCGCACCGCTGGACGCAACACCACCCGTCGCTGTAAAGGACACGGGTCCGAAGGTGAAGCCTGTGAGCCCTACGCGCCCCAGCTCGCTGTCCCATTTTGAACCGAATTAGCAGATCGCAGAGATGCCGAAAGAGCAACCCGGATCGGCGAACGACCTCCAGTCCTCAGCAAAGCAGGTACCCTCAAAAGGGTCATCTACGAGTGCTGCAGCGCTGGCACCTTCCACAGCTAACAACAAGCGTCAGGTGAGAAGTTCTTTCTACCCTAGTCCATTTTCTTACGCCGGTTCATCGAAGAACGGAAAACTAAAGGTGTCCGTCGACGCCCCGGAGGTAGCAAATGAAATTAAGACTAACGGCACGAGCATCACTCGCGCGTCGGCGGCCCCATTGAAGGCGATTCAGCCTACAGTTAATCACACAGCGCAAATGCAGGTCTTGAGCCCGACCACGCAAGTTTCGAGCCCCACAACGACAGTGTCGTCAGACTCATCAAGTGAGACTGCGGCACTAGTGCTACCCTATTGCCGTGATCATGACCGAGGCCGCTGTTATTTCCCGAAATGTCGGTTTGTCCATCGTGGTGTGGACACAGAGTCCAAGGCTACACAGCCGTCGGTGCGCTATCCTATCCCCTCGCGAACATGCTATGTACCTGACGGCGCTATCAGACCGCTGCGGATGCTAGTTCTAGGCCCGCAGGCGACGGAACTGTAATTCCTGCTGCTCCGCAGCCATCCGGATCCATGCAGAAAGCTGTCGCTCAAGTGACCTCGGTAACTACTCACCCTCCTAAGGTTTCGCACATCGGTCCGCGGCTGCAGCACTCGATTGCTGCGCAGATACAAGGTGATCACGGAATGACTCGTAGACAGCCCCTTCCCGTCAACGCGCCTTCAAAGCCGTCGCCGCATGTCACTGCCAGTGCAACAATGCGACCAGCCATGCCCACGCGTGTCATTTCTCCTGTGCGTGTCACTTTACAGTGGGGTATATTGAAAGCTCACTTACACACTGGCTCAGCCCGCACCGCGATTTCTCCCGCCAAAGCGACCGCCATCCGAGGAGATGACTGTCGAGCTCCTCGACGTCATCCGAGTCACGTTTGGCCCCGGCTTCAACGTCGTGAGGCTTGTGACGGGCTTCGAGTCCTTATGGATCACGCTCGGGAATGTCCCCGTCGACACGGAACGCGGGATGCTGGAGCGCCTTCTCGCGCCGTATGGCCGTGTCGTCGAAATTCGTTTCCGCGACGAGAGCACTACTGGCGCGAAATTCACCCTCGTCAGCGTGCAAATGGGCTCGTACGCTGAGGCGGTCGCCGCCATCGACGCCTTGGACGACATGGAGGTATTTGGCTCGCGTATCCGCGTGCGATCCTCCACCGGTCGGACCGGCATTGCCCAGCGCCTGCAAGACCGCGAAGTGCGCATCTCGTGGAATGCGCCGTTGAAGGTCGGCTTCGCGGGCTACGAGACAAAGCAGGCCGCGCTCAAGGCAGTTGCGTCGGCGGATGGCAAAATCCTGCGCAAGTACTGGGTCACTGCAGCGACGTACGAGGGGCTGCCTGTCGTGGGCTCCTTCAACGTGCGCTTTATGGGGCTCCCGGCCGATGCAAAGGAGAACGACCTGAAAAGGTTC
Source organism: Auriscalpium microsporum (assembly GCA_019914985.1). NCBI lineage: Eukaryota > Fungi > Basidiomycota > Agaricomycetes > Russulales > Auriscalpiaceae > Auriscalpium > Auriscalpium microsporum. The sequence goes on along the minus strand of JAHLMG010000012.1, from coordinate 252,532 downwards.
GGCACCAAGGGGTTCGAGGGCGCGATGTTCGAGCGCCCGAACTTCCTGGCGCCGAACTTCGGGGCAGCGGCTATCGAAAAAACGCTCCAGCAGTTTGGGGCTATGGAGTCCTTTGACTTGTCCCCGGCCCCGTACAAGGACGGCGTCGTGCGTGCATGGGCGCGCTTCGAGTCCCCAGACGTTGCACGGGTCGTCTGCGAGCTTAATGGCATCAAGCAGCGGGCGCTCAACGGGGAAAAGGTGTACGCGCGACGCATGCAGTCGCTCCGCACCCTGATATCTCGGGATGTGTACGAGGTCGTGGACTACGACATGCATCGCCTGCAGGAGAAGCTGTGGCATTTTGCGCGTGGGGCGCGTCTTGTCGTCCACGACCGCAAGCCCGGTCTAGAGGTGGAGGTGAAGCTCGTCGCGGAGGACATCAAGACGCTCTCGCAGATGAAGGCAGAGTTCTCGCAGATCCTTCGCGGCGAAGTGGTCATGGAGCGCCCCGGCGTGCATGCGTGGGACGGATTTTTTGGGCACAGTGCGGGTGCGGAATTTCTCAGCAAAGTGCGGGTGTGGCATCCGGGGTTCTGGTACGCTCTGACAGGCACCGCAAGACAATACGCGTAATCGGTCCGGCGCAGAAGCGCGCCCCCGCGATAACAGAGATCCTGGGGAGGTTGCAGGAGCTGCGCTCGCGGCGCGTGCGCACAATCCCCTTGGCCGGGCGTCTAATCGGGCTCTTCGTGAGCACTGATCTGCTTGCGCTGCAGAGGAAGCACGGCACGGACACGGTATGGCTGAGCCTCTCGCGGCGGGAGCTATGCGTACGTGGCGACGAAGAGCTCTACGAGCAAGTGCAGGAGCTCGTTCACCGCGTGCGGGACCGGCACTCGGCGGAGCGCTCGCAGGACCACTGCCCCGTATGTTTCGAGGAGCCCACTACGCCCACGACGCTGCACTGTGGCCACACCTACTGCAAGGCATGCTTCTGCGGGTACCTCCTCTCGGCCGTCGACAACCGCTCGTTCCCGCTCAAGTGCCTCGGCGACGGCGTCACATGCGCGGAATGCATCCCGATGCTCATCGCGCGCAACGTGCTCCCGCCCGCAGCCTTCCAGTCCGTCGCACAGGCGGCGTTCCAGGTCTACGTCTCCGCGCGTCCCGAAGAGTTTCACTTCTGCCCGACGACGGACTGCCCGCAGGTGTACCGCGCGGGGCCGCGCGACACGGCGCTCGCGTGCCCGTCGTGCCTGACACGTCTGTGCCCCCACTGCCATGTCGAGTACCACGAGGGCATCGCGTGCGCGGACCGCACGCACGGCGACGACGAGCTGTTCGCGCAGTGGGTCGGCACGCATGACGTGAAGAAGTGCCCCGGGTGCCAGACGCTGATCGAGCGCGCAGAGGGCTGCAATCATATGACATGTGCGCGCTGCAAGACGCATACGTGCTGGGAGTGCCTCGAGACGTTTGAGCAGGGGCAAGGTATCTACGATCATATGCGAAATGTGCACGGAAGTATCGGGTTGTAAGTTTTTTTCTTTTTCGTGATCCCACTATGTTATCTATGCTATTACTATTTGTTGTTTATGTACCCACCCTGATGGACGCACACGTTGTCTACTGCTAAATTCAAACCATCTGATGTATGCATGACGCTCCACCGCCCACCTCAATTCCCTAAATTCTGAAAAATCGATACATATAATGTTACAATATATTGAGGTTTGAGCAGACTGAATAGTCCGCCGACGCGCACATCATGGAAGTCAGATAGGAAACAGTTTGATGCATGTAATGTCACAAATTGAGATGAGCATGGCCGTGCAGATGAAATAGGGGGGTCGTGAGAGTCGGGGCGAATCGATGAGAGTGCGGATGCCAAAATCAGTAAGGGAAATCGAAGGGAAGGGTGAGGAAAGGAAGGAAAGGAAAATCGAAGGGTGATAGATGAGTAGCGAGTCAAGATGCGCTGGTACATATAGCGACGGTACCCCGCCCGCCTGTTCTAGATGCCTTCTAGATATACACATACGTGATGAACTGCCCAACCACCCGTCAGTCTATGTCAACAACAAAAACTCAAGGGCACGCACCCTCTCATACGGCAGAACCGGCGCCCGTCCATGGCGCGGCAAGCTCTCCGCGAGCTCTAGCCTATTCGCCTCATACCTCAAAAACGCGCCCGTGTGGTCCCTATACCCCTCCGTCGGCGACGGGTATCCCGCGAGCTCCTGCGGGTTTGCGCGCTCCTGCGGCGCATACACGACGTACATGTCCGGCGTGAGGAAGTCCCCGCGCTTGTTCCAGTACCCGTAGCGCACGCGCGCGCGGTAGGTGCCCGCCGGCGGCGTCGCCTGCTGCGGCGGCGGCAGGGACGAGTGCGACGCGACCGCGTACGACGACGTCGGCGGCGCGGGCAGTGGGCCTGCGCGCGACGCGCGCCCCGCGGACGGCGGCGTGTAGTTCGGGCGGTGCGACGTCGGCGGCGTGTACACGGGTGACGGGGGGTACTTTGGCGAGGGCGTGTAGGGGCCCGGCGCGATGGGCGATGGGCGCACGCTCGCGCCACGCGAACGGAACTGCGGCTGCCCTGGCGGCGAGCGTGATGGCGTGCGAGAGCGTGTGCGTGAGCGCGGGCGTGGCATCGAGCGCGAGGAACGATACGTCGAGCGCTCCCTTTGCTGCTCCCTCTCCCGCTCGCGCCGCCGCCGCACGACCGCCTCCGACTCCGACTCTGAGCTCGACGACTCCGACTCCGTGTCTGGCGTGCGCGCGCGCGAGCGCGAGCCGAGGTCCCGTCGTGGCGTTACCGGTGAGGGGATGTATGCGTACTGCGGACGTCCGCTCTGCAGATGCGGGGCTTGCAGATGCGCGCTGCGCGCGTGTGAGGGTGTGGGCCCTGCGCCCGTGGTTGTGTCGTCACTGCCATCTGTTACCGTCGAGGACGACGACTCAGACGAGGGCACCTCCGGGACGACCGTGGGCAGTGCACCTACGAGGGGGCTCAAGATGCCCATATCATCGGGCTCCTCGGCGAAGTGGTTGAGATGCGCGATGCTGTTCCCCGGGCCGCCCTCGCGCGACGTGATAGGCGCAGGCGCAGAGTGCTGCCGTGCGAGCCCCGCAGCGTTCGACGCGTAGTTACTCGTCGGTTGCGAGGGCGCGGGATGCGACTGCGCACGGTCGGAACGCGTGTTTGCCGATGCTGTGAGTGGGGGCGAGTAGATGCCGTTCTGCCGCGCCGAGGACGACGCAGATGCGGACGCGGACGCGGTGGAGGAGCCTTGGCGGTAGTGCAGCGGTGTACGAATGATCGCGGGCGAGAAGGTCGTGCGCAGCTCTTTGACCTCGGTGAAAGACTCAGGCTGGCGCGCGACCGGCGCAGGGAGCGTGTGCGCGCGCTGAATGGCATTCGAGTTCTGCTGCTGCGCTTGTGATGAGGCAAATGACTGTGGGTGGGTGGCATGCGCTTGTAGCTGTTGTCGTTGCGACGCCTGAACCTGCGGCTGCTGCGAGTACTGAGCCGGTGGGGGAAGCTTAGGAGGTGGTACGTGCTGTTGCTGCCCTTGCTGCTGATTCTGACCGGGCACACTGAAGTACGACATCGACGCAGGCGGGCGATACGGCTGACCCGGTATCTGGGGCGGCACACCGTTCGGTATGGGTGGCTGCTGCTGTTGGGACCGCGCATTTGCATCCGTGTTCGCGTTCGTCTCGGGGTCGGCATCGAGCTCGCGCGGAACCCACGTCCACGGCGTGTGCGGCGGTGCATTGCCCACACCACGCGTGCGTTCGCCCTCGTTCGCATTCCTATCCAACGACAAATTAGCATCATGCTTCGCTACTGCAAAAAACGACGCGCACCTGATCTCCATCCCCTCGAGCTTAAGCCCATTATCCGACAACTTTGTGTCCCAGTAGTTCTCCTCGGGGCGTTTTTGTGCGGGATAGTAGTACTGAGCCGGGATGCCCCAGCCATGCGGGATATTCCATCCAACCATCGTCGGGTGCGCGACCGCGCCTGCCCCCGCGCCCGGCGGCCCCTGCGGCGCAGGAGCGGGTGCAGGGGCGGACGCGGGTGCAGGGCCGCTATAGCGCCATTGGCCGTTCTGCCAGTGCTGTGGGTTCACGCCCGGCGGGGCGGGCGGCGGCGGAGGGTAGTACGGGTGCGGCGCGTGCGGCGCGTGCTGCGTGGCGGCCGGCGCAGACGCGGCTGGCGCACGGGGGTGCGCTGCGGTGTTCGGCACGACGGGGGCAGTCTGGGACTGGTGGGGACGCTGCTGCTGCGCCTGCGCGCTGGGATAGCGGTTGTGGAGGTTCCATAGTCCGTGCGATTGTTGAGGCGGGGCGTGCGTCGGGTACATTGGCGGGCATCCGCGGTGCAGCCAGACGGGGCGCTCTTATAGCAGAGACGTGGGGGGCGACGGGGAGCTCGGCGGTGCACGATCAGGTGAGACGACTAGGTGCCGTGCGGGGGCGTGTTGGTACGGAATGCGGTGCGATGGCGGAGGTACGTGGGTGAGTCGCCACCGCCGGGGACGTCAGCGAGCAGAGGGTATTTGGGGACGTCGGGGACGACGGTGAGGGCGGGCGATGGGGGGAAGGTGGTGGGTGGATGCAAGGCGGGAGTGGGTGCAGCTGCAGGACACGGCCGTTGCCGCAGCGTCGAGCGCCTCGTTCTCAACGTGCGCTCCTCTGCGCTCCTATTGTACGACTCCCACCTGCCAGTGCGCTGCGGCCCCCTCCGCTGCCGCATCCGTCTGTGGGCGTCCTCCACGCTTCCGGAACACAGCGCGGGCCCAGCCGCTCGACGTCGTCCTCCGCGTCGCCCACGCGAAGCACCGAGGCACAGCTGACCACTGCGTCACCTCAACAACTATATCCGCACGTATGTACGCCCTACGTCTCGTCTGCGGCTCAGTCGTCATCTGCGGAGGTCTGATCTCGCCCCGGGCACTGGGCCATCGCGGAATACCCTCGGATTCTCAGCCAGTCCAGGATAGACCTTCTCGGTGCGACACTGCGGCACTCTACCGTCGTGCGACCTCTCGGGCTAGAGACTCACGTGCGCTCGTCAAGCTGTGGCCCTGCAGGCGTGCCGCTGCTAATCCTGGGGTAATCTGGGGCCGCAGCGTCAATTCAATACCGCTCGTGGAAGCTCATGTTGTACGACATGGCGGCACCAATTCATAATTCACAGGAATATGAAAGTCGGTACGAACGGCACAGTCCAGCCGCCGAACATCTTGTACGTTCGTTCGAGTCTTCGTGTCCCGGTCCGGCTGTTTGCCCGCCCTCGTGCTCTATATCCCGCCCACGAGGGTGCAACGATAGGATATTCGCCCCGCTACGCCGCACTCGAGATGAATGTGGTAAGATCAGCAACAACGTCGGAGCCCTGTCCTTAGCGATATCGGATCTTCTGGCCCGGGGCCCAACGTTCTGCAGCCACGTGCAGGCATGCTGGGCATTATACACCTAAAACGTTCAGAAAACGCCTTGTATTCATCAGAACGACTTTCCGAGAATACTATGTTGCGCCACGGGAACCACGAAAGCGCCCTGCGTTCGAAGGGATAGGTGACTGGAACGCGTGTGAGAGGACGCTGTCGGTGGAGGACTGGAGGGTGGCGCACGTATATTCCCGCTACTATTAGTAGTGGGTCTTACAGTGCAATGGTGGGCAAAAATCCCTGCAATCGGGGGTGGATCTTGCGAATGCTGTGCTCTGAGTTTCAATCTCGGTCTTATGCGTGTCAGCGCCTTTGTTTTCGCACTGTGCTTGAGCCTCGAGCTCTTTATTGTTTGCTCCTCCAATATCAACCGCCTCCATCCTTTCCCTGCTCAACCAACATGCCTCTTTCCATCAATGGCGTCCCGCTCTCTGCCACTCTCGATGGTGCCCTTTCGGCGTCCGTTTTATCTCTTCCCTTCGTCCTCTCCACTCCTGTATTGCGACAGCGAGGCCATCCCGGGTCTTTCAATGACGGTGCTATCTTTCGTGCCACGATCACGGACAACACCTCAGCTGGCGCTCTGACCGTCGTTCTTGACTGCGTGCTTCGTTCTGACGCTCCCTCCAATATCGTGCTCGGCAAGGACTGGCTTGCATCAACAAATTCTTCCTTGCCTACCCCAGGTCCACGCCGCGGCGCCGGCGACGGTACGCCTCATTCCATGTCTCCTCATGTCCTCTTTTCAACGTGTTTTTGTAGTTGCTGCATGCATATCGCGTGCTTCAGCATACCATATCTCTCTGCCCTCCCATGCGGGATTCGCACACGCGGGCTCGTCCCACGCATCGTCATCATTCCCTGTTGAATACTCTCTCCACAGGATTCTTGTTAGCCATCCTGATCCTCACCGCCAATACTATTTCTTGTTCTGTGATGATGCCGCTGTTTTGCAACAACATCTGCGTGATCATGGTTTGGCCATCAATGACGGCCCGGTTGAGGCTCTTCAGGCTGCGCTTGCTGCACACATCTTTGCAGGGCAGTGTGCTGGTCAAGGTCATGCCTCTCCTGCTTGTGCTCACCTGAATTCAGTGTATGCAACACGATCATTGCTTGTTACTGCAGTCTTTGATGTCGTGCTTGCAAAGGGCTACGCCCTGGATCTCCTCTCATCATTGTGTCGCTATTTACAATTGCTGCCGTTTGGCTCGAAAGAGAAACGCCGCGCATGTACCAATGCTCTCAAGCTAAGGCGGGATGCCATTTTGACCTCCTTGAAGTCTGTCCAGGCTGCCGACACTGTTCTCGCATCATTGGAGAAGCTCTCTCTTCGTCAGTTGAGAGTATTCGCTACCAGCCATTCTGTTCCTATTTCTGACGATGACCGTGAGGAGTGCATACGTGATGCTCTTGTTCACCACTTGGTAGGCGGCTTTTGCCGTGTCACAAATTCGAGCATCCTGCAAGGAGGGGATTATACGCAGCACCTTGCGGACAGTTGCGCTGACGCGCAATTTACGGATGACACAGCGTCGGCTGACTTGCAAGTTCACCTGCTTTCGACCGTCGTCATGAAGCTTTCTCGGCATCCCTTGCGTAGGCTCCTGCGACTACACAACGTTGCCTTTGAACCGGACGACTCTGTTGGCAAGCTTCGCCGGCTCTTGAAGCACTACATTGTCATACTCAAACGAGGCAAACGTCCGGCGGACAGGCGACGCGCGCGCCAGGAGCAGAACAGAGTCTCAGATGACGCTGTCGACAACGCGAGGGCTGAGGTACGTCGTCGCTGGCCTCAGCTTGTCCCGACTACCCTGAAGGACAAAATTCTCAAGCTCTTCAAAGAGCAAACCTCAAGCAAAGCCCTGGCACAATTCACTTGCGCCAGCTGTGCTCAAGGTACGCCTGTCAGCCGCCAGCAAACTCTCGCTGTTGCTGACATCCATATGAACATTTTGTGTGGTGATGCGGCGCACGCCGCCTTTGAAGAGCTCGACACAATCCCGCCGCTGCCTTTCGACGACGGTCCACTCAAGGATGCCGTCATTGATCCTGCCGGTGTCTCCTTCCCAGACGGTCCCGGCGCGCCCCATCTGCTCCTCTGCCCGACGTGCTGCTCGGCCTTGAAGCGCAAGAAGCTGCCGCCGCTGTCGCTCGCAAATAGATTGTACCTTGGTCCCGTGCCGCCCGAGCTCAAGGACCTCACCGTTGTTGAGGAGGCAATGATCGCGCGCTGCCGCTCCAAGTGCTGGGTAGTCCAGCTTCGGGAGGACAACCAGGAACTCTCTCTTCCGAATGCGCAGCGTGGCATGAAAGGCCACATTATTGTGTACCCGCAGCGCCCTGGTGAGCTTGCCACAATGCTCCCTCCACCTGTTGATGAGCTCATCACGCCTATATGTGTCCTCTTCGTAGGTTCAACACCGCCGACACAAGAATGGCTGCTTCAGCATGCCAAGCCACTTGCTGTGCGACGCGAAAAGGTGCGCGCAGCTCTGCTGTGGCTGAAAGCTCACAACCCGCTTTACAAGGATGTCACTATTGCACATGAAGTGCTCGACAGCCTCCAACTGGAACAAATACTCCCTGTGCATGTTGAGCATGTTCTTCCTTCAGCTGCCGGGGACTCCCTCACTGCGCGGTACGACGCATCGGAAAGTATGACTGCGTCTTTGGAGCGCTCGCTCCAACATTCCACGACACAGAATCCTGTCACTTTCCAGAGCGTGGTTATAACAGATGTCGATGGTCATGCGCCTGCCAACGAGCTGCGTGCTGCGGCCGTGCGTCACGTCAAGCACAAGGGCGGTGCATACGTCCAGATCCCACATGACCCTGATCCCGTCAATGAGTTTTCTCATCCAGCACTCTTCCCAATGATCTATCCGACGCTGTTCCCCTATGGCACCGGTGGTTTTGATGACGACAGGCGCGTCACAAAGCTGTCCATGAAGCGCCAGGTCAAGCACCTGTTCGCATTATCTGACCGTCGCTTTCAGGAGCATTACTCCTTCCTCTTCACGGCCTTCAACATGCTCCAGCGCCGCGCGCTGCTTCTCCATACAAGTCTGAAGGTGAAGCGTGCCCGCTTCCCCTCACTTGCCGCTGACTTTGCTTCAGTGTCAGTCGACGCCGTTCACCGGGTGTCAGAGCGAGTCTCCCGCGGCGACTATGCCACGGCCAACAGCAATGAGGAGCGCCAGGTTCTGCGCCTCATGAAGGAGGTCAACGTCGTTAGTTCACATGTACCGGGCTCTTCAGCCTCCCGCCTTGCCATGCGCAATCAAATACGTGGCCTCATGATGGAGAAGGGCCTGCCGAGCTTTTACATCACCATCAACCCAGCGGACACGTTCAATCCTGTGGTCAAGCTACTTGCCGGCGGCGAGATTGACGTCGACAACCTCCTGCCTGATGATGTTCCTGAGTATTGGGAGCAGACCTTGCTCGTCGCAAAGAATCCGGCTGTTGCCGCGCGGTTCTTCAACATCTACATGCGCGCTTTCATCTCGACGCTGCTGGCCTTTGACCCAAAGCAGCGCAACATGGAGGGTGGGATCCTCGGCGTTGTCAAGGCGTACTACGGCTGCGTCGAGGCGCAGGGCCGCGGGACACTGCACTGTCATATGATGGTTTGGGTTGAAGGTGGCCTGAACGCGGACGAGATCAAGCGGAAAGTCTTGCATGATCATGATGCTGATTTCAAGGACAGGTTCTTGAGCTTTCTTGATGACACCATCTCGAACATTGTGCCACCGGATCCGGACCCGTCGCTGCAAATCCCGTCGACGCGCCACCACCCGTGCTCTGTGCGAGGAGTGCACCCGCTGCCGCCGGACGTGGACACCTCTGTCGCGAGGCAGAAGGACCTGCACCATCTGGTGAAAAAGTGTCAGCGCCACGCGCACTCGAACACATGCTACAAGTACTGGAAGGGACCGCCACATCCCAAGGAGTGCCGATTCGACCTGAGCGTGGAAAATGTGCGTCCTGAGAGCACAATCAATGATGAGACGGGTGAGATCTGCCTGCGCTGCCTTGACGGGCTTGTCAACAATTTCAACAGCACAATTCTCGAGGCCATAAGGTGCAATATGGACATTAAATTCATTGGAACGGGGGCGTCCGCGAAGGCGGTGTTGCACTACATCACCGACTACATTACCAAGTCCCAGCTGAAGACGCACGTCGCGTACGCCGCGCTTGAGCTTGCTGTCTCGAAGCTCGCGGGCTACAACCCAGTCACTGATGATATTGCCATGCGTGGCAAGAAACTGCTGCAGAAGTGTGCGTACGCTATGTTAGCCAAGCAGGAACTGTCAGCGCAGCAGGTCTGCTCATACCTGATGGACCTGGAAGACCACTTCACCAGCCACGAGCGAGGCCATCCCGGGTCTTTCAATGACGGTGCTATCTTTCGTGCCACGATCACGGACAACACCTCAGCTGGCGCTCTGACCGTCGTTCTTGACTGCGTGCTTCGTTCTGACGCTCCCTCCAATATCGTGCTCGGCAAGGACTGGCTTGCATCAACAAATTCTTCCTTGCCTACCCCAGGTCCACGCCGCGGCGCCGGCGACGGTACGCCTCATTCCATGTCTCCTCATGTCCTCTTTTCAACGTGTTTTTGTAGTTGCTGCATGCATATCGCGTGCTTCAGCATACCATATCTCTCTGCCCTCCCATGCGGGATTCGCACACGCGGGCTCGTCCCACGCATCGTCATCATTCCCTGTTGAATACTCTCTCCACAGGATTCTTGTTAGCCATCCTGATCCTCACCGCCAATACTATTTCTTGTTCTGTGATGATGCCGCTGTTTTGCAACAACATCTGCGTGATCATGGTTTGGCCATCAATGACGGCCCGGTTGAGGCTCTTCAGGCTGCGCTTGCTGCACACATCTTTGCAGGGCAGTGTGCTGGTCAAGGTCATGCCTCTCCTGCTTGTGCTCACCTGAATTCAGTGTATGCAACACGATCATTGCTTGTTACTGCAGTCTTTGATGTCGTGCTTGCAAAGGGCTACGCCCTGGATCTCCTCTCATCATTGTGTCGCTATTTACAATTGCTGCCGTTTGGCTCGAAAGAGAAACGCCGCGCATGTACCAATGCTCTCAAGCTAAGGCGGGATGCCATTTTGACCTCCTTGAAGTCTGTCCAGGCTGCCGACACTGTTCTCGCATCATTGGAGAAGCTCTCTCTTCGTCAGTTGAGAGTATTCGCTACCAGCCATTCTGTTCCTATTTCTGACGATGACCGTGAGGAGTGCATACGTGATGCTCTTGTTCACCACTTGGTAGGCGGCTTTTGCCGTGTCACAAATTCGAGCATCCTGCAAGGAGGGGATTATACGCAGCACCTTGCGGACAGTTGCGCTGACGCGCAATTTACGGATGACACAGCGTCGGCTGACTTGCAAGTTCACCTGCTTTCGACCGTCGTCATGAAGCTTTCTCGGCATCCCTTGCGTAGGCTCCTGCGACTACACAACGTTGCCTTTGAACCGGACGACTCTGTTGGCAAGCTTCGCCGGCTCTTGAAGCACTACATTGTCATACTCAAACGAGGCAAACGTCCGGCGGACAGGCGACGCGCGCGCCAGGAGCAGAACAGAGTCTCAGATGACGCTGTCGACAACGCGAGGGCTGAGGTACGTCGTCGCTGGCCTCAGCTTGTCCCGACTACCCTGAAGGACAAAATTCTCAAGCTCTTCAAAGAGCAAACCTCAAGCAAAGCCCTGGCACAATTCACTTGCGCCAGCTGTGCTCAAGGTACGCCTGTCAGCCGCCAGCAAACTCTCGCTGTTGCTGACATCCATATGAACATTTTGTGTGGTGATGCGGCGCACGCCGCCTTTGAAGAGCTCGACACAATCCCGCCGCTGCCTTTCGACGACGGTCCACTCAAGGATGCCGTCATTGATCCTGCCGGTGTCTCCTTCCCAGACGGTCCCGGCGCGCCCCATCTGCTCCTCTGCCCGACGTGCTGCTCGGCCTTGAAGCGCAAGAAGCTGCCGCCGCTGTCGCTCGCAAATAGATTGTACCTTGGTCCCGTGCCGCCCGAGCTCAAGGACCTCACCGTTGTTGAGGAGGCAATGATCGCGCGCTGCCGCTCCAAGTGCTGGGTAGTCCAGCTTCGGGAGGACAACCAGGAACTCTCTCTTCCGAATGCGCAGCGTGGCATGAAAGGCCACATTATTGTGTACCCGCAGCGCCCTGGTGAGCTTGCCACAATGCTCCCTCCACCTGTTGATGAGCTCATCACGCCTATATGTGTCCTCTTCGTAGGTTCAACACCGCCGACACAAGAATGGCTGCTTCAGCATGCCAAGCCACTTGCTGTGCGACGCGAAAAGGTGCGCGCAGCTCTGCTGTGGCTGAAAGCTCACAACCCGCTTTACAAGGATGTCACTATTGCACATGAAGTGCTCGACAGCCTCCAACTGGAACAAATACTCCCTGTGCATGTTGAGCATGTTCTTCCTTCAGCTGCCGGGGACTCCCTCACTGCGCGGTACGACGCATCGGAAAGTATGACTGCGTCTTTGGAGCGCTCGCTCCAACATTCCACGACACAGAATCCTGTCACTTTCCAGAGCGTGGTTATAACAGATGTCGATGGTCATGCGCCTGCCAACGAGCTGCGTGCTGCGGCCGTGCGTCACGTCAAGCACAAGGGCGGTGCATACGTCCAGATCCCACATGACCCTGATCCCGTCAATGAGTTTTCTCATCCAGCACTCTTCCCAATGATCTATCCGACGCTGTTCCCCTATGGCACCGGTGGTTTTGATGACGACAGGCGCGTCACAAAGCTGTCCATGAAGCGCCAGGTCAAGCACCTGTTCGCATTATCTGACCGTCGCTTTCAGGAGCATTACTCCTTCCTCTTCACGGCCTTCAACATGCTCCAGCGCCGCGCGCTGCTTCTCCATACAAGTCTGAAGGTGAAGCGTGCCCGCTTCCCCTCACTTGCCGCTGACTTTGCTTCAGTGTCAGTCGACGCCGTTCACCGGGTGTCAGAGCGAGTCTCCCGCGGCGACTATGCCACGGCCAACAGCAATGAGGAGCGCCAGGTTCTGCGCCTCATGAAGGAGGTCAACGTCGTTAGTTCACATGTACCGGGCTCTTCAGCCTCCCGCCTTGCCATGCGCAATCAAATACGTGGCCTCATGATGGAGAAGGGCCTGCCGAGCTTTTACATCACCATCAACCCAGCGGACACGTTCAATCCTGTGGTCAAGCTACTTGCCGGCGGCGAGATTGACGTCGACAACCTCCTGCCTGATGATGTTCCTGAGTATTGGGAGCAGACCTTGCTCGTCGCAAAGAATCCGGCTGTTGCCGCGCGGTTCTTCAACATCTACATGCGCGCTTTCATCTCGACGCTGCTGGCCTTTGACCCAAAGCAGCGCAACATGGAGGGTGGGATCCTCGGCGTTGTCAAGGCGTACTACGGCTGCGTCGAGGCGCAGGGCCGCGGGACACTGCACTGTCATATGATGGTTTGGGTTGAAGGTGGCCTGAACGCGGACGAGATCAAGCGGAAAGTCTTGCATGATCATGATGCTGATTTCAAGGACAGGTTCTTGAGCTTTCTTGATGACACCATCTCGAACATTGTGCCACCGGATCCGGACCCGTCGCTGCAAATCCCGTCGACGCGCCACCACCCGTGCTCTGTGCGAGGAGTGCACCCGCTGCCGCCGGACGTGGACACCTCTGTCGCGAGGCAGAAGGACCTGCACCATCTGGTGAAAAAGTGTCAGCGCCACGCGCACTCGAACACATGCTACAAGTACTGGAAGGGACCGCCACATCCCAAGGAGTGCCGATTCGACCTGAGCGTGGAAAATGTGCGTCCTGAGAGCACAATCAATGATGAGACGGGTGAGATCTGCCTGCGCTGCCTTGACGGGCTTGTCAACAATTTCAACAGCACAATTCTCGAGGCCATAAGGTGCAATATGGACATTAAATTCATTGGAACGGGGGCGTCCGCGAAGGCGGTGTTGCACTACATCACCGACTACATTACCAAGTCCCAGCTGAAGACGCACGTCGCGTACGCCGCGCTTGAGCTTGCTGTCTCGAAGCTCGCGGGCTACAACCCAGTCACTGATGATATTGCCATGCGTGGCAAGAAACTGCTGCAGAAGTGTGCGTACGCTATGTTAGCCAAGCAGGAACTGTCAGCGCAGCAGGTCTGCTCATACCTGATGGACCTGGAAGACCACTTCACCAGCCACGAGTATCAGAACTTGTACTGGACAAGCTTCGAGGCGTTCTTGAATGCGGAAGACCCTAGCCCGGAGTGCTACACCACGCCACGGGTGAACGTGCGGACGTCAGATGATGCAGGCGGCAATGAGCCTGAGACAAACACACCTGACATCGCCGTGGATGGCAGCAACAATCCGGCGGCCGATGATTCAACCTCGACCCTGACATGTCCTGATGAAGAGCGCGAGAACGAGGATGAACTCATCGCTGGAATGGACGCACACTCCACCGACGATGTTGCTGTTGGTGTGAACGGCGAGGGCCAGCTGGTCGCAAAGGCAGCGCAGGTCGCTGACTACCAGATGCGCGCTCCAGAGCTGAGCGAAATATGTCTGTGGGACTTTGTTGCCCGCATTGAGAAGGTCCCAAAGACCGTCGCGAGACGGCGCCCTGCTTCGCGAGACGACGCTGAAGTTGATGTAGATGCTGAGGATGCGGAAAACGATGCTTTACAAGATGATGAGGTTGTCGAGGACAACGACTCCGAGCCGATGGATGTCGATGCTGATGACGATGCGTCTTCGGAAATTGCCGGTGATGACAGCACACCAGATGCTCACCGCGAGCTCAGCAACATTCTCGCCAACACCTCCCACCGACGGCCGTACTTTCAACTGGCAGACATGCATCTCGAGTTCCACAGCCATGTCCTCCGTGTGCGCGCGCCGGTGCGGCGACTTGTGCCCGTGCCCATTGGGCCCTCGATCCCACGACGCGACCGCGATGAAGTTCGTGCACGCTACTGCCGACTTATGCTCATTCTGTTCAAGCCCTGGGTGCATGCTGCAGACCTGCGGGACCAAGGTCAATCCTGGGCAGATGCTTTTGCAGCATTCCATGCATCTTGCTCACCAGACCTGGTCAGCATCATGAACCACATGCAGCTTCTACATGAGTGTCGGGACAGTCGGGACGACCACTTTGCGCAGCGGGCATCACGCGCCCGAGCTCGGCCTGCTCGATCAGGTCCTTCCAATAGCGACGAAGGCCACCCGCGAGGCATTGATGACGACTTTGCAGACAGCTCACACTCGGAAGCCGACATGCTCGCGCACTTGGAGCACATCGACAACTTTTATTCCCGAAAGAAGGATGCCAACGAGCAGACAGTAGTTGACTGTCTGCGACATGCAGATGCCGGGGGTGTATTCTCAGCGCCGCATAGTTTGCATATTGATCCAACCTCAGGCGACACGTCCACTCCCAACACAGACATTGTTGACATCACGAATGGTGAGCACATGCTCGAGGATGCATGGCGTCAGGCTTACGATGACCGCCGTCAGCAGTGGAAAGCAAACGCGGCTGTACTGCCGCCAACTGTTGCCAACAATGCAGCACCTGTTATGCAGGCCGCTGTTGCCTCATCGATTGGCTCAATAGCCAACGCAGCACCGAGCGCCATCCCACCTGCAGGTCTTCCAACCAGTCTGGCGACAATCCAGCAAGGCCTGATCACCCCACAGCCAGCTGTGAGTGCACTTGAGACGCTTGGTGCCGTGTCCCGTCAGTTCACGCTGAACACCGAGCAGGCTCGCGCCTTCCACATCGTCGCCGAACACAGCCTTGTCGGCAACGCTGTGCCTTTGCGCATGTTTCTCTCCGGACCTGGGGGAACAGGCAAGTCACGCGTCATCAACGCCCTTGTTGAATACTTCAAGCAGCGCGGCGAAGAGCGGCGTCTGCGTCTGTGCGCCTACACGGGTGTCGCAGCGCGCAACATTGGCGGCATGACGCTGCACAGTGCGCTCAGCCTCAACCAGCGCTCATCGGGAACATCCAAGGCGCGCACACGCAGTGGCCTCACGGCGATGTGGCAAGGCGTTGATTTCCTCTTCATCGACGAGGTGTCCATGGTCGGCTGCGAGCTCCTTCTGTCCATCAGTGATGCCCTCATGGAGGCCAAAGGATCCACGGAGCCATTTGGCGGCATCAATATCATTTTTGCGGGAGATCTGGCACAGCTTCCGCCCGTCAGCCAGACGCGCCTCCATGCACAGATCAATGCACGCTCGCTCGCTCAAGGCGGAACCAAGCGCGGGCAGAACGCCGTCTTCGGCAAGCTGCTCTGGCTGTCCGTCCACGTTGTTGTTGAGCTAACAGAAATTGTGCGGCAGTCGGGCACTGAGAATGAGCGCTTCGTCGCGCTGCTCTCGCGACTGCGCTTTGGACGGTGCACAGACGAGGACTACGATCTACTCAACACGCGCCTGCTCGAGCGCGCCACGCCGGACTGGGCCGCACCGGAGTGGCAGTCTGCACCGATGATCGTCACGGAAAACATTGTCAAGGATGCACTCAATCAACGCGCGGCCGTCGCGTTTGCAGAGAGGACGGGCAGGGCACTGCATTGGTACCATGCCGTGGACAGGCACCACGGCCGCCAGCTGTCCGACCCTGCGCTCCTTGAGCACCTCGCACAGGTGCACTCTGGCACAGCCAACCAGCGCGTCGGCAGGATCCCGCTCGTGATTGGGATGCCCGTGGTGATCTCGCACAACTTTGACGTCGACGGCGGCGTCGTCAACGGCAGTGTCGGCACCTTGAAGCGTGTCCGCTTCTTCACCGACGCCGCCGGCGTGCGCCACGCCACCTCCGTCGTGGTTCACATTCCCGACTCGTCCCCTGACCCGCTGCCCGACCTCCCGCCGCACCACGTCGTCGCCCTGCAGGAGACCATCGGCATCTCATTCCGCCACCCCGCCAGTGGCAAGATGCTGAACATCAAGCGCACGCAGGTGCCCGTTCAGCCGGCGTTCGCCGTCACCGCCCACAAGGCGCAAGGCCAGACGCTGTCGCATGCTGTCGTCGACCTCCACGACTGCCGTGGCACCGAGAGTCCCTACGTGATGATCTCGCGTGTCAAGTCGCTCGACGGGCTGCTGATCCTGCGCCCGTTTGCCCGCAAGAAGATCATGTGCCGACAATCTCAAGATTCTCGCCTGGAATTCCGCCGACTGGATCTCGTCCGACTGCAGACCCTGGTTGACCATGGCTCTGCGACGGAGGCCACACGCGCCGCCGTCGAGCTCTCGCGCACCGCAGTCGTGGCTGCGCCTGACGTGAATGGGTGGTCCCAGACAGCGAGGGCATCGGCGTCCGCCTCGGCGCATGCTGCGCTTCACCGCTTCCAAGTGGATCTGTCAAAACAAGACTGGGATCCTGAGACGACGGCCGCTGCGCCACCTCCGAAGCGCTCCGCTCGCCGTGCTCGCCTTCCCGCAACAAGGCCGCCCGGCGAGACAACATCTGTTGTTCCGATGGACGTAGGTGCGTACGAGCAATTTGCCACAATACAAACAAGGCTGCTGACGATCGCCATGGCCTGTCTCACATGCAGACCCTCCGTGTGACGTCCCCGCTGCCTCATCCCAACAATTGTCAGTGGTCTCATCTAGAAAGCGGACGGCCCAAGTGTTCGACTCCGAGGACCAGGACGACACGCCACCTTTTGTGCTTCCAACGAAGCGCGTGCGCGCGCCGCTGTGACCATGTGAGTGCCACCGTTTTTTGTCCTGTCGGCTCGTATCTTGTTTCTCATTATGCTGCGATGCTCAGCGCACGGGCCTCATCGCAGCGGCGGTCTGTGCTGAGACGCCGCCACGCTGTCATGCAGCGGCAAACCCTTAAATTGGCGTCTTTAATGCTCTCCCAACCCCATCACCATTCCCAACTTCTTTCAACGTTCCCAGCTCGCTTGCATCTCCTGTCTACCCTACGCTACCCTTACAATGTCCACCACTCCCTCTGCCTCCACCATCCCTGCCCACGGCGCCGCCGCCGCGGATCGCGCGGCCTTCTTCGAGCACCTCATCAAGGAGCTTTCCTGCAACACCCGGTTCATAGCGAACGAAGAGAGCGGTGCTGGCGTCAAGCTCGTCCCGCGGGCGATCAGCGCGGTCTCCAACCACCGGGTTCTTCACGAGCAAATTCCTGGCAAGGGCGGCGCGCCGCCGACGGAGCGTCCACATGTTGCCTTCATCCTCGGTCAAACGGGCACGCACGCTGAAGGCCAGCGCCTCGGCGCCGCCGGCACTACACCGGTCAATGTCAAGGTCTGTTTTTCTTTGCGCACACCTATACACTCGCTCACCTGCGCACAATTGCAGATTGATGACCAGACCCACGTCAAGTTCACCATCATCTGCAAGGCCGCCGGCGACGACATACCGGAGCTCGCGGATTTCTGGACCGACCAGTCGGTCGGTCTTTACGAGCGCGCCTGCACTCTCGTCGGCGGCGCCGACGCGTACCAAGCACTGCTTGGCAACCGTGCCCAGGTGAGCGGTCCATCCTACCTCCGCATTTTCTCGCCTTTTGCTGACCTGAGGTTGTGCGTCAGTTTGTCCGCCCATTCATTCGCGAGCACAGCGGCAGCAAGCGCGACGTCAGCTCCATCGGCGGCCTCTTCGCCAACCAGTTCTTGCCTCTGGTTACGAAGGACATCTACACTACCGTTCCCGTACGTCGCCCTCCTACTGTGCCTCCCTCGCCGCGCTGACCTTACTGCTGTGCAGCTGTCCGCGGGCAACCGCAACGCTGCAGCGCAGGTGCCCGTGCGCACGGCACGCAAGCGCCGTGCGGCTGAGGTACAGGACCTCACCGGCGAGGTGCCGCCCGCGGAGACGCAGGAAGGTGTGTGCAC
The DNA here is from genome assembly GCA_019914985.1 of Auriscalpium microsporum. NCBI lineage: Eukaryota > Fungi > Basidiomycota > Agaricomycetes > Russulales > Auriscalpiaceae > Auriscalpium > Auriscalpium microsporum. The sequence goes on along the minus strand of JAHLMG010000012.1, from coordinate 234,156 downwards.
CCCGAGTCTTGTATATCAGGACACTCCCTCACCTCGTTGAATTTAACAGAACCCGCCGTGCCTGCCGTCACGCTGGACAGCCGCTATGACCCCGCCCTTATGCCCGACCATCGTGGCTCCCAGTTCCGCCACGTCCACGCCCAGCTCCTGCAGCCCAACATCACTGACATGAATGGCGAATTGATTCCGCCGTGGGACCTCGCGAACGCGCTGCGGCCTGGGACACTCTTCATTGCCGCGTGCAACCTGCGCCTCTGGGACATGCCCGCTCAGGGTGCCGGTGGGAACGGGCAGTCGAAGGGCTCCATGGTATGTTGTGCACATTCATTGCATCGTCGGCAACTTGTGCTGACCGCACTACGCAGACTTTCCAAACGTGCATCGAGTCGCTGAAGGTCATCCGCGAGTCGGACCTCCCCCTGATTGATGCTAGCCACCCGGTGGTGCCTGTGCAGTCTGCGCAGACCGCGGCGCAGCTCCCCGCCGACATTGCCGAAGACTTCAACAGCTTCGCGGTCTCCATCTCACCATTCAAGATGCTGATGCCGTCCGATGTCGACATGCCTGATGCCTCGGATGTCGGCAACAAGAAGGCGGAGCCGTCCGCGGTCGCGAAGGGCAAGCGGCGCAAGGCGTGAGTGCCTGCTATGTCTAGCATGAACTGCTCAATGGCAGGCTTTTTGTTTTCATTTCTTATTCCTTTCTTGTTCTCACTGTAGCAGTCTGCATTGTACTTCTCTACTTACAACTTACACTGCGTGAATGACCAATTGCTTTTCTTTCTTGCCATTCTGTGAGCGTGCACCATAACACTTGATTGACACTGGAGCATCCGCTGCAAGTGTTTACCAAGAAACATAAAACCCGGGTCGCGCTTATGGCGCGCGACACGTTGAGCGCGTGCCGGTCGCGTCATTGTTGATGTCACACCTTTGGTGTGACTTCGTCACCACCTTTCAAATGCACGCCCGCGCCGTTCTCTTCCTGCCAGCACGGCAGCCTCGCCAAAGACGCGATCAGTCTGAGCAGGGCGCCGTACATACTCCTCTTTCTCGTACGCCCTGGCCCCCGTGTTCTCTCTGCCCCTCTCCCCCGGCTGTCAGGTGAGTCCTGGCTCCGGGCTTCTCCCACTGCCCGGAGCCACCAGTTTCGCCTTTTTCGTGCCGTGCGGGACTCATTCCCACCTCGCACGGACGCAGCTCCCTATCGGCCCACAGACGCAGGTCGCGCGCCGCCACGACTTTGCTTTCCCACTTTTCTCTTCTACTTACAGCGGCCCACCACACGCGCCAACTCGAGGCCTGGCTCGCTCGCTGTGTTCCGCTCGCGCCATGAGCGCAGGACTGCGTACATCCCGCAGGTGGCAAGTATGCGAGCGACATACATGCGTTCTTGCGCGGGCTGCAGAGGGCGCATCTCCATGCGGACGATGTCGGCGCACCGCTTGGCCGCGGCACGATGAAGCACAAACGGGGTGGGGCGGATGAGGAGGGCACCCACGAGGCGCACGCCCAGTGAAGAACGGTGAGCACCAGTGCGCTCGAGAGGGTAGAGGCCGTGAACTGATGAGGCGCAATGTCATCACGTATTTCCGTTGCGCCGCAGAAAAAGGCATCCTTCACCCCCGGCACTGCGCCTTGCGCTTGCGCATAGCCTCTGCCGAAACACCCGGCACCGTACGCCCCTGCCACGCTCTCCCTCAAGCCCGGCCACTCACTCCATGTTTGCACAGATCCGCCCCGCCAGCCCGCACAAACCTATGGGCCCCACCTCACGTTAGAAGCTCCCCACTCGCCCTCCGAATCCTGCCCGCGCCTGCCGAGAGGGGTAGTTTGCGTCAGCGCTTCCAAAGACGCCCGCATACCCATCGCGAGCCAGTCGAGGACTCTGTGATGTAATTATTGTACTGCCATGACCCGTGTGCTGTCGGAGGGGGGTAATCAATCATGCTGTTGCCGTGAAGTACGTCGCGGTTTGACATTTTTGCTTTGGGATGTGACGCATCGCCACCGGTACACTATCTACCTGGGACCCGAACGACGTCGGAGTCAGTGACGCCAGGTCTCACTCGGTCTGAACACACCCCCGCTCGATCTTGTTGCATTGTAAACAAAAGCGTGCGGGTCTTGTCTGGCAGAGTATGCTGCGGTGGGTTTCAATCTTGTCTCTTGCTATTTATTGTTTTCCTCATGCATAAAATCAACCAGCGTCGTCTGAAGTCAACATCACCGGCATTCCTGTTTGTTATTCCTTTCCTTTGCTTTCCTTCTTTCCCTCTTCATTTCGAACCCCACACACTTCTGCACAATGGCCGGCGAGCTCACCCGCAAGGCACGCAAAGAGGTCAAGGCGGCCCTCAGCCTCGCCAACCCCGACTTTTTCCGCTCGGTGCAGTGGGCTGGTCCTCCTGAATCACAGTATCTGGTTCATTACACCCTTTCCTCCGGCGACGCCGGCGCCCCGGCCATCGTGACCGTCGTGGGCGAGATCGCCCACAAGCACTTTCGTCTCTTCCTAGGCGGCCGATGGTCCGCGCTTTCTGGCGAGCCACTGGCCGACGTCATTTCGACGGCCCTGCTGCAATGCCCACACAGCGTCCACTTTCATGACCAGTGGGACACCGTCATCGCCAACGTGCATGCGATCACTGAGTCCGCTGTGGGGGACGACGCCCTCGTCACTGCGGCTGTCCGACCCGTGATTGACTACGTCTCCTGTGCCTCCGGTCCTGCCCTCGAGATGGGTCACAAGTTTTTACGCCTGGTTAGTCGGTGATTTCTTGCCTCTCATCTCAGCCTTCACATGACCGCCTCATTTTCCAGAAGGAGCACCCCGACGACGGCGAAGACGAGTTTCCTGGTGTTCCCCTTATCGGCCAGGCGGAGTTGCCGCTCGGTGAGTGCCCCCTGCCTGCGTCAATATTCTTGCGCTGACGCAGCACCTTTGACTGTAGAGAAGCGCAAGGCGTACGAGTTCAACGGCTGGCCTCGCAGGACCGCCTCCATTGCGAAGGCAGCACGCGACGTCGTGCGCGGCTACCAGCACGTCCCGCGTCTCCTGCCAGCTTTCACCCAAGTCAATCCCCATCCTATCTCCCCGAACGACTACCATGACCGCCTCCGCGGCGCGCTGGTCCACGTCAGCCTCATATTTAAACATACGTCCACCCCGTTTTCCACCCAGGGCCCCGTCGCGCATGCATTCTCCGCCGAGATTCAGAACATCCGCATCCTGCAAGATCCGCGCTACAACAAGTACACGTCGCGCGTCTCGTACCTGGGACCGTGGGATGATGAGGATGGTGCGTCGTGCCTTCAACCTGTTCTGACTTGTCACGGACTGACTATGAATTCAGACGAGGCGTACTAGACTCAGCCGACGGTCTTCCGGCCTGCAGCGCGGCGCCTTCAATTGCCCTTCCGGGATGGTCGTATTACAACTTAGCACTCACTTGACATGTCGTACATACTTTCTACTAACTGCGCGATAGGCAGGCAGGCCTGCTGAAGTCTCGCGCGCGCTGATGCATTCATTGAGTTTTATGGCCACTTATGTACCACAATAAATTGTCATCTGATTGGTGCCGTATCATTTGCAGTCCGGTGCGCAGGCTGGCCTCGCCTCACCGTCACTTTGCATACTTATTCACCACAATAAACTGTCTTATGTTTGTGCTGTCATGCAGGCATACTGAGATAGCCAACTTCCCACGCCCTCTGCTTTCCCACGCCCTCTGCTTTTTCACGCGTCAAATTCTCTTTGCTGGCACTTGCTCCTTCCCTCTTACTTACCTCTGTCGTAAACCCGCCAGGAATAATGGGGCTTGCGTGTATACGTAGCCTCCTGGCGTGGTCAGACAGTCATTGATGGTCTCATCCACCTATACCTACCATCTCCAACATAAAAGTGTTCTCACAAAACTTGATCAACAGGCGAGTTTTTCCCCTCTTACGTTCCCAGCCTTTCATATCACTGACTCCCTTGTTCCCTTACTGTGAGCTTGTACCCTTCTCACTGCCTCATCCATCCCATGTCATCCCTACCCTACCCTCTCCTTCATGGCCCGAGGGCGGCGTCTTACTGCTGGCAGTCAAAGAAAGTCACGTGACCACAATGTATGTGCTGGTGCCGTACGACTTTCGCGAACAATGCCCAGTGTGCCCTTCCAGAAGCTCGACATTTTCTTGCCGTACGACAAGTCCCCCAGCCCGCAGCAGCTCCCATGTGCCAACTTCAACACCCTCTGTATGTCGCCATGACGACGCCATCCCCCGACACCACAGTGTGGTAGCGCGCGCGGCCAATGCGCCTCCCACATCGGATTTTGGTGCAACAGCGGTGAGCATGCTCCCCATGCCGGCCTCACATGCCTTCCACTTGTAGAGATATGTATATTAGTGCAATATCAGCATTATTATTGTGTGATAACTACTGTCCTCATACACAGAGAGGAGACCTGATTTGTCCACAATAAATTGTCGGTTGATTTGTGCCGTATCAATTGCAGGCCCGTGCGCATAGGGAGAAGGAGCTAGGTAGCGGGCCCTGCCGCGAAGCGGCCCTACGCAATTATTTGATTTGGCTTCAATTTGACAAGCACCAGCGCCGGTGTCGACGGCAACATGGCGCTGAGTCCAGCAGGTTAGCCCGCCGCCACCATTTCGAGGGTGCATAGCCCACAAGCAAATGAGCGCTGAGACCTGGGCCTCCGAGGCAGCCTCGTGTGACGGTCGTGTCGGCCCTGCGCCACAGGTCCCCAGCGCAAAACATCGTTCTGTTACATGTTATATCAGCGTGCGCCTCTTGAGCGGGACTTACCTTGACAATAAGAAGAGGCGCACCATTTCCATGAGCACCTTGTCAAGCCGCCACCCACCAAGTCAGATTTCCCACGGTAACGTCTCGACACTTGGTCAATTCATGTTCGGCTACACAGGTCAAGCCTGAGTGTCTCCGTAGTTTGAAGTTTGACCGTATAGCTTCAGAAGACAGTCGCAGGCTGAAGCACCCAGCCTACATAGCACATTGTGCGTATCGTCCTCGCATTAATTCAAATACATTATCCTGCCTCTATATAGCGTCACGTCATAACACCCTCCCAACCCCCTACGCATCTCACCACGCAAAAAACCTATATACACGAAGACGCCAGCGCAAAAGCGAAGGCGTGTCAGAAAACGGAACGAAACGAAGGCAATGCAATGCGTCAATCACTGCGCAAGTACACGACAACAGAAAGCGAAATGAAATACGAATAAAGAGTAAAATGACAACTACCAGTTCCAGTCTTCGTCGTCATCGTCTGCGGGCGGCGGCGCTGGCGACGGATCCCGCGTGGGCCGCGCCACCGACGGCGCGAGCACGGCGCCGAGCCCGTCGCCCTCTTCCCCGCCCTCGTCCGCATCGAGCAGCGAGCCCAGCGCGGGCGCCGGCACCGGCGCGAGCGCGGCGCGGATCGTCTGCGACACGTCCGCGAAGAGCACCGACGCGCGCTTCTGGGACTTCGCGACGGCGGGCACGCGCTGCAGCTCCGCGAGCGCGGCCGCCCAGCCGAGCCCCTGCATCCCCATCCCCATCCCCACGCCGCCCAGCGCGACCGGCGGCGCGGGGGCGACGGGGCTGCGCTTCGCGGGGTCGTCGCGCGAGCGGCGGCGCAGCGCGCGCGCCTTCGCGTCGACGAACGCGACTGTCGGCGTCGCACCCGTGTCGCGCACCATGGGCTCCTCGTGTGCGTGCTGGGGAGAGGAGGGCGATGCGATGCGCGCGTCGTCGGGCGAGGTGGAGCGCGGCGTGCCGACGGACGTCGATGCGGTGGAGATGGATGCGGATTGCGACTGGCGCGCGGCGCGCTTGGCGAACGGAGAGGGGCGCGCGGCGAGGGAGGGAGAGTGCATGTGCCCAGATGTCGGTGCGGGAGTTGAGTCCAGCGTTGGGTTGCCGGTCGCGGCGGCGAGCAGGCGCATGCCGCCGACGAAGCCGTCGACGACGGCTGCGGTTGTTGTCGATGTTGATGTTGACGAATTGCGTGCGGAGGAAGAGGCGGACTTGGCTGGTGCAGCGGCAGAGGCGGACGACGGAGGCGCAGTGACACGCCCGAACTCGCGGTGCACGATGCGCTCCCACTTGAGCTTGAGGTCACGCAGCTCCGACTCGTGCACGGCGAGCTGCGAGCGCAGGTCGAGGCAGCGCGACTCCTTCTGCGCGATGAACTGCAGCAGGTCTGCGTGCCTGTAGGCGCCAGTCAGCACGTACAAAATTTAGGAGAATAAGACTCACTTCTCCGCAAGTGTGTACACTGCGGGCTCAGCTGGCCGTTCTCTCGCCTCCTTCAAGCTCCCGGTGCGCCTCAGCGGTGATGAGACGGATGCGCTGCGGCCGGGTGCCCACGAGCGCGGGCTGTCGGGCGGGAGATAGGAGATGGACGTCTGGCGGCGCTGCGCGCGGGGCGCCGGTGAGGGTATGTTGGCAATCGAGGCGAGCGGAAGCGGGGCGCTGCCAAGTGCGGGGAGGTGCAGCGCGCGGGGCGCAGGGGTGCTGACGGTGAGTGCGGGGCGGGGCTTGGAGGTGCTTGCGGGGCCCGCCGCTGTTGAGGATGTCGTTGACATTGTGGTGAAGGACAGTGCTGGGTATGTTTTGCAGCGGGTGACTAGTATGTGGGCATACGACTCTGTTGAAGGAGTGTGCTTGTTGGAACCGTAGAGATTGTGGGGAGAGGCAAGTTGTGAAAAGCGCTGGCGGCGGGCATCAGCCACCGCTAGAAACCGAAGTCTCGACCGTCGCCAGGCGCAGCAGCGTGCACGGCTACTCGCTGTTCATGGAATTGTCCAGCGTGCTCCTAGAGAAGTTGTACAGCGAGACTCATCGCGCACAGGTTGGCGGCAGTATGCGCAGGAAAGTGTTTTATTCCGTCTACGAACAACCGCAAAATGCCCACCCAAGCCCCACTAATGGCCGCCTCCCTCCTTCTCCGCCTCCTTGATGAAGTTCTTGATGCTGGTAGCCCTAAAAGGTCATTACCGTCCACGATAACCCGCGCACAGAGCACAAGCACGCACAAGTCCTCCTCCTCCCTGCACACACAACGCGGAACCTTCAGCACGCGACGAACGTAGAGAAAGTGGTGGACAGAACGCACTTGGAGCTCGAATCAAACTTTACTGACTCCTTGATCTGCTGGAGGCTCTTTGGGGCAGGCTCCTTGCTGCCACCGGACGCAGCGGCCAACGAGATGCCTACGGTGCTGAGCAGCGTGCCGAGGGCAAGGTACTCAGTCTTGATGGCGCGGCCGAGGATTGTGCTGCATGTTGTGAGCTTCAGTGTGCCGCAAGACAGTCAAATGGCCTACTAGGACATGGTGAAGGGAAAGTGTACAAGTGCTGGGTACGCTGTGAGCGCAAGAGGGTCGTGACGAGCGCGGTCGGCTGCATCCGGGCTCAAATCGGTGACAGCCGAAAATCATTATCTACCACGGAGATGTTTATCTTCTACGGTTATCTTGTAGCTCGTACGACAATGGTGCCATGCATCTTCCTCCTTCCCGTCATGAGGCTGCTCCCAAAATACTCGCAAGTTCAGCGTGTCATACACCAATCTACGCTCCTCCTTACCGTTGGTTACCCGACATCGTTTTCGCGCTAAAAGTAACACTGGGCCCGGTGAAGGCGTGACCCGAACCCACGGGCTCCGGATCCTGGCACCCCCTCCTTGAGAAACTGCGCTCTTGATAGCTGGCTTGAACCAACCGCGCCCGAGAGGGAACCGCGACGACGATGCAGCGTTACCTGCGATCATATCTGCTGTTTCTCGCCCTAGGCCTTGTTTCCAGCCAGCAACAGGCCGTATTCAACACACCCATCCCTCTTAGAGATGGAAGCTTTGCGTTGAAGTCGGGCAACGACACGTTCACCCCGCAGGACCTCGTCGAGCTCCCGCGCCCCGGGATCGGCACGGCCAATCGCCGCGGCGACCTCGTCCTCGTCCCCATATCCAAGTACACCTACGAAGACAACACGTGAGTCTCCTCCGCGTGTTCAGCGCGCTGCATCGTGCCAATTTCCCACAGCACGAACCACACGCTCGTCATAGAGTCGCTCACCATTCCCACCGAGCAAATTGTTATCCTTCTCCCGCGCAGCGCAGAGGCGTTGTGGCTTGACGACCGCAGCGTCGGGTACGTCCTCTCCGACCCCCCAGGCGACCCTGCGACCCTCTTCGTCGTTGTGCTCTTGTGGAAGGCCCCGCGCTACCTCGCGCTGCCACCTGTGCGCGTCGGGACCTTCCCCACCGCGACCCCGGCGAACTTCCAGTACACGACCGCCGACACGGACCACGGCGTGCTCGTGTTCTCCGACTACGTCTACCCGGATGGCAACCTGAGCACCGTTCGGCAGCAGGACGAGGCATGGGCAGCGCGGCGCACGAGCGTGCGGGTGTACGAGGACGCGTACGAGCGGTACTGGGACGCGTGGCGCGGGCCAAAGCAGCAGTCGCTGTTCGGGGTCGCCCTGTGGAGAGACCGGGGCAGGGAGCGGTGGCACATGGGCGAGGATTATCTCAATGTGCTGAACGGCACCGGGCATGTGAGTCGTCCGTCTGTCGGATTCGCCAATCGGCTGAAAACCCATAGCATCCGGGGGGCGTGTCTGGGGGGAAGAATGACTTCGCAGTGTCTGATCGTCATATTGTGTACACGACGCGGGTGCCGGGGCTGCAGGAGGCGTTGCATACAAAGCAAGATGTACGTTTCGCTCGTGGAGCAAGCTACTCGCGTGGAACGGTCTGATCGACGCGCCCAGATATATATTGTCGGCTTCGATGGAGGACCACCACGCCAGCTCACGTCTGGCAAGCAGGCTGGGACACTCAACCCTGTGTTCAACCCTACGTTTGACAAGGTAGCGTGGTTGGAGACTGATGTCGACGGGAACTACGCATCGCAGTATGTCATGTGCTCATCTCCGATGCCGGTAGCTAACATAAATTCCATCTGTAGCAGGAACATCGTCATCTACGACTTGCGCAAGAATGTCCGATACACCCTCACCCAGTCGTGGGACCGCGATCCGGAGTCGCTTGCGGTAAATATTGTATTATAGGCAGCAAAACAAGCCGAATGCTCACATTCGACCTGCCAGTTCTCCTCGGACTCGTCCATCATCTACTTCACAGCAGGCGACCACGCACGCACTCTCGTCTTCGCATTGCCTATCCCGCCAACGCCGGCGTCAAACAATACACACACAGACCTCCCACCCTTCTTCACCACGCCGCAAGCCATCACCCACGCCGGCACGGCAACTGGCTTGCAATCGCTTCCAAACCGCGTCTATAACAGCAGCCGCCTGTTGTTTATGACCGCGAACCTTCAGAACCCGAGCGATGTCATGCTCCTACACGATGTCGGGAGCGTAGACGGCAAAATTGCGGTTCATGGGGAGTCTCAGCGCGTGACGCGCTTTACGGAGCGCCTGTTGGAGGGGAAGGAGCTGGTGCAGCCGGAGGACTTCTATTTCGACGGGGCGCGCGGAAAGAGGGTGCATGGGATCCTGATAAAGCCGAAGGGCTGGAAGGAGGGAGAAAAGAAGAAATATCCGGTGATGCTGGCCGTACATGGAGGTGCGTGTTCACGAGTGCAAGCACGACCTGGCGTCTGAGCTCCGAGTCCAGGCCCGCAAGGCGTGTGGGATCACACATGGTCGTACAGATGGAACTTCAACGTCTTCGCTAACCAAGGATACTTCGTCGTCGGCATCAACCCCACGGGGTCACTGACATTTGGACAAGGCACGCAGTCGCACAATCTCTTCAATGTCCTGTATTCTGAAATGTATTTACCTGCGTAGACTTCAAGGACGGGACAAGGCAGGACTGGGGCGGCAAGACCTTTGTGGACCTAGTGAATGGCTGGAAGTATGTTTTGGAAAAGCACCCGGAGATCGACGCGGACCGGGCGGTCGCAGCGGGCGCGAGCTTTGGCGGATACGCAATGAAGTACGAGCGCACTCTTCCAACGGCCTCATAGAGGTTGCTGAAAGTGGGCTTTGCATAGCTGGATCCAAGGCCATCCGGAGTACGGCTTCAACTTCAAAGCGCAGGTGTGCCACGACGGCATGTTCGACCTCGGGTACGCAGGCTACGCAATCGACGAGCTCATGCTGGTACGCCCACCTCCCACTCCCGGCCGTCCTCACTTCTGACGCACCGCGCCGCAGTTGCGGAACGACTACGGTCTGCCATGGGAAGCAGAGACTAAGGCGCTCTTTGCAAAGCACAGCCCGCACCAGTTCGTGGACAAGTGGGCCACGCCGATGCTCGTGATCCACGGCAGCAAGGACTACCGCCTGCCCGAGACGGAGGGCCTGTCCGCGTTCCATGCACTGAAAATGTGAGCGGCCATGCGGAGTCTGTGACGGCCTGTAGTTCACGGGCTGACTGGTCTCCATAGGCGGGGAGTGCCGACTCGACTATTGATCTTTCCGGATGAAGGGCATTTCGTGCAAGCGCCCGCGAACAGGTCAGCCTGCCTCACGAATTCCTCTTGGATACAGCTGACATTCACCGCCCCAAAGTGTGGAATGGCATCATGAAGTCTTCAGGTGGTTTGAAATGTATGTTGGACAGAAGGCGATAGAGGCCTAAATATGAGTGTGATGTTTGCAGACAATTCCGATCACGCATTGTATGTCTACTTATTGTCATGGCCGCCTGGCGAAATGGCATCGCGTCTGACTACGAATCAGGAGATTGCAGGTTCGACCCCTGCGGTGGTCATCGAACATTTCCTTTTCCACTTTTTTCTTGTGGCTACGGAAAGCTACGGAAGTTGCGGCCTTGCTGTGCACATCGGCAGAAGTACTGTCTGCCCTTTCATCTTGTAATAAAACACTCCAGCAAGTGGTGCTGCTACTTAGTACCAAGTCTCCGTGGCACCTCACGCAAGACCGATGCCGTTTGCCCAGGTACCGAAGGAGCCACTAAAGAGCTGTGCACGGCTCGCATGCTACGGATCCTGTTCACTTCATCTGCTTACTTATTACCTGCGGTGTTCAGCCGCCTCGCGCAATATTTCCAAGGCGAGAAGAGGGAGATTGACCCTGCCTTCCTGTCCAGTGTCCACGCTCCGACATCACGTTATGCATTTGCCACTGGTGTCCACAGTTCTGATATGAAGCGCGTTTAGAACAGCAAGCTAGGCTGGCAGCTATGAGCACATTGTATATTCACCAAGCTAACGCGAAGTACGGAATCCTGATTCTGGCGTCCAGCTCTCGAGCCTGTCGCCCTTCCACCATAGCCCTGGCCTCCCTCCACCTCCAGAATGCCGCTCCCACCGAATCTCCACTTCGCCGCCTAGCGTGCCCGCCGCGCCGACCAGTGCTGGATTAGCGAACGCCGTGCCCAGTGTGTCGGCAGACTCGACCTCCCCCGCCGCGGGCAACGAAGGCAGGTGGATCAAGAAGAGAGGGACGGGAGACGACTGGGCCGCGAGGAGACATGCGCGGGTGAATACGGACTGAGATATGAGCAGGGCGACGAGGGGTGGGTTGGCGGTCTCCGTGGAGTCGTGCGAGGCGATCGCGTGGGCTCGGGGGTTGGATAGCGGGTCCGCGACGTACTTGTACACGACGCCTTCGAGCTCGCGCAGGAACGCAGGGCCCATCTTCTTCTTCTCTGCTTTGCATTGCGCGAGGACCCGCAGGCGCCGCCGAGACGCGCCGGCTGCAGTCTGGGAAACAGCATGTTGAGCAGATTTAGGCCGGGAGGCGGATAGGACACGTACGTGTGCATGGGTGTGTGGAACCCACCACCAGCCTGTAAGGTCGACCCCACCATCGCCCCCACCACCTACGCGAGTGAGTGACATTGACAAATGATCGCGCAGGAGCTGTAGGGAGCGCTTTTCGAAAGCGGTACCTCGGTGCACAGCAGACGACAGGACGTCGTTTAGAAAAGTCCGCGATGGATGCATAGCCCTTCGGAAGCGTTGGCTTACGCTGCCTCGGTGGATCAAGGTGAACGATTCAGACTAAGACCGTGACGCGTGCCCAGCAGATTGAAAGTGTGAAGGGGGAAAAAAGCGCACTAAGAAATCCTATGACCACCGCAGGGGTCGAACCTGCAATCTCCTGATTCGTAGTCAGACGCGATGCCATTTCGCCAGGCGGCCATTCCGAAGTGGACCATTTTTGCTTCCAGGATTGACTGTACAATTGTTTTTTTATATCTTACTGGTACTGTACTTGTACGGGCATGTACCCACATGAAAACCCCTCAACCGACCCATCTGCATCTGGCAGACCATTTTTTATTTGGCCACAAAGCCGTTCACCTTGGGCGACATCGCACCCGACACCAGCAGCGTATCCGTCCACGTCCCACCGTTGTTCGTCGGCGTCTGGCCCAGAACATAGCCGGGGTCAAAGTTGCCCGCGGCCCATCCTACGTAGCCAAGGAACACTAGAAACAAGCCGGCCATCAGCTAGGCATCACAGAACGCCATCGGTGAGGGTTTACCGTCTGAGTTCGCCGCCTGGAAGGCGATTTGCTGGTTCATATACGTGACGCACGACGCGGTGTTGCCGCCGCCCGTCTCGGTATTGAACGCCTGGCGTCCGTTGCAGCGCAGCCACTGCGCGAGCGGCTGCCACGCGTTGTCGATGTTGTTCGTCACGCAGTCGCTGTGCGTGCCCCTGAGACATCCAACCTCGTCAGAAAATGCACGATGTCCGGCCAAGTAAGGAGCACGCACGAGTTGTCAGAATCGAGGTACTTGTGAACGTCGAAGATAAGGCCAGTAATGCTGCCGTCGGGGTTCTTCACTGCGTTGAGCGCGGCGGCAGAGCCGTTGCTAACTAAGGTCTCGGCGGATGTCCAGTTGTTGCCCGGCAGCAAGATCAACTGGCTCGTAGCGCTGCAATACTTCCCTCAGTAATGTGAGTCACTGGATCAATAGGCTACATACCCAGCATTGCGGATAGCAGTAACAGCAGCCTGCACGCTTCCAGCCCAGAGAGTGATGTCGGGCACATCATGTGGCTCGTTCATCCTGCACCCGTCCACGTCAGCACGACCCTCTCACTGAAGTTCAAGTCACACTCACACGCCGAAGATGATCTTCGAGTTGCTCGCGTACTTCGCCGCAATCGCGCCCCACAGCGCCGCGAGCACCGAGTTCGCCGGGCCGCCCTGCCCGATGATCGCGCCGTCGAAACGCGCGTAGTTGTGCACGTCGACGATGCAGTACGCACCGGTCGCGAGGCACGCCTGCACGAGCGCGTCGTACTCAACGAAGTTCGCGTCGTTCAGCGTGCTCACGGCCGTCGTGTCGCTGTTCGTCAGGAACTGCCACCCGACAGGCAGCCGGAACACGTTGTACCCGTCGTCGTTAACGAAGTGCGTCATCTGCCCCGCGCCGTCGTGGCCTGCCCACAATCGCAGTCAGAATGAGCGCAGCGCCAGAATGCGAGGTGTATGCTTACCGTAGTAGGCGGTCAGCGGGGGCCACGCGCCGCTGGCATTGCAGTTCCCGTCGCTGTTGCAGCCGAAATCGAATCCAGCGATATTCACGCCCGCGAAGCGCAGCTTGCCCGATCCCGCGGCCGGAGTTGTGCAGGACCCACTAGGCGTGGCGGCGCTAGATGTGGAAGTCGGAGTGCCGGTCCCAGATGGGGCGGACGTGGCCGTCGCACTGCTGCTGCTGGCCGAGCTGGGCAGACATTGCGAATAGTCTACGTTGCGTCGGAGTTTGTTGTGGAAGGTGATCATCATGAGACTTACAGTCGTTGATCACTGTGCACGTCGATCCGGAGACGCAGGTGGTCGCGCCCGTCCAGCTCTGCAGGGCAACATGTTGAGCATCCAGGCAGCTGCGCGTCACCAGCTTCGACTCACAATCCCGCCACCTGAATCACGATCAGCTATGTCCATCCCACCTGTTCCAGTACGACTCACATTGTCCATATATCGCAGATTGAGCCTTCACAGACAGCGCCGAGAGGCCCACAAGCCCAAGAGCATATAACGTCCTAGCAGCCATACCGTTGTTGAGCTGATGCACAGCTTCCCCGCATTCACCCATGGGGTACTTATATACCCGCCCCCCAGTCCCGAGCTGCCAATGAATTCGGGACCATGCACGGTCACGCTGCCCGAGAAGTCGCCGTAGTCGGACGAAACAGCGGCGGCTAATGCTCGCCTCAACGTCGGACGCGTTCGAGGCGACGAGAGAAGTTGATGGCTAGGTGCATGCTCAGGGTTTGTATGCGGGTCACGACACAAAAACTGTGAAAATATTAGGGTCCGGGGCGGATATTCGTCTCGTAAACGTCGGCGCGGCAGGGATGAGCTGGCAAGGGCGAAGGCATAATAACAGCTTACCGCTATCGCGCAGGACCTAATCTTAGAGATGGAGGTCACGAGAAAATCTTGGGAACAAGTGTTCAAGACTAGAACTCGAAGACTAAGGAAGAGGTATATTGCGAACTGTGGGGATATCGGAGCGGACGGGGCTTCGTGACTCAGATCGCGATGCATCACGAGGAATGTCTACATGCATGCGCCTAAATGCAGTATAAGCATAAGAAAGGTGCCGCAGGGTAACCGTTGTGAGCTCACCTCGGATGTCACAACTCGTCCCTCCCAGCGCGGTTGGCCTCCTTTAGCAGACGGAGCATCTCTTTGTGCTCGAACAGCTCCCCTTGATCCTCCCATTTGCCCTTCGCAGCGCTGATGGCGAACTGCGCGAGATTCTTCACAGAGATCGCCGCGCTGGGCACGACGGCCTTTAGGGCCTTGCCTAGAGTCAAGTCTGCAACGCGCCACCCGCACGATCGCTGGTGCGGTGCGTCTGCTGACTCGGGGTAGAAGTAGCCAGGGCGAATAACTGTAGCTTTCACATTGCCATTCGATGCGTGGGCGGTGGACAGGACGGCGTTTTCAGTCCGGCCCTGAGGAAGAGGTTAGCGAACAACATCGTCGCCTTGTAGCGGGCATGCAACGCACCTTCACCCGACTGAAGAGTGCGGAACTCTTCTCGGTAGAGTCCGCCCCACTACCGCTCACGAAGACCACTCTATATGGGTGCTCCGGACTGCCTGCACTCTGCGCCTTCAACGCATCAAGGAACTTCTCGACATATGTGTATGTGAACTCTGTGTACTGCTCCTTGGTGAACCCAACCTGCGACTTGCCGAGCGCCCAGATGCACGCGTCATGGGCAGCGACGGCGGCCTGGGCCTCTGGCGTGTACTCGAGAAAGTTGAAGTCCGGGATGACGGTGAGCTTGGGATGCGCCGCAGTGCCCGTCGTCGGGAGGTTAACCCAGCCAGGCAGAGGACGACGAGCAGGAACTGTCACGGCTTCCACAGTGGGGTCCTCGAGCAGCATGCGTAGCATTGGTAGGCCCGCTGTGGGGAGGATGTTCGACGTTGGAGGCAAAGAGAGTCAGAGAAGAAGCCTACCTGCGCCCGTTGCTCCTGTAAGTAGAACTTTCATGGTGGAGGTAAGAAAAGAGTGTTTTGCAGCGCATCTGAGGGCAGATGTACATGGCTTTATAGTAGTATGTGCTCATGGTGGTACAGTCGACGCGGCCACAACCGGCGCCGGCGAACGCGTCAGCCGGCAGCAAACCAACGCGTCAGCTCGGCAACCGGCAACCCTTAGCAGACTGAACATCCGCAACCTCAGGCTTCTGCCACCGTCAGCCGCCACTCTTGAGACATCTTGCAAAGTCGAACGTCGCGACGACCCGCAGCAAGCAGTATCGGAGGGTCCGCGGTGGGGACGTGTCGGTCAGACGCGGCGGGGAACGAGTACTTGCAGGGCGAAGACTTAGGTCAGGTCACGGCGGGGGTGTCGCAACCTGCTCATGAGCGAGAAGCAGGACCATCGTGCTTAACGTCTCCGTAAGCGGTTCAAAAATGATATAGCGCGGTGATTATCCTCAGTAAGGAGGCTCCGATCTCGACGCGTCACGAGAAATATCTATATACATGCTCCTAGACGCACCGTAGGCTGATAGTGCCATAGGAGGGCACCCGTTGCCGCCTCGTATCACAGCTCGTCCTTCCCAGCACGGCCTGCCTCCCGAACCAGACGGAGCATCTCGGAGTTCTCAAACAACTCTCCTTGTTCCTCCCATTTGCCCTTCGCGGCGCCGATGGCGAACTGCGCGAGATCCTTCACAGAGATTGCTGAGCTTGGTATGACTGCCTTCAGGACCTTGCCTAAAGTCAAGTCTGCAGCGCGCAGCAAGGTAGAGCGTTGATGCGACGCGTCTCCCGACTCGGGGTGGAAGTACTTTGGGCGAAGAATGGTGGCTTTGATAGTGCCGTTCGACGCGTTGGCGGCGGACAGGATGGCGTTTTCAGCCCGGCCCTGAGGAAGGGGTTAGCAAACAGCATCGCCGACTAGTGGCGAGCAAGCAACGCACCTTCACTCGACTGAATAGCACTGAGCTCTTCTCGGTAGAGTCTGCCCCATGACCGCTCACGAACACCACTCTATACGGGTGCTCCGGCGTGCCCGCACCCTGCGTCTTCAACGCATCAAGCAGCTTCACGACATACGTGTACGTGAACTCGGTGTACTGCTCCTCGTTGAACCCGACTTGGGACTTTCCGAGCGCCCATATGCACGCATCGTGGGAGGCGACGGTGGCTTGAGCTTCCGGACTGTACTTGAGGAAGTTGAAATCGGGAATCACGGTGAGCTTGGGGTGCGTCGTGGCACCTGAGGGCGGGAGGTTGACCCAGTCAGGCAAGGGACGGCGAGCAGCAACCGTCACGGCGTCCACAGTGGGATCCGCGAGCAGCATGCGTAGCATTGGCAGGCCGGCTGAGGATGTGGGTCAGCTGGAGCCTGGATGTGTTCGTGGACATCTGAGAGACTTACCTGAGCCCGTTGCGCCTGTGAGCAAGACCTTCATGCTGGGTGCGGTGAGAATGGTTGACAGGGCGTCTGTTGGGACTCGTGCATGCTTTTATCTGCGCTCTGGAGTCTGACGGCGAGCGAGGGTGAGCGCCTCGAAGTGCGGACTTGACGCGACCGCCGTCGGCATCGGCCGATTCATCATCAATCACGATTGTCGCGCAAACCTACTAGCGCCGTTCATTCCGAGCTTCAAAGTGAACAAACTTGCAGCTTTTCTGATGTATGGCATGAATTTACACAGCGCTATTTGGCTGCCATGCATGAAGCTCGTGGATGTGGTGCCAATCCAACGAGGCCCGCTACTTCCTCAGCCATATCCACAACACGGACCCTAGCCTTGTCCTAGCCTCCACTCTGCCCCCCATCTGCCTTCCCCGAGTGTGATATTCTCCCGATCTTCAACGAGATCATGCCGTCGGTCCCAGAATCGATCCCAGAAGAAGCCGAACGTTACCCTCTGTATGTGAGATGTGCCGTATGTATTGATATCTTAACGAGGTCAAATTTTGAGACTAATGGTAGTTTCGATGATAATACCTCGTCGATGCTGAATGCGTTATTACTGTCCTTTGGCGATGAACGGGGTAAGCCAGTGCGTTGATAGCTGCATCTCGCCACACCTTACAGCCGCTCGTAGCATTTGAAACCTCTCGACCGCATATTGGTGTGGCGCAGTCTGCGCTTAGCATGTTATCGCCCTCCACATCTTCAGAGATGTCTTTCAAGACGATCAACTCAGTTGCATCATACAAGACGCGTGTCAACCAAACCATCACCCCATGGGGTGATGCCTTTCAACCCGGACGCAGCACTTCTATGGGTATGATGCTCACTAATCGAGATACTCTATACATGCTCACATCTTCTATTTTAGATGCCACGCCGACAATCCGCTCTCTGCACTCGCTCTTGTCCTCAAATATAAGCTACGCTGTCAATCACCCCCCTCAGCTGATTCCGTGCGCGACCGTCATGGACATGATTTTGTACCATGTCCTCTTCACAAATTCACCGAGCGCGCTACCGACCCTGCCATTGCAGCGGGATCGCACATGACGCTCTACTCAGACCGGTTTCCGTGGCCTGTGGTCGTGGTCCTTGTCCCAAGGGAACTTCCTTACTTACCCGGCGTCATGACTGAACACATCACAACTCTCGATGTTCTGTACGCGGTGCACGATACCCTCAAAATTCCTGTGACCCCAGCGGAGTGGAAGGCACTCGGGGATGGAGGCAAGGAACAGCGCAGGATTTCTGCAGCGTACCAGTCGCGCTGCTCTCGTATTGGTGGCTGGGACAAGGGCGTTTTGAGGTCGGATTGGATAGGTAGTATCTGGCCATGCTTTGCAGGCATCCAATTGGAGATGGACGCGTCTCAGAATCGCGTCTGGACGATGTGATTCACCTAGCCATGAGACCACATCTGATATACTTATTATTCGTTCTCTGTGGCATATCGAATTTCTGCTCCTCTTTCTCTTAGGCACTGCTCGCAGTCCATAAGTAGTTGCCTACAGAGGTATACTTGTTTCCGTGGCGTCTGTAGTAGACTCTGTTTGTCACCAAGTCCGAATCCCTCTCGTTTTTTTGCCCAAACCAAGCCTCCCTTCTCTCTGGCATTGCTTGCAGTCACATGAGTACTTACTGTGCTTACATTTGTCCATGTACTTACGAGACGTGTGTATATGCTAGTATGCCTTGCGGGCAGACCCGAAAAGCCGGCAAGACGCGTAAGTTCAATAGTTCAATCGCCGCTTACATATTGTCCTGCCGACGGCATCTTCTCCTTCCACCTACCGCCACCTCGGTGAATATTGCATGACGGAACCACGCAGCAGCGAGCTAAATAAACGGACATGATACGATACTCTAGGTGTGCACATGTCAACTGTGAGCTTTGTTGGCTTTCGCGTTCTCCCGCACCAGCTTCTTCATCTCCCAGCTCTCGAACACCGAGTCTTCTCGGGCGTCCCACAAGCCCTGCACCGCGCCGACCGCGAACTGGGCAAGATCATGCGTCGAAATCGTGCCGCGGGGGTACAGCAACCCCAGCGTGGTGCCGAGGAAGATGTCGCTGTACCGCGCTGCGGCCGAGCGCTGGTGGACGGCATCGGCGGGCGCAGGGGCGAAGTGAGCCGGCCGCATGATGATGGGCTTGATTGTGCGGTCCGACATAATGGAGGTTTCCAGCAGGCGATTCTCCGCGATGCCCTACGAGCAGGTGAGCAGGCTTCGCGGGCAGCATTGCGCATCGGCCCGCACCTTGACACGCGCGAACAGCATGCGGCTCGTCTCCGTCGGGTCTGCGCCGTTCCCGCTCACAAACACGAAGCGGAAGGGATTCTGCCTGCTGCCCGCCTGCGCACTCTTCAACGCCTCGAGGAACGCCTCGAGATAGCCCACTGTGATCTCGGTGTACGTCGCGTCGGAGACGCCGCGCGTCGTGGTGCCCAGGGCCCAGATGCAGGCGTCGTGGACGCCGATGGAGGACCGGAGTTCCGCGGAGTAGTCGCGGAAGTTGAGGTCAGCGACGGTGGTGAGCTTAGGGTGTGTTTGCTTGCCCGTCGAGGGCAGGTCGAGCCATTGGGGCAGAGGACGGCGGGCGAGGACGGTGACGGCGTCTATGGCTGGGTCGACCAGCAGCGCTCGGAGGATGGGGAGGCCTGCTGTGTGCGGTGCCGGCGGGTGAGCAGCCTGAGGCGGGCGAGGCACAAAGGACGAATAGGCTGACCGGCGCCAGTTGCTCCTGTTAGGAGGACCTTCATGCAGACGCGGAACGGGTTGGCATGCGAGGAACGCTCGGAGGTCTGCCATTTGTACTCGCCGCCCATCCGCTGATACTTACGTCCGGCTATGGCGTCCACTGGCAACTGGCATGCTTCCTCGACATCCTGTGACGTCGCCGAGCCGGAACGCCGGAGGCGCTTGCAATACGCGTTCTCACCACCGCCCGATAAGTTCCTCCCCTGGTCTTTATTTCCCCAGATGCAACTCCCCCGTATCTTTGCTCACGTTCTGACATTCAATTGGCTGGGCAAAGGTAATCGAAGCCCGGTGCACAACAAAGGCTCCGAGGGCTTCAACCTCATGCAGCATCATGGCGACTAGATACAGCGTGAGTTGCATCACCGTGTCATGTTTTCTGCCTCATGACTACTCTTCTCACTGTCTTCACATACAAGATTCATCGCCTACTCATGACCTTTCGGCGTGATATCCGGACCGCCGTTCTATTCTTGAACATTGGGCCCTTCCCTTCCCTTTTGCCCTTGGCCCATCAATGGCGGAGTGTGCGGATTCCTCATTCGATATCCAAGATCATATATCATCGCTTTCGAATCAAGCTGGGGAGAAAATGATGTCACGCCGGGTGCAGAACTAGTATGTCGGCTGCACGGCCGAATTAGTTATGCCGCGTCTCGGAACGTGCGTTACGTCTTCGCATGATTCTCTCCGAGCCCTTCTCTTCCACCACCTTCACGCCACTCTCCCAGCTTCCAGAGTGCTCAGAGCAAGGACACAATGTCAAGTTGCGCCACGACCCAGCTGGGAGCGCTCGTGTGATACTATCGGAGGGATGAGCGCCGGGGCCGCTCGTATCTCATGGTCTTCGCTGAAACGTACGTTAGCAGACGTTAGCCAGCTACGGAGAATCACCGCACGCTTACCGTTTATTGAGTCAGTATCAGTAAATGCGGCGCGGCTGCCGACTCCGATAAACAAATGCAATCGCCCTTCACCGCCCATCGGCTGCCGATCTGTATAAACGACAGGTCCTGGAGGAGGATCCTCGCTGGCTGAAAGTATATCCGATGGTGTGAAGCTGGTAAGCACTATCTGAGTCACATAATTTAGCACATACTGCATGTATCATTTTGGCAACAGCTCCTCCGCCTGCCAACACGTCGGAACACGTCGTACGTCGTGGATCCCCCTCCCATGATTCCGACGACCCCCAGCTCCATCTCTCCCACCACCTCGAGGAAAGTTACCCCGCCGCGAGCCCATCTCCCAGCTAGCTTCCAGAGCTCTCACAGCAAAGACACGATGTCAAGTTGCGCCATGACGGGTTCACGCCGTGTTGACGAGACAGATAGAGATAGATGCCCGACGGCGCCGGATTATCTGGGCGGGTTGGCCAGTGACCAGTCTGGTGCGTTCAAGAACTCTTCCGCAACGATCTGCCAGGTAGAATACCGTTCTACTGCTTTGACACTACACTTCGATCACTTTTACATGACAAACCCTCCAGAAACATCACAAGGCCGACGTGTAAGCGATGACCGGGTTCGGGTTCCAGTCAGGGTAGAGCCCGTTTTCGGGCGTCCCCACGACTCCCTCACCGTGGGCCCACGACAAATGCAAGAATGCGCCAAAATCGTACGGGTTTGCTTTGAGGCGCGCCTCCAGGTCCACATTGGAGATGTACGTGACCTCCAGCTTCTTGCCCGTCTTCGCCTCGTACTCCTGGAAGATCTGGTTGAACGACTGGTGCAGATGGCGTGTCAGAGTGCGCACGCTAATAACGGTGATACAGATGTGAAGATGTACCTTGCGCTCCCCCTCAAGGCGGATGATGGGCAGATTGGTCAACTTCTCCGCAGGGAGCGACGTGAGGATGTATCCCAGGAAGCGCGCCGTGTCCGGGATCGACGTGAACGAGATGGGCGCGTTGCCGTCCCCGCCGACGCTGACCTTCCCGCCCTTGATTTCCAAGCCAAGGAACCTATCATCCCATATTGATCAGTACCCCATGCAGCATTCCTCAACCGAACTAGAACTCACGGTGCCCAGGCGAAGTCCGCGAACGGGCCAGTGAACACGAGGGTGGTCGGCAGCCCGATATCCCTGAACTTCTGGTGGAGATCGGCCTTGCCAGCAAGCAGCCCCTTCGCGCCCACCGTCGGGTTCCCGAACTCGGAAGGGAGGAACAGCTTCACGCCCGCGGCCTTGGCCACCTCCGCGATCGTCACCTGCGCGGCGAACGCGGCGGGATTGACAGTCGAGATGACCACATCGACGCCCGCAAGCGCCTTCGCGAGTGCGGCGCGGTCGTCGTACGCAAGCCCGACAACCTCCGCGCCCTTGGAGGCGTACTTTTTGGTCGTGGCGGGCTGGGAGGCCTGTGCACGTGGTCAGGAACTGTGTTGGCAGGGACGGGCGAAGGAGTGCTCACCGGGCGCGTGAAGACGATCACGCGGTTGACGCTTCCCTTCGCTTTCAAGTCGAGGAAGTGATCAGCAATGATGCTGCCTACGTTGCCAGTGCCGACAACGACGAAGTTCTTGAAGCCTGACATGCTTGATATTTTGCTTTGGTGGAAGATGGGGATGTAGGTGCTTGGTGCGTTGCTTGCTTGAATGAGCTGCTATATATCTCTCCTGCAGATCTGATCCTCTGGCAATCGAGAGGCTCCCGCTGATGCATGACGCTTTCTAACGCATGCAGGTCTTTGAGTAATGGCAATGACGAGCATGGTGCTCCTTATTATGAAAATATCTTGGCGGCCGATGCGGTGCAGCCTGCATCAGGAAAACAGACAGCAGCTGGAGAGAGCTGGACAGATGGTTCCAGCCTTCCAGTGCCCTCCCGGAGCCCGGCAACTGGACAGCGCGTTCCAGCTCGCTCCAGTTATCTGGAGCTCACGGGACACGCCGCACCCAGTGCCCTTCCAGATGCGTGCTCTCCGCTCCACCTCTCCCATGCAAGCATCTGGATAGTGCTGGACAAGCATTGCCAGTGTCCTCCAGCTCGCTCCCGAGGAGGATTCTAAGAGTATGATTGGATCTTGAGGTTTCAGATCTCGCGGTGATAACAGCAAATCACTTGTATTCAGATCAATCCACAGGCCTTATCTACTGACTAAATGCTACTACTACTACTACTGGGATCGCGACCACGGAAACTGCACCGCGCGCGCACATATGAAGCATGAGTGTACGTATGAAGGACTCGGGATGGGGCCTATGCATATAAAGGTACACTACCAAGAAAGGTCATGTAGTAAGGCATTAGACTTGGGTGTGAGCGAAGACATGATATGAGCATGAGAAATAAATGATTAAGACCCGTACCAAAAACACGGTACGAGCCAGAATGTAAGGGTCTTCGAGAATGTCGGGGGAGGTGTGGGCTGCGTACACCAGCAGCCTACGAGAGATCCACACCGAAGTCGAGGTTGTCGTCCATCTCGTCGTCAGTAGCCACGGTCTCCGTGCTACGGGATGCCGGTCAGTATGTTGAATATCCAATTAGTAATCCAAATGCACTTGCCGTCCGTGCTTGGCCCAGGAATCCCGCATCTTCTCGAACACCGGACCATGCTTCGGGTCGCTGCAGATCTCCTCCAGTTTGTTGACCATGCTGATATACATAGCCTTGTAGACCTTCGCCGAGAAATCACGAGACACGCGCTTGCCCGACTTATACGTGAAGGCCGTTCATAAACTAAGCAATCAGTGAGCGGAGACCTGCAGCAAAAGAATTGTACGGACTGACCATGGTTGCGACCATCGCGATAGTTCGAATGGGGATCCCATATTGGAAGACAGATGGGAAGACGTGGCCCAGGGACTTCTCAGTCTTAAACAAGAAGTTGACGCAGCCTTCCTGAATGACCGAGCTGCCGAATAACAGCCGAGACCCCTGTGGACGACGAACTTAGCCAATGATACACAAATACAACCATGAAGACTTGCGTCGGGCTGACTCCCATGGAAATAAGACCCTGATGCCCGAAGCTCCTTGATGAACGCCTTGAGCGCCTCTCGGTACGACTTGGAGTCCGTTTCAGCCTCACCCAGCTTGTCCGGCGTGGGGATGACCTTTGTATGAATCACCGATGCGACGTGGCGCTTGAGCTCACTGCGGAAGGTGGACGCATCCGAATGGACCTGTAACTGGTCAGGAGCGTGAGCTGAGATACAACGAACAGCCGCACCATCTTTGTCAGGCTCATCGGCATTTCGTCACCTGCACACACACGACGTTAGCAATAACATACACATTGATAGGATCATACACACCTGGCTCCACGAGACGTTGACCAGTCTCGTTTTCGTAGTCCAAGCACGCCTCAAAGAGAGCTTCTTGTGCATCCCTCAAAGCAGCGGAGAGGTCCGGGAACAGATCTTGAGTGGCAATAGCGAGACGCTGACGCGCTTTCGCGTTCCGTACGACATCGCGCCAAGGTGCCGCCAATCTAGCCATGGCCAGCTTGGTCTGCTCCTCCGTGTCGCTGCCGTCACTACTGTCGCTGCTGTCACCCTTTTTCTGTTTCTTCCCACCCCGCTTCTTCGAGCCCCGGTTACTGATGTTTAACGGCAGGGAAGGAGTCCGCTGCACTGCCTGCGACAAAGCCAGACGGTTACGTGAAGAGGCTAGATCTGCGGCGGCCGGAGCTTTCGGGGTGCGATTCTTGCGCCAATGGTCCTGAAGCACGTTGACAGTCTGCTGCGCAGCCTGTGGTAATTTGGCGATCCATCAGATGTCTGTGTATAGAGACTCAAGGTACAACTCACCATGAACCTGTCCAAGACAACTGGAGTGCTCGCACCGGCGTCGTGTACAGCATCTGAAAAGGTTTTTGTAAGTAGGAAGATGACAGACTGATTGAAAATGACTCCCACCTTCGAAGGCGCGGGGCAGCTCCTCCGCGAGGTTACGATCATCACCCGACCCCTGGCTGCCATCCTCGTCCTCTTCGTCGTCTTCGTTCTCGCCGTTCTCGTCCTCACCACCGCTTGTCTCGATGTCCTGGATGTCTTTGATCACCTCCTGCTGAGGGTGAGCGTTCTCGGCGAGGAGCTGGGGGTCGATCACAGGAGACGGCGGGACGAATGGCATTGGCTGCCCGATGGCATGCCCGATGGCATGAGTGGAGTACTGCGTCGAAATAGGGGGAGGCTGAGCATGGTGGGCTGCGAGGGGAATGTGCGTTGCGAGGGAAGGAGACGGTGGCGGAAAAGCGAAAGCCGATGGCTGGGAGATGCCGAGCACCGGCTGCTGGTGAACATACGTCGATGGCTGCATGGGTTGAGCTTGATGGGGGCCGACTACGTGGAATCCAAACCGAGGATCCGGGGTGTCAGAGGAATGACCGTTGTTGCCGACTTGCGGCTGCAGAGCTGGTGCCAGTGAGGGAGCGGGATTCTGGACGGGCGGGCCTGCCTGCAACTGAGCCTTGACAGATCAGGCCTTGAACAGTGGAATACAAAGAAATTGTAGCTGACCTTCTTGCGAGACTTCCGCGCAACCACTTGGGCTGCTGGTGCCATCGGATTGATGACAGCTGCTGAAGTTGGGGCACCTCCCGAGGTGGACACAAACCTATCCTTCCTGCGACGAGAACCGGCTTCCCAGGCGATCTCTCCGGCTTTTGCGAGTTTCTCTATTTGTCCGTTCTTACCACGAGTGGTGCGCACATTCTCCGAGCGTGTCGACTTGGTGACGGTGGAGTCAACAGTCTTGCTCGGCGGAGTGGAATCTAAAATAAAATATGTGAGTACAAACTAGGTGCAAGAGATGATTCACATGTACTTGAGCTCCGGCCCCTTGGTGTAGGTGCGACGCGCGGCATGTTGAGAGCAGAAAAATGGATGACACGCTATGCCGAGTAGGATATGCAGACGACTGCCTCTGGCAGCCAGTGCACGCCTGGGTCACAGTCAGTGAAGCGAGGGGGATGTAGGTTGGTGACGGGAATACACGACACACATAAAGCCACCTTATATAGAATATTGAGCATAACCATGCTTTGAGGATCGAGGGGGTAAGGATGGAGCTGTTGAGCGGCGACGTGGCACGTTGTGTGAAAATTGTAACACGTGTATTGTCTGATAACCGGGTAACTGAGGAAAGTAGTAATTATTAGAAAATTGTTGCGTAAGTCTCTTTGTCAATGTACTTGTTCAAGAAAAAGTCCTGACTGCACTCTATACTATTCTGTGTTGTTAAACGCGGATCAGCCGCATTGCCAAAGCGTGGCACTATGTCTACAGGCACCCGGACTTGTGATAGCGGAATAATATCCCCAATATATGATTGATCAGCTCTCTGAGCCCGCTTCAAGACGTACATACCGGTCGAGGCATCAGGCAGCGGCTGCCGTGTTCCAGCTTGGGAGCCCTGTGATACTATATCAAAGCGGCGTGCATATACAAGGTAGGGCAGGTGAGCGTGATCACTCGGGGAATTGGCCAGTGGCCGAAGAATCATCCGTAGTTGGGCAATCGAGTGACCTACACTGATGCGTCAGTTCCTTAATATGAAACGCAATGACCATGACTCACCTGCTATGCCCTGGCCCGGCCACGCGACTGATGCATCGTCGATCACAAGAACACTATCATAACGTCCGTACCCCCAAGAAGCAGACGGCGGTGATGCTTGAACATTTTGAGGCCGCAGCACATCTCCGCCATGGACGGAACGATTTTGTACACGTACACTGTACCAAATCTCAACGTGTGAGAATGGTAATGTAGCGTTAGCACGCGCTGTTCGTCGGCCTCCGATTACATGCACCTGATGTGCACTGCTTCGACATCGTGTCAGGTAGTCCGCAAGGCTGGTGCGGAGATCTGATAGATTGAACAGGACAGCAGCTTCTTCAATAGAGATGCGAGGAATGGAGGGCCGATAGTTCAGATGGAAAGCAGTCGACGCCGTACAGAACGTGCGCAGCAAACCGGTCAGCTGAGTGGATTGGAGGAAGTAGTTACGGGGCTGGCCACGAATCTGTGAAGGAGCTGAGGGCGCATCTGAGTTCGCATGCGATGAGTCCGGGTCCGAGTTTTCATCGGGATCTTCGTCAGAATATTCATCTTCCGAGGGGAGTAAGTTGGCAGAAAGAGTGGTTGCGAGATCGAACATGCGACACTTTTCATCGCGGTCAAGGTAGCGGCAAATTTGTGAATCAAAGTCACGATGATTGCTCGCACGGAAAGGGTCCTTGACAAGAGAAATGTGGCTGCGCTCCGTAACGTCGGCAGACCACTGGATAGGCGCTCCCATCTGTCGGATGCTCGGCGCGACATTCTGCATAAGCTCGAGCTTGGGGATGTGCCAGTTGTCCAAAAGCTTCCCTCCCTTCCCACGACGGGCACCAAGATCCAAGATCGACTGCTTGTGAGCATGGAACTCCCTGAGCGCTGCTGTGATGCGGTCCACTGCGTCGTCGCGGATCTCCTTTGCCTGAGCAAGATATCGAAGGTCCATAAGCGAGCGGATGCAGATGACAAAGGCTGGGCTGGCCGCACCCGCGATACAGGCTACTAGGTATCGTTGGATGTCGCGGTGCTCGCGTCCGGTAACCTGTTTGAGGTGGGAGATGCCTTCCGCAAAACGACGAACTCCGACACGCTGTGGCAACACCGCGAAGCGGAAATCTATCTCCTTATCGCCCAACACCGTCCGGCACCATTTAATGTCGTGGTCCCAGCACTCCTTGTGCCACTGATGCAGCGGCTCGGGCGTGAGGAAAGAAGCCGGGTCGGAAAGGGGCCAATCGCGCCAGAAAGGTTGATGGACCCCATTAAAGCGGCGCGCTTTCGCCTGCTTGACATAGTGGGAGAGGTCCCAGGGGTCTGGAGCGACTGACAGGAGGGCGTCGAGCTGAGCAAGAGTGGTAGAGGCGGTGCGCAGCTCGTGTTGGAAAGGGTCGCCGAATTGCTTGTACATGGAGACAGTGATGGCCGAGCTCTTCCCGCCCACGCATGAAAGCAGTTGTGCCTCCGGATTGTCGACGATGTAGGCGGCTAGCGGCGTGAAACAGAACCTGTTGTAGCCACGAGGATCGGCCATCATGCGACCGTACCGTGCAGCCGCCTTCAACGGCTTGCAGACGATGTCGAGGCAATGATGTAAGAGGCGACTCTCCAGAACCCCGCGCAAGGTCTTGTGGCAGATAAACTCCGGACATGGAAGGAGGGCAAGGAGTAGAATGGCATTATGAGACGATTTCATCCGGACATCCATATGTAGGTTCGCAAGTGAAATGAGGAGGGGATGGGCGACCCGATTACCCGTGCCGGAAGTGAGGTTTGTCTTGTCTGACGACAGGACGGTCCCTACCAACGTTGCGCCCTCCGGCAGAGAAGACTTTAAGGAGATATTAGTTACACAGCATCCGGGAAAAGACGTTGGGCCTTACCTGCACTGCCCAAGCTCGGTTGCCAGTCATCCATTCGCTGTAGACGCGCACGGCATGTTCGGCGGTGGTGTATAGCTGCACAGGATCGAAGTCCATGCTACTCTCGAATAGCGGATTCCCGAAGAGGAACTCGAGACAGTCGATGCCGTCGCGATAGAAAAGCTGTATCGGTCGCTTTGTCGGATAGCCTTCAATTGCGACGCCTTGGGATTTCCATGCTGGGCCGGATGGTAGAATCTCCACCTTGCCACGGAGCTCCTTTGCTGTGCGGAAAGATATTGACAACCCCGAGATCTGCAAATGTAATCAGTGATTGAACCAAGAGAGCGCTGAAATTACTCACGATGGGAAGGCGTAAAAAGTCGTCGATGTCAGCATTGCTGAGACGAGAGCGGATGAGAAAAGAGCCAAGCTCCCAGTCCGCCTGGCAGGAAAAGGGATAGAACGGGTTTGTAAGACGTTCGGAGGAATACTGGTCATCGTTGAATTTATCCATGAAGGTTTTCGCATGCCCATAGGTGCGAGAGGGGTTTGGATGATGGACGTGGGGAGACAACGGTGGATTGGGAATGGGAGTGTCAGAATGAGTGGCCGATGGATGGGTGATTGGCATATGGGAGGGTCGGAATAACGGGAACGTAGCGGTAGCCTGAGCTTCCATTGGCGATGGCGGCACGTCGAGGACCTGTGTCTCTGGCTCGACTTGAAGAAGAGGGAGAGGGCCTGAGACATCGCAGACCTCAGTATCCGCCCTGCTAACCATCGCCCGCGCCAACTCAGACGAGAGCCAACTTGCGCACTTCGAGAACTTGTTTGTAAGATGCAGAGAAACGCGTCGCTGGTCCTCAAAGATCCGCCGGCAGTTTGGACATGCCACCATCAAACGGATATGAGGAGAAGGACCTAGCCGGCGTTGAAAGGTCCTCGGCCTGGCCATCGCGGTGGTAGCAATGGAAGAGGCCCGACAGTTTTACTACAAAAATTTATCAATGAGCTGGCTCCCTGTGTGCATTGAGATATCTACCTGTAGCTGCTAGGGGGCGTCGACCGTACCGCGATGATTGAGCGACGTGTCCAAATGAAAGAGATCGACGAGAGGTCGGACTGGGAGGTGTGCAACTGAGTGCACTGCCCAGACCACCCCGCTCACGAGGGCGTGTCCAGACAGTGCCCTGCGCGTTGTGGCTTTTGAGCTTGAAGCTTGAGCTTGAGCCGGAACGTTCACAGCGAGCGTGCACGCGAAGTCGATCGAGCGAGGTTGAGTCGGACCGTGGGAGCTGCAACAGGTTCGTCTTGCGTTCTCTTTCAGCTCACTCCTGCTCACTCGTCCTGCGTCCCGAGTCTTCATGGCCGACTTTCCTCTGCCGCCCACTCCTCTGAACACCACCCACATGGACTCCACCGGTGGCCCTCCCGGTGCGCCTCTTTCTCCTGCCGCCAGCTCAACTCCCACGCGCGGGCGGCGTGTTCGTTCCTCTCTCTCCCGACTCAATGGACGCACCCCTGCACCTACGCCACGCCTTCGTTGGCGTTCTGTGTCTCCATCCGAGCTTCGAAGGCTTACCAACATGCCAGAAGAGAGTATCTTTGTGAGTCGCGGCGACAATCAACTCGTTCCGTACTCACGAATGGTCTTTGTAGACCATAGTCTCAGACCGTCCTTTCCACAGCGCCAAAGACGCCATCCTGGCTCTCGATGTTGCCCGCGCTGCGAGAGACATGCGCGTGGCAGAGGAAAATCTCGTGATGCGCCGGCGGGCGCAGCTTCGGTTTCAACTGCGTGCTTCCGAAATTACCCTGGAGAACGCTCGCCGGGAGCGTGCGAAGGCCGATAGGAACGTCGGCGCGGTGCGCTCCCTCGTTCGCAACAGTGGGTTCAACGTCGACGTGGGGTATTCAGCTGGCCCCTTCCTCCGGGTATGTCCTGCTGTTCTTCTCGACTTGGTACAACATCTAATCATAAATCCTCAGATGATGGGCGACAACTACGTCACGGAGTCATTGGACGACGACGAATGGGAGGACTCGGCTGAATGTTCAGAGGTCAAGACTGAGGATGGCGAGCCCGCCGACAATTACGAGGTCTCATGTTCTTCCCGCTCTCCTAGTCGTGAAGTATAGGACATGTTTACTTAGCACGACGGCTTGTTTGTGCACATATATCTTAATTGGGTGACTCAACAGTGGTTTTGTCGAAGTCTGATATACTAAGCTTGAACACTCGCGAGTCAATTGCCAACCTATGTACACAGTACAGACTAAAGTACCGGGACAACGCTGGAGGTGGCTGGACCACACCTTTCCCGACTGACTGCCATGATGTGTCATCGGCCCATCTGGAGGATTCTGGAGATTTGTGGTCCAACAACTTCCACCTCCATCCAGTTTTTCGCTGGGACTGGAGGGTGCTGGAGCCCTGGAGCCCTGCCGACCGTTTTCCTGATGTGTGCATGGGAATGAGATTCCGAAGCGGGTTGCTCGATTTTTCGATAGCATAGCACGCTGCTGACTGTAGCCTTGCGTAAACACCTGCGGCAACACATATCACTTCGCACGCAGATGACAACGTATTGAAAAGATTTGTCAAACACTTATCACAGAACAAGTAGCCTAGTAAGGTGAGTTCGGGTGGCAGCATAAACGTAGGCAGCATCTCGGCTGAGCATCCGATCAAGCTGACTAGTCATATTTCCCGATGCTTGATACAAAGCTAACAGAAGGGGCAGTAAGATGCCAGGGCAGGAGGATAGGATAAAGTCTGTTAGTAACTTAGTGCCAGTGGCATGTCGAGAAGCGGCGGAGAATCACCGCACATCTCTTTACCGTTTATTGAGTCAGTAAATCTGCCGACTCCAACAAGGCCAGCACAAGCAAATTCAATCGCTCTCAGCTTCCCTGGCCACCGGTTGCCGATCTGTCTGAACGTCAGGTCCTAGGAGGAAGATCCTGTGTCAAGCTGGTAAGCACTATTTGAGCTTAGCACATACTGTCAAAATTAACGCTTACCGTGCCCTTTTGGCCACATGTAGCACATATGCGCGCGAGGCGAGAATCGTGCACATCACAATCCCAGATAGACCAACGGCCCGCGGGCGAATGACGAAGCACTAGCTGTACGCAGTAATTAGGGTGTATATCCAAGCAGGCGCATTCGCTGATGCGGGAATAACACCTGATTTATTGAGACCATTGGTGAGTTTAGACGGCCACTACGAGTTGTGATCCGCTCGCATGCAGTGAAGATGATCGATGGGCCCCAGGCCCCTGCAAGGAAGATAAGTAGACCGTGTAGGCCAGCCATGACTGTTCAGGGCTTTCAGGTCTCGAGCGCAATTCGAATGACGAAGGCCAGCATTACATGGAGCATGGAGGCAGGAGGCTGGTATCAGATTCATATTAATGAACTTATGTAGGAGAGCAAAGCGCGTGACGCGTCGGCGGCGCCGGCGCGTCAACTGCCATCGTCGACCCTCGTCAACCCCGACCTACCACGACCGATTGCCTCTAAAGACTACCATGCAGACGGGGCTGATCCAGAACGCGCACAATGACCTGGTGACTGACGCCGCGTACGACTTCTACGGGCTGCGCCTCGCGACATGCAGTCTCGACCAACGGTCCTCATATTCTCCTTTTCACGCATTCGCAGCACTCACATACGCAATTCAGAATAAAGGTGTGGCAGCTGGACGAGCACGAGGGCACTTGGAACGCGACTGGCGACTGGAAGGTGCGCTCTCGCATCTTGTATCTTTCAACCCGGCTAACCTGAATTTGCGTAGGCGCATGATGCTGCAGTGTCCAAGATCGCGTGGGCGCATCCCGAGTTTGGCTCGGTCATTGCATCCTCGTCATTTGACCGCACTGTGAAGATATGGGAGGAGACGCCGGCCGACGCGGACCAGCCACAGGTGAACGGGGCGACCGCGTCCGCGTCGAGTTCGCGCTGGGTCGAACGCGCAGTCACCGCCGACGCCAAGGGCAGTGTGCGAGGGGTCGAGTTCGCGCCTCATCGGTTTGGGCTGAAGCTCGTACGCCGCACATTCATCTCATCCAACCACCAAACTCACAACTATCGCGCTTGTGAAGGCAACCATCTCGTCTGACAATTCCCTGCGAACATATGAGTGCCTCGAGGCGCCGTCGCTCACGACATGGCAGCTCGTTGAAGAGGTCGACGTGCTCGCGCTCCCGTCGGCGTCGTCCACGTCGCACTCGCACACACACACATTGGCCGTCGCCACCCCGACGCAGACAGCCGCCGCCGTTGACGGCGCGCCGGCAGCCACACTAGTAGCGAACGCTCTTCAGCAGCACCAGAACACACCGCAAAACCGGCCCGTCACGGGTAACCGGGAGGCGGACGGTGGGTGGGCGATCTCGTGGTGCAAGGACCGGTACTGGGGGGAGGTCATCGCTGCGGCTGCCGGTGTGAATGGCGTGGTGAAGGTGCGTTGCCCGCGTCGCTTTGCCTTTGATACCTGCCTGACAGGTGGAAAAAAGATCATACAGTTGTCGCCGTCGCGCAGACCAACCACATTGCTCTCTCTCGATCCGTCGCCGGCCGTGGACCCTGCCGCGTCTGTCAACTCGTCGCATTTAGGAGAGAACGACGCGCTCGCGTCATACGCGATCACGTCCGTAGCATGGGCGCCCTCGTGCGGCCGCTCTTACCACCTCATTGCCACAGGCGGCCGCGACGGGCATGTGCGGATATGGCGCGTCAAGCCCACACCTTACGACGATGACCGGGTGGACAGCTTAGAGGAAGCGCGCTGGACAGGGAACATCGTCGCCGACTTTGACCACCACAAGTGCGTAGGATTCTTCCGACGTGTTTGCGCGTGCTGACGCGACTTGCGCTAGGTCTGCTGTTGGGAGGGTGGAATGGAACGTCACGGGGTGAGTGTAGTCGCCTTCATGAAGCGTCGATACGTTTGCTGACTGTTTTGGGAAGCACGGTGCTGTCGTCTGCCGGAAACGACGGGCGCATACGCCTGTGGAAGGCGACTAGCGGGAATATTTGGCGGCCGGCTGGCCATATCAGCGTTGAGCAGGCGGAGGAGCAGCAGAAGGAAGGGGACGTCGAGATGGACGACGGTGCTGATTGAGCCACGCAGGGAAGCTTAGATCTGCATAACACTTAATACAAAATCTGCGGTGTGCGTGTTTTGAACGTTGAGTTGTCGACTTGGCTGTTCGTTAACATTGGCGCGGGGGTGCATACGCGTGGGCCCGAAATGGTATGTCGCTCCCACGGGTTGCTTCATCCGCCAGCAGAAAAAGTCGCGCGCGCATCTCTTTTCCGTACCAGAGCCCAACCAGAGCCGTTCACTGCGCTCATGGCGACAATCCTTTGGTCCACAGCTGGGCGGGCAGCAAGACCATTGTCTCTTCCGGCTTTCCTCTCCTTCGTTTCTCGTCGCAATCTTGGCGTTCTGTCGGCCAGGCGCCGTGGTGAGTGCTGTTGCCATTATTGAGAGCGTGCACTGATAGCGAACAACATAGCCATTCCTTCTGTTCCCGCGGCGAGACGCTACGAGCATGCTCATTCTCAGGTCGAGAAGGAGGATGTGTTGCAGGTCGAAGAGGAGGCTGTTGAGCCTGCTCGTCATGACGCCAATCCCTCACCACGCGCAAAAAATACCGCCGTCGCGGAGCCTTTGAAGCCCGAGTTCTCGAGCCTCACAAACAAGATAAGCCCAGAAACGCTCAAGGCCCTCACAGTCAAGCCCTTCAACCACCGACACATGACGCCTGTGCAGGACGCCGTCCTCTCCCTTCTTCCAGAGCTTGCATACCCACACGACCCCTCAGCGAAGCAAGCTCCCCGCGACCTCCTCGTGAAGGCAAAAACCGGTACAGGCAAGACAGTCGCGTTTCTTGTCCCCGCTATCGAGGCACGCTTGAATGCTATCGAGGCCGCGGGCAAGAAGGCCCTCGCGGACGCGGGAGTGACCGCGGACAAGGACATCGAAACGCGCGCGCGCCGCGTCTTCGCAAAGAACCACGTCGGCACACTCATCATCAGTCCCACACGCGAGCTGGCGACCCAGATCGCTAACGAGGCCATCAAGCTTACGCACTGGCACAAGGACTTCGAAGTCAGGCTGTTCTTTGGTGGCGCAAGCAAGCGAGAGCAGATGCGCGACTGGCAGCGCGGCCGTCGCGATATCGTCGTGGCTACCCCTGGTCGTCTGCGTGACGTGCTGGAGAATGAGGGTATCAGGGATGCTTTCAAGAACCTTCAGCTCGTGAGCCACCTCTCTCACCTTTCTTTCATAATGCTCATCTTCATGTTCACAGTTCGTCTTGGACGAGGCCGACACGTTGTTGGCGATGGGTTTCCGGGACGAGATCGATGCCATTAAGGAATACCTGCCCGAGGTGCCGGAGCGACAGACGTTCATGTTTTCTGCGACACTTTCGAAGCCGATCCAACAGGTGGCTCGTTCCGTCCTGGCTCGGGACCACCATTTCATCGACGTCGTTCCCAAAGATGACAGCCCCGTCCACGCGCATATTCCGCAGTACCACACCGTCCTTCCCAGCGCTGAAGATCAAGTTCCTCACATCCTCCGCCTGGTCGCTCATGATCAGCTGATCAATGCGGGCCGCTCCAAGGTCATCGTATTCCTCAACACCACGAAACAGACGCAACTTTTCGCCACGCTCTTCCGCGAGCTTGCGAAAGTAACGTTGCCCGCTGCAAGGAACACGCAGATATACGAGATCCACTCGAAGCGTCCACAGGAGGGTCGGACAAACACGTCGAATATGTTCCGCAAGGACGAGGGCGGCGCGTCCATCCTCGTCACGTCCGACGTCAGCGCGCGTGGTGTTGACTACCCCGGAGTCACCCGTGTCATCCAGGTCGGCATGCCCGGCGGCACAGAGCAATATGTCCATCGTGTCGGACGAACTGGCCGCGCAGGGACGACCACCGGGCGTGGCGATCTCGTACTCCTCCCATGGGAAATAGGCTTTGTCTCATGGCAGCTCACCGAGGTGCCCCTCAAGCCGCTCCCAACCAACGAGCTGACCTCGCAAGTCAGCGAACTGGCCGCTAAATACGACGCCAACCCCGAGGAATTCTTCAAGGGCATCAAGTTGAACGAAAAGCCGCACCACGACCCTCGTCGGCGGTTCAACACCGGGCCTAGGCTGTACCCGACTACACAGGCCAAGACGCACGAGGAGCTGCCAAGCAAGCTCGCCGCGCTGCTCGAAAGCGTTGACGAGGACGCGATCAAGGAGACGCTCGGCTCGCTGCTGGGCTACTACCTCGCGAAGGCGCCCGAGCTGCGCGTGCAGAGAGAAGTTATCGTGCAGGGCCTGAAGGACTGGACAACGGGCGCGATGGGGCTGCCTACTCCACCATACATCTCGGCTGCCTTGCTCGAGCGCCTCGGGTATAAAGATGGCCGTACAAGGAACTTTGGGGGCGAGCGGAAGCGGTCGTTCCCGTCACGGAACGAGTCGCATTGGATGGGACGCGGCTCGACGAGGGGCCGTGAGGGCGGCTTCCAGGGTGAACGTGAGGGTGGCTTCCGGGCAGATCGCGAGGGTGGCTTCAGGGCAGGCCGCGAGGGCGGCTTCCGAGGAGACCGTGACAGTGGTGGCTTCCGTGCGCCCCGTGAAGGTGGCTTCCGAGCACCCCGTGAAGGTGGCGACCGTGAGGGTGGCTTCCGTGGCGGCCGCGAGGGCTTCCGTGCCGATCGTGAGGACAGGTTTGGGGGGGACCGCGAGGACAAGGGGACCCGACGGTCAGCTCCGGTTGAGGACAGCGGCGATCAGGACGTCGACGAGTACCGCAGCAAGCCGTATCAGCACCGCCGAAGCTCACGCAGCTTCGGACGCCCGTAATCGGCCTATTGCCCCGATGCGAGGTGGAAGATGAGTAGGTGAGGGTTATTATAGCTATTGGTTTTTTCTTATTGCACGTCTATTGTACATCTCTACTAGTTCGCACGTCACTTTGCTACATGCTCGCATCACTCACCATAGATTCACTGATATAAGTAAAAGTACCGCTGCGATACGTATGTCGTCGTCAGCTGCACCATGGGCCCCAGCATGCAATCACACTGTCCGCCGTTGCTCGGTCCTCTCCTTCCCGGATGTCATGAGTCATCAAGATGGGCTTTCGTCTACATATGGGTGGGGGCCCTAGGGCTCGCCGCTGAAGCTGAGCACGCGCTCGCGCCCGGCAGTAAGAAGCTCATCTTTTGTGCCCTCCTGCAGCGCGCGCTCGCTCACCATCGACTCGACGGGGTGCGGCGGCTTGAACGTTGCGAGCTGCGCGGCGATCTGCTCCTCGAGCACGCCCCCACCGCACGAAGCGGCGACGAACCCAAGGAACGGCGGAGACGGGTTCAGCGGGCGCGTGCAGAACTCGGGGTGCGCCTGCAGGCCGACGAAGTACGGATGGTCTGTGCGCCGCCGTCAGTCATACCCCAGAACAACGACGCGAGGGAGACACGCACCGGGCAGCTCCATGATTTGCATGCGCTCACCCTTCTCGTCCTTCCCGATGAAGTCCATGCCGCTCTTCTGCAGGCGCTCGACGTACGAAGGGTTCACCTCGTAGCGGTGGCGGTGGCGCTCCCACACGGTGCCCGCGCCCGCGTACAGGCGGCGCATACGCGCACGCTCGGTGCCCGCCTGAAAGATGGTCGGCCGTAGCCCGAGACGCATCGTGCCGCCCATGTGCGTGCGGCTGATCTCGGGCATGAAGATGACGACGGAGTCGGGCGCGTTGGCGTCGAACTCAGCAGAATTGGCGCCTAGTGATCATGGTCAGAGAGAGAGGATGGTGAATACAGACGGCTCACCAGGGAGACCGAGAACATGCCGCGCCCATTCCGTGACGGCGAGCTGGAAGCCGAGGCACACGCCCAGGAACGGCACCTTTTGCTCGCGTGCCCACTTGATCGCGAGCATCATGCCCTCTGTCCCGCGCGCGCCAAATCCACCTGGCACCAAGATGCCGCTGTACCGGTCTCAGCGTCACACGCGGCGAAAGGACGAAGCAAAACGCACCCGGCTCCGACAACTGTGCGCCACGCATCATGGTACTTTGCGGGGTCCTCTTCCTGCGTCTGCGGCTCGAGGTCACTCGATTCGACCCACTGTAGGATGA
Source organism: Auriscalpium microsporum (assembly GCA_019914985.1). Lineage (NCBI taxonomy): Eukaryota > Fungi > Basidiomycota > Agaricomycetes > Russulales > Auriscalpiaceae > Auriscalpium > Auriscalpium microsporum. The sequence continues at coordinate 196,933 of JAHLMG010000012.1, read as the reverse complement.
GGCGGCGCTGGCAGCGGAAGGCGGAGTGCTCAAGAGCTTTTATGACGGACATGTATGAGTCCTTCAGGTTGGTGTACTTGCCGACAAGTACGACAGATACGCGGTCGTACAGGCGCTCCTGACTGCGTCTCACTATTAGATAGACCGGGTATGAGAGCGGTCAACGCACTTTGTTGTGAGCGCTTTCCAGCGGTCCTCGAGCGAAAGCCCACGCTGCGTCATCTCCGGTGTGAAAACAATGCTGGCAAGGTTGAGCCGCTTGTGGAGGTAGTTGACTATGCCTTGCGACTGGAGGAGCAGCGGTACGTGGTACACTGAGGACACGTCATGTACACCAACGACCTGCTCTTCCGCGACATGGCAGAACATCGAAATCTTCTCCTTGGTCGCCTTCTCCAGAGGCTGTGGCACGATAAGGCGGCAAGCAATCTATCGCAAAGGTCAAATGTGTCTGCAGTACAAGAGCATAGAAGCCCACAAGGTCCGGGAGCAGACCGAGCCCGCGCAGCGCATGTACGGTCGTCTGCGTCGGCTTCGTCTTCTGCTCGCCGTGCATGTCTGGCACGAGCGAAACGTGAATCAGTGCGAAGTTTTCGTGTCCGACGCGGAATTGGAATTGGCGCATCGCCTCGACAAACGGCGCGGACTCGATGTCGCCGACAGTCCCGCCAAGCTGCAGGGAGTCAGTAGTGATACTATAGAAGAAGCGGGCTATGCACCTCCACGATGCACACGTCGGGCTCCTCGCCAGTCTCGTCAACTGGGATCTTTGAAACGCGCTCTATCCAGTCCTGGATTGCTGTTGTAATGTGTGGCACGATCTGACGTGCTCGTGAGTCGACTGGTAGGATTATAGGGCGTTCGCGCCACCTGCACTGTCCGCCCCAGATAGTCTCCGCGTCGCTGGGACACCTCTCAGTCTCATAATCGCATGCGGCTGTCTGCGACGCACCTCCCGCTCAATTACGTGCTGATAGATCTTTCCAGTCGTGATATTGTTGTCCCGGGACAACGTCACGTTGAGATATCGTTCATAGTTGCCGAGATCGAGGTCCACCTCGCCGCCGTCGTTGAGCACATATACCTCGCCTGCGTCCGGGTTCACGACGCGTCCATCTCATGAAAATCGCGCGAGTGGCCTCACCGTGCTCCGTCGGACGCATCGTGCCCGCATCTACGTTCATATACGGGTCTATTTTGATCGCGGTGACCTTGAGACCTGTCATCTTGAGCAGCAGACCAGTCGAAGAGGCTGGTGGGCACGGATTGAACAGTGCATGAAGACGATCGGGGGCAAGGCGTACCGATGACGCCCTTCCCAATACCACTCACGACACCACCAGAGACGACAATATACTTGGTCATTGCTGCAGCGCAGATGGACAGACGATGGTGGCAAGAGGCAAGCGCGACCCGATTTTTCGCAAAATTGAGACGCGACTCGGATTCGCCGACCGGCCCGGCACCGGCCGGCCGGTCCCGTCTGCGGCGACTTGACTCCTTCATGAAGCGGCCGTGTGGTAGAGACCCAGAGCAGGCTCAGAATCTCGGGCAAGTCTCAATCTTTGGGTCACGTGGGCGCGGTGACTGGCTTGACTCTTGAGTAATTGAGTCTTACAGTCTTCGTAGCTGACTTTGACGGACAGCAGGTCGATCGCCTGACCAGTCAACCGTATTCTATATTATTTGTGCTATACACGACTCGCCAAGTCTAATTCCGCGGGCATACTCTCCGCCAAGAGCCCTGCGAGTAGGTTCTTCGCCGCCAACGTCGCCATGTCCACGCGCGTCTCCCATGTAGCGCTGCCAATATGCGGAACAATTACACATCTGCCACGGGATCAGATCCACGTTGTGTCTCGAGCATCAAATTCCTGACCTTGGCTCCTTCACAAGAGGGTGGCCGGCGCCGACGTTCGGCTCGCCTTCCACGACGTCCAGCCCTGCGCCCCAGATCCACCCCTCCCTCAACGCCATCGCAAGCGCATCTGAATCCACGAGCGTGCCCCGCGCCGTATTCACAAGCACGCTGTGCTTCTTCATCTTGCGTAGGAACTTCTCATCGATCACATGGTACGTCTTCTCCCCGCCGGGTGCCAGCACGAACAGCACGTCGCTCTCACGCGCGAGAACGTCGAGGTCCACGCGGCGTACACTCTGCAATCTATGCTCCTCGGCAAGACGCACCTCGAGCGCGGTGTCGGGCGGCGACGACGGACTGCCGCTGTAGATGCAATGCGTGACGCCGAATGCCGCGACGCGCTTGAGTGTCGCCTGTGCGATGCGGCCGAATCCAAGAAAACCTGCGGTCCGCGTGGGCGCGAGGGAGCTCGCGCTGAGCTGTGGTCCGCACATGAAGAACGGTGCGAATTCGGGCCACTACGAGTGACCGAGTTCAGTGCGCATGTCCCGGGCGAGAGTCGAGTCGCCATACCTGCCCGTCTTGTACCAGCATAATTCCAGCGCCGCCATTTCGCCCTGCCATGAGTGCGAGCATAACAGTTAGGTCCGCGACTGCTGGTGCTCAACACGTCACCGAACTACATCCAGACGAAAGCACATACCCGCGTCTGTGAGTACGTCTGGCGTGTAGCCCAGACGGATCTTCCTCTTGTACAGCTCGCCCAAACTAACATGGTCTGCCTACGCGTTCAACTATATCCTGAGGCACCTGAAAGCACTCTCTTACCGTATCCGACCGACATCGTAGACACGACCTTTAGCTGTGGCCCCGCTGAACTGGTCGGTACAGTGTAATCCAGTTTATGGACTGCGCGCTCACGTACCTCTTTCAAGAAGTTCACCATTTACCTAAACTCGCAACTTCAATTCAGCGGTCATCACGTTGAAAAGGCTCCTCAGATCGAACCTTTTCGGTGAACAATACGATGACTCCATCTGCCCCCGCAATATTCGATAACAGCCAGTCCCTCTCGCAAGTGCGGTCCTCAGGCCACACGGTCACCTGTGCGTGCTCTTAACAACGTCCTTCGCTCCCGCGCAGGCACTGACCTGGACATCTGCGCTCTCGCGAAGGATCGCCATGGCCGCCGAGCCCAGGTCGCGTGCGACCACGACTTTGTACGGGCTACTGGCAATGGTGTCAGGCCGGCGGAGGCAGCAGAAAAAGAGCTGATGGACAACCCTGAAGGGGACATTTTGTACGTTGTGTCAATGCGGATTGGAGCTTAGGCTGGCGAGCTCGAAGGCAGGCGGCGGATAACGGGATAAGTGACGGTCCGACTCTGGCAGTGGCCGGGCCGCGGCCCGTTTTTGGCCGCAATAGCCGCTTGAGCTCGGCTTCAGTGCAAGCCTGGCAGGGGTTAGTCCAGTGTGGAGGTGGTGATGAAGGCGTTTTCGGGATGTCATGCAGCGTGGTATTGCTCGGTGGGTAGCTCCTAAGTCTCAAACGCACTTTCTTTTCTTTGATGCTTTCTTGTAAATACAGCGCGAGTGCCAGGTCGCCAGTCGGCGGCGCCACAAGAGCATTCCCTTCGAAGACATCGTCGAGGAGGACGGCTACTGACGAGTTAGGTATTCGGAAGGGTGCAGTGGACGTACGCTTCGGTACAGCTAATTAGCAGAGCATTCGTTTTCTTCCAAGTTACCCTGAATGTACAGGCCAGATGATGATTTTTGCGTCTCATCTCAAATCGGCGTTGCGCCGAATAATGAGTCTCGAAATAAAAGAACCTGAATTCCAACAAAGACAACCGATCCCATAGTCCATGGGATGCATATAAATAGACATGATTTAAAAGACTAGGACAAGTCGCTGCGTCTCCATGCCACCGACGATAGAGTCGCATCTCCCTTGTTCCGAGGAGTCCCCGAACGATGCAGCTGGGAACTTCAGATTCATGTCAATTCGTGGAATCCCTGAGTGTAAACCGGAGCTGACCTGCTCTAGAAAGCGAATGGGCGGTCACGCATCGTCAGCGGGAACGTAGCGGATAATTTGACGAGTTCTATACACAACATTAAAATCAGCTCAAGCACCTGGTAGGCACTGGGAAGAACACGTACTGGAACGGAGGCGGCAAGAGGTCGTTGCTTTCCCGCGAATTCTGTACGCAACACGAAGTCAGCTCGACCAGCTTTTGGTGGACATTGAAGGAACACGCACGACTGATGCGGCAAGAGGTCGTCGCCGTCGTCGCGAGTCCTATGAAGACAATTAATTGAGCTTCAAATGGACACTTACTCACTACGCACTGGAACGGAGGCGGCAAGAGGTCGTCGCCGCGAGTTCTAAAAAAACATGAATTCAGCTTCAAGTTAACACTTTGAATTCTACGCACTGGAACGGAGGTGGCAAGAGGTCGTCGTCGCGAGTTCTATAAAAACAATAGATCCAGCTTCAAGTGGAGACTTTATTTAAATACTACGCACTGGAACGGAGGCGGCAAGAGGTCGTCTCCATCCTTGCGGGTTCTATAACAACAATGAATTTAGCATTGAATGGACACTTTGAATACTACGCACTGGAACGGAGGCGGCAAGAGGTCGTTGCCTTCCCCGCGAGTTCTATACACGACCTGAGTTCAGCGCGAGCTCCCAGTGGACACGGAACACGCACTGGAACGGAGGTGGCAAGAGGTCGTCTCCATCCTTGCGAGTTCTATGAAGACAATGAATTCGGCTTCAAATGAACACCTTAAACACTACGCACTGGAACGGAGGCGCCAAGAGGTCGTCGCCGCGAGTTCTATAATAACAATAGATTCAGCTTCAAGTGGAGACTTTATTTAAATACTACGCACTGGAACGGAGGCGGCAAGAGGTCGTCGCCGCGAGTTCTATAATAACAATAGATTCAGCTTCAAGTGGAGACTTTACTTAAATACTACGCACTGGAACGGAGGCGGCAAGAGGTCGTCTCCATCCTTGCGGGTTCTATAACAACAATGAATTCAGCATTGAATGGACACTTTGAATACTACGCACTGGAACGGAGGCGGCAAGAGGTCGCTGCCTTCCCCGCGAGTTCTATACACAACCTGAGGTCAGCTCGAGCTCCTAGCGTACACTTGAAGAAACACGCACTGGAACGGAGGCGGCAAGAGGTCGTTGCCAAGCGCGCGCCTGCAGTGCATGCAAGTCAGTGGCCAGCCTTTTGGAAGGCTAATGTACAACTCACGCAGCAGCGTGGACGTCGGCGCTGTGCACGTTGCTTGTGAGCCCAGTAGTTCTAGTATGAACAACATGACACGTACCGAGCGACAGCGTTACTGCCTGTGAAGGGGGCTGGAGCCGCAAACACAGGGACGACGAATGCTCCGACGGCAAAAGCAACAGTGAAGGTAGAGCGCATGATCGCTGAGAGTAAAACAAACTGGAGGAAAGAGTAGCAACTGAGATAGCTGCTGAAGATTCAGGAGCTCGTCTTCGGCCTACTTATATGCCTTTTGGCTTGGCTCGGCGACACGGGTAACTCCACATCTCGTAATTAGACCGCTGATACACAAAGCACAGACGACGACATACCTCTTCGTGGACTGCACTGATCTGGTGCTGCATGGGTAAAAATATGGTGAGTAGTGCCGTTTCATGGCAGGAACTGTTCGGCAAAGTCATGGCAGGAACTGTTCGGCAAAGTCATGCCCACATGCCGAACAATGTGCAGATGGACACCGCGAGAACAAGGACTGCCATACTAGCGATTGGGAAGGGACCAATACAGTCGAAACCGACGGAGCATCAACTTCGTCGCAGCACTGGTGAGTTTTCCTTGGTTGCAATCACGCGCCGGATACCTGTATCAAGGTGCACAATTTCGGAGTAGTATGATATCCGTGATACGGAACTTCATTGTGCCCGATTTTACAAAGCGCTGAACGTGAACCCTAGCGGTACACTCGTTCGTGAGATAGCCAGCGACAGTTCAATCAAGGGTAGGGCTCTTGGCCTGCCTACCATTGTGGAGCTGCACGTATTGCGAGTGTGTGTGCTGTTACTCGCGAAAAATGGACTACCTCGTCGTCAGACGTACGAACACTCCTGCGCGTAATGTTCGACTCAACTGAGAGTGCCGCCTGATTTATTAACTAAGGCGTCAGATGAGAATGTGTGGATGACGGAAGGGAGAATGCTCGTGCCTGAGGTTCTTTGATCGAGAGTGCACCCGACCTTGCTTGCGCCATGGATCAAATGAAGGAAGGATGAATAAATATGTGTTCTCATAAGATGGAGGTCATAGCTACGTGAATGTCACCACGGGCGCGGCGGTCAGAAACGGCGTCCATGGTCAACAGACAAAGTGAAAGAATCGTACAAGCTGACCACGACTTTGGCGCCAGAACGACTGTCGTCCGCGCAACTTGAAGGAGACTAACAACGACTCCGACGAGACCAGACTGTTTGCCTCGCTGACCTCCGAGTCCGACGCGCGATCTGAGAGCTTGGAGTAATGATGTGGCAGGAGGTAACAGCTAGTCTTGAATGGCTTCCTCCCTCAACGTCATCGCAAGCGCATCTGAATCCACGAGCGTTCCCTGCGCCGTAATCACGCTGTGCTTCTTCATCTTGCGTAGGAACACCATCGATCACATGTTACGTCTTCTTCCCGCCGGGTGCCAGCACGATGTGAGTCCGTCCGGTGTGTAGCCCAGACGGATCTTCGTCTTGTACAGCTCGCCCAAACTGACGTGGCCTGCCTACGCGTTCAACTATATCCTGAGGCATCTGAAAGCACTCTCTCACCGTATCCGACCGGCATTGTAGACACAACCCCTCTAGCTGTGTGCTCAACTGGTCCATCAGCTAGGTACAGTGTTATCCAGTTTATGGACTGTGCGCTCACGTACCTCTTTCAAGAAGTGCCGCATTTACCTAAACTCCCAAACTCAATTCGGTGGTTATCACGATGAAGAGCCTCCCAGATCCTTATCAGTGAACAATAATTGCGCAGGGCCGCTTCGCGGCAGGGCCCGCTACCTAGCTCCTTCTCCTATGCGCACGGGCCTGCAATTGATACGGCACAAATCAGCCGACAATTTATTGTATGGCCCGTGCACAGGTGAGACACGATGGCATTGGGTAAGCAGGCTTATTGTTTTACAAGATCCACCCCCGATTGCAGGGAAATTGGCCCACCATTGCACTGTAAGACCCACTACTATTGGTAGCGGGAATAAGATGACTCCATTTTCAACGAAGGAGTCGGCGTCGGCCAGGAGAACGTCGCGGCCTACAGCGATAACTGGGGATATACTAGGTCAGAATCGACCCGTAGATAACATGAGCACAACATACCGATGAGCCCAGCGCCTCCATCGCCTCTGCGCGCAGCTTCCGGTACTCCGGCGCATTGGCGTGGCCCGCTTTATTCAATAACAGCCAGTCCCTCTCACAAATGCGGTCCTCCGGCCACACGGTCACCTGTGCTTGCTATTTACAGTGTCCCTCGCTCACGCGCAGGCACTGACCTGGACCCGAGCGGATCGCCAATGACAGTCATGGCCTCCGGGCCCAGGTCACGTGCGACACGACTTTGTACGGGCTGCTAGCAATGGTGGTAAGTCTGGCGGAAGCGGAATAAGAGCTGAGGGACAACCTTGAGGGGGACAGCTTGAGCGTTCTCAACGTGCACGTGGCTGGCGAGCCCGAACTTTGGCAGGCGGCAGTGCTCCGGGCCGCGGCCCGTTTCTGGCCGCAACTGAGCTCGCTTGACTCTTCAACTCAACTCGGCAACAGCCTGAGCTTGGGCAACATCGTCTTGTCGACATGCCACCGATTATCCCAAAACGCCCCCACTCGCGGTACACGCACGAAACAGACATTGGTCCCCGGCGCAAACGGTCTTTATGGGAGCTCGGTCAGAAGCAAGCCGCCTCGTCACTCGAACGCTATCATTATCTCTGCGCGTCCATCCAGAAGGCCTTTGAGGTGGTCGATGTGCCACCAGATGTCTCCCAGGGCCAGATGTTTGCTCGCAAAGGGCTCGTATTTTCATCGTACACTGCCTTTCCTTTGGACGCAGTCAGTGGGATCAAGCTGCACCCGCGCGACGACGGCACAATCCACCCGGGAGACGTGAAGTTATACATCTCAATGATTAAGAACAACTGGATGTGTAGAGAGGCCGGGATCCTGCGGTGCATCGATGAGGCGCGGGAGTGGTACAACCTGGTACTCAACTATCATTCCTCCGCGCATACAACCGGCCACAGACCTTGGGACCGCCTGTTCGAGCGCTTGAAAAACAGCAACTACGACAAGGGGTTGGTGCAGTGCATGGTGCGTTTCACTGTTTATCGCATTTGATGGAGGGCTTCCAGTCTAATCGTACCACAGTTCTTCGCGCGCGAGTCTGGGTGCCTTGACCCAGCCTGCCCTTTCCTGCACGACGAAGCCAAGGCCCGGCGCGACCGCGAGAAGGTGCTCGAATCCCGGCGGCGCAAGCTCGGGCAGCCCACCCAGCGTGACATCTCCCTGCGCCAGCTCCGCGACCTGTCTGCGCACCGTGAGACGCAGCCCATACCCGTCCTCAGCCCAGAGACCTTGCGCGAGCGCTTGGAGAGTGCTACCATCGAAGACTTGGATAACGACACCGATGACTTCTTCGAGGAAATGGACCCCGAGGCGTTGCGCATCATCGACAATCCGCAGAGCGTGAAGAGGATATGCGCAAATCCTCAGTGCCTGACTGTGGTGATGAGGGGTGAGCCCAGTGTGGAGGTGGTGATGAAGGCGTGTTCGGGATGTCATGCAGCGTGGTATTGCTCGGTGCGTAGCTCCTAAGTCTCAAACGCGCTTTCGTTGATGTTTTCTCGTAAATACAGCGCGAGTGCCAGGTGGCCGATTGGCGGCGCCACAAGAGGGAACCGTGCATCCCGTTTGAAGACATCGTCGAGGAGGACGACTACTGGGACGAGTTCGGCAATCGGAAGGGTGCAGGGGACGTACGCTTTGGCACAGCTAATTAGCAGAGCATTCTTTTTTCTTCTACCCTGAATGTCCAGGCCAAATGATGATTTACGCGTCACATCTCAGATCGGCGTTGCGCAGTCTCGAAATAAAAGAACCTGAATATTAAAAAGAACAACCGATCCCATATTCCATGGGATGCATATAAATAAACATGATTGAGAGTAGCAGCGGGGTTTATAGAACGAACACTAGAACAATCTCAACTCCACCGACGATACCGTTGCATCTCCCTTGTTCCTCCCCGAACGATGCGGCTGGAAAATTGAGATTCATGTCAATTAGTGGAACCCTTGAGTGTAAACCGGAGCTGACCTTCTCTGGAAAGCGATTGGGCGGTCACGCAGCGTCATCGCGGGCGTAGCGGATAACTTGACGAGTCCTATACACAACAATAAATCCAGCTCGAGCTCCTGGTAGGCACATAGAAGAATACATACTGGAACGGAGGCGGCAAGAGGTCGCTGCCTTCCTCACGAATTCTGTACACAACACGAAGTCAGCTCGACTCGCTTTTGGTGGACATTGAAGGAACACGCACGACTGATGCGGCAAGAGGTCGTCGCCGTCGTCGCGGGTCCTATGAAGACAATGAATTGAGCTTCAAATGAACACCTTACACACTACGCACTGGAACGGAGGCGGCAAGAGGTCGTCGCCGCGAGTTCTAAAAAAACAATGAATTCGGCTTCAAGTGGACAATCTAAATGCTACGCACTGGAACGGAGGCGGCAAGAGGTCGTCGTCGCGAGTTCTAAAAATCTATGTTTTCAGCTTCAAGTTGACACTTTGAGTTTTACGCACTGGAACGGAGGTGGCAAGAGGTCGTCGTCGCGAGTCCTATGAACACAAGTTAGCGTCGTCAAGTGGACACCTTTATTTGAATACTACGCACTGGAACGGAGGCGGCAAGAGGTCGTCGTCGCGAGTTCTAAAAAATCTATGAATTCAGCTTCAAGTTGACACTTTGAGTTCTACGCACTGGAACGGAGGTGGCAAGAGGTCGTCGTCGCGAGTCCTATGAACACAAGTTAGCGTCGTCAAGTGGACACCTTTATTTGAATACTACGCACTGGAAGGGAGGAGGCAAGAGGTCGTCGTCGCGAGTCCTAAAAAACCTATGCATTCAGCTTCAAGTTGACACTTCGAATTCTACGCACTGGAACGGAGGTGGCAAGAGGTCGTCGTCGCGAGTCCTATAAAAACAATTCAGCGTCAAGTGGACACTTTATTTGAATACTACGCACTGGAAGGGAGGCGGCAAGAGGTCGCTGCCTTCCTCACGAATTCTGTCGCCGCCGTCCCGACGAATGCTGTACACAGCACGAAGTCAGCTCGACTCGCTCCTGGCGGACACTTGAGGAAAAAAACCACGCACGACTGATGCGGCAAGAGGTCATCGCCTTCTCCACGAGTTCTACACACGACCTGAGTTCAGCTCGAGCTCCCAGTGCACACGGAACACGCACTGGAACGGAGGCGGCAAGAGGTCTTCGCCGCGAGTTCTATAAGAACAATGAAGTCAGCTTCAAGTGGACACTTTATTTAAATACTACGCACTGGAAGGGAGGCGGCAAGAGGTCTTCGCCGCGAGTTCTATAAGAACAATGAAGTCAGCTTCAAGTGGACACTTTATTTAAATACTACGCACTGGAAGGGAGGCGGCAAGAGGTCTTCGTCGCGAGTTCTATAATAACAATGAATTCAGCTTCAAGTGGACACTTTGAATGCTACGCACTGGAAGGGAGGCGGCAAGAGGTCTTCGCCTAACTCGCGAGTTCTATACACGACTTGAGTTCAGCTCGAGCTCCTAGTATACACTTGAAGAAACACGCACTGGAACGGAGGCGGCAAGAGGTCTTCCCCGCGGGTTCTATACGCGACCTAACGTCAACTCGAGCTCCTAGTGTACACTTGAAGAAACACGCACCGGAACGGCGGCAAGAGGTCTTCGTCGTCCCCGCGGGTTCTATAGACAACCTGAGTTCAGCGTGATTTCCCAGTGCCCACGGAGCACGCACTGGAAGGGAGGCGGCAAAAGGTCTTCGCCGCGAGTTCTATAATAACAATGAATTCAGCTTCAAGTGGACACTTTTGAAAACTACGCACTGGAACGGAGGCGGCAGAAGGTCTTCGCCTAACTCGCGAGTTCTATACACGACCTGAGTTCAGCTTGAGCTCCTAGTGTACGCTTGAAGAGACACGGACTGGAACGGAGGCGGCAAGAGGTCTTCGCTCAACCCGCGGATGCTACACACAAGCCAAAGTCAGCTCAACTCGCTCCTGGCGGGCACTTGTAAGAAAGAAGCACGTACGACTGATGGGGCAAGAGGTCTTCGTCGTCCCCGCGAGTTCTATACACGACCTGAGTTCAGCGTGATCTCCCAGTGGCCGCGGAGCACGCACTGGAACGGGGGCGGCAAGAGGTCTTCGCCTAACTCGCGAGTCCTATACACAACCTGAGGTCAGCTCGAGCTCCTAGTGTACACTTGAAGAGACACGCACTGGAACGGAGGCGGCAAGAGGTCTTCCCCGCGAGTTCTATACGCGACCTGACGTCAGCTCGAGCTCCTAGTGTACACTTGAAGAAACACGCACCTGAACGGCGGCAAGAGGTCTTCCTGGCGAGTTCTATACGCGAACTAAGTCAGCTCGAGCTCCTAGTGTACACTTGAAGAAACACGCACCTGAACGGCGGCAAGAGATCTTCAAGCTGGCGCCTTCAGTGCATGCAAGTCAGTGACCAGCATATCAATTCTAGTGTGAACGACATGACACGTACCGAGCGACAGCGTTACTGCCTGTGAAGGGGACCACCGGAGCCGCAAACACCGGGGCGATGAACGCTCCGACGGCAAAAGGAATAGTGAACGTAGAGAGCATGATCGTTTAGAGTAAAAAACTGGAGGAAAGACTAACAACTGAGAAAGCTGGTGAAGATTCTGGAGCTCGTCTTCAGCCTACTTATATGCTTTCTGACTTGGCTCGGCGACACTCGGGGAACTCCACATCTCGAAATGAGACCAAAGATAGTACAGAAGCACAGATGACCACGTACCTCTTCGTGCACTGCACTGATCGGATGCTGCATGGCTGAAAAGATGGCGAGCAATTGCGTTTCATGACAGAAACTGTCCGGCAAAGTCATACCCACACGCCGGGATAAGGTACAGACGGACACGGCGTCGTGACGGCGAGAACAAACTGGCCCGATCGTTGAAGAAAACAGAGACCCCATCGTCGAAGGCACATGGTCCAGATATCTTGGAGTATCGAGGTGGAATGCTATATTACTGGCGATCAGAACGCAACCATCCAAAAAAGCGATCACGCGCCGGATACCTGTATCAAGGTGCACACTTCCGGTATCCGCTAGCCTGCAACTAAAAACAATCAGCGACAATTCAAATCACGAGTTGGGTTCTTGGCCCATCGTTGCGACTGTGTGTGCTGTTACTTGCGCAAAACGGACTACCCCGTTGTCGACGACTGCTGCACGGAATGTTCGACTGAGATTGCAGCCTAATTTACTAAGTACTTTTCTGTCAGATGAGAGTGCACGACTAATAGAGGAATGCTCGTGCCTAAGGATATTTGATTTTGACCGAGAGCGGACCCGACGTTGGTCTCGCAGGGCCATGGAAGCAGATGGAAGGATGTATAGATATGCGTTTCAGCTGATAAGGGATAGAGCGACATCACGGACACGAGAAGCGTCCATGATCGAGGAAAAAAAAAAGGAAGGAATCGTCGAAGCTGGCAACGTTAACGACTTGACGGAGCGACTGTCTTCCGGCGCACAACTTGACAACGACTCCGACGAGATCAGGATTATTTGTTTTTGTCTTACGAGGTCAATGACGCGATCTGCACGTGGTGTGTTGTATTGAGTGACTAAACCGACTTGCTGCTTTCCTGAGTAAGTTCCTCACATGCGTGCCTGACTGCACACGTGGTACACGCACCGGTCTTCGGCGCAAATTGAAAGGCCCAAGGGTCCCTGTATATGAGAGCACTGGTCAGAAGTAAGCCACTCAAAACACATATTGAAATTAGGTGGGTTTTTTTTTGCTCCCTTTCGGGAGCTCCATTTTATAGTCCCGTTGCGGCGTACCGTATGTATCCTGTTCCTCCGTCCTCGTGTTCTGTGTTCCCTGTGACCCGCGTGGCTTGAAGGGTGCCTTCGTCGAGTGGCTGTGGGTGGAACGCACTAGTAGTTGGAGTGAACAGGCGCGCCGGTGCCGGTCGATGCCGATCGGCGCTTGACACGCGCCGAGCGCACTGACATCATCTTGGCTTCTTGACGACGACACCACTCTCAGTCTCTCAGTCTCTCACCACTTCCACGTCGTCGCCGGCCGTACACTGAAGACCTCTCGCACAAGCCCCTCCAGCACGCCAGAGGCTCCTGAACGTACTCGCGACGCGTTGCACACGGCGCAGCACAGCCACAGCCACGGAGCCGAACGGCCGGGCATTAGCTTCAGGAGGGCAGGACGGCAAACGACACCTGCACGTTCCCTTTTATTTTCAACGTCTGATATACATTTAGTTTAGTTTTTAATAGTGTAACTGCGGTGCTACGCGCGCCATTAATTTCTTCTGACGCCATCCCATTTCCACACACGACGACTCAGCGTACCTCCCCGTCTTCCCGCGTACTCCTTTCGCCGACGCACCGAGACCTCCTGTGATCAGATCACCTCGTGGGCGACTTCGCCACCGCTGCATCGTAGCCGGGTCTGGGCCACCCGCGCTCTCTTTTTTAGGGGGAACAGAGCCCGATAGCGCGCGCGAGCACAGTCGAGATCCCAGCTCGTCGAAAAAGCAAGGCCTTCGTATTGTACGTATACACCTCGCTGCCCCGTTCTATGGAGCCCGATTTTGCCGTGCACCGTACCACATGGTCGTATTTCTTTTGCTTCCGGTTTCAATTTCGTATTGCCACCATCATCTCATCTCGCCTTTATCTTTTCTCTATCACTCGGTAGCTATATCTCAGCGGTGCCAGAGCATGCGCAGGGTCGTGGTATACAGCCGTCACATATACAGGCTCCATACGGCCTCCGAATGGATTATCTTTTTACCCCCCGAGCTGAATGGAGCCTGAGCCGTCCAGCGTCTGATCGGGCCACCCGCCTTCGCTTCTCTCCCCATCTCCTGATTCGCAGTACCGCCTACCAACTCGCCTACCCGACTCGCGCGCCCCTCGTACGTAGTCTCCGTGGCTGACCTTGGCACAGAAGATAGTCGTTCTGTTATGCAGCGAAAGCGCTCGACGAAGCATTTCCGAAACCTCGGCTGCCTCAGAAGTCGACCGCGCGACACCAGCCGATTGCTCCTCGCCCCGAGAAGCCCCAGCTGCGTCGTCTTCCCCAATTCTCCCGTCGCTGACAACGTTCCTCTATTTTCTAGTCTACAGGATATCCCGGTCTCTCGACCCATCGACTCGTCCACCTGCACCCGTGCGACTCTTCCACACTTCCCTGTCGTGCCTCTGCTCGGCCGCGGTGTTCTTTCGGAGCGTGTCTTTGCGTTTGGGAGTGGGAGGCATACGCGTCAGAGCGGCAGATAGTATTGTAGCTCCACTAGTGATCTCAGAATCATAAGATCGGCACTTGCCGCGTGTCCGAGTCGTCTCCCGGGCCACTGCCGTCTCTTCACCGTCATGCACGATGCCCGCACGCTTGTATACCCGCTGCACGCATGACACCGCTCTTACTGCTCCAGCGCTCTGGCACGGCCAGCAGCAGGCATCCATTGCCATCGAGCGGTACCACTATGTATGTGCGTCCATTCAGCAAGCGTACATCGTGATCGAGGTCCCCGGGCCCGTCACGCGCCGGAACATATTCTTTCCCGCATACACTGCGTACCCCCTCACACCCCTCGGCGACGTGAAGCTGCACCCGCGGGCGGACGGCACGATCCGCCCTAGGAGCGTCGACGCCTACGTCAGCCAATTCCGCGCGGACTGGCAGTGCAGGGAGGGCGGCGTGATGTACTGCATCGCTGAGCAGCACGAGTGGTTCAACCTGATCCTCAACTACCACTCGTCCGCGCGCACAACTGGCATGAAGCAGTGGGACCGCCTGTTCCAGCGGCTCAAGCGGAACAACTTCGACAAAGGCTTAGTGCCGTGCTTGGTATATGTCACACTTACTACTACTGCGGCGCAGTGTCGCGCTCACACATGCTCAGTTCTTCGCGCGCGCCTCGGGCTGCCTCGACCCGCAGTGCCCGTTTCTGCACGACGAGGCGCGCTGCCGGTGGGACCGCGAGAAGGTGCTCGAGGCGCGGCGGCGGGTGCTTGGGCGGCCGACCGGCCGCGACATCTCCCTGCGCACGATCCGTGAGCTCGCCGCCGCGCACGCACGCCAGCCGCTCGCCGTCGTCCGCAGCCGTACCGGCGGCACCATCGGCGACAGCGACGATGACGACGACGACCCAGACGCTGCGCGGATCCACGAAGAGTCCCGCAATATCAAGAATATATGCGCGAATCCAAAATGCCTTACGGTCAGGATGCGAGGCCAGTCTAGAGAGGAGGTCGAGCTGAAGGTGTGCACAGGGTGCCATGTGGCCTACTACTGCTCGGTGAGTCCTAGTGCGTCATCTTGGTGCCGATCCGTGCTTACGGGGCATGGTGCATATGCAGCACGATTGTCAGCGGGCGGACTGGAAGCGCCACAAGAAGGAGCCTTGCAGACCCTTTGAAGAGATCGTTGAGGAGGATAATCATTGGGACGCCTTCGGCCTGCGAGTTGGCACTGGGGACGTCCGGTTCCGGTTTACTGGATCGTGAGGCATGTAATTCAACAACAAGACAATATATGACATGATTCGACCGCGAGACAAGCCCACCGAAGGTATATCTAGGAGGCAAACCGTCCAGCTTCAAGACTGGCCGCTTTCGGCAGCATTCATAGGCTCGAAGAGTCCGTGCTGCTCTCCGAGGCCATATGTGAGCGTCAACCTCTGGAATATGGATGGTCCCGTCTCTGGATCGAGCTCGAGCTGCCCAAACCTGTGAGATAAAACGTAAGAACGATCTTGTTGAACGCACCATGGAAATGATATCGTCCAGTAAATGAGATTGCCCAACAGTCATGCCAGCAAGACCCGTATGATTAGCATTCACTATGTGAACGTGAAAATGGTCTACAATAATAGCATGTCACACTTGTCAGCAGAAGATTGACAGAGTGGAGGCTATGGCGGGCGAGACCTACAGTAACTAGGATGGTAGTGAACAAATAGCCTCAGCTGATTCGGATGCAAGCCCCAGCGCTCGCCCACCACTCTGCGTGCCTCGCACCGGATGGCCTGCAGAAGGGGAATATGGCCTCTGTTCAGGTCACGAAGGCTTCGGATGTCTTTGAAGAGCGTAAGCGCCACGAGGTACAAAGATGATATGGTCGTCAAATCCCATTTCATGTCTGGAAGGATGAGGAAGCCGTCGACATCGCTGGGAGATCGAAAGAGGATCTTTTCTGCCTCGGAGCGGCCGGACAAGATCTCGTCCACCCTGATGGCCGTCTATCAGCATGAAGACAGAGGCCAGGAAACGGGAGACTCACCATTGCGTACGTGACGCGGGGAATGCATCGATGTACGGCTTGACGACCTTCTCGTACATTGCTGGAGTCTCGTGGACGATGCAAACGTTCTGCTTTGAGTACTGCGAGGACGGTCAGAGGAGCACACCTGGCAGCTGACTGACGCAGAACCTTTCGGACGTGAACCTCTGTAGCCGGATAGACCACGTTGATCTTGACATCTGGTCTGTCTTCTGAGGCCTCCAACCATCCAAACATCCATTTGTACTAGCTGCAGTTCGTTGGTGTGAACCACACGGGTACAAAAAGCACTCACGATATCGTTGTCGCCGATGAGAGACGCGTGGGATATGAGATCGTCCGAGAAAGAGGGCAGCGCCGTCTTCTCTATCCGAACAATAGCGGGGCGGGCTTCGTCCTCAGACGCTTCGGGTCTGTATGTCCCCAGGATAACGACGCTGTGAGCGACGGGGTCTGCGAAGCCGTGCTCCGGTCAGGCCAGGCGTGCCCGTGGTGCAGGCGGCCTGACCTTCGTTGAGTACCCTATCGTACTTGAACCCCTTCAGGTCGAATGCGGCTGTCATAGAAAATTCGGTCAGTGAAGGTGAACGAAAAGGAAGGTCGCGCGCCAACCGCGCGTTAATCTTTTAGATGCATTAGATAAGAAGCGTTATCTACTACGCGACTGCCTTGATCGATCCTTTACACCGAGCGCGAGAAGTCCGAGTCGCTTGCCACGCTCTACGGCATCATCGCCCTCGACTACCTCGAGCGCGTATATGTGCGGGACTCTGTGACCGCCGAGCGGAGTGGACGATGTGTATGGATAATTAACGGATACCATGATGATTATGTCTCTGTTTTCGGGTATATCGCAATCCCCGGACCTTGCTGTCCATGTCCGTGTTCACTGTTCGTTTGAGCCGAGCTATATTGACGTTGACTCGCACTCCGGAGCTCGAGGTCGGACTCGTTGCGCCGCGGTGCTGGCAACATCCAACTTGCGTATATCTATAGCACACTTGCTCACTCATTCACGGACGACTAAATCTACACTACGGCTGACTTACTCTCTAATACATCTTTGTAAATCTTCTTCACTGTCGACAACGCAGCCTCACGAGTAAGTTCAAATTAAATGTAGATGGGAAGTGTCGGATTGAGGCCCTTCCAGTCGGGGCCCTCAACAAAGTCGTTCTGGTCGATAAGGAAGTCCTGGGTGCACGGAGGTGAAGACGAGGTATAAGAGCAATAGCGAGGGCGACGCACCAGCGGAGCCTCCACCAGCGATCCGTGCACCTCTGCAAGGCGCTGCTTGACACGTGCCAAGGAAATATCCGGGACGACGTGCCCGGTTTTGACATTCGGCACGTAGTTCTATCCGAAAACCCATCTATGAGTACGACGTCGGCGCCAGGGCAGTTCAATCCCACTCACGGCGTAAGCTTTCCAGTCACGCACGAGATTCGTGGGCACGGGCCGGAAGAGCTCAGTGAAGATCTCTCGGTTGCGCCGCGCAGTGTCGTCGAAAAGTTTGAGGAACCTGTCCGAGAGCGGGTCCGCGACGAGGACGTCGTCGCGGTAATGGGTTTCGTCCTCGTTGGGGATGGTCGCGGGCCTCATGAATGACGTCACAGGCTCGTTGCGATTCTGCACGGTTTGGGGCGGAATGAGGCCGAGGTGCTCTGCGCAAGGACACGAAGTGAGCTCGCGGATTTTAAGACACTTGAAGTAAGAACATACGCCTGAAGAGCTTGCGGCGCAGCGTCGCAGCGAAACGGGCGGCCCTATACGGCTGACCGTCCATGGTGCTTTGAATGAAGTCTTGGTCTTCCACCACAAGGGCAATCTCAGAATCGCCGTCGCCCTATCATGCCGAGTCCAGGAAGTCAGCACTACAATAGCTTGTCTCCTAGCTGCCGAGCACACCTTCTGACTGCGATCGTTGAGGTTGGCGGAACCCATCTGATGATCTCTGAGCCAAGCGTTGGGGTAAACGCGTAAAGGGACGTACGATTACGCGGCGATCGTCCACGATCATGAGTTTCGTATGAATGTAAGATAGCTCCGAGACATATCTACAAATCGCATCAGTGAACAATATCCGCAATCAAGACAGTGGTACGAACGAGTCGAGCTCCTCCTGCTCATTTCCGAGCCACTTTTCGTCGATAAGCCGCGTGTTGTCACGCAGCGAGTGCTGCACGACCGTGTCAGAAACATCGTCGTTCCGCCTGCCTACGTCTGCAGCGCGTTCGAAACGCTCGATGATCTCCCTCGCCTCGTCATAGCTCGCGGGAATTGGATACTTCTCCGTCTTGGCTTCAGTCTTACCGCTGACGACGATGCCCTCTGAAGTTGGCTGCGCTATCTTGATCGTGACCTCATTGGGCTGGTCCGCATCGGCTGAGTCGCCGACCCACATGCGCGCCAGAGCGACTTGAGCTTGATTGAACTTTACGCCACTGCGTTCTT
Source organism: Auriscalpium microsporum (assembly GCA_019914985.1). NCBI lineage: Eukaryota > Fungi > Basidiomycota > Agaricomycetes > Russulales > Auriscalpiaceae > Auriscalpium > Auriscalpium microsporum. The sequence continues at coordinate 177,971 of JAHLMG010000012.1, read as the reverse complement.
CCATCTTCGCAATGAGGGAGTCTGTGATATCCCATAGTAAGTCAGCCGCCCTCCAAAGGCATCGGAGAACATACTCAGAGGAGCGTTGATCCTATCATAGACACGCAGGTGGTAGAATCGAATGTAATCCAAGCTGTCCCCACGCTGGTTCATCACCAGTATATGTGATAGAGGCATGCAACGTACGGCTCGAATCCAGCCTTCCGTATTTCTTCATATATGCTGCTACCCCCGCGATTGATGGTGCGGTATTGCGCAGCCATGATCGTCTTTAGGGATGTTTCCGACTTCACGTCGCCCGCAAATGCTGGCACTTCAGGGATCACAACAACGACCTGCGGCAAACGTCCGTCATCGAGGACACTGAGACTGCCGAGCAACTGACCTTGAATTTCCGACCGTCCTTCGCGGCCCGAACAATGCGCTCGACCAGCGCCGCGGCGATCTGATTTTTGACGGGCCCGCTTTTCTTCGTGTTCGAGATGCTAGGATCCATGAGACGAGAAGAACTACAACGCGACGCGAAGGCGCTTACAAAAATTGATTCTCTGCGGATAACGTTAATGCCTCATTCCCGCAGGGCAAAAGCACACTCACCAATGTAAATATGATGCTCCGCTTCTTTAATCAGCTGTATGTCTTCAAACCATCATCAGCCACAGGCCACGGCGAAAGAATACCACAACACTCACAGGCGTTCTGAATGCTATGCTCTGTGAGAACCCCGTGGCTCCAGTCCGACACGCTGCGCACGACCTGTACGCGACACGTCCCATGCGGTGGGCGCTTGTACGTTTCGGGGTCGTCATCTCCGTAGTCCTCCTCGCGCTCAATGTGGAAGCGCTGGCGGAAGTGGCGGCCCATCTCGTGCCAGCGCTCGCGATGCGGGTGGCCTGGCGGGTTGAGAAGGTCAACGACAAAGATAGAGGCCTAGAGAATAAAGAGGGACATACGAACGACGGCCTCATTGGGCGCAGCACTGACATCGTGCGGCAGGGCGAGCACATCGTACCGACTGAGCGCCCGTAATAAGTATTATGCGCGTTGATGAAGAAGGAAGCACGCTCACACATCGTTCCTGTACTGCACGGCAAGCATCAGGGCAGACGCATCTCTGCGGGCAGCCACAGATACGTACCTTGCGCTTCTTGACTTCATTCCAGCGTTCTGTAAAGTGCTGCACGATGTCCAACGCCACCGGGCCTGCGAGTGTCATGTGTACCTATACGTCCGCGGCGTCAACCCCGCCCACTACGCTCAAGACGATACCCAACTCACATCATGCCACGGCATGCGCGGACTGTCCAGCACAGATATCGTCCCGCTGACGTAGTTGTACACGTCCTGGAAGTCTGTGATGCGCGCATTGTTGTAATCCTGCCCGGGGAAGAGCGTGCGCGAGAAATCCGTCGGGTGGGCGTCGGCGAGCGGGTGATTGTTAGTATCCCACCGCCCGAAGCAAATGTCCAGACCGCCAATGCATGCACGGTGATTGTCGACGACTACGACCTAGTCATAAATGCGGATATATTCGGCCAACGAGCATACTAGGAGCACGGAATTTGCTAACCTTCTCGTGGTGCGACCAGAACTCGACATTGTCTGCGGCGAGAAGTAAGCGCGATGGAATAACATCATGAATAATTCCTGACCTTTGGAGCCAATATGGTCTGGGTGCCGCATGCACGCGATGTTGGGGTGGAGAGCCTCCAGCGCTTTCTACAAGCGCTCATCAGCCAAGCGCGCGCCGGCACGCGGCACGACACACACCTTTGTGTGAGACGAGCTCATGCTCATGGTTTGCGTCACCTAGCAACCGATAAGTCAGCACGGCAGAATATATACTACTCGAGCATGTGCAAGACAAACCTCCTTGTACACGATGACGTAGATCTTGACGCCCTGTTCGGCCTTGCGCTTGAGGATACGATCAAGGCGCCACTCGGGGTGGTGTGCGGGCGGGCGACGGAGGTAAAGCTCGGGGGTGAGCCACCAGTCCTAGGGGCTCGTGTGGGTATGCTGATGTCGGAAAAGCGTTGCAACATACGAGAATGAAGATACACTCTCTAGCGCTCTCAAGCATCTCTGACAGGGCGTAGAAATAGTCATGGCCGTCGATGTGCCTGAAGATACAGTCAGTCGTGCGTATACACGCCGTACAGGCTCGAGACTGAAGAGGAGGGTGGAGAGGAGGTCATGGGCAACGGAGCAGAACCCATCTTCACATGCGCATAGCTTCCATCGTATTACCGTCGACGCGCGCCACGCTCCGCAGCACAGTTGAAAGCGACGACGCACCATTTCACGAAATTCTGCGACCGCTCCTCCGCGAAACTATGGAAGCGATGGCTTGCATTGATTTCCGCCCTGATCTCATCGTGGCGTATCTCCTCCGGATCATCGTGGCGGCCTAGCATATGTGCATCAGCTCGGTCACTAACCCGTCTGCGCTCATCCCTTACGATTCGGGTTGAGCAATCCTACGGGATACTACAGATCAGCAAGTCACAAATGCCACGCTGCAGGGACGTGACGCGCCTATGAGTGTGTCCTCTGTGCGCTGTATGCCTTCGGGAAGGCGTTTGGCGAGCTTTGCGATGAACGCCATGGTCGAGAGAAAGAATGAACCGACGTTGCCCTCAATTGCACAGGCCGCCCAAATGTTGGCTTGGCGGTCGCCATCATCGATACGGGCTACTCGGTGTCGACGTCACTGCATATCGCCGATTGCTTAGCAGTCGTGGGATACTTATGTAAGTTAGCTACCCTACGTTCAATTGCAACAAATTCAATTCTAGCGGGTCCTGCTCCGCAGGTGCGGGCTTGGAAGGAGGGATATTCTGCGCAACAGAAGCAGTTTCGTGCGCCTGCAAGCGTGATGGTGAGAGGAGGACAGCGAGTGGCGAGAGAGGCGACTTGCTACCCTGTTAACGTCTGATTTCGGCGCAAATGTTGGTTTCCGCGCTTAACTGGTAATCTCGACTGACAAATTACACCCATCGCGGTGCCCTTCACTTTCAAGTTCGACGAAGCGGATTACAATACCTTTCCTAAACCCTTGTCCACAACCACCATCTCTGCCATGGTCAAGGGCAGTGGAAAGTCGTCCGCGTCCTCAGGGACACGCAAGAAGCACGCCGCACGCAAGGGGGGCAACACCGACGCCATCGAGCTGCCCAAGCCAAAGTCGGGCAAGAAAGACAAGAAGAGGAACCAGGAGCCCCGGAAGAAGGTCTACATCCCTCCCTCGAAGCCTGCGCCTACACAGCAGGACCCGCTTGACTCGCTCGGACTGTCGCACCAGCTCCCGGCGGATCTGTTGGTCGTACTGCGCAAGTTCAGCAAGCGGGACACCGTAACGAAGACAAAGGCCCTGGAGGAGTTCCATGCGGGATGGGTGGACCCCGCATTGCGGAAGGACGAGGACGGTCTGCTGTCGGAGGCGCTGACGACGATGCTGCCGGTGTGGGTGCGTTTCCCTGGTTTCTTGTTTGCCGCAAAGTCTGACGTCTGGCCCGAAGCTACACCACGTCCCGGTGTTGTTCCTACATCCTTCGCGCCGCGTGCGCTCGCTCGCCGTGACGATTCACGCGCTCCTTCTGCGCATCCACACCGTCTGGGAGCAACTGAACGTCCACCTGCGTGACATCGCATCGCCCGACCAGGCCGAGACGCTCCTCGGCAGCTGGGCCCTCGCCACCTGCGACGTCGACCGCGCCGTCGCCCAGACCGCGCGCCGCTCCTGGAGCCAGCACGTTTCTCTCGTCGAGTCAGCCGGCAAGATCGCGCTCGCAGGGCCGCTATTGTCCTCGTTGCTCGCGTTCACGCAGCGCGCCGTGCTGGACCCGGCGGGCTTGTACCAGTATCTGAACCCCGTGCAGGTGCCCGTGAACATTACGCCTGTGAGAACTGTGCGCGGGCGTCCAGTGCCCATTCTGGTGAAGAAGCCGGACGAGGATGCGGCCCCGCGTGTCAGGGCGGAGGGCGAGGAGGAAAGCGAGACCGACCGCAAGGCGCGTTTGCGGGTCGGCGGGATCGGCGTCTTGACTTGGATCCTGGGTGAGCGTGGTTTGGCTGCGCGGGCGCACAGCACTCACCTGGCGAGCAGATACGCGGGCGTCGAGTCCGTCCAAGTCCCTGGAGGACTTGCTCGATCTTCTCTCGAACCCGGCGCTTTGGACCTCGCTTCATCATGCGGAAACATGCCCATTTGCGGACATAGAGAGCTTCGGTTTAGCCCAGCCGCCTGTGCGGGCAGCAGCGTGGTCACTCCTGCAGTCGCTGCTGAGTCATTGGAAAGGTGAGCGAGTATTTGACATGTGCGCTAAGTTTTGGTTGAGCGCTTTTGCAGCTGAGATGGAGAGCCTCGTCCCTCTGCTGAGTGTGGCTGTCCTCCGCTCGGCGTTCGTTGACCCAGATGTCAAAGTCAGAGGGTCGATGCTACGCCCGTGGCTCACGTTCGTGAGAGGTACGTCTCACAGAAATATGTGTTCGGTCCACTTCAGTGACGTGTATTCAGAATTTCCGCGTGCTTGGGAGCTAGAGTTGGCCTACAAGGCAGATGAAGACAGTGAGGCGGAATCCGACGACAACGAGCCAAAGCGACCACAAGCCAATGAGAGCCCAAAGTCCCGAGCATACGCAGAGTTCTTGCAGTTCCTCGAGCTCGGATGCGCCGGCGACCCGTTGCAAGGATACCCGACCGTTTTAATCCTCTTGTCGACCATTCCTTCATCGGTGAGCTTACTTGTTTTTTTCTGGCTATCTACGCCATTGATCCGTCGCCATACGGAAGATTCTGAGCTGTGCATCTGCTGAGCCCGATGAGCCTTACCCCGCCTCCGATCTTTTCACCTCCTTCTGGTCTGCTGTTGACGGGCGTGCGCTCAGTGCCTTGAACCGCCCTGCGATATCCGCTGCCTTCCTCTCGTCGCTGTTAGAGTGCACAACCTTCATTGTTCGGAGGCTGAGTAACGGCAATGGGCACGCATCACAACTTTTGGCCGATGGGGCAAGCACGGAGGACGCGTCAATGGCGCTAGTTGGAGCGCAGTATCGACAGATGTGGGATGGGATTGCTGAGGGGCGGCTAAGAGTGGACCCTGTCGCTGCGGGAGAGCTCGTGGCGAAGAATTTGACCGTATTGAGTCAAATAGACGAAGGTCGGACTCGCTCTTTGTTCCCGTGTTTTCTTTTCTTAAACAATATGGCAGGTTTGTTTGATACCGCATGGAACGCATTCGCTCCCGCCACTGCGGGTCGACTCAGCACGCCAGGTGCTGCCAAGGTCGTGTTTCCCTTCCTGAAGTCGCTCCATTCGAATTTTCCCAAAGACAGTCGTCAGATTGCTGCCACGAATGCCCTGTTTCAGAAGATCGCGGCAGCTGTCATTTCGGAGAGTCGGGCGGGCCTCGCATCGAAGGCAGACGACGACACAATTCAGCAGAAGCTGTCGACGTTGGTGGACCTGATTAACGTCTTTGGTGACGCCGTCTTTGGCGACGTCAGCCTTGCTGAGGTACGGAAACAGTGAATACTTATTTCCCGAGCCTAATAGACGCGCACTCTGGCAGCTCCTGGACGACGCTGTTCAACACTACACGGTCTCGCTGTTGACTTTGCAGCCTCTGCTCCTGAAATCATACCTAAATAGGCGCGGCGACCAGCAGAGAACGCTTTTTCTGTGGCGCAGCATGCTCTCGTTTGTTGGCACGGACCTGTACCGGATCCTGCCCCCTCTCGCGGATGCGGCGCAGGAGGACGCTCTCCCAGGGCATCTAGCGCCAGCGGATCAGGAGCTCGACGCACCTCTCGGCGACTTGTACATGGATGCGCTGGGCTCCGAGAACGGAGCGTCACTTCCACTTTTGCTGCATGTCATTCGCACTTCGAGTACGTGTCGCACCCGCACGTACGTTCATTTCTGACCATGCACTGTAGGATACTTCGTGACGACTGAGTCGTTTGAAACGTTTTTGCACGTGGTCGTCTCCGAGGTGGATGATTCTTCCGCCGCACTGCAGACTCAAGAAGACAAGATCCCTTCGCTCAATGTTTCGATGGATGTCATCGCCGCTTGCTTTGACAATCGCCCCGATCTTCTGTCTGATGCGAAGCTCTCGCTATCCCTTCTACCGAACGTCTTCTCCTTGGCATACCTCCTTCCTCGATCCCCTGACCTTGCTAGTGCACACTGCGTTTCTGTTTCCCAGCGGTTGTGGACTTCTTGGCGGCGCGATGCGCCCGTGGAATTGCAGCGCGAAGTCGGCTCGGAAATTGTTGAACAGCTCAAAGATACAATCTTCGCTACGACTGTCAGATTCAGGTGAGTGCCTGGGCAATCTACATGAACACCATCTCATAGCTTTGCAGACCATCGGATATCTTGCAAGCAGCCAGTGACGGAGATCTCTCAGGTCTCATAAAGAACATGGACGACATTTTGCCCGGACAAGCTCGTCTGAATGAGATGTTGAGTGGTCTACGTGCGGACCCCACCCACGCGAGCTTGGCCATCCTCAGCCCGCTCGTACCGCCATCTGCAGCCTTCGATGCCGCCGAAGGACCGGACTGCGAAGCGGACAGATTCGGCCTTGGGTCTTATGCACGAGCTGTCAGCGCCCTGCTGCACGCCTGCGTAGACAATCGGCAGACAGCAAAGGCGAATTTGTGGGCCCTGCGGCACTTCTTGTCTCTCGCCGTGTATGCCGACGAGTTGCTGAACTTTCCCTCGCTACCGAGTGTTGCATTCTCCAAATCGGTGTCGAAGGAAATCCTGTCGGGAATCATTTCGAAGGCACAGCAGCTGGCGACATATCTCCTGGTCATACCGCAGGACGATAAGTGGCATGTGACCGTGGTGGCCCGTTCCCAAGACGGGAAAGCCGCTTCGAGCTCGAACGACACTGCGGGCTTCGTGGCGGAACTCATAAAGGTCGCGCAAGTCGAGGATACGTATCTTGATTCACAGGTGTTGCATGTAGTCCTCCAACATTTATTGAGTGACACCAACAAAGAGGAAGGCGACCAGTGGATGGCTCTTGCCCGGAAGCTTGAGAAGACAGGTGAAAATCACGACCAGCATGAGCTGTCACTATTTCTCACTGCTCTTCGCATGCAGCGCCTCAACTTTCGCTGGCCATTGTGCTCGCGGTGACCCGCTACGGGCCAGAGCCCCTTCGTCTCGACCGCTACCGAAACGAACTCGCCGCCGAGGCGCTTGGTATCCGTCCAAACAAGGCGAACACCTCCGGGCTCCTCTTGCTGCGTCGCCTCGCCGCTACAGCCCCCGACCCCGAGTCTGACGTCGTCTTCCTACCACAACCGCGTGCCGTCAACTTCGTGAAAGCATGCCAGCAGTGGATTGCCTCCGATGAGGACTTGGACGAGGACGTGGAGAGCGAGATGACGGCGGTGTTCATAAATCTGGTTCCCATTTTGCAGAACGTCCCCGGCTCGCATTGGGATCTCATATTTGATGTCATCGAGAGCAATCTTGAGGTGCGAGGCGGTACCAGTGTATGAATCCGTGGTTGCGAGTACTGATACCAACTCGTAGAATTCGTCTTTCGAGGACGACGAAACGCTCACGGTTTTATGGCGCACCATAAGACTCGTCCAGACGATACAAGACCTCGTTGCCTACAACAAGGATCTTCGCGCACAATGGCAGGAACGGCAGACTGCTGTTCTCACTCTGCTGCGCGATCTCGTGGCGGCCCAGACGAGTGCGTTTACTCTGGGCATCTGTGTCTCTCCTTCTCATCGCTCTGTATAGAATCAGTGTTCTCTGTTCCTCGGTCCATTTGCCGCGAGGCAGCTCTCTCGGTCATTCAGAACATGCCCCCATCGCTCATTGATCACGAAACCCTGCCCAAGGTCAGTCATTCCCTGCCTTTACTAAGTTCCAGTCCTGAAAACCTGGTTTAGATGTCACACCTTCTCTTTGATCCTTTGCCGAACGTACAGAAGATGAGCTACGATGTTATGCGCGAGGCAGCGAAGAAGCATACTGAACACCTCGTCATCGAAGCTGGCGTAGATACCGAGTCAACTGTGAGGCCGCGTTTGCCGCCGGAGCTTGTCGCGTTGCTCCAGCAAACTATAGAGGCGTTAGACATGGATGAGCTCTCGGGCTCGGTGCGTAGAAGCGACAGCATGTCAGGCGTCTTCTGACGATACTGTACAGAAGGTTCTTGGTGCCTTGCTAGGCTGGATGACTGTGTTTGACCTCTTCGGGAATGCTGTGAGTGTCCCTCTCGGCTTGCAATTACCGCCTGTCTGATCATGTTCCCTCAGTCCATGAAGGTCAGGTCGGGCTATACGGAGCATTTACGCGATCTAGATCTCATCGGGTCATATTTCATCCCACTCATTCTCAACATTCTGAACATCTCGGGTGGTACGAGCAAAGCGTTCAAGCTGGACATATGGACAGTGAACCAGTTCTACCTCGAGCGTCAGTCAATGTGCCCCTCTGGTTGCAGAACATGTAGCTAACGCAGTGGAACAGTGTACGACTCGGAGGACGCGTTGAGCGTCCAACTATTCGCGGCCCACCTCTACTACCGCGCACTCCTCACGACCTCCTCACTCGTGCGCACCTGGATCATGGAATGCAAAGACCGCACGCTCTTTACCGCGCTTACGCTCTACACGTCGACGCACTTCTCGCCCGTCATCATCAGCGCCGAGTTCGCCCACGTCAAGAGCCCGGAGGCCGCGGAAGAGCTGAGCGTCGAGAACCTGACTGTGAAGGTGCTGGCGGCAGCGAGCGAAGTGAACGCGGCGTACCTCATCGATGAGCAGCGCCTCGAGATCACTCTGAAGGTGCCGACCGACTGGCCGCTGCATGGAATCGAGGTGAAGGACTCGAAACGGGTTGGTGTGTCAGTAGAGAAGTGGCGCGGGTGGTTGCTAGGCGTCCAGCAGATCGTATCTGCTCAGGTGAGGAGATTCTGAAAATTACTTGAAATATCTAGTGACGCTGGGTAAACAGAACGGACGCATCGTCGATGCCATTAGCCTGTTCAAGAAAAATGTCACGGCGCATTTCGATGGGCAAGTGGAATGCGCAATCTGTTACTCGTATGTTTTGCCGCCTGTGCTTCGTTGCAAGACTGACACTCGCCACAGCATCATCAGCGTTGCGGAGGGCGATTTGCCACAAAAGGCGTGCAAGACGTGCAAGAATCGCTTCCATGCGTCTTGTCTGTACAAGGTGCGTCCCAAAAGATCTCATCTCCTTTCCTGACTGATGAGATTTTCATAGTGGTTCAACACGAGCCATTCATCGACATGTCCATTATGCCGGTCTGAATTCATGTAGCGCGAGCAGTGAACGATAAGTATTGAAGGTGTATCAATCAAATTTGTAGCAATTACTGGACGGTCCTTTTGCACACACCCGCCAATCAGAGCTGTTGTATCCTTACAGATGCAGGGTGTATTGACTTCGTCAACGCGGAAGCATCCAGGACATCTGCAAGCAGCAATGCGAAGGCGTTTTCAGCTCGTCGACGCAGAGAGATATTATGAACGAGAGCCTGGCCGCCAGGCTGCTATTCTCAATGGCCGGTCGGTCTCATTGAGCATATCCAGGCAAGCGGACTTCACATATAAAGAGCACTTTGTTCCCTATTTCACCGGCAAACACGTACATGCCTCATGCAAGCCGAGAGGGGCTTGATCACCTTTAGATCTATCACTGTCCTTGTTCTTCCATATCGTACATATGCATGTCGTCCTTTCGTCCTTTCGCATACACCGCCCGCCAATTAGGGCCATTGAGAAGTAGGCCGTGCCAGCCACGGACTAGTTTTCGGATTCCAAGGCAGCCAAACTGTCGACAAGATCATCCATGATATCTCTCTGCTTTGGTGACTCATGCGGACCCCCATCAGGCGCAGCCGAATCTGAAGACTGGCTGGACACTGTGCGCATAGGTACGAGGGGCGCCATGGGATCGAAACCGGGCGCGATGCGTCGCAGTGCGTCGCGTTTCCGCCGCTCCTTCTCGTCGTCCCGCGCGCGCAGGTACGCTTCTCTGCGCGCAGCATGCGCGGCGATTGTCTTCCGCCGCGTTGACTCCAGCATCGCAATGTGCGGCTCGAGAGTGAAGGGGTAGACGAACTGTGGGCGACGGGTCAAGCGCGAGTTGGACACGGCAGAGGGAAACACACGTAGGGGGTTACGCTTTCGGGAAGCGGATGGATATCTGGCGGCAATTCGACCTGCATGGGATCCTGTCAGCATATTACTGCGTTGTTTTTGCGCGCGATAAGATCCTCACAGGCCGGGGTAGTCGCAAGCTTGGCGACTTTATCAGAGGCACATGAGCGGCTGCTGCGTATTGCGACTTGGCTGTCGCGCTTCAGCTATAGACTTCACGAGGATACGGCATTGACATGACTTACATTGATCGTGGGCCATCGAGGGTGGAGGATAAGTATGTGTCGCGGACATCAGCAAAACCGTCGAAATGTTATAGCCGGTTATAGCCGGTCACAGCGGCTGTAATACGCGCGGCCGGTTATAATCCTTTATAATGCTATTCTAATGTACCCCAGGTTTTTCCAAAGGTATTCTAATGTACCCGAGTCTTTACATAGGTATCATAATGTACAGTAATGCTACCAGGTACAAAATAATACAAGTGCGCGCCTGTTACGCTACAGAGGCGCGAACCCGACCAAGTCGAGCAAGTGCTCGTCAAGGGCGAGTCCCTGGGGCTCCTCGTTGTCGCTGTTCCTGCCTCCCACGTCCTCGTCGTCGCCGTCACGGTCGTAATCGTCATCGCCCTCGTCCTGCTCGCCCTCGCTGTCGTCCGACATGTACTTTTCGAGCTCTTCGTCCTCGTCCTCCTCGATGGCCTCGTCAAGCTCCGGCTCGGCCTCTAGCGCCATGCCTGCTTCGCTCAGCAACTTGACGAGTGTCTTCCGTAGCGCCTTGTCACAGGAGCGTGTCGACACGTGGCCAACTCCTCCGCCCAGGAAATGCATGAGCATGTCGCGGTCAGCAATACTGGAAAAGCGGACCGCCGTAAGCAGGGAGCCCATGTGAGAAAATGGCGCTTACATGTTGACATAGAGGACCTCCCAGTCCAGATCTTTGTCTCCAGCCCTGCGAGCGATTGACGGCGGGAGGCGTGAGGCTGTGCGTCCGATGTGGAAGGAAGGCATTAGGTGGACGCCTCGGATGACATCGGCTGGGTCCAAGAAGCCGAAGGCGTCCGGGTCGTCACCGGGGATGAAGCTGAGAGCAATGGGGCGCAGATGCTCGATTCCGCTAGGTTCGTCGGTGTTGAGACCCAGCCAGCGGACCCAGAGGATGTCCATGTGCACCGGCACGCTGCTTGTCGACTTGGGCCCGCGATGCAGAACCATGGCATGAAATACGCGCACAACGCGTGCATACCAGTAAGGGTGGGGCGGGTTTCCGGGATCGGGTGTGTCCTCGCGGGATAAGACCATGACGTCCGCGTGAGACTTCGGGGTGATCGAGTCCTGCGCGCGCCGAACATCGTAAGTGGTGTAGTTCACGCGTACGGAAGCGTGCTCGTAGAGGGTATTCTTGACAATGATGACGTCGGCCAGCTCTGCATTTGTGAATAGATACTCGTCGATGTCCTGGCGCTTGAGAAGCCGCGAGAGAATGTGGGACTTGAGCCGTGGTAGGAAGTCCTGTGCGCAAGGAAATTAGCAAGTCAGTGGAAAACATATCCTCTGTGACGCACCTTTAGGGCGGGATCTTCCCGGTTGTTGCTCAGCCAAGCAGTTAGCTCAACGGAATTAGAGGAGGATTGGCCAATGTGATATCGCATGGTGGGGTCGCTGAACGGAAGCGGTTCGTCGCGCACAGCAGTGGAGAGTTTTGTATCCAATTGCGACTTCTTCCCCTTCGCCTTTGATCTCTCCTTGGCAGCAGCGAGTTTTTCCTTCAGGGCCACCGACTTATCGTGCTTCTTCAGGCTGTCGTGCACTGCAACGAGCGCGCGTGCCCGGGCCTCCTGCTTTGCGAGTTGAGCCACAAACTTGTTCTTGTTGGTGCGCCCAAACCGCCGTTTTGACGTCCTGTGCTCGCACTCGCTCTAAAGCTCAAAGGTCAGGAAGGCACCAATAGCACAAGCCTAGCGCACTCACAATCTGGGTGTTGTACGAGTCTGTTGTCCCGCGCCGGCGAATGGTACCCGGATAGTCGGGAAAGGCGTGCATCTTCGGGGTATTCATGTTGAACACCCTCTTCTTGCGCCCGCTTGTCTTGCGCTGGGCGCCAGCTGCTGCGTGCCCACTCGTCATGCCGTCTCCCTCGCCAACCGCTACCCTGGGTGCAACTCGATCATCGCCCGGCCCCTCTGCCTCCGCCACTCCTACAACCGCCTCTCCCGAGATTGAAGCTGCGGCAGCCTTCTTTTGCGCGAGTGCAGTAGCTCGTCTTCCCCGCGCAGCTTCTTCCTTGGGCAGGTCGTGAGTGTCGTAGTTTTCACACGTGACGGACTTGAACTTCCGGAAAGCCTTGCCAGTCTGGATGCACACCGCGTCGAAGATCGTGAGGGTGTCGTCCGTCTGCATGCGTAGCTTGGACATGCCGTGCAGCAGTCCCACGATAAAGAAGAGCTGGCAAATGATCTTGTCATCGGATGTACCGAGAAGACCCTCGTAGACAGCGTATGCACACTGCAATAATGTGTGAATAAGTGACACGACCGGATGGCGAGTAAAATGGTACGCACCTGCAGCATGTCCTCAAAGTCTCGCCCAGCGAGCTTCTTCATTGCGGACACGTCACTCGAGAACTTGCGGATTGTGTCACGTCCAAATGTTGGCATCGCGCGGTATCTGCAAGGGTTCATTGTAGCACAGGAAAACGTGTAATTTGGAACGTACGCACCGTCGATTCAATTCCTGGATGACACCGTTCCCATGCGCATGCCCGATCCGGTAGGAGTGCGTGCACAACGACTTGACAATGCCGATATCGAACTCGTGAAGCTGGTCGGGAGTGAACATGGAGTAGAGGTTGAAGCCGGACTTTGAGAATTTCGAGAAGGCATTCTATGAACTGCATCAGACCACGCATCAAGTGGAGTGCAACCAAACGTACTCGGGTGGGAACCATGGAGCCCGGGAGCATTTTGTTGATGCGTTCGGACCCAACGGGCGCACCTTGGCCATACATTGCCTCACGCGCACTCTCAATTTCGTAATGGCGGGCATTGTTGTAGACGCGAATTTGGTTCTTGCGAGTTCGCATGTCTGCCTTCATGCCGACCTTGTAGATGTTGTCCTTCTCAACAAGGCAGCGTGGACAAGGGCACTTGCCGAGGTTCTTCAAGCCGGCCAGGAGCATTCTGCAGTCAAACATTGAGGAGATACCAGAGAAAAATGGCAAACTAGACGCACTTCTCGGGATAATCAGCTCCGTATGAAAAAAATCGAGGGTAAATGCGGCGCCGGATGCCATCCGCGCATTGAACGATGACCCCGTGGTAGTACGCACGCACAAACTCCGCGTCTGTGAGATGTTCCCAGACGCCATGTATGCATTCACGCTTGAGGTGAGTTTGCGTGTCAGCGGAGGGTTTCTTGTTGAAGGTATTCTCATAAACATCTGCGGCAGAGTCGGGAATCTTCTGTGTGTGAGAAAACATTACAGAGGAAGGGGATGCTCGGCGTACCTTGGGAATATACGCGACGTGATGGCACGATTGAGTCGACGGGCGGCACCTCTCGTACTTGGATTGATTGCCGACTTGAACATAGACTGGCCATACCTCGGCGGTTCCAAAGTTGGCCAGATGTGTCGAGTCGGAGAAGAGCATCAGCGGCGCGACGACGCGCTCGAGGTCCTTGTCGTCGTCGTCGTCTACAGGCAGGGCGTCGACTTCTTGCTGTGCGTCCCGCATCTCCGCGGAGCAGTATGCTTCAGAGTAAACGGACTGGACCCGTCCGCCGTCGCCGTCAGGTTGCCATTGTTCTTCGAAGGGAGTGAGGTGGAACCTGGCCGCCGCGGGATCCGTGAAGACCGACGTAATGATGTCGATTAACTTGCGGTAGTATAGGCCCTTGACCCTTAGCTTGGGTGCCTCGGACTCGGGGCACTTGACCTTCTCGCATGGCATTGGGATCAGAATGTCGGCTTCTTTCCAGCCCAGAGACGTGCCGCAGTCCTTCAGCACAGAGTCAATGTACGTTGATGCGCCTGATTCCCCGTCGAGCGGGGATTCCACCGTGACTTTTCGGATTTTCGCTTCGACCAAAGTCACGTGACTTTGGTCTCCGGACCGTCGTCTCCGCCCTCGCGCCACCGCCACTTCGGCACGAACCGAAGTCACGCGACTTCGGTTCCGCATTTCGAGCGTCTCCCGCTCAGTGCCGAGTCACTTCGAGGCGCCCGCACGTGTTTCGGCCCAGGCCCCACGGCCCAACAGACCGTGACCACGCCGCAATATCAACATCGAAGCGAATCAGCGCACAGCCCGAGTCACGAAACGCCCCGGTCGCGCCACTCCCGAGATAGCCGGCTGTCAATCACCCTTCCCTTCCACGCACCCTTCGACACGTATAGGCTTCCCGATTGGCTCCCTCCGACGTCCCGATCCATCCGATCCGTGGCGATCCGAGCCAACAGCCAGGGCTACGCACCGAACCACTTACGAAGTTCGTAGCCCCCTCGCTGCGACTTCGGCGTTCGGAATATACCTTTGGCGCGCTTCGAGCCGCTGAGGCGTATATACGATTCATCGTTCGTATTCCGTTGTACTCCATTGCATATTGTCGCGACAGCGCTGATCGTTTGTTTTATATCCATCGCTGTCGAGCTCGTAGAGAGCCTTCGTTACTTCGTATACTCGCTCCGCACGCCTCGTACTTGCCACTCGTGATATTTATCCACTTCGTCCGTGTTTCGTTCCGTATATACCTACCTATGTTCGCACAGTACGATACTGGTTCGGACTCGTTTGTAGTATATATACGGTCCTGTAGCGCACTCGAAATACAAGTTACTTTCCCCCCTCATAGTCAGAATCTCGAAAGAGTGTTCTGCATCGTCGCCAGCATCGTCAGCTCTTACTGACGCTGCACCCCTCGCTCTATACTTCGTTCGTAACCTCACCTTCGACTACGCCGCACGCCGCACGACCTTCGACTTCGACTACGCCGCACGACCTTCGACCTTCGACTACGCCGCACGCCGCACGACTTTCGACTTCGACTACGCCGCACGACCTTCCGAACTTTCCGAAACATTCGCTCCACGACTTCCGAACTCCCGAACTTCACTCGAACTACGTTCCGAACCTCGATAGCAGCTTCGAAGCCTCGTCAAGATCAGACCCACAGCAAACGCGTTCCCGATCACACAGTCGACTCAAGTCCAACCCGATCGTCGTGATACGTCCTTCCCTCCATCGTTTCCACAACATTCCTCGTTTCTCCACGAACGACTCCGGGTCTCGCACGTCGCGAATTCGTTGTCTCGTCACTTCGGTGACTCGTACGCTTTCCCCCACTCGTTTCTTGTTCGGACGTCGTCGTCGCGTCGTCCCGCGTATTCGCATCCTCGTCACGACCACCGTTCGTGTATCGACGGAGACACTTCGCGAGCCTTTGGGACTGTGACGCTCGCTCGCACACCCGACACGGTACCACTGATCGCGCTCTAGGGACAGGAGATATATACATTTCCGCCCTACTACCGCGTGGTGCCCATCACTTTTGGAGCCCACCGCGAGGGTTCTTGTCACAATTCCTCCAAAGCGTTCCGAAGCCACTTCGCCGTTCGTCTCTCGCTATCAACTTCGTTCCGCCACCCTCGCCGAAGAAATTCGGCGGACTCACGTCGTTCACCCGTCCGGTAACGAACATCACTCCGAACCAACTTCCGAAGACGAGTTAGCGAACGAAGAGTACTTCGAAGCTTCAGGATCCCAGCACGACGCTGAGCCTGACGTCGAATTCGATCTCCAAGTACCAGGCGGATTTCGTACGCCTCCACGCAGCATCTCACCTCTCCCCCCGCTTTCTTCGCTCACTCCGCTTCGACCTACTCGACCTCCAACTCCCCGAACTCCCCCATCACCTTCGCCCTCGACTTCGCACTCGACTTCGGCACTTCGCCAACTTTCGCAACTCACTTCGCTGCTTCGTCGCATCCCTCCACCAGTCACCCCCGCCCACGTTCATCCACCAGCGATGGCCGCTATCGTTCCCATGCCGTCCAGGCTCGCTCGGACTGCGCCGGTCTTCGACCCAGAAAAGCCGCGCGACATCCGAAGGTTCTGGACCGATCTCGAATCTTACTTCGGGCCCGCCGGTGTCGTTACCGAACGTTCGAAGAAGAACTGGGTCAAGGTGTACGTGCCCACAGACGTTTCGGATATGTTTGACGCCATGGACGAATTCACGGGCGCCGGAACATACGATGACTTCAAGATCGCTGTTGGCAAGTTGTACCCCGGCGCCGACGCTAATCGCGCGTACACAGCAGGCGATCTCGAAGACCTCGTAACCAAGACTCGGAAGAAGTCTACGATAACGCTCGAGGAGTTCGCGTCTTATCATCGCGAGTTCCTGACCATTTCGGGCTTCCTAGTCATCAAACGTCGCCTCTCGACTATGCAGCAGGACAAGGAGTTCTCGAGAGGTATCCCCGACGTGCTCTGGCGGAAGATAAACCCGAGGTTGCAGATCAAGAAGCCCGACGTCGAAGCAGGAGACGACTACCCCGTTGCGGACGTCCACCTCGCCGGACAATACGTCCTCCAGGCAGGTGCTGATTCGTTTCGCACCAATGCTCACGTAGCCGTCCCCGTCGCACCGACCGCACCAGCCCCCGCGGTCGCGGCCACTTCGCCTTCGCCAGCGTCCACGATCAAAGCTGAGGACCTCCTCGCAACGCTCGTCCGAACATTGATGCAAGGAGGTTCGCTGGCGAACTTGTCTGGCCCCATCACCGCAGCGGCGAACGCAGTCGTTGCAGCAGCAGCACCCCCCGTAGCCGCAGCACCCGCAGCGAATACATCCTCGACGGACGCACGCGCAGCAGCAATGCAGCGCCTTGCCGGACGTTGTCTGTACTGCGGGTCTTCCGAACATCGTATCTCGTCGTGCCCGTCCGTCGAAGAAGACGTTCGCGCCGGCGTGATTGTTCGGAACGGCGAAGGCAAGGTCACGCTCGCGAACGGCAGCTTCGTACCTCGCGCCATCACGGGCGACTTCTTGCGCGAACGCGTACGGGAATGGTACCGACGCAACCCTTCGGTCACTCCCGTCGCGCAGCAACTCATGATCGAGAAGGTGCCTTCTTCGCACTACACGTTTTCGCTCACGAAGGAGGATCGCATCGCCGGTCTCGAAGCCGAACTGGCCTCACTTCGGAAGGCAGCGGCCTACGCACAAGTATTCGACGGCGTAGAGATTTCGCGGCCGACCAAGTCCCTCCCGAAGCGCGCGCAAGTATCGGCTCCGAAGCCCGTGGTTCCTGCTCCCGAACCAGAGGTAGAGCCCGAGCCTCTCCCCGTTCACCCCTTCCGCGACGTTCGCGACGCGACCAACGCCCCAGTCAAGCCGAAGATAGTTCCGTCCGATCCGCCGAAGGTTGCTGTTCGCGAACCGCAGTTTCGCAACACACCTCCGGTTCATCGTTCCGAACTGGCTGACAGCGTCTTCGAACGTGCCATGAAGGAGCTCAAACTTTCGGTGACGCCGGAGGAATTGCTCTCGCTCGCCCCCGAAGTTCGGAACAAGTTCCGCGAAGCGGTCACGCCACGTCGGTCCACGAACGTCCTTGACGAAGCCCCGAAGCACAGGGTAACGTTCGAGGAAGTAATTGACGAGTCGCTCACTTCGCCAGCGGCTGCGATTCGCGAGGCGGAGGCGCAGACATTCGTCAACTACGCCCCCGACCCGCGACAGTCGACGAAGGAGTCGGTCTGGCCTACGAACAACAAAGGGGTCATGGAGGACCCTGTCGAGGTATACATCAATGACCGCGCTCCTGACCGTACCTTCGATCCGGACGCCCTCACCGTCGCGAACGACTCGCACGCACTCCGGTCGATCGACGGCATCGTCGCTAGTCGCGTCGCCATCGAATGCCTCCTCGATCCCGGTTCGCAGGTAATCGCAATGTCCGAGGAGATTTGTCATTTCCTCGAACTGCATTACACGCCGAGCATCAAGATCCAGATGCAATCCGCGAACCGGCAACTCTCCGAATCGCTCGGCCTCGCTCGTAACGTCCCGTTTAAATTCGGGAACATGACGTTGTACTTGCAGGTTCACATCGTTCGCGAAGTGGCCTACGACATCCTCCTCGGTCGCCCATTCGACGTCCTCACCGAGTCCATCGTTCGCAACTTCCAGAACGAAGATCAGACGGTCACGATCACCAACCCGAACAATGGCGACACCCTCGTCCTCCCAACGTATCCTCGGGGACACCATCGGTTTCGGCAGGAGCAAATTAACCAGTCCCGACTTTGAGGACGAAGTCGACGAAGGTGACTCCATCGCCATGATCATCGAAGGCGAAGGAGAAAATGTCCGGATCATAGCCTATACCCCAATCGACTCATCGGACGAGTCGGCGGTTCGCCACGCATACGTCACCGCTTCCGAAGAACGCTCACATCTTCCCGAACACTGCGCACCATCTTTCTTGCAGAACATATGCCCCACGAAGCCTCGGAAGCCACTAGCGGCTGACCGCTCACATCTTGATTCCAAACACGCGTCCCCGAACCAGTTTGCCGCTTCGTCTTCGGCTCCATCATCGTCTCGCACTTACGTTCTCAGTTCGCAACCCCTCGGTCCCAGTTCGCAATCACCGCCCGGTTCCACAGGACCATTGACGCCATCCCCCTCACTTTCCAAACCATCTCCTGACTCTTATCTTGACTCCCGGCGCACTACGACTCCTTTCTTGACGGCACCATCGACTTCGCCCGTCGACCCCGATATACACGGCACTTTCATCGGCAAAAAGAAGTACAAACCCGTAGGACAAAAGGTTAAGCCAGTCCTCGGTACACTTCCCGAAGGCTTCCGAATCGAACGCAACATCAAGGGCGATCCCCTCGCGTCAATGCCGCCGCTCAACCCTCATCCTCCGAAGTTCGTACCTTCTGGACGATATACCCAAGAGCGACATGACGCCATGGACGCCCTCCCGAACTACGACTTCTTGACGCCTACCGAACGAGACCTCTTGCACAACACGATCTCCGAACAGAACGAGGCGTTCGCCTGGGCCGAGAACGAACGAGGAAGTTTCAAAGAAGAGTACTTCCCTCCGATTCAAATCCCCGTCGTCTCGCATGTTCCTTGGGTAGATCGCAATATCCCCATCCCCCCCGGTATCCGCGACGAAGTCTGCCGAATGATCAAGAAGAAGATCGACGCAGGCGTCTACGAACCGTCCAACTCCTCCTATCGCTCGAAGTGGTTTTGCGTCGCGAAGAAGGACGGTAAGCTTCGCATCGTCCACTCGCTCGAACCGCTCAACGCCGTCACGGTCGCACATTCCGGAGTACCGCCCATCCAAGAGCATCTCGCCGAACAGTTCGGCGGACGTGCCTGCGGCGGCATCCTCGACCTCTACGTCGGCTACGACGAGCGAGTCATCGACGAACGATCCCGCGACTTCACCACCTTCCAAACCCCCTACGGCGCGCATCGCCTCGTCACCCTCCCAATGGGTTGGACGAATTCGGTCCCGATCTTCCACGACGACGTCACGCATATCCTTCGCGAAGAAATCCCGACGTACACCATCCCCTTCATCGACGACGTTCCCATCAAAGGTCCGAAGACGGATTATCGACTCCCAGACGGTTCGTACGAAATGATCCCGGCGAACCCGGACATTCGTCGCTTCGTCTGGGAGCACCTCGAGAACGTGAATCGTATCCTCCAGCGCATGCGCTACTCCGAGGGCACGTTCTCCGGTACGAAGTCCATCCTCATTTCCCGCGAATTCACCGTCCTTCGTCACCTCTGCACGCCCGAAGGAAGACGCGCAGATCCTACGACCATTTCCGCGATCACGAACTGGGGTCCTTGTGCTGATCTTTCGGATGTTCGCGCGTTCCTCGGAACCGTTGGCGTTTGTCGGATTTTCATCAAGGACTTCGCGAAGCACGCATGGCCGCTCACGAAGCTCACGCGGAAAGGAGTTGACTTCGAGTTTGGTACCGCGCAGCTAATCGCACAGGAGTACCTCAAAAACGCACTCGTCAACTCCGGCGCACTTCGGGCCATTGACTACGAATCCCCCGCCGCCGTCGTCCTCGCCGTCGACACTTCGTATATCGCCGTCGGCTACATCCTCGCTCAGGAAGACGAAGAGAACAAGAAGAAGCGGTACTACAGTCGGTTCGGATCCATCTCGCTCAACGATCGCGAACGCCGCTTCTCGCAACCGAAGCTCGAAATCTACGGCCTTTATCGAGCGTTGAAATCGCTCAAGGTCTACCTCATCGGCCTTAGGAATCTCATCGTCGAAGTAGACGCTCTTTCCATCGGTGGCATGCTGAAGAATCCCGATCTAGTTCCAACTGCGAGCACGAATCGTTGGATTATTTCGATTCTAGCGTTCAAATTCGTGCTTCGGCACGTCCCAGGAATTTTTCATGGCCCCGACGGTCTCTCCCGACGCCTTCGCCAGCCAGGCGACCCTCCTGAACAAGACGACGACAGCTTCGACGACTGGATCGACGAACTTTACGGTTTCCTCAATATCACGCTTACGGCTAGCATGAACGAGCTGCCCATCACGACTCCCTCCCTCCCTTCGCCGTCTCTCCACGCAGTGTTCGCGCTGACCGAGGACGGTCAGAATCAAAGTATGGAGGAGGAGGAGCAGGTGCTCGAGTATAGCGAAATCCCTCGAACGGATGCCGCACGCAAAGCCGACCAACGACTCATCCACGTTCGCGATTGGCTCGAAGACCCAGTACGTCCCGAAACGCTGTCCGATTCCGAGTTCACCACGTTCGTTCGCTACGCCACCAAGTTCTACATCGGAAGAGGTCGACTTTGGCGTCGCGGTCACGACGGAGGACACAAGCTCATTCCGAACGAACAACGCCGCGTCGACATCCTCGTCGACTGTCACGACAAAGTAGGCCATCGAGGAGTGTTCGCAACACGATCCCTCATCGGCCAACGCTTCTGGTGGCCGTCCTACGAAGCCGATGTGATGTGGTATGTTCGGACGTGTCTAATCTGCCAACAGCGACAACGACGCCAGATCCTCATGCCCCCGACTGTCGACATGCCCGCATCATTGTTCGCGAAGATCTACGTCGACACGATGCATATGCCGCCCTCGAACGGGTACCGCTACATCGTCCAAGGCCGGTGCTCCATCACTTCGTATCCCGAGTTCAGGATACTCAAGAAGGAGGACGCCCTCGCTCTTGCGAAGTTCTTCTACGAAGAGGTCATCACTCGTTGGGGTTCGCTCAGCGAAATCGTCACGGACAACGGCAAGCCCTTCATCAAAGCGCTCGAGTTCCTCGAATCGAAGTATCACATTCGTCACATCCGGATTAGCGGCTACAACTCACGAGCGAACGGAATCGTCGAACGCTCACATTTCGATGTTCGGCAGGCATTGTTCAAGGCAGCAGACGGAGACCAGTCCCAATGGGCACGAACAGCTCACTCCGTATTCTGGTCCGAACGGCTCACTGTTCGCAAGCGCATGGGCTGTTCGCCTTACTTTGCGGTCACGGGTTGTCACCCGCTCATTCCCCTGGACATCGCTGAAGCCACGTACCTGCAGCCCCCACCAGATGCCGTCCTTTCGACTACAGATCTCATCGTTCGCCGCGCCATCGCCCTCCAGAAACGATATAGCGACATCACGACACTTCGGTCCCAGGTCTACGAAACACGTCTAGAGAACGCTCGACGCTTCGAAGCCGAACATGCGCACACGATCCACGACTTCGACTTCAAACGAGGCGAACTAGTCCTTATGCGCAACACTGCGATCGAGAAGTCCCTCAATCGAAAGATGCGTCCACGTTACCTCGGTCCTCTCTTCGTCATCTCGCGCAATCGAGGAGGAGCATACATCCTCGCCGAACTTGATGCGTCCGTCCTCGATCGTCCCATTGCCGCATTTCGAGTCATTCCCTACTTCGCTCGTCGCGAACCGATCGACATTGACATTCGCGAGATCGACATTGACACGAAGCGTCTTCGTGAACTCGAACAAAGCGAGTCGCAGGCGAACGAAGACGAAGCCGATCCCCCCGAAGTTGAGCCACCCGAAGTTGACGCTCCTGACGATGAAGACGAAGCCGAACAAGAGTAGCGATCGAGGCAGAGAGAACCATCCAGAACTAGTACCACTTCCTTTCCTCCCCATCTGTTATTGATCATCCCCATACGATACTAGACCCCGCGCGCATCGAACATCGCAACCCAATCCAGAACCAACACCAATTCCCTATCCTCCCCATCACGTTTCATATTTTTCACTTTTTCTTGTACGTACTAAGTCGCTCGCGTTTACCGCTGTAGCGCAGGGCTACTCAAGATGAAAGTCCTAAGTCTATGAAGGAGTACTGAGACTTAAACAAAAGAATTCAATTTTATTTCATCTATTTCGACTTAGCCGTTTGCGCTTCCGAGTTCCGAAGTCGCTTCAGCTTTCGTACGTCCAATTCGTTTCGATCTCACGCATTTAGGACGCAAGAAAAAGAATCAATTCAAAACCAAGACCAAGTCCGAACATTCTATTTTACATTTTCTACTTCGCACCCTATCCCCCGACTTCGCCGACTCCCCTCGCCCTTCGCCTACGCGGCACCCCCATCCTCTTCCTCGTCCCACGGCGTCACGTTCTCGCCCGCCTTGTACCGCGCGTAGAGCCTCGGCTTGAGGATCTCCGCTTGGCGCCACTTCAGCTCGCGGATGAGCTGGCACGCGGCGAACACCTGTGCGCACAGGCCCTGCTCGAGCTGACGGTAAGCCCGAATGGCGAGGACCTGGCCGGGGGTGAGTTCGCGGTCGGTCGCGATGTCGTCGTCGACCGAGTTGGCGATCGCGTCGAGGTCGGCGAGAGTCGGAGGGACGGGGAGAGAGACGTCCGTGAAGCGGTCGCCTCGCGGGATGCCGAACAGCGGGTTGAAGTCCTCGAAGTCGGCGAAAGCCGCTTCGCCCGCCGTCGAAGACGCCTCGGACCGCGTCGCCTTGCCCTTGCCCTTGTCTCGTGTCTGGCTCGGGCCCGCGACGGGTTCGCTCGTCTGCCGAGCCGAAGGACCTACGAACTGGTTAGCACTCTCCCGAACAGAAACGAACTCACGACGACGTACCTGCGATGTCCCGTCCCATTCTATCCCACGCCTCCGCACCGCCGCCTCCGAGCCCTACATCTTCCCCCGCGTCAGACGATGGACTTGGCAGGAAGAGCGGGGTGAGCTCACCTGGTATCGTCGCTTGCGTCTGCGACGGGCCGGCCATCTCGACGTCCGAAGTCACGTCGACTTCGGACGGAGGCTTCGCGATCTCTTCTGTAGGTTCAGGTCAGCGACGCGGAGGAATTCAAAGAACACCGAACACTTACTTTGCGCCTGGACGCGCACCTCCTTCCTCGGCGAAGGCTTCGCCTTCTTCGGCGCCGGCTTCGCGACTTCGTCGCCGTGGTCCGGCGAGCCCTCCGGCGCCCTCTTGCTCTTCTTGCCCTTCTTTTCTACAGACGACCGGTCGTCAACATTGCACCAGACGCGAATACAAAAAGAGATGACTTACTTGGTTCAAGGACGGGCGCGCTCGTCCACGAACACCCCTGTGCAGCTTGCATGCACCGTTCGCACGACACTTTGATCTTCGTCTTCATCTTGACGATTTGGCCGCTGCAGTCGTGGCCGTGCACCAGGATGAACCGGCGACAGTAGTCGCAGACCTACGAACAAAAGCAGGTTAGTTCGCACGTTTCCGAACACGAAGGAAGAACAACATACCGGCCCATACCCCTCCACGTCGTACTCCCCTCCCTCGATCTCGTTCACCAGCGCCACGGCCTCCCGATACGGAAACCCCCAGTTCGGATCGTCCGCGTACCCTTCGTCGAAGGTGGCGAGAACCTCGTAACCAACCCTTTTCTTCGGCGGCTTCGGCTGCGCGGACGTGGTTGGCGCGTCGTCGCCTTCGAGCTCGTCTTGGCCCTCGTCTTCGGGCATGTCGTCCTCAGGACCTTCGGAACCCGCCTCCGACTGCGGAACCACCAGAGTCGCGATCGGCGCAGCGGCGACGATCGGCGGCTCCGGGGTGGGCGAAGCAGCGGCGGCAGGTGGCGGCGCAACGAGTGTGTCCGCGGCGGATTCGTTCGGCCCCGGCATGTCGAGTTCGAAGTCGACCATGCCCGCGTCGAGGAACGCGGCGACGGGGTCGACAGGCTACAAGTACTCAGTTAGCGGCGTTCCGAACACGAACAAAGTCAAGACTTACCACGGGCGGTGGGCGCAAGAGGCCATCTGCCTCGGCAATCCACTCCGCCGTGCCGTGCACGTCAGAGAGCTCCTGCATGCGAGGCAGGAGGGGCCGCAGGAACGTCCCATAGTCGGGGTGGTCCCGCCCCTTCGCCTGTCCAGTCACGAAGTCAGCGCCGAACCACCAGGACAAGGACGCGAACACTTACGAGCCAGTGGAGTATGGGCTTTGCCCACACGAACTTGTCCGCTTCGGAGGCGTTCACATCGAACCTGAGAATGTGCCGGTCGAGGCCGGCGCGGAGGTTTGCGATGTCGATCGTCTGCCGAGGCCGCGCGGCGCTGGTCGAAGTGGTTGGTGCAGACATCGTTGGTGAGAATGGAGCGCCCGAAGTGAGAGACGAAGTGGAACGAGGGAAGATGAAGACAAGTCGAACGACTTCGCCTCCTTTTATCTTTTTCCACTTCGCATTGTTCGGAAGCTAAGCGCCCCCAAGACGAACATAGGCCTTTCCGTCGACTTCGCGAAAATCGTCCAACTCGCAACCCCATTCCCACGCCATCGACACGCGTCTCAACTTGTTCGGAATCCAAGTACGCACATTCGGCTTCATTTCCAATAGCGCCTAGGCCATGACATCAATTCGACGTCATCGCGACGTCATCGCCTCCATTCGACTTCGCCTCTACCTTCCACATCCCCCTCGCTCCCACGCATGCGGCTGAATCATTGTTCCTCGGCGCCCGACGCAAATCCTCATCACATCATCCGTCCGACTTGCCCGCTACTTCGCTTCTCGTCTATCGCTTCGAATCTAGACTTCGCGCTGCGCGCCTCACTTCGTTCCAGACTTCCGCCACATTTCGGAACCTTCCGAACTTTCCCATCATTGCCACATCCGTCTCCGAATCGCCTTTCCACTCTTCGTGCTGCCCGTGGACGGTCAGTATCAAAGTATGGAGGAGGTGATGCGCCTGATTCCCCGTCAAGCGGGGATTCCACCGTGACTTTTCGGATTTTCGCTTCGACCAAAGTCACGTGACTTTGGTCTCCGGACCGTCGTCTCCGCCCTCGCGCCACCGCCACTTCGGCACGAACCGAAGTCACGCGACTTCGGTTCCGCATTTCGAGCGTCTCCCGCTCAGTGCCGAGTCACTTCGAGGCGCCCGCACGTGTTTCGGCCCAGGCCCCACGGCCCAACAGACCGTGACCACGCCGCAATATCAACATCGAAGCGAATCAGCGCACAGCCCGAGTCACGAAACGCCCCGGTCGCGCCACTCCCGAGATAGCCGGCTGTCAATCACCCTTCCCTTCCACGCACCCTTCGACACGTATAGGCTTCCCGATTGGCTCCCTCCGACGTCCCGATCCATCCGATCCGTGGCGATCCGAGCCAACAGCCAGGGCTACGCACCGAACCACTTACGAAGTTCGTAGCCCCCTCGCTGCGACTTCGGCGTTCGGAATATACCTTTGGCGCGCTTCGAGCCGCTGAGGCGTATATACGATTCATCGTTCGTATTCCGTTGTACTCCATTGCATATTGTCGCGACAGCGCTGATCGTTTGTTTTATATCCATCGCTGTCGAGCTCGTAGAGAGCCTTCGTTACTTCGTATACTCGCTCCGCACGCCTCGTACTTGCCACTCGTGATATTTATCCACTTCGTCCGTGTTTCGTTCCGTATATACCTACCTATGTTCGCACAGTACGATACTGGTTCGGACTCGTTTGTAGTATATATACGGTCCTGTAGCGCACTCGAAATACAAGTTACTTTCCCCCCTCATAGTCAGAATCTCGAAAGAGTGTTCTGCATCGTCGCCAGCATCGTCAGCTCTTACTGACGCTGCACCCCTCGCTCTATACTTCGTTCGTAACCTCACCTTCGACTACGCCGCACGCCGCACGACCTTCGACTTCGACTACGCCGCACGACCTTCGACCTTCGACTACGCCGCACGCCGCACGACTTTCGACTTCGACTACGCCGCACGACCTTCCGAACTTTCCGAAACATTCGCTCCACGACTTCCGAACTCCCGAACTTCACTCGAACTACGTTCCGAACCTCGATAGCAGCTTCGAAGCCTCGTCAAGATCAGACCCACAGCAAACGCGTTCCCGATCACACAGTCGACTCAAGTCCAACCCGATCGTCGTGATACGTCCTTCCCTCCATCGTTTCCACAACATTCCTCGTTTCTCCACGAACGACTCCGGGTCTCGCACGTCGCGAATTCGTTGTCTCGTCACTTCGGTGACTCGTACGCTTTCCCCCACTCGTTTCTTGTTCGGACGTCGTCGTCGCGTCGTCCCGCGTATTCGCATCCTCGTCACGACCACCGTTCGTGTATCGACGGAGACACTTCGCGAGCCTTTGGGACTGTGACGCTCGCTCGCACACCCGACACGGTACCACTGATCGCGCTCTAGGGACAGGAGATATATACATTTCCGCCCTACTACCGCGTGGTGCCCATCAACGTGTCCAGACGTTCCTTCTCGCGATGCGAGTTGTAACCGAGGTAGTTACCACGGTCGAGAGGAGTGCTCGCGATCACTTTGCCCAGCCGGTTGACCTCCCCATCCGACTTTTGCGATGAACCTGTGTTCTGCCAGATGAACATGGCTGCTGCGTCATGACTGCTGAACGGCGCGTAGTAGGGCACAAATGACTCGTCGGGCGGTGGAACTGTAGATTTTGGGGGCGCAGGCGCAGAAGGAACTAGGGCCGGAGTGTCGCACAAGTCTGCAAGCGTTGCTGTTCGCTCGGGATGGCATGTGGGAGGACGCGCATAGATGCGGAAGCGGCCAAACTCGTCCCGCTCTGTTGTGACTCCCGTGTCCTTAAATGGTTCTGGAGATGGGGATGGAGAGGGAGAGGGAGGAGCCGGCTGAGGGGGAGGAGCGCGTGGTCTGTCTGGTATATGAGCAAGTGGTGTTCGTCCATCACGGCTAGAGGGCAGAAAGTCCTGGAAGTGTTGGGGGAAGCGGATTGAACGGCCAGAGCGGTGAGAGACAAAGACGGGGATATCGGGGAGAGGCAGCTCCGGCTGAGCCTGTTCAGCGTCCACCAGCTCGAGAGGAAGCTCAGTGTCCGCAGGCGGAGGCGCAAAGTCAATATCCTAGTGTTCCGAGCCTAGTCAGACTTTGTACGTCAGGATCTTGCAGCTACGCACCTGAGATCCACTCCCATGTATTTCTGGAGCCTCCGCAATCCTCATCTTCTTGGCGAGCCTGTTGTCGGTGATAGGGTATTCGCACCTACGATGGGTGATACCCTTGATCATTGGTGCGAATACCCTATCATCTCGTCCCAACTTTGAGACGTTGACCTCCTGGGCAACCAATCCTGTCTCGAATGCCAGAGTCAACTCCCGGTAGAAGGGAGTTAACCCTCGCTGGTGGGCTCCATTATGTAAGACCAGGATTAGGTAATACCCAGAAAAGCGACACAGGCTGGAATTGAACCAGCGACCCTATTCGTATGCGCCCGTAGTGCTCTAACCACTGAGCTACTGTGCTGTAGTCAACCTTGGCTATAACCCGTATGGGTTCTAATTCACCAATGATCAAGGGTATCACCCATCGTAGGTGCGAATACCCTATCATCTCGTCCCAACTTTGAGACGTTGACCTCCTGGGCAACCAATCCTGTCTCAAATGCCAGAGTCAACTCCCGATAGAAGGGAGTTAACCCTCGCGGTGGGCTCCATTATGTAAGACCAGGATTAGGTAATACCCAGAAAAGCGACACAGGCTGGAATTGAACCAGCGACCCTATTCGTATGCGCCCGTAGTGCTCTAACCACTGAGCTACTGTGCTGTAGTCAACCTTGGCTATAACCCGTATGGGTTCTAATTCACCAATGATCAAGGGTATCACCCATCGTAGGTGCGAATACCCTATCATCTCGTCCCAACTTTGAGACGTTGACCTCCTGGGCAACCAATCCTGTCTCGAATGCCAGAGTCAACTCCCGGTAGAAGGGAGTTAACCCTCGCTGGTGGGCTCCATTATGTAAGACCAGGATTAGGTAATACCCAGAAAAGCGACACAGGCTGGAATTGAACCAGCGACCCTATTCGTATGCGCCCGTAGTGCTCTAACCACTGAGCTACTGTGCTGTAGTCAACCTTGGCTATAACCCGTATGGGTTCTAATTCACCAATGATCAAGGGTATCACCCATCGTAGGTGCGAATACCCTATCATCTTGTCCCAACTTTGAGACGTTGACCTCCTGGGCAACCAATCCTGTCTCGAATGCCAGAGTCAACTCCCGGTAGAAGGGAGTTAACCCTCGCTGGTGGGCTCCATTATGTAAGACCAGGATTAAGTAATACCCAGAAAAGCGGCACAGGCTGGAATTGAACCAGCGACCCTATTCGTATGCGCCCGTAGTGCTCTAACCACTGAGCTACTGTGCTGTAGTCAACCTTGGCTATAACCCGTATGGGTTCTAATTCACCAATGATCAAGGGTATCACCCATCGTAGGTGCGAATACCCTATCATCTCGTCCCAACTTTGAGACGTTGACCTCCTGGGCAACCAATCCTGTCTCGAATGCCAGAGTCAACTCCCGATAGAAGGGAGTTAACCCTCGCGGTGGGCTCCATTATGTAAGACCAGGATTAGGTAATACCCAGAAAAGCGGCACAGGCTGGAATTGAACCAGCGACCCTATTCGTATGCGCCCGTAGTGCTCTAACCACTGAGCTACTGTGCTGTAGTCAACCTTGGCTATAACCCGTATGGGTTCTAATTCACCAATGATCAAGGGTATCACCCATCGTAGGTGCGAATACCCTATCATCTCGTCCCAACTTTGAGACGTTGACCTCCTGGGCAACCAATCCTGTCTCAAATGCCAGAGTCAACTCCCGATAGAAGGGAGTTAACCCTCGCTGGTGGGCTCCATTATGTAAGACCAGGATTAGGTAATACCCAGAAAAGCGGCACAGGCTGGAATTGAACCAGCGACCCCGTAGGTGCGAACACCCTATCATCTCGTCCCAACTTTGAGACGTTGACCTCCTGGGCAACCATTCCTGTCTCGAATGCCAGAGTCAACTCCCGG
This sequence comes from Auriscalpium microsporum, assembly GCA_019914985.1. NCBI lineage: Eukaryota > Fungi > Basidiomycota > Agaricomycetes > Russulales > Auriscalpiaceae > Auriscalpium > Auriscalpium microsporum. The sequence continues at coordinate 148,437 of JAHLMG010000012.1, read as the reverse complement.
TAGAAGGGAGTTAACCCTCGCGGTGGGCTCCATTATGTAAGACCAGGATTAGGTAATACCCAGAAAAGCGGCACAGGCTGGAATTGAACCAGCGACCCTATTCGTATGCGCCCGTAGTGCTCTAACCACTGAGCTACTGTGCTGTAGTCAACCTTGGCTATAACCCGTATGGGTTCTAATTCACCAATGATCAAGGGTAATACCCAGAAAAGCGGCACAGGCTGGAATTGAACCAGCGACCCTATTCGTATGCGCCCGTAGTGCTCTAACCACTGAGCTACTGTGCTGTAGTCAACCTTGGCTATAACCCGTATGGGTTCTAATTCACCAATGATCAAGGGTATCACCCATCGTAGGTGCGAATACCCTATCATCTCGTCCCAACTTTGAGACGTTGACCTCCTGGGCAACCAATCCTGTCTCGAATGCCAGAGTCAACTCCCGGTAGAAGGGAGTTAACCCTCGCGGTGGGCTCCATTATGTAAGACCAGGATTAGGTAATACCCAGAAAAGCGGCACAGGCTGGAATTGAACCAGCGACCCTATTCGTATGCGCCCGTAGTGCTCTAACCACTGAGCTACTGTGCTGTAGTCAACCTTGGCTATAACCCGTATGGGTTCTAATTCACCAATGATCAAGGGTATCACCCATCGTAGGTGCGAATACCCTATCATCTCGTCCCAACTTTGAAAAAGCGACACAGGCTGGAATTGAACCAGCGACCCTATTCGTATGCGCCCGTAGTGCTCTAACCACTGAGCTACTGTGCTGTAGTCAACCTTGGCTATAACCCGTATGGGTTCTAATTCACCAATGATCAAGGGTATCACCCATCGTAGGTGCGAATACCCTATCATCATTATGTAAGACCAGGATTAGGTAATACCCAGAAAAGCGGCACAGGCTGGAATTGAACCAGCGACCCTATTCGTATGCGCCCGTAGTGCTCTAACCACTGAGCTACTGTGCTGTAGTCAACCTTGGCTATAACCCGTATGGGTTCTAATTCACCAATGATCAAGGGTATCACCCATCGTAGGTGCGAATACCCTATCATCTCGTCCCAACTTTGAGACGTTGACCTCCTGGGCAACCAATCCTGTCTCGAATGCCAGAGTCAACTCCCGATAGAAGGGAGTTAACCCTCGCGGTGGGCTCCATTATGTAAGACCAGGATTAGGTAATACCCAGAAAAGCGGCACAGGCTGGAATTGAACCAGCGACCCTATTCGTATGCGCCCGTAGTGCTCTAACCACTGAGCTACTGTGCTGTAGTCAACCTTGGCTATAACCCGTATGGGTTCTAATTCACCAATGATCAAGGGTATCACCCATCGTAGGTGCGAATACCCTATCATCTCGTCCCAACTTTGAGACGTTGACCTCCTGGGCAACCAATCCTGTCTCAAATGCCAGAGTCAACTCCCGATAGAAGGGAGTTAACCCTCGCTGGTGGGCTCCATTATGTAAGACCAGGATTAGGTAATACCCAGAAAAGCGGCACAGGCTGGAATTGAACCAGCGACCCTATTCGTATGCGCCCGTAGTGCTCTAACCACTGAGCTACTGTGCTGTAGTCAACCTTGGCTATAACCCGTATGGGTTCTAATTCACCAATGATCAAGGGTATCACCCATCGTAGGTGCGAATACCCTATCATCTCGTCCCAACTTTGAGACGTTGACCTCCTGGGCAACCAATCCTGTCTCAAATGCCAGAGTCAACTCCCGATAGAAGGGAGTTAACCCTCGCTGGTGGGCTCCATTATGTAAGACCAGGATTAAGTAATACCCAGAAAAGCGGCACAGGCTGGAATTGAACCAGCGACCCTATTCGTATGCGCCCGTAGTGCTCTAACCACTGAGCTACTGTGCTGTAGTCAACCTTGGCTATAACCCGTATGGGTTCTAATTCACCAATGATCAAGGGTATCACCCATCGTAGGTGCGAATACCCTATCATCGGCAATCTGCTCATCGAGCTGTCGTTTGAGCTTCACTGCAGCCGCCAATGTGTTCTTGGTTGCACCCTTGCAGTACCTGCTATGTGCTGCCAGAGCTCTGGGATGGGGGAACGTCTTGGCACAGTGGGGGCAGGGAGACGCCATAGTGAAAAGGCAGAGTGCAAGAGATGAAGTCGCGACTTCACGCGAAATCGACAAGTCGCGATCACGTGCATGCGCTCGCGGCGGCGTCATCTCTCTCCGATTTTTTTGGAATCGCTTGCATTTCCTGCCCCTTCCACCATCTCCGCAAGACATGCTACCATCCAACGTAGCAACCATTTTGGCACGCGGCGTCATTGGTCCGACTACACGCCTCCAAGATGTGTTCTTTGCCATTGCTTCCTGGGGCACCTGGTATGAGCCAAGGCTGTGAGTTTGCACATGCTTTCCTGCATTTTTTGCTGAACGGGATGCATTATCTTAGCTCAATGGACAAGTGGGATGAGTATTACCGCGCCTATGATCTCATTATGGCCATGGTTCCCGGCCTTGCGGAGGAAATCGCTACAGAGGAAGGAAAATTGGCACTTCCGAGGTTACTGGCAGCGGTGAGCCCGTATATGCGCTGTCAATTCGCAGATTCTGTGCTCATATTCTCGTCAGATCACCAGCCAGATCTCATGCGTCCGTGACATGGACCGAAGCAGTGTAAGCGAGCAGTGTAATGCTTACGCTGCACCCGACAGCCCGCTCGTTCCGCATGTCATGGCAGAGGACAAACACGACCGTGGTTTTGGCCACCCCAATCTCGGGCTGCTCCTCTATCCAGCGGTAGATTCTGACGAGTTCAAAGAAAATCCCGCTCGGTGCGCCGCTTTATTTTCATCATGGCATTCATTTCACTGATTTATTGTCAAGTGCTTGCAGGGACATATACAGTGCTCGGTCTTCCCTGGACGCGAGTGTCCCACTGTTTGTCTACAGTGGATACAAGTTCAACTCGGCGTACCCCGATGAAGGAATGTTTCGAGGAGAAGTTGTTGTGACGGTATGTCTTGCGTTATTCCCTCACATCCTCGTCTGATATATGACCCACTACAGGTACTCCGGCACGTCTACATAAGCCCCAAGATGGCCCTCATCGAGCCGACAATGGCCTCCTTCTCGCTCGTTGGGAGCAACGCAGAGGCTCTAGATATCTTCAGGATTACCGGATACCATATTGCATATGCCTGTGAACTCGTGCGTTCTTCTCTGCTACACGACAATGCGGGGACTGATATCTGCTAGGCGAGGTATATGATGAGCGACCAAGACAGGTGGTCCTCCCACGACGGGACATTCACCTACTCGCGGCTTTTCTACACGGCTCTCAACTGGTTTAGCTATGCAGAGGACGACCCACTTGTCGAAGACACCCTGAACTGGTTGAATCTGTACGTCATAGCATCTCTGATTTATTATCAGTGACTGAAGCGGCTCCAGACGCGTCTTCGGCCATGAGAACGGCCGACTCACGGAGACCACACGTCCTAGCTGCGAGCTTGCCCGCACTACTTCACACCGCGACTATATAGAGCGCGCTCCTGCTCATGCACTCTTATCATCTTTCCCCCCATTCCCTTTCCTCCCCCGCTTCATCATGCCCCGCGTTGTCTCTTACTATGAGTCCGACTCGGAGACCGATGGACAGACTGCAGCCTCAGACAACGATCGAAGACGCAAGCGCGCGGCGTCTGTCATCGATGTCACTGGTTTTGGCGACGACGGTGCCTCGCAGCCACCACCTCCCAAGCGCAAGAAGACGGGGGCTTCAAAAGAGTGAGTCATTATCTGTATACTCTGCATATATGCTCTCATAAGAGTGCGCAGAGATCCTGTCGACGTCGATTCCGACGCCGGTGATGCCTCACAGCCACCCTGCACCAAGCGCAAGAAGGGCAAAAAGAAAAGGCCTTCGAAAGAGTGAGCTATCGTCTGTATACAACGCATATATTCACTCATACAATCGCACAGAAACATTGACCCACAGGACGCGTCATATTTCAAAGCGGCCCGTGCTTTCCCCCGATGCGTCCGACTCTTCATCAGCATCAAGAACGTCGTGCACTTCAAGATCTACGAGGCTGCACAGGCAGCTGCCCGCGTAGCCGCGGAGGAAGGTGTCACATCGGAAGTGGAGGCGCCGACAATGCATCTGTGCGTACATCTCGCCTCTACCTGCATATATGCGCATATATTGCTCTTTCCAGGTCAGCTAGCGATATTGCTACGTATTCAGAGGCCTTTCAGGGTCTGCTCCGCCTCGTCCCCGCGCTCGCCAGGCGAATGGAGGCTGAGGGCGGGACTGAAGAGTTCGACTCGCTCTTGGATGAGGTATGTAAATTACACTCTTGATGATTCGATCAGACCCTGATCTCTGGATCAGATGGATGCCGAAGCAAATAGCGTCCAGGGCCCTGACCGCCACAACGTGAAAAAAATGATCTCCGAGCTGGTCCCTCTCGACTACAAGACGGCGCCTCTGGACCCGCCGGTCAGCACGAAGGCAACCATGGACGAACGCGGGTTCAATCACAATCAGTTGGCGCGGCTACTCTGCCCTGTTAAGGACCTAGAGAGGTTCGACAGGGAGTATGATATTGAGGAGTACGTTTCCTTTGCCTGTCATCGCTTCTGTGATGATAATACGCTGCACAGCTCGAAGAATCTTCTCAAAACTGGTGAGATCAAAGTTACAGGCAAGAAGATGTTCCTTGGCCTCTTCAGGGACTACAAGTACAACCCAGGCGAGCCGGAATCGGGTCTTTTCTATAGCCCGCTCGCCGTCAGGGTACGTCTCATGCTCTTTTCTGGCTTCTCCTACTTGACAGCGCGTGATGCGCTCTCGACACAGACCGGTCAGGTCATATTCACGGGACCATCATCTGCCGGTGAGGATCCCACAGATAAGACCGTCGCACGGCGCAAAGGCAACGCGCAGCTCTATGGCATCCAAGAAGTCACCAAGGAAATGATCCTGTACAGCTGTGTTATCGTACGTTCATCCTTTTCTGTCGGTTCAGCTTCTGTTTCATTGTTTACTAGGCCCGCTTCGCAATTGGCGGCAAAGACTGGTCGTGCATCGATGGCACATTCGAATACGACGTCTTCTACAATTGCGGCCTCAAGCAGCTGGCTAACCGCAAGGATCCGTTCGTCATTGACGTGTTCAAATACTGGAATCTGTAAGCCGTCGTCCTCCCGTTCTTTGCTTATAACTACGACCACCTACAGTAAATTATTCGGCAATGGGAAGGAGAAGGCTGCGGAAGACTCGGAAGACGAGGAGGAGGCCGCTCGTGAGGAGCAACGATGCCAGCGTATCCTCGCAGCAGAGGAAGCTGCCGGTGCGTAGCTGTATTCTATGCTCGGCCTTTGCTAACAGTGCCTTCCTCGAGCGCAGCATCCAAAGCTCGCGCAACTGCGAGCGGCTCTAGCAGCTCCGCTGCTGCCGCGACTGGCACTGAAGCATCGGGTGCGTCGCTGTTCGACACACTTGGCCTCTTTGCTGACACCTTTTCAGCTGCAGTCTCTGCATCGCAGGCTCGCACAGCTGCGAGCGACTCTAGCAGCCCCGCCGATGCTCTGACGGACACGACGCCTGCTCCCGGGCTTTCCCAGCCGACTTCGATCGTCACGCCGCCTTTCGAACCGAGTCGCACAAGCTCGCCAGCTGTAGCAGGATCGTCCCCGTCTCGGGCCAGCTCCCCGCCCATCGCCTCGTCATCGACGATGGCGTCGTCTCGTATCAACTCCCCACCCATCGCCTCCTCGACGCCTCGCAGCGACTCTCCACCTGTCGCCTCATCGTCCACAATCGCGATGGGCCCCTGCTCCCCCCTCTCTGGGTCAGAGCTCTCCGACTTCGAGCCTGAAGAGCCGGCGCCGAAGAAACGAAAGAAGGCCCCGCCGCCCAAGAAGGCCCCGCCGCCCAAGAAGGCCCCGCCGCCCAAGAAGGCCCCGCCGCCCAAAAAGGACGCGGCCAAGACGCCGACCGCAGCGCCGTCGCGTCAGCGTGCTCCTCGGGCGCGCGCCTCTTGACTGATCACTTCTAGTACTCTCCCGTCTTGCACGCTCTATTCCCTGTTCTCGTTGCCTTTCCTTCTTCATGTCTCTGTCTGCCCTTGTTGCTGCTACTGACTCATGGTATGTTACTGCATTATCAGCTCTCGTGCGTTCCCTGTAATCGGCTATAATTCTTTCTCTTCGCTCGGTATCCCTGACCTTTATCACTGCATTATAAACTCTCGCGCCTGTCTGCCCGTCCATTATAATCAGCTGTAATCACTGTACTACTTGTGAATGGCGCCCTCAATATGATATGATTATGATCATCCTCACTGCGTGATAATGGATTATAATTTGGGCTGGATCCCTATAATATGAGCGCAGAATTATGATCAGGGCGCCGTTTCATAACCAGGGCGGCCGAATCACAACCAAAAGAGCTTTGTGATAATGGGTTATAATGCCCCCTCCCGGATTTTAGCGCATTTCAGCGAAACATCGGATTATGGACATTATAATCGATTATAATGCTACATAAAATTTTTTCGATTTTGCTGATGGAGAGACTCGGTCCGTCCAGTCTTGTTGCCACGTGCACCAGAGCGCTTTTGTCTGATAAGATAAGAGTCTTTACCGCCGTCACCTCCGCCTTGAAAGTCAACCACATCGCACTACCAGCGGGTATGGCGTGTCCAACGCACGGCATTCGCGAAAGGCTAGATCGCTGCACCGTGGTCTAGTTAAGAAACTGACACCCCACACAGCTTGAATCGCAGCCCGCCGTTGACGACAGCGCCCGCGGACCCGACCTGCCACGAATCCACCAACCGAGGACGCAGCCATAGGCCCCTGCGTTACATTGGAAGGGCATTGTGCCAACAACATATCCCATGCGGACAGCGAAATGAGCCTCAGTGGCCTTTTACAACCCAACGCCTTCATACCCGTCGCACGCGTCCCGTTCGAGATCCTGGACCTGGCCATCATCTTCTCTATACTTCACTCAATCGATCCCCCCCCCCCCCCACTAGGGTTTTAAGATCTCTATCTCTCGGATAGCTGGTTACAACCTGCCGACCCTAGCGGCACATCGCACTCCACAAGCACAAGTTGACCCTCTGCCGTGCTCCCTGCCCTTTGTACCCGCGGGCCGCTCCTCCGCCATCTATGTCTTTCTGTCGGGTTCCTGTCGCGTTCCTACGCCGCTCTCCGTATGCGTTCTTGAACCTTCCGGATGGCGCGGCCGGCTAGCGCCCTGGCGCTGCGAGAACTGTGCATCAACATACCCGGCGGGCTACCCTAGACATCGCCACTGCTCGAACATTTTGAGCAGCTCTCGATAGTGATAGTGAAGTGCTATGGTCTCGAACTGACTGCGATGCTCGACGCGGTTGGGCAGATGTGCAAGTTGAAGCGACTTCGGCTGGATCTCGAACTCGGGGGACTCGGAGGCGAACGAGCAGGAGCTTCGTGTCGTCTCGCCGGCTACCCTACTACTTGATCTGCGCATGTCCTTCGACGCCGCGCGCAGCGGCTCCTCAAACACCTCGCGCTCTTCTGCCAGCCAGCAATGGCAGTTCGGCAGCAAAGCTCGTGGCGGTCCTCCCGGTCTTTGATTGCGTCCATTATCCTATCCGTCGCCCCTATACCATCCCGCTGGTACAGCCTACCGGACGACGCCGTCGTCGATGTGGCCGCATGGCGCTCTTGGAATACCGCTTCCGAGGCAGCTCTAGATTTTGTCATCAGGCAGGACCCAGGCGCGACATTCAAATTATGCCTCGTGCCGAGCGTGTTCAAGACACTCGTGTCGGAATACCTCGGGAGGCTGATCGTGGCCAACGACGAGCAGGATCGCGCGTGTCCGTACGCACGCACAAACTTGTTCAGGCTGCGATGTGTGGTTATCGATGGCGCGGTGGCCGCGGTGCACTCGCTCTGTACCGCGGGCTTCCCTCTCGCGCTCACTCTGCTCTGCCTCGCCAACGTGGACTTCGAATCATCCTCGGAATCTGGAGACGGTGCTTTGAAGGACGGACTGCTGCAGATCTTGGAATATCGTGCACGCTCCGGGCATGCTCTGGCGGAGCTGGCCTTACTGGAGTGCGTGGTGGACGATGCGTTTGTGCGCAAGCTGCAGAGCGTTAGAACACTGAGGATTATTTCGGCCCTTCTAGTCGACTTCACTCCAGTCAACAGTTATTCGCGTACTCTTGGCCAATCCTCTCTATGAATTAGATCGCTGTCAGGTTCGAGCACTGTCACGGCGTCGCATCATTGCTGAAGACGAACCGGTTTACACTCTTGTGACGCGCTCGATTGAGGCTACCGTCCCCCCCTCTCTCCCTAGTCAGTGACACGGCGAGGAGCTCCAGGGTCTGGTTAAGACCGTCGGAAACCCGTAGACTGCGTAGACTGGCGGACATTCTCCTACATCTTCCGTGCGATGGGAATTGAGCGCGCAAGTTGAGCACCAGGTAATGTATGGTCGTTCGGCGGCGTCGGAAGTGAGGGTGAGCAACTCGGGGGTGCACGGGTGCTGAGCGGGTCGGCACATGTACTCAGCCATCTAGTAACGCATTTCGATCGGGAGCTCTGTAAACGCGGTGAAACGCGGCGTGAGGTATCGAACTCGGATGCTCCACTCGGGAGCGGGATTAAGTCTTGAGCCGTCGAAAAGACTACAGAGTAGTAAGTACTTACCAGATGGGTTCCTTCAACTCAGAGCGGCCAATTCTCGAGAAGATTCAAGCGTTCTGCAGACAACATGTAAGTAATCTCAAGTCCTGGTGGCGGTTGAATGAACTGTTGAAGCAGTAGACATACCCTAACCACAGACTAGGTGCTGGCCACCCCCAACCAACCGTTACCTTGGTCCCTTCAGTTCATACTCTAGCCCCGACCTCGACATGGCCGGAACGTTCACTGTGACTTACAATAGGAACTTCTGTGGCAGAAACCGGAGAACCTCCCAAGTTCCGTTCCACCTGCCACCTCAGAGTCACTCCGCGTCATCTTAACAGCCGCCCCGAGACGGCCCCTCCTCCACGCGCTGCTCGTTCGACACATTCAGTAGCCCCTTGCGATCATTCTGGAATCACATACTGCGCCCACGCCACTCGCGTCGACTCGAGCGCACCCAATTCTACTTCGGAGTTTGGGGTGGTATGACGCGGCGCAGCTCCCGGCCTCGAGCACATCTTCGCCCGCGCCAACGGGACGGCAAGACGGAGGGATTAGGGAATGGGCAGACACCGCAGTTCCCCGTCGCGCCCGTGGGCTCAGAAGCAGTGAACCCCATTAAACTTCACGCGTCACGGTCGGGGGGCAAAGCTGTTTCTCCGTCTGAAGCTGACGATGCAATCCAGGCTGTCCTAGGCATGGGGTTGTTGCATCCCGGAAGGACACGCAGGTCAAGATCGGAAACACTGCTGGTGCTGTTCGGTGATGCAGCTCTTCGCTTGTCCTTATGTGATCCTATCCTGAGGCATAATCTGGAGTGATGACTTGGCTCCGCCTTTTCAGTTCGTGAATTTCAGTCTTACGCCACCTTTTGACTCATCGGCTTCTCCCCAGGTCGCTACTCGTAGCTTCTGTTTGGCAGATGACTCTCATGCATGCGCGCTCTGCGCGAGCTTCTCTGCGCACTATTGGCCCACCTCGACGTCCATCAGCGCATCTACGGTTGGATTACGACGTCCGCGGCCACGTTCTCCACATCGGGGCGCAACGGCCTCCTCGTCTTCTAGCCTGTGCGCAGTGGTTCTGAAGTGAAGCACCTCGACAAGACTGGCCACGGCTAGGCGCGCGATGCACCGCCCTGTGAGTCGCGTGTACCCACGCAGAAGCGCGCTTATTTTTTGCGTCCTCCAACTCTCCCACCTAATCCACTGATCATCCATGGCAGATCCGAGCGGCACAGTGCATGCCCCAGACTCGATGATGCGGATGTTTCGCTCGCATCAGCAAGGCCGCGCGGAGCGGAAACAGTAGTGGCGGAAGTTGGTTTGGCCGCCCCCGCTCTGCTGCCCTTGGAATTATGCCTGGCGAACATCCAGGCCGAGATGCTGGCTTCTATCCGTCGTCGGAACGAACGAATCGAATCACACAAGAGCGCGGCCTGGGCCCGCCCCTCTCACAGTCTCTTTCCATCGCCGGAGATTACACCCGCCCCGAGCGGCGCGGACAAATAGCGGGCTGGGTAACGCCTGGCGCAGCTCTGCTGCTTGCAGGGGCCAAACAACGCCGCCTTTCCCGCAGGACGCCTCGTGTCGCCAGCTATCAATGCTCTGGCGGCCGGTTCCGACGTCGAGCGCGTCCATTCCAGTGGCGACCGATATTACAAGGGCGTTGCAGTCGCGTGGGGTGGTGCGCGACGTCAGGCGCCACAAGCTCTTGCAAGACCTGTTGCCTCTTCCGGCGGGTGTCCTTGTCTCCCCAGCCCGACACAGCATCCTGTGCCCCGCAAGCGCCGATTCAGGACCAACAAGGATCGCACGATTACAGCCCAAGCACATCTTCTGCCTCGCTCGGCGGTTCATAGGTTGCTCCCCGCCATCGTGATAACAAATACGGTGATGCTATCGTAACCGCCAGTGGTTCTTGTCGCGCGCGAGCTCGGAGAAACGGCGTGTCTGTGCGCTGAATCGCGCGCACCGGCAGGTGCGAAGGCTATTTGGATAGGCACGTGTGCGCGTCAGCAGAGCGGGGATGGGTTCTGCCGCGCACACGGGGATAACTTCGCGAACGCGCCCCACGCCTTGACCGCCGCTGTGGAAGCAGCGCACGAGTACGTTGGGATTGTGCGTAGCGCCGCTGCATGATATGATGCACGCGATCATGCGCTGGCGTGGCGTTGCCGGCGTGCTATGTCCCTAGACATCTTCGCACTGGTGATGCTGGCAAGCCGCCATCGTTTCAAGCTTTGTTGCGCGCGCGCGCTTGGCCATGAATAGAATTTTGGACGCGATGGCGTGCCTTTTGCGCAGCAGCGCTTGGGATTTCCGTCCCATAATGATACACGGGGCGGCTGTCGATCCGATGGCGCTTCTCGTCGGCTTCGACCCATTCAAACGCTGGCGCAAATCACAGCGAGTTGCTGTCGGTTGGAGTGAGCAGCGTGGCCGATTTGTCGCCGAGGTCGTAATGCGCAGGCCAGCTCCCGCGCACCTGCCGCGTTGCAGCACCGCCCTCCCTGGCCGCAGCACGATGCGCGGCAGCAGCTTCATCGAGGGACAAGGCGCACTGCTAGCTAAGTGACTGGACCCTGTGATCGGATGGATGCTTCCGAGGTGAGACATCTGCGGGTCTGCGCTCGCGGCTCCTTCCCCCTCCGCAGAGGCGCTGCCTATTCGGACAATAACGCTCGGATAACCCAGGGCGGCAGATTCGGCAGGGAAATAGAAGCCGCTCGCATCGAGATTCGAGGCTGGGATGGTGCTACTGGGAACCCGAAGAGAGCGTCTCCGCGTCTGTCCTGCCTGGCCGCGTTGGCGCGTGTGCTGCACGGTAGACGCTATAAAGCAGGCCGCAAGCAAGCGGTTGCACACCCAGTGACCCACACCCACACACATCCGTGCACCCACATTGGCCATCCCCTTACCGCTATGGCCGCCGCCACCCACCCACATAGTACTTATAACATCGCCCCGCCATCGTCTTTGCTCATCACCAACCCCATGGCTTCCCCACCATCGCCCGCATCTTCCACATCATCGTCCTCGTCCTCGCGGAGCTGCGATAGGTTCGCGCTCGCGCAGGTTTGCGATGACGTCTGTCTCGTGCAGCGTGCGTACCCGCGCCCCCCGGATCACCGCGCCAGTACTGACCTGCCCCCCGCCCCCAGTGCCCTCAACGCTGTCGAGCGGCACAACATCGTCTGCGCTGTCCGCCGTCGAGGCGAAGATTTACTGCCACGAATTCATCACGATCTTCCGGTACTCCCACCCTGCGGTGATCCACCCCGCGGACTTTCGGGTGGTCGAGTGGCTGAGCGAGCAGAGCGTGCTGTACGAGGAGGAAAAGGAGACGGTGTTTCTCGCGCGCGACGTGATGGACCGTCTGCGGCGGTTGACGGATCGGAGATACGCGAAGAGCACACGGCCGTCGCCATCACTGTCGCCATCGCCGTCCCGCGCGTCGTCGAGGAGCACCCGGACGCTGCATCATGCATTTGGCCCATGACGACATTAGTCTCCGTTGCCAATTTGCAGTCGCTCTATGACGACATCAGACTCCAGAGGATCGGTGATCGTGTACGATTATGTACTGTATCATTATCGTGTACTTTTTCTTGGAATATCGTAGGGATCATAATCATTCATAGACTTTGCATACACCTCCACATAAGAATATAACGCTTAACGGCGCCCACATGAAACCGCTTGATCGCCTCGAATTTCTCCGTACAGTAATTATTAGTTTCTGGGTCCTGCTGCATGCGCCCTCGCTGTACGGTACTCCGCCCCCGAATCCCGGACCCAGATCTATCCAAACTCAAAGTGCAAATCTTGCCGTCGAAACGCTCCGGTCCGAGCGGGGTGCCTCTGGGTGCCTCGGTGTTCGTATACGTTCATAGCTCAGTCATCTTCAGTCATACTGTCGTCTACTGTCGACTTGTCCACGCGTACGTTGCACATTGCGCCGTTAAATGTCATTGCGCGACGGCGACGGCGGGCTTTGTGTGCCATCGTGATGGCAGCGGCCGGAGATCACGAAATACACGAGGATGCTGTTGACTCGTACAGTATCTAGCGCACCCTTTCCGAACGCTCGTTCATTTCACGGCAATCTTTGTTTTCGTTACCTGCGCGTCCCGAAGTACGATACCGCTCCGGTCCTAGCGCTCTTCTATTAATAAAAATTGCATCCGTGTGTGCCTTTTGCACTAGATCACCGTGACGTACCTCTAGACTTTGTCCAACACAATTTTCCAATCATTCCCTCTCCAACCACCCCATCCGCCCCTCCCACCGGCGCTCTAGCACCCGCAGCGGAACATACACCACCGCGGCACTCACGAAGCCCGTGAACATCGCGATATCTCCCGTCCCGCGCTTCGCAAACGAGCCCGTGTACCACACCTGGTCCATACAAGGCACGATGAGCGCGAAGGATCCGCAGAACGCCAGGACGGCCGCGAGCCCGAGCGGGAGGCGCCGCGGGGACGCCCAGTCCGCGGTGGCGTAGGACGCCCAGCGGCCGCGCCGGATGAGCGCGTGCTCAGCAAGAACGATGGCCGCAAACGGCGCGGACCAGTAGCCGGCGATGCCTGCGGGCAAGTGAGTGAGTGAGTGAGTAGACTATAATCAGAAGTGAGTGCTCACTGAGGATGTCAACGAGGGTGTCATAGGACTTGGAGGAGCCGACGATCGCCACTGGTATCAAACTGTCCAGAGCCATCAGCCATTCAGCACCTCAGCTCAGCTTACTTATGTTGCCACTCACATCGCAGTAGATAACACAACATAACAATAGCGCGGGATTTTCGCGAGGAAGGGGTGCACCGCCATGAAGCACGTCCCGAACGAGTACATCGTCGGCGCAACCACGCTCGGAATCGTGAGCGCGATCACGACGGTCATAAACTTGCCGAACCCGCCGGCTGTCGCGAGCACGGCGCCGATGAGGCCGCCGATGTTAGAGTTGCTGTCACCGAGGCCGGCTTGCCAGGCGGGAACGGCGGGGGCGCTGGCGGCGAACACGGCTCCGAGTACGTGGGCGGGAAGCTAGAGCAACATAACCTGTAAGATGATGTTCTATTCATAATAAGGAGGAAATGTGCTCACCGAGGCGATAAAGAAACCGAGGTAGACATAGATGAAGATTCGCCAGCTGATTGATGGTCAGACTTGTGTGAGGATACGAAAGGACAGTGCTAACGTCGGCGCCGGTGCGTGGTACACGCCGTAGTCAGGCGTGGAGGCACACCAGCTAAGTACGCTGGCGAACACGACCGATGCGAACGAGAGCACGGCAGATGGCGCAGGGGCTGACTTCGGTAGGTCCACGACGTGCTGTGCCCCGACAACTAGCATAGTGATGAACGCGACCAAGTTCGGGATCCACACGACGCTCTCATATCTGGGGACATGTCCTTCAGCGCCCAGAATCACAGAAGTAGGCTTGGATTGCAACTGACGAATGCAGGGCACGGTAGCCCATGAACGCCACGATGAACGAGATGACGGAGGTGACGACAATGCCAACGGTATCGTTCAAGTGCGTCGACACCGAGGCAAGCATCTGCCCGGCGACAATCGTGTTGAGGATGAGGAAGCCCATCGCGGAGAAGACGTTGAGCAGGCTCGGGATTCTTGCGCCATAAAGCCTGCCGAATATGTCTGAGCACGCTGCTCAACAGAGCAAGAGGTTACACGGCCTGACCCCCATGAGAACCGCGCCTGAACCATTGCACGCGTGCCTAATCTAGGACCAAAGACACCGCTGCCAGAAATGAGTCGTCAACGCCCTACACCAAACAGAGGCAAAAGGCGACCACATACAAAATAGCTGGAACGGCACATGTTCTGCAGAGAATATGAGCGTCACGCAAGGTCAACTGTAAGAGGGACGCACACCAGGTCCACCACAAGGATAATGGTCAACGAGTCAACGAGTCCAAGCGAGAAGAACGCAGGCCCTGCAGAGCCCGTGCTCATCCTATATGCCCCACACAGCCATCAGCCTAACTGACATGGACGTGCATTTCAACGAAGCACGGACGCAAGTACATTGAGATTTGCTGACAACCAGACAAAAAACATCTGGTAAAGGCGCTTGTCCGTTCGTCCTTCCAACGGAATCGGTGTGATCCTGGTAAAAGTCAAAAGGAAATGAGCACACTGGCAGCCATCTGGACAAGACTTAGTTAGCGCACCCATGCGTTTCAACGCCCCATCTCTGCAGCAGGCTTGAGAAGCGTTGGAACCGCGTCTCGCGTGGGCGTGAGCCGGTGGACAGACTTAGGGCATCCACGTTCGCATCGCTCACAGCAGGCGAACAAGTCTTCTTCGGGTCGTGCGTGGTATCCATGGCAGGGGGGCGCCGGGCTTGCGTAGGCGTGGGGCGCAGCTATATACGTCGACGTACCCGCGCGGAAATGGAACTTGCATGTCGCTGAGCGTCAGAGAAGCTTCGACAGCACGTTGTATGCCAGATGAAAGATGAGAAAAGAAATCCGGAGGACGGCTCCGGTGTCATGAGCTCAGAGTGAGGATGTGGTTCGCCCGTTGCAAGGCTGAGCCTGGCAAAGCATGCGTGCTGGAAAAGCGGACACCTGTACGGCCGGCTCTGCGCCGCCGCCTCTGCGCGGCATCACGATCCACGTACCCAAGTCAACAAATGGAGTCCCATTTGTCACACGCAGAGGAGACCAAGCGAGCAGCAGTCTGATGCAGTGAGCTCTCGAACCGCGGCCCCCATCTCGGTTCCGGTAGGGAGTTATGCAGACAATGATCCTAGTGGTCACGCCGATGCAATACGAGAGAGGCGGAGCCCTCGCGAGGTCGTTTAGAGCCAGCCATGTCGTGGGCGATGGTGGGAGTACGGCCGCGAGCCACTGGATGATCGGATGAGCCGGAGGCGAGCGACTCGGTGCCGCACGCGGCACACGTGATGCACAGCGTGGGAATCGAGACTGCAGCAGCGGCCACGCGCGCAGTGGCCACAATTTGGTGAACCTCTCAGCGCAGGTCTCAGCATCCGCGGCCATTATATCAGGTAAACTTGGCGCCTGCTGGGCCGCGAGGACCGAGGTTTGCGACATACCACGATACCGATACCTGCGCAGCATCACCGTGACGCGCTCTCTTGTCATCGCCAGGATCAACGCGTCGCTTCATCCACTATGTTCCATCTGGATCTAATTATCCGTGGGCGAACTGAGGTGCCTGGACAGCTTCCTCGACATGGCACGCTTCGCAAAGCTCCTGACCTCAGTGCTCGTCGCTGTGCTATACGCATCCGGCGCCTCTGCTGCCCCGTGGACCGTCGAAACCCGGCACACGACGCACAGCACGCGCTTCGTCGGTCGGGACGCGACTGTCGAGGTTCAGCCTTTCCACCCCGAGTCTACGTACGAGGTAAGCACGCGCTCCGACTGGAGATGGAGTACCTCTCACTAGTATATGCTTGCAGACAGAGGGTCTTGACCACCCTCTGGCAAAGCGCGATGGCTTCGACCTGAAGGGTCTGCCATCTCGTTCGTCGGCAGTGCTCTGGAGAACGACATCATCGATCACGCACGGCATCTCGAACCGCCTCACTGGTGGCGGCACCGGTCGTTGCCTGCAGACCCCTGAGGCTGCTGGTATGGGAGAGGGCTCGTCCGATGCACTTGCGGAGTATGTCATCGTTTTTTTTCGCGCCTACAATTTGGGCATCATCTTACCAAGTTTCACCAGCTGGACCGAGCAGAAGAGCACCTCGACGCAGGACTTCGTTCTTGGACAGTACGTGCGATGTCTTTTCTTGATCTTCTGACAATCGCATTTGTCCAGATATGTTGTCAATGACGCCGCTGGCATCCGGTCGCATCCGTACTTTACATCCGCGTAGGAGACTTCCCTATTCCGAGTTGGACTTTCTTGACAGTACGACAAACCCCCTGACCTACGCGTCACTGCATCTGAAAGGCACGCGTTTGGGTTTCAAGGCCGTTTTCGCTCGCAGACGCGTGCTTCGGACGCGCACGCGCTGACAAGGTACGCTAAGCATCTTAAGATTTTGTGCGGCCATCTTATCGCGGTCCGGCACTCACCGCAACGCGGCGCCGACAGAAGAGGATGCTGACAGCTTGCGCAGGATGACAACGCCACAAAGCTAGGACGGGCTCGCTGCTAGGACGCCGGAGGACAATGTCAACTATTATGAAAACGAGGACGTCGAGTAAAGCAGACTCGGCCATGCGGTGGTTTGACGACGCCGACGGAGAGGACGGGCACACGAAGACGAGGCTGTCGCTCGCCAAAGCGAACCGGCGGGCACGACGCGGCCTTTCCTGTAGTGCGGGGGCAGGCAGGGTCCCCCAAGACCAAGCGCAGCGCAGGATCCGGAGGCTCCCTCGTCGTATGCCTTATCCTGTAATACCTCGCAATGTCTACCATTACTTCCAACACTATATCAATTTGATGCGGATTTATAGAGCTGCGGGGAACGGCGCTGGCCGCGGCCAATCGAGCTCTATTTAGCCTCTGATGTTCTTCGAAAGGGAAGACAATCCGAAGAATATCTGGACGCTATCATACACAGGACTTTGGGGTCGAATTCCAGCACCGGATGTTCTTAGGAAATAGCCACTATCCCATGTATTTAGGAAGTCTTCCCGCATCTGATTGATTCCAGACATTCTGCGGAATGTCTTCCATTCCGCCGAACATCAGCAGGCTAAATCCAGGTCGGCAGTCTCCGGCGCCACCCGCAGCACCTGCTCCCGGTCCCCCGCCAGCTCGCAGCAGCATTAAAAATGTGCAAGAAATATATGAATTGATGTAAATAATACAGGCTATTGCATGGCACTACAGTGAGAGGAGTACGACACGAGGGGGCAGGAAGATGACGGAGTACAGAGGTACGCGCGCGCTTGGTTTTGCCGGCACCCACCTGGTCGCCTGCACTCCTGCGCTACCAGTACAGGGCAGGCTGCGTAGTCTTGCACACCCGTCCTCTCAGTTGGCCGCATTGACGACGTCCTCTTCTTCGCGCACCCGTCCTTTTCGTCGGCGTCGTCAGAATCATGTCAGCGGTGTCGGCGCGCCACGTCAAATCACGTCATCGACGGTCACCGTCGGACGGTCCTCGTCCTCGTCGCCGATGCGCGTCCACTCTCTTTTCTGAGAAGGGGCCTGGCACGCGGGTTGTGGGGTAGTGGCGGACAGCTTGAAGTCGTCGGTCGCGGAGGCAGAGGCGGTAACTTGCGGACATCGCATCGTCTTCGCGCGTGTCGTGAGCGTTGACATGTCACGCCATCTACGTCCTCGTCCATTGGCGGCGTCCTCTTCGGAATTGTCGTCGTTAGCGCGCGCTCGTCCTTGTTGTCCAGCGCGATGCGGCGGCCTTGTCGTGGTTGGCGTTGCGATGTACCGTAGACAGTGAGTAAAATAGCTACTCAAAGCAAAGACAGTTAGCGCACCTTGTCAACGCGTGCGCATCGACGTCAACATGTCGCGGTCAGTTGCCTTCCCCAGCCACGCACATATAAGTAGCATGGCTGCCTACCTCCGCACGCGCACCTCCACACCTCCCGCTGCTGTGTGAGCGATGAACATGCCGCCGTCAAAACACGAGTCCGCGATCTCGGATCGCGAGGTTGAGGTGGGACGGCTTCAAGCCGAGCGAGGCGCATTTTGTGGGTGTCGTCGCTGTCCCCACGGCATGACTTGAGAGACACGATAAGAGAGGCACTGCAGAGAGTACGCACCGGCTAGCTCCATCTCCCAGACTCATCGTTCTTCTTGCTCCTGTCCTCGGCTCCCTCGTCCCCAGCTCCCTTGTCGCTACTCGCTCGCTGGCGGCCTGGCGCGCTACTACCCCATCTCCAATGATCATGCACAGTACCCAGACAGCTATAGCTTCAGTTCGAGTTAGAGCACAGCTGCAAGACCAGCGGGTGAGCAGCAGAGAAGCACTAGCTAGGCAGGAGACTGTGCGCAGGTTGGAGCTGTCGAGGGTCACAGTCGCGATGGTGAACGGGTAAGTACCAGTGCGCGACTTGGCGGAATTTGCTCCGCGCGACGTTCTCGCATGTGATTTTGACCTCACCAAATGCAGCGAAAACATGCTAGATGTTGGGGACCCTGCACCGACCACGTCATCGACATGGCCGGATCGGAGCGACACGACAGGTCATGTGCACTGTACGCAGGACATTCGCAGGAAGACATCTGAGAGTTGGGGACCCCACTGATATTCATATGATAGGTGCGGATATATGCAACATCTTATGAATTCCCGCTGCTGATTTTAGACCCCAAAGTCCTGTGCATGGTCAGTTGCGGAACATATTATTATATGCTTGGGATATGGGCTATATCCCAAGGACATCCGATGCTGATTTTAGGGCCTGAAGTCCGTCTACGCTCGCGATCGGGCCGCGGCCCAAACCTAATCTAATCTGGCTCCGCTGTCCCCACAGAACACCGTCGTGACCGTCCGTCGCAAAAATAGACCCTATAACCCGAGTCTCCTTTCGCCTCCAATATCAAAACTGTCAATGCCTCTGCACCCTCTATAACACCTCTCATGCCACGAATCTTGCCTGCGCTGGCTGCCTTTGCGCTTTTTGCTGACAAGGACAAGAACCGGGATCCGGAGAGAGGAGAACAGCGAGAGCAGCGAGAGGAGGCTGCAGAGGATGTTGGTGGTGCGGACAATGAAGACCAGGACTTTGACGAGCGCTACGACGATGCTGAACACGACGACCACGATGATACTGGTGGCCAGCTGAGCCGCTACTCCTCTCGGACCTCCACGTCAAGCCTACCCCACACCTTTGTGCGCCCTTCTCTTCCACGTTATGTGGTCAAGACCAAGGACGTCCTTTTTGGAGCATCGCACGACAAGGAGGAGTACATCGCCAACTACCGGACAACTCCCATCATCTCCGGCGCGGTCATCCCTTTCTCTATTCTCCTCGATATCCCGGCTCTCACAGAGCACTGGTACGTCCGCAAGGAGAATGGGCTGAATGTCGAGACAAAAACCAACTCCACTATTCTCACTGTTGCTCTGGGGCTCTCGATGGGCTGTGCTGTGATTGCGAACATCGCGCTCTTATGCCGCTTCATGGAGAAGCGAGTCAAGACTATGACTATCATCTGTATCATATTTCTCTCGGCACATGGTGCGTCCTAAATACTTCCTTACACACATCCACTAACGGCAAACTAGATCTCATAAATACTCTTACCGTCGTTATCTTCGGTATTGAGCATCGACGGAACGACGGTTTCACATACGGCGAGGCTTACTGGATGACCGTCTGCTCATCTGTCTTATCTATGTTTGTGAACATTACCCTCATATACGACCTCATCAAGACTCCCAAGTTCTCCAAGAGCGGTATGTCTCGCCGCCGCCGCCATGGACATATATACTCACCGTGTATGCAGGCAGTGGTATCACGCGAAAGCAAAGGTCCCTCGTAATCATCACCATGATATTCCTAACCTACATCGCGCTTTGCTCCCTCATATTCTCCCTCATCATGGACCTGACCTTCATCGATGGTATGTACTTCACCATCGTCACGACCCTCACCATCGGCTTCGGCGACATCACCCCGGATACGACGGGGGAGCGCATTACGGATTGCGTCCTCGCCGTCTTTGGCATCATTATCCTCGGCGCCGCGATCCGCGTCTCGTCCGAGGCGATCATCGAGGGCCTCGAGGTGGGCTACCACCAGCGGCTCGTTGACTTCCGGCGGCACCGCAGGGAGCGCCAGAAGGGCGCGAAGGAAGCAAAGCGCTGGCGCGGCGCGGTCGAGAAACGGCTCATCGCGGGCGGGCATGATGTGTGGGTTGCGCACGACGCGAGCGCGCCACCGACGCCGGCCGTGCCCGAGCAGGACACCTCGCGCCTCATGGTTCCGCCCGGGCCCCGCGGCCGCCCGGCCCTACAGCGCCGTGGGTCGATCTTCCACTCGACGACGCGCCTCAATGTCGAGGCCCTTCCGCCGGACGAGCTCGAAGGGGCCGCGCGCGAGGCTGGCGTCCCGCTTCAGCAGTACGTTGCGCGCATGTTCGTCAAGCACCGCCAGCCGCCGCGGCGCATCGCGAAGGGGGATGGCGAGGCGTTGGGCACGGGCACGGAGGCGTCACAGAGCAGCACGGCGGTGCTGAGAGAGAAGAACATGGGGGCGGAAGAAGGTAGCGGTGGGACTGTGAATGAGGAGCAAAGTGTTTGGTCAGTTGCCAGGTGGGCAAGGACCCTTCATATACGGAAGCGCGCGAAGACGCCGTTGGGGCCTCCTGCGGTGAAGTCTGATGATGAGCTCACGCATTGGGCATACAAGGAGACTGTGGACGCGATGCAGCAGGATGAGAAGCGATCGCTTTACACGAAGGTGAGCCACGAGAAATATATAATGAAGCCAACTGACAGTTTCGTTCTGAAAAGCTGGCTTTGGCTTGGATTATGTTCTTCATATTCTGGATGGTAAGAAATAACTTTCGTCCCGCTTGCGCTGCACAGTTCTAAATGATGGCTCGTAGACTGGGTCTGCCATCTTCTCTCAGACTGAGAGTTGGTCTTTTGGGACGGCTATGTACTTCTGTAAGTTTCCCGGATTGGCATCGTGCTCGACATTGGTTCACGGTAGCTCTGTAGGTTTCATTGCTTTCACGACTATCGGCTATGGCGACCTCACTCCGGTGACCCCTGTCGGTCGCGCGGTCTTCATTGTCTGGGCGCTGTTGGGTGTCGCTGCCATGACATTGCTCATTGCTGGTCCGTACGCTTATGTTCGCCGTCGTGAATGCTACATGTCTAATCAGCTGCTCAGTCATATCCGATGCCTTCTCTTCGAAATTTCGCCGCGTCACTCACAACAAGGCCTTCGACCGCGCCGTGCAGCGCTACCAGCAAGGC
This sequence comes from Auriscalpium microsporum, assembly GCA_019914985.1. NCBI lineage: Eukaryota > Fungi > Basidiomycota > Agaricomycetes > Russulales > Auriscalpiaceae > Auriscalpium > Auriscalpium microsporum. The sequence goes on along the minus strand of JAHLMG010000012.1, from coordinate 126,853 downwards.
GGGCGCAAGCCCAAGCGCTCACGCGAGCCCGCAAGATCCAATCCCGCGCGCATCGCGCCCATGCTCCAAGCAAACATCGCGAGCCTTACCTCGCCGAACGTCCACGTGCGGACCTCGAGCGGCTCGCGGCCGCGCCTGCACCGCCTGACCACGGTCGAGGAGGCGGAAGCGGTCATTCGGCGGCGCTTCGAGCCGCTGCCGACCCTCATCCTCGAAGAGGTGCATAAGTTCCACGAGCACATCAAATACTTCCTCGTCGTGAACGGCCATACGGAGGGGCTCAGCGGGTTCGCAGGGCTCAATGCGTTGCCGCAGAACGACAACGAAGTTCCACCGTCGTTGCAGGCGCTTCTGGATGATATTGCTGAGAAGGAGGGCTTTGGGGATAGGTTGAAGGAGGAGGTGTGGCAAGACAGGTATGCGCGCAATGTGAGTGTTCGACACATTTTATCGGGTTTGCAGATCGCTGACGTGGGGCGTCTTGTGTAGACACTATTCGTTCTCGCTGTAGAAAGTGAGATTTTACCGCCTTGATGTTCTTCGAATGTTTTTTCTGACTACTTGCAGAGGGTGTCCGCACCATGCTCGACGCCGCTGAACAGGCATTAGAAATTGTTGCAGTGCGTAACCGCCTGCTCGCTGAACAGGCCGCGCGCGAGGGTAATTTGAAAGAGGAGGCGGCGCTCATCCAAGAAGCAGACGCGATGAAGACTTCCCTGGCGGCAGCAGAGGCGGATGAGAGCTCAGACGACAGCGAGGATGCGAGCTGATACACTGCTTTGAACATTTTACATGCGTCTATTTCACCTGGGTTTAAGTTATTTAAGCTTCCTTGGACAAAATGCCTGTACTTGTAGCATAATACCTCATGTATCAGTATACCGATTGTCTGCTTACTTCGTCGAACTCTAAGACCACGTAGCCAAGGTACTTAACTCCTGGTGGCAAGCCAACCGCTGAAATACCGCATCGTTGCGACGTGTTCTGCAGCACCTACTGGTAAAGTTGCTGTGGTGTCAGTGCGCACTGGCAAGCACTTTGCAGGCGATCTGGGTGGATATTTGAGCAACTTCCCTTTGCTTTAGTCTACCTGAGGCAGAGTAGATAGAATCAAATCCTCGCAGCCTGAGACTCGGGATGGTCTGTCTGACATTTCTTTCTTGACGCGGTCTACAGTGTCACAGTGAACAGACCGCGAGCTTACAAAGGTCGGGTTCGACGAGACTTCACAGGTACTACCTGCTGTTTGTTCGACAGATCTGACATCGTCTTGGTTTTTTTTTGTCACTTGCATCATCGGCGCGATCACGTGACTGCCGCCCTTCATGAATTTCGGACGCGTCCTACTGTAACGAGTCAGGTACGAGCTGAGCGCTGACTTCGCAGCTCAAGTACGACGGGATCTCGAGATTGGACGGAACATATAAATCCCTACCCCCCCCCCCCCCCAGAGAACGGCACCTACATGTTAGGTTGGAAGTGCGTCGTTACCGTGACGCACCTTCATGTGGCATCATGTGGCAGGCCTCGGACGTGGATATGATCTGAGCGACCGCTCTTCGTTTGCTTAACGCCAGTGTCGGCTAGTCCTGTGGTCTCAAGTGCGGTGCAACTGTTCAGCTGGGTGCTCTTTGTCTCCCTTTATTGCCGGTGCAGGCACACTCTGACAATGGCTTGTTCACACTTCCGGCCACACTCCAAGTATTCAAAAGGCCGGCGACAGGGTATTAACGTCCCCTCACCCCCCAATCTGAGCGTGCATCCACCCCCCGCACACTACAAAATACACATCTACGTATCATGAATGCCAATAACAGCGCAACGTCACGGTCGTCCTCTTCTCCGACACCCGCTTCACCACCCGCGCCACGAGTCAACGGGCACGTCGGACCCTCGACACAGGCTGCCAATAACTTCGCAACGTCTCATGCCATTCGCGGAAGAGCGACGCTGTCTTGGGTTGCGGTTGACGGAGGACAGGTATGCATGCGCCCTTGCCAACGCCAGGGTAAATCACTTACGCGCTGCATGGCGAGCAGGATACAGGCAGCGCGAGCTTACCGAGTCACAACTCCGGATCCCCTCACATCAGTGGAGCAGGGCGTGGGTCACCCGCACAAGTTACTCCGGCCTCTCAGCAGGCGCCTGCGAGTGAGCGCCTGGCACGGATGGTGAACGGGACAAGCAGCACTGCGCCTGCTTGGACACAGAGGGACACCCAGTTGGAGGACTCCTTGCCACAACCTCTCTGACGATAAGATAGGATAGTGTACAGATCGAACGGACAGTCCCTGTCTTCATGTGTCGTCAATATCCGTTACAGCCACTTGTCACTATACCAAGTCAGGCGCATGAAATCTACCCGCATCTCAGTACGCCTCCCTCTCCAGCCACCCCAGGCGCCCCTCCCACCGCCGCTCCAGCAGCCGCAGCGGGACATACAGCAGCGCCGCGCTCGCGAAACCCGTGAACATCGCGATGTCGCCTGTCCCGCTCTTTGCGATCGGGCCCGCATACCACACTTGGTCCATGCTCGGCACGATGAGCCCGATGGACCCGCAGAACGCGAGCACCGCGGCGAGTCCGAGCGGGAGGCGCCGCGCGGTCGCCCAGTCGGCGGTGGCGTAGGTCGTCCAGCGGCCGCGCCGGATGACCGCATGCTCGACGAGGACAATGGCGGCGAAGGACGAAGACCAGTAGCCGATGATGCCTAAGGGGGGTGAGTGTGGAGGGTGGAAAGACGGTGTAGTCGCACGCACTCAGAATGTCGATGAGGGTGTTGTAGAACTTGACGGCGCCGACAATTGCAATGGGTATCAAGCTGCCCAAAGTATCAGCCATCCAGAGCACAGGGAATCGATTTTGTGGACGCTCACATCGCAGTGGAGATAACAGCGTAGACGTAGCGAGGGATCTTCGCCAGGAAAGGCGTCACCGCCATGAAACTCGTCCCGAACGAGTACATCGTCGGCGCGACCGCGCTCGGGATCGTCAGCGCGATCACGACGGTCATGAACTTGCCAAACCCGCCCGCCATCCCGAGCACAGAGCCGATGAGACCGCCGATGTTGGACCCGTTGTCGCCTAGGCCCGCCTGCCAGGCTGGAACCGCAGGGGCGCCTGCGGCGAAGACGGCGCCGAGCATGTGTCCAGGGAGCTAAGCGCAGAGAGTCAGATGGTGTTCTCGTATAGAAGCAAGGGATACTGCATACCGTGGCAATAAAGAAACCGAGGTAGACGTATATGAAGATCCTCCAGCTGAACGATGGCGGTAAGTATCGCACGGCAGAACAATCTCAATTGGAGTAGCTTACCTAGGTGCCGGTGCATGATACACCCCGTAGTCAGGCGTCATAGTGCACCAGCTAAGGACACTCGAAAACACGATTGACGCGAAAGACAGCACAGCAGACGGCGTAGGAGGCGGCGTCGGTAGATTCACCACGTGTTTTGCTCCGGCGCCTAGCATCGTGATAAACGCGACGAAGTTAGGGAACCACGCGAAGCTCTCGTATCTATCCCCGCACCGAATCAGCACGCTGTCAGTGCCGCATGTGTGGAGTGGGACTGACAAATGCAGGATGCGATAGCCCATGAATGATACCACGAGGGAGATGACGGCGATGATGACGATGCCGACGGTGTCGTTCAGATGCGTCGATACGGACGCGAGCGTCTGGCCGCCGACGATCGTGTTGAGGATGAGGAAGCCCATGAGCGAGAAGACGTTGAGCAAGCTCGGTATCATCGCGCCATACAATCTGTATCGCTTCTTTGAGTACACGATTTGGCATGAATTGGCGATCTTACCCCCAGGAGAATCGCGCCTGCACCATCGCACGCGTGCCCAGCTTCGGTCCAAAGACACCACTGGCGCAGAGGCATCAGCCCACCGAGTTGCAATCGAGGTATAGCGCGAGGTCATACAAGAACGCTGGAACTGCGCATGTCCTGCAGATACTGTGAGCATCCACAAAGATAGCCTGCAGGAGCGACGTACACAAGATCCACAAATAGAATGATGATCAATGAATCTTTGAGCCCGAGCGAGAAAAATGCAGGCCCTGCAGACCCTGTGCTCATCCTATGCACAGCCACATGAGATCGTGTTTAGCATCGTCGGCCGAATAACACGGAGGACAGGGCGCACGGGAGCACGTTCAGATTCACCGACAGCCAAGCGAAGAACATCTGATACAGTCGCTTGTCCGTGCGGTCTTCCAGAGGGATCGGCGCGATGCTGATAAGAATGCAGAAGCGAGTGAGCAGATCACAAAGCCATCGAAAAAACTGGTTGGTACGCACCCATGTGTCTCCACACCCCACCTTCGCAGGAGCTGCGAGAACCGCTGGAATTGCGACTCTTGTGGTTGCGAGCCGGCGGACAGGCTGTCTACGTCCTCCTCGCTCGCGTCGGCCGCGCGCGGAGCGACTTTCTCTGGGTCGTGGGCATCCATGATAGCGGGGTGAAGGAGCACGCGCACGCGTGGGGCGCGCCATGGCCTATACTTATATCCCCCACGCCTTGTCAAAAATAGAACTCGCAGGCCTCGAGAAGCGCGGACTGGAGGAAGCGGCGGCGAGGTTGATGGCTTCGATGCGGGCGATTCTGATAAGATGAAGAGCGATGCTTCCTTCGGAAGGCGTTACAGCGTGCTGGCATTGGGTGCGTTCGGCGAGGCATGATCCCGATATGCACTGGTGATAGGGAGGGTAATTCTCGGCAGGGTAGTGCAGGGCTGCAAAGATGGCTAGAGCGTCGCGAGTCCCGACGTCGCGCTGCTTTGCCGCAGACTATGGCGCAGCATCCCGATCCGCGCACAGCAGTCGCAGGCTGTCGGACTCGCATTAATCCTCGGAACCTCCCACGAAAGGGAATGTGCCAGTGTGCAAAGCTCCAGCCTCTTTGAGACGGGGAAGACCTAGATGTGATGGGGACGACGGAAAGCAAACACTGGTGCCTGTACGAAAGTGTGGTAAGAGCAAGGTATATGCGCTCCAGGACGAGATGCTCGCACCTGAGGCTGCAGCCTGAGTGTACTCGTGGGCCCACTCATCTGTGGTGATTGTGTTGACGAAGGTTACTGTATCGCCTCACACACACAAAATGCTCAGAATCATTGCGCACGTAGGGCCACGAAGGAAACTGATCCGGCGCAGAGACCCGACAGCTGCAGCACTGGCATCTGCCAGCAGGCCCGAGGGTCGGTGAAGAGTAATCCCACAAAACAATTGGAATCTTTCACATAGACCAGTTGGCCAAGATGGATGATTCGTGAAGGGCAGGATATATGGCAGGTAAATGGGTGTAAGTGGTAGGCGCGTCTGTTGGGGGGACAACCAAGGGGACGTGGACTCGAGAGTCATTGAGACTCCGCCGCGCGTATCGGACTAGCCCGGTCCTGCCCGGTCCTGCAGCTCGCGCGGTCCTGGTGTGCTCGCCTTTCATTCCTTTTGACTCTTGAGATCCCAATCCGCACGAATGCCTCCTCTCCTACAGGCAACCTCAGCGCCCACCTTTTACTCTCTTATGTTCACGGCATCTGAACTCGTTCCAGAGCAATTCCAGAGCTGCATTCAGGATTCAGGAAGCCTCAACCTCAGAAATCTCGGCGCGGCCGAACGTCTTGGCAGTATACAGCCCTCGTACTCAACCAGCGGCAAGTACTCGAGACCACAGAGGAACGATGCCAGCAAAATAGATAAATAAAGGCGTATCGTCGCTCATTGCCAAGTACTACGTATACGTATACCATTTCAATTCCATCATATACGTCACTCACAGCACTATCAGAGCGCGGACGCTGCTTTCTCCGCCTTGCCGTACCGCGCGTGGTCCGCTTCCGACAACCCAACCTCTAGGTCCAGCTCAACAGTGCGCACCTTGACCGTGTCCTCCTCACGCTCATCGAGTGCAGCGCGCCCATCGTTATCGTTATCGCGGTGTATTGAAATCTCGATGGGCCGCATCGCGTAGGACTCGTTCGTCGTGCCCGGCGCCTTGCGTCCGAAGTGCATGCCGCTCGTCTGCGAGTTGAGGCCCTTGACTGCCGGCGGGCGCACGCTGGACCTGCTGGAACGCATATGAGTGTGGGGAACAGACATAAGAGCCATCAAATGGAAGGCGTACGAGTGCTCCGAGTCGTTGGCGTAGTTAGAGAGCGAGCGATGCATCCGCGTCGCACCCATTACCCTGGTCAGATGTTGTCATGATCAAAGGCCCCGCAATGAAAGAGGACGGTGTACGTACATGATGAGGACTGCGCGAGTGGAAGAACATCAGGCGATCGCAGTCAATCACTGTCTCGGGAAGCGAAATACAAGCTCACGTGCGGGATTTTGGAACATCTGCGCGCGACACAGGATCAGTTCCGTCCTCCTAACAATTAAGGCACTCTGCATACCAGGTTCCATACGTCTGTGGGACAGCAAGGGGTGGGTCAATAGATGCCTTAGGTGCAAATGACGAGCCGTAAGCTACTGACCGTTAATGTTCTTGAACAGAAGGATCTGTCACAATATGCCATATTATTCTCACGACGAGACTGAAGTAGATGGGAACCTACTGTGACGGGCAGCTCGGCGATTGTGGCCAGGCTGAGCCATATGAGTCCCTACGCCACAATCAGCACTGTGTAATGGCGAGGACTAGATGAAAGGGAGGCACGGACCTGGTGGTAGAGTGTGCGCCATATGCTGAATCGTGCCGCCTCGCGCTTAGACAAAAGCCCCACAAGCATGATGACGAGCAGCGACGAGTCGGAGACGAACGAGATTACGGAGAGCGCCCGCCCGCGCACCGTGAGTATGTGGAGGCAACCGCCGCCTGTAGTGTTCCATATACCCTTGGCCTGCAACTACCGTCAGAACAGAAACAGAGCAAATTCGTTCGTACACCGCTGATTACCTTGATGATGTCTGCGTACGCAGTGCGGAGCAGATTAACAATTGAGTCGAGGTCCGAGATGCGGATTGAGGAAGGAGAACCGTACCTTGAAGCCATGCCGCAGCAATGGCGAGCCAGACCGAGGTAGAGAGAGCTACAACGTAGATGTTCCGCTGCCAGATAGCTGCACTGGGAATGATGAGCGAATCAATTCGGAGCGTAATGGTGGGTTCGAATGGTATCCATACATCCGCAATACGATTAGAAGCGAAGCAGTGACCATTGCGAGGGCAGCGAAGGTCTAAGGTTACCTGCGTTAGTATGCATGCAGATATCCAGAGAAAAACCCATGTTGTACCAAAGCGGCGGTCAGCCGCGCCTGAAATCCAGCGTGGCTTGTGAGCATATACTGCATGTATAATATTGCGCAAAGGCACACCTGGCAGTTGATTTCGGTCGTCACATCCATTCCGACGAGGTTGACAATGGTGAACAAAAGAGCAGAGAAACGACAGAGCGAGTAGATCTGCGGGCAGCGTCCGAGTCAGTACCAATCACCCACAATATGTCAAAGAGGCACTCACTACGAGAGTCCAGATCCATTTTCGTTTACCGGAAATGAAGTCCCATTCGTAGTCCATATGCGTCACGTACTCCCAGCTGTCGGGGTCATCAGATACACCTAAGGTCGATATGACTGCGCACGCACATGTACACCCCAGCGAGAGTATGCTCAAGTTTCACGAAGTCAACTGCTTATGGATCAGCGCGCAGTATGGCATGGATGGAAAGATATGGCGCACGGAATGTCCTCGCGAAGACGACAGGGTCGTTCCAGTTGACCATAGCGCTTGCAGTTGAACCTGAAAACTGTCAGGGGAAGACGCGTGCGTACTGGTAGTAAAACTGGAAAAGACAGCCCAGCATTATATGTCGCCCCAGCGCTACTGAGGAGCTTGTTAGATCACTGCATCAAGTGGCCCCGCCAGGCGCCACGACAAGTCCGGTACGCAAAGGAAACCGCGATAACAGAACAGCTCATATGAGCTACGTCAAATATTCTCAGCATCAGTTGTCCGGCAACAGTTTCGGGGTTGTGACGTTGGAAGGTGTGAGGATGACGGGAACCCGAGTGGTTGAACATGATCAATTTCCCGGCGGTAGAGACGGCAGAGATACTTCAATGAACTGTCATTGAATTCCTCGTAGGACCAAGGATGATCGCAACTGTCAAGAAAACCGGTGAGGGATAACTGCGAGAACCTGGCGAAAACAGTTACACAAGGCGGAACCAAGGTGGAACCTATAAAGGGCTGGAAATTCCTTGATAAGATAAGATTCTAGCGTACGTGGCTTACCAGTAATACCACGTCTCCCCACCTTCCGCCACCACCACCTCAGGGATCTATAGTCTAAATCCTCAGCAAACGGTACGATGTCGTACACTGGATTCTGGGATGAGATACGCAAGATTCCGCCAGTGACGCGGTTTGTTGCCGCGTCGTCGCTGGCCGTCTCAATACCGGTGATGATGCAGCTCGTCAGCCCTTACAAAGTCGTGTTCGTGAAGGACTTGGTCGTTTATAACTGGGAGGTACGCCAACATCTATCGGTACCCGGGGAAGCGACGCGCTGACTCAATGACACCTCGATGTAGATTTGGAGAGTTTGGTCAAGCTTCTTCTTGGGCAGTACGTGCATACCCTCTCCCGACGAGTTAGCGGTACTAATTTTGCCCCCGCAGGCTCCGGAATCAACTTTCTGTTCGATTTTGCCATGCTGTAGTAGGTACCGCTGTCCCTTTCCCGCCCAAGCACCAACTCACCGCATGCAGCCGCACATCCAACCAGCTCGAAGAAGGGCATTTTCTCGGCCGCTCCGCTGACTTCGCATGGCAGCTCCTTGTCGCAGTTGGTGGCATTCTGGTATGTCATGCGGAGGTAGTCATGACGGCTTTTGCGCTGACACAAACCGGCAGGCTCTGAATGTCCCGCTGCAGACATACGTGCACCACCGCGCGCTCATCGTCTGCCTCACCTATCTCTCCTCTGCGCTCGCACCACCAGGGACGACCTCGTCCATCATGGGCATGGTCACCATCCCGATACAATATTTCCCCTACGCGCTCATCGGTACGTTCGCCCCGGCGCTGCTTTCAACCTTCTCACGGAGCGTGTAAGTACAGGCATGGACCTCGTGATGAGCGGCGCGCAGGCTGCAGGCGTCAGCGTGACAGGGGCGGTCATCGGGCACCTGTGGTGGTGGTGGATCTTTGGCGACGATGGGCACGGGCTGCCAGGCCTGCAGGGATACGGCAGTGCGCCGCGCTGGGTCACCGCCATTGTAGGCGCAAACGCGCCGGTGCGCACAGGTCCAACAGAACCGGACGAGAATGACTCTCGGCCTAGGCGCCCGGTGCGGGCGGCGGGCGAAGGAGGATACCAATGGGGTCAGGGAAATCGTCTGGGCTCAGATTGAGCGTGCAAGATGCGGGAATGTGAGGTGGGGAGGGTCAGCTAGCACTGTATGTGTCTTCTTGTCGTTCATCAATATTGCGTTCGTACACGGACCTGAGTACTGCTGCGAGCTACTCCTTGACCCCGAACTCCGCCCAATACGCCTGCATATCCTTCAGGTTCTCCGTCTCCCCCTTCTCTTCCAGCCACGCCATCAAGTCTCGCATCCGCAAGATTGCAAGCACGCGCCCCTTCCCACCCAGCTCGCCCTCCAGCTCCTTCACGGTGCTTTTACCCTCACGGCCTACTTCCTCTCGGTCCAGCGCCATCACGACGCCAACCACCTCGCCGCCCTCGCTTGCGACGAGATCGCGCACGCCGCGCACAGCCGTGCCAGCGGTCATCACATCATCGAGGATGAGCACGCGGCGGTCGCGCACGGGCACGCCGACCATGCGTCCGCCCTCGCCGTGGTCCTTCGCCTCCTTGCGATCGTACGCGAAGCCGACGTCAATCCCGTGGTGCGTGTGCAGCAGCACGGCGGTGATCGCGGCGAGCGAGATGCCCTTATAGGCTGGCCCGAAGAGCACATCGAATTTAGGCAGCGGGTTGGTGGGCGATGCGAGCGCGGCGGCGATGGTAGAGGCGTAGGCGTGCCCGAGGGACGCGAGGAGGGGTCCGGTGGAGATGAGCCCTGCGTTGAAGAAGTACGGCGAGATCCTGAGGCGGTTGTGCGTGGGTCCGCGTGTTGGCAAGGAGCGTGGGCAGGACGTACCGCCCAGATTTGAGCGTAAAGGATCCGAACTTGAGGGCGCCGATGTTCAGGGCATCGTCGACGAGCTTCGTCTGGTAGTCTTGCAAAGAGGACATGGCTTGGTGCGCCAATGACTGAGACGTTGGCAGGTGACAGGCACCACCGTGAAAGCTCTGTGTTGGACTCACAGGTAGACGGAACGCTTTGTTCACGATAAGTATGTAGAGTCAAGACGAAGCAAAGGGACTCGGAGAATGGCATTTTCCCGATAGTGACCTAATCTAATCTACGTTCATGATCATATGTGGCTCGGGCCGCCGGAGCCCTCAAACTTAGTATGAGTCATCAGCTAACTACCGACTTGACGACAACTCACCATCCTTGTTCTCAGTGAAGATCAATCGCTACAACTCACATATTGGTATTTAAGTTGCCTCATCCTGCTTGCCCCTGCCATAGTTCACCTCATCCCTTCCAGTAAGAACGCTCACTAGTCTCCCCGTTGAAGTCCTGGACAACATCACCGCTTGCATCACATCTCCCATCGACACACTGCAGTGGCCTTCGCTCTCACCTCGAAGACACTCGCAGCCATCGCATGACCCCGCCACACTCGTCTTCGGGCGATAGCCTGGGTATGCTCCCGCTTCGCGCTTCGCGCTTTGCGTCTGGCAGCTGCTCGCCACAAATGCCTCATTGGCTCGCAACGTCCGCTTGCTGACGATATGCGATCGATCATACCGCCGCCAAGTCCTACCGAGTCCATTGATGAATTGTGCTCCCGGATACTAGCACGGCCATAAAGATTACGAAGAGACGTACGAAAGGCTCGATGTCAGGAGACATGCGGAGCGTGTCATGATCGCTGCCCTGAAGAACAGTGCTCTTCGACTGGAAGGCCCCTACCTCGAACAAAATTGTCGCGCATAATGAGTCAGACTAGCAAGATGTCTGGTCGTTACTGGCAGCCATGACTTCGCTGGATGTTATTGTTATTTCCAAGTCGGGCAGATGTACCGTGTGGGATAGCCAGGTATTTTCTTTCGCTACTTCTCACTGCCGTGTATATCTTGATCACATTGTCACAGCTTTTCAGTCTTTCAAATCTGACAGCCTTCGACTACACAACGGAGTTTTTCATAGATTCTTATACTCCCCCCGACTGTTCTTATACTCCCCCCGACTGTTCACGGCTCGTCACCATGCTCAAAATCGTTGTCCCGGACTTGAAGTTTGTCCCATGTCTGCTCTTAGAAGCATGCCGCTTATTTCCTTTCCACTCCTTCAGGAACTATAACTTCGCTTCGAAACGGGATTTTTACTCCGGGGTCGGCTTTGCACCACCTAACCTTGGGGTTCCCTGTTCACGGCTCGATGGCGCCTCTTGATAGCGGTCGGTCTGCAGAGCGTCGCTAGCGCGCCTGCGGCTGTCGTTTCGTTTCTTGCCGCCCATCCTAGTCTGCGCCGGGTTCATTTGGACGAATGGTTCTGCTGTCGCCACCTCCCTGACGACTTCAAGGTCTTTGATTGGCATCCCCCCATCGCGCAGCGGCTCGCTTTGCCGCCAGGTGTGTTGCCGAACTTGGAGACACTCCACTGCATACCGGGGCACGCCACCGACATCGTCAGGTCCATCTTACCCTCGCAGACTACTGGCGGCGGCATGCAGCTCACAATCTCTGTCGACGTGTCCATACAGTTTGGAAAAGGCGATGCCACTTTAGACGAATTCGTATCCGTCATGAAAGAACTACCGTCCAACATGACGGTGGCGAACCGCGCAACTGTGGAGGGAACAGTTCGTTTACGGAAGAGGACGCAGGCGCGACAGCGACAGCGCCTGGAAATGTCCCACAACTTGTGATAGTTCTCCGGTATCAACATCGCGCGAGCTGCCATGTCGATGCGCCGGCAGCACGTCATCCAAGTGACATTCTGCGTGCATCCATGATACGTCTTCGGTATAAACATGTAATTTTTATGCGGCAATGTCTCCCGTGCCCGATCACAAGCCACGGAGGAGTGATTTCCGGTGGGTGCAGCCGACGGAGGGGTAGCAGGCGTTCTGTTCCTTCCCGGAGTCAGGTGGGCAGCTGCCGCTGAGCTAAATCTTGTGAAGATCTTCTCTCTAACTGCCATGCACGTAGCGCGCAGCCACTCATTCTCAATCATGCGCATCGATTCCTCGAGCAAGCACCCGGACGCGCAGCAGGAGCCTAGCGAACGAAATTCGTCTAGACGGGGATCGGGGGGCGTAAATGGTTCTAGCACGGTCGCGCCCCGTCTCTAGTTTGCGCAGCACACGTCTCGTCAGTGCGTTGCACCCCATTTCTTTTACGCCAGCTTCAAAATTGATTTTTGCGCAGATCTTTCTCCGTCTGCGCTCGCTGCTAGTGGGTGGCATGCGCTGGAAGATAGATAGCGATTTGGTGGCATGGGATGTGCGCAGGCGCAGGGTGCAAAGAGCCAGGAGATAGCAGATGTGCGATAGTTACGAAGCTATGGTGAGTTCGGAGATTGTCTCATCGCGCTCCGAGTCATCGGCTGAAATCGGTCAACGAGACCTTTGACTTCTGGCTCCAACGCGCGTGTACACCCTTCGATGGCCGTTCTCGCCCTTTCACACCTTACTTGCATACACGCCGACCCTACAGGCTTGATCATGGCTGGCCGTGCGGAATATGGAGGTCTTCGTACTGGCGCGTCCTTTTGTCGAGATCGGAGAGCACTTGGTCCATATCGAGCGTTCTGTGGCTGCAATCCGTGATCAAAGTAACTGGTGTCGGTGAAATAGGGGCCCAGTAATGCGCTTCAGGCCTCTGTCCCCAGCTGTAAAGCTGTGGCTGGGACACGGCCAACCCCCACGCGCATCGCATTGTCCATCCCGCTGAGCTATCATTGTCCTGGACCCTGCATTGTCTTCCCCGGGCCAAACGTTGGGGTGTTTTCCGTCCACACTCGCAAGTGCTTAAAAACCGCGGTGCGTCTAACACCCCCCTCATCCGCACTCTTCTCATCTTCGTCTACCCCGCTCACTCTATACTCAACCCACCAAAACATGTCTGAATACCCCCAGGACTCGACTTACTACACTGTCCCCGTACGCCCTCTCACGTCCCCTACACCACTCAGCCCACACTAACGCCCCCACAGAAAGACGAGACCCTCGCCACGGGCTGTATCGCCGCCGCCCTCGGCCTCGCCGGCACAAACGACCATCTTTCGCTCGTCGTTGGCCCGCGCACCCAGGTGCAGCTCTGGAAGGGGTACCGCCTGCGCGACGCCGTTTTCGTGCGCCAGGCCGCGCCGGACCCGAACATGTACCACGTCGACCAGGCTGCGTTGCCCTCGCGTGGGCGCATCGTGCCCATCGTGTGGAGCGGCGCGCGCGTGCGCCCCGAGTGGCCCGTGTGGTTTGAGAAGAGTAAAGGGGACGTCGGCGTGAGCCTCGTGGACGCGATGCGCGGTGGTCCGCTGTCGCGCCAGGGCCAGCGCCTCATACGCATGTTTGGGCCCGAGTGCCATGCGTGTGTTTCGGTGAGTGGTAGCTCTCTTGTGGCGAGCTGTATGCTGATGCGGCGCGCGCAGTGGCCTGGGTACTACGAGTACGACAGGAAATTCTCCGTGACAATGATCCGCGAGACGGTCACCGCCGACGAGCTTCTCTGCCACCTCGCGTGGGCGGTGCACGCCATGCTCAGTGTGCGTGTCTCGTTCTACACCCTGCTTGCTGATTGAGGCTGACTTGCACGGTGCGTACAGGGCAAGGCGGTGCATGAGCCGCGCTTCAATGTGCCGGTGGGGCTCGAGGTTGGCGTCGTGCGCCCCGAGGACGTCACCATCGTTGGCGCTCTCAACCTCGCGCAGGGCAAGTGGTACCCAATTTTGCGCGTCGCTCACCGCCTGCGCTAGAGGTCCTCGGACGTTGTCGAGATAGGGTCGTTGCTGTATGAATATGTATAAGTACTACAAACTCCGAGACATCACAATTACAAGTGTGTAGGTTCATGATCATCGGGATTTCTGAGCGACGAAGCCTGCGATGCAAGTTGCTTCGCTATCCTCCTGGTAGGATTGCCCACAAATCTAACGATGCCGTTCTTTTCAGTACACTTCCATGAGAAAATCGACCTCGGCCTTGTTTTCGATGTTTATCCAACGGAAGAGTTGAGTATACCCCGCTGCAGTGGCACGGAGCCCGCCCACTCGCCACCACGAGCAATTCAACTCAAGCGCTCGTCACCCAGCGTCTTCCCTCCTCACGCTCCCGAGTCCATGCCCCGGGAATTGCACGTATCGAGTGTCGACTCGACTCGATGAATTGCAACTTGATCGATGCGACACAAGCGCCAGCCGGCCTCATGCAGCCCCAGGGCGGGCGGGTGACGTATACGTACTGGAACGCGATTGTCGACCCTAGCGACATTCCCTTGAGTCACGGTTCCGCCGCACCAGTGGATCAGCACAAGTGACAGCCCCTCCCTTTTTTCATTGGATGGAATTCTAGCGAGGGCGGGACTGCAGAAATTGCTCGATGCAGTCCCGCTACGACTTCGAAGTGAGTTTGAGCGATTCGCAGTCACGTAAATTGTTGACTCCTTTTCATGTAGGTTAAAACACCTAATACACAGGCGACCCCAATCAATTTGTGATTGTTCTGCACTGCGCGAGCCCGAACAGCCTCGCGTGCCAGGTCACGATCAGCGCGCTCGCGCAGGCGATGCGCAATCAACTCGTCGGCAGCATCTCGACATCTGATGTGTCGAGTGTTTATCTTTCCACGAGTTTGGCTTCGGCCATCGCCTCGGCAGCGTTCTTGAACCAAACGGTCGATCCGGATCCCAACCCGAACACCGCGGAGACCTTGTATGTCTGGGGAAACGTCCTCAGCGGCCTCGATTCCCTGGCCAGCGGACTGCTGAGTATGCCCCTGGGGATGATGGACAGTCAGTGCACCTACGATTTAACACACGTGGTGTATCGGTATGAGCGGCTCACTCTCTAGATTATGATACCGTACGGAGTAATTATAAGCCGTCTCTTTTCCCCCGATTCTCGCACTCACCGCAGGTGCGACTCGGACGATTATGGCAACACAGATCGCGATCCTTGCCGTCACGATGTGCCTCGCCTTCGGTATTTTCCTGTTTCGCAACGTGAATCCCACGAACCGGACAACATCATTCTCCGACACCGTCCTGGCCACACGTAATCCGAGACTACTCACCATCTTCGATGATGCTGCTGGAGAAGGCGGAGGCGAAGGACTAGATGTCATCATATCCACATGTGAGATTTGGGAAGCTCATTACGGGGAGAATGGGCTATGGGATCAAAGGGGACTTCTAATGAATATCGTACATACAGCCTTGTCGTTTCATGACAAGCAGCGCACTTCATCACGTTTTCCGGAAAATTTATCTAAGCGGAAGGGTCGACTGGGCGTGAGCAACGTCTAGCGACCTCAACAGATAAGTTTTTGAAACGCTGTTGGCTGAAGGACTCAACGTACAGACTCTTCAAGCTGTGTTCGGACTCTTGGCGTCGGGGCTTTGTTCATCGTGTCTCATCAGAAACGATATTAAACACATAACAGTCTGCCAGATACTGAGGATCAGCGAGAGCAAGCCAGGAAAGCTGAACGTATTCCCGACCGTGACCAGCAAATACGCCAGAGTGGGAAGCGTGCCGACGAAGTCTAGTCAAACGATTTGAGTTGGCATATCAGTCTGTTAGAAAACACGGTCTCACCGACCACAGCACCTGAGGAAGTTGCCGATACAGTGAGTCCTCCCCCAGTGGGCCCAAGTCAACGCTACACTCACCAAAGCTCGTCGGTGCCCCCGGCATAGACGCGCGTAGCGACGAGAAGGCAAACAAAGTCGCTACGGGTACGAGAAGAACCGCCTCCTCAATCTTGTAGCCATACACGACGGCCTTTATGGCAATCGCCATCAGGACCAAGTCGATCGACCCTAAGAATATTCAGCGCCCGAGATACTGCAGTGAAAGGGAGCGAAGACCTACACATTGCAATGACAATGATGATCACATATGCCTTCACGAGGACTCCACGTTTTACGTTCAGCGAGAGATTGGTGAGACCGTATGTCAGATAGTTTCGGAGTTCGTATTGATTATATGGCTGGCCATATACTTGAAAGCCACTGTCAGCGTCACGGTCCCCATCAGTTTTTTAGAAGTTTTAGATAGAGACAAAGACAGACAAAGCCGTCCCACTAGCCGAGTCAACAGAGAGCGCCACGGTCGCGTTCTTGCCGACCTCAGACGCGAACATAAAAACCTCTGCTTGGTAGCTTCAGAAATGTCAATTTCGCAGAAAGACAGGCGGGGAGAAAGCGCTCACTTGTCAAAGGGGTATTTTTCCACGCCGGTTCCCTGAAATCCGGACAACCCGCTCGACAATCGCGGCTGGTACATGATGAGTTGACTGCGGAAGAATGCCGCGCTCGTGGCATCAACCGTCATCCTGCTGACATTGTCCTGGAAGATAGGCTGCGTCTCGATGTTACTAGACGCCACATCCGATGCATCCGAGGGCTGCTCGCTGCCGTCCGGAGGCACGAGCAAGTTTCTGCACAAAAAAAACGCATAGTCAGGAGTGATGCTTGCGCGTCTATCGCGATGCGGACTGACGTAAATTGAACAACTCACGGGTCGAAAAAGATATTCACAAGCGGGCAAGAAAGCAGCGCCTTCGCGCCACGGAAGTTCCCCTGCTTGTCATACGCGCAAGTGTCATCGTCGACGGACCACTCCAGGACCAGCACGTTCGCGACGGGGTCCACGTTGACGAGATCCATAGCGAGGCTGAGTGTCCTCCCGCGGAACGC
Organism: Auriscalpium microsporum; assembly: GCA_019914985.1. Taxonomy (NCBI): domain Eukaryota; kingdom Fungi; phylum Basidiomycota; class Agaricomycetes; order Russulales; family Auriscalpiaceae; genus Auriscalpium; species Auriscalpium microsporum. The sequence goes on along the minus strand of JAHLMG010000012.1, from coordinate 109,903 downwards.
GTCGAACAGCGGGATCTTGCCAATGGGCCCGGTGCGCAGGAGCAAGCCAAGTGCCAACCCACATGCAATGGCTAGCCACGCGGAGATCATGAATGCAACAAGCCACGGCGTGTGCAGTATCGTCTGGCCGACAACCCTGACCTTGCGAAAGATCGATGCCGTCGCGCCCGCCGCGGCTAACAGTGGCTTTCCAAACAGACGAGAGAGCCTCGCTATCCAAATCCAATGAGTGGAATACCTGGACATTATCGGGGATCAATGAGGGCTGAGTGGTAAATACTCCGCGCGGTATAGGGCTAGTGACAGACACGAGGCCACACGAGGCGGTGCGAACCATGCACATGCCACGGCGCTAAGACAAGCTATTTGTGGTCGCGGGCTCTGCGGTGGCGGTATTAGCGTTCTTGAGGTACCAAGTACTTGGCCCCGTCCTCGGTTTCGGCTGGCTTCGGCAGGTGGCCGGGACCAACGCAACAAAGTGCCCATGGGACCCTGCACTTGGGAGCATCGGCGGCCTTCCAGGGTCTGAACACAAAGGGCCGACAGTCTCTGGGTATCATCATCAACACACATAGGAGCATCAAGGACACAAACTGACCAAGTAACCTTGAGGTAACCAACCGCACTGCTCCGATCCTCGCAGACCCTGACTCCCCCTTCGCACAGCCCCCTCACCAGCAATCTTCCCGGGCACCCAATCCAGCTGCTCCCTGCTGATGGCCCACCTGCATAAACGGTTTCAGCTGCACGTTCACTCGCCCCATGCGCATCATCAAGGCCAGGCACGGCGACTTGCTGCGATGCTGCCGGGCCACGCAAGTAAACTGTGTCATCCTCGGGCTGGAACACCAGCGCGGGCGCCGGCGTGCGATCGGCGTACGGTGCAGGGTCCAGATCTGACCTCGGTTTGCAGTCCGCAAGCGCTGATGGAGGGCACAGAAAAGGAAGGAAGAGCCGGTGGCAAACACTATTAGTAGTATGCACACCTTCTCTCCGCCTGATCGCATCAGTCAGCCCAACGAAATTGCAACGTACCTGAACAAAGTCAGCGCAGAGAAGACTTGCGGGCAAAGAGGGCGAATACAACAACCAGAGGGGGCCTATATAATGTGAAAGATAATACAAGATGTAGGATGTAGCGATAGTGGCAGTAGTGTTCGTGCAGGCGTGGCGTGAGCGGTCGTGTGGCATTATGTGGGGGAAGCGGGGCGCGGATAGGGGGGTTAGGTTCACAGGGTCGGGGGGAAGGGCGAGGCGGGAAACGTCATGCGAGCTTGATCTGGCGGAGATTTTGACGGAGGACAATGTCCCGCACTGGCACCGCACGATCGTCAGCTCAGCGGACGTGACGGCAAGTGTATATGTGCGTACCGCTCGCGAGGATACCCGCTGTGGTTTGTATGTCCTGGGCGCCGTGTGAGGAGACGCGCACGGAAAGAGGCTGTAGGATAGGACGTACGGTGACAGAGGTGCAGAAGCCATAAAACTTCCGCGATGCTGGCGAGCACGCACGCTGTATGCCGCTGAACTTGCCGCGGAAATCTGTGCCGCCAGCGGATCAGCCACGCGATTGCAACTACAATTTCGCACACGCACATTTCGACGCGGTCTCCATGTCATTCGCCCTGTCCCCGTACGAGCGGACGTACCTCGACAGCTGGATGCCCGACTCGAGCTTGCGCTGGAGGATGTCGCACTTGTTCAGGAAGAGCACGAGGTCGACGTTCGCGAGGAGCCTGTTCGAGCACACCGACTTCCACAGCAGAACCGAGTCTTCCTGAGAGAGCGCGCGTGCGCGTTAGCCGCATGCGCACGTTTCAAAGGGAGCACGTACAAGGCGGTTCACTTTTGGATCCTCCTCGAGCGGCTGGTCGAACGAGGATATCGGCGCGAGGAAGATGATCGCATCCACTGCACGCGCCTGTTTAGCACCACAGCGAAGTCCGCAGCGCGCGACGTACCATCGTCAAAGAATGGAACCCATGTTTCTGCGGCGCGTAAAATCAGCGCGCGATCCACACGTTCACCGAGGCGAACTTACGACGCTGCGAAAAGGCACGCCATCAGCGAATGTCAGTCGGGCGGCAGGAGAGCACACGCACCTGGAACCGCGACCCGCCGACGTCAACGATGCGCCATTCGGCGCCGCGCTGATCACCGGCCTCGAGCTGGAACTTGTACTCGGAGACGCCGAGGGTCTTGAGACGCGCCTTGAGCACATCGTCTACACAGTGCGGGTGAGTTGAATCTCTGCTGGAACAGGAAGCACGGACCGTCTGAGGGCATGTAGTCGAGCGCTGTTATGCGATCTAGATCGTCCAGGAAGCTGTCGGGGCGCATACATAGGGTCAGGGGCGCGTGTATACGCTGCTGCAGCACTCACAATCCGCTCTCCTCCTCTATGCGCACCCGCCGCTGTCTGAGCACGGCGCGCACGCGCTCGCTGTCCCACAGGCGCGCGAGGTCCTCCCTGCACTCCCATATGACGCGCTGGTTCTCCTCCTCGTCCTGCCCGCCGCTCGAGGGGCGCGCGCCTGGGCGCACGAAGATCTCCTTCAAGCTGAGGTTGAGCGGCAGGCGCTGGCTGAGCGGGGGCTCGTCGGACGCGGGGACGAGGCGGGCCTTGAGGTACGCCTCGACATGGCGCAGCGGGAGCAGGCGCAGCGCGAGCTCGTCCACGTCGAGCGCGTCCTCGCCCGCGCCCGCGCCGGGCCCGTCCATCTCCCACGGCGGGGACGCGCCGCCGTCGTAGTCCTCCGCAAAGGTAAGCGTGTCGGGGTCGCTGGCGCAGTCGTCCGGGTCGGGGTCGGGGTCGGGGTCCGGCGCGGCGCGGTGCTTGTGCTTGTGTTTGTGCCTGCTGGTGCGCGAGCGCGCGTCGAAGCCCGAGTCGAGCGTGCGCGTGTGGGAGCGCGGGGAGGCGTGGTGCGGCGGACGCGGCGGCGGCGGGGCGGCGGCGAGCGCGGCGAGGATGGTGTGCACGGAGCGGATGAGGTTGAGCTGTATGATGGCGCGCCAGTGCACGCGCTCCTCGCGGAACGCGGTGGGCGTGTATATGCGCTGGAACTGGCGGAGCGTGGTGCTCTTGCCTGCGGGGGGTGAGTCGGGCGACGGGTGGGCCGGGCAGACACGCACCGGACTCGGACTGGCCGAGCAGGAGGACGCGGACGATGCGCTTCTTCTTGTTCCGCTGGCGCTCGAGGCGGATGGACTCGTCGATGGCCTGGGAGACCTTCCGAGCCTCTGCCTCGCGGGCGAGGCGGAGTGCGCGCGCGTCGGGGGACTCGTCGGGGGGCGGGCGCATCGCGGCGGCGAGGGGGTCGTCGTCTGCGAAGGAAGGCATGCGCGACGGCAAAGAGGAGTTGTGAGGGGGGCTGGAGGGCGCGAAAGAGGAGGGGTGCGACGGCCGGATAACTGTTGATAAATAGAGCAGTCGGTACAAATCCCGCGGAGCGTGAATTTCGGTTCAGCTGAAATATCTTTTGGTCTGCAGATGGCAGCTGCCCTTGCCTGACGACCCTAAGATGGCCCTCGCCGCACGCTGTCCCCGCACCGCCCGCGCATACGTACTTGCACGACGCGGGCGGCTCGACGACGACGACGGGCGTGCTCTTTGTCCAAGCCCCGAGCACCGACTCGGCCGTGCGAGGGGCGTGAGACCCCGGACACGGACATGGCCTTGCGCACGCATCATCGTGGCGTTCGTAACCGAGAGAAGACACGGCCGTTGTACTTCAAACTTGGGCCCACTTGCTTGCCCCTGCTCGTCCCTCCGTTGCCTGCGTAGATAAGTCCTAGCGACCTGCCTATCGCAGACGTCCCCGGGGTCCGCGCCTCCAGGCAGTGCGTGTGCCTAGACCCCGGCAAGATGGCTCTCTGCAGGCACCGAGAAACGCTCTCCGGCTCGACGCAGCCCGGTCTGCGCTCAACCACCGCCTGGCCAGTGGCCTCACCTGCGCGTCCTCGTCCTCGTCGTCCACCGGCAGTCCGATCCTATCCAGCGGAGAACATAACGTCTCGCAACAAATCCAGCACGCGAGCACCTTCCACGTTTCTCGCAGTCCCCGCTGGCGCATGCACCATGCAGCACCGTACGTGCCTTCTCACGACACTCATCTCTGCCCGCACACGTCTGATGGGCGCGCACATGCGTATGGCTCCCGGCGAGCGAGCGAGCGAGCAGCATACGTATTATGTTCGCCTGGGGCTCCCCGCCCACGTCGCTCCCACCCTGGAACGACACATCACCGCGCCCCCGGTCTCACCCCCTGCAGGCGCCAGCACAGGCACGCAGAGATGCATTCTGGAACGCCCGAAACACCGCCGTTTGGCTTTCGCCCTCCCCGTTCGCCCTCAGGTCCCCACGGTGCTTCTACATCAGATTCCCCTACTCAGCGTTCGCCCCGGTGCGGCCTGGCACGCTGCACCTGTGTTTCCTCGGACGACGTGTCACCAACTCAGTCATGCACCGATAGGACGCCGTCATTCTGAGGACAGCGCGTTCCTTCTCCTTTCTTCATTAGGCCGCAATCGATGATCCACAGCGTTGCAATCCGCCCCTGTCCTCTGATTCCTCCCACCGAGTCTAACGATCTTGCTATCTGCCTCTCAGCAGCCCCCACGTCTCTGCGCCCGACGTCATCGTTCTCGAGTGTACGTGAAGACTGAATGGACGGGAAAATGCGCGCGGAAATAGCGTTTGCCAGGGCCAGGGCCAGGCACGCGTAGGTGCTTGTGGGCAGAGCATGGCGTATGTTTCCGACTATTTGGGGTGCAATGCTGACGTCTGCTCTGCAGAACAGCCTAGATGTACACCAGAGCTTGGTTCGCCATCCCGCACAGTTGAGGTGGGATCCCGGCGCTTTATTACCGATCATGTCTGTCGCAACGTTCGTTATATCTCTGACTGTCTAGGGGCCGATCTGTGCGGAAGACAGTCATTTCGTGTGACTGTGCTGCTGGGAACGCAAGGATGGTCCTTTTAGGTGACAGCTAGGCGGTAGTTGACCTACTTTCCGCTGCTCATTCGTCCTAGCTACTACTCCATAAGAAAGGCCTTATATTGCAACTGTTGTATATCTAGTGTTATGTACTATACTTGTTGAAAGCTTTCCAAGCATTAATGGGGTAGTGGTAACCTGGGTCGTTGCCAAATGCGAAGTCATAGAACTTCGACCCGCCGGGGGTTCGATTCCCCCTTAATGCATAAGCTTGAATGTTTTGTGGTATCTCATTTTAGATGCAGAAATCTGTATGCAAGCAATGTTGCCAGAACACAGGCAGCTCTAGAATGATGCATATGTGGGATTCTCCTCTGCCAGGTCCTTTTTTCTTGCACACATTTCGGGGAAGATTTAGAATCATGAATCGAAGTTCGACGAACGCATCTGCAGTACAACTGCTCATCCTGTACTTAGCACCAGCTCTAGAACTTCAATACTAAATTTGCGACCCATATTGTTGCCGTGCCTTACATAAGTTGAATTAACATGATTTGTCGGGTGTGCCGACGCCTACAGCTGACGGACAACGCCACATGAATCGACAGGTTCCGAGTTTCATTTGAATAGTCTCGTCAGATGGCAGTGGGGGCCATACCAAGTATTACTCGGCCGTGTACTGCTCATATAGGTTAGAGGCAGCGGGGCGCACGCACGAGCCTCTGCCCTGCCCTTCCGTCGACTCGCATGTCTCGCCCAGCGCCCGCAGAGCCCAAATACTCCTCCTTCTCTGTGCCCCGAACCGTCAACCCGCGCCGCGCCGCGCCGTCCTACGGATCGGTTCTGCGCCCCGCGGCGGCGCTCGCCCTCGCCGGGGGCGTAGCGGTGGGCAACCACTTCTTCAACCGGTGGGCGGACGGACGCGAGGTGTAAGTGGCTCCGGGTCGTATAATTGTTGTCTCGTCCTGGCGCGGGCTGACGCCCTGCGGCGCAGGGGCAACTTCGCGCTGTCGCAGCAGTGGGTGACGCGTGCGACGACGGCGTTCGCGTTCGGCCTGCAGACGGCGCTCTCGACGATGATGGGCTTCGTGCTGTGCCAGCTCATCTGGTATTACGTCCAAAGGGACTACATGAGTGTCAAAGGTGCGTGCAATTCAAATGTAGCATGCATACACACCTTGCGTGCATTCCCCGCTTATCAATCGGCGGTGCCAGACATCGACACCATCTACGACATCGAGCGCCGCCGCATGGCCGCCACGATCGCGTCGCGGGCTCTCGTCCACAGCCCGCTGCTCGTGGCTGTCTCGCTCCTCTCGTACAGCCTGCCCATCCCCGCCGTGTTCTCCAACGCCGCGCTCAGCGTGGCCACCTCCACCCTCGCCGGCGTCCCGGCGCCCTGCACCATCCCGACAGGCAACCTCAGCCTCGCCAGCCCCTCGTCGTACCTCTTCAGCGTCGAAGGCGTGGGCTTCTACTTCCAGCCGCTCGGCGCCGCGAACCGCCTAGCGACGCAAGCACTCGTTGGGCAGCGCCTCCCGCAGCTCGCCGTGCCGCAGCCATGTGTGGGCAACTGCACGTACCGCGTGTCCGTCGACTCGGCGGCGTTCGACTGCAAAGCGGCGCCGCTGAGGGCGGCGCCCGACGGGATGCTCAACGGCGCGTCGCTTGTGTTCTGGAACACCAGTGTCCAGGGTGCAGCTGGCGGGAATGACGTGCAGCTGGCGCCGGACCTCCCGTTCTACCTCGCGTGGCAGTCGAACGACTTCGCCGACGTGCCAGGGGCGAACGGCTCCGCGCCAGGGACAAACGGCTCCGCGCTCTGTACACCCGTGCAGGCACGGTATGATTTCGAGGTACGTGAGCATGCGCACAATAAATACGCTGACCGAAGGATGACCTTCCTACGCATGCCAGGTCCGGACGAATTCGGGTGTTCAGAAGGTGACCTACAACACCACCAAGACCGGGCCCCTGATGGATGTGTTCGGTGGCGGCGACATATCCTGCTTCAACGCGACTTACCTCGGCGGGTGCCAAGTCGCCGCGATCGCGCACGTCGCGCGCAACCAGCTGCTCGGCAGCGTGTACCAGAACTCGGGGCTCGCGGCGGCCCAGTTTGACGAGGGCTCGCCCGTCGTGTCCGCGGTGTTCCTCAACGAAACGGTTTCCGCCGAGTCGGACGGGAACGTGCTGAGGTGGGGCGACGTGCTGGGAGGTATAGACTCGCTTGCGGCGAACATCACGGCCGCGTTTTTAAACCTGCCGCTGGGGACGAGGGACGCGACGTGCACGTATGACTCCACGCGCATCGTATACCATTATTCGCCGCGCACGCTGTGGCTGCCATACGGCGTGAGTCAGTTTCGTGCTCTTCGTCGGCCATGCGTTGATTGACGCTGTCGGTTGGCGCAGATTGCCATTGGAGTCGGGCTGCTGTGTCTTGTGCTCGGCCTCTGCATCTTCTTCACGGCAAATCCGACGGCCCGAAGCACGGCATTCTCGCAGACGGTGACCACGACGCGCAATCCGAACCTGGCGTTGATTTTCGATGACACGATTGAGCCTGCATTCGCGAAGGAGATGATGGCGTCGACGTACCTGCGGTTCGGGAGGCTCGGGACGGGAGGCATGGGCTACGGATTGAGGACGATTTCTAGCCTGGCAATAAGGTTGCTTGCTCATCACTCAGAGCTGCGTACGGGGTACGAGGAGCGCGGGTGGTTGGCGACGCGGTCATTGTTCCCTGAGGTCACAACAGTCGTCTCCTGTGCCTTGCGCGCGTCGTTCGAGCTGCCCATCAAGGACTCTTCGGTCCCGCGCGCTGGCATGAGCCCCACGTGAAGTTCAAGCTCTCCAGGGCTCGCCGATTCTGAGCCTCATTCAGGTCTGGTTGAATATCTGCCATAGAGTCGCCATTCTGCCACAGGACGCACTGAGCCAAATAGCCAGCAGATAGCCGACAGTAAGACCATAGGTTTCGACACGGCGACTGAGGACTTCGAGTCGGATGAAGAGGCAGTACTGTCGATGCCAAAATTCAAAGTCAGACTCCGCCGAGACTCGACGACGCCTCAGTGGATGCAATCGCTCAGCACTGAACTCGCCGGTAAATGACTTGCCTTCGTCGACTGACCGCCCTCAAGCCTCGTCGAGACGCCCGAGATGGCCATCAAACAGCAGGAGGGTAACTAGATCAGCATGTGGCTCTCCCAGTGAGTGCGTCGCGTCTTTCTGGTTCGCGATCCTCCCTGACAATGACACGTAAAAAGCAGGCAAGTCAGCAGTTAGTGGTCGTTTACCGTCGCTAGTCCGAGTCAAGACTCGACGATCGACAGCTCGGTCCAGGATTCACGATTCGCTCAGGGCCTTGATGGAGCATACAAGCCAGACTTCTATGAAGGCTCGGAGATAATATGTGAATAATTTTCTCCACGCGCTACAGTATGCCGCCCATACTCCCAGATCAACTGTACCGTGTCGGACTCAGCGTGCCTGCGCGCTCTGCCAGTCGATGATATCCTTACCGCGTCTGACGCATTGCTATATCCAACGGCGCCAACATCGACACCTCAGCCACTGCGGCTGAGCCCATACGCCCCGTACACGGTGGGATTCTCATCACATCAACCCTCGACTCCAGCACGCCATTCCCCTATGTCTCGAAGCCTGTTCTCGTCACCACAGTCCAGAACGAGGCCGGCCCTACGATCTACTCGATCTTCCCAGACCCGATCATCGCATCTTACTTCGACGGTTTCGTCTCCTATTCTTTTGACGAGCCGCAGGCCAGCAATCTTCTCGCGTCCCCCAACTACGCCGTGCCCTTTCTCGCTGATGGAGGAACTGCTGATGCGCGCGTTCAGCTCGAGGCCACGGGCACAGACCAGGTGTGGCGGTGTGCCTCCTTTCGCGCGGTCATGGGCTAGCCATGGTGAAAATGCTTTTGTCCACGTACCCCGACCACACCGCCGTCCCTTTCTGCACATAAGGCGGCACAGTGTGCCACGAAGATGACATACAGATCGTCGTAAGCCTCGGCCAGCTACCATTGCTGACTGTTCGTGCTAATTGAGCAGTCACTCTGGAACCGCCAGCAACCCCGCCTCGGCGCAGTCTGCGCTGATCAAGGAAATGCAAGCGCTCTATAACGCGTTCCTCCACACAGGCAATCCCAACCCAGCTGGTTCCAATTACACGGTCTGGAACTCTGCGAAGTCCAGCAATGCAAACGCCATCCATCTTGGAAGTTCGGGAATGGCCGTTAGCGCGTTTGACCCCAGTTTCTGGGGCAGCAGCGACGTTCCCTTCGACTACCAACTCTATGATTTGAACGGCCTTCATATGGCTCTCCAAACCACCCTCAATAATTATCTTTTACTTCTCTTTCGGCTTTATTTCGGTATGCGCCAGTTACAGTCCTTTTTTTCAAGCTTTATACGAGACTATTCAGCGAATCTACAGCAAATTTCATCATCCTACATTTTGTCATCAGCGGCCCTCGGTCCCTAGATGGTGTACGGGCCGCCGTCGGGCAGATGTCCTTGGGGTAACTCAGCAGCGTGTATGACAGAAATTTAACTCACAGTGGGCAAATTGAGGACGTGCGTTTGTGAGAAGAATCGACATAAAAGATTTGTACGAAGTCATTTGTCTGAGCGTTTTAGGGCGCAGGTAGCTAAGTAGGTGCCCGGCCCGCCGGCGCTTCCTGTCTCTCCCCTTTCGCTGGCACGCCTACTTACCATAGTACCAATGGCCGACTCTACTCTCCAGGTCGTCAACGCCCACCGTACGTGGCGTGTACAGCGCCGTTTCCCAGCTCACCAAATACTTTGCAGTGTCTGCGCACCCATGGCTCGCGCTTGGCCTGCAGGGCCTCGGCGCCCTCTCCCTCGCCTCCGCGCTGCTCTCCTGGACGTCCTTCCTCTTCCGCACCTTCCTCCGACCCGGCACCCGCGTGCGTAGCTGTCTCGTCCATTCTCATTCCTGCCCACTCACGCGCACGCACCGCAGCGCAGCTCGCAAAATTCGGCGCAAAGAAGGGCGCATGGGCAGGTGCGCGTCGCCCGCTTTGCTTGCCCGCTTCGGCAGCTGCTGACCGGGACCCGTTTTCACGCTGCAGTGGTCACCGGCGCGTCAGACGGCATCGGCCGCGAGTTTGCGCTGCAGCTCGCGCAGGCGGGCTTCAACGTGCTCCTCGCCGCGCGCAGCACCGAGAAACTCGACGCGGTCGCGCAGGAGATCAGTGAGCGTGGTTCCCGCTTGCATTGACGTAGGCTCACATCCGCACAGAGGACAAAGCGAACTCAGTGGAGACGAAGACCTTCGCGATTGACTTCGCCCACGCCGGCGACGCGGCGTACGATGCGCTCAAGTCCGCGATCGCAGACCTCGACATTGGCGTCCTCGGTGCGTGGCCTGTCCCCGACCATATCTTTTGCCACTCACGCCACCCTAGTGAACAACGTCGGAAAATCGCACGAGATGCCCGTCGACTTCGTCGACACGCCCGCGGACGAGCTGCGCGACATCCTCGCGATCAACGTCGCCGCGACCACGCGCGTCACGGCCCTCGTCGCGCCTGGCATGGCCGCGCGGTACGCCCCCCACCCTCCCCCTCCACACCGCCCTCGCTGACTTTGCCCACGCCTCAGGCGCCGCGGGCTGATCCTGACCATCGGCTCCTTCGCAGGGTCCGCGCCCGCGCCCATGCTCGCGACGTACTCCGCGTCCAAGGCGTACCTGCGCACGTTCTCGCTCGCGCTCGCGGCGGAGCTTGCACCCGCGGGCGTCACCGTCGAGCACGCCAACACGCACTTCGTCGTGTCCGCGATGAGCAAGATCCGCCGCGCGTCCTTGCTCGTGCCCACGCCCGCCGCGTACGTGCGCGCCGTGCTGCGCGGCCTCGCGCCCGGCGCGCAGACACCGTACTGGTCCCATGCGCTGCTGGACTACGTCATGAACGCCGCGCCCGCGCGCGTCGTGCAGGCGTACACGCACGGCCTGCACCGCGACATCCGCAAGCGCGCGCTGCGCAAGAAGGAGCGTGAGGCCAAGTGGCAGTAGGCCAGTGTCGGGGGCTGGTGTCAAGTATGTTACAGGCACGTAGCTGTGTAATGTTGGATATTTGGCCGAATGACTGCACTCGAGCAAGAGACTGGCGATGCCTTTCATGGTAGCCCCACCGAACACGAGGTCGCAAACGCTTCGTCTTCACACCACTTACTGCCACTGAACCGATCGACCCTGAAGGTATCGCGTACAACACTGCCACTAGGCAACCAGCTATAATCATGCAGCACTCGCCGTTGCGCAACGCAACCACATCTGTAAGAAACCGTCTTTTTGGGGCTGCTAACCTAACGTCTGTTATATACAGAAATACGCATAGCTACGATGTGCACGTATATGCCGAATCAAATAGACATCAACGTGACCGTAGCGCTCAGACGTAGACGCATACGATTTGCATGCATTATGCTGGAGACGTATCGAAGTTGTGTGCCTTGCGTCGCGCCTCCAATACCCTCCACCACTTCCATTCACCAACCGCACTCTCCACATCTGCGCGGTTCGCCACCGTTATGTTGGGCGGTAGGTCTTTCATGACGGATACAAATTCATCCAAAGCGGCATCGTCCATTCCAGCCTGTCTGGCCACGTCGACAGAGATTGTGAGCGCGCCGGCGCCGCCAGTCGCCGCTGAAGATAAGATGGTCCTGACGATATCAATGGCATGTCTCGGTATGCAATGGAGTGTCTCCAAGTTCGGAAGCACACCTCGCGGCAAAGCGAGGCGGAGCGCGATGGGGGAATCCCAATCAAAGTCCTCGAAGTCGTCGGAGAGGGGGCGACGACAGCCGAACCATTTGTCCATATGCACCCGGCGTAGACCGGGATGGGCGGCAAGAAACGAAACGACAGCTGCAGGGGTGCTGACGACGCACTGCAGACCGACCGCCGTCAAGTTGGGCCATCGAGCCGTGAATAGGGACTCCCCAAGGTCAGGGGCTGAGAAGCCGTTCTCGGCGAAAAACCTCGCTGTGAAGCGAAGATATAGTTCCTGAAGGGGTGAAAAGGTAATGAGCGTATTCTTCCGAGAACAAAATGGGATCAACCTCGAGTCCGGGACAACGATCTCTGAGCATTGCGACGAGTCGTGAACAATCGGGGGAGTAGAAGGACCCAGGGAAATCGACGTCGTGTAATCAAAGACTGTCAAATTGGAAAGGCTGAAGAGCTGTGATCCCACATGGGACATCTGTCCCGACTCGGAAACGACGATACCATCCAACGAAGTGATGGCGGCCGCGACGACCAGACATCTTGTTTGTCCGGCTCATTGTGCGCGACTATTTTGTTTGGGATAGCGGCCTGCCAATCGAAGAGCACTAGATTTGACATATTCTTTAGGGCAGCGATCATGACACGTTCCGCCTGTTTCATGGCTTGGACGCCTGCGTAGTCCTCTGGTAATGAAATATGGCCGTGCTCGCATCCGGGAGCACATCTCATGCATGAAGTCGGTAGGACTTGGCCGCGGTGTGATCGATCGCATATCGTCAAAAAGCGGACGTTGCGAGCCAAGGAGGGGTTCGTGGCGAGCAACTGCCAGACGCAAAGCGCGAAGCGGGAGCATACAATTTTCCGAAGGCGAGTGTGGCGGGTGATGCGATGGCTGCGAGGGTCTTCGAAGTGAGGGCGAAGGCCACTATGTCAATGGGAGATGTGATGCAAGCGGCGATGTAGCCAGGGCTTCAACGTGGAGGCTTGTGAGCATCGTTAACAGAAGGGATGATGGGATGAACTGTTGCAGGGGCAAGCAGAGTGAGGCAATTTGTATACCGATATGTAAGTAGCGACTGATACAATGATACCTTGAGAATGCATGTTGTGCTCGCAATGCCACCAGACGCGGGACGGAGTAAGGCGGGGGAGCGTGGAATTTTGCCGCGCGACTCGATCGGCCGCAACGGCCCAGAATGAGGAACAAACGACACAGAAATAGGCATAGATAGTACTAATAGTACTAGTGTACATGTGGAGGCAGCGAGCGATTTTAACATTTTGCTGAACTCTGGAGGACCTAAATTATCTAAATCTAATCTTTGGTTGATGGCCGGGAAGCCCGCCGGCCCTTCAATATCGTTTCCCTCGGCCTCCACCCCCATGGTCGAGTCACTGAGCTGGCAGCATCAGTGCAGTCTTGTCCTTGTTTCTTACCGCCGCGCACGCAACTCAGCCGCATCCCTAGCGAAAGGCCGTACAAGTACTCGACTGGACTGGTATCGCAGGCCGATCCCTGCGACGAGCGCGCTCTACTTCAAAACACGTAGGGGGCACATCCACTGAGTTGCACAATTCGGCGGCCGAGCTGTTTAGCCATATCATGTCGTCGCCGTCAATGCCGTCGACTCCCACTTCCTCATCCTCTGTCTCGTCCGGGACCCCCCACCTCCAGGGACGCCGCCAAACCTACACCAAAACAGCATGACCCAGATGCGCAATGGCTCGTGCAGAAGTACGGCGGCACGAGTGTGGGCAAATTTGCGGCGCAGATAGCAGAGACATAGTACCGTGCGTGTCACATACACACCCCTTGCGCCTTGTGCTTACTGGCGTTGTGCAGAGAATACCTCGACCAGCATAAGCTGGCCATCGTTTGCTTCTGCGCTCTCGGGGTCGACCAAAAGCGCTGGAACTACAAACCTCCTCTTACGTGCTGCATCTGAGCCCTGCGGCGCGGCCCTCCCATCGCATCTTCCCCGCTCGCCGTCCGGGACCCATCTTACAGCGGCTTCCTGCGAACTCATCGCCACCCTTGCGCCTCTTGCCACGGAGCGGAAAGGCGGGCACCCGGCCTTTCAGCGCGACTGTGGACATCATTCGCGCGAACATTTGCTGCCGCGCGTGCCGTTGTCAAGAACAAGGCCATCCTGCTGGACCTCTAAACAGACATTTAGTCCGACTGCGAGGGACTGCGCTGTGTTCCTCTCCGCGACGCAGGCATCGACGAGATCTCGCCTCGGTCAAAAGACAGCATCCATTGGGTTTTGGCGAGAAGCTTTCGTGCAAGATTGTTCCGCTGCACTGCAGGACAGAGTGCGTGGCTGTGCCGCCTCGCTCTATACGCGTCTTTCTGATATCTCGCTCAGGGCATATGACGCGTACATACGTTTGGCTAGAAATTGTTAGTGCCTGAGCATGACGATCCCGACGCGAGCCTCGCGGCGCGCTCAGTCAAGCGTTCTACGACGCCGTGAGCCGACGCATTCGCGGAGCGCGTAAGACGATTCGGTGCCGTGGTTCCCGTCGTGACAGGTCCGCTCCCGACTTTTCAGCCCATACTTTCCACTCACATGAGGCACTTCAGGCTTCTTCAGCCTGTGCTGGCTCCACTGCTACACAGGTCGGCCGCTGCCTTACCGACCTCGCAGCGGCGCTGCTCGCGGCCGGTCTCCGGCGCGTCGAGTGGCGATCTGGAAGTAGGTTCGACGGTATCTTCACCGCAGACCCGCGGAAATTGGCCACGGCGCGCGTTATACCGGTCATCTCCCTCAGAGGAACGGCCGGAGCTCACGTACACGGAGTGAGGTCGTGCATCCGTTTACTATGGAACAGTACGCTGAGTTTGATTTGATGATGGCGTTCTTACTTCGGGCTGAACTTTGGTCGCAGGTATTCTGCGCACATCCCCATCCGGACAAAAATGTCGAGAACCCTGCTTGGTCCGGCACCGGCCATCCATCCAGACCCCAGCGTCTACGAGCCCCTACACCCGTCGAGGCTGCATGAGCCCCACTCCCCCGAAGCGCTAGAGCAAAGCTGCGCAGAAGGATTGTCCCGACAGCCGTCCACGATCAAAGATCACATTGTCGTTCTCAAGTCCAGTCGAACAGGAGAGCGTGTCCCCGGCTTCCTGGCCTGCATTTTTTTTTGCACGCTGACGGTTCTGCGTCGTCGTATCTGATCAGCACGAGCTAGTGTACGTCAGTATGGCGATCGAGGATGTGCTGGCGAAGCGCCTTGCGGCATTGTACGCGAGCTGGAGAAGATCGGCACCGTACGCATTTGCTCTCGGTCGTGTCTTCTTCTGTCTGATGTGGTCGGCAGGTCTCGGTGCAAATCATCACATGCGATCTCTCGCTTGTGGGCAAACAGATGCGGCACCTCGTCGGCATCGCGGGACTCCATGTTCTCGACACCGCGCAGGGCAACTGACTCGAGAGGTTCTCGCAGGGCGCGAACGAGATTACATTCGTGTTTCATCGACGAGGCGGGAACGGGCATCAAGGCGCTAAATCTCATCCACCAGAGCTGTCTACAAATCAAGCCCGAGGTCCTCAGGGCCGAGTACGTCCTCTCCGTGCCCTTGAATTGAATGGAGCTCATCTGTTGACCGTCCAGCCAGTGGGCCCGTGGCTGTTCTGCATTTTGTGGTCTTTTTTACCTCCGCCGTCGTTCACTCGACCGCGTGAGTGGGGGGGGGACATAACGTTTCAAAGTCATTTATCACTTGTATCCTTGGCATTTAGAGTCAAATCTGTATCCAACTACTGGGCTTCCCACCTTTCTTATGTGTAAGTCTCTCGAACGGTCCATTGTTCGGAAGTCCATTCGCACACTGCCGCTCAGCATTGAATTTGACAATCTCTTCGCATGACACGCTTTTGCCTTTTTCGGAGGGTGGTTCGGCGAGTATAAGAACAGGCGTTCCCGCATAGATGTTCGGTGTTGCTGGTCCGAACGGGGTTAACTCGTGGCTGACAACTTTTGTGTGGGTCGTTGTGTTGTACGCTGCGTGGATACGGCCGTTTCAGTGTCGTCCTCACTTACATCTGAGCTCTACAGTTCACTTTGAGGTTGTATTTGGTTCGGCTATAAGTACGTTTGCACTGGCGCAAATACAGGGTGCATTAACTCGAGAAAACTGTAAGAAATAAGAGTGCGACAAGATACAGCTTAAAAAAAATTACAGATGGTCAAAATTTCACAACAGTCCACCCACCCTTGGCGGCGTCAAAATCATCACAATCTCGATTCAAGCGGCCCTGCAGATCCGGCAGACTTTCCTCATGCTCCTGTTTTTCCGCACGCTCTGCGATAGCCAGACTGGCTGCCGACACTGTTTGTTCTGCTCGCGGAACGACTGGCCGGTCTCCGCGATGCGGGCGCGCGCTCGATGCTCTCCCTGCGCGACTGGCTGCACTCGCGCTGCTCCGCCGCAGCTCGGATCGACTGAGGCTCGCGCGCCACTCGAAGCTCCCGCGCCGCGCACGCCCCGCGATTTCGTGGGCGCGTCGACCGGCGAGGTCGAGGGCTTGCTCGTACTTGCCAGGCGACGGGGTGGCTTTGCGGCCGTTGCTCGGTGCGCCATGTGGTACGCGACTGGCGATCCGAAGAAGAAGAGAGGGACGGGGGAGGGACAGCTGGGTAGGAAAGTGGCCGCTCGATAGGGTATCAGGGTGGGCGTGGGGCGGAGGACGTCGATTAGGGCGGAGTGGTCATGTTTGTGGTTGGCTAAGATGCTCGCGGTTCGTGGACATCGTCGTGGAGCGGTACGGCGACTCGCTTCGAGATGCTGGGGAGTGGAGAGCGGCGGGTTCGTCTCGGAGTGTCACCTCGCCCGTGACGGGCGGTGATTTGCGAGGCGGACGGGGGAGAGGGACATAGGGCGAGGGCCGGAACTACTTGTGTTGGAGCCTAGCGGTACGGAAGGGGAAGAAGACTGCGGTGATGCCGACCGCCGGTGTGTAGGCTGGCGAGTAAGGGTCCTGCCGAGGACGTCCGACAGGTTGTCCGACGGGGAGACGGCAAGCTGCAATGACTCTGTGGTCAGCCCATGTCGCGTTGGATAGAAACCTGGACACGCACCCGCCGCCGTATGCTCGATGAGCTCCTCCCGTATATCTCATTCAGCCGCGATATTCGGATGAACTCGCGTTCGGTGTCAACGATGCGGTTGCGCATCTGCTCTTTCTCGCGGCGCATTGCCTCCAGCATAAGTGTCTGTGCTTGGCGTAGCGGGTCATACAATCGTGAGCAGCGTGATACGCCGTGGACTACTCTGTCCCGACGCCGTTCGCGGGAGCACTCCCGTTCTGCGATTGGGCCTGCAATTGCTGCGCGAGCCTCAGTGGCGGACAGCTCGCAGATAAGCGGTTGACGTGTGACTCGACGCTGCCTCGAGGACGTTTCCTCGAGTTCGATCTCTCTTCCTGGAAGCTCATATTGAAGTAAGCCCATGTCGCCCGTGTGGGCCGAGAGTACGTGCTTTTCAAGCTTGCGTGAAATGACATTGATTATGCCTCTTTCCTCTGCTCGTATCGCATTGTGAGATCCTCCTCACGCTTCTGCCGTTGCTCGTCGTCGAGAGCCGGCGCACGGGGCGGCGACATTGACATCGCGGACAAAGCACACAGCAGACAAACTCGCCACTTGACGAAGACGAGACGTTCACAGGCTCCGAAGACGAAGGTGGGCGCAGGCAACGGAGACGTGGAGGCCAGCGAGGAGAACGCGCGCGGCTTTTTGTCTTAGAATCGACTCGACGACTTGTGACCTCGTCGGGCCGGCGGCCTCTCCTGTCGGCCCAGTGCAAACACTTGAACATCGCCACGCACGGCCAGACGGATATAATTGCAGACGAGAGCCGCCCAACGAGGCGAAAGCGAAGTGAATACAATAAGTCCACCTAGGAGTGTGTATAATACTCGGGACATCAGAACAGGACAGTCAGTTCAGAAATCATATCCTTCGACTTGAACGTTTTGGTCCTACTGCAGATAGGCTGCATGATGCGCAGAATGGGCTCCGGAAGACCCATACTCACAAGAAATTCCAGATTTTTTTCGTGCCCGTGGATGACCTCTAACTTGAAAAAGCATCCGTGCATCTGGGAGGGAACTGCAAGCGAAGAAGAGAAATGGCGAATCAGAACAAGTCCCATAATTGCCAGAACGCACAGATGACTGACCCTTTGCACCGCATACTCGCTGCGGTACTCTGCGACACGGTGCCCGCCTGCAGCGTGCGCATAGGTCGCCTCGTCCGCGTCGTCTCCAGCAGCTTTCTCCACGCTTGATCGCGTAGCGCTTCGTATCCAGGAACGCTGGTACTCTTCTTTTGCCTCCTCCTTGTGATTCAAGCCGCATCCCGAGGTCGCCCAAATCTCCACTCCATGCCCGTCTTTCGGTACGCGACGTCTGCGACTTGAAGTGAGCACCTTTTTTTTCTGCGCGGGAAGATTGTCCACACGCGCAAATCCTGCATACCTCGTCAGAATTGTTGTCCTCGAAGGTTTAAATCAGGACTCCCTCGTAGAGGAGCCATGAATAGATTATCTAGCCGCGCTTCGCAAAGGCCTTGTTGGTGAACGAATACGGCTCCTGCGCAGTTGCCCCCGCCTCGCTGTTCTCTTGCTCTCCCTCACCGCCGCCGCCTCACGGGCTGCTGCGCGGTGCTCCAGCACCCCATTCTCTTCGCCTTCACCCTCCTCCTCACCTCGTTCCTCTTTGCTATTCACCTCCACCGTCGTCTCACGGCTCGACTCGTCGATATCCTGATCGTCTTGATCCCCTTCTCCCTCCTCCCCATCTGAACTGTGCGGCCGCCTCCTCCGCTGCCTCCAGCACCTTGACGTCATCGCGCCTCCACGCGCAATGTTCGAGCCGTGCGCTGACTCGCTGAGCGCAATACCTCGCTTTGACGCTCGTCGTCCGCAAGTTCACCGCGCAGCGCGCCATACTCCGACCACGTCGTCGCCATCGTCCCCGCACGTATGTCCGCCTGTTGCCTTCTGCATGCGGTACTCTTCCTCCATCACGACAACCGCGGACCGCGACTTGAGTAGCTCGTCCCACCCAATCTGCGCGACGAGCCGCGTCAGAAATCGCTACGCGCGCGCCCAGGTGCCGGCCAACCCTGGCGGCGGGGAGTCGCTGCACCGCGGGATCCGCCTCGTCGTCCTTCGATCTTTCACGGTCCGGCAAGATCTCGGCTACCTGAGCTCTGTGATGGGAAGGTGCAGTCCGCGCGGCTGTGAGGCCCGGTGCGCGTCGCGGCCCATTGTACGTGAACATCGTACATGATTTGAGCGTTAGAAGCGCCTGAGGGTTGCGTTTGTCAGGTATAACACCAATTGATGATGCACACGGCGTACCGATTCAAACTGCCCCGAGGTCAATGTAGTGTTCGGTAGCGTTTTCCTCCCAGTTGACGAACTCGCTGGGCCGGCGCAGTTGCCGCCTGCCGCGCGAGTTTTGAGAGCCCATTCTGTCTTGCCCCTTCGGCGCGGAGGAACTCGCACTGCGTGTGGGATCAGGTACGTATTGCGGGGTCTGCTTTCATCGCGTTTGTCCATGATCTGCACCGCCTTCACTTCTCGTCCCTACACCGCACAATTAGCTAGCTGTGACGCGTTGAGCTGGGTGTACTGCACGCACTCATTCCAATGTAGCTTCGCGCGAGGATAGACGCGACCTCCGGCTCCCGCGCGGTCCAGTTTTTCGAACAGTTCGCGGCGGGTGCTGATATCGCCCGCTGTCACCAAAGTAGTTTCATGATACCCGCCGTTAGGGGGTTAGAAACGACCGTCGCCACCTGGATTTCCGGGTCGGAGCCGACCTGCCAGCTGCGAGCTTAACTGCGCATTTCGCGAGATGCAACGGCCGTGGCGTACCTTTGAGGAAGAGGGCCTCGGCAGCCTGGGGAAGCGCAGCTCAGCTTCGGGCGTGCTGATTGCATCTAGGCGGCGGTAGGCGTCGAGCCAGTAGGTTGGATCCATCGAGTATAGATCGCACTAGGAGTGCGAGAGGTAAGTTTTCCTTGCCAAAATTCCCCCCCCCCCCCCCCTGGGATGCTTCGTGCCTGCAGCATTCTAGGTTGACAGAACAAGACCCTAGATCAGAATCACGCAACCTTTCTCGCTCGCAAGTCGATCCACGTATGCATCACCACCCGGAATGCCACATCGCGCGCACGTCCACCCTCGAGAACGCGTTGAACGCTGCTACCAGCCAATTAGATAACGCCAGAAAGATTTATATAGGCCACTGCGCACCATGAACTGCCATTTTTCACGTTCGCCGCTCGGCCCCTTCGCGAACCAGGCTTGGGGTCCTCGATGGCGTATGTAAGGGAATAATGTAGCGGCAGTGATGCAGAGGACTAAGCGTCACACCGGAGACAATATACGAGCCGAGCTAGAAATCCCTCATTTGGTACTGGCAGACAGAGAGAATGCCGCGTAGGACGTTGTGTAGACAGGAGTTTTGTAACTGGGACACGCACATCAACGCGTGCACTGCGGCCCGTGCTCTTTACAACATGACACAATTCTGGCGGTCCAAGTTCCGAAATGTGGCTTCATGTACATCCGTCCATCTTTTCGGACGATCCATTACGTACACTCACCGATCTCTCTTCTTTTTCGGGCGCCTTCCTCCCTTCTCCCCTCTCGAGCTGGCAAGATTTGAGCGGAATTTAAACGATGCGATTTGCGACGCACCTCGCAGATTTCTGGAGTTTCTTTAAGGCGGCGTCCGCCATGCAGGGGGCGCGGTCACGGTGAACCAGTCAAAGTGTTGCCGCGTCGGTGACTTCAGTTCGGAAAGCTCCCGATGCCCACGCTTTTCGCCGCCCATTTCGGGTGGGCCAGTCCATTTCACCACTTCTGCAGCCTGCAATGATCCCTTCACGTTCAAACGTTCAACGTCAGCCCAGGTCGTGGTTCGCGAGAATATCTTAAAAGTTCAGAAGGGTTCAGGCGCTTCGAAGACTTTCGAGTCGTCCGTAGCATCCGATCCGTGCTTAAAACTTCAGCTGTCATCTCCTCCTTCATTTCTTGTCTTGATTCCTTCGGTTCATGCTGATAGCGTGCTACACCCTCCTGTGCTGGGCCATGGCTTCCCCACCTGTACACTACGGGTCCTGCTAACGCTGCCATGGTCCGGAACTCCCCTGCAAACACACAATTGATGTCCTGATTTTCTGACCCGCCCCGCTCTACTGCTTGTCGGCAAGTAAATGTGGAACTGGGGTGCTAAGCTTTTGTGCACTCATTTTTTCGCATTCAAGCGTTGCAAACACGCGGTGCTCCGACTAACTACTTACGTACTCAAGGGAGACGGTTCGACGGACGGTGTCAAGAATATACCTTATACGGATACATACGTAGGAACCTTTACAGCCCTGGAGGCTCGTGTGTCGATATCTGATCACAGGTATAATAGATAAGAGAAGCAACCGATCAATGGTCAATCAGTGAACTCCGGAGATGGCAAATTCAAGAACAAGCGAATGAAGCTGTCGAAGAAAGCGTCCTCTCCTTCGAGTGTAATGCTTATTGATCAATTCAGCCTGTCAATCAGAGTCAGGGATTTTGTATCCCCTTAGAATCGCCTCAGTCGACGCCTCACCTAGATCCTGCGTCCAAAAGTCCCTTGTCCTTGGCTCCGCCCCCGTGTTTTTTCAGTATGCTTTCGGCAGGGCGCCTAAGAAGACGCCATCAAGCAAAATAACGTCTGACGGTGTGGGGGATATGTTAGCTCGCTTCTTTGCGCACACCGGGTTTTAAAGGACGTACCGCCACGAGCAAAAGGGCAATCGCAGGAAGCGTTCCCAACTAAGTCTGATACTCTCGGGGTCAGTGCGCTGATCAAGAGAGGAAAAAAAGAGATATTAGATACCGATTATAGCGCCTGTATACATTGAGTGAGTTCCTGTGCACAAAGACATTTGTGCGGAACGTACCGAATTGAGCTGGTGCACCTGGCAGCGTGCTTCGGAGACTGGTGAAAGCAAAGAGCGTGGCCGCAGGAACGACGAGCGCAGCGGAATCCATTGAGTGGCCAAAAACCACCGCTTTGAGAGCAATGGCCACCAAGCACAGAGTGATAGACCCTGCGCAAATGAGGCAGGAGGTCAGCGACTATCCAACGGATCTCGAAAGGCGACATACACATGGCAAGAATTGCGACGACAGCATACGTCTTCACCAGCGCTGCTCTGCTTATCATAATCGGAAGGTAGACAAAATCGAACCCTGGATCCACTGGCGCAGACGGGTCTTCAAACAACCGCTTTGCTTTGACGTAGTATCCACTACAGTAGGCGACCGTAGGCGCTCAATTCATCGACAAGTGAAGAGATTGAAAGGGGTCGACTCACAATGCAATGCCGGTGGGATCATCTATGGACAGCGTCACAAAGTCGCTAGTACCATTTGTCTGCGCGAACATAATCACGGCCGTCGCGTATCTGTTTACCATTTTTTAGAGGCGTGAGCAAAGATGTCGCCCAAATAAATTTCCAGACAACTTACGTATCGAAGGGATAGTTCTCGGGGCTCCTCTCCAATGCCCGTCTGTTGCTGACAGGGCCACCAATAGCACCGCTTCTGCTTCTGCTGTACATAGCTAGCGTGGTGCGGAACACAGCTGAGCTGCTGGCGTAGAGCAACAGCGAGCTGACGTTGTATTGGAAGATCGGCGTCGAGCTGAGGGCACTGGAGGAGAGGGCCGAGCTGCCGATCGGCTGCGGCTGTTGCCGTTGCCCTGGAAAGGAGCGAGAAGGTTCCTACGGTGGACTGATCAGCGGCACGGTAATAGGCATGACGGCAGGTAAGCCTTACTGGTCCACGTAAATGTTGACCAGCGGGCAGTTTGACGGAAACGGATCGCCGGCTTGGGGGTTTGAGGGTATACAGCTGTCGCCTGTAACTTGCCAGTCCAGGGTCATGACGCGGGCAATGGGGTCCACCGTCACCACGTCCACCGAAAGGTTCATCACTCTGCCGCCGGGGACGATTGGGTTTGCCCTGAAGTCGCCATGGAATGGTTTAGTTCGGTATCCCCACCCTACGGCGATGCCTAGAATGATGAAAACGAGGATGACGAGTGTGCTCGTCAAGACCCATGGCCGATGACCTTCCCGCTTCAAATTCTTGAGCCTGTCTAAGCACGACCGTATGCGGGGATGTATGCGGAAAAAAACCATGGAAGGGAAGCGCTTGAGGGAGAGAGAAGGGTACTGGAACAGTGTTCTCCTTCGGAATGGAGACTTATATACCTGACGAACCGCCGTGGCAATGCAGCATACCTACTTTGAGCGTGGGTGTGCGGGTTTAAGTCGACCGTGTATATCACAATTCCAACAAATTGACGTACACTTGACGCTCAAACTGTAGGTTTCACGCAGCTCGCAGGTGCTGCTGCCTGCAGTTCGCCTGAAGTTACGCTCACCCGGTGACCACGGTGAAAACGTTTGTGGGCTGCGGGCTGCCAAAGCGGCACATAGTAACCCCGAGCGCCCTACCAGGAGCCCAGTCTGTACCCTGCATCGATGGCCAGCAGCTGGGAACGTACCGATCGACTGCAAAGAAAGATATGGTTGCTTCGCTACCAAATGTAAGAGAAGCTGTGACTCACGGGTCTCCTATCAATATCAACGCTTCCATCATCGGAAGGCATCTTGTAAAAATATGCCCGGTCGTGGCTTGCCGCAATATCGATATCGCCCTAGAACGATGCGAACACATGTCAAATCTCGATGTTGAAAGTCAGCGTTGACCAGGCGTTGATTGACAAGCCCGGTACAGGTGCAACAAAGAGTGGAAGGCGCTTTGCAACATCAGTGCGCGCCTATCCTCCATTGGATGGTTAACAAAGGATAACTGTGTTGGTGCGCGTCTGCAGACGGCTGAAACCTGTTGGCACGCGTCTACAGACATGAAGCACACCCTATTAGAAGCACATAATCGCCGGATGTTCTTTGCTGCCTGGAGAGGGTGCTCTAGAGGCATCGTGCGTTCTTGTGCAGCAGATGAGAAGTGCTCAGCCTCAGCATTGCTCGTCTCCTGCCAGAAAAACAAATGTGAATATATAGGTAGGCGCGAGGGTCGCAGACCTACTATCTAACTAGCCGCATGTATATGCCTCCTGATGTACAGATCGTGGTTGACCGGTAACTTGTTGACGTTGCGAGTGGCGTTAGCCTGCGATCTAGTGACAACTATGAAATGAAGTTCCAGCGCACAATAAGCCGTAAACGGACGTCAGGCCCAGAGCAGGGACCAAGCCTGATTCTGATACGAAAATTAACAGTTGTCGCCCAGCGCCGGATGTTGATCGAGATCAGTACTAGTCGTATAAGCTTTCGCAGTGTGGAGTCCGAACGAGCGCGCCGACAGTCAGAGCGCGTATGTATTTTAGGTCGCCCGGTTCTGGGCTCGAAACGCTGGTGCAGCCTAGGAGACACTTGAGCTTGAGCACCAAGTCATGGGGAGATGTCTGGCCATCCGTTGCCGACCTTGCGCCATGGGACGATGATGACGGCAGGAAACAAGTTGTGACTGCGTGAATGTAACAAACTGTAACGCTCAGTTGAATGTCACGCGCTTGCAGGGTTTCTCAGAGTGTCCTTGACAATTCACGTCTGGCTACAGATTATGGACACAGGGCAGGTGAGAAGACATGCAGACATGAGGGAAATCCAGGGCAGGTATAAGTTAAGTATTGGTAGGTATAAGATAGCTTAGGCCGCATGCCGCTGATCGGACTCGAGAGTGGAGGTGTATCGCAGGAAGCTGACAAGAAAGCAAAAAGCAGGACACTGGTGATAAAGTGATATGGCACACAAGCTGGCTGGATGGCTGGATGCTCGCATCGAACTTGGGACTTGAAGCACACACGTTCATCGGATGCTGATGACTTGGGGCTCTTCGACAGCTATGGGCGGACCGAGAGGGATGCTGAGGATCAAGATGCCTTCTTGCAGCTCCGCGAGCACGTCCCTCGCCTGTGCATCGCCCGCGTCAGTACCGATCACGCACACGACAATCGCGCGACGCACCTGAGTCTCTGACGGGACAGTCAAACGCTTCATGAAATTGCCAAACTTGCGCTCGCGGGTGATGCGCGCGCGTCCCTCGCGCTCCTCGTGCTCAAGCTCCCGAACGCCGGGCGCGCACGGCCGGCGATGGTGATCTGGCGCAGCTTGGTGTACGGCTCGGTCGCGAGTGTGATGCTCAGGTCTTCGATCTTCACGCCGGGTAGCTCGAGCATGGCGGTCATGGTGTTCGTTGCGCCGTTGTAGCCAATGTCGGTGCAGATGCGGTATATTTTTGCGGGTGTTGGGACGGGCTGCGATGGCGCGAACGGTAGGGCGAGGCGGGAGAGGGTTGGGACGGTAGAAGGCGGGCTGCGCATTCGTCAGTACACGGGGCGCCCATGCACACGAGAGGAAAGGGGAAAGAGGAAGTCCTAGGAAGACAGAGCGGTATCAAGGAGGGACGGCGGCGAGGCGTACCTCATCCGCGACAAGCCAGAACCACTAGGGGACCCGCCCATTCCAGCCTGCGGTGTCCCCGCAGATACACCCGCGGACGTCTCATCCGACAAGCCCTGCTGCACGAATCTCACAAAAGACTGGTCGCTCGCCTGGCGCGCCGCCGCCGCTGCACTCTGCGCGCGCGCGATATCCTCCGCACTGTGCGGCCGCTGATACGGGTGCGCACGCACGCTGGAACCACGCGCCCGCACAGGCCCCGTGGCGGGACTCGCGCTGGCGCGTCTGTCTGCATCGCCGCCCGACGCGCTCGCCGCGGCGGTATCGATTGCATGAACTCTAGACCTGCTCTCACCCGACTTGCGAGCGCTGCGCCCGCGGTACTGGCTGGGCACAAGGGGAACACGCTCTTCCAGCTGAATGACGGTGGGCGGCTCGCTTGAGGCATGGGCGGGCGGTTGCTCTTGCACTTGAGGAAGCTGGTGATGATATAGCTCTTGGGGCGAGAACTCAGCCGGCTGCAGGGTGAGGTTCAGGCTGGGAGTGCTGCTGGTGCTCGCATTGAGGTTTGGGTCGTCGGGCGGGGCTGTTGAGGCTGCCACGTCATACTCCCATGGATGAGCCATGGGCGTGCTGGCGTTGCTGCTTGCGCCGGGCGTTGTCGGTGTCATTGCGCTTGGATGTGTTGCGGGGTCGTTGTACGGATAGTGATAGGACATCGGACGGCACTGTTAGATTCTGTAGCTGACAACAAATGTGCAGCCAAGAGAGATGATGGGCAGCGCGCCGCGACGCGCGGTCTTTTATACCTGAGGCCACGAGGCGCATGACTCGCGAGGCGAGGCAGCGCTTCCGGCGAACAATGGAGCACCGCCTCGCCGCCTCAGGCCCGACGCTTGCCTTTTATGGTAATGGCGCCTCAGTAGTCGTCGCCACCGCCAGCACCGCGTGCAGCGAGTCAAGATGACCGGTGTGCAGTAGAGTCAAGGTCGCGGCATCTCTCGCAATCACGCATGTATATCGCCAGGGGAATCATGAGTGCCATATGGATGGCCAAGAAGTTGGTGCATCGACGAGCGCTCAGTCGCCCATGTACCTCAGCACAGTGGCGCTGTGCTTGTCGATGTACTCGTCCTCACGACGACTCCGTTCGTCCACCGGTATCGTCACGTACCCAGGCACGGGTACCTCCGTAGTCAATTTCCAGTCCGGCTGTTTCGCCGTGGCACCTCCGCGACTGGCCACGTAGTTGATGAAGGTCCTCCAGATTGGATGACCACCCAGGGCTTCAGGGTCACCAATGACGATGAGCATGGCCTGGGCACGTGTGAATGCCACTAAAATGTGTCAGAATCTCAGATACACGAAGGTCGTGACTAGATGGAAGCCTGACGTACCATTGATACGTTTGCGGTCGTTCACGAAACCAATCTTGGCACGAAGATCGACCCGGCTGCCTTCTTTGCCCTTCGGCGGTGTATTTCTGGTGGTAGAGAAGATAATGACACGCCTCTCCTGTAAATTGCCATTGGTATGGGCACGCAAATCAAACAGCACACGACCGCGCACCTCGCCCTGAAACTGCTCGACCGAGCCCACGAGGATGTCTTTGATGCCGCTGGACTTGAGCAGCTGCCTGATCGTCCTCACCTGTGCTTTGTACGGTGCAATCACACCAATCTCCCACTCCTCTGAGAAGTTTATGTTCAACGCTAGCGATAGTATAGCAAGCGAATGTATCACGCACTGATCGGCCGATCCTTGTCCTCCAACAGGGCGAGACATTTGTTGCGAACGACTGAGGCCTCTTCGATGTTGAACCAAGAAGGTGACTTGGATCCTCTCATCTGCTTGCCCTTGATGCCGTGGAAAACGACAGGGAAGTTTTTATTAGGGAGTAATGGTGAGCCAAGCATGTTCCTCGCAGTGCTTGCATGGACTGCCGCGCAGAGCGTATCTTCGTAGAGGTATTTATTTGACCAGGCAATGATCGCGCCGTGCGAGCGTCGGTTCCGCAGAAGCTGTACAATGCTAGACTCGCCGGACGACAACATGAGCATAGTGCGTACTTCAATAGAATATGTACTTACGTGTGTCCGGTTTGCTTCTTAGTATCGTACGTCTCACCAAAGTGCATGAGACGTTCGAGGTAGCTCTTCTTTAGCCCTGATTTCCCCGCAGCGTGCGAATGGATCACTGGGCCAAGCTGATTGCAGTCACCAGCGAGCACGACATTCGTCAGAACGTCCGCGAAGGCCTTGATTGGCACCATCGCGAGCGGCTCCTCCGCCTGCGCCGCCTCATCCACAATGATGTGCGAAAAGTGTCCAACAGGGAGGCCATGGCTCTCCAGAAACGCCGCCGACGAACACGTACACACCACAATGCGGTGCTTGCGCAATATGTCGAGTGGTGGCACCCCAAAGATGCCATGCTCATTGACGAACGCGAAGGGTCGCACGTCCTCTGGGCAGTCGTCGACGGAGCGCGAGAACGCGTGCAGGCGAAACATCAGACCTTCGAGCTCGGCTTCGGCAGCGAGCCGTGCGGTGAGCACATCGCATGCGTTGTTGCTCGGCGCGCAAGCGAGGATGCGATTTTCAGGATTCTGGATGAATAGCTGCAGGATGCATTCGACTACGGTTGCCGTCTTGCCAGTGCCCGGGCTGAATAGCATCGTCAGGACGAAATATCACATGTGTGACTAGGATATGTTGCTTACGGGCCATAGATGATGAACGGGACGCTACCGCGTGGATGATGAAGTACTGAATGCACTGCCTGGAGCTGCTCTGGGTCGTCCCGAATCTGATCATTATAAAGATCGATTCGGTATCTATCCCCGGAATCAAGCGTAGGGCGAGGAAGAATGTCGCGGACCGTCGGGAAGAGAAGACGCTGGGGGCTCGCGAGGGACTTGTCGATGGCAGAATACTCTCGTCGGAGCGTCATGCGATTGAGCTTCGGCCGCAACATGAACGTCGTGTCTCGCTCGTGACGGTAGTCACGGCGCATCGATAGCGTGAGTTTCATCTCTACATGCCCTCTGCGGCCCGGTGGAGACACTTCGTATGTTACCGCCTTGTGCACGCGCGCCTCCCATGTGCGGTCTTCCAGCTGATTATCAAGAAAGACGAAGTCACCGACGCTGACTTCCGGGAGGCTATCCTCCTCTAATTCGGATATAAAGACACTGGCAGGTGAGCAACGGTTAGTCGGCGACATATGAGGGCAAAAGACAATGATTCGCACGCGTAAGTCTCTCCGCGCCGAGTCAGGGTAACTTCCACAGGGGGTTTATCGGCGAGGAGGCGTCTAGATTTCAGAACCAAGTGACCATCAGTGGCCAAATCTCAGAGCGGTGAGAATCGACATACTGTTGCGCTGCATCCTCTGCATTCATCAGAATTTTATAGCGATGGGCGTAAGTTGCAGGCTTCAGGTTCCCCGCCGGCAGTGTATCTTGCAGTAAAAACGCTGTAGCTTTTTCGTACTCCCAGTTGTCCAATCTGCGGTCTTCCAGAAGCGTCTTCCAGTCTGGAGGCAATGGGTACTCTCCAAGGCCCTTTGATTGTCCGCGCGGCCAGGTCGGGGGCCGATATGGGTTCACGTGCAATGGCGCGTTGTAGCGGGTACGCGCGGAAGGTGTGACATACATCGCCCTGGGAGCCAGAAGAATGTGGTCGTTGGGAGTACCCGCCGTTCCGGACACGGAACGCGTGATGACGAAAGTGCCTTGACGTAGGCGGTCGTAGAAGACGAGCTCGACGGTAGTCTCGAATCTCCCCTCGTAAGGAGGGAAGAAGGTGACAGCGATCGTGCGAGGCTTATTTGGCTTGATATATTTTGACTGACCCTCGAGAGCCGCAGAAAATCTGTGATGAAATGAATCGGACGTGGTCATGGAAAGCTAATTGCTACGCACCCATCTTCGAATGAGAACCTGGCTTTTACAAATGTGACGAAAGGTTGTAAAGTCTCCTTCGTGACGGTGAACTTTGCCGTCGAACTTGGATATACTCCGGACTCGGCCCGCTCGATGACGCCGAATCTGAGGCCCGCCTCTTCGGATACTGAGACTCCGGTCCCTTCATGCGATAGCAACGTTTCTTCTTCATCAAACAGCGGCGCGGCAGCGGGCAGCACGGCCGTGGTGCGTTCCAAGTCGCCCGGGTCAAGGCCCTGCTCTTCAAAGGCAAAGACTCCCCCGTATCCCTCTTCAACGACCTGGTCTTGAGAAGAGCCTGACGAGTCGCGAGCAGAGGGTGATTCCACGCGTTCCGCATAGCCGCTATCGTTTGCCTCGTTGGGGATCG
The DNA here is from genome assembly GCA_019914985.1 of Auriscalpium microsporum. Taxonomy (NCBI): domain Eukaryota; kingdom Fungi; phylum Basidiomycota; class Agaricomycetes; order Russulales; family Auriscalpiaceae; genus Auriscalpium; species Auriscalpium microsporum. The sequence goes on along the minus strand of JAHLMG010000012.1, from coordinate 80,364 downwards.
CAGGAGGCAGACCAGACACGTCCTCGACTACATGCAAGGTCTGGGGAAGCGCAGCAAGTTTGCGCTGGTGCGGCCGGCCTCCGATATGAGCGGCCAATTGATTGCGTCGGATGGACTTCGCGCAGGGGATACACGGCTCCATGTCGACGAGGGGTTAGGAAGAGAGCAGGCGTTCGAGTGGCGGGCAAGTGCATGCCCATGGCCACGCAGCGCGGGTAGTGCCGGACCCGGTGGAGGCAGAAAGGTCACGAATATTGAAAAGAGTAAAAGACGCTCCTGCTAGACACTGGAAGATGGGACGAGATCAGCGTGCGCAGCATGTATAAGATGGAGAGTCGCACGTACAGGATACTTGGAAGCACACTTGGCGATCATCGCTCATGATGTGAGCGCTCAATGCCCACGGAATATAAGATCGCGGATATTCGTTCAGACAGCACATAAGACGTAACCGCACTGTTCTGTGAGATGGAGTCAGAGGTAGGTTCATAGGGACAAGAGAATTGGGGAGGCGCGGACCTGCCTCAGCCAGTCTGTAAGTTACATACTAGAGTCCTTACTGTAGCGCTCTTCCAGACTTGACACGATCTTTTTTCTCTTCCGTCCAACTCTCGATATCCTTGTGCCCGCCGAAAGGTGCTCACAGCGCTCCAGCATCAGCACGTTCTTGAGGGTCGAGGTCAAGAGGACTCGGAGTTCGAAGCATGATGATGCGCGGCTCTGCCTTCGGATTCGCAGCCACGAGGCTCTTCAAGTTCTCTCGCATCAGCACGACCACCCCGCACGGACGATCATTCACCATGGGAGCCCCAGGCGCGCAAACCGTCAACACCACAGAACGCCTCGCCGGCCTGCGCAAGCTGATGGCGGACAAACCCATCGACGCGTACATCGTTCCGAGCGAGGACCAACGCAAGTGTGCCGCATCCCACCCATCGCCGATTTCTCCTGATCCCGTGTGCCGCCCATTTAGACTCGAGCGAGTACCTCGCCCTGTGCGATGAGCGCCGAGCGTTTATATCTGGGTTCAATGGGTCGGCAGGTACGTTCCCCGCAAGGCTCGGTGCGGCGAATCTGCTGATCATCTCAAAGGCACTGCCGTGGTGACGAAAGACAAGGCATACCTGTTCACCGATGGTCGATACTTCTTGCAGGCGGAGCAGCAGCTTGACAGGTAAGCTCCTTCCATTAGTTGGAGTTTGTCAGAATACCGAGCTATTTCCTTAGGAACTGGACGTTGATGCGGCAGGGGCTGCAAGGTAAGTTGAGCAGTGCATTTTTCGGCTGGGTAGGAGATGACGAGGTCGTGAAGACGTACCGACTTGGCAGGAGTTCATCACCAAGGTGAGTATTCGCGATTCGTGCACCGTACTTCGAGACTCAGCATCCCTCCTCCTTAGAACGTGCCGAAAGGTGACAAGGTTGGCATCGATCCTGACTTGATCAGTGCATGTGAGTCTGCTTCACATCTTAATCAACGCTCCCCTCACCATGCACAGCGGACGCAAAATCATTCAAGGATGTGCAATTCTCCTATACCGACAATCTGGTCGACAAGGTGTGGGGCTCCGACCGCCCATCGCGGCCGAAGAGCACAGTCTTCCCTCTCGACGTCAAGTATTCTGGTGAGTAATTCCGCATTTGCTTGCCCGGCCACACTTGAATCTGGGTTTCCCAGGCGAATCTCACGCAGAGAAGTTGTCGAAAGTACGCCAGGAGCTGCAGAAGAAGGACGCCAGCGCGATGGTCGTTACGATGCTTGACGAAGTTGCTTGGCTATTCAATCTGCGAGGCTCCGATATCGATTATAATCCAGGCAAGCCTGCTCCCCATCACTCTGATCAGAATGCCACTCATCCCATGCAGTCTTTTTTGCGTACGCGGTCGTGACAAAGGATTCCGCTACGCTCTTCATCGACTCGGCGCAAGTCGATGACACCGTTAAAGTCCACCTTGGTTCGCACGTTGTCGTGCAACCTTATGTCGCATTCCGCGAGCATTTGCGCAGCCTAGGCGCGTCGCTCACGGTACGGAGACACCTTTACGCCCTCGCGGTCTCGTGCTAAAAAATCATTTTTCTCAGTCCAGCCAAAAGGTTCTCATCGGGGACAAGGCTAGTGTGGCGGTCGCGGACGCAATTGGCCAGGTAAACCGCTTGTTATCGGCCTCGGTTCATCACTGAACTCCTCTTCAGGACAAAGTCTTGCTTTCCCGATCGCCTGTCGCGGATCTGAAAGCTATCAAGAACGCGACCGAGATCGCCGGCTTCCGCGCCAGCCATATTCGCGACGGCGCCGCCCTCGCGCGCTATTTCGCGTGGCTTGAGGAACAACTCAACGCTGGTGCGGAGATCACCGAGAGCGGTGGGGCAGATGTGCTGGAGAAGTACCGCTCGTAAGTGCGCGTTTCCCTCCAAGAGACACGAGGAGCTCAAAGCCCAAATGATGAAGAGAGCTAGATTTATTCAAGGGCTTGTCTTTCCCGACGATCTCGTCCACAGGGCCAAACGGTGGTATGTGTGCCGATCTTCTGATAGCTTTCAGATATGGACGCAGTCATAGCTATCATCCATTACTCACCGGATCCGGATGACTGCGCTGTCATCAAGAAGGAGCAGATATATCTCTGCGACTCGGGTGGTGTGTCTTCAACATGTCCGTTAAGTTTTCCGCCGCTCACTTCCATGTAGGGCAGTTCCTTGATGGGACAACGGATGTGACAAGGACGTGGGTGAGTGTCTACACACTGACGCGTGCAGGCAAAGGATCTTATCATGGGTTACAGCACTTCGGCGAGCCGTCACAAGAGGAAAAGCGAGCATTCACTCGGGTACTGCAGGGCCACATAGCCATCGACACTGCGATCTTCCCAAACGGCACCTCAGGTGCGTAGCTCTAACTCACTTCCATCCCTAGCACCAGTCCTGACGCAGGTTGTATCTTACGTAGGTTATATCATGTATGTCTCAATGAATCTGGTGCGCCCAGCCTGGCACGCCCATTGACCTATCGGCCAGTGACACCTGGGCGCGTAAATTCCTCTGGCAGGATGGGCTAGGTGAGCCTCGACGTCCCAACATATCATCGCACAGCTGATGCACGGCGGTCTAGATTTCAGACACGGTACCGGCCATGGCGTCGGTCACTTTCTAAACGTCCATGAGGGTGCGTGTGTCCTGGGCTACTAGGAATATAGCTGATTTACTTTCAGGGCCGCATGGCATCGGCACTCGTATTGGTAAGGTTAAATGTGGGTGAATGATCGGCTGCTAATTTAGAGGGCTTCGACAGCCTACAACAGCACCGCGCTCAAGCCCGGTATGACGGTCTCAAATGGTGAGCGCTGCCCCTGCCCCGCGTCTCGCATGTACTTATGCTGCGTCAGAGCCCGGCTACTACGCCGACGGACGCTTCGGCATTCGAATCGAGAACGTCATCATCGTGCGCGAGGCGCAAACGCCAAACAATTTTGGCAACAAAGGCTTTCTCGGGTTCGAGCACGTCACGATGGTCAGTCGCCTCTCATCATTGGACGACTCGAGCTCATGCGTGGCGACGACAGTCTCCTATGCACAAAAAGCTCATAGCCACGAGCTTGCTGTCGGTGCAGGAGCGGGAGTGGCTCGATGCATATCACGCGGAGGTGTGGCAGAAGGTGTCCCCGCTGCTGCAGAAAGATTCACGGGCGCTTGCGTGGTTGGAGAGAGAGTGTGCGCCATTGTAGGCTGGGGAATGCGGAACACAGTGCTGTCTTGTCAGAAGTGTTGCAGTATCGATGTTTGGAGGAGGACACAGGGTATCTCTGAACTCTACGAATCCTTGGTCTGGACAAACACTCTCTGCGAGCAATCTGCGAGCTCTGAGCAACCAGAGCGGCCCGGACGCGGGCCGTAGGGCGCGCGTCGTCTTCGTGTCTCTTGACTCTTCCAGTGTTCAAGCTGGCTGCCTTTGGCCAGTTCCTTGACAACCTCGCTAGGGACAATTTTGTTGCACCGCAGAGGTGTTGGACGACGTCTCAAGAAAGCGATACCACGGCACTCTCACAATGGCACACTCCCTGCCCTTATTATTGTGCTAAAGGTTGGCCACGTTGGCCGCTCGCTGGCCGGGCGAGGCGACTACCGCGTCGTGCGCCGAGGGTGACCGGATAAAATGCCTCTCTGGTAAATGGTAAATGCCAGCGTGCCCACCCTCAGTGCGCTTCCAAGCAATTGACACGAGTACCTTAGATCTTTACCCTCTTTGCGCACGATCGCCAGGAAACCTCGTCCCAGAAGAGCACCGCGGAAGGTAGTCCCGCTATGATGCATTCCATCGTTCTTTCCACTTCTACGGAAACTGAACGGAAGTATAAATTTCGGGCAGCGTCAATGCTGAATGCCCTTCATCAATCATTCCTATTGGACTTCGTGTCGTGTTGAAGAACCCCTGTGAAGCCCGCTGTTACCTATGATTAGTATGCCCTTGCCCACCTCGTTGCTTTTGCGGACTTCAATCTGGCCTCCGCGCGTTCGATCGCCTGATCTCGTTATTACTGACACTGGTCTACCAGCGCTCCACAGATGCTGGGCCAGCCTCTGGTACTTATGATTTGCTTGCAGGTGGCGCTAGACATCCGCAACATCCGTTTTCTGCTATTTCATCAAGTTCTGCGCGACCGAATAAAATTTTACGCGGTCAGAAACTGCAGTTGCCCCCACCTCGTGTATTGCTATTCACACTTCTAGGCAAGTCTGTCTCACAGAACACGAGGGGCTAGGCACTTGCTGCTGCGCGAGGAAAGGCCGTCGTCATGGCTCGCTAGGAGTTGTGAAGCGACACTGCCAGCCAGTTGCTGCATCCTACTTCGAAAGCATCACAACTCGCGGGACATGCACGGAACAGCCGCAAGGTCACCCCTTATGGCATAGAATTCCAATGGATGGCCTTGAATAGCTCCCCTGAACGGCTTCTATTCAAGAAGGCACCGTGGCATATCTCAAAGTCGTCGGCTATGGCCTAGCTATGATAGGGTGCGTACCTGTGTTCCGTCCATGGCCCGCTGTCGAGAGGTAATAGACTTTGACACTTGGCCCATATCTATGAATGCAGACGAATTGATCCCGTGGGATTAAGCCGCGCACGTGCCGAGCGCTATACATCAAGCCGGACGTCTTCGCCAGCCGCATGAAAGCCGGACTCATTTCATCGTGAATGCGACGACGCGCAATGAGCCTGCTTCGAGCCTTTCACTCGAATTTCAAAGGAGATCTGCACGCACGTTTCCTTCTGATTTTGTTTCTGTAGCCAAAGACAGATTGCAATTTTGCTGCACCACACAAAGGTATATATGTCTCCCTATTCAAAGATAGGATTGCTCGAGTGCCCTTCTCTATCTCAAGCGCCTCCCTGCGATGTTCTCTTTCCGCTCTCATCCACGCCTACAGTCGGTCTTGGCTAGGCTCAAGAAGGAGCGGGACGGTCACCAGCCATGGGTCTTGAGGAGCACCTTTATCCTCGTCGTCTTCATTATATTGGGCATCGTCATAGGATGGGAGTTCAGGACCAAGACATTCCATGGCAATTTCAGCGCAAACCCGATCACCCCCGGCGGCAGGGTACTCTCCCTTTCGCTGGACGTTGTATCGGTGGACCCAATCGCCCGCGTAGTGACACTGGACTGGTCGATTCTCGACGACAGCTGTATCCCCTCATCATACAACACCGGAGATCCTTTACCGTCAGACTCAGACTGTCCGCTGGTCAACATCTACGTAGACCCGTGAGGCTCATTCATTGTCCCGTCGCGTCTCCTCTTGCCGTATCGCTGATCATGGCGCTTGATTGTAGGAACCTTCTTGCTCCTACCCAGGGTAACGGCAACCAGCCTGCGCAGATCGGCAGCTCAGCCCTCGCCTCCAGTGACCTCAGCTCGATGCCTATCTTTCAATACAACGTCAGCTCGCTGCTGCTCTACGCCAGCAGCTTTCCGATATTCCGCACATCGCTGGTGATGTACAGCACGAGCGGTGCAATTGTAGGCACCAGCACCAAACGGACGTTGGAGCGGAGCCCCGAGAACTATCCCTTCGACACGTAAGTTTCCCAAAGGTTTTTACGGCGTCTTTGCTCACGCACTGGCAGATACGCGTCGGACGTGTTCATGTTCGGTCAGACGAATGACACGACTGACTTTGTGGCGCTTTCCATCGACGAGCCTACTGGAATTGCATTGTTCGTTTCTCCTTTTTGTGGTATCTGATACACTGAGATATTGCTGGACTGCAGTGGGTTCTACGTCAGAGGAGCGCGGTTCCCAGACCCCTCTGCGCCGCCAGTTCCCAACGCGCCGCCGGGCTTCAACGACTTTGTGAACCTTGAGCTGTCGATCAAGAGGGCAGGACTTGTGAAGACGTATGTTGTTGTTGTGATCCTGGCTATGTGTACGTCGCTCTCGACGGTCGTCTTACTCAACAGTTGCTCACTTTCCTTATCATTTGCGCAGGGTCGATCTCTCTCGGCCTGGTTGTCATTTCTCTCAAAGCGGTGGTTTTCGGCCACGCAATGGATTCCGCTGTGCTCGTCGTCCCCGCGGCCACACTGTTTGCTTTCACCGGTTTGCGAAGCACTCTTCCGGGTGCACCCGCTGGATTCGGTACGTTGCATCCAGTATGTTCGCGCACAGGTTTCTATCTCACGCGAATAACAGGCGCCATAATTGGTCTCTAGTCTCCCCCTTCTGCTTTCTGCCGATCAATGCCGCTGACCTCGCGCGTATCAGACTTCGTTGGAACGCTTCCTGCTATCGGGTTTCTGCTTCTGGCGGTACTTGCTTGTTTACACGAACTGGGACGCGAGCTGATGTATCCTCTCTAGACCATGATCTGTTTGATGTCATTCCTCCTTCGGCGCCCTGCCGACAAACAAGCTCGTTACAGACCCACAGGCGAGGGACTCTCCGCAAGCAATGAGGGACGCCCCACAGGCAAAGAGGCAGAGGCCTACGATCGCGTAGAGGAGTTGACTGATTCGCGTGGGGCCGTGAGTCCCGCGTAGAAATAGGATCGAAGTCCTTACGGTATTGAACATTCTGTTAACTTCGTTCTGACATATGCGCTTTCGTACGTCTTGTTTTCTCAGCACTGTCACTGAGGCGTCGTATCTCCAATATACTTAATATGCTCTACAGTTTTCAGCAAGCCAATAACGCGGCAGAAAGTAGACTAATCATGGCAGTATCGCTCCGCTCTTTACTTGATCTGCAACCCAACTGAGCCATAGTTACACTTGTGCTGAGAAAGAGTGCGAACTTGAAGTCGAATAAGCGCTCGACAATCTTATCTTATCTCCCTCACTGCAACCGTCGATTCGCGGCGCCAGCCTCACCCTACCTCATGCACATGTCCCGGATGAGCGCGAGGCTCACATTTACGTTATAAGCCAGAAGTCGGCGGTGGGCCACCAGAAATGTCGATGCTGCTTGTGGGCACATAAGTAGGTTGCAAGATTCGTGTACTGAATTTCGTACAGTAGGTTTGCGGCCGTCGTTTGTGCATTTCCGAGTCGGAAGCAGCCTTCGCCTCTGCCAGCACCTACTCTACACGCAAAAAAATATATGCATTATGCGAAAGTCCAAGCGGTGGTATCAATAAGTTAATCCTCAAAACGCTTCTCGTGCACTCGCTGCCAAGAAAGCGGGCCGTCGCTATGATCTCCTCAAATCGCCCTGCGACCCATGCGGAGATATCGAATGGCTCCTCGATCCTGACCGCCGCTGCTCGTCCGCCGCCCGCAGCCGCGTCCGCTCGTCCGCCTCTAGCTCATCGTCCTCGCCCTCCTCCGACAACCTGCGCAGGCCAACTGCCTCCCCGTTCTCCGGCTCCTCGGCGCCGAACGAGTCGAACAGCGTGTGTGACTGCGCGCGGTACATCGAGTTGCGCGAGCCGCGCCGCGCATGCCCTGTGGACACGGGCGACAGGCCACCCCAACCGTCGATGGAGGATCGGCCCTGCAGCGACAGGCGGGGGTTCATGAGTCCGCTTTCGAGGGCAGAGTGGCCGTTGAGTACGGGGGTCGGGTCGGCCTTGCGTGAGAGCTCCAGGAGGTGGATGCCGAGGAAGGTGACCACGAAGCCGGCGATGAGGGAAATGGTGTTGGTCGGGTTGTCGGTGTTCAGGCCTTGGAAGAGAATTAGGGAGGCGACAATGGTCGCGGTGGAGAAGCCGACATAGTACAGGGGATTAACGCTGCCAGAAACAAGTGTCAGCCAAACGTGAGGGGAAACGATCAGGGGACGTACACATTAGTCGAAAATATGTCTAGTGCTTTGTTAAAGTAGTTCATTTGTACCATTATACACACCACTATCACGATTCCGAAGACGTAGGTACTGGGGTGGGTGAATTGGTTGCTGCCGGCAAAGGTGAGTTTGACGGCGATGCCGAAGCCCTTGATCGCCATGATCGACACGGAGCCGACAAGGGAGCAGATGGAGATGTACACGACGGGCTTCTTCCGGCCGTATATGGGGGCGACGGAGTATATCATGACGAGCGTGAAGACGAGGACGCTGAAGCAGTACATAAGGAATCCTAGGGTTCTAGTCAGGAACGACGGCCCATCGCGACATGTAGAGGCGACGCACCTGGCTGGACCGCATAATGCAAAATCTCGTCGACAGTTTCTATGTCCTTGTCTGCTGGCGCGTGGAGGACGATTATGAGCGAGCCGATCAGGCATAGTGTGCATCCAACGCGTCCTAGGTGCCCGAGTTGTTCGTCCAGTAGGTATGATGCAAGAATGGCGCTGTGCATGGGGTCGGAAATGAAGGCTCGAAGCCAGTAACGGACGCGTACCCGATAATGACACTGAGTGCACCCAGTGGTGTGACCAGTATTGGAGGAGCGAAGGAGTAAGCAGCAAAGTTTGCGACTACGGAACACGATCGTCAGGTGGTTGCTAACAGGGGCATTGTTTGAGGAAGGCTCACGTTCTCCCAGTACCACTGCGAACGAGTTCGTAAATCCGGCAGCGCGACACACAATGTCGAAACTCACACGTCGATATTCCTGCCCACCAGATTGGATTCTTCAAGTATGCGTGGTCGTCCGATGCAGACGCGTATGCGCTATTTCGTTCTGCGGCGTCGTTGAGGCCCTAGACATACTTCAGGACACCGCCCGTGACAGTGCATGAGCTGCGCACCTTTTTCGTTATGATGAAGCTCGTGCCGATTGCGACGGAGCCAGACATCGCAAGCACAATGCCAATGTACTTGTCTTGTACCATGGTGGGCTTTGCGCGGATAAATGAATGAAAAAGAGGCCGGGGAGGGTCGTGAAGAGGTGAGCAGAAACCGCGCTGGTCGTCGGAATTCCAGCCAAGCGTTTACTCCCCGGGGTCATCAAGTAGCACTCCGGGGTCCTGTAGATCTGCTGGCAACGGTGGCTCCGAGAGTCCCTTGCCGTCTCGCCCCCGACCGTTTCCGCAACTCTACTCGATGACCGTGACAATATAGTAGGAGGCTCCACGGCTGCCCTGTCCACGGCGGGAGCCCCCCCCCCCCCCCCCCCCCCCCCCCCCCCCCCTCAGTATACTTAGCGGTCCCCGCCATATGTCATCGAGGAGCGTGTCCTCCTCAGCACGGTCGCATCCGTGTATAGGTGATCATTGTTCCGATCCTGATTCTGTTCTAACCTAGTACTTTCAAGGGCTGCCGCAAGCCTAGCTGCATACGATGATATCAATCTATAGAACTTCATCGTCGTTGATTATGTCGACCCCAAACATGTACCTTCGGACATCGTAGAAGAGACCTCAGGCTCAGGCTAACATGAACTTGACATTATCAATCATTCGACGTCCCTCCACGGCCTGTCGACATTCACATCTGCTTCCTCGTCAGCCGCGGTTATTCCTTGCAGTGTGAGGGCTTCCATCCGCTCAGCAAAGCTGTTCATCTCAGCCACACCCTGTGCCCGCACGCTTGCGTCATAGCCACCGCTCTCATCTACGTCCTCCTCAGGATCCCAGGATATCGGGGCACCCTTCCAGCCGCCGTTGTTGTAAATGTAGTTGAGGAATGATCTCCAGAGTGGATCTAAGGATAGGACCGATGGGTCGCCGATGACAATTAGGAGGGCCTGTGCTCGAGTTACAGCGACTGAAAGTAGAACGGTGAGCCACAATACATCTACAGTGTGGCTTATCTAAGTAGTCTGTGCTCACCATTGAATCGCCGAGGGTTGGCAACAAAGCCGAGGGTATGCCTGAGGTCGTAGTCCACGAAGTCGCGGCTGCTTCGAACCGTGGAGATGATGATCACTCGGCGTTCCTACCGAGACAGCAATCAGTAGTGTCCCGTTGACAAGACAGAACTTCGGCGCCCACCTGCCCCTGGAACTCTTCCGTGCTCCCGACCTTGATCCCCTCGGCGAAAGACCTTAAGAGGGTGCGGATCTTGACGCATTGCGCGTGATATGGGGCGATGATGCCAATCTCCTTGTCCGCTGTACCATGCACATCAGTCAACACAGATGTAGGGTGGCGTGTGCAAGACGTACTAATCCTGAAACGGCGGTCGGAGCGCAATGCCTCCACATATGCTTTCACTTGCTGCGCCTCCTCGATGTTGAAGAATGAGGGCGATGAGGCCTCGCGAGCATCCTTGCCAGTCATGGCGTGGAACACAATGGGGAACTTCGGAGACGGAAGGACTGGACTGCCCAAATACGAATTTATCACGCGCGCATCCGCGCAGGGTTCCAGATCACCGTTGTAAAATCTCTCGTTCGGGAACGTCAAAATTGCAGGATGTGACCGATAATTCTGGGTCAACTTGACAATCCTGGCAACGCTGTGTAAGTGCACTGTACAAAACATGCCGAACAGAAACACAGACGTTGTGCCGTGGCCATCGTCATCATCGTAGATGTCTGATTCCAAGTTCATCAACCTCTCCATGTAGCTGACGTCCAGCTGGAGACGCCGCGCGATCGCAGAGCGTATGATCGGGCCCAGCTGCTTTGGATCGCCCGACAGCACGACGTTCGTCGATGGATCCGCCATGGTCTTGATGGCAATCATCACCTCCGGCTCCGTCGCCTGCCCCGCCTCGTCTACGAATATGTGCGAGAAGTGCCCACGCGGCAGACCGATGTTGTGCGCGAAGGACGCGGAGACGCACGTCGAGACAATCACTTTGTAGCGCTTGAGCACTGCGATGGGTGGTAGGGTAAAGTGCCCGTGCGGATTGGTACACGCGAACTGGAGCAGCTCGTCGGGGACGGTGTCCTTGAACCTGGTGGGTGCGTAGTGTCGAAATAGCTGGTCTGCACCAAGCATGGCCAATCGGGACGCGAGGAGGTCTGCGGCGGAATTGCTGGGAGCGCAGGCCAGGATACGCGCGCTAGGCTTCGTCCGGAGGACTTGTCTGATCCCTTCAATCGTCGTAATTGTCTTCCCGGTTCCCGGACTAGGGGAAGAAAGCGTTTAGTACAATATAATGATGACATGTGGTGGAAGTCACTAACGGCCCAAAGATGATGAATGGTACAGAGCCAGGAGGAAGACGGACGATGGCACTGACTGCCGCCCGCTGAGGCGCATTGCCCGCAAGCAAATTGTTATAGAAATTCATCATGGACACATTTGAAGGGACCATGGCGTCGACGTGCTCCTGGGTCGGGAACAGGACACGCCTCTCGATGAACGCGGTGTCCAGGGCCTGATGCTGCCGTCGAAGAGGAGTACGATTCAACTTGAAGTGCACATTGTGCAGCTGGTCTGCGCTCGGGATTGGGAAACTGCCGTGAAACCGTAGGCCTACTTCTTCTTTCCTCACCGTGTGAACGTGGCCTTCAAACCACTTTCCGGTAGCGGCGCCATGTCTCTGAACCAACATACGATCACCTGGAGAATGACAGATGGTCAGCATCTACAAGAGCCCGAAAGTGTGCGCCAAGGAGTACAAACTCACCAGTCAAGACGCTGGGGCGCTTCTCCGCCAAACCTGGAACCTCCAAGCTGACATTGCGACGTTGATCAAAGGAAGAGACACGAAGGAAGAGTGGTTATCTCACTAATAGTAATATTGATTGGGTCCAATCAATGTGGCGTTGTGTCCGATCGATCTGGCCTTCTGTCCTGTCAATCTGGCGTCATCGATATCATAGGTTTGAAGGTCACGTCTGTATCGAAAATAAAACAGATCAGCAAAAGTTGTACCGATCGTAACACGCCCACGCACTCCATCCGGCCTTCTTCGATCCACAACAAAGTCTTGAAATACCGGCCGTACGTGTCCTTGTTCATGGTGGCAGGCAAAACAGTGCGCCGGAGTTGCCTGATCACATCTGACGTCGAGCCGGAGAACAGCACCGACGAGATGGATTGCGGGATCGGAGCATGGGGCAGGGACACCACCCACTTGACCGCCTCCAAAGCTGGCGCAGACGGGCCCGGGACAACGTCATCTTCCGCCTGACGCGCGGTACGCTGCCTCGGCACATAGGGCCGCGATGGCTTGAGTAGCTCGTAGTCCGCTTTGCTGCCGACGGTCGCCTTGAGGAGGCGTACGATGATGAACTTCTGTCTGAGTGTCGTGTCCTCGAAGGTGATTTCAAGGCGGTCTTCAAACCTGCCCCAGTGGTCGTGACGGAGCGTGATGCCGAGCCGCGTCTCACGCCCGTACTGAAGTCGGAGGCTACCGGAATCTGGCGCAGAGACCGCGAACCTACCTACGGTTTAGACTCTTTACATGTACGCATAGGCAAAGGGACGCACCCAGACGTTTGTGGTAGGCGAGACAGACTCGACGAGAGTCTGATCTGCACAATCCGGATGGTGGACAATGGAACAGAGGTCTTGATCGTCAACTGGATCATGAGACCTCTGATTGCCTCGGGCAACTCCACAATGCCGTAGTCGATGCCTCCGCCATGCGACAGTGAGACGCCGTTTTTGTCCTTCGACGCGTCGTCGAAGACCGCCTTGTAGGCCGCGTACTTCTCCTTGCTCTTGTGCGTGCGTTGGTTCGTGTGATGCTTCCACCGCTCAGCTGTAACGACGACGTCGCAGAGCTCGCACAGCACCTCGCCGGCGCGGACAGGAACAGCCTCGGGTTGCACATCGGACGGAACGCCACCTTGTTGCGCGAGGAGCTCGTGCCGCTTTCCCCGCAAGTGCAGCTGCCAACCCTGCCCAGGTGGGACAGAGACATCGCAGATAGGGCAATGATGCATTTTTCCCGCCCCGGAGACATTCCTTTGATGTTTCTTGCCCTTCACGTGCGACGCGTAAGCCACTTGAGAGATGAGGACGAGTTGGCATGGCTCGCAGAACAAGACGTCGTGCTTGAAGGCACACGTCTCGTCCTGGCAACATCCTGTGGCGAGTAGCTGTGGGCATATGTTGACCATGGCGGGCGGTGGGTCGACGTGGGCGTCGCGAACGTCCACTGGAGAAGATATATGGCGAATCGGACAAAGAGTAGGCGCCGTGACTTGCACGCACCTTGGAGGGTTGCTAGAAACGGAAAAGACGTCGATGAACGCCGTCTGTACACGTTGCTTATCGGGCACGCCTTGACCACGCTCAGCGCTTAGCCACAAGGAGTCGCTGTATTGAGCTGCTGGATAGGCCTATGCAGGCGGTACCTTGCCGTTAAATGTTCGCCGAAGTAGGCGTGCATATAATCTGGGATGAGACTCGGAAATGTCCCAACTGCTTGATGGCACATTTTACGGCCGCTCGTAGCCTGGTGCGCCTCGAGTGCGCCGCTTGCAGTAAAAGTCACCGTCCACAGTATTGTACTGTGACAAGATTCTCGGCCTCGCATCGACGGCGACATCCATGCGTTGCTGTCACAGTGCGCCAAGGGAAGAAAGGGCGTGCGGAGTGGCAGGATCTCCTGGCCTCTCGGCAATGGAGGTGACAGTGGCGACGGACGAATCAGGGCAAAGAGCTTACACTGCAGCAACCGAACGGCCTCGCTCTCGATTCTAAGACTTACAGTGTCCGACCATCGACGCTGCCCCACGACCCTCAGCACAACCGCCAGCGAGATTCCGGCGAGTCTTTCGAATCGGTTTCATGATACCACTGCGGAATTGAGTGATTTTGACGTCTAATGGAAGCATATGATAGAACACTGTGTTCTTACCCGCTAATCCATAGCCCGAGGATGTCTAAGAGTGTGAACGTCACGGTGCGAGTACGTAGGTCTAGTAGCTGCTTGTAGATCTAATCTTATCTGTCTTGTTTAAGTTTGTTGACTTCAAGCCTCATGCGTACGATAAACACTGTTCAAGAACGAATGTTTGGAATGGAGAAGCAAGGGTGTCCGATCACTCTACTTCCTCCCAAACCTGCTCATCAGCACCCTCAATATCCTCGTCGTTGAGAGCATCGATAGTAAAGGCCTCGATCCTCCGGGCGAGCTCGTCCATATCTGCGGCGCCCTGATTCCTCATCGCCTCGTCGTAGCCGCCGTCATCGTTCACCGGAATCAAGGGGTCCCAGGAGATTGCTTGACCTTTCCAGCCGCCATTGATGTGGACGTAGTTCAGAAATTTACGCCACAGTGGATCAAGGGAGAGGACCGCCGGGTCACCCACGATCGCGAGAAGCGCCTTCGCGCGAGTGATCGCCACTAACGACAACAAGTCAGATATCGTGAAAAGGTCAAACCGAAACATATGTATCACACCATTCAAACGCCTGGGGTTCGCGACGAAGCCGAGCGTGTGCTTGAGGTCATAGGTAATGTATTCGCGGCTGCTCCGCACGCCCGACATTATGATCACCCGATATTCCTTTGAACAATGTCACTATGACCGTTGGCTGCAGCACACGGGAGAGAAAAACGTACGAGGCCCTGGAATTCCTCCGCGCTGCCAACCTTCACGTCCTGAGCGAAACTCCTCAGGGCCAGGCGAATCTTCGTGCATTGCGCACGGTACTGCGCAATGATCCCAATCTCTGACTGGGCTGATAGATATCAATTCCACAGCGTGAGGTTGGTGCGTTGACGAGTGAAGGGAAGTGACGTACCAACCCCGCTCCTGAGGAGGTCACGCGCATACTGTTGTATGACCAAAACCTCCTCCACGTTAAAGAAAGATGGGGAAGATGCCTCCCGAGCATCCTGCCCCAAGGTCGAATGAAATATGAGAGGGAACTTCTTGTTGGCGAGCAATGCGTGCCCCAACAAGGAGTTGATGGACGCCGGGTCTCCGCAGGTCTGCAACTCATTGCCGTAAAACTGTTCATTCGGAAACCGAAGGATTGCTTGATGAGACCGGTAGTTTTTGAGCAGCTTAACAAAGCTGAAGACCACGTAAGCTCCCGGTTCGACTGCTATCCTGTGAGACACGTACCATGCGGAGTTAGCCTGGTAGGCCGGCCGAACCATCAAACGCTCGAGGTAGCTGATATCCAGCCCTAGCTCCCGAGCGATCGGAGAGCGGATAATCGGCCCCAATTGCCTTGGGTCGCCGAGAATTACGACATGTGTCGTTGCAATGGCCATACTCCGGATAGGAACCATGGCTTCTGGCTCCGTGGCCTGGCCGGCCTCGTCCACGAAGATGTGAGTGAAATGGCCACGGGGCATGCCCACGCCGGCCGCGAAGGCGGACGACACGCACGTCGCCACAATAACCCGGTAACTCGTCAAAACATCCAATGTGGGATGGGAAAAGAGCCCATCCTCGTTGGTGTATGTGAGCGGCACGAGCTCATCCGGCACGGTCTGCCGCTGACGGCTGGGCGCATAGAAGCGAAATAAGACGGTACGGCCGAGATCTCTGAGGCGGCTTGCGATGATATCTGCTGCCGAATTGCTCGGCGCACAGGCTAAAATCCGCGCTTTGGGATCGCGGGCGAGGACCTGGCGCATGGCCTCAACTCCGGTAACAGTTTTCCCTGTTCCTGGCCTGGTGTGTCCGTCAGACATTACAGTGACGAATGCAAGATCGCAGAGGTTGACTTACGGTCCGAACAAAATGAACGGAGCAGCGCCTGCAGCGCGGGTGACGATGGCCTTGACAGCCTGCCATTGCAAAGGATTGCTCGCAATCAGCGGGTTGTATGGGGTCGAGATGTTGCCCGCAGATGGAACCTGGCCGATATTTTTTACTTCGGGGAACGCGAAGTGCGTCTCACTGAGCGGCAGATTCATGATTTGATGTTGCCGTCGTATTGGTATCCGATTGAGGAGGAAATGTATATCATATCCCGGCGCAGAGGAAGGGAAAGAGCCATGAAATCGAAGGCTAACGTCTGTCTCGTGGACAAAATGTACGTGTCCTTCGTACAATCTTCCGCCGACATCCCCATGGCGCTTGACAAGCATGCGGTCGCCTGGCAAGTTCATGAACTTCCGTCTAGGGTGATATCAGGAAGGGTCGAACGAACCGATCAGGACGCTGGGTCGTTTTTCTGCGAGCCCGGGAACATGCAGCCTAACGAAATGCTTGTTGGCTCCACAGCCTTCAAATAGATAAAGTCGCTTACTGATAGAACACCCCATGCCGTACTAGCGCTTTGTTCTCCATGTCATACACCTCTAGGTCACGCCTGGCATGAGGAAGGGTCAATACAAGATAATAAACGAACGCAGCATGCAGACGTACTGGGCGCGATACTCCTCGATCCACAGTAAATACTTGAAGTGTATGCTATACGTCTTTTTCGAGAGGGGCTTGGCGAAAAATCTCGTCTGGATATCGCTTAGAATATCCGCGCCCGCAGGACGCGCCAACACCTCTTGAATGGCGGGCGGGATAAGAGACTTGGGCAGCCTGCCTCTCCATTGGATAGCCATAAGCCTCGGCGGGGCGACGCCCTCCACTACCTGACCGCGCCATTCGTTGCGCCCCCTCCGAGGCTGGACGTAGGGCGCCTGCGGTCGCAGACGCTCCACTTCTTCTGGGTCGCCGACGATAGCGATTACCGATCGCGAGACGAGGAACTTCTTGCCCGACGACACAAGCTGAAATGTTAGTTCAAGTTGGTCGACGTAACGCCCGATGGGTGAGGAAGGCAAGGAAATGACAATTTGGGCGTCGACCCCTTGACGCAGCGTGCCCGAAGAGGATGTTATGGAGACCGAAAAGCTGAACAAACAGCCGATGAGTACTGAGAGCAGCGACTGCACGAGAACAGATGTCTTACATGTGCCTGCCCGGGGCCGTCCACCGATGCTGGACCACCCTAATGCTCGTCGACGGCGTGACAACCCGAATCGTAAAGCTTTTTTGAAAGCCTCTTGCGGCCTGACCGATGGGCACGGTGCCCAGATCCAACGCTGAACCGTCTTGGGCGACGGCGACGCCTTCCTTGTCGGCGCGCGCGTATTCAAGCAGGGCTCGGTGCGCCGGTGAGAGTCTTGGAGGCATGGTTGTAATTGTCGAAATAGCGAGGGAGACGGGGAGAGAAGAAGGCACAGAGGATGTCGCACCGCAGCTGGCAGCGGAAGGTTATCCCTGAGACACACACATCGCGCGTTGTCTGCGCGCAGCGCAGCGAGGCAGATGATTGCCATGATAGGCATTCCACAGGCGCCGTTGGTATAAACAGGTTGGGCAGGTCTGCATATGGCGTCAGTGCGCAGCAGTGTAAGAATAATTCGAAGGCACATTACTTACCTAGAAGAAGCTCTCGCACCGACCAACGCTTGCAACGCGGTAATCACTGTCATACGCGACGCCTCCTGCTGGAGGCGAAGCATCGGGGGTAAAGCGCACATCGTCTTGCACAAGCGCCGGATTAAGCAGTCCGAGAGCAGCGCCTTATTCAGAACGATACGCACGTGGACAGGTGTACTGTATAATGGAAACGACGTGGAAGATGTACAATACAAGGAGAACAATCATGAGAATAACTTGTTCACTGAGGTATTGGCTTCCTGGTTTTTCTTCAGGACCTGCAACGGAATTGTGCGTCAAGACTCCTTCAGAGAGATGCACGGGATCGAACCCGTACCTTCGCCACAGCGAATTCAAAGTCTTCTTGTGTAACGTGCTGCCGCCGCTCGCGCAACGCATACATACCTAACCGATCACATTCATTAACGGGCGGCGAAGACTCCAATCACGCAAAAGACTGACCTGCTTCCGTGCAAATGCCACGCACTTCTGCACCAGAGCATTGGCCCATCTTCTCGGCCAATGCCCGCAGATTGATGCCCCGCTGTAGAGACATCTGAGGCAGACAGAATGAGTTCCAGCCGGCTAGGAACCACAACACTCAACGCCCACCTTCCGGGAATGAATCCGAAGAATAGCCACGCGGGCCTCAGGGCCCGGAGGCGGGAACTCAATCTTGCGGTCGATGCGTCCAGGGCGAAGGAGCGCGGAGTCGAGGATGTCTGTGGGGTAGACAAATTAAGCCACGTCGGCATTTGAGGCATTTGAAATAGACGAACCTATGCGGTTAGTAGCCATAATTACCTTGATGTTCTTCGTCGACTCGAAGCCATCCAGCTGGTTCAGCAGCTCCAGCATCGTGCGCTGCACCTCCGAGTCCCCGCCGCCGGAGCCGCTCTCCCCGCGCGAGCTACCGATAGAGTCGATTTCGTCCATGAAGATGATGCTTGGCGCGTGCTCGCGTGCCATGACGAACAGCTCGCGCACCATGCGGCTGCCCTCGCCGATGTACTTCTGCACGAGCTCAGACCCGGATACACGGATGAATTTGCAGTCCGTGTGGTGCGCGACCGCGCGCGCGAGGAGCGTCTTCCCTGTCCCCGGTGGGCCATAGAGTAGCACGCCCTTCGGCTGCGCAATGCCGAGAGACTCGAAGAGCTCGGGGTGCTTCACAGGCAACTCGATGACCTCCTTTATCTCTTTGATTTGCTTATCGAGACCGCCGACCATCTCGTATGTGCTGTCTGGGACCTTCTCGACCATCATGAGCGAGACGAGGGGATCGACCTTGTTTGGAAGGATCTTGTGGATGGTGTACGAGTCGGAGCGGAGGGCAACGCGAAGAGATGGTTTCAGTGATGCTAGGTCAATGTCACCGTCGATGTCGACAACTATAGGACATAAGATGCTGCATGGTCAATGATGAGGCTGTGGACGCACTGTACTTTCCCTCAGGCTGCACCTTCACCAGCACCTTATTCTTGCCCATCACCTTCACGACTTCACCAACATAGCTTCCCGGCTCGTGAAGCAGCTGAAGCTCCTCCCTGAGCAAGCGCACTGCACAGATAGTTAAGCTCTTCTGGTGCACGCGTTCCCAGTCCGCAACTCACCCCGTGCATTGAGAGCATTCCGTTGTGCTTCTAACCGGCGTAAATTCTGTGTCTTCTGGTTGATGAGAAGCTCCGCAGCCTCAATCTTGGCTTGATAGTAGGCCTTAATGCCTCCTGGAGGTGTTGGCAATTGTACGGCGACAGGCATGGCGGAGTGGTAGTCGATATGTAGCGATGGTCGAGGAGACGCGTACGCGTTTGCGTGACAATGTAACGCCGTGACCGTTACAGAATATAGTCACAGTCACAGTACGCTGCTTGTCTCAAACTCTGACCATTCAGACCAAGGCTATCGTTGGGCAGTATCGCTGGGCGGCTACCGTCTGCTCTCTAATATAGTGCGTCGGCCGTCTCTGTGGACTGACGGCCGCCACCCCCTGCATGAAGCCCTGAGATCACGGAGCTGAAGAGTCACGTTGCCAATAGATTGTTTCCGAGCTTTAAAGGATATATTTGTCGCTGTGGTGATTAGCCTCGCACGCTTCACCATATGCTCTGATGCAGCGCTTGTACTCAGGGATGTCATAACTTCCAAGGTTAAGATATTTTCAAATCAAATTCATGTGGCGCGGCAATACTGCCCTGTGGAATGAATGATGCCTTCGTGCCTTCGTCGAACCCGACTCGTCGAAGATGCGTCTTCCAACGGCCGCGAACCGCTCTTATCTCGCCACCTGCTTGTTGACGATAGGCAGAACCTTGAATCGCGCCATGAGCCCCTAAGAACCTTCACAGCGGGATCCGGAGACGCCTTCCTACTCCTTCCCGTCACGAATCACGATCGACCGAGTCGACCCCAGAAAACAGGCCGAGCAATCGGTGAATTGGTGCAGCATGCGTCGCGGTTGTAGTCTCCTTGGCGGGTACCGTGGAGAAAGAGGCGCCGCGCGCTAGAACAAGATCAGATCACGGTAACTCGTTCGGCGTACCTTTCGCGCGTGCGACAGAGAAGACAGTAGCGCCTGCCGACATCCACAAGTCTGCATCAGACACGGGGGTATCAT
Organism: Auriscalpium microsporum; assembly: GCA_019914985.1. NCBI lineage: Eukaryota > Fungi > Basidiomycota > Agaricomycetes > Russulales > Auriscalpiaceae > Auriscalpium > Auriscalpium microsporum. The sequence continues at coordinate 60,121 of JAHLMG010000012.1, read as the reverse complement.
GTCGCTGATCTTTTTCCGACATCGCCCAGCAAAGCCGAAGCCGCACGCACCGCGAACGGACACGGGCGGAGAGCGTCGGCCGGGTTACGCGAGCCTCGCATGTCGCTGTCCGACCGCGGTCCTCTTCTGAGGGCTTCTCCGGTTAGAGTTTAGGGTGACGCTGCTGCCTGCACCAGAGCCTGCACGATTCGGACAGCGTCCGCTCGCCGCATCCTGGGAAGCCGGGAGCGCTGACAATATTGCCCAGCTCTCGACGAAGGCAGGGGTACCCACGTGTTCTGAAATGAATACAAGAGGCGGTTATCCGAACAGTCTATACAAATGGGGCGGATTGAAAATACCTTCACGGCAACGCGCCGCACTTCTACGGGTTCTGGCAACGAACGGTCAGGGAGTACAATGGGAGTTCAATGGGGGATTTTATAGCTCGAAGGCTCTGCTGCTATCTTTACTATCAGCTGCGCTACACGCTTTTTACCGAGACGACAGTGTCCGAGTCCGATGTCTGGTCCATCGAGGTCCATCGCCGCCATCTGATTGACCGCGTGCCTCCAGCACAGTGCTCGCACTCGCGCTCACGCTCACATACCATACTTCCTTTTGACCGCCGTCCAGCCAGGCCCAGCGGCCGCCACGCTCTCCACGAAGCGCTCCATGTCCTGCTCCGGGATGCGGTTGATGTCGATACTGTTCCAGTATCGCCCGATGATGAATGAGATGTCCTGCGCGTCGCGCTCCGCGCCGCGGCTGCGCTCGGTCAGCGACGGATCGATGGACGGGCCATGGGTACCGCTCACATTACCCAGGTTTTTAATTTGGCGCGTATGAACTCGGAGATGGTGAGAAAGGGCACGCCGCTGACCATCATGACGTTGAGCGCGTCGAGGCGCCGTGGGCCCGCCTCACCCGCCGGCAATATTTCGATCTCTATTGGGGGTATGCAGCGATGGTATTTGGTATGAAGCCTGCAGAGCAGACCGTTTGTAAGCGCGAGACGTGGAAATACGGCGGCTGGATGCGCACCGGTTGCTCCATGGTGAAGGCGTGATGGTGAGCTCTGTGCTGCCGGTGAGTGCCTGCCGCACTCGACGAAATGGATGCACTGTCCCTCCCTCCACGATGCAGAAGACCTCCTAGACCGCGATGAGCGCTGCACCAGCAATAGTCAAGACGATGCATACGTCGGCCTGCGGGCTGTTCGCGAGCACTGCGACGAAGAGACTGCCGTGGAACGCATGGGGGACCCCGCTGGCGCGCAGGGATTGCGAGAGGGCGCTGGCGGCCTCGAGGAGTCGTCGTGTCTCAGGCATAATGGGAGAGCAGGTTGGAAAGCCCTTGGATAATAGACATGATATGACAGAAGGTTGAAGGAGCGAACTCTATCGAGAAGTCAAGAAGAGAACGATTGGTGGGATACGAATTGGGCTTGTCCAAGCGCGGAAAACAAGGCTTGTCGGGACAAGATGTCGGGAGTTCCTGCCTCAGCCCGTTTGCCGATACGGCGTTGTCCGAAGGGCGGAGGACCGTACACGTATAATTTAGCCCCAGAGGTCCGCCAGCGTGTCACATGTCGGGCGGCGCACGCAACGCTAATTTCACGATGACCCGTGGAAAGGACAGTGCCTGGAACCTGGAACCATCAGCATGGGATCCCAAGAGGTGACATACCTCGCTGGGAACGTGCTGGGCGGTGTGCGCTTGCTTCTCTCTAGTCCAGACGGAACCAGATCCCACCGAGGCACTCGAACACCCTCCAAAGGCAGCGGCTCAGAACGCCTGAAACTTAATCCGAGACATTTTGCCACGTCCGCGGGGCATGTAAGGGCATGTACCGGGTACTCAACCGGGTCTACTGTATTTTCTGTCCGTGCGTGCGGGGAAAGCGTCGAAGACCACTGTGGGGGAATAAGGTGCGCAGAGGGACCCCGCGGACCCATGTAGAGTTTATCTTGGTCTCCCGGGTCCCGGTTCTGCACGTGCATCCTGGCTCGCCGGCGCCCCGCTTTTACTACAGCGCATCATCATCCACCCTCGCTCGCGTCCTGGCCAGCCGCTTCCCCTACAGTTCTGCGCATGTATAAGGGACTTGGCGCGTCCCGTCCAGCCAATGTGAAGCCCATCGCACTACGACCAGCTAGATTGCCACGTTTCTATCCCAGGACCGCTCATCTTTGCGTGCAGGCGCAGGGTCTCTCGACTTTCCACACGTCTGTTCGATCCATCACAACACGATCACTCTTGCCTCGGAACAACTCCTCTGGAAATGCCCGTTATATGTCATGGGCCCGCTTCGGTGGCCGTCAGGCGGATCCCGCCCCCAGTCCATCCGACACCCAGGAGGAGGCTGCGAAGGCTGCAGTCCTCGAGAAGGCGATCAAAGGACGTCAGCAGACAGACCTGATGCTGCGATGTGAGTGGCGCGTACAATCTGTTCCATTCCGTGTTCTGAACCGAAGGGACGTACGTAGGTACCGTGCTCGACGCCGACGGTGAGTCTCCATGTCTGTCCTTTTACGCCATTGCACATCCCCACCCCGCCCCGGAGCGCCTTCCCTGCCGTCACGCGCCGTCAGCAGGCCGCATGCTGCTCGCCCGGCTGACTTCGCTCCTGGCCAAACTTCTTGCCGTGTACCCCATCTCCTGCGGGCTCAGGGCTGGACGTCCCGAAGTCCCTCGGAGATACCATCAGCGGGATTGCTGCATCCGGTCAAGTCCAAACACTTACGTCTTTCATCTCAGGAAACGTGAAGACCATCTCGGGGCAGTTCAAGAGGTCGGATCTTTGCTCTGAACACCGTCTAAACGTAAGGAACCGTTGTTCTAGCATCGTGCGTACACGGGCCCGCAACAGCTGACTATGTGCGTCATCAGCCGCGCGATTTGCGGAAAATCGATTCGAGGATTCCTAATCTTGTTCCCACCATTCTTGCTAGGCGAGAAGCGATATTGGTGAGTACATGCGCTGCCCTCGTTCACTTCCCGCTAAGTTGGCCCCCGTAGGTCAACGTGCTGCATATACGCGCCCTCGTCAAGGCAGACGCGGTCGTTCTTTTTGACACATACGGATCCACAGACTCAAAATTGCACTCTGTATTTTTATACCACCTAGAGGTGAGCGGCACCGCTACGTCATGACTGTAATAATTTCTGAACAGTCTGCAGCATAATCTGAAAGTCCGTAGTTATAACCTACCCTATGAATTTCGGTGAGATACAGATCGACTTTTCTCTGGAGACATCTCACGGGGGCTAAGCCAGGCGTTTTTAGTGCCCTCGAATCCATCTTCCTCTCGGTCGTGAGTGCGCTAGAAGCCGAGATGGTATTTATTCGTAATCTCGTTGGGGGGCTTCTCGCCGAGCTTGAGGACGACATCGACCATGACAAATTCAAGCGTCTCCTGCACTACTCCCGCCGACTTACCAGCTTTCAGAATCGTGCGAAGTTGGTAAGTGCCCTTACACCCATTCGCCACTGCTCCTATTCATACCTTCGAAGGTTCAAGAAGCCATTGAAGAGGTCCTCGAACAAGGTACGGTATTGGCACCGCCTTCACTCTGAGCTTGAGTTTGATCTGTCGGCATTTAGACGAGGATCTGGCGGCCATGTATCTGACGGACCGCAAGAACAACGTGCCTCGTGCCCTGAGTGACCACGAAGAGCTGGAAATTCTGCTTGAAACGTTCTCGAAGCAGGTGGAGGAGATCGTTAACGAGGCTGAGAACACTCAGGTTTGTGCCCTGGCCTCGGATGTGAGAATATCGATACGGGCTGTCATCTGATACGTGGCGCAGAGCAACGTCCAGTCCACCCAAGAGATTGTTGAGCTCATCCTCGATTCCAATCGGAATGCGCTATTGGCGCTGGACTTGAAGGTGAGTCAGATGGATGGTCAACCGCAGGCCTGATTGACTCTGGCGCAGGTCTCTATTGGCACTCTGGGCATTGGAACGGGAGCCCTTATCGCGGGTCTATTCGGCATGAACGTGAGAATCACTCTTCGACGTGACCTGACACCACCCTCATATTCTGGCGCACTGCAGTTGACTAGTCACCTCGAAGAGAATCCCTATGCATTCATTGGAATGTCTATCCTGTCCACCACCGTCGCCGTGCTCGTCGCATGGTCTGGGCTAAGAAGGTACCCTCTTTCCCTCGACCCTCTTTCGTCTGATACTCCTATCCGCCTTCGCCATCGCCATCCCCTTCCCCGCCCGGCCATTTCTTCCTTCTTATCTCGTCCCCGGGCAGCATACTGACCTGACCGCACCAGGCTATCGAAGATCCAAAAGGTCGGCCTGTCGGCGAACGGCGGCCGAAGGATGACCCAACGACGGCCCTGGCTCCCCCTGCCTCTTCGCCGGCGACACGACCACTGACAATCGCAGTATAGTGGCGCCTCCACGAACACCTCATCGCAGTGGCCTGCGAACTTGGGCCGCACTTTGACACCTCGTCACACCAGCATCACGATAGACCACATTTTCATCCCATTTTCTTTCGTAAGGTCAGACGCAACCCCTCACAATATAATACAGCTCTGCCGATCAACACGCCCTCGTTGACTAGATCACTGTGCCCGGTAATATTCCGAGAAAGGTTACCTTCTGCTAAATGCTCCCGACTTCGCCGTGTATCTCGAGAACCATGGCATGGCACACGACGACAATCCTTGGGCGCTGTGACTGTCCGCAGCAATTGGACCCGTGAACGGTCACATATCGTCCTGCCCCTTCGCAACGTTCTTCGGGGCTCAGAAGCTCATACATACTCGGTGATCCTCGGAATCGCCAGCTTGCGGAAAGCGCTGCTAACATGAATGTACCCTTAAACTTCATCCGGTGAGGAAGCCACGGTTGGCGGGCGGCCATGTCGGTCGGGCATGACCTCCCTGGAGCTCGCGCGCCCCCGCTGGACCGCCGCATGGCCCGCAGAATTTGCCCTATGCTGGCATCCGGAGCGAAGCCGTTGCAATCATCCGTCCCGCCGAGTCACGCTCTCAACGGCGCTAGCCCCCTCGGTCCGACGCCAGCCTCCGCTCGCAGTGCCTGGTACCGCATTGCGCTCTGGGCTCATCAGCGCCCCGCTCATGCCTTCTTCACGATTGTCGAGATCTCTCGCGGTCGCGGGGCCGTGAGTCGCACTGATCGCGGCGTGGCACATTCCTCCGCGAGTTCTTCCGGGCGCCTCGGCACGGGGAGGTGGGGTATTATGGGGTGCGAACGGCGGATAGGGTGTAGGCATACAGGCTTGCCGTAGCCAGTCGGCTCGTGTGCTGCCGGGCAGCGGAGGATCAAGGGTGGTCAGTTTCGGTGCAGGAGCCGAGTCCGCCCATCACTGCCCCTGCATGGTGGCAGAGACGTGTCAAGTGCCTCACCGTCGGAGGGTATGTGTTATGGGGCTACTTTGCCGCTTCTCTGACGTGAGTTTACAGGTCATCACCGCGCATAATGAAGATTGCAAGGACGCAAGGTCCCACCGGAGCGACTCGGTCTTGCAATGGGCTGGCGCCTGTGATGCAAGCTCCGTTTCCAGGTTGCCTCGTGTCCATGTGGCTAAGGAAGTGGGTCCAGAAGAGATAGGCAGAGCGCTGACTGCGTGTCAAGCCACATAGGATCACAAATATTTGGGACGTTCTGGAGCGCAGGTGGCATTGGAAATTCGGCGAGCTCGTTCGTTCAGGAGGCCCTGAATCCTCTAACCCGTGGTTCGGCCATGAAAACTGGAATGAGTAGCCTCCGAAGGAAAACCGAAGGCTCACAGGAAGGACTGCGTAGGGCGATCGATCTGTCTCGACAAAGATGTCTGTCCTCTCCCGACCCCCTCCCAAATCAACGCATGTCCTGCTCGATCTGAAGGGGTGGCAGTGAGTGTTTGTTCAGATTTCGGCGAAGCGAATGTGCTTATGTCATTGGGTCACGTTATGCAGTCGCGCAGCGTTGAACGAGTCGCGGCGTTCGCCCTTTATCCTCTTTATCGACTCTGGTTGTGCGCACTGAACCCCGCCGCGATCCTTATCTTTCCTGAAGCTTGTCTCAAGAGAGAGTCGGAGGCAGCGGAGCGAGAGCAGACGATACTCCGGAGGCACAAAGAGGTGATGGGCAGGGAGGAAAACGTTCGATCCCGGGAAGCGACGATCAGTCTCGTCGACAGGCAGGCGGCGCTCGCGAAGAAGGCTGAAGAGGATGCGGCAGCGAATGCCGAAAGACAACGTGCCAGAGACGAAGAGTCAAAGAAGAGGGACGAAGCCGCTGCCGCTGCCGCTGTCGTGATGAAAGCTTCCCAGGCCAGTCTGGGGTGTGCAGCTATGTACCCTCCTCAATACCCTTGCGCGGCCAAGGCGCCGATGGCCAGTGGAGGGGCTGCGCCCTGTGCCTATGGAGCGGCTGCACCCTATGTCTATGGAGGCATTGTATCATCCGCAGCGCACCAAGGCCAGGGGTTTTATGTCCAGTATTCTCCTACAGTAAGTACCACATTCCTAAATCTTCATTCTAAGCCTGTATAACTATCAAACATGACACTTTCCAATCATACTCGTTCTCATTGTACCACTGATCTAGGCTAAGGTCAAGCGCAATTTCCACTTGTTGCTTGGCCTCGTGATCGGAGAGACATTCAGGTACTTACCGACGGCAAAACTCAACGTCGTGTCCGTCTGCCTCCTGACTATCCTCGCGCGGCCACAATCCGACGGCGCCTGACACCACGGCAGTGCCTCTTCGAAGGCCCGCACAAACCCTCCCACGCGCTTTCCACTCGCGAAGTCTCCGGCGGCACAACGACCTCCAGGACTCTACCCTCTGCGTTGCCAACATCGCGGCCCCTCCGATGCGCCAGACGCTACCAGTGTGTACGCCTACGCCGTTCTCTCTCGCGTCTGCTCCATGTCTCTCAATATTTGTTCCATTGCCAGATGCGACGAATCTGGCAGTGGATTTACGCCGCATGAAAAGTATCTCGTACTTGCTGGCTTCGCTTACATACAAACAGCGCCACGAGGCAAAGCCTAGGATGCTCAAAAAGCCCGCATCGCTCCTTCCCCACCTGCCCTCTGCCTGCCATCCCCCGCTCGTCACACCGCCATCCACCTCCAGCACCCAACCCTATTGCATGCAGATCACGATGGACCCGGCAACACCTAGCAATGAATCATTTACCCTAGTCGACAACGACTCGAATGAACTCTGGCTCCGCAGCATCGCCGACCGCATTGTTGCCGACGCGCACAAGGCCTTCTTGGACCGCGCGGCGTCGGAGAAGGACGCGGCGTTGAGCACGCTCGCGCTCGCGCTGCAGGAGCTCGCGCACCGATCTCCGGCCCCGGCTGCGGTTGCGGTCCCGATGGCGTGTGCAGAGGAAGAGGAGACTCGAGAGGAGAGACTGCGCAAGCGCGAGGAGGTGGTGGGGTGGCGCGAGAAGGAGGTGGAATGGGACAGGGAGCACGCCGAGCGCCGGGTCAGCCATGCGAGGAGGATGGAGGCTGCGGCCGAGGTGAAGTATAGAGATGCTAATGAGTGCGAGATGAAGGCTAAGGAGCGCGAGAGGACTGTTGGGGAGAGGGAGATCGCGGCCGAGAACTTGGTCCGGGCCGCGGAGGCTGCGTACAAGCGGAAGGTCAAGGCCGGTGAAGCTGCCGTGGAGAAGAAGGAACGGTTGGCGAAGAAGCGCGAGGCTGACGTCGAAGGCTCTTTCACTGCGCGCAAAGCCGATCTCGACAAACAGCAGCTCGCGTTGGAAGCTGGGCAGGCAGCTCTGGAGGCGCGCAACAACGCATTCGAGGCTCTCCGAATTTCGGCCACCTTTCAGCTCACTATCACACAAGAGAAAGTGAAGAAGATCGAGCACATGGAGGCACAACTTGCAGCGAAGGCCGCGGAGGCGCAAGAGCGTGAGGATGCGCTCGTGCGACGCGAGACAGAGGCGGCGGAGCGCGAGGAGGTGCTCCTCCGTAGGCAGAGGGAGGTGGGTGGACGCGAGGAGAAGGTGCTGTCCAGGGAGAGGGCCGTTGCTGTCAAGGAGGAGGCCATCGTGCGCCCATCGGTGGCCGCTGACGATCTCGATCAGCATCCGGGCACTGCGAGCGAGGTGGCTCCGAAAGCGACGGCGATGGAGAACGATGGCGGAACGCGCGAGGAGAGCGACGGTCGGGATATTGGCGCGCCGTCTGCCAACGCGACTGTTGACGATGTAGCGCTGCCTAAACTGTCCAAAATGGAGAAAGCACGGAAGTTAAAGCTGGCGCGCAAGAATGCGAGAACGATCGGGATCGCGAACGTACTGGCGTCGTCGATGGCCCATTCCGATGCAGAGCACTCATCGCCGCGCGCACCATCGCGCGTACCAACTCCTCTGCCGCATGGTCCTATGGATCCAACACCCACTGACGAGCCCTCGTCGCCGCGCGTAGCATCCAGAGCCCCATCTCCTCCTTACCTCGAAAGAGAACCCGGACCCTCGTCCGGCAGGGTTATCACAACCACATTCGGAAACGGTCACCTCGGCGGCTCATTTGGGCAACTTTAAGAGCGGGGCTGGGGTTTTGGTTGGAGCCTTGCTGCCGACAGCGACTAGCCTCTGATATTGCGAGAATTTATACATGGCCCGGGGTGTACAGATTTCCCCACTCCCCGATCGCCACAGCGCGCACGCCTGTGCAACAGCGGAGCATACATCACATCTGATTTCGTGGTTTTCCTTTTAACTTTAAATAGCGCGGCGATGGGGCAGGAGCTGTGTGCGCGCGGCGAGAGGTGCCCGCGAGCTGGAGGGAGAGAAAGAGCAGGGTGCAGCGCGAACAAGTGCTGCTTGTGGGCAGGTCATACTTCAGACCGCACTTCGCTGGGAACCGCTGTATATTGTTGCACACACGAGACGCGACAGAGGTAAGTATAATCAAGTCTGCTTGCTTGAGATAGTTCCAAGCTTGGGTGCGACGAATGTAGCAGTGCAATTAACCGCCGAAGAACAAAATCACGTCTTGGCAGAAGCGACGCCTGACTCGAACCTGCACTTCTCTCCAAAGTCATTGAGGGTGAACTAAGTTTCGAGCTCCTGTGATGAAGCTGTTGTGCTCTGGGTGATGGTGTACGTCGATCCCTTGACACCCAGCGACACCGCGACCATTATTGGCCACGAGGCAGGCGACGCTCGGCTCCACGGCCTCGTCGACCGCATCGTCATCGACGCCCACAACGCATTCCTGGACCGCGCAGCCCAGGAAAAGGACGTTGCGCTGAACGTGCTCGCACAGGTTCTGCAGGAGATCGCGAAGAAGACGCCCAGTCCGAGCGCTGCCACGCCTGCAGAGCTCGACGAGGACACCAGAGAAGCGAGGCTGCGACGCAGGGAGGAAACAGTGGGCTGGAGGGAGGAGGAGCTGGAGTGGAGGATGAAGCACGCAGATCGTCGGGAGGAGGAGCTGGAGTGGAGGATGAAGCACGCAGATCGTCGGGAGGAGCATGCGAGGTTGAGGGACGAAGCGCAGGGACGAGGAGTCGATGAAGCGGGAGGATGCCGTCGGACGGACAGAGGCTGAAGTGGAGAAGAAGGAAGCCGAGCTAGTGCCCCGTCGCGATGCCTCTCTAGCGCTGCAGAATGAGCTCGAAGAAAAGATGCGGCTTGTCCGAGAACATGAAGAGTCGGTGACTGCGCAGAGGAAGTCGCTGGACGAGATTCAGGCCACGTGCAAGGCGACAGAGGCGGCGGTTGCGAAGCGCGAGGCAGACAGTATGGCCAGAGTCAAGGCTTTGGACGTGGAGGAAACCAAAACAAAGGCTAAAGCGGAGGCGGCGGAGCTCGAGCGCAAGAAAGCTGACCAGGTTGAACAAGCGAACAAGGCAAAGCAAGGGCAACTTCGAGAGATGGAACTTGCCATTGCTCGCAACTTGCAAGAGCGCATACGTGGATCATAGACATGATGCCTTGGCCAAGAGAGAATCTGAGGCGCTGAGTAGAGAAGAGTCCCTCATACGGAGGCAGAAGGAGATGCTAGCGTGGGAGGCCAAGATCCGCGACGCGGAAGCAGCTAAGAATGCGGCGGCGAAGGAGGTGGCGGCGAAGAGGGAGGCTGCAGAGAGGGAGGCGGCAGCAAAGGAGGAGGAGACCAAGAAAGCGGCGACCAGGAAGGAGATGGAACTGGCGGAGCAGCACAAGAAGACGCAGAGTCACAAGCAAGCTGGCCCGAGCGATGGACTGGAATAAGGCGGTGTAAGTACTGGGACCCGCATGCGGCCGAAGCCGAGGCAGGTCGGAGGCGACGAAGCAGCCTTCATAGCCTATAGCCACTGAGCCAGCAAGGAATAGCAAAACAACGCGGTGACGAGGGCGTATACTACAGTACGGTCGCAGACTCGTCGCTGGGAGGACGAACTCGGAACTCAGACTCGTTTTGTTTATTTAATTGCGCAACCGGCTGTTGCCGGCCCTTGCCGGCGGTCAGTTCGCCCCCTCCCCATGCCCAAGTGTTGCCGCGACAGAGTGGTTACGAGTCTACTGCATCCTGGCACGGACTCTGAATGGGAAACCTGGTCTGCAGAGTGCGTGCTGGGCTACTCGTCCACTTGTTACAGTCTGAAATGCCGCTTGTGTAGCCTAGCAAATGTCGCGAAGACTGGTTGGCCGACAATTTATGGGACAGCCACGTGCTCCCAGTCTCCCAGTCTCCCATCCTCACGAGATCTCTCTGTGGCCGCCGTTGACTCTAGAATCTAGAAGATCGGGTTGAACATCGTGTAATTCGCGCACAGTCAGGCAAGGGGGCACGTACGCACTCTATGCTCCCCCACAGCCCTGCCCCCCGAAATATCTATTCTCTGCTTTCGACAATGCAATTACGCCACCCACAGGAGGCATAGTAGCCGCCCCTATCCCCCTCTGCACTCCCACCGTATCCCCCTCTGCACTCCCACCGTATCCCCCTCTGCACTCCCACCGTATCCCCCTCTGCACTCGGCACCCGATCTTCTTGAATGCTCGTGAACATGGACCCAACGACACCAAGCGATACTTCGTCTACGCTACTAGACCCCGACGCGAACGAAGTATGGCTCCGCGGCCTCGTCGACCGCGTTGTTGTCGATGCGCACAAGGCCTTTCTTCACCGCGCGGCGTCGAATAAAGATGCGGCACTGGGTGCGCTCGCGCTCGCGCTGCATGAGCTAGTACACCGGTCTCCATCCCCGGCTGGGGCCGCGACAGCGCGTGCGGAAGAGGACGAGGATACGCGCGAGGGGAGGCTGCGTAAGCGGGAGGAGAGGGTGGCGTGGCGCGAGAAGGAGCTCGAGTGGGACATGGAGCACGCCGAGCACCGCGAGAACCATGCGAGGAAGATGGAGGCTGCGGCTGAGAAGAAGTATGAAATGGCCGAGGAGCGCGAGAGGAAGACCAAGGAGAGGGAAGTTGCGGTTGAGAGGAAGGAACGGGAGGTGAACAGTCGAGAGGCTGTCGCCGAACACGCTCACGCTGCGCGTAAGGCCGATCTCGCCAAAAAGCAACTCGCATTGGACGCCAGACAGGCAGATCTCAAGGCACGCACCAAAGCAGTGGAGGATCTGCATAAGTCCGCCAATTCTCTCCTCATTGCCAAGGAAGAGAGGCAGAGAGAACTCGACCAAATCGAAGCCGAAGTCGTGGCGCAGAGCGCGGAGGTGGAGAGGCGCGAGGAAGCTCTGGTGCGGCGCGAGGCAGAGGCGACAGAGCGCGAGGAGGTGTTAATCCGCAGGCAGAGGGAGGTTGGCGGGCGCGAGGAGCAGGTGTTGTTCCGGGAGAAGGCCGTCGCTGTCAAGGAAGCTGTTATGAGCCGAGAGGCGAAGCAGGATCGGGACTCCTCGCCCGTGTCTGATCCTCATGCGACTGCCACCCTCCGCGATGCAGACCGCGTGCCAGGCGCGTTCCCAATGATGGCCCCGGAACTCCCGCTGAACGAGCCTGGCGTCTTGTCTGCCTTCGGCGGCATCAAGAGCCGCGGCTCCCTCTTTGGTGGCGCTTCAGGTGCGGTCATCAAAAGCTGGGGTAGTATCGTGGCCACAGCGTCCGACCCCGAGGTGAAGAAGAATACCGCGTGGGCAGCCGGCGCCGTCACCGAAACGGCATTTGCGCCTGCATTGGACGCGAACACAAGCTCAGGTGCGGCGAGAAAGTGGCAATGGCACGAGAAATCGAACGACTCGAGCTGGCCATTGGTCCAGAGTCACAACATGTCCGCCGTGAGTGCCGATGGAGAGGCCGCGCATGTTGACAGATTTGTTTCGCTGGAGTCCGCGGTGCCGAGTTCGAGCACGGAAGTTTCGGGAACGCTGGCGTTCGCTAATAGCACGGAGAACAGCGATGAAGTGGCTAAGAATGAGGAAGCAGACCGTGATTGGATGTTGCCGGTAAGGAAGAAGAAGGGCAAGGTCAGTGCTGGTGGCGTTGCAGGCGGCAGGAAGAAGAAATGAATGTCAATCGCTGTATGTATATGATGCCACATTTTGTACGTCTTGTACTTCTTTACTCGCTTCTTACAAAAGCGGCGAGGCACGACAATATCTCTGCGTGGCCGCCTACTCTCATTGCTTCAGTCTGGTACAGTGCTCCTCGAAGATATGGTTGAACGATATGTGAAGACGGGCATCAATTCCATGCACGCCACGGCAACGAACTTGGACACCCACGCATCTTGCGCTGAGCCTAGGCGCGCTCCCCGTCAATACAGTATTGCGGACTCAAGACAGACCAGACCGTGCCCGGTCCCTGGCATTTCTTTGCTCTGAAACCTCGTTATGCAGCTATCTGTGCTGCGTCACGAACCAGGAATGTGCAGTGTGCACGAAGCGAGAGGGCGCAGATTCCACGTCGGGTTCGGTTGATCAGCGACCGGATGCACACCTGCCTTGTGCTCTCGTAAGCGATATGAGGAAGTGTCTTTGGTGAAATCGTTTCCTGCGGCAGAGTGTACATACTCAAGCACGGCTCGTGGGTCTAGCTTCGTGGAAATGCAGTGTTGATGGAGGTTAAGAGGGAGCGGGATAGCAAAAGGCATGATAGTATAGATTTTAGACTGACAGGCTCCTAGTGTATAAGGACCGGGATTTGGCGCGGAAAGCGGGGCCCATTTCTTCCAACTCCGCCGACTGTGCTCCCACTGGCAACTCACCCGACTGCACCTCGTTTCTTATTCCTGCTAGCGTATCATGCTTGACGACCTTGTACAAGAGGCTCTGGCAAAACTTGCGCAGCCAGTCGACAGGTCACTCCCTCTCCGTCGGCGAACCCGGTGCGCACCAGCATTCGGCGCTTTCGTCGTTTTCACCCTGGATCCTGTGGCCACCATGGAGGTGTTGGATGACCCAATCGCAGTCGAAGCAGCTCGCGCTATCCCTCGGAGGACATATGTTGGTTATGTCACCCAGGTGAGTCCAATAATAACATTTCAATTCCCGTCATCTCATTGACATCCGTCGTAGGTGCTTGATCTCCCGAGTACTTCTCGCCGGTATCATAGGTGTTGCTGCTACATCCTCAGCCGGGGGCTTCCCCAGTCATCTCCCGACAACTTCATCGATGACCAGATGTGCGTCGCCATCGCTCCATCGAGACATCCAGGTGGTCGTCCGGCTATCGAGCCATCCCCTCCTCTGCCGTGGGATAATCTCTATCTTCATTCAGCCTCAATATTCACCCTTCGACTTAAGACCGCCACGGAAGCGGTAGATCATGTCAACTCTCCTATGATCTCTTTAGCACAATATGTCGACGTCATGCACTACACCAGCATGGACACCACGCGGCGTCATTACGAGCGTGACGCTTCCGGACCTTCAGAGGATCTGGAATCACAGACTTCACGCGCTTCATCTTCGGCTCCTCCAGTACAAGGCTCGCGCGTGTCTTCTGCGAAGTTCGAGGGCTCTGACGAGCCCAACTCCAGCGATGAGGAGGACAGCGCTGGTTCGGATGACGATTCTTCCAACGCCTCAGTCACCAGTTCACTCCCTCTTGACGACCTACCCGAAGGGCTTGCAGCAGCGCTCATGAGTAGCGAGATCCCATCCAACCAGTTGATCACGGTGGCTTCTTTTGATTTAGATTTGTCGACTGCAAACGAGTTCTCGGACGCCTGCTACATGCGCGAAGACCTCCGGACGATCAAAAGGTGTGCCCTAGTGTGTCGCTTCAGCAAGAAATCTGACTTGATTCTAGAATTATTGCCGAATCTCAGGAACGCAGCGAAGAGCGTTGTCTCCATCTCAGTGAGTATGAACAAAGGCAGCAGGAAGGACTAACGGCCACACCGTACGTGACAGTGGAGGCGAATAGTGACGTCGAGCTGTCGACGAACTCTACTGTCTGTGCGTGGCATGCTTGTTCCTCTGATCGCTGGGCTGACCATCTCCAACTATCTCAGCGCCAGAGCCGAAGATGATTAGGCGATTATGGCCGCCGGCAATCTTTCGAAAGTCAAGACGTACGGAGTCTGTGCTTTCACGTCTACGCACACAAATAAGGCTTTCAGCTGCGGGTCGTGTGCTCTCGAAGTTTGCGTTGGCTATCACAGTAGGATGCATTCCCCGACTCCGAAGGCAGGAGCCGAGCGACGAATGTAAATGACTATCAGATGAATCTGCTCATACTTGTACGTGACGAACTTATAACTGACCTCTCGCACCAAATTATACCACAGCCTTTGAGTTTTGAACCGGTCCAGAGCGAGTGTCATTATACTTAGATCCGCGGCAGTACTTGCGACGTGGCTGTATTGCAGTAGCTACGGGTTCGTACAAAAAAACTCAGAAAAACTCTATATGTGAAGTGGTGGCATGCGAGCGACAAATAAAAACTTAATTTATCTTATCTTATCTTGCGGGCCTTCCTTCTGGCCGCGTCCGACATCTCTGCGTGGCCTACTCTCAAGACTCATTGTTTCGTCTCATAGCTTCGAAAACATGATTGAAGGACTCACCCAGTGGAATATCGATTTCGGAATCTACGCGCGGCACGGTGACGCAGGAAACATACGCATCTTGCGCTGAGGTCCGTCCACAGTATGGCACCCCAAATTCTATCTTTTGTGCTTTGCTCTGAAACCTCATTATACAGCCATCCCCTGGTCATGGTTTTCTGCATTTTAGGTACTATATCGTTGAACAATAGGCATTCTGCGCTGGCAGTGAACTGACGGCCACAGGGCATTGGCTTTGTTTAATGCATCCACAACACGAGGCAGAGCCAGAGACTGCCGTGTAAAAGGCTTGCATCACTCCTGCATCTGCTCTCTCTCTCTCTTTTCCCCGCTCACCACACCGCATCCACTGACGGTACCCTACCCTCTTGGATGCCAATGACGATGGAACCGGCGACACCTCAGGCTGACGATGGTTCATTTACCCTGCTCGACCACGACTCGAACGAGATATGGCTGCGCGGCGTCGTCGACCGCCTTGTGTCCGAGAAAGATGCGGCACTAAACGCCATCGCGCTCGCGCTGCAGGAGCTCGCGCACCGATCTCCACCCCTGGTTCCGGCCCCGATAGCGCGTGCGGAGGATGATGACGAGACGCGAGAGGGGAAGCTGCGCAGGCGCGAGGAGAAGGTGGCGTGGCGCGAGCAGGAGATCGAGTGGGACCTGGAGCACGCAACGTGCCGGGAGACCCATGCGATGAAGATGGAGGCCGTGGCGGCGAGGAAGCTCGAAAAGGTTGAAGAGCACGAGAAGACGGTCGAGGAGAGGGAAGCTGAGCTTGAGGCGAAGGAACGCGGGGTGGAGAGGTCCATTGCAGACGCGGCAGTGAGGGTGGACAACGCCGCAGAGAGGCTACGCGAAGCCCAGGACGCCGAGGTTCGCGTCGATACGAAGGCACAGGACACGGAATGGCGCATCGCGCAGGTCACATCACAGGAGGACGCGAACTCCATTCGTGAGGCCTGTCTTGCTCAAAAGCAGCTCGCGCTGGAGTCCGCTCAGGCCGATCTCGAGGCACGCACCAAGGCAATAGAGGAGATGCAAACCGCCGCCGCCGCTATTCTCGCTGCCAACCAGAAGACGCAGGAGGAGCTCGAGCGGGTGCAAGCACAGGTCACGGCGAAGAAGGCGGAAGTGCAGGAGGGCGAAGACGCGCTCGTGCGGCGGGAGGCGGATGCGACAGAGCGTGAAGAGGCGCTGATACGCAGGCAGAGAGAGGTGGCTGGACGTGAGGAGAAGGTGCGACAACGGGAGAGAGAGGCTGCAGTCAGGGAAGCGGCCTCTCCCGCTGAGACACTGGCACCTGCCGCCGAGGCACCCGCTGAGAAGTCCGCCGAGGATGAGAGCAGCCAGGGACAGCCTAAGATGTCTAAAAGTAAACGGCGAAAGGGTGAGCTCGCTGAGCTCAGGCTGGCCAAACTGGTCAACAGCCTAGCGAGCCCGGCCAATGGCCCGCCGACGCCAACCACCGAGCAGCCGCCTGTTTTGGAGCCGTCCCCTGCCGACAAGCCCTCTTCACGCGTACATTCAAGGGCCCCGTCGCCGGCACTCACCCCGTTCAACTCAGAGGAGACCGCGACGAAAACCGTCGCGCCGGGCTTGGGCCGGAGTAACATCCTTGAGGCGAAGAAAGCGGCTCCTGGGTGGGGAGCTGCTGCTGCCAAACCAGCTGCGCCCGCTTGGGGAGCTGCTGCTGCCAAACCAGCTGCGCCCGCTTGGGGAGCTGCTGCTGCCAAACCAGCTGCGCCCGCTTGGGGAGCTGCTGCTGTCAAACCAGCTGCGCCCGCTTGGGGAGCTGCTGCTGCCAAACCAGCTGCGCCCGCTTGGGGAGCTGCTGCTGCCAAACCAGCTGCGCCCGCTTGGGGAGCTGCTGCTGTCGAGCCAGCTGTGCCATGGGGCTGTAGGTGTGGCTCGCACTAACTGGGGCGCGGCTGCCGCCGAGAAACCGAGCACGCCTGTGGCCACATACTCGATCTCCGCATTCGCGCTTCAGGATGACGCAGACGCTGGTGCAAGACCGTCCGGAAACGCCTGACCGTCAGGCGAAAACGAGTCCTCTACGGATTACCCGGGTGCTAGCGATGAAAAGGAAGAGGAAGAAGAGGATATGTGAGCGTTGCCGGCGAACTGAAGGGCAAGGGCCCTGCTTGTGCTTGTGGAAACGCTGAAGCTGGAGTCGGGGGCAAGCATCAGGAAAACCGCCCGCGCGGTCAAGAGAAGTAACGAATGTCGAGCGTCCTCAAGAGCTCTCAAGCACTTGGCGTGTCTCGAGAGTCGCGTCAAGAGCGCATCATTGACAGCGCGTATTTGTGCGCTCTTGAAGGCTCTTGAGTACTCTCCCGAGCTCTCTCAAGTCAGCTCATCGTTGATAATTTGAAGTGACCAGGTACTCGTCCTCGCAATTGTCGGCAATTGGCTGGTAAATTTGGCTTTGTGTATAGTGTATATGTATGTGGACCCTTTGTGAGCAAGCTTGAGGTACATGCTACATGTCTGATAAGACAGTCTGGCAAGTGCTCAGCTGCGGTCCATTTTATTCGAGACCTCGTGGACAACATGACGTTATACATGGGTGCATGAGCTACTAGGTACTGTGGAAAGACGTCGTCGGCCACCCCACTGCGGCTCTCGCAACCTGAGTTGAAGAAAGTAACTCGAGGGGCCGTGACTCGGCGCGCCTGATGCGCCGTCGTCGCTGAAGAACAACGCCCGTGAGCATTCAGACTTGAGGTGTCAGATCCGCGTGGGGTGTCCCCTGGCTTCCCAAGGCAGGGCGAGGTGCCGCTGCGGCTGCGTCGGCACGCGGGAGCGTCTTGGGGACGAAAAGCCCTTGTTCTTAGCGGCAGAGCGCTTTCATGCTTGAGGCGGCGGGCACGCAGCATCACGGCATATATTCAACCACGCAGACGTGCGGGTCGTCTGCAGCCTTATCATTGCGCCGACTGCGTGAGCGAGGGACCATACCGTGAACGGCGTGAGGTCGAGAAAATTTGGGGTTGCTGTCCGCTGCTGCTTGCGCTCTTCTCTTCCCATCGCATTTGCTCGAGAACTGCCCATCAATAATTATGCAAGCTTGCTGAAGGGAAATATTGGAAGGGCCAAGTCAGATACATACGAGAGCTTTGACTCTATCCCGGGCCTGCCAGGCTGACACTACTGGCAGGCGAAAGTCGTGTGTTTGTTCCTATTTGCGTCATGTTGAACTTTCGGGTCGCAACAGGTCGCGATGATCTTGCTCCGCGTCTCGACCACTCCATCCTATCCTCCATACCCCTCCCTCTAGTCTCCGTAGCTTGACCTTATGGTATCAGAAGATAGTCGTTCTGAATATAAGGTCTGCTTCCAAATCAGGGGGTCTCGCGGGAGGGTCCCCTTTCGCAATTTGCCGAGTAAATGATGGGGTTTTGTCCACACTGCCGAGAGTGCCGTTCGACGGCCGGGATGCCGAGTACCGCATCTCCGGCTCTCATATCTCGCGCACACCCGCATTGCTGCGCTACCAATGTCTTCGACTTTCGGTGTATGGCGTCTGCCAGAAAGCCCAAATGCAGCACCCGGGCCATCAGAACATGCGAGCTCTTCTCATGCTTCAACCAAAACCCGTGCCGAAAGGAAACAGCCCGAAAAGAAGATCGACATGATCCTGCAGCTCATCAAGTCACTAGATTGGACACTTGGGGATTTCCTGTACCACCTGTTCCTCCCTCCGGCGGATCTTGTTGGCACACACAAAGACAAGGATAAAGCTGCGAGAACAAATCGGCGGACACAGGTTCTTACCTCGTTCCTCCAGGGAGGCACAACATACAGGACGGCACAGATTGTAGATCTCATGTACAATCATCGACACTCGCGCCCGACCACCCGGGACACTGATTCACACAACCAATTTTCATACACGACCCCCTACGCTGATATATATTTCGCAAAGCCTGGTCTCTCAACCTGGGCACTGCAGTTAGTCCTCGAGGAGATGCGGCTCGAATCAAACAAATTGATCTCACCGAAGGCCGGTTTGCGTGCCCGAGCAAGCAAGAAAGCTCCGAAGATGCCGCAACCCTCGAGCGCGTCGACATCCTACGCAAATGCCGGTGCAGACGATGGCCAGGGCACGGGCAGAGCTGACGGCGCAGCGGGCGAGGATGACGACGACGGCGGGCCGGGCGAGACCGGGAACGTCTTGCTACCAGAGGAAGCTGGGGACACGGATCACTCGGAGGAAAGCGATGAAGAAGGGGATGGCGCTGACGTTGAGACCGACGGTGGGCAGGCGGGCGGTGACGCGACCGCGCGCGGCAAGCAGCACGATCCGACGATCACCTGGGACATCGTCAGCGCTTTCTCATTGACATCGCTCGCAGATAAATACAAAAAAATCGCACCGGTCACCTGGAATGTTGTGAAGAACTTTATGAAGCCTGCGAAGCTGCGCTCAATAAGGGTATATCGCCCGACGAATATTGTGAGTACTTGCAGAACAAACATGATGAACCTGTCCAGAGATTGACGTAGCCGTTGACCAGGTGGCTACAAGCATAATCAGCGAAATGATATACGGGCGCAACCAGCGCGCAAACCTGTTCGCAATCTGCCGCGGTATCTCTCTCTTCTCGATGAAGGCCCATCATTCTATTTTCCGCGTTGGCAGCCGCCTCGCGCAGAATGTCCCGTACTCGACAATGCGCCGTGGCCTAGTGCAGATGGCGGAGGCGAAGCACGAGGCCTGGAAAAGGGATATCGAGGCTGGGATTATGCGGCCGTTCTGGGTGGTTCTGGACAACATACAGGCATACTTGCGACGACGCGACAACCGCATAGGGACCGACAACGAGATGACGGTAGGGACGGGCGGCACTGGGGTTGAAATGCAGGATTGCCCGGAGGGCGCGTTCGACATGGAAGCTCTGGCGGCAGAACGAGCGAAGGGCCGGCGCGAAGACGTGACTGCGGACTCTGTCCTACAAAGCATCAACATTGACCACTTGGAGCGCATTGGGACTTACCATTGGCTTGACGCGCTCGTCTCATTTGTCCCGGCACTCGCATCATACAAGCCAGCTGTAGCAGCTCTGTTCAAAGAGAAAGCGGCGATCCATCAGATAGACACGCACCGCAGGTCGAAGATTCATCCGCTCGGCACAAACAGCGCCAATGAAGTCACAGTGCAAGGTGTCAAAGATGCAGTTGTCGACTTTGTTGATCAGATCGGCATCACGAAGGAAAGATCGAGTGGGCGGCTGACCTTCGTGTCGGGCGACGGCAAGACATTCGAGGGCCTGACCAAGGTGAAAAAATATCTCGACGGGGAGCCGGACGACTTTGATTCCTTCCGCTTCGTCGAGCCGATGCTCGAGCTTTGGCATACAAAATGGACCGACTTGAGCCGTATTTGCCGCGGGCACTGGGGCCGAGGATTTGAGAGCACCGATCCGTCGTCGCTGGGATTTCTCGCAAAGGTTGTCAGCAGCCCCGCGCCGTCGGATCTGAAGAGCGTCGATTTCTACACGAACGCGCGCCTCATTGACTTGACAGTAAAGACCGGGATGCTACATTGCTATGAGTGAGTCCGCGCATATCTGATGATGAACATGGAGTTGAACTTACTTCACATCTCAGGATTCACTTTGAGACCGACAACCTCCCACGATATTTTGATCAGAAGGCCAAGGCCAAGCAGCTGCCGACAATCGAGTCACTGCTCAGCGTCGCCACAAAACTATACAAGGCGTACTCAACAACAGATGCTTATGAGTACGCGAAGAAGGGCCTTGAAGAGCTCGCCACAAAATACCCTGAGGCTAGCTTTGCAGTCGGGCCACGATGGGATGGCGCTGCACGTCCTAGTCAATCGACAGAGGCAAGAGAACCCGATTGCTCTGATAACGAGATCGACTCGGAGGAAGACGGCTCCGATGCAAGCAGCGGGTTCGGGCAGATGGGCAACAACGATGCAGCCGGTGACTGGGTTCTCGCTAATGAAATCTTGCTCAAGCGAGATGGAATATGGTTCATGGAGATGGTTCGTGTCGTTGCATGCGGTGAGACTGGTGGCATATGGGAGGTATTGAAGGTAAGAATATATGACGTCAGATGAGAACTGGAATACTCACCGACCTTCACATCCAGATCTGGATGTTCACATTTGCTGGCGCCGGAAACTCGAAGTACACAACCTACTTGATGGAAATGTTCTGCAAGATCGAGTGTGAGTTTCCGAAGGCCACAAGAGATGCTGTGTTCAATAACTGGCTGGTGAACCTTACCGGAGAACCCGGATGCTTCTTGGAGATGGATCTGATGCAAGAGCACTTCAATTTTTGGCTTGAAGACCTGGCACAACACAAGGGGAAAGAATTTAGTGACGAATGGTACCGCGACGTCCTGTCAATGCATGTCTTCCACTTCCTACGGCTCAAAGAAGAGATGGAAAGCACCGTACAGCTGGCCGCGGTATCCAAGAAGCACACAGCACCGCATCTCGATAACGAGTACCTAGCGGCGCTGCGTGTCCACCGCGAGCATGATGTGCACCGACATCGCGAAGGCCGAGACCTTGGGCACCACACGCAGGATGATTTTGCAGAGGGCACGAAAGCCCTGGGTAGGCGTGGGAAGTTAGCGAAGTATATTCGAGACTCTATGCGAAGCCAAAAGAATATGGAGGAAGAGCTACCAGAGCCACGCGATGCCGCAGATGCCTCGACGTACATGCGCGCACCCATGCTTTACCTTGACGGACACCTCATCATCCCCTCACAGAACTCCCTAGATACTACTACACATACGGCAAGTACTGAAGTAGATGAGTCAATTGAATAGATGTGCGGTATACTCGTGCTCAACACGAGCGCGCTTCGAGCTGCTGTTCCTTGCCGTCGTAGCGCGCTTGCGCTTCGGACTCGCCTCCAGATCTCTTGAAATACGCGCTACAGTTGGTGACGATACTTGCGCATGCACCCGGCTGCGCTTGGTTGGCGTTGCGGGGGCGAATGAGTTGGCCCGACGCCACTTTCCAGGGGAGCGCGGAATGGCCGCGGAGTTTTCTGAACCACGTTGAGACGTGCCTGCGATCGGCGTGGGATGATCCATGTGTCTAGAGGATACATTCTGTTAGGCATAGTCAGTGTCACCAAATGAACAAGATGAACGTACTGAGTATTGCTAGCAGAGTGCGCGTTGAAGTCTTCACCCGCTGTTGTAGCGGCAGCGGCAGCGGCCACTGCACCGCACATCAGAACAGATCTATCTCATGGAAAACGAGTAAACTCACCTTTGGCCGCTTTTGTCCGCTCACGCGTAGCAGCGGCCTTCGCATTTGTAGCGGCGCGCTTCTGTGCATGTTTTGTGTCGAAGAGTTCGTTCAGCTTTCGTATGAGGTCGTACAAGGAAAACAGTTCGGCTTCAGAGCGCTCCCAACCGAAAAGAACCTCCACCAAGTCGTCGCGGGAGCGTATGCGATGGAATTGGGAGAAGAGCTGGGTCTGCATGGTGAACGGAATATATGATGTATATGGCAGGATGTGGCGGCCACTGATGTCGGCGGATCTGAGCCATCTCTCGAGCATAAATGCATCAACTTGCTGCTCCGCGTATTTGAGCATTTTGCCGGTGAGTTTGTGCCATTTCTTGCCCGTCGAAGATGCTGTGTCCGCCGGTTCTGCGTCGCCTTCCGACCATGAGACCATAGCCGAGGGAGCTGCAGGCGGCGCCGGCGGTGGCGGCGGCGGTGGCTGGCCTACACCGGGAGCCACGGACTGTACCAGCGGGGGGAAATGAAGGGATGGCAGCAAAGCAAAAGGCTCCTTGTCAGAGCAGCTTGAGCAAGGGAGTCGTCGTTGAGCCTCGAGGCAAGGTTCGTGGGAAGCATCACCAGGGCTGCCGAATAGGGTGTTGAAGGCGGCTACCATGCACTTCCTCTCTGCATGACACGTCACCAAGGCTCGCAAGCTGGCATCCAGCGCATCCAGACGAGTCTCAGCATCAGCGGAGGGTGCCGCAGCTGCCTGGGACTTCAATGTGTCGCCGCTTTTCGCCTTCGAGGCAGACCCGCGACCTTTGGACTTGGCAACCTTTGGTGCGCTCGATTTCGCCTTTCCCTCTGACGCCTTCTGACTCGCGTTCGACTTGACTGCAGCTCTGACGACTTTGAGCGCGTCCGCAACAGGACGGCCTTCGACGTACGTGACGCCCATTGCGTCCATGGTCCTCTGACGCCCGGCGCGTCCGATTTGCTGCAGCGCCATCTCTGCGGACTCAGGTAAGCCCAGATTGATGCATACCTGGGCCGCGCGGACGTCAATACCCATGCCGAATTTGATTGTAGCAATGACCACAAATGTTTCGGGATCGTTCTCGAACGCATGCAAGACCTTCGCGTTCTTGTCGGCTTTCCAGAGCGCATTGTAGGTTCGGATATTGCGTGCGCGCTTTCCGCCCGGCGGCCGCAGGCGAAAAAGGTACTCCTTCACCCGGTTTCCAAGCTCGATTGACTTGACGTAGATGACCGTCTTCAGGCTGCCCCGCGCGACCCAAGCCAGATCCGGGAACTTCGTTGTCAGCGGTCCAAGTCCGTGGCTGAGGGTCTGGAAGACGATGCGGAGGTTTGCACGCTCGCACGAACGCCGCATCACCGCGAACTCGCCAGCGCGGAACCCGAGCAGCTGCAGCAGAGTGTTCTCTGTCGCGCCGGGCTGCGACGTGGCTGTCATCGCCAGGACCGGTATGTCCGGCGGTATCCTCGCGCACACTTGACCAATATCGCCGTAACACTCCCGGAAGGTTTTGCTCCAAGGAATGACGACATGGCACTCGTCGACGACGTACAGGACAAGGTTCTTGCGAAATTTCTCGTCTCGCAAGATCTTGTCGAAGTTGTCACGAATCGCTCCATTTATTTCGACTCTCTTGACTGCTATTCGCACCCATCATCGATCACGGACCATGATCCAGACTTCTCCCTGATCCAGAGCTTTCCGGACCCTTCCATGATGTTCTATGGCGAGGCTGTGCGCACTATTGTTCACATTGTTCTCACTTCTGATTGTTCTCCATCGTCATGGTTCCTCCCTTATTGTTCCGCTTCCTATTGTCCTGCTGTTTATCCTTGTTTGGCCTCACCTAGTATATAAGGACTCGCGTTTCTCTCTTTAGTCTTCAGACTGTTCACTTCGTCTACACCGTACGCAATCTATTGCCTGCGCTGTTGGTCACAGCACTCTCACTCATCTCGTCCCTCTGGTCCGGTCGGTGACTTGGGCGGCTCTTTGTGTGTTCCTTGACGCGAGTCTTGACACTTGAACAGTCTCTCCTACGCCCACCTCACCTCTTTATCTCTCTTATCACTCTCATCTCCGCCGTCCACGCGACGTAAAACTCCATCGACACCACGGCCTCCCACGCTTGCTGGCTGATATATCAGCAGAGGTATCTCAGCCCTTATCACCTTGATCACCAGCCACATCTCCCGCAACCAATTGATCTCGCCAACGCTTCAAACTACATCCTCAACGTCCGCGACCGTTGCGAACAGGACCTTTGGGCAATACACGGAAAGTGGGCTCTGATAGCAGAGTGGCATTGGAACCACAGTGCGGTCAGCGTTTTCTTATACGTCCGCATCAAGGTAGTCTTTGACGTTGATCTAAATCGGTACAACTTCGACACCACGGAGTACGCGTACCATCAACCATTTCAGCTATCCCCCATCGATCAGTACATTGATCCTCGCTCCAACCCGGTGCACTTTGTTGTTGGCGGACGACCCACACCCGCTCCAAGCCCTGAACCCACGATCTCCCTCGCTCAACGACTCCGTCGCCTCACACGCCCCGCCCCGCCCTCAACCCCTCAGCCACGTCCTCGTCGTCCCGTAGCAGCGGACTTCTTTTAGATCACCATTGATTCAAACCAGGTCCCACCCGGAGTTTATCTAGGAGAGGACGGCCAATTCCGTCTCTTCACCTCTGCAGGATCTCTCGGCGTCCGGCAATCTACGAACGGACAGTGGACCTCCCAACATACCAGCAACCCTGTCCCTGACGACCTACTCAGAAAAGCAGCAAACCATCACTTTGAATTACGCTCTGAGCGAGAACGTCGTCAAGACGCCCGTGATCATACACCATCACTCACACCGCTTCCATCACGCACTCCGAGCCCCGAATCCCCTGAACCCCCACCTGCTCCCCGCACCACACCCGCAGTTGTCCCGGAAGGCATCTACTTTGATCAACGCACCAACAGGTGGTACGCTTGGCTAAGCAACTAATCTCGTCGAGCAACATATTGGCAACCGCGAGTTGGTGATCCTACACAAGACTGGTGGTTCTGGGTGAGTAACGATCGCTTACTTTCAGTCCAAGAACTCGCCACCTGTGCCATAGTTTCCCGCGACATTACCGCTCAGCACGCCTTTCGCTCAAATACCCTCCGATCCGCTACCCAGACTCCTGTACCCACGCAACCACCGACTCGCGTCCCTACCCCCATCACTACTCCCATCCCACGTGCGTCCACCATCATGGCAGGCCCTCCTACTCCCCCTCCTGGTAACCAGACTACGACAACCTCGGCCCCTGCCAAAGGCGAGATCGGTGTTAAGCCGACGCCGTTCACTGGCGATCGTACCATGTCCAAGCACTTCAAAACGCGCATCCGCATGTTCTTGCGAGGCAATGCCGCCAAGTACGTGACGGATGATGACAAGATCACGTTGTTCCTCGATCTTTGCCAAGGAGACAATGCAGGCAAGTGGGCTGAGGCGCGCAGTAACGAGATCCTCGACGACGACGAGGAATATGCAAAGAACAGCAAGTACCAGCGTAATTACGACACATTCGCCAAACTCCTCGCTCGTTTCGACATTGACTTCGCACCTCTCGACGAGACGAACTCCGCCCGCGCCGAACTTGATCACCTCAGGATGAACACGCGAACTGTCACGGAGTACATCACGGACTTCGAAGCATTGGTCCCTAGGACCCAGTATACTGGGGAGTCCCTCGTTTACTTCTTCAAAAAAGGACTGAACTCAGGACTTCTTGACGACTGTCTTCGCGCAGACCCCGTCCCAGTGACATTGGAGCAGTGGAAGAAGAAGGCAATGGACAGGAACGCTGCTTACATCGAGCGCGTCCGCACGATGGCAGCCACCAAGCGCCCTGCCAGGACTTCATTTTCCCCGCCCACCACGCCAAAGACTCGCGCGCGTGTGGCCGCAGCTTCTACCTCCCCCCAGACTCTCACAAAGCTCTCGGATCAAGAGCGCGAGCAGTTGCGACTGAAAGGTGGTTGCTTCAGGTGCCGTCAGACTGGGCATATCGCGTTCAATTGCCCACTGAACCCGCGCAATGCTACCACGGTCCGAGCGATAGAAACCGGCCCAGCGCCGGGAGTAGCTCCTGCGACCGCTCAAGCAGAGATCCCACCGGTCACCCGTGCCATCTCGGACTTGACTGCGCAGATCAAGGGGCTCGAAGGAGACGAGGCAGAGGAAGCAAAGGCCTTCCTAAAGGACATGGTAGAGGGTTTTTGAAGCGCCCCCCGGTCGCGTCGTCCGCGGGTGGCTCAAGGTTTTCGTTAAGTTCATCGAATCGTTATGCTGTACTCTCTTCATCGGACATTTGTGAGCAATCGTACCCCTCTGCGATCTATATGTCCGCTGTCACACGCAACAGGCAATCACCCTCGATCGCCCTTCAAGTACAGCTACGACTCACCGAACCACGAAAACTCATCGACGCCGATGCTCTGCTCGATAGCGGAGCAGAAGGAATCATCCTTCATCCCAAGTTTGCCACTGAACACAGACTTCCCTTGAAACCCTTACCCCGGCCATTCCCCGTTCGCAATGTCGATAACACCGAAAACGTCATGGGCTGGGTACGCTACTCAACGACTCAGACAATTCGCATCTATGCCAAGGACTCAACATCCTATCATGAGGAAGAAGCTGAGTTTTTCCTCACCGACATCGGCGACTACGACATGATTCTTGGCACAGACTGGCTGGAATTTCACAATCCGGCAGTCGACTGGCGAAAAAAGCGCATCGACATGACTCGTTGCCCACCATCCTGCAAGTTGCACGCACCACCGGTCAAGAATTTATCAACACGCACAGAACGACAGACTTCCAAACCGCTTGCAGCGCCACGGCCTACTACCAGGCCGCGCCATGAAGTTCCACCACCTCCACCAACAATGCCAAAGACCTCATCGACCTCGGCAAAGTCATCATCTACATGGACGACATTCTTATCTTCACCGACACCCTTGAAGAACATCGCCGCCTGGTACGACAAGTCTTGCAACGACTTCGCGAACACGACTTGTTCTTGAAACCCGAGAAATGCACCTTCGAACAATCCTCAGTCGAGTACCTGGGTCTGATCATTTCCCATGATCATTTAGCTATGGATCCAGTCAAGGTCGCTGGAATTGCAGACTGGCCAGCGCCACGAACGGTGAAAGACGTCCAATCCTTTTTAGGATTTGGGAATTTCTACCGGCGTTTCATCCGTGACTTCTCCAAGATTGCGCACCCACTGTTTGCCCTAACCAAGAAGGATTACGCCTGGAACTGGACAACCGAATGCCAAGAGGCCTTTGATAACCTCAAAGCTGCGTTCACCTCATCCCCCGTCCTTGTCATGCCTGACCCTACCAAACCATATTTGGTGGAAGTCGACGCCTCAGACTACGCAACAGGAGGCATACTCTCGCAGCGTGGTGACGACAACCTCTGGCATCCAGTCGCATATCTGTCCAAGTCGCTCTCCGACCCAGAACGCAACTACGACATTTATGACAAAGAACTCCTGGCCATCATTCGCGCCCTCGAAGCTTGGCGCCACTACCTCGAAGGCGCTCCAGATCGCATAGAAATCTGGACGGATCACAAGAATTTGGAATACTTTCGCTCCGCCCAGAAGCTGAGTCGTCGACAAGCTCGATGGGCGTTATTCCTTACACGTTTCGACTTCGAACTGATCCACAAACCAGGAATCTCTCAACGTGCTGATCCCATGTCGAGGCGACCTGACCATAGAGAGGGGGTGGAGGACGATAACGCGGAACGAGTACTACTGGACCCTCAATTTTTCCGCATCCGCGCTACTCGTCCTGGCGCTGTCACCTCCCTTGGCAATCACGACCTCCGACGTCGCATCCGAGAAGCAAAGACCAAGGACATAGAAGTTGTCAAGGCTCTCGACGTCATACTCGGCAATGGGCCTCGATCATTAACAAAGAACCTAGAAGAATGGAACACCGAGGATGGACTGGTCCTGTTTCGGGGAAAAGTCTACGTCCCTGCGGACGATCAACTGCGACGTGACATTGTTCGGATGCATCACGACAACCCTTCAGCAGGACACCCAGGACGCCACAAGACACATGAACTAGTTGGACGCGAATATTGGTGGCCCGGTATGTCAGTCTTCATACGTGACTACGTCGACGGTTGCGCTACTTGCCAAGCAACAAAGGTGCAGAATCATCGAACACATGTTGAGACCATCCCGAACGCCATCCCCAGTCGACCATTCCAAGTCATCACCTCGGACTTTGTAGTTGAACTCCCACCCTGCGACGGATTCGATTCAATCTGTGTCATAGTTGACAGGTTCACTAAACACGTCACGTTCACACCCTGCAACAAGACAATCACAAGCGATGGCACGGTGGACATTCTCATCGACAAAATCTACCGTCATTACGGCCTTTGGGATCGACTTATCTCCGACCGCGGACCTCAGTACGCAGGAAAAGTTATGCGCGGCGTACTCGACAAGTTAGGCATCAAGTCGGCCCTCAGTACAGCCTACCACCCGCAGACAGATGGCGAGTCCGAACGCGTCAACCAGGAGATGGAGCAGTTCCTACGAGTGTTCTGCAACTATCGACAGGATGATTGGGTGAAGTGGTTAACCTTCGCTGAATTCTCGCATAACCATCGGGTTCATAGCGCCACGAATCGATCACCCTTCGAGATGCTCCTTGGATATACGCCTCATGCCATACCCCCCATTCACTCTACGTCGACCATTCCTACAGTAGAAGAACGCCTTCAACACATGGAGCAAGTACGTGCGGAGGTCGAAGCCAGTTTACGCTCTGCAGCGGAGGTTATGAAACGCAACAATGCCGACCATATCAAAGACAGTGTACGCTTCAAGGTGGGAGACCGGGTATGGTTAGATGGGAAACACATCAAGACGACACAACCAAAAGCTAAGCTGTCACCGCGACGTGTAGGACCTTTCGCAGTCACTGAAATCATCGGACCAGTGAACTATCGATTGAAGCTTCCCCCCACTTGGCGAATCCACCCTGTATTCCATGCATCCCTTTTGACTCCTTACGTCGAAACCTCGGCTCACGGACCCAACTTCCTTGCACCACCGCCCGAAATAGTCAATGCTGAAGAGGAGTACGAGGTAGAAGCGGTCCTAGACGCAAGACTCACACCCAACAAGCGTGGCATTCAATACCTTGTCAAGTGGGTTGGTTATCCCGACTCCGAGAATCAATGGCTCCCTCGGACAGCTATGACCAATGCCACCGGAGCAATAACCAAGTTCTACAAGGACCATCCGCGGGCTGTTCGCCCTCCTGCGCTACGTGGACTCATCTATTTTGATGCATTACAAGCTGATCATGCGCTCCAGGAGAAAGCGCGTCTTAGAGAGGGGGTGATGTCACGAATCGCTCCATTTATTTCGACTCTCTTGACTGCTATTCGCACCCATCATCGATCACGGACCATGATCCAGACTTCTCCCTGATCCAGAGCTTTCCGGACCCTTCCATGATGTTCTATGGCGAGGCTGTGCGCACTATTGTTCACATTGTTCTCACTTCTGATTGTTCTCCATCGTCATGGTTCCTCCCTTATTGTTCCGCTTCCTATTGTCCTGCTGTTTATCCTTGTTTGGCCTCACCTAGTATATAAGGACTCGCGTTTCTCTCTTTAGTCTTCAGACTGTTCACTTCGTCTACACCGTACGCAATCTATTGCCTGCGCTGTTGGTCACAGCACTCTCACTCATCTCGTCCCTCTGGTCCGGTCGGTGACTTGGGCGGCTCTTTGTGTGTTCCTTGACGCGAGTCTTGACAGAAGTTGCGTGTCTTCAGGCGCTCCGGGGACACGATTACGACCGAGTACTTGCAGTCGCGTACGTCCCTTAAGAGCTGCTTGTTCTCTGACTTTGCCTGTAGGATCATTTGGGCATCCAAAGTGGTCGCTTTGATGCCCAGCTTCTCCATCTCAGCAACCTAGTGTTGACAAAGGTGAGCCATCGACGAGAACGAGGCATTTCAAGGCGCACCTGACTGATACCTAGGTCACTTAGGGGAGTTACCATCACAACCACCGGCTTGAGCTCTGCGGGAATTTTGAGGCCAAAGCGTGGCAGCTCGGGCTTTCGGATGAGCTCTTGAATAACCATGAGGTGCAGATAAGAGAGCGCGGTCTTGCCATCCCCGCACGCGGCCACTACGAGCTGCTTCCGCTTGTCGAGTATACGCGCCGTCGCGATGACTTGCCAATCATATGGTCCGTTTTCCCATTGAGGAATGAGCGTCGTGAGCATGTCGCGGAGGGCTTTCAGTCCCTCCGGGGAGGACCACGTCTCCCCGGAGTGAGTGGTCATGGATCTTTGGTGCTGTCGAGCAAATCAACGGACGGACATTCGGGCATATTTCGGTCACCTGACCGCATCAATCTTAGATACAAACTACGCTACAACTCCGTCCCTCCGACCCCAGCCGCCCTTCGGCATCTCGCACCTAATTTGGGCATAAGGCTGACCTCCCGCGAGGCCCCCCCCTTTTGGATACAGACTACCCTCCCTCATTCATTCAATTCAGTCTCGCGAAGACACTCAAAGCGATCAGCAAGTCAAGTAGTATGTCTTCCGCTCCGTATGTTTCATCAGTATTCTCTCAGTTCCGCACACTCCTCACGCATATGGTTTTCATCCTGGTCGTCTCAAATGGGCAACTGGACGTCTAGACCCACAACATCTCCGTCGAATGGACGTTGCCCTGCGACGTGTGCTCTCACCATTCTGTCTTCAAATTAATCGACTATGCCGCTCTCGACCCGACAGGATCTGCACTTTTGGTGTGTGCTCACACAGCGTGACCTGGCGCGCCGAACCCACCCTTCGTCGCCATGCAAAAAGATTGGGTCAAGCTTAGCAGGTAAGTGTTTGATCGTCATGTTTCCGACGATGGCTGAGTGATAACAATCACTCCAGGCTTTGATTTTGGCCTCGACATTTCCTAAGCACAGCAAGCATCGCGTGCTCATTCCGCTCACAAGACTCCTTGCCCACGACAACGAGCCTCAAGTACTCCCCACCCCGCCACGCACGCACCTTCTTGCAGCTGGTAATCCATCCGGTATCATATTCCTTATAATGATTGTGGTCACCTATCATTCTCGTAGCTGATTTTAGTGTCGATAATCTTGTCGTGCTCTCATTTCTACCATCCCCACTCCCTTCCTGAGCTTCGATCCTTACTCTCGGGCCCTCGGTGGTGTGCCGGTGGTACCCTTAATATACGCGCCCGTTTCGCGCTCGTTTTGCGTGTACATAATAACCCCAAAGTCAATTTTAGCGAGAAATAAACAAATTAATTATCTCTGATAACAATGATAGCAAGGCTGTGTGCTTGGGATCGGCTGTGTGCTTGAAATCGCTCGAGAGCAAACGAAGCGGCCGCGAGCCGAGCGCTTGAGCTTGCTTGGGGGTGCTCGAGAGCATGACTCAAGCACAACTCAAGCGCTTGAGGCGTCTCTCAAATCACCCTACTCCTTGACCGCGCTTGAGCTCTTGACGCGCTCTCAAGCGGCCTCAAGCAGCTGCCGGGTTTCCTGATGAGAAGAAGGGTAAGGAAGTGTTGTGAGGTGGTCTTGATAGGATTGTATGCGTGTTCCGATCTCATCTATCCTCTACTGTTCGCCCTGGTCGGCTGTCGCCTCCATTACTTCCGTGACAATGTCTCTATATGCAGCCGGCCCGGGCTTGCGCAAAAGCTGCTCGCACGTACTACGAGGGGCCGCGCACTCGAGTCGTATATAAGGAACAGTGGAGCAGGAGCTTCTGCTGCTCCGCTTCAGGGCCCCGACTAGGAGCAGTACACAGGTCGCGAAGGAGACAGTATTCACAAGGACATTCAGCAGCGGCAGAAAGAGTAGAAGGAGTGAGAAATTACAGCGTGAGAAATTGGCTGCTGCCCCCATTGACTATAAGCCCGTTCTTGTTTTCATACTGTGCTTGCAGTATCGTCGTTTACTGGTATGAACCTGTATGAGCCTTCCAGATGCCCAGTGTCCTCTGAGCGACTATCATGCGCCGACTGCCAGCGAGCGGTAAGATCAGCAGGTGGTGCGCGAGGAAGAGTGTGTCGTGCCGCATGGGAGGAGATTTGCTTCGCCAGATGATCGCTGGAAGTTGTGTAACAAAGGCTGGAGGACAACAGAACGCATGTCCAGGGTACACTCGATTCGTGTACTAGAATTGTCATATGAAGAAGCTTCGATTGCCATGTGTATAGTCTTCGCATACCGGAAAGGCCAACCATGTGCTCCTATGGACATCCTAGGTTCCCAAGCACCGCGACGGATCTAGCAGTGGACTTACGCTGAGGTAAAGAATCGCCCCGTCGCCGCAGCAAGGCGCATATGCGCAGTCGAGGGTGCCGCCCACAAGAACGCCACGCTCTCTCTGCTCTTCACCCGTACGATCGTGCACATCTGGTCAAAGCACAACGCCCATCTCACACACGCGAAATTCACATCCATGACCATGGATCCAACATCCCCCAGTGCAACCTCCCCGACCGTAAAAGGAAACGATGCAGACAACTACACCCGCGGTCTCGTCAACTGCATCCGCGGTCTCGTGGAAAGCATGGTCGCAGATGCTCAGGGACCTAGCCCGAGCAATGCCGCGCCTGGGGAACCCGACGAAGATACCCGAGAGGCCGGGCTCAAGCGTAGGGAGCAAGTCGTGGCTTGGCGCGAGAAGGAGCTGGAGTGGACGATGAAGAAGCGCGAGAAGGAGCTGGAGTTGAGAGTGGAGCACGCAGTCCGCCAGGAAACGCACGCTAGAATGCAGAATGAGCACGCAAAAAGCAGGGACGAGGAGTCCCTGAAGCGGGAGCACGCCGTGGCGAAGAGAGAGGCCGATGTCGAGAGGCGGGAAGCCGATCTCATGGTTCGTGACAACAACATGCTGGCGTTCCAGAAACGGCTCGACGAGGAGGTGGTCCGCGTCGACAAAAAAGTGGAGTCGATGGTCGCGCAGCTGGCAGACCTGGAGGAGAAGCGAGCCAGGTACGAGGCGATGGAGGAGAAGGCGAAGAAACTCGACGCAGCTACTACCATCAGGTCCAAGATGGTAGACGACAATGAAGACAAAGCGAAGAAGCTTTCAGAAGCCGCAGAGAAGGCACGCGAAGAGGCCAGCGCAAAGCAGGCGCAGCTGGGTCGGCAGGAGATCGATATCGCCCGCTGGAAGGATGCTATGGTAAAAAGGGAAGAGGCGGCGAGGAAGAGAGAGCGAGATGCCATTGAAAGAGATCTCTCTCTTAGTCGGAGGGAGGAGGAGCTGATTGATCGAGAAGACAAGTTGACGCAAAGGGAGAACCCGGCTGACCCGGAAGGCCGTAGCGGAGCAGGAAGCGGCCGTGGCGGAACAGGAAGCGGCCGTGGAACAGGAGGCGGCCGTGGCGGAGTCAAAGGCGGCGGACGTACAGGATGAGCAGACGGATGCAGACGCCTTACGACGCTTGAACGAGCTAAGCCAAGTGACGGGGACATGAGTGAGATATTATATTTTGTATGTAGATTGATCAGCTGGTGTATGCGTACGGATTGCTTGCGCTAGGGTACTTCCGTCGAATCGGCGACGCAAGATACATCCAGTCCCAACCAGCGACACTGCGCCAGGATATGCGGTGAGCCCCAATCTTTGGCCAGCTGCCACGGAGCAAGAAAACGCTGCTGCTGGACCTACGCAACGGTCTCTGGAGAGTCTGGACGAGGAGGCCACCTCCGATGAAACGTGGGCAACGCCGCGGTCGAGGGGAAGGAACGGCCGTTGGACAGGCGGATCGCAGGTGCGGAGCCTCTTCCAAAAACAACTTGCGAGATGCGAGGAGAATAGACGTCGAGGGAAGCAGAAGGTATGCCGAGGCCACCAGCCTGAGGATGGTAGGAGAGAGGGAGATCGTGGAAATGCTGCGAGTGCGGTCAAGAAGTGGCCGGGTGGTCGCTCAGGCTGGGGTCTATCGGCGACGGTGGTAGCGGTACCTCGACGCGCCCGTCCTTGCAGTGGAACGCGCTTGGGAACGTCGCAAATGCCGGAGAAGGCGACAGCGGGACTCGGACTCGGATGCCTCCGCAGACTGCGAGGCCGCGGGACGCGGCCCGGAACAAGGGCCTAGGCCATTCCTAGATCTATCTCTGGACCCTGCGCCACGACGGCGACTCTTGCTTCACACTCCTCAAAGTCGAATGCCTAGTTGAACAACTCGTGAAGATGCGTACAAGTAGAAATCCACGCGCGGCTGGCAACAATTTGCATCTGGCGAGGCGCTCCCGGTCTTGAGCTTGAATGCGGAGCCTGGTTGGCATTCCGGAGGCTACCTGTTTCTCTGAAATCTGCTTTCATACTGCCTTTTGGTGCTCCCGGGCTCTGCAGTGTGCTGTCTCGTTGAAAACTTGGCATTCCCAGCGCTGGACGAATCTGGCAGTGTACTTCCGTTCGCAGGACATCATTGACTCCGTTTACATATCGACACGAGGCAGTTCAACGCCGCTCAAGTAGCCTGCATCGCTCTTGCCCTCTGCCCTTCGTCTTTCACCCCTCGCCACACCACATCCACCGACGGCACCCTACCCTCTTCGATGCCAATGACGATGGAACCGGACGATGCTTCATTCACCCTGCTCGATCACGACTCGAACGAAATATGGCTCCGCGGCGTCGTCGACCGCATTGTCGCTGATGCTCAGAAGGCCTTCTTGGACAGCGCGGCGTCGGAGAAAGACACGGCACTGAACGTGCTCGTGCTCGCGCTGCAGGAGCTCGCACACCGACCTCCAGCGCTGACTTCGGCGCCGGTGGCGCCGCGTGCGGAGGACGACGACGAGACGCGAGAGGGGAGGCTGCGCAAGCGCGAGGAGAAGGTGGGGTGGCGCGAGCAGGAGGTTATATGGGACGCGGAGCACACAACGTGCCGGGAGAACCATACGATCAAGATGGAGGCCGTGGCGGCGCGGAAGCTCGAACAGGTCGAAGAGCGCGAGAAGACGGTCGAGGAGAGGGAAGCTGAGCTTGAGGCGAAGGAACACGAGGTGGAGAGGTCCATTGCAGACGCGGCAACGAGGGTGGACGACGCTGCAGAGAGGCTGCGCCAAGCCCAGGACGCCGAGGTGCGCGTCGATACGATGGAACAGGACGCGGAACGGCGCATTGCGCGGGTTAAAGCACAGGAGGACGCGAACTCCGCACTCGAGGCCGATCTTGCTCAAAAGCAGCTCACGCTGGAGGCGGCGCAGGCCGACCTCGAGGCACGCACCGAGGCCTTAAAAGAAATGCAAGCCGCTACCGCCACCCTTCTCGCTGCCAACCAGAAGACGCAGGAGGAGTTCGAGCGGGCGCAAGCACAGGTCACAGCGAAGAGCGTAGAGGTGCAGGAGAGCGAAGACACGCTCGTGCGGCGGGAGGTGGAAGCGACACAGCGCGAGAAGATGCTAATCCGCAGGCAGGAGGACGTGGGCAGGCGGGAGGAGAAGGTTCGGCGTCGCGAGAAAGAGGCTGCTGTCAAGGAAGCGGCCTCTCCCGCTGAGACACCTGCGCGCAACAGCATGCACGTTAGCCCGATGGAGACCACGTTCCCGATGTCCGCGCCCGAGCCCCCGCCGAGCGAAGAGCCAAACCTCCCGTCTGCGTTTGGCGGCATCACGAGAACGTCTGGAGACGGCGGCTCTGCGGGTGCGGTCAAGCAAACCTGGGGCAGCCTTTACTGGGGTAACGGCGGCGGCGGCAGCGGTGCGTCGACGGCGTTGAAATTGGACACCGCTGTTCCATACTCTCCGATGGGCATGTATGCGTCAGGCCCAACGCTACCTCTTGTGGAGGGTGGTAAAGAGGCCAAGAAGGAGGAGGAAGAACTTGATGAGTGGGCGCTGCCGGTGAAGAAGAAGAAGGGCAAAGGCGGTGCTGGTGGCAGCGCTGCCACAGGAAAGACGTCCAAGTACTTCGCCAGGGGGGTTGCGCTGGCACTGGAACTCGAGGCGCGTAGCAACAGTGGAGCAGGAGCTGATGCTCTGTTCACGGCCAACCAGTAGGAGCAGAAGGAGCTTGAACGCGTACAAGCGCAGGTCACGGTAAAGCGGGGAGGAGGCGCTGGTCCGACAGTGCTCACAGGCGCATTCTGCGACGAGGAAAGAGTTGACTAGCCCGTTTGTGTTTCCATATCGTGCTTGCGTTGGTTATCGGTATGAGCCTGTATGAACCTTCGAAATCCCCGCTCTTTTCTTAGCGACCATCATGCACAGACTGCCAGTGAGCGGGGATCTCAGAAAATGGCGCGCGAGGAAGATTATGTCGTGCCGCATGGGAGGACTCGAGAGGTGCTTCGCCAGACGATTGCTGGAGGTTGTGTGACAAAGGCTGGAGGACAACAAAGCGCATGCCCAAGGTATGCTCGATTCGTGTACTAGGATTGTCTTGTGAAGAAGCTTCGATTGCCATGTGTATACTCTTCGCACACCGAAAAGGTCCAATCATGTGCTCCTATGGAGATCGTTCAGATATAGTTCCCAAGCAGCGCGACGAATCTAGCAGTGGACTTACGCCGAGGAAAAGAGTCGCCTCATTGCCGCAGCAGGGCGCAGTCGGAGGAGCCGCCCACGAGAACGCCACGCTTTCTCTGCTCTTCACCCGTACGATCGCGCCCTTCTGGTCAAACCACATCACCTTCATCACACCAGCGCAAAAATCATATCATCATTCTACCCACCGATGATGGATCCCATGTCACCCAGTGTCACCTCCCCAACTGTGATAGGGAACAACACAACCGACTCGCTCCGCACGCTCGTCGAAAGCGTCGTCGCAGACACCTTCAAAAGCATCATGCACAGCGCATCCCAAGACAGAAATCCTATGACTGTTACGGATGTGCTATGGGTTGCTCTGCAGAACCTCGGAAAGAACGGGTCCAGTCCGAGCGCTGTTGCGCCTGGAGGAGCCAACGAAGAGACTAGAGAGGCGAGAGTGAAGCGGAGAGAAGAAGAAGTGGGCTGGCGTGAAGACGAGCTGCAGATGAGATTGAGACACGCAGATCGTCGGGAAGAGCATGCCAGGCTGCGAGATCAGAGCGCGAAGGACAGGGACGAGGAGTCCATGAAGCGGGAGGAAGCAGTTGCGAGGAGAGAGGCCGAGGCGGAGAAGAAGGAAGCTGAGCTGAAGAGTCATGACGAAGCCGTCCTCGCGATGCAGATGGAACTCGAAGGGAAGCTGCACGCTGTCGAAGAGCGGGTCGAAGACCTGGAGAAGAAGCGCGCTGCGTATGAGGCAATGGGGGAGGAGGCTACGAAGCGCGATGCGGCCAGTAACAACAACATGAAGGCCGCAAGAGAACAACTCGCCAATGCCAAAGTACAAGCGGACGCTGCGGAGAAGGCAACAAAACAGGCGAATGATATTCGAAAGGCCATAGAGTCGAAACAAGCCCAGCTGAAACGGGAGGGGAAGGATATTGCGATCCGAATGGAGTCTTTGGGGGACAGGGAAGAGGCTATGAAGAAGAGAGAAAAAGACGCCAACGAAAGAGACTCATCGCTCAACCGGAGGGCGGGCGAATTGCTTGACTGGGAAGACAAAATGAAGGAACGAGAGACGGCATTGTCTCCGACTGACCAGGAAGGCCGTGGCGGAGCAGGAGGCAGCCGTGTCGGAGCAGGAGGTAGCCGTGTCGGAGCAGGTAGCAGTCGTGGCGGAGCAGAAGGTGGTCGTGGCGGAGCCAGAACCACCGGCCGTACAGGCTAAGCAGAAGGATGGTGCGGAAGGTGACGAGGAGATCAGCAGGATGCGCGAGTGAGTGCGAGGCGACTTCTGCGAACGAATAGACGGGGACACGAGTGAACTATTTTGTATGTAAATGGATCTGATGGGATATGCGTACATATTGCTTGCAACCACGAGACCAGGCCACTTCCCTCGACCGTCGACGCATGATACAGCGAGTCCCAATCAGCGACAGTGCGCTGAGATGTGCGATGAACCCCGATCTTTGACCAGCTGCCACGGAGGAGGAAAGACGGGGCAGGAGACCTAGGCGACGGTCACGAAAACGTAGACGTAGACGTAGTTACTCTCTGGGAGGAGGCCACTTCCATAAAACCTTGTAACACAGAGCAGAGCACAACCTACAGAGGAGATGCACGTGCAGCGTTTTTCAGTTCTCAGAGCATTCGACAAAACAGGCAGTGACTTACGCCGCAACGGAGTGACCTCACGCACCTGAGCAATGAGTGATCGCCGCGCAGAAGCCTGCGTCCCTCTTGCCCTCCGCCCCCGTCTCCTCTTCCTGCCTCTCCTTGCAACCTGTTGATGCAGATAACGGAGAACCCAACGCCCGGTGGTGTCCCATCGACCCATGACGCGAACGAGGTCTGGATCCGCGGCCTCATCGACCAAGCCTTTATGGACCATGCGACGTCGGAAACGAACGCGGCGCTGAGCATAATCGCACTTGCACTGCAAGAGCTCGTGCAGCGTTCTCCTGCCCCTGTTGCGACCCCGGTGGTACGTGCGGAAGAGGACGAGAAATTGCAAGAAGGGAGGCTTCGTAAACGCGAGGAGGAGGTGCTGTGGGCCTGTGGCGGGAGAAGGAGCTCGCGTGGGACGTTAACCATGCAAAGCGCCGGGAGGACCATGCGGTGAGAATGGAGGCTGAGGCCGCGAAGAAGAACGAAGAGGCCGAGGAGCGCATGAAGAACGCCGAAAAAAAGGGACGCCGCGGTCGAGGAAAAGGAACGGGTGTCGAAACGGCGGATCGCAAGTGCGGAAGGGAAAGTGGCCTCCGCCGAATTAATCTTGCAAAATGCGAGGACAATGGAGGCCGATGCAAACAAAAGGTACGCCGAGGCTACCGAGCGCGAGGAGATGGTAGGAGAGAGAGAGAATGCAGTCAAGGCGCAGGAACGGGAGGTCGAAAGGCGGGCTGCAGACGTGGAAAAGAGAGTCCACAATGTGAACGACGCCGAGGTGCGGGTGGATACGAAGGTGGGGTTCGCGGAGAAGATCATCCAGGCCACAGCCCAAGAAAACGCTAACGCTGCGCGCGAAGCCGATCTGATGCAGAAGGAGCTCGCACTGAATACGCTGGAGGCAGACTTCGAGGCACGCACCAAGGCATCCGAGGATCTTCAGACTGCCGCTGCCGCTCTCTTTGCCATCAACCAGAAGGAGCTTGACGGTGCGCGAGCGCAGGCTGCCGCGGAAAGCGAGCATCTTCAGGAACGCGAAGCAGCGCTCCTACGCAGGCAGAAGGATGTGATCAAGAGAGAGAAGAGAGTGCAGCGTCGGGAGAGGGAGGTTGGTGTCAAGGAGCCAAAGGCCATTGTGTGCAAGGTTTCGGCACCAGGTCCGTATGGTGGACAAGAGGTGAATCGTGCGGTGAAGATAAGGAAGGAGGAAGATGTATGGCTGCGGATGGCTGGGGAGAACGGTCAGGATCACAACGACAACGATGCAAAACTCGCCGTACAGATGATCAAAAAGAGCCCAGTAAAGAACGAGCTGCACCCTCTGCCAGCACCGTGGACACGTCCGGGACTAACAGCTGGAGACTTCCATGATATCGACGATGAGATGGATGTGAGTGGCAGACGCATGAAAACACCATTATGCTGACAAAATTTCGCTCCAGCGGCTGTCAAAATCACACAAGAAGAAGTTGAGGAACTGGGGGCGCGTAAAGAGTGGCAACGGGGTGTTCGGGAAGGAAGGGATCCTGGTGACTCTGAGCTCTACTGATTGAGTACTAGAGCAAAGTGGTGGATTCGAAGAAGAGATTACAAAAGAGTAAAAGTGGTTCAATCCAGGATCGAACTGGAGACCGTCTGTGCTCGTTGTGTAAGACAGAAATCATAACCACTAGACCATTGAACCATAACCTTACGATCCGTCGGAGGCAGCTATCTCCGCGTCATCAATCCCCCGCCTTGTTTCTACTGCAAATCAATGCCGCCTCGGTCCTTATTCTTCCACTTCTCCCTCCTCCCAGACACCTCACCATGGCTCTCATTTCTGACGAAGTTGATCCGTGGCTGCTTACCATCTTAGCCATCCTCCTCCCGTGGCTCTACCGCGTCGTCAAGCGCCTACGCACACCCCGCGCACCTGGCACCGCACCCCAAGCCGCCACGCCAACACCACCACCCCGGACACGCCTGGACCGACCGCTCACCGCCCTCCTAGCGCTGCATATGCTTGCCACGCTCTACACGCTCCTGTACGCACGCCCCGCCAACGTCTTCACGTCCCTCGGGCTGCCGCTGTCCGCGCCACAGGCGCACATCCGCTCACTGCTGGTGCGCAAGGTCGCCGCGGAGCGCGGTATGAGCATAGCGGGTAATGAGACGCATGTGCTCTCTCCCGCCCTCGACCGCCTGCTCGCCCGCCTCGCGTCCTTCGAAGTGCGCACCGTCCTTGTCCGGTACGTCCACATCCTGCACTGCACCGCATCCTGTAGCTGACCTGCACGCGACAGATTTGGCCAGTGGACTGTCCAGACATGCACATACTGTTCCACCATGACCGACTACGCCCTGCACTCCCTCCCAGGGCTACTCTTCTCCTACTCCCTACGTGGCATGCTGCTCGGCGCGCTCACCATCCGCGGCAGCGCACACGAGCGGCGGCGCGGGCCTGCAATCGCGGTTCTCGTATTCTCCGCACTGGCCGAGGTGTACTGGGCGTACACCGTGTCCGTGACCATCCCGCGCCAGGGGGCGAAGGAGTCTGTGACCATGGTGCGCTCCTCCCCGCCTTACTTCGCACAGAACGCTGACCATGACACACCCCGCGCAGTGGCACGACATGCTCTTCCTCGCACGCCACGCGCTGTTCCTCCTCCTCCCGCTCGCCGTGCACCTCTCCGCGCGCCAGACCTCCCCCGAAGACGCCGCCGCGGCGTTCGCACCCGCCGCGGCGCAGCGCCTCGACACCGCGCTCGCTCGCACGCACCTCCTTCGCTACACCGCCGCGGCCACGCGCCGTGCCCCACCGCTCGCTGCCCGCTCGCGCGAGTTCTGGGAGGACGAGCGCCAGGTTGGGTCTGCGATACGTAGCGACGAGGGCGTGCGGATTGCGGCGGCGGCGGCGAATTTGGGCATAGAGGAGGGCGAGACGCGGGAGGAGGGCGGGGTGAGAAATTGGGTTGGCGCGCTGGGGGCAAGCTCGGTTGGCGTGCCGAAGGCCAATGGGGACGCGGGTGTGGGTCAAAAGGAGGGGTTGTTGCGCTCTGTCGTACGTATTGCGGTGCGGGACCTCAAGACGATGTACAAACCACCCGATGCACCGTAAAGTGAAGGCGCTGTCACCGCCCGTTTTCCCATATGTAGTCCTTAGTCGTAGTCACCCTCAGTATACTGTGTAGTATCATAAATTTGCTCTTTCAAACTTCACCGCGCTACATTGCTCCTGCTCAGGACTCCGGTACGAATACAAAGTATTCTACTCCCAACACCACGCCTCGTGTTTCACTGTCTCCTCGAAATTTCTTCCCTCAGCCGCTTTACCAGTCTTGCACGGAACGTCATGTACTTGCAGCCTGTATTGAACTGCATATCGGTAGCGTAGCAGCCGGTGAGCTCTATGTGCGCCTATGAAAAGAACACTTACCTCATCTAACTGCCCCTCAGTTAAGTTCGAGGAAAAGTCGCGGCCGTAGATGGCATCACCCATCAACTGCAAAACTATGTCCTGGTGCGGCACAGCACCGCGGCTCTGGCAAGTCTTCGTAAACTGTGGGGATGTCTGATGGTCAATCATATTTTGCAGGTCCAGGAGTGCGAGTATCCGCACCACTTCCAGCTCTGCCCTCTCCTGCACTTGTGTATACGGAGCAAAATAGTGCGTGACTGGATCATGTCCGTCGTGATGATGAAGCTAGGGTGCATCGCTGGTCCTTCCCCGGTCTGGGTCTGCGCCGTGGCCGATGTGAGCTCATCGTCCGCCTCGCTGGAGGCGACTTCACTCCCCGTTGCATGCGTGTGTGCCTGGTCTTCGCGCTGAGCGTCCGCGCCGTGCTGGCTGTCCACCTCACTGATAGCCTCCGAAGTGTTCACGCGCTCGTGCGGTCCAATAACGGTGGCCTCCCTACGAACCAATGCATCCTCTCGAATGCTCACCGCAATCTCGCGGCGCAGCGTCTCATCTGCACGCACCACCACCTCCATCTGCCGGCGCATGAGGCTTTCCGCGACCTCCGCGTGCCTAGTCAAAGCTGACTCCTCCCTCTTCATGCCCTCCAGCTCCTTCGTCGCCACGGATTGCTCCCGCTCCCTGACGGCGTCGGTCCACAGGGCAAGCTTGTCCTCTCTCTCCGCCAGCATTTTCTGCTTCTGCTGGGCCGCCTCCAGGAGCCTGTCTGCGTCCTGCGACATCCGAACGGCCGCCGCCATCACTTCGTGGGCTTTCGCTTCCTCGGCCTCGGCCTGCTCGCGTTGTCCCATAATCTCTTTGCGGATGGCAGCCGCACGATCGGCGAGTGTGGCCTCCCTCTCCGCGATCTCCTCTCCGCACTGTCGCGCGCGGCTCTCAGCTTCCTCCGCGCTACGGAGCTTGTCGATTGCCATGCCCTCGAGCGCTTCGAGGGAGGCCTCCCTCGCCGCCATGTCGCCCTCCTTGCGAACCACCTCTTGCTCTCTCTTCTGCAACTCTTGATCGCGCTGCCTGTACTCCTCTTCACATGCTTGAGAGTTCTCATCGCGCATCCGGGCATGCAGCTCCCGTCGCTCGGCATGCTTGACCTTCCACTCGAGCTCTTCTTCGCGCCATGCAAGCTCCTCCTCCCGGCGCCGGAGGCGCTCTGCCTCAGTGTCTTCATCGCCGCCCCTGTGTCCGCCTTTCGAGGAGGCATTGGAAAGCTCCTGGCGCACAAGAGAAAGGATGCCGAGGGTTGCTTCGGTCTCGAGCGCAATACGGTCCGTCATGGCTGCCTCACTACGCGCGCAACGACACCGCGCAGCCAGGAGCCCTCGATACCCGGTTCCGATAGGGTAGACTGGGAATTGGTGGGTGTGATCTGAATCATGATCTTCAGTGCGCTCGTTGATAGCGTGCCGGTGGTCGGGTGAGGCGGTAGAGGGACCGTCGAGGACGAAGTGGAGATACGTCTGGGATTTTATAGGGCACTGCGCACGTTGAGGGTGGAGGTGTGAGAGTGCGAGAAATCGGACAAAAGCGAACTCGGCAACACAACGTTCTCATACGCGGTTCTGTCGTCGAAGGCGCAGAAGCGATACCAAATGCATGCTAGCTAGACGCCCGCACGTGTGATGCGCATTAAGTTTCGGTGCGGCGTTCCATGGCCAAGTGGCTAAGGTTCTCGGCGGCCGGAAGGAGGGTTCTCAGTTCATGGGATGGGTGGCAAGGCGTGTTGGCGATTGCCTCGACGGCTGGCCTGCGTAGATCACGATCCGCGGCGGAGAGAGCGGGTGCTGCAACGAGACGGCAAATTTGAGTGTAGAATATAGTAGAATGCATGAGGGCGGGATGATCGGCGCGCTGGAGAGACAGGAATTGAGCA
Organism: Auriscalpium microsporum; assembly: GCA_019914985.1. Taxonomy (NCBI): domain Eukaryota; kingdom Fungi; phylum Basidiomycota; class Agaricomycetes; order Russulales; family Auriscalpiaceae; genus Auriscalpium; species Auriscalpium microsporum. The sequence goes on along the minus strand of JAHLMG010000012.1, from coordinate 16,340 downwards.
GAGTCGGAGGATGGGAATAAGTTATAGGGACATGGTGTACCAGGAGGCCGGTCAGGCAGGGAGAAATGGTGAAGAGGACGGTCCCAGACGACTAACAGTGATTGCAGACCATCGCAGAGGGAATTATGCCATCTTCGTCGATTTTGTCTTCGACGCCCAGATGAGTTATCGGACGCTCGGCGAGTCTCCGGCTCGCCTGTGATTGCGAGAAACACGAGGCGCAGAGGATGAAGCCGATACGGTCCGCCGCCACGAAGATGCCAGTGCAGGCAGAGCTCGAGTAGCTCGAGTAGCGCGAGTTCATTCCTTTCGCCTCTATGTGTCCACAGAGTTGTATCAATGTAGCGCATATAGGTGGCAAGGTGAGTCCGGGAGCATAGTAACTTGCGGCGCAAATAGATGTCGACTTGATCCGAGCGTGTCACAGTAAGGATAGCGGCGGAAGAGAAGATGATCATGCTGCGCAGTGAGCCTCCATGAGCGGGAAACGATTGCGCACGCCCGCATGGCGGGGTAGTCGACTGCACCATACTCGATGTCAAAGGGGAGGGTCATCATCCTCTGCTGAGCATGAGGAAGAGTGAAAAGTAGACTTTCGAGCGTTGGCGATATGACTGAGAGATATGAGCATGCAAGATGCCGGTGAAAGAATTGCGATGTGCACCTGAGTCACGAGTCCTGCAGAGGGAAGAGAGCGTCGATGTGGGTTATATAGTGCTGTTATGGAACTGCTCGTTTGTCGTAAAAGGACACTGATACAGACCGTGACTGAACCTGCAGCGATCACCCGCCAGGGCGAAAAGAAGCTGTGGACTCGGAGACGGTGTCGTGGGCGACGACAGGAACTTTGAACCAACTCGGCAACATCCGGCAACATTTTGTGTTTTCCTCTCACCACGGTCACGGTGACAATCCAAGACTTACTTGCATACGCTCCCCCACATCTGAGGGCTTTTCTATCCAAACACTTGAAGTCTCTTGTAATGCCCACCTGCAATGAGCCCGACTTGGAGAGACTCAGGTAAGTCCGGAAACCATTTCGGCAGCGCGCTATTTCACTAACTGCCCGCGCAGCACGCACAACTACAGTACATGCCTGCCTCGTCACTGGTTCAGTAGAAGCTTGGTCACCAGTCTAACGCACAACCGTGAATGCAGCGCATTTTGGCCCGGCAACGCACGCTCGAGTCCCCAGCTCGCTTGTGGGGCACTGCGCGCCATGAATCCGCCTCTCACTGCTGCGACTCTCAACGACAACTTAGCTGTTCTACGCATCAAACGAGACAATGAGCGGGCTGCGATGGAGCGTGCGTGGGACCAAATCTCTGCTGCGTACACCCGCAGTGAGGCTGCCGAAGCGGCCTCCTCGGTGGGCAGCAACATCTCTCTCGCGCGCACAGAACCTGCCGATCTCCGTTCAAGTCCACAAGCGGTACTCAGACTCGCATGCGAAGCCTTGGCAGCTGGCATTCCTTGCGGAAAACATGCAGCGCGCAGAATGCCTACATATTGACTTCCACAACCTTAGGGCCCTCACTGCACCAGCACCTCGTCCTCACTGTTGATATAAAGCCGGTCACTAGTCTAGGAAGAGAAGACTATGGCAAAAGCTTGAATATGACGAGATGTTCGTCCGCTCGTGGTTACATAAATGTCCTTGAGCTTTCGACTGTTACTACATAACCCGAAGACATCCAGCAGTGTAATGCAAATCATCATGCCCCTCAAAAGGGTCAAGCTGAAGTAATTTCTCAAATCCGCGATGCACATCTGATGGCACCTGAAAAACTCCATCGACCACCGACACTTTCAAGTTGTTCACTAGCCATCGAGCGCGAATTACTCACGCCGTCGTTGAACTTGTGCTGTCGTTGCTGTCTTACACGATTTTTCATTTGAAAGCTTGTCTCCTTTGTATCTCCGCTTTGAATTTTTTGATCACCTTCTTGCGATTCTCCATGTACTTGCTCAGCTCTTTGAACTGAGTGACCGGCTCATCTTGTCAGTCTCTTCCTGATTACGCACTAAGCACACATTCTCACATTCTGCAGTTCTTTGTCTGTCAAGCTTGACGTGAATGGTTTACCATACAGCGCTTCATCCATGGACTGCAAGACCTTGGGCCAGTTTGCTAGGCCACGCTCTTGACAAGCCGTCGCAAACTGTAAATAAGAGATGAGCCGCTCGATAAAGCCTCCAAATCTACCCCTTCGATGACACCGTACCGTACCTTTTTCAACTCGTCCTTCTCTGTCTGTGTCGGGGAAATGGCCTTCGGCAAGCGCGTGGACGTTGTTGTGATGAACTTGCCACCTGGGGAAAGACTGCTTGGGGGTGCGACTGCTCCTGCCTGACCTTGATGGACGATGGGCGGCCCGTCGCTGGACCCCGAGCTGCATTTCACCTCATCGCTGGTCTGGACGTCTACTCATCAACCAAGCTCCAACTGAGGAAATGGAGACTTACCTTGACAGTGTCTCCACCTTCAGCGGGACTCGTCGGGGGCGGCGCGGACACAATGGTCCTGTATGACTCTAAAGCCGCCTGCGCCACTTCCTCCGAGCTGTCGTCAGCGTCCACGACCACCACATCCGCCATGCCATCTGGAATCCAACCTTCGATACCCTGAGGATCGGCGGCATCTGTCCCGGCGGGCTCCCGCACATCGGCAGCCTCCTCAGCAACAACATCCTTTCGCAGCGCTTCCGCTTCCGCCTCCCTGACGGCAACAGCTATCTCGCGGTGCAACGCTTTCTCCTCGCGACCTACCACCTCCCTCTGCCGGCGAATAAGAACGTCCTCCCTCTGCGCCGATTCGGTCTGCCTGGTCAGGACCGACTCCTCCCTTTGCGCCGCCTCCAGCTCCCTCGACATCAGCGACTGCTCCCGCTGCTGGACATCTGCGGTCTTCAAGTCGACCTCGCGCTCCTTCTCTTCTAGCGCCTTCTGCCGCCCCTCACTCGCTGCGCAAAGCTGACTTGCATCTCTCGACATCCGCTCGGCAGCTGCCATGACGTCGCGGGCTTTGGCTTCATCGGCCCTGGCGGTGTCGCGCTGCTTCAGGATCGCCTCCTCCGCCGTGCGGACGAGAGCCTCCCGCTCCGCGAGCGCAGCCTCTCTCTCCGCAATCTCCCCGGAACGGTCTTGCACCCGCTGCTCCGTTTCATCCGCGCAACGCAGCTTGTTGCTTGCCGTGTCTTCTTGGACCTCGAGCGTAGCTTCCCTCGCCGCCAGGTCGCTCTCCTTGAGAACGAACTCACTTTCTCTCCTTCTGACGTCCTCGTTGCGCTGCCGTGACTCGTCGTCTCTCGATTGAGCGTTCTCGTCGCGCATCCGCGCGTGAAGCTCCCGTCGCTCAGCGTGCTTGACCCTCCACTCGAGCTCTTCCTCGCGCCATGCAAGCTCTTCCTCCCGACGCCGGAGGCGCTCTGCCTGCGTGTCTTCATCGACGCCCCTGTGTCCGCCTCTTGCGAGTCAGCAACTACGCGCGCAACGACATCTCGCAGCCAGGAGCCCTCGACACTCGGCTCCGATAGGGTCGATGGGGAATCGGTGGGTGTGATGGGAATCATGATCTTCAGCGCGCTCGTCGAGTGCGTGCGCCGGCGGTCGGATGAGCCGGTAGACGGACGGTCGAGGACAAAGAAGAATTATGTCTGGGATCTCGTGGGGCACTGCGCACGTCGATGGTTATGGTGTGAGGTGCGAGAAAGCGGGGCCAAAAGCGAGCTCGGCAAACAACACCTCACTGTCGTCGAAGGCGCAAGAGGGATACCAAATGCATGTATACTAGACGCCCGCAACGTGTGGTGCACAGCAGTTCAAGAGGTCGACGTTCCATCGCCAAGGCTTTCGGCGGCCGGAAGGAGGGATCACAGAACAGACGTCCATGGGAAGGGTGGCAGAGCGCGTTGGCGTTTGCCCGGATGTTTACTGTAGTGACACGAGTCAGAAGCACTATCACATTGGCCTGACCAGCAACAGCACTCAAGTACTCAAAGCTGACCCGCACATTATCAATGTCACCACGCCGCGTAGTTGGACTTGAAACGATTCACCTGGAGGCGTTGGTCGATCCAGTAGGGTGATTGCACTGTGAGCAAGCCTAAGCCGCAGTATTTCGGCAGTTCTTCGGCTTCCACTAGCCAAAGGCATACGTGTTCTAAGGAACCCACAGATGTCAAAACCGCGAGAATGACAAAGAGTCCCCTAGGCAAGAAAGACTTCAAAGTTAATGAACTCGAAAGACTGTAAGCGAGTCCGACGAGGACAACAAAGATTCGGCAAATGCCGGAGCTCAAAGGCCGGCGCCAGGCTCAGTGTGGCCGCCCTTCAATCCACCTTCGCGATATCCGACGTATAAAAGACTCTCCAAGGCGACGATGGCATGCAAGTTTCCCCTCTCGGGTGGCACTGATCACTGGCGCACCTCCACATCACGACTCACATCGCACAAATAAGTCGACAGTACTATGCATGACCGAGGTGAGCACCCTTCGTGAATGACCTGCCAACTTGCTCTGACCCAGGTCACCGGTCACCTATCTCTCGAACAGCTGAGATGACGACGGAAGAAACCCTGCAGGCTGCCCATGGTCTTGGTACGCGATCACCAATCACTCGCATCCCGCCCGAAAGCCTTCGCGAGATTCTCCTCTACTTCATCAAGTCTCAGGCGAAACCTCCTCAGGCACACGAAGCAACTGTTTATGCCCCCTCGATAATTGCGTCGCAGGTATGCCGCTCCTGGCGCAGCCTCGCACTGCGCGAAAAAGTGTTCTGGACGTATATCTGCCTCCCCGAGGCAGCTCCTTGGGTGGAACTATTCCTGAAGCGCTCTGGACAGCTTCCCATCTCCGTATACTTTGGGTGCTCCGAGGACGCATGGGAGGAACGTCGATATCAGATTGCGGGTTACCGCGCGCTCCAAGACATCCCGCGGCTCCGGGCTGTTTACCTGGTCGATATCATGGACCGAGACTACGTGTGGGAATATCGTCACGCTCTAGTGCGAGCCCTCACAATGTCGCATGCGCCCCAGCTTGAGGAGCTCTCCATGACGGAGATCAGCATGCCAAAGCCAGAGACTGGTCAGCGTCTCTTTCTGGATAGTCCGCCGCCGCGTCTACGACGGATCGTGTTCACCGACGTTCGCGTGGATCCTGCCTCGTCCGTATTCCGAGCGACATCCCTCACGTATCTCAGTATCGGATTCTGCAATATCCGGACCGAGAACTTTGTGGAGTTCCTAGTGACCGTGTTGGCGGGGCTGCCTGCGCTGGAGGAGTTCTACAGCGAAGAAGCTCTCTCCAATGGATCGTTTTGCTCCACCACCAAGACAGCTGCTTCGCTCCCTGTCGCTAAGCTTCACCACTTGCGCAAGTTTAGTCTGTCACATGATTGGCCGGACGTCCTCCAAGTCGCACAGCACCTCGACCTGCGTTTTAACACCGATACAGAAATATCTCTCTACCTTAGCAACCAGGAGAACACCGTAATGGACCAGCATGATGTTGACGACCTCGTGCCATCCTTGGCAGCAGCTGTGGCGCGCATCGCTCAAGGAGCTGGCATATATTTCAATCGCTTCAGCATCTCCAGCGACTCCTGCATCGTCAGCGCTAATGCATCCTCCCATTCGCCCAAGGATCCGCAGTCTCATATCGAGTTCGAGCTCAGCGTCCGCATCGCCGAGAAGATCCTGTCTGGCGACAGGGAGGAACACAATTTTGATGCATGGGTACGGATGCCGTGCTTACACGACGTCAAGGTCCTCACCATCGCTAAGAGCCGCCTGATGGGCCGCACTCTGATTCGCAACATGTCGGTGGCATCCGCGCCGGGGATCCCAGTGATGTTCTCGGGCGTTAAAGCGCTTCACTTTGAAGGTCTGACCCTCCACCATGACCCAAGCGCTTTCGTTCTCCCGCCACCTGCTGCCCCCGCCTTGCCGACGGGCCAAAAGATCTTCAACAGCAGTATCATACGTATGGTGCAGTTCAGGACGGAGCTCGGATATCAAACACGGCTTGTCTTCAACAAATGCAGCGCGACCAAGCAAGCAATCGACGCGATGCGCGTGGTCATTGGCGACGAAGCTGTGCAATGGGAGGGCGGATACGAGGCGGAGGACTCCACCGGGGATGCGGAAGACGACTCTAACGATGTGTATGGTGTGGTCTCAGGCGAGGACTTGGGCGAGGATTCCGGCGAGGAGGGTTCGGACGATTCGGACTCGGGCGAGGAGTAGGGCGAGGGTTCGGACGAGGTTAATGGCGAAGATGGAGATGAAATGACGAGTCAGATAGGTCCGTCTGCTGCCATATTTACTATCGGCTTCGCATACTGATCTTTTCTCAGTCCGAGCAGGCAATGAGCTTTCGGCTGCATTGCCATCGCTTAACCCAATGGCTATCTAGAATAAAGCAGATTGACTGTATGAACTATTCACCCCACTGAAGCTTTCCTATAATATCTGCGATGCTCCTGCACCCACCAGCAGACGATAATGCCCGGGAGGGCACGTCCCGCCGGCCACACATATGCTAATAAAGCCTACTATTCAAGACTATTCACCCCTCACCAGCTTCACTCTCTACTGACCAGCACACCTCAGATAGTCGACCCAATATTGCCAAGCATGCGCTACAAGTCGCCGCCTGAAGAACCCTTCGGAGAGGACGTCCACGTCGCCAACGATGACTCACGGCCACTCGGGCGGGCGCGAGAAATTGGGATGGGGATCTCGGTATGTACCTGGCACGTCACCGCTTCACCGTCATCGGGAACCGTGGCAACGGGTCAGGGTCTGCTGCGGGCGCCGGCGGAAGCTATTAAGTAACTACTACTATTAGATGGCTTATAATTCTCGCAGCCTCAGCGACCCAATCCCCTCATCATCGCTCATCATCTCGCCAGTCGCAATGCACACTGCTGTCATTCTCGTGCTGTCCGTGATCACCCTCTTCATTTTCCAACGTGTATTGGAGGTCAGGAGGGTCATTAGAAGCATCACGCACTCCCGCAGCCCAGGACACAAATTTTTCGCCCTTAGTCCGATTTCACCCTTTAACGCTCTAATCCCTCACATTCCAGGCATCATAAAGGGTCTCGATGCAGTCCACGCATGGAAACATGAAGGTGCGGGCCCGCTAGGACATCCGCCACACCGGTCTTGCTGAGACAGTGTGGGTGTATAGAGTTCCAAGAGGTCGGATGGGATGGGTTCATGACGGTAAGTAGTGCTTTCCCTTCTCGGCGTCGAACTTCTCTCTATACTTATACGCCGGGTATTGCAGGTATCTGCGTGGCCACGTGCCGATGCCCTACTCTACCTTGCGGACGCCAGCACAATCAAGGTGAGCAATGGGCATACGTTTGGGTCGAAGCGTCGAGCTCATTCAATTCGTTGCCTGTGCTAGGATGTCACCACGTCACGAGCGCGGTTCCCCAAACCCGTCCACCGTTACAAGGTCCTGCAGCTCTTCGGAGGCAACATCGTCGCGTCAGAGGGTGATCAATGGAAGAGATACAGAAAGATTTCCGCGCCTGCATTTTCAGAGGTGCGTTTTCTATCAGCATCTCGAGCAGCACTACCACGCGGCTGCAGAGAAACAATAAGTTGGTATGGGATGAAACGGTCCTTATAATGGAAGACCTCTTCAAAAATGTCTGGCACGACGAAAGCGTGACCCTTGATCACGTCCTCGATATCACTTTGCCGGTACGCAGAGAAGCCTATAATCTTCCTAGCTTCTTGATCAGAGTCTCTTCAGATCGCCCTGTTTGTTATCGGAGTCGCCGGTCAGTTACCAGATGCCTGCTAGACTTCGGCGTGGACGTGTCCTCATGAGTCGTTTAGGATTCGGACGCAGGGTATCGTGGCAGGATGACGTCAGCATCCCAGCGGGCCATCAGATGGCATTCAAGGAGGCCCTGCACGAGGTGTCGACTCGCGTAATTGTTAAAATCGTGGTCCCCGAATGGGCTCACAGCTTGAGGAAGAGCTGGAGGAAGACCGCTCTCGCCTTCAAGGAGCTGAATGCGAGTTTCATTATCCATGGCTTTCGGACGCTGCATACTCATCTCTGCTGATCAGCAATATATGCTTGAGATGGTTCAAGCTCGGCGGACAGCAGAGAAGAAAGAGGATCGATATGATCTCTTCAGCAGTCTGATGGATGCGTCTGAGGGCGATCACGGAGAGGCACTCCTGAAGGACAGCGAATTGACAGGTGCGCCCATGACGATATTTTTGTTGAGCGTCTGTTCATCCAATATTTGGCAAGGCAATATCTTCATCTTCTTGCTGGCGGGACACGAGACAACAGCGCACACCTTGTGTTTCACTTTGGGTTATCTAGCCCTTTACCCCGATGTACAGGAGCGCTTGTATCAGGAGATAAGCTCGATCTCTGGGCCTGGTAATATGCCGGTTCGTTTTTTTTTTTTTTCGGACGCTTTCTCGATGCAGTGACTGATCCTTGTTCTAGACATACGAAGACATGCATAAACTTGTGTGGGCGATGGCGTGAGGGAATCTATCAAGTTCAATTGCTGCCGTGCTGACTGATTGACACAAGCGTATTCTATGAAACCCTCCGGCTCGTGTGCGTGTTGTTCATCGCATCTGGAGCTCACATACTCATTATCGCCTATACCTGATAGACCACCTGTTGTGATCATCCCTAAGGAGAGCGCGGAAGACACCACACTCACCGTCGGAAACTTGCAAGAAGAGAAAGCCACGATAGTGGTTCCCAAGGGTATAATGTTCAACATCCACGTACCCGGACTGCACTACAACCGTCAGTATTCCCTCCGACTTTCACTCTCCAGTCATCTTGCTGATTGATGTGCCTCAGCTCGATACTGGGAGGACCCTCACAGCTTTAAGCCTGAGAGATTCCTTGGCGACTGGCCACGGGATGCGTTTATTCCTTTCAGCGCAGGTGCGTGGCGCACATGTAATTATGTATTGCTGAAATTGAGTTCCGAAGGGCCCCGCGCTTGCATCGGCAGGAGGTGAGGCACATTTTGTCAGTGCTTGCCTGATAGAAACTGACCGTGCGGCGCGCAGATTTTTCGAGACTGAGGGAATTGCCATCATGTGCGCAATTATCTCCAAGTATAAGGTTGAAGTCAAGGAAGAGCCGGAGTTTGCGAACGAGACGTTCGAAGAGCGTCAGGCTCGCGTCTTGGCCTCGAAACCCGGTCTCACGACGACGTAAGTTCCTCACTTTGTCATGTTGTCTGACCATGGGTTACTGACAAGCGGTATGGAAATGAAGGCCAATCCGCGTGCCACTGGCATTCAAGAGAAGATAGTGTTTCATCACGGTTGTGGCCTGGGCTGTACTTAATGCATCATGAGACCGTTAGAGGCGGACTCTGCGGCGCCGACGCGCTGCGCCGGCCCTATAAAGCCAGCCGGTCTGGTGCGCTGCGACGAGGGCAATATAACGAGTGGCACACACCCCTAGCCTGGTTCATTATGGCCGTTTTGAACAGACAAGATCCAACGGCCAGGTATCGATGCATGCATGTGTAGATGTGTAGGGTCCGGCCACTGAGTACGGGAGCTGCGCACCACACGCGCCGCCCACCCAGTGCGCAAAACTATTAAAGCAGAAGCCAGAAAGACCACGGCGGGCCCATATCACGGGCCCGCCGCGACTGGGGCGGCCGGTCCGGCTCGTCCTGCTCCTCGAGTTCAGGGCGGCCTCGCCGGCGGGCGTGAGCTTCGCCACCCCGTCCGGATAGTCCTTCTCAAAGTTATTTGTGCGCGAATCAGCCGAACGCATCATCAGCTCGGTAGACGAACGCCATCACGGCTGGAGAGGGGAGGAGGGAAGCGAGCACTCGACCCCCTTCCGCTGATTGACGCGTTCTCGAGGCCGGACCGAGGCGACGAGGTTTGAGACGTAGGGCTGGGAGGATGGTCGTGGCGAATGACGCGGTGTCGAGGCTGGACCGGGGTGTAGGTGGGTGCTCCGTCTGGGGACCGCGCGACTCCGCCTGCGTGTAGCTATTCACGTACGCGGTTTCGATGTTCATGGTCTTGACGTTGAATACAATGGACATCGTGCTACCACTGCCAGGGATCTAATGGACGAATGAGCGGAACGGCTGACGGGTACTAGGTGCCGGACGGGTGTGTGGAGTCGGCGGGACTTTGCAAACCCGAGCGCCGAGCCGGCCCGAGCGGCCTACGACAAGCGCTTATTCAAGACTTATTGCGAGCTCGCACGACACGTGATCGCGAGTAGCGAGGAAAACTAAAATACAGTATTGCTGGCCCAGTGTCTCGAAGAGACACCATCGGAACATCAAAACCTACATGTATCCTCAACGTCAACGCCGGACCAGGTGAGGCCCGGAGGGCGTGGAATAATATTTGCGATGCTCCCTGCAATCCATCAGCGGAAAAAAATGCGCGGCCCGCCGGCCACAACATATAATAAGTATGCTATTGCTAAGCGGGCCGTAAAGCTTGAAGATCCACTCACTGCTTCACTCTCTACTGATGATCGCGCCTCAGATAGTCGACCCAATATTGCCAGACATGCGCTACAAGTCGCCGCCTGAAGAGGCAGGTTGCTGTGAAGTCGTATCCCTTCGGAGAGGACGTCCACGTCGCCAACGGTGACCCACGGCCACCCGGGCGGGCGCGAGAAAATGGGATGGGGATCTCGGTATGTACAGGATAGTACCCACCAGTGACCACACCGTGGCAGCGGGGGCGCCGGCGGAAGCTATCACTACTAGTTCTCGCAGCCTCACCGACCCAATCCCCTCATCGATCATCATCCCGCCAGAATGCACACTGCCGTCATTCTCGTGCTGTCCGTGATCACTCTCCTCATTTTACAACGTTTCTTGGAGGTCAGGAGGGTCATCAGAAGCATCACGCACTCCCGCAGCCCAGGATACAGATTCTTCGCCCTTAGTCCGAATTCATCTCTAAACCCTCTAGTCCCTCACATTCCAGGCATCACAAAGGGTCCCAATGCAGTCAACGCATGGAAACATGAAGGTGCGGGCCTGCTAGGAAATCCGCCACACCGGTCTTGCTAAGACAGTGTGTATAGAGTTCCAAGAGGTCGGCTGGGATGGGTACTTGACGGTAAGTAGTGCTTTCCCTTCTCGGCGTCGAATCTTCTCTCTATACTTATACGCCGGGTATTGCAGGTATCTGCGTGGCCACGTGCCGATGTCATACTCTACCTTGCGGACGCCAACACAATCAAGGTGACCAATGGGCGTACGTTTGGGTCGAAGCGTCGAGCTCATTCAATTCGTTGCCTGTGCTAGGAAGTCACCACGTCACGAGCGCGGTTCCCCAAACCCATCCAATTCTACAAGGTCCTGCAGCTCTTCGGAGGCAACATCATCGCGTCAGAGGGCGATGATTGGAAGAGATACAGAAAGATTGCCGCTCCTGCATTTTCAGAGGTGCGTCTGCGTTATCATCTCCAGCATGTGCCTAACACGCGCAGCAGAGAAATAATAAGTTGGTCTGGGATGAAACGGTCCTTATCATAGAAGACCTCTTCAAAAATGTCTGGCACGACGAAAGCGTGACCCTTGATCACGTCCTTCAAATCACTTTGCCGGTACGCAGGGAAGCCCACAATCATCACAGCTTCTTGACCAGGGTCTGTTCAGATTGCCCTGTTTGTTATCGGAGTTGCCGGTCAGTTACCAGATGCCCGCTTCACTTCGGCGTGGACGTGTATTCATGAGTCGTTCAGGATTCGGACGCAGGGTATCGTGGCGGGATGACGTCGGCATCCCAGCGGGCCACAAAATGACATTCAAGGAGGCACTCCACGAGGTATCGACTCATGTAATCCTTAAGATCGTGGTCCCCGAATGGGCTCTCGGCTTGAGGAAGAGCTGGAAGAAGGTCGCTCTCGCCTCCAAGGAGCTGAATGTAAGTTTCATTATCGATTGCTCTTGTACTCTGCAAGCTCATCTCTGCCGTTCAGCAATATGCTTGAGATGGTCCACGCTCGGCGGACAGCAGAAAAGAAAGAAGAGCGGTATGATCTCTTCAGCAGTCTGATGGATGCTTCTGAGGGCGATCACGGAGAGGCCCTCTTGAAGGATAGCGACTTAACAGGTGCGCCAATGGCGTTATTTTGTTTATTGTCTGTTCATCCAGCTTTTTTAAGGCAACATCTTCATCTTCTTGCTGGCGGGGCACGAGACAACTGCGCACACCTTGTGCTTCACTCTGGGATTTCTGGCTCTTTACCCCGATGTCCAGGAGCGCTTGTACCGGGAGATAAGTAGTGTCTCTGGGTCCGGTAGTATGCCGGTTGGTCTTTCCGCACGCCTTCGTCGATGCATTTGACTGATCCCTTTGTAGATGTACGAAGACATACATAAACTTTCCTGGGCAATGGCGTGAGGGATCTCTCAAGTTCATTTGCAGTCGTGCTGATTGTCACACAAGTGTATTCTACGAGACTCTCCGGCTTGTGTGCGTGTCCATCATCACTTCTGGAGCTCACGTACTCATCTTCGCCAACATTCTCAACTCGATAGACCGCCTATCGTGGTAGTTCCAAAGGAGAGCGCGGAAGATACGACGTTAACCGTCGGGAATTTGCAAGAAGAGAAAGCCACAATAGTGGTTCCTAAGGACACCCATATTGCCCTCCATGTACTCGCAATGCACCACAATCGTCAGCATTTCCTTCGACTGTTTTGTCATCTTGCCGATTGATGCGCCTCAGCTCGATATTGGGAGGACCCTCTCAGTTTTAAGCCTGAGAGATTCCTTGGCGACTGGCCACGAGATGCGTTTATGCCATTCAGCGCAGGTGCGTGGTGCCCATTTGTATCTGTATATCTGTATCGCTGAAATTGAAGTACCAAGGGCCCCGCGCTTGCATCGGCAGGAGGTGAGGCACATTTTGTCAGTGCTTGCCTGATAGAGACTGACCGTGCGGCGCGCAGATTCTTCGAAACCGAGGCGATCGCCACCATGTGCGCGATCATCTCCAAGTACAAGGTTGAAGTCAAGGAAGAGCGGAGTTTGCGAACGAGACGTTCGAAGAGCGTCAGGCTCGCGTCTTGGCCTCGAAGCCCGGTCTCACCACGACGTAAGTTTCTCACTTCGTCATATTGTCTGACCATGGGTTACTGACAAGCGATATGGAATTGAAGGCCCATCCGCGTGCCACTTACATTTAAGAGAAGATAATGTTTTATTACAGTTGTGCGTCAGTGATCTTAGACTGGGTAGTGATCATAATGCGAACCTTTAAGTAGAGGGGGAGGGCGTCGAGCGCGATATACATCGCCGGTGTTCCGACGACCACATATCGACCGAAACGACGCGATGATTTAAATTATGATGCGCAGGCTCTGATAAAGACGGTGTGGGTTGCGATATATAATGTATGCATGTGTAGAGTGCTGCCACTGAAGACGGGAGACTGCGCACCACATGCGCCGCACCAGTGATCCCGGCACAGCCCCTCCGGCACGCAAAACTTCTAAATCAGAAGACAGGACGACTACGGCGGGCCCATATCACGGGCGCGCCGTGGCCGGAGCGGCCTCCGGTTCGTCCTGCTCCTCGAGTTCCTGCTTGAGGGCGGCCTCGCCGGCGGGCGTGAGCTTCGCCACCCCGTCCGAATAGTCCTTCTCAAAGTATTTGGGCACGAATCTGCCAAACGCATCATCAGCCCGGTACACGAACGCCATCACGGCTGAAGAGGGAGGAGAGAAGCACGTACTCGACTCCCTTCCGCTTGCGCTCCTCCGCAAGCTCACGCTGCCGCTGCTCGATCGTCTGCTTCGCGCGCGTCGCGTCGCCGAACTCCTTCCGCAGGAGCCGCTCCGTGACCGTCTCCCACAGCCGTCGGCTCTCATTCGGCTCCTGCCTCGTTAAGGGCCGCACAGTCTTCGGTACGATGTGCAGCGTCGACAGGTCCAGCAGCGTCCGCCATTCTGTGCCCTTGCCCTTGACCTTGCTGGTCAGGGACGAGGACGAGGATGCGGGGGAGGCAGTCGCCGAGGGGGCGGCAGGTGGGAAGGCGTGCCGATAGCGCACGGCGGCGCGCCAGGAACCCTCGAGAAATATGATGACGCGGTCCTTCGGGACGTGCTTCACGCGTGTCCACTCTTCGTGCTCCGTTGCACCCGGCGTGTAGCCATGGATCACGCCCTCCACAAGGAAGTGCGGTTTGCCAAAGAAGCTCTGCGTCTCGTTAGCCCGTGCTGCCTGCAACTTGGTCTGGGAGCACACACCTCCTCCTTGTAGTCGATGATCGCACGCAGGGACTCGCCGTTCAGCCCCTTCCCGCCCTCGCACGTAATAATGGTGCTCTCCCCCACCGTCACGTAGAAGCTGCCCCGCAGCACCCCGTTCACATGCGCGACAGGGTGTGTGATCCTGTACCGCTCGCCCTCCCCGAACCCGCCGGTCAGGTCGACGAACAAGCCCTTGTTCGCGGACCCCGGCCCGATGCGCACGCTCGCAGTGCTCGTGACCTTCGCCGCGATCTGGTCGATGCCCGTCATGCGCAGGTTGCGGTCGGGGCACGCCGCGACGTACGCGGAGATGGGCGGGTGGTGTGAGACCTGCTCGGTGAGGAACAGGACGCGCACGCGCGGCGCGGGCGTCGACGTCGACGAGGACGCGGCGGACTCTGCGAGGCTGAGGTGGAGCTCTGCGCGGATACGGCCGGCGTTGAGTTTGCGTGGTCGATCGCCGGCGAGCTCCAGCCGCGCATGGACAGCAGGCTGCCGAAGCCGCCCGCGCGCGCGGTGTCCTTGATGCCCTTCCTGCTGCGGATGCTGTCCGTCTCGGACAGGGAGATGCGAGGGGTGCTCCTGGACGCATGAAGCGCATGGTGGGAGGGCTCGACATGCTCATGCTGGAGTGGAGGATGTGTCGGGTCGTCGGAATAGGAGATGGGAATGACGTCCCAGTGCGAACGGAAGTGCTCGCCTAGTACAGAGTTGTACGGCTTGCACACTTTCCCGCGCTGTGGGACGTCAACGCCGGCGGAAAGAAGGAGCAGTAAATCAACGCACGATATGCCGAAGATCTTTCGAGAACGTAAATCGTAACACTGCGAGCATGCGCTCGAGGGGGTCGTCATGGTCGTTAATGCTGTGTAAAGGCTATCAAAGGGGTTCCGCAAACCGACGAGGAAATACATACGCCGCGAACAGGTCTGGCCTGTCGAGGTAGTGCCAGTATTCAAGATTTGGAATGGGCTCAAGAAGTGATGCAGGGAGAGATAAACGCCTAGAATGTGGGCATCAGCAATGCGCGGTGATGGCAGAGCAAAGAATAAGGCGGGTGGCTGGGGCCTTTCGGTGCGGGGCTGAGTGTAGCGCCTCAATCGGGAGCACCAGCGCCCGCTGGCGCTTCTGAATAGGACAGGGCTTACATCGCAGCAATGTCCTTGACACCGAGGGAGCGTTTGACGAGCTGAACGATCATCTTGAGCTTCCCGCCCTCGCCCGTATCTTCCGGAACTGAGATGGGGGGACCCGGCGCATCTGTGTCGTGCTCGTCGTCGAGGGCAGCGGCAACGTTGTGGGGATGGTCGTCAACGGGCGTGGGGGGGAGGACGACGGTGGTGGGGGTGCTCATAATGGAGTCGGAGGGAAGAGAGGGTGGAGGTGGTGGTGGACCAAGGGAAGGATGGCTGTCATTGGCTTTTTTCGGTCACCATTCTTCGTCAACGTGCGCGCGCGTCACACTTGGCGTCCGCAGCTTTCTCTTGAATCTCTTCCCATTCCCCTGCAGCTTCCGCCGCTCGCCATGCTGCATGATAATTTGCCAAGACGTTGCCGCATGCGCAGGTCTATCGGCTCAAGTACCAGCCCGGATCGCTTCACAGACAAGCTGTGTCGCCCTCATCGCCCCGACCCACTTGCCAACTTCGCTGCTTTCTGATTTTTCGGAGGTCGCTTGAAGAGCGGGAAGAGGAGCTTTTCCTGGCTCGTCTGACGTCTCAATGACCAAGTCGCCTCGGGGCGAAGACGAGACGCCCGGGCCACTTGGGCCGCAACAGAACGGCATTTTTGGACGGGGGTCTCTATGACTTATCCCACTACTTACATAGGTCCTCGTCCGCAGGGTCTCTCACCGTTGGTGTTGTGAGCTCCGTCGGCATGTCTCTTCTCGCCTCTTGCCTGCCTCTTGCCCAGTTCCCAGGAGCTTTCCCCAAGCTTTCCCGACCACGACCCGATAGCTATGGGCCGGCTTGTTCTCCGGCGAACGACACGAGGCTTCAAGCTTCATTTATTGCCTGCCCTCCTAATGATGTGCCTTCAATCTCGCGAGTCGCATGTTCAAAACATACCGA